>JALAZF010000055.1:14105000-16505000 GCA_022829125.1 Lathyrus tuberosus
AACCATTTTCCCTTAAACCCTAGTTAAAACCTTTAGCAAACTTTTTTCCTTTTTATTATTCAAAGAAGAGAAATAAGCGTAGTTGACACTCAAAATCACTAATTAGACTAAGAGGTTCCCGTTGAGTACAACAAATGTGAGGGGTGTAGCTCGGTTTTTGTGACGTGACCACTACCGCTTTTTGGTACTACTTTCTGATTTCTAATATTTATCATATGAAGCTTAAAAGGAAGGGGAAGATATCTCAAACTAACCCTGCGCGCAAGTGTTTTCCCTTACAAATGGGAAGAGATCTGGAATCGGAGGTTGGTTATACAAAGAGAAGCTGTTAACACCCAGTGTATCTATAGTAATCTATAGGAACCTTAATTTACATATGTTTTGCTGTTGAATTTGCTTAGTTGTTTGAGTTCATTTACTGTTGAGTAGTAGAAGTTTCTATCTTAGGAAAGCTGAGGAATGTTTTTGTTGTTTTGGGTTTTTTATTGTTTTTGGGAAGGTACTGGACCTAAAGTTTTTTATTAATGTGCTTGCTAAGATTTTGCAATCTTATGTCTACGTATTCCCGTAAAGAAATTTGGGGAAATCAGAGCAATCGTAGTTCCTCCTATTCTATGGGAGAAAAAAAAGTTTGGTGTCTTGTTCAAAGCCCAAGATTGAAGCTAAAGTTTGTGTGTGTCTTGTTCAAAGCCCAAGATTGAAGCTAAAGTTTGACTGAGAGAAAATTTGTCATCTCTAAAGGGAGATCTCTCACCTATTCATCACAAACATTGAGTATTTGGTTATAAGGGAAGTTGCTTTTACTGAGATACGTAGAATCCAACAATGCCATATCTTCCTTTATAAGTCTTTGTATACTAAGAGAGGGACATTGGCTTGGATGTATAGAATCCGGAGGCTTGCCATTTACATCACTTAGATGAAAGAGAAATTTTAACCAGGATAAAGGAAGGACTCCAGCTTGGATTTTGAATCAACAAGTGTGCCACTTATAGTAGTTTATCTGGGAAAAGGTTTTTTTTATTGTCTGTTTTGAAATGTGATGTATAGAGGGAATATCTTCCTACAGAGAGGACTCAATGGTCTCATATGTGGGGATAATAATTTTTGTGCCTTGATCAAAGCCCAAGGTTGAAGCTAAAAAGTTTGAAAATTGACTCAACTGAAGAGTATTATATCTGTCTTGTATGAAGCCCAAGATTGAGACTGACTGAGAAAATCATTATATGAAGCCTAAGAGGAGTCTGACTCTTGCTGAGGATTTGTTCAAATCTAGGAGAGGATCTATACTGCTTTGAGGAATCAAAAGGGGAACCAACTCTGAAGGTGTGAGAAAAACACAAGAAATGGGGGGGGGGGGGGGGGGGGGTTGAATTGGGTTTTCAAAATGAAAGCTTTTTGTGAAACTCAAACAAAGATCACAAATAGACTAACAATAGAGAAAGACACACGATATATCCTGGTTCACTTGAAAACTATCAAGTTAATCCATCCACCCGCCAAGGTGATTTTGCCTTATACACAAGGACTTAATCCACTATAACCAAACTGATTACGACTGCACTAGCAACTACTGGTGACTAACAATACACAGACTAACCGTCTCTTCTTAAGGATTCTGACCCAATTAGTCCCTTAAGGAATTCAAACAACTGTTTGATCAAATAAAATGTTTACAATGAAATGCTTATTACATAAGCTGATATAAACACAATTTCTAGCTCAAACTAACTTTGAGAAAATCTATACAGTAAGAAAAATCTTCTTCTTTGTATTGTAGTGCTTTACTATTCACTCATGGATTTCTCTATTTCTTGAGTTCTTTCTCGTATGAATCAGTGTTTTTGTATATGTCTTTTTACACTCAGTGTCACACATGATTCTTTGAATGATCGAGTCTTTATATAGCCAGAAAAAGATCTGTTGAAGGGCAGATCAGGAATATTAATAAAATACTGGCGACTTGAAACAATGTCGTTATGCTGGGATGCAAATCGTACACTGAAATTGTCCTTTGTACCACCAAATCAGGGTAGTGGAATGGTAGTGGAAAAGAACGTGTTGATATGTACTATGTACTATTTTCCCTCGCAAACTTTTCATCTTCTACTATCCATCAGAGGCTTCTGAATTGATATGATTGAAGCTTGATCAGAAGAATGAATCACTGGGTCTTCAGAGTCTTGAGTTTTCAGAACTTGTTCAGCAGAACCTTGTCTTCAGGGTCTTCAACACTCCTTCTTTAGAACCCTTGGTTATAAAAAACATAAGTCTTCAGAGTCTTCAGAACTTGTTCAGCAGAACCTTGTCTTCAGAGTCTTTAGAACTTGGTCTTCAGAAACTTAAGTCTTCAGAATCTTCAGAACGTTGTTCATCAGAACCTTGTCTTCAGTGTCGTTAGCACTTAGTCTTCAGAAGATAAGTATCAGAGTTGTATTCAGATCCAGAATCCAAGAGAACATTGCAGCAGTAACATATTGTCTTCTTAGAGTCTTTTTGAAGCATAGTAGACCAGAAGCAATCTTGCTCCTTTGACACGGAAGCGACTTTTGATAATTTGAGAGTGACGTTGGACACGATTTCTATCAGAGTCAGAGCTATCTTTATCAGAATCAGATTTGTCTTTATCAGAGTCAGAACCTGTTTGTCAACACTTTAGAAAACAAACGTTAGAGTATCAAAATTGTTCTCACACAAATACAACTTTGTTATTATCAAAACATTGAGATATCCTGCAGAACCAAATCTAGTTCTAACAATCTCCACCTTTTTGATAATGACAAAATAATGTATTTTGATAACACAATTTTGTACGAAGATAATAAGAATTGACTCAGATAAGTTCAAAGTAAACTTCCCTTTATCAAGCTCCCCCTGAATCTAAGACTTAACAAAATCTTATAAGATTTAGGCTACAGAGCCTGATTGCAAAGATCAAGACAGATCCATAATATCAGAGCATGATCATAGTGGTAATGCATTCTGATAACAGAGCTTGATTAATTAAATCAGAGCCTGATTGATATCAGAGTCATTTTGCCAATATAAATATTTTTCCTGAAAAACATTCTAAAAGATATGCAATTAAAGTGTTAGAATGTTAGAGCTATGATTAGAGACAAGATATTTATCAAAATAACTTTTCCATATTAATACTCCCCCTTTTTGTCATAGTCAAAAAAGGTAATCAAAAGATTAACTTAAGCATTTTGATTTGAGAGAATTTAGATAAGTTAAATTCAGTACTTTTCCTCCTTTTATGGCAATCATAATGGAATGCAGTAAGATAAGATAAATGCAAGTAAGGAAAATTCTTCATTGATAAAAACAAAATGCCATGGGCGCAATACAGGAACAGAGTCACAAAATAGGAAAACAAACAAATAACAAGGACAACGGGCAGAAACATCAATGATAAAGGAAAGAGAGACCAAGCAACCAAGAGACCAACAATGATGAAACACCCGCCAACCAACTATCTCATTCCCTGATGATGGTTTCAAAATAGTTCATGGGAGAACACTATTCAGTAACAAGTTTCTCATTCATTCCGATTTGTTTTAAGTGAGCAACAACTCCTTGAAGATCAAGAATGTGAGAAATAACTCTACTGTAGGGAATTTGAAACGATAACTCCACTCTCGATGAAAGAATTTCTCCTTTCAAAAAGTTGAATACGGATTGAGGTAGATTGATCTTAATCTTGGAGATTAAGAAGAAAATGAAGAGCCTATCTATTGCAAAGAGTCTTCCTGTTCCCTTTTCCCTGGGTCTAAGATTCGTTCACATGATTTGGTACCAGACTTTATCCTTAGGGGTGAGAGAAGAGGGACTGTCAGCAGGTCCTTCTTGAAGATAGATGATGTGGATGTGTTTAGCAAACCAGTTGTTTCCTCTGTAGTATTCAACACATTCACCATCCTTCTTACATTCAATAGCTTGAGAGATGATTGTGGAGTTAATCATGATGGGAAATCCAGACACAGTGGACAGAATGCAACAAGTATCGGACTCATATGCAAGGATGCGAGCATTTACCCAAAATTCTTTTACAAGAACTGGATAGATAGGTCCATTGAGAATTTCAAGATATTTATCCAAGTTTTGGTAGATGATGTCAGAGAGAATATTGGTATGACCACTGTCAACAAGATCATTTAAATTAATAGAGTATTCTTTCAAGAGATCTAAGTCAGAGATTTCTCCCTTAATGGTTTTAGAAGACATAGTGAAGTTAGAAGGATAGGAGTGAAAAGTAAGTTTAGAAACTGATGAATAGTTGAGAGGAGAAGTGTGGTATATAAAGAGAACAAAGAGTGATAGCAATAAATAGAAATAAAGACTAGATGAATTGAGACGAGGAATTCATCATTTCCAATACTAGGGATACAAACAAGAACAAAGAATGATAAAGGGAGTGTATCAGTCTCCAAAAGATCACAGATCAGGTATACGTTATTGAAATTATGACATCAGTTAATAAATACAAATAAATGTATAATCGAAAGTGAGAGGGCAGAATCTGACAAAGAATAAAGGAAGGAAGACAAGTGTTTAGTTCCAAGAAATCTTTGTCTTACACACAGCTTTATGAATGAATATTATGGGAGGAAGACGTAAAGATTTAAACAGTTATCAAGTAAATTTTCAAATCCAATGTGTTAAACATGATTATGGGGATATTAAGGAGTAATAGGAAATAATTACTTGAAACCTAGTCTCACGAATTCACAACGCTCGTGGTGTCTCTTCAACAGTAGGTATGATTTGATTTTGAACACATGTCACAAATAATCATAGCCGTTTGCTTTTAAGAGAGCACGTTTGATGTTTCCCAACATCAAGAATACCAAGAGGTATCTGACTAGACTAATTTTTTATCAGGAAATTTTCTAACTCGTAGAAATATCATGAATCAGAAGGTCAATAAAAAATAATTAACATACTTTGCTTAACATCAGAATCTTATATCAGATATTCTGGTAGCCTAACACATTAAAATATTATCATCTTATTATGGACAAGGTTTGATAAATAAGTTTTCTAGAATGAATACGAATCTATCTTCAGCAAGGGGTTTTGTGAAAATATCAGCCTACTGGCGATCTATATCCACAAATTTTAACTAAAAAGTATCCTTCTGAACATAATCACGTAAAAAGTGATGTTTTATTTCAATATGCTTTGCCCTAGAATGTAGAATAAGATTCTTAGATAAACATATGGCAGAAGTATATCATAGAAGATAGGAATATTACACTCGTGTATCTGATAATCTTCAAGTTGATTCTTCATCCAGAGTATCTGAGTACTGCACAGAGATGCTGAGATGTATTCTACTTCTGCAGTTGAGAGAGCAATTGTTGATTGTCTTTTACTTGCCCATGAGACGAGGTTACTTCCCAGAAACTGACAGTTTCCAGAAGTGTTTTTCATTTCCAATCTGTCTCCAGCATAATCAGCATCACAGAAACCAAAAATCTTGTACTCTAATGTTTTCTTATACATCAAGCCATGGTTAGTTATTCTTTTTAGATACCTTAGGATTCTCTTAACAGCAGTTAAGTGAGTTTCCCTCGGATCTGATTGGAAACGAGCACAAAGACATACGCTGAACAGAATATCTGGACGAGAATCTGTCAGATACAGAAGAGAGCCTATCATACCACGATAGAGCTTCTGACAAACCTTTTTACTTACTTTTTCTTTCTCCACAATGCATGTCGGATGCATATGAGTCTTAGCAGGTTTACTTTCTGACATATTGAATTTCTTCAGAAGTTCTTTTGCATACTTGCTCTGATGAATGTAGGTCCCTTCTGATTGTTGATCAATTTTGAATTCCCAGAAAGAATTTGAGTTCTCCCATCAGACTCATTTAAATTCAGCCTGCATTAACTTGGAAAATTCCTTGCACAAGGAAGTATTAGCAGAACCAAATATAATATCATCAACGTAGATTTGAACAATCAGAATGTAATTTTTAAAGGTTTTACAAAAGAGTGTTGTATCCACTTTTCCTCTGGTAAAGTCATTTTCCAAAAGAAAGTTACTTAGCCTTTCATACCAAGCTCTGGGGGCCTGTTTCAGACCATATAACGATTTTTTAAGTTTGAAAACAAAATCTGGGTTTTCAGAACTCTCAAAACTAGGAGGTTGGTGCACATACACTTCTTCAGAAATATATCCATTTGAAAATGCGCTCTTTACATCCATCTGATATAAAGTAATGTTATGATTTACAGCAAATGAGATTAAAATGCGAATAGATTATAACCTGGTAACTGGTACAAAGGTTTTTGTATAGTGTATCCCTTCTTGTTAACTATAACCTTGTTTAACCAGTCATGCTTTGTTTCTTACGACCTCACCTTTCTCATCTAACTTGTTTCTGAATACCCATTTAGTTCCAATGACGTGGACACCTTTGGGTTTCTGAACAAGATCCCAGACATCATTTCTGGTGAATTGATTCAGTTCTTCTTGCATGGCCAGAATCCACTCATTTTCCTTAAGAGCTTCATCAACTGTTGTTGGCTTTATCAGAGACACTAGACCTAGAAGGGTTTCTTTGGAATGTCTAAAGGATGAACGAGTTCTGACTGGATCAGCTTTATCTCTCAGAATGAATTCTTCAGAATGAGAATTCTTTAATCTATTCTTCTTCTAATGAGATAGGTTGTTTTCAGTTTCTGGTAAGGTTGTATCTGAATCTGGAGAATCTGCATCTTTGTCTGCTTCTCTTGAATCTTCTTCTTCTTTAGATTCTGATAAGGTGATCTTCAGATCTGCAAACTTTTTAACTTGCTTTGACTTTTCTGGGTCAAGCTTATCATTGAATCTGACATGAATTGATTCCTCAACAATTCGTGTTTCTGTGTTATAGATTTTGTAGCTTTTAGAGCGTTCAGAGTATCCTAACAATAAACACTTTTGAGCTTTGGAGTCAAACTTGCCAAGATCCTCTTTAGTGTTCAGCATAAAACAAATACATCCAAAAGGATGACAATATGAAATGTTGGGTTTTCTATTCTTCCATAATTCATAAGGAGTCTTACCCATAACAGGTCTTATTGAAACCCTGTTCTGAATGTAACATGTTGTATTTACTGCCTCTGCCCAGAAGTGCTTAACCATGTCAGTTTCTTGGATCATGGTACAAGCCATTTATTGCAAAGTCTTATTCTTCCTTTCCACTATTCCATTTTATTATGGAGTTCTGGGACAGGAGAAATCATGGGAAATGCCATGGGAATCAAAAAGATTCTCAAAGTATCTGTTCTTAAATTCTCCGCCATGATCACTTCTAACTCTGACTATTTTACAATCCTTTTTTGTTTGCACTTGAGAGAAAAAGGTAGAGAACATATAATGAGACTCATCCTTGTGTTTCAATAACTTTACCCATGTCCAACGACTATAATCGTCAATAATTACTAATCCATACTTCTTTCCACTGATTGAGGCAGTTTTCACTGGTCTAAACAAATCAATGTGTAGAAGTTCTAACGGTCTAGAGGTGGACACAACATTCTTTGCTTTAAGGAAGTTTTAGAAAACTTTCCTTTCTGGCATGATTCACAAAGAGCATCTGAAGAATACTTCAGATTTGCCAAGCCTCTGACAAGTTTAAGCTTATTTAGCTGAGAAATCCTCCTCATGCTAATATGGCATAAACGTCTATGCCATACCCATTGCTCTTCATTAAAAGACATTAAGCATTTGACATTTTGTTCACAAAGATCAAAAAGTCTAATCTTATAAATGTTGTTTTTCCTCTTTCCGACAAATAGGATTGAACTATCTTTCTGACTTACAACCTTACATGACCTTTGATTAAAGATGATATAATAACCATTGTCACTAAGTTGACTAATTGACAAGTTATGCTTCAAACCATCGAATAAAAGAACATCAGTAATAGAAGGAAGGTTACCATTACCAACGGTTCCAGAGCCAATGATTTTTCCTTTCTGGTTTCCTCTGAAACCGATGAAGCCTCCAGGCTTAAGTTCCAGAGTTTGAAACATATGCCTTCTTCCCGTCATGTGTCACGAGCAACCACTGTCCAGGTACCATGACTGATGTTTCAACTAAGCTGCTAAGGATATCTGCAACCTAGATTATCTTGTCCTTAGGTACCCATTTTCTAGGTCCTCTCTTGTTAGCTTTCCCAGAGTGTTTCACAACTTTGGGCTTTTGTACAACAGGATAATCAAGTGGAATTTGTGCATGATATTTAACTTTAGAAATAGATTTCTGTGTCGGTGGGGGTTCATGTGCAAGCTCAGAGCAAACAGTCTCAGTGCTAGAAGGCACAAAATAGTCATAGAGAGGTTTTGGTTTAACAGTTTGACTTTTGTCAATTTTAGATGATTATGTACATCCCAAACCTTTCTTACCATTCCTGCTAACTCCATAGATCATGGAAGTTATTCTGCTTCTATCTATGCTTTTAGCTAGAAAATTCTGGAATGCTCTATCATACTTGTTGATACAGCTTGTGTCAGAAACATTAGAGATTAATTCTTCTTCTAATTTAGTAACTTTACTTTTTAGAGCATAATTACTATTTTTTAAGGAAAAAATGTTTTCATTTAGAGAAGAATTTTTCTGTTCAAGCTTATCTTTTTCCTCAGAGGCAATTACATGTGATCTTTTAAAATCTTTGTATTTACTCTGAAGAGTTTGATATTTTTCCAGCATTTCCGAAAGACATGACTCTAATTCACAACGAGAGAGTTTAGATAATACCTCTGAGTCAAAGTCTGAGTCTGATTCTGGTTCTGATGATATTTTGTCTTCTGGCTCTCCAGAAACTTCATCGTCAATTGTTGCTACTAGTGCAACATTTGCTTGTTCTTCATCAGATTCTTCTTCATATTCAGAATCAAAGTCGTCCCAAGTTTCCATTATTCCTTTCTTCGCTTTGGAGAAATTCTTCTTAGGCTTCTTGTCTTTCTTGAGCTCTGGACACTCATTCTTGTAATGACCTGGCTCATTACACTCATAGCAGATGACTTCTTTTCCAGAGTTCTGCTTCTTCTGTCCAGATGATGACTTAGAGCGGCCTTTGATTCTTCTTAAACCTCTGAAGTATCTATGTTTCCAGAGTTTGTTGATTCTTCTGGAAATCAGTGACAACTCATCTTCTGATTCTTCATCAGAATCTTCTGATTCTTCTTCTGCTTGATAAGCTTTTCCCTTTTCAGTTTAGACTTAAGAGCAATAGTTTTGCTCTTCTTTTGAGGTTTATCTTCTTCAAGCTCTATCTCATGACTTCTTAAAGAACTAACAAGTCCTTCAAGACTTATGTTGTTAAGATCCTTGGATAGCTTTAGAGCTGTTACCATCGGTCTTCATTTCTTGGGAAGGCTTCTGATGATCTTTTTAACATGATCAGCAGTTAAGTAACATTTGTCCAGAACTTTAAGTCCTGCGACTAGCATTTGAAACCTTGAAAACACGGTCTTTCATCATCCTCCATTCTGAATGCCTCATATTTTTGGATTAGGGCCAGCACCTTTGTCTCCTTAACTTGATAATTTCCATCACGAGTCATTATCAGAGAATCAAAAATGGATTTGGCAGTATCTCTATTTGTTATCTTCTTATACTCAGTATAAGAGATAGCATTTAGCAATATGGTTCTTGCCTTGTGATGATTCTTATAATCTTTCTTCTGTTGGTTGGTCATATCACTTCTGGATATTTTAGCACCTAGAGCATCAACTGGATGAGCGTAGCCATCGACTACCAGATCCCAAAGATCTACATCATAATCAAGAAAGAAAGTTTCTATTTTGTCTTTCCAGTAGTCAAACTTTTCACCATCAAAGACTGGTGGGTTGGCACTGTAATGATCTTTCTCTTCTACAACAGTGTTAACATTAGCTGCAGCAGCCATGATATCTCACTCAAATACTGGATCATTACTGAACACGGTGAAGTGTTGATAAATCATTTTATCACAATCAGAACCGGAGCTCTGATGCCAATTGAAGGTGTGAGAAAAACACAAGAAATGGGGGGTTTGAATTAGGTTTTCAAAATGAAAACTTTTTGTGAAACTCAAACAAAGATCACAAATAGACTAACAATAGAGAAAGACACACGATATATCCTGGTTCACTTGAAAACTATCAAGTTAATCCAGTCCACTCGCCAAGGTGATTTCGCCTTATACACAAGGACTTAATCCACTATAACCAAACTGATTACAACTGCACTAGCAACTGCTGGTGATTAACAATACACAGACTAACTGTATCTTCTTAAGGATTCTGACCCAACTGGTCCCTTAAGGAATTCAAATAACTGTTTGATCAAATAAAATGTTTACAATGAAATGCTTCTTACATAAGCTAATATAAACACAATTTCTAGCTCAAACTAACTTTGAGAAAATCTATACAGCAAGAACAATCTTCTTCTTTGTATTGTAGTGCTTTATTGTTCACTCATGGATTTGTTGAGTTCTTTCTCGTATGAATTAGTGTTTTTGTATATGTCTTTTTACACTCAGTGTCACACATGATTCTTTGAATGATCAAGTATTTATATAGCCAGAAAAAGATCCGTTGAAGGGAAGATCAGGAATATCAATAAAATACTGAGGACTTGAAATAATGTCGTTATGCTGGGATGAAAATCGTACACTGAAATTGTCCTTTGTACCACCAAATCAGGGTAGTGGAATGGTAGTGGAAAAGAACGTGTTTGATATGTACTATGTACTATTTTCCCTCGCAAACATTTCATCTTCTTCTATCCATCAGAGGCTTCTGAATTGATATGATTGAAGCTTGATCAGAAAAATAAATCACTGGGTCTTCAGAGTCTTGAGTCTTCAGAGTCTTCAGAACTTGTTCAGCAGAACCTTGTCTTCAGAGTCTTCAGCACTCCTTTTTCAGAACCTTTGGTTATCAGAAACATAAGTCTTTAGAGTCTTCAAAACATGTTCAGTAGAACCTTATCTTCAGAGTCTTCAGAACTTGGTCTTCCGAAACTTAAGTCTTCAGAGTCTTCAAAACGTTGTTCATCAGAACCTTGTCTTCAGAGTCGTTAGCACTTTGTCTTTAGAAGATAAGTATCAGAGTTGTATTTAGAGCCAGAATCCAAGAAAACATTGCAGCAACAACATATTGTCTTCTTAGAGTCTTTCTGAAGCACAGTAGATCAGAAGCAATCTTGCTCTTTTGATGCAGAAGCGACTTTTGATAATTTGAGAGTGACATTGCACACGATTTCTATTAGAGTCAGAGCTATCTTTATCAGAATCAGATTTGTCTTTATCAGAGTCAGAACCTGTTTGTTATTATCAAAACATTGATATATCCTGCAGAACCAAATCTTGTTCTAACAAACTCTTGCTGGGGATTGAAGAAGAGTTTATTTATCAAATGCCATGAGGCTCTGATACTTTAGAGTCGTAGATACATTGATCTTACTTCTCTCTATCCTTTGGATCGTAGATCCATTTATCCTACTTCCTTTCCATAGATCCGTTGATCTTTTCTTTGGAGTCGTAGATCCGTTGATCTTACTTTTCTCTATCCTTTGGGTCATAGATCCATTGATCCTACTTCCTTTCCATAGACTCGTTGATCTTTTCTTTAGAGTCGTAGATCCGTTGATCTTACTTCTCTCTATCCTTTGGGTCGTAGATCTGTTGATCCTACTTCCTTTCCATAAATCTGTTGATCTTTTCTTTGGAGTCATAGATCCGTTGATCTTACTTCTCTCTATCCTTTGGGTCGTAGATCTGTTGATCCTACTTCCTTTCCATAGATTCGTTGATCTTTTCTTTTGAGTCGTAGATCTGTTGATATTACTTCTCTCCATCTTTTGGGTTGTAGATCTGTTGATCTTACTTCCTACTCCCCAGCTTTTGATTCGTAAATCCGTTGATATTAATTCTCTCTATCTTTTGTGTTGTATATCCGTTGATCTTATTTCCTACTCCCCAACTTTTTAGTCATAAATCCGTTGATATTACTTATCTCCATCTGTTGGGTCGTAGACCCGTTGATCTTACTTCCTTTTCTTTACCCATCAGGTGGTAAATCCGTTGATTTTACTTCCTATTTGCAAACCGTTGATATTTCCTTTTGAGAGATTTGTTGATCTTACTTCTCTTCACCTTTTGGGCCGTAGATCCGTTGATCCTACTTCCCGTTCCTTAGCTTTGAGTTGTAGATCCGTCGATCTTACCTCTCTTTATTCCCCTCGAGTCAAAGATCCGTCGATCTTACCTCTCTTTTTATTCTTCCTTTGGGTGGTAGATCCATTGTTCTTGCCTTTCTTCTTTTCATTGTTAGCGTTACCCCATTACCAATTACCATTGTTTAACTATGCCCACTCATCGTAAAACTTTTCACCAGAATACAAAAGAGTTATTACATCACTATATTTTTTGTTCACCCCCAGATTGCAAATTTTATGGTTCTTCTGGTATTCAATCCCCTTATACCTCGAATGCTTGAAAGCCATTGCTCTTCATACGTTCAAGTTTAAGTTGATTGAATAGGGGCAGCTATTGCACCCCAAAATTTGCCCTCTTGTTGCTAACCCTAACTAACTTTCTACGAAAACTCTCCATGCAATTTCCAAATCATTCCCTCATTCTAACCCTCGATCAATTCTCCATCATTCTCTATAAATACCAGTTATCACCAATCATTGAAGAAAAAACCACCATTTTTATCACTCTCCCACAATCGCCATTTTGTCACATTTTTGACTCTGCAAGTTGTCACTCTCTCTTCCTTCTCTCACACTCCATAACCTCTCATCTCACTTCATTTTCAACCTCACCTTCACTACACACTCACAATCATCAATGTGAGAGCTTCAACATCTGAAGCTCTCTCCAGTGGAGCTTAAACTTATCCTCCTCAATCTCCCTCAACAACAACGGTTCACAGAGAAGCAAGAAGAGGAAGGTGTAAAAGAAGAGGAGTAGAGAAAAGAATGAAACAAGGTAGCACAATATATTTGTACCAAAACGTTAAGCTTAAAACACGCAATCACCTTCGTCAGGGTCGTCGTATTCGCCGCCGTTGAGGTAGGTAATTCGTCACTTTTTTTGTGATTCTTAGTGTTAGGGTGTAGAATGCAATGGCCTAAATCTTCAACATCATCATTTAATTAAACTTTAGAGCGCCTAGGGTGCTGTTATGTTTGTGCTCAATTTGAGAAGAGGAATAGGAATCTGAGGAAATTACTTGTGATTTCGACTTGAGCGAGGCAAGGCGAGTTTAATGATGTAGGTTTTGTTTTGGTTAGTGCTCTGCCACCGCCGACGGTGAGCTCCGGCGCGGCGGAGCTAGGGTTCATTTAGGGATCATGGCTGAGTTGAAGAGGAACGTGATAGTTTGTGATATGCAGATTTTCTTTTCGATTTTGTTTCCTTATGCTTGGACTCAGGGACGCATTGGGCTCGTAGGCCCTAAAATTTTCTATTCACACACACTAAACCACTATTGCACCCCTCCTGTTCACAATAAATTCCTTGGGCCTAGGAAGAAGGGCCTATGCGCCTGAATCCTTTTCACCATCTTGTTTCACTTTTGCACCCCTCCATGTTCATGTATTTGTTGCTTAAAATTGTTGCTAATGGTTGATTGAAAATTTTTGCTAATTGTTGCTTATTTTGGTTTGTTAATTCTTGATTAAATTTTTTTAATAATGATTAGTACATTTGCAAATTTTAATTAGCTTTTGTTGTTTTTAATTAGATTTGATTAGGATCTTAATTGAATCTTTTAGTTGAATATTAATAATTTTAGTTGATATTGAAATTTCTTGACTGAATCTTGCAAATTTCCTTATTGTATGATGCCCTGGTTGTGATTAATTCTTGATGCCCGGGTTGTGATTAATTCTTGATGCCCGGGTTGTGATTAATTCTTGACGTTGATCCTTGGTATTACTCTTGTTAAATCTTGATGTTCTTGCTTGTTGTGATTCACATGCTCCCTTAGGAGTCCTTTGATTGAATTTAATTAAGTTGTTTAATTAGATTAAATTGAATTAATGGTAGAATCTAGGTTTAAATCCTTTGCATGAAAACTTTAGGTGTAGTTTCCCCTTGTAAGTCCTAGCCCTAGGGCCATTTTGCATGCTAACACTAGGATAGAATTTCTCTTTTAGTCATCCTTTATTGTTTAAAACAAAAAAATATATATTTTCTTAATCAAAAATACCAAAATACATAATAAATACGATGCGTATAGTACGTCATGAGCCTTAAGTACATGGGAAAATATGAGCGGGAGTTTTCCTTACCTCTTCTTAGAGTATTTTGTATGTGAGACGCCTGGATCATCTGTACAAAGTATTCGCTCTCATTGTCATAGACATTAGTACAATGCGTATCACAGACCCTTTTCAAAACCTTAACAAAAACACTCCAACAAATCCAAATCATTTTCCTTCGGGATTTTCTTTCCAAACCTTTTCAGAAAGGGCATGTTATTTACGTTCAACCGCAATACAGGATAAAGCGTAAGTCTCCTCACGTGCGAGCGGAAACACTTAATTGCTAGAATGCGAATGTTAGCATCGTCCATAAAATACGCTAAACAAAGCAAAAAATTATCAACAAGAACTATGGAGTTCTGATTCCCTCTTGGATACGTAGGCACTAGGTTGCAAAACTCGGTGGACCACCTAATCTGGTTCGGGGGTCAGTTCTGGCATCAAGTGGTTCCAGCCCCTCCCCATCATTTAGGGTATTGAGAACCAAATGTTATATATAGAAATATTTATTTATATTGTATGTTGTATTTCATATGATGATCATTTACATGTCTAAGTGATTGTGAAATGTGTTTTTGATGTGTATAAAGTATCGTTGTTGTTTTAAGTTGTTAACATGAGTCATATGAGTGTAATTTTCTTTATTTTAAGAAATGTATTTCGTGATCAAAACGATTGTGAATGTTGGAGGGAATTAACTTGTAAATAAATATGTTGGAAATCAATTATAATACGTTTTGAATTCACATGGTATGATTTTATTGACTGTGTAGAAAAGGATTTTAATACATCATCATTTCATGCATTGTGTAGATTACATGATATGGTTTCGTGTGAGTTTTGTTAGTGGTAAGTACTTCATGTGAATTTTCTCCCAATCTTTTGGATGATCTTTGATTCAGATTGTTTATAATCATATAAGCACACATAATTTGCATATGATTTTTTTATTTAATTATGTGCAATGCATGGTTATGATATAATTTTTAAAATTATTGTTTAACTATTTTCGAAAAAAAGATTTTATATTTCTATCTTATGGAATTTAATCATTCCTCTTAGCTTGTTAAATTTGTCATGACACTTACCCTTACAAACATTTTTTATGTATAGAAGATTTAGAAATAGTTTCTTAAGAATTATTATGATGTGTGTTGATGCGAGACGAATCACTGTTTTACCATTGGATTTAAACAAAGCTCTTTAAGCAATTTTTTGTGGTACTTAATAAAATGTTTTTATTACGTAATAAAACATACATGTCTCAATGCATGTGTGGATTTTTCTTCCACTTAATAAAAATAAAGTAATAATTATTTTTGATCAATTTAACTTTGTAAATTTTATTATAAAACAAACTTATATTTTAACATCCAAGTAAATAAAATTTTATGTAACATCCCGACCTACACAATTGATTAAGAATACAATCATTCGTAAATTAATGGAATTTGAAGAAAAGGGTAAAATAGTCATTTTACCAAGAAAGGAAATTAACTGGTAAAATGTATAAAATCTTAAAAGGTAAAATATAGATTTTTCAATGTTTTTCTAAACATTGAAAAGGGTATTAAATTAAATAGCTTATTTATAATTGCCATTGAAGAATTTTCTATTATGATTAACAGTTTGCAAAAGAGGCGTTATTACAAGTGCAAGTAAATTATACGAGTCACTTGAGTATAACTAGATTTGACTATGGTTGTATTTATTGATTTCATTCCTTCCTATTTGATTTCTATAATATGGAAGCTAGGTCATGGAAAACCTTCTTCCCCAACTGCCTTATTCCACAAATGAAAATATTAAGAGGATAAAAATGACGCAATCAGAGTCGTCCATCAATGACTTACTGGGTGAGATACTATCTCACATTCTCTCTTTCCTCCAAACCAAACATACTTTCAAAACCATCCTTCTTTCCAAGAATTGGATTCCTATATACCACCCGCTCTTAGTTTTACACATCGACGATAGGGTTTGAAGAATATAGATCAAGTATTTAAAATATATAGTATCCACTTCCTGAAACAGAAATATAGATGTATTTGTACATCAATTCAAAATATGTATTCGAGCAATAAGTAAACACATTTTTAGTGGACACAATTCCTATAAAGATGCCACAAAAAGTTTTTAATCCTTAGAGGGGTCTTTATATTCCAAATTAGGTCTCATTCTCGTCAATTTTGAGATGTGAGGTATCAATAGCTTCATTAATGCAGTAACGATAACACCACATATAGTATCTTTCATTCTTTTCAAATTTCCATACTAACTTATCCACCTTGACCGCCTCAAATAACAGAGTATTGAAGACTTTTCCCACTATTTCTCCCCCAACTAAAGAGTATATCAAGTTAGAGTTCCACTGTTTACCATTAGGGCTTTTAAAGTATTATGATGTATGTTGCGGCACGAAGAAAGCTCGAGCATTCGCACGCTTAAAGGTATCAATGAAGTCCCCACCAAATTTTATTTGTTCCAAAGGAACGAGAAAAGATCAATAAAACCCGCGAAAGAAATGGATAAGACAGTCATCACAACCGAATTAGGGTTCGATAGTCGGTTATGCAAAGGGAAGGTATTAGCACCCCTCACATCCATCGTACTCAATGGGAACCATTTTGTTAATCTTGTGATCATTGTTAGCATGATATATACTTGCGTACCTCTATTAGGTGAGAAATAAAAGAAAGAAAAGGGTGGTGGGTTTTTATTTATTGAGCTTGCCAAGACTTTGCAATCTCGTGCCAACGTATCCTCATGGTGCAATGAGAAATTCAGAGCTTCGTAGTTTGGGGTAGAAAATGTTTGTTGATTGGTTTGTTTTAGCGAGAAATGAACAATCGCTTTCAAACGGTAAAACATTGCTTACTACCCCAAAAGATAAAGAAGTGACTATTTGCATTGCATCAAGAATAGATAACATAATTTGAATTTGTATAGATGTACGTTCTTAATACATTCGAGCGAAAAACATTCAATATATCTGTATTTAGAAGGAAATTTGTTCGCATCATTTGGAAGAAACGAAGCACCTTTCGTTTTATGAAAATGGGTTGACTTCGCACAAGGCGGAAAAAAGAAAGTTTGATGAGTTGGAAGTTGATTTTAGATGGTGATAACCAAAAAGGTTATTGTGAAAAGAGTGAGAAGAATCAAGCTTTTAAGGATCTTAAATGGATTCCAAGCATCTAACCAAAGGCTTAAACGACCATCACCCAAATGCTTAAAGACAACTTGCATTAGACATACAAACTCTCTTGACTCCTCCATTATAGACCAAATTTGATTCGGTTTATTTAAAGTATCTTGAAGTTTTTGATTAAGAAAAAGTAGTTTGTAAAATCACTTGGTGTGACACGGTTTATTGGTTTGAATTGTGAAATTGGCTTGAGCGCAATGTGACTTTTTAAAATGCAACTTGAGGTGAATCAAGGGTTTGAATCTTCTTTTGAAAGGTCAATTTAGAGCGCGTTCACTTTTATCATGATTAGTGATCAATATGATCCAAAGTAAAATAAACAAGTAATGGAGGTGAATAGAAAGCACAAGATTACAACAATTATCCATACAATTACACACACAAACATG
The DNA here is from genome assembly GCA_022829125.1 of Lathyrus tuberosus. Taxonomy (NCBI): domain Eukaryota; kingdom Viridiplantae; phylum Streptophyta; class Magnoliopsida; order Fabales; family Fabaceae; genus Lathyrus; species Lathyrus tuberosus. The sequence continues at coordinate 14,122,860 of JALAZF010000055.1, forward strand.
CACAGTTATTCAAACATCAAGCACAAAGGAGACCATTTATTTCTAAAGCAAACTTAGGAAAGAAAAGAAAAAGAAAATATTTTTAGTTCTTTTGAACAATATTTGATGACAAAAATAACAAGAGAGAAAAATATTTTTGATATTTTGTGAAAATATAATTTTAAATAAAAGGAAATTAAAACAAAAATATTTTTGGCATTTTATAAAGAAAATAAGGAAAATAAATACTAAATAAATTCCTAAAGCATTTTTTCTTTTTAAGTAAAAATAACAATAATAAAAAAACAAATAATTAAGTGAAATAAAACTCTTCTTTAGTTATGTATACTTCTTTAATTATGTATATATTTTATTGAATCATTTTTATAACAAGATGTTTGTAGGCAAGATAAACTAAGATAAACTAAGATAGGAGAGAAATAACATGAAATAAGAGTCGGCTTCTGGGCTTGGAGGTGCAGCTCCAATATTAGGGGTACAAAGCCCACCAGAAGAAGACCCAAAACAACTATGCCGCGAAAAATTCACAGACGTACAGGAGCAAAACGTGAGCAAACAAAACATCAAGCATCAACAAACACCCCACCCGCATCAACCCTTTTAACCCCATTTTCATCACCTCAGAGCATTTACAGATTACATGGTGATACGTTAAGCAAATCTAACGGCAAAAGAAACGAAAAAAAGGAAAACAAATTAGGTATGTTTGCTTCATCTTCTATCCGCTTTGATGCTTGGTCACGCCTCGTTCCTTTTTCTCTTTGATTTGCTGAGATCTGTTGTTGCTTGTAGAGTAGTGAATGCGTTGAGTGTTTGTGGTTTATGAAATATTGTTGCGTGAGGGTTTTGGAGAGACTATGTATGTTGAGGGCAAATGATGCTGAGGGTTGCAGTAGTGAAATTAGGTTTCGAAGGGTTGTGAGTAAGGATGAGCAGGGGTTGAGGTTGAGTGGTCGTGAAGAGTGGAATGATGAGCTTCTGGTAATGCGTAGGCTGCATTGTAGTGGAATGGATGAGGTATTAGTTGAGTGATTGCTGAGTGGTTTGAGGCTGTGAGTTGCAGGTTCTCTGATGAGTCTTTAGATGGGATTTCAGTAGAGGTTAGGGACGATTTTTGTGAGTCTTCTTGTGTAAGGAATGAGAGAGATGGAGGCTGTTTTATAGGGGTTGAAAGGTGAGGGTTTAGAGGAAATTGGGTGAAGGAAATTGAATACTCCCTCCGTCCCAAATTATAAGTCACTTTGTCAAAAAAATTTGTCCCAAATTATAAGTCACCTTACATTTCCAATGCAATATAAATGACATATTCCCCAATATACCCTCAAATATTTATTATTATTTATTCTGTCAACTCTTTTAATTTCTCTCTCCTATATAATTATGAGGGGCATTACTGTAAAGTTATATATAATTTGTCTTTCCCATAAAGTAATAATTAAATTTCTTAATTTGTGTGAAAAGCCCAAAACGTCTTATAATTTGGAATGGAGGGAGTAAGTATTAGGAATATTCCTAAGATAATCATAGTGTTTGTTAGGAGGAATGTGGGTGATGGAACCGAGGGAATTGTGATAGATTTTGTGGGGACCAAAACGAGGTGTTAAAGGGCAATTTGGAGATTGTCTTGTTGTCACCAATTCCTTAACAAAAAACTAACTCTTTCCCATTTTAACCTTTTGTATACACTCTTCTCTTTGTAAATGAAATAAAAGCAAGAATTAGGCAAACAAACTTAGCAAACACTCTTTAACCCTAAACCTAGGGGAGGTTCATGTTGAGAACAACTGCGGTGAGGGGTGCCTAACACCGTCCCCTTACTTAAATGACTCCGAAACCCAGATTTGGTTGCGATGACCGTCTTATCCTTCCTTTAGGGTTTTCTCATTATTTCCCCTGTTCCTTAGGAACGAAAAAAAATGGTGGCGACTATGTGATTTTTCCAACCGCAACAGTTTGCACCACCATTGAGCTGGTTCTGTATGTATGTATCACGAGTCTTGGTTGATAATGACTTTTGTTTTGTATTTGCACTTGACTATTATTGGATTGAATTGAACTTCACTTTTGCTAGCTTTTGAATTGTGCTTGCATTGATCAAAATTGTATATGAACCCTCCAAATCTGAACTATAAAAACTAATTCTGAACTGCTTCTGAATTGCTTGTGAACTATTTGGACTAATTCTGAACGAACATAGTGAACTTGAGTGTGAGCTTACTGAGTTGACCTTGCAATGTTTATTTGCTTGATGTCTAAATGTTTCAATGGATTCTTGGCATGTTTGGTGCATGATATCTTTGATTATCCTTTTATTTTGAACTCTATAGCTCAGCACATCAGGATATTAATGCTTCTATTTTGTTTTGAATGCTATATCCATCTTTAATTTGATGTGTACTTGACCACATGTGCAAGCTGTTTTGAATCTGCACTGGTATAGCATTATGGTGTGATTCTTGCTGCCATTGGAACCTTCGATTGTCGTAGCACGTGAGCAGTGTTCGCTTGTTTGCTTGACTGAATTGGAAGATTGAGGTCCAAGGACCTGTTGCGGCTGCTGTTGTAGAGGTAATATTGATTGCTGAGTCATTGGTGTTGCACACGTGGTGATGATGTGTTCTTATTTTTAAGCTTTTGCATGATTCTTGACATGAATTGTTTGCCACTTCTTTGGTCTATGCTTGGGCAGGTTATGGATGTAAATGCTTGATGACATCAAATGTGTTTGTTGAACCATTTGCAAGTGTTGCCTTGCACCGTGGCACACTTGCTAATGGACTTGTTTAGAGGGCATGAAACTTTTATTTCTCTTCTTTTTTTAGGTTTTGCTTGAGTATTGAGTGGACTGCCGGAATGAGTTTGTGATGGGTTTGATGCAATGCTATGCAGGTTTGAGGGTATGCTTTGATGGTTCAATGCAGCAGGTTCAAGTTGTTGCAAATCTGAATTTTGCAAGTCAAATGGAAGCCAATGTTATGCAGGTGGTCTATTGTCATGTAGCTTCAAATGGTATTGTAACGGTTTCCATTGGCAGTAGAAAATTGGTTTTGGCTGGTAAGTTTTGTCTCAAATGTGTGGTACTAGAGCCAATTCCATTCAATCCTTTAATGATATAGTTCAAATGTAGCTCTAGTTGTAATTTAAGTTTGCCCACTATCTTATAGCATTTGTTAAATGAATGTGAGTAAATTGCCAATGCCATTAGGCTATTGTCATGTTGATTCAAGACACACCTGTATTGATGTATTTTCTTTGGTTCTTGGTATAATATTTAGGCACATGAAGGAATTCAAAGTTCCAATCGATTTACTGTAAAGATAGAAACCATAGCACATGAATTGTTTACCAATGAAACTTTGAATAAAAATTTGATATATTATTGTATGATTGTGATGAAAATTGGACACATTGCGCACATGATGGAATATGCAAATACCAATTGTCTTGTTTAAGACTTAGTTTCCTCACATACTCAATCTTTTCCTATTTCAAATATGTTTAAAAGTAATGCCCACTTATTGAGAAACTCCTAATGATATATAATGGTGATGCATGGTGACCATATTGCAATTCATTTTGAAACTCAAGAAGTATGATCTGAGTTCCAATAGGAAAGTAATTGAATGATAACCATACATAAACATGTGATAGTAACCTCTTGTTTGAAATTCAAACATCACTTGGTTTTAAAATTTGGTTTACTTTCCATTAAACTATGTCATATCAGGGTATATTCAAATACAACAAAGATGAAGACGTATGGCATTTATCTCTTTTGAATTTAAAATGAAGAACGACATTTTACTAATAGAATGATAATGCCTGCATGAAATGAATGATAATTAAAGCCAATGAACAAATACAATGGTCATGATGCAATGATGGATATGACTTTAATCAAAACGGAATTGGATGTTATAGATCAAAGTGACAAAACCCTAATAACATGAAAGAGAGAGGGGCAAAATTGGAGTACGATAATGTAATGTGTATCCCTATTAAGTGCAATGGAATGAAGTTATGAGATGTAAGTTAAGGTTACAATATTTTTAAGGCTTTTAATACATTGAGTCGGTCCCTTAGTTGAACCATCTTCTACTTTATATATTTCTAGAAATTTTCATGTTTAGCTTCTGGAACTCTTAGTTGAACCATCTTCTACTTTATATATTTCTAGAAATTTTCATGTTTTGCTTCTGGAACTCTGATTCGAATCACAAAACTTCATAACTCGAATCTTGTGATTCGAATAATACAAATGGATTCTCATATATTTTTATTTTTTGATTCAAATCACTTAATTTTATGGCACCGTACACGATGTGCGGCCAGAAAGAGAGGTAGAATTTTTTATTAATCTTGTCCTTGATACCAGACCTATTTCTATAGCACCACACAGGATGTCAGCGTCAGAGTTAGTAGAGTTTAAGAAGCAATTAGAAGATTTGTTGGAAAAGAGATTTGTAAGACCAAGTGTATCGCCTTGGGGAGCTCCGGTGTTGTTGGTAAAGAAGAAAGATGGAAGTATGCTGTTTTGTGTGGATTATAGGCAGTTGAATAAAGTGACAATTAAGAACAAATATCCGCTTCAAAGAATAGATGACTTGATGGATCAGTTGGTGGGTGCATATGTGTTTAGTAAAACTGACTTGAGGTCGGGTTATCATCAGATTCGAGTAAAGGATGAAGATATTCAGAAGACGACTTTCAGGACTCGGAGTGGACATTATGAGTCTTTGGTAATTCTGTTCGGCGTTACTAATGCACCTGGTATGTTTATGGAGTACATGAATCATATTTTTCACACTTACTTGGATCAATTTGTGGTAGTCTTTATTAATGACATTCTGATTTATTCTAAGTTTGAAGAACATCATGCTGAGCATTTGTGGGTTGTGTTATAAGTGTTGAAAGAGAAGAAACTTCATGCAAATTTGTCGAAGTGTGAATACTGGTTGAAAGAGGTGAGTTTTCTTGGTCATGTTATTTCAGGTGATGGTATTGTTGTGGATCCATCCAAAGTAGATGGAGTTATACAATGGGAGGCTTTGAAGTTGATTATAGAGATAAGAAGCTTTTTGGGCTTGGCTAGTTATTATCGCAGGTTTATTGAAGAATTTTCTAAGTTAGCACTTCCGTTGACTCAGTTGACTTGCAAAGGTAAAGCTTTTGTGTGGGATATTCACTATGAGAAGAGTTTTATTGAGCTGAAAAAAAGGTTGACTAACTCCAGTTTTGATTCTGCCTGAACCGGATGAACTGTTTATGGTGTATTGTGATGCGTCCTTGATGGGTGTAGGTGGTGTGCTGATGCAAGATGGCAAAGTTATGGCTTATGCTTCACGATAACTGAGGGTTCATGAGAGAAACTATCCTACTCATAATTTGGAGTTAGTTGCGGTTGTTTTTGTGTTGAAGATTTGGAGGCATTATCTCTATGGTTTCAGATTTGAGGTATATAGTGATCATAAGAGCTTGAAGTATCTGTTTGATAAAAAAGATTTGAATATGAAGTAGAGAAGATTGTTGTAATTTTTGAAGGATTATGACTTTGGCTTGAACTATCATCCCGGTTGTACATACCAAATATATTTGACACCGAGTTAGAAGCTGAATAAGGATGAGCACGGACCAGTTGATAGTAGCAGGAGAAATCGTACAATAAAGAGAGCTAGACAAGCCTCGTACACAACCCGGACCGAGCATGGAGCCGATTCCCACCATGCCGGGTTATCATCGAGGCCGGGTACTTCACTCTACCCAGCATCAATGTCGGACACATGCTCGTCAGGTGTCACTCCATCTTTCGTAACGGCAGCGCATCAATACGGACGTTATCAGGGGCTTCAAAGCCTGTATTCATGGATGAAGGTTACGGAAATGATGGCCACATAACGCCAGAAGTCCAAGAGGCTTCTCTTAATGGCTCGAATTAAAGAACATATTATATAATAGAGCTCCCACATGAGGGTTAAGCAAGACATTCATCTTGAGGCAATATACAACACTTGTATAGCCCTCAAATCCCCAAATATTCATCTAAACACACTCAGTAGAATAGACAACATAACTCTCTTTGTCCAAGGAGAAGGAGAGTTAGCACTTTTGGTGGTCTAACCATTTTTGGCTAGAACATTTGGCGCCCACCGTGTGGCCTAGGTAAAACTTTCCCAGACCATACCCCTTACCGATGACATGACTTCTGAAGGAGACCCTCCAGACATGGCTCAACTACTAGCCATGATGGAAACTATGAGACAACAGAATGAAACATTGCAAGATATTATACAAGAGCCGCAATAGCAAAGTCAAGTTGGCGCTGATAGTGAGGAGGAGGTTCTCGAACCTTAACCTCTCTCTCAAGAGATCTGGGATGTCCACGTACCCGAAAAATTCAAAGCACTATCATTAACTTCCTATGATGGGAAAACAGATCCTCAGAAGCATGTCACTGCCATCAATAATCAGATGACCATAGTTGCCCCTTCGGACTCACTGAAGTGTAAACTCATGGCCGAAACCCTGAAGGACGTAGCCCTAAGGTGGTACATGAGCCTTCCTCGGATCTCCATCACAAGCTACCAGGACCTAACTAAGAAGTCAGTACAACACTTCTCGGCAAGCAAACGCTGGAAGGTGTCCACGACTGCATTGTTCACTGTTCGACAGAAGCAGGAGGAACCACTACGTGAATACTTGGCTCGGTTCAACAAGGAAACACTCAAGGTATCTCATCCGAATCAAGAGCTGCTTGTGGGGGCTTTTCAACATGGATTGGGAGCTGGACAATTCAACGAGTCTTTGGCTCAGAAGCCGACTATCAGCATGGACGAGATCACTACCTGGGCTGAATGTTACATCAAATGGGAGGAGAGTAAGCAAGAGAAAAGATCCCGAGACGACAATGAAAGGACAAAAAGCAAAGAAGAGGCGTTAAACAGGAGGAATTAGCATCCTCATGGAACTGCGCACGAACGACATGCCCCTAGACCATACAAACATCCATACGAACCAAACAGAGACCTCACCCCACTAAATACAAGCAGGGGAGACATCTTTAAAGTTGTCGTCCAGATGAATATGTTACCTGAGCCTCAACGCCCCAAAGGAGCCAACGCTATCATGGGAAGGCAACCTGAAGCTTGGTGTAATTGCCACCGTATAAGGGGACATCACATCGAGGACTGTCAGCGGCTGAAAAAAGAGATTGAAGCTCTAATTCAAAGGGGACATTTATTGGCGTATGTGAAAGATTCTCGACTACAAAATAACAAGAGAAGTTTTCCCCAAAATGATCAAGAACCAGAAAGGTCGGTCCAGAAAAAGAGCTCGGATGCCAAGGAGGTTCATGAGACCAAGGCAGTCCAGCACACTTTAAACACCATATCTGGAGGATTTGCTGGCGGAGAAACAAGTCCAGTCAGAAGGAGATATGCCAAAACAGTTATGCATGTAAACTAGAGGCCCTCCGAAAAACTGAAAGGAAACTTAGATGTTGTAACATTCTCCGAGCAAGACGTCCTAGGAGTCCTAGTTCATAGAAATGATCCTGTGGTTATCAAAGTGCAGGTACAAGATCAGAGCATGCAGAGGGTATTAATAGATCCTGGAAGCTCAGCCAACATATTGTACTGGAAAGCATTTAGGGGAATGAGGCTGTATGCAGCCAAGTTGCTACCGTTCAAAGGTAGTCTGGTGGGATTCTCGGGGGAGCAGATCCGGGTACTCGGACATCTAGAATTACCGACTACCTTCGACGACATTGATAACGCAAAGACTGTCCAAGTAAGGTACTTGATAATCAATATTGCTTCACCCTATGACATCATTATAGGTCGGCCATCATTCAATGCCCTCGAGGCTTTGCTCTCGACGCTATATTCGATCATAAAATTTCCCCTTGGAGATGGCCGGGTTGGAACTGTCACAGGTGACCAGGGGCTAGCAAGATAGTGTTATAAAGGCAGCTTAAAAATGAGAAGAAAAGAACTAGCAAGAGAAGCAAATTCCAAGAGTCTTCCCAAAGTCCACTAAGTCGACATGGTGCATGACAAAAAAACGAAACAAGTCCGGGTTGGGCATCTACCGACCCATGATACACCCATCAGAGTCAAATCATTCCTCGAAGAAAGGAATAGGATCGTGCAAGCATTTAAGGACAACCTAGTCCTTTCTCCCGGGAAACCCCACAAAGAGAATCCGAGGTAGAAAAACAAACCCGGAGACGAATATCCTCCAGGTAACCCAGAAAAGGATTCATCCTCTCCTACAGAAGCACGGAAGCTCCGCTCAGAAAATCCCGAGTACATCAACAATTGTCTTGATGAAGCCGCAGGGATGTCGAAATGGGAAGTCATCAAATTTTCAATTACTGAAGAGAATATTAGCAAGGACGACAACCCCTCAAAGACTTGGGATACCCTGGGATAACCTAACGGAAAATTTGACTTCCTATTAAAGTATACTTTTCTTGAGAGCTCTCACATTAGGTTTGAAGACGTTTAGACAACTGGGTGGAAGGATCTTTCTGATCAAGAAGTATGCAAGTTAGAAACATCAGAAGGAATAGAAATACCTAGGACATGGAATGTATCCAATCTTAGGCTGTATTTCAGCTGAATTTTATGTAATCCAATAATGAATAAAAGATCCGGGTTGCACTCTTTTCCCTTGCAAGGGCAAGGGTTTTAACGAGGCACATGGACTTAAAAAATTGTCATGTCTTGTTTATAGGTGAACGGCTGGAAATGCCAAGTTACAACTCAGAAAACTCCTATAAATCGTGTCGACTTGCTCCGCGTACATGGGTCGCCCATAAACATAACGACTTGCTCAGCGTAGGGTTGACAAACTCCTATAAAACGTGTCGACTTGTTCCGCGTACATAGGTCGCCCATAAACGTGTTGACTTGCTCCACGTAGGGTTGATAAACTCCTATAAATCACGTCGACTTGCTCCGCGTAGATAGGCCGCTCATAAACGTGTCGACTTGCTCCGCTTAGGGTTGATAAACTCCTATAAAACGTGTCGACTTGCTCCCCGTACATAGGTTGCCCATAAACGGGTTGATAAACTCCTATAAAACGTGTCGACTTGCTCCGTGTACATAGGTCACCCATAAACGTGTCGACTTGCTCCGCGTAGGGTTGATAAACTCCTATAAAATGTGTCGACTTGCTCCGAGTATATAGGTCGCCCATAAACGGGTTGATAAACTCCTATAAAACGTGTCGACTTGCTCCGCGTACATAGGTCGCCTATAAAACGTGTCGACTTGGTCCGCGTGCATAGGTCGCCCATAAACGGGTTGATAAACTCTTACAAATGCTCCGCATACGTGGTTTAAACAAATATGTCTAACGGCTCCGTGCAATCAAGACGGATAATTCGACATAAAGGTGATGAAACATCTAAAGCCCAAAACAGGGGCCTGAAAAGTCATACACGAAAAAATAACAAATAAGAAAAGAGCAAGTCTCTGTTACAGGGGCTCCCGAGTACGTGCCATAATTAACGCTTAGGAGTCCAGGATTCACAAGGGGGTAAAGACTAATTAGCCTTACAGTAAGCTACCTGAAAGGTCAGAGAAATCAAGCAATGAACCGAAATAATACCCAACAACCTATAATCGAACACTTTAAGTTATTCTAACTTAGTGCCCGAGGGGCTGGATATATGTACGGGATTATTTTGTAAAGAAATAAAACACAATAATAACATAAGCAATAAAAATAAAGCCTCAGAAGGGCCAAAACATTGTACGTTATAAGCATGAAGGCTAAAAGTCAGGAGCATGAGGGGGGACAACACCACACTTCCTCGCCAAAATATAAAAGTGCATCCAGAAGGATGACTAACTAAAATAAAGAATATCAAGATTAATTAGCAGCCGAAGTGTCATTGGCAACATCCTTTAGGGCCGGGTTCACATTCCCGTCAGAATCATTAACCGGACCTTGAGATCTCTCCGAGCCATCCTTCTCCAGCTCGCCAAGATCCACAAGACGGACATCTTGCACCATTTTGAAGTAATCCATTTCCAACAAATCCAGGCCAGGATGGAGACAGAGGATTTGATCTTTAGCTCTCTCAAATGCTTCATCATCGGCGGACATAATATCGATCTGAGCTTTCTTCAGAGCTTCTCTAAGATCGTTGTTGGATGATAAAAGTTCGGCATTAGCGGCCTCAGATGCCTTCAACTGGTTAGTAAGCTCGGTTAAAGCTGATTTGTGATCAGACTCCAAAGTCTCCTTTTCCTTTCTCGAGTTTGCCAAATCCTTCTCCAAGTTGGAAAGTTTCTTAGACTGAGACTCTTTAACTAAGAAACTTCATCCTTAAACTTTAACTCAAGCTTCTCAGAGTCATTAGATAACTCAAACAAACTACAGGCGATAACAACACACCTCATCAAATAAGAACTAAGATTTAGAGTGATTTTCTGATGACCAATGGATTTAACTTTGGTAACATCCTCGGTAGCATTGAGATGGTCGCGCAGATATCTGAAGCCATCAAAATCATTGGACCAAAACTTGAATTCCCCAGACGCGAAATTCTCCCCTGGACCTCTCATGAGGGAGATAATCTTCATTTCAGCTTGGTGAACATCCTCGTTCATTTGAACCTTCAACTTCTTTGGGTCACCTTGGGAAATCTCGTCCTCGGCAGGTAGAATTAGAGGCTGGGGCTCGGCTTTGCTTGGGGCGGTTTTTGTGCTCATTCTCCTGGGCCACTTTGGTGCCCGGACATCTAATTCACCTAAATAGGACTTGGATGCAGATGGGCCCCCAGTTCCTCTCCAGGCTTCCTTGGCTGCTTGCATCAATTTCTTCTGCTCGACCACAGACATGTCAGTCATCTTATCTGCAAACAAACAACACAAGGTTAGAATAAAAAGACGAGCGAAGAATAGTTGAAATGAAGAATAACTATTACCCAAGAAGACAAGGAGTCATTCATCATCTAGGGGCAACAACTCCTTAATCCTCATCATGCAAAATGAATCAAGAATGGCCAGGGACTGGAGCTCCAAATCATTCAACTTATCATAATTAAAACCAGTAATTAATAATGGATCTTTGGTCCAGTAATGAGGGAAATAGGGATGCCCATCCAAGGCGTACAACACCTGTGGACACCTCGGTCCACATCGAACTCTCAAAAAACGGTCTTTATAATTCTTGTAATTTGAGGTATAGGCCTGAAGAAAACTTCGTCCAAGCATTCCACTAATCTGAACCCAGATCTGGTTATCAACTCCTTTAACCTAAAAGAAGGAAAAAAAATAAAACTATAGTCGAAACAATATCTAAAACCTCACAAACCCTCTAAAAGGCCTTTATAAACCCCCAACTGTTGGGAAGGAGTTGAGAAGGTGCTACGTTGACGATTTTCAACACCTCCACTTCGAAATTGGAAAAAGGGTTTCGGATGTTGAAATCTTCAATAATACTAGGATAAAAATAGAAAAAGTCTTCAGAAACATCTTTTGGCCGGAGTATAACACTCTTTCCTTTGGGTTACACGATTCTAAAATAACATCCTCCTCAGAACCAGTTGAGGATATGATCCTCAGAGAACAGATTATAGCAATTTCCAAGTCGTCAGCAGTGCTATTCTTATGGTTCATAACTTCAGAATCAAAGGGAGCAACAGTCTCCATTATGATTTCTATGGAACCTGAAGATTCAGAGTCAAAGTCACTTTCAGAAGTGAGAATCTCATTATAAAACTTATCCATGTCTTGCCTATACTCTTCTACCCCCATGAAATCCATCATCTCTTGCATATTTTCCTCCCATAGTCTTTTTCTCTCATTGTTACTCTTACGAATAACCCTACCCTCGTTATCACATTCCCTAAGAACTACCATTTCCGCGTTAAAAAGAAAATTAAGGAAAATCAAGAGGGAAAGAAGAATACCTGAAGTAAGGAGCGCTTGAAGATGGGATCAGATTCACTTAAAGAAAAACGCAGGAGTGAAGGAAAGACAAAACTATCTTTAATAAAAACCTAACGTTCAAAAAAAAGGCTAGAGACTAGCAACTCATGAGATATTAAAGTCATTATAACGCTAGGGAAGATTAAGAGACATGACCGTTTGAGAAATTTTGACACGTAAGAACCTGAGACGAAGGGCCGACCTATAGCTCGACACCTGTCAAAAATATCCAGGCTTATGTAACTACCGAGTACTACATCCCCATGAATAGATACAGTACTCGGGGGGCTTATGTACATACCAAATATATTTGACACCGAGTTAGAAGCCGAATAAGGATGAGCACGGACCAATTGATAGTAGCAGGAGAAATCATACAATGAAGAGAGATATACAAGCCGCGTGCATAACCCGGACCGAGCATGGAGCCGGTTCCCATCATGTCGGGTTATCATTGAGGCCTGGTACTTCACTCTACCCGGCATCAATGTCGGACACATGCTCGTCAGGTGTCACTCCATCTTTCATAACGGCAGCGCATCAATACGGGCGTTATCAGGGGCGTCAAAGCCTGTATTCATGGATGAAGGTTACGAAAATGATGGTCACTGTCATACCCCAAATTTTGACCACTAAGATTTACTATCATTGTGCAAACAATCACCACAATATGGATGTACCATCATACCTCATCAATCTTCTCAAGGATTGTTAAGCATTCACCACAATCAAGACTTGGGGTTTCAAGCCCTCTTAGAGCACTTAGACAAAGGATCAATCAAGAAATGACATGATCTTCAACTTTTCTAACCTCTCAAACACCCATAAAGGATCAAGAGGTCTCCCATATCAAGAATCAGGCACAAAGTTGCAACATTCCAAGTGGATCAAGCCTCAAGATCGACAGTGTCACCAAATTAGGGTTTTGGTCGACCAAGGCCTTCAGATGAAACTTTTCCTCTGGGCATGAGCTAATGCTTCAAAGCATAACCCAAGATACCACAAGGGAGCTCATGGACCTACTCATCAAGTCAAAATTAGCCTCAGGGGATGCATTCATAAAAAATTAGGAATTAGGGTTTCTTGACCTAATTCACCCCTAAGTTAACTTTTGGGGAAAGGCATGAGCCAAAACCTCAAGACATGATTTGAGGACCTCAAATACAACACATTGATCCATTTACAACAATGGATTGATCCAAGAAGCTTGATCCACAAGTTTCAATTTCACCTGGACCACAATTAGGGTTTTGAAGAAAAAGTCAACTATATCTTTGACTTTTGACCAAGACATGCTCCCAAACCTTGGGACATGATTCAAGATACCCTAAAACACCTATGGAATCCATCCATTAGGTTTTAATTGGGTCAAGAACTTGATTTCATAAAGAATCACACAGTTTGGATTTCATCTGACAAAAAGTCAACTGTGCACAAAATCAAGTTTGAATTTTTGGAATTTTTCACAAATATGGTTCCCCTAAGTAAAAAATAATGTTAATGTATGGTTTTTATCATCATTCATTAAGAAAAATCAAGAAAAGTGAGGTTTCTTGCAAAAGGGGCAACCATGAGAAACCAAATTTTTTCTAAGTTATGGAACAAAAGTGATTTTGTACCAACTTTGCAAGGTCATAACTCCTAAACCACAAGACCTTTTTATCCCATTCAAAGATCAAATAAAATTCCATCTGACATACTTCAAATATGTCAACTACAAGAAATCCCAAATCTCCATGGATTTTGAGTTATGGTTGAGGCAAAATCACTAAAACATGAAAATTCACCTTTTTCCAACACTTAGACAAAATTCTGTCCAAGACAGATTTCAAGCAAAACACCAAAACGTCGAGAACTTTTTCACATAGTTACAAGTTGAATCAATTCAAAGTATAAACATCAAAGTTATTGTGCATCTTGCTAGTAATTCAAAGAGTCCATCAGCATGGAAAAACTCCATGGAAACCAAGAGATATGGCAACCCAAAGTCATGCTGCTGCAACTGGTTTGGAAAACCAGTTTGCATGTTTTCTTGCTCTCCACGATTTTGAGTTAGGATAGAATGATCACTATGCCACATTCATTCAATATGATCATGACATATCTGATCCAACCTGCAAAATTAGGCTAAGATGCTTCAAAGATTGATCCTTTGGCATGATGAGTCTTTGAACAAAGACTTGGAATTCAAAGTGCATTTATGTGCAATAGTGCACTTTCAACAAAGCTGATATTCTAAGTCAAGATTCATGCTTAAACAACAATTAAAACATCCGAGGAATGTGGAATTGGTCAATACATAGCCTTGCTACTTGGAGGGGCTAGTTTGCCTTGCATAAGAAGAAATGCCACCAAGCCAAAGCCATTGAATGTGATCTGATCTTGCAGCCATTCACTATTCCTCCAAAAAAAAAGTTGATCACCTATAAATAGAGGTTACGTTGCCTCATTCAGATCACACCAAAGCACTACAACTGATGCTTTCCTCAAAATCTCTCTCATTAGGCTAAAATGCCTTCTTTTGCAAGTCATCTCTGAGTTTTTGAGTTAGAGAGCAATTCCACCACAGCTCATGATCCAAACACATCTAATATATCATATCTAAGCTGTTCAAACACTTACCCTTGATCTGAAACACCAAAATCAGAAAGTCAACCTCCAAAACCTCAAATTTTGACTATTTTGCATTTTTCAAGCGATGTCTTGATTCAGTCATTTCCAAAACCAAACAAGGCCTCAAACACACTCCAAATATCATCCTCAAATTGTCCCAATTGGTTTCCCTCATCTGGAACACCATCTGAGAGAGTTACTATCTTGGTCACTTTTGCCCCTTTTGTAAGAAAGAGCCAATACTTGTTCCTGAGGATTCCAGCTGGTTTAGATCATCCTAAAAGCTTCTAAGGGATCAATCAAGAGTGTCTAAAGCATTGGATTACTTCTGGCACAAGGAACTTGACAGATAGCACAAAAGCTACAAGAGGTAAGTGCATCACAACTTGAACTCTCTAAATCATGCATTGCTTTGATGTCCATTGATCATGGACATCTCATACATGTCATATATGTTGTGTTTGAACCAATTTGTCATGCTATTATTGCCTGTACAATGAGATAGCATAGAACATGCAAATCTAGGCCTATTTTGAAATCACTATCGGATTTTAAAATAGAAACATTTTCTGAAAATTCCAAAGGCACCATTGGATTCCTCATGAAATTCTAGGCAGAATACACCTAAATTTTGTCCAAATCCATGGAGAAATGAGAAAGTTAGAGTCTTCATGCAAGAGGCCTAAAATCAGGCCTTGCCTTGGGCAAGGGCCAGGCCATGGCGCCTTGGCCAGACCTAAAAACAAGGCATCCCATATATATATATATATATATATATATATTCATGGGGTGGTTTTGATACACGGATGTATCACCACCCCAGTGGTAGCGCGCATGTGTGTTTGAATGGAAGGTCGTGGGTTCAACACCCACCCAGACCATTTTGCTATTTCTCATATTTTTTGCTATTTTTCACATTTTTACGGTTTTTATTAATTAATTTCTCTCTCAATTTTAATTATTTTTGATTGGTTCTTTTTTTGAAAATTCCCAAAAATGTTAAAATATTTTATTCCATAAAAAAATCACAAAAATATTATTTATTTTATATATTTGGTATTTTTGTAAAGAATTATGTTTTTATTTGTTTTTAAACATTTAAAAACACTTCTTTCTCTTGATTTTGCAAATTCAAATGATTTTCAAATCATTCTATGAATGAAACATGATTTTTCAAACATTAATCCAAGATCACAATTTTTTTTCACACATGTTTGATAATTTTGATAATTTTAATTGAATTTTTATTTCAATTAAAATACATTTTTAAATCAAATTAGGGTTTTTGTTGATTTTCACCCTCACAAATCTTTTTCAAATAAACTTTGGGCCTCTAATAGAGTGTAAGACCCAACTCCCTCTGTACATAAATAATTTTGGGCCTCAGTCATTGTATAAGTCCCAGTGCAGTTTTTAAAACAACGGTACGATCGCTGTCTTTCCATGGGCCTCTCCTTGAGTTGTAAGCCCCATCCCTTGTACAAAAATAAACTTTGGTCCTCTAATAGAGTGTAAGACCCAACCTCTTTTCTAAAAATATAATATTTTTGGGCCTCAGTCATTGTATAAGTCCCGATACAATTTTCAGATCAACGGTACGATTACTGTTTTTTCATCTGGGCCTCTCCTTGACTATAAACCCCAATCTTCTTTTCAAAACAACTTTCCCTTTTGATTTAGGTTCAAATTCATAGTTGTTATCAAAACTTTCTTTAATTTCTTGAACAACTAACCACACAACTGTTACAACGGAAGCTTGCTCACCTGTAAGTTTTAAACAGCTTTCTTTTACATACTTGCACACACACACACACACACACACACACACACACACACACACACACACACACACACACATATATATTTGTTTGTACTAGAAGCTTGCTCACCTGTAGGTCCTCCTACACTATTTTACATACAGTATATATTTCATTTGTATATATATATATATATATATATATATATATATATATATATATATATATGCCTGTATATTATCTGCTTAGAGTTTTCCCCAACAATTAGGTCTAGAACTAGATAAAGCCAGTGGTCACTCTTTCAACACAGTCAAAGCTAGTTCCCCATAGGAATTCCAGATACAGTTTTGCCTTCTCTTGGGCTTATACAATATGGAACAAAGAGAAAGGCATTATTCCCGAAAACTTTTCTCAGACTGTCACTATTAGAAAATTGTCAAAGAAGTTCATTTTCCCAGAGAGGATTAATTCCCGGTGAAACCTCTCTTGAATTTCTTCAAACCCCAAAACTGTTCACTAAAGAAAAGATTATTCCCGGTGAAACTTTTCTTGAACTTTTCTTAGGTTTGGACCCACAGGCTTCCTAAAAGCATCCTCAGCCTCCTCTTGGGCTTTGTACAAGGACCCTCCGGCTTCTTAGAAGTTCTCATGCCTTCTCTTGGGCTTACTACAAGGACCCTGAAGACCTCTTATAGGTATAGGAAAAAACTTAGTCATCCTTTGTCAGAGAAGTCTTTCTAAAGAGTCAAAACCCTAGACCAATTTAAGGGTTGATTCTTATCCCTTAAAGCACCAGCCTCCTCTTGGGCATCATACAAAGATAAACTCTTCCATACCAGTAGACTTGGACAGTCTAATCTCCTCTTGGATCTCAAAGACATTCTCAAGCTCCCTACAAACACAGGAGAAACCCTGATCATTTAATTAATCTCCAGTAGAGTTAAAACCCTCACAGGATCTAAAACTCAATGTTTTATCCTAAATTTCCCCAGCTAGGGTCAGCTTATCATCAGTATAACACTATCTCAAATTAGAACCTCAAGGCGTCTGATACCTCAACTCTTCTGTAATCCTCAGCAAGAGTTGATTCCCCATTTTGGACGTGCCTCTGGATCTCAATAATCCTCAGCAGAAGCCAGCCACTTCTTAGGCTTTGTATAATGATTTTCCTCAACAGAGTTAGCTTCAAAAGCACTCTTTTGTTGAGTCAATCTTCTTTCTTAAAACACTCTTTTGTTGAGTTAACCTCTTTCAGCCTCAATCTTGGGCTTTGTGCAAGACAAACAAAAGCACTCTCTTGTTGAGTCAATCACCTTTTCAGCACTATCTTGTTGAGTCAATCTCCTAAAAGCACTCCCTTGTTGAGTCAACCCTTTTCAGCCTCAATCTTGGGCTTTGTACAAGACACCATATAAACACTCTCTTGTTGAGCCAGTCTCTTTTTTTGCCTCAATCTTGGGCTTCGTACAAGACACATATAAAATCTCCTTAAGTAGAGTCAATTCTCTTTTTAGCCTCAATCTTGGCCTTTGTACAAGACAAATCATACTCTCCAACAAAGTCAATTTTCTTTTAGCCTCAATCTTGGGCTTTGTATAAGACAGATAAAACCTCTCACCAGTAGAGTCAGCTTCCCCTTTTAGCCTCAATCTTGGGCTTTGTACAAGACACATACAAATATTCCCCAGTGGAGTCAAAATCCTTCTTTAGCCTCAATCTTGGGCTTTGTACAAGACAGACAAAATATTTCCCTGGAAAAGTCAACTTTCAGCCTCCTCTTAGGCTTTGTATAATGATACCCCCCAAAGAGTCAGTCTCTTTTTTGCCTCAATCTTGGGCTTTGTACAAGACAGATAATAATCTCCCCAGTGGATTCAATCAACCTTTTAGCTTCAACCTTGGGCTTTGATCAAGGCACAAAAAAATCAACATCCCCTCAGAGAAAATCAAAATCTCTCTGTAGGAAGATACTTCTCTGTATATCACAAATCAAAACAAACCTTAATCCCAGATAACTGTTGTAAGTGGCACACTTGTTGATTCAAAAATCCAAGCTGTAGTCCATCTCTTATCCTGGTAAATCCCCTTTTTTTCATCTAATTGCTGTAAGTGGCAAGCCTCTGGATTATTTACATCCACGCCAATGGCCCTCTCTTAGCATGAAAAAACTCCTAAGGAAAAATGGCATTACTCTACACTGAGTTAAAGTTTTCTCCTTCAGGACAAATCCCTATAAAGGAAATTATGGCATTGCTGGATTCACATATCCTAGTTAAAGTAATTCTTCTTTATAACCAGTCACCCAACAGTTGTGATAAACAGACGAGATGTCTCCCTTTAGAGATGACAAATTCTCTCTCAGTCAAACCCTTTTTGCTTCAATCTTGGGCTTTGAACAAGACATAAATACCCCTTTTAGCTTCAATCTTGGGCTTTAAACAAGACACAAATACTCCTTTTAGCTTCAATCTTGGGCTTTGAACAAGACACCAAAACAACATCTTTTTCCTCCTATAGAATAGGAGGAACTACGATTGCTCTGATTTCCCTGTTTATCTTTAACGGGAATATGTAGGCATAAGATTGCGAAATCTTAGCGAGCACACCAATCAAAAACAAAACTCTAGGTCCAGTACATTCACACACTCATCAAAAACCTCGAAAAACCCAAAATCAAACAAAAACTCTCTCTCTCTCTCTCTCAAACACTCCCGAAGGAGAAACTTTCCCAACCCCCGACAGACAAACACCAGTAAGTAGAAAGCAGTAAGGAAAATTGCTAACAACCTGTGGATAACCACATATAGGATGGGTAATTGACAACTCCCCATTGTATAACCTGACCCCGAACTCCCCAATATCTTTAAGCATTTTTTCAGTTAAACCTATAAAGCTTAAAAGGAAGGGGAAGATATCTCAACTAACCCTGCGTGCAAATATTTTCTTTAACAAATGCGAAGAGATCGGGGATCGAGGGTTGGTTATGCAAAGGGAAGTTGTTAACACCCAGAGTATCTATAGTAATCTATAGGATCCTTTGTTTGCATATGTTTCTACTATTGTATTGCTTGGTTGCTTTAAATCCATTTACTGTTAAATAGGAAAAGTTTCTCCTTTGGTGAAAGCTGAGGAAATGTTTTTGTTGTTTTTAGGGTTTTCTATTGTTTTTGGAAAGGTACTGGACCTAAGGTTTTTTATTAGTGTGCTCGCTAAGATTTCACAATCTTATGCATACGTATTCCCATAAAAAGACTTGGGGAAATAAGAGCGTTTGTAGTTCCTCCTATTCTATGGGAGGAAATTGTTTGGTGTCTTGTTCAAAGCCCAAGATTGAAGCTAAAAGAGTATTTGTGTCTTGTTAAAGGCCCAAGATTGAAGCTAAAAGAGTTTTTGTGTCTTGTTTAAAGCCCAAGATTGAAGCTAAAAGTTTGACTGAGAGAGAATTTGTCATCTCTAAAGGGAGATATCTCACCTATTCATCACAAACATTAAATAATTGATTTATAATGGAAGTTGCTTTAACTGGGATGTGTGGAATCCAGCAATGCCACATCTTCCTTTATAGAAGTGAGATGTCATGAAGGAAGAAGCTTTAACTCAGTGTAGAGTAATGCCACATTTTCCTTTATGAATCTTTTCATGCTAAGAGAGGGACATTAACTTGGATGTGTAGAATCCAGAGGTTTTCCACTTACATCACTTAGATGAAAGAGAAATTTTAGCCATGATAAAGGAGGGACTCCAGCTTGGGTTTTGAATCAACAAGTATGCCACTTACATCAATTATCTGGAAAAAGGTTTGCTTTGTTTGTTTTGAAATATGATGTATAGAGGAAATATCCTCCAACAGAGAGGACTCATGGTCTCATATGTGGGGATGAGGGATTTTGTGCCTTGATCAAAGCCCAAGGTTGAAGCTAAAAAAGGTGGATTCCATTGGGGGGAGTTTTATATCTGTATTGTACCAAAGCCCAAGATTGAGGCTGAAAAGTTTAAGTATAATCTTAAAGAAGACTAACTTAACTGGGTAGTGTTATATTTGTCTTGTACAAAGCCCAAGATTGAGAATGACTAAAAAAAAGCTTCTAATATGAAGCCTAAGAGGAGGCTGTGGGGAATCCTAAAGAGAGAAGGACTCTTGCTGAGGGATTCTAAATCTTAAGAGAAGGCTCAAACAACTTGGGGAGTCGGGAAGGGATCTAACTCTTGATGGAGATTAGAAGGGAGTTGATTTATCAACTGCCATAAAGGCTTTGATTCTTCTGGGGTTTATTGATTGTGATCTGACCCTGACTGGGGATTTTAAGGTGAAAGTCAAACCTTGTTGGGGAACAGAAGGGATTTGAAGATGAGTTTGAATGCCTTAGAGGTTTTAACTCTCCTGGTAATTGATGTATTGGTAAAGATGATTAGGATTTATCCTATGTTTTTAGGAAGCCTGAGGGTCCTTGTATGAAGTCCAAGAGGAGACTATGGGGATGAGACTTTCCAGGTCTACTTGTATGAAGCCTAAGAGAAGGCTGAGACTACCCAAGTCTCTTAAGAGGAGGCAGACCCTAGTTGGAGAAAGATCTTTGTATGATGCCCAAGAGGAGGCTGAGGGTTCTAGAGATGAAGATCAACTCTTGAATGATTGGATGTTCTAGAGTTTTTGACTTTCCTGAGGATTGAACAGGTAGAGATGACTAAATGCTTTTAGGAAGCCTTTGGGTCCTTGTATGAAGCCCAAGAGGAGGCTATATGGAACTTTTAAGAAGCTTGTGGGTCCAAACCTAAGAAAAGTTCAAGAAAGAGGTCACTGAGAAATAATCCTTTCTTTGTTGAATAGTTCTAAGGTTTGAAAAAATTCAAAAGAGGTTTCAGCAGGAATTATTCCTCTCTGGGAAAATGAATTTCTTTGTATAAAAATAAACTAGTTGATTGAATTGAGTTATAAGTATCCTACTGTTTGACCTAAGTGTAAACTGAGGATGACCTAATTGCTAAGGGAACCCTAAACAGTTATGCACAAGTCTATATACAGATATATGAACAAGTATAAATTGAATTGAAAAGGGTATTAGGTCTTATTCTCAGGGAGAAGCCTAGGTGTTTTTAAATAGTTTAATACAGATAGATGATTTTGAAAACAATGGTATGGGACTTATAATTTAGGGAGAGGCCCATGGAGTTTGTTTATTGATTAAAATAAAGTTTATGTACAAAATATTGGGGTGTATACTCAAGGAGAGGCCCAAGATGATTTATTTGAAAACAATGATCGCACCGCGATACCGAAAGACGTTGTGGGACTTATACTATAGTAGAGGCCCAAAATTTGTTAATGTACATAGGGGGGTTGGTTCTGACACTCTAATAGAGGCCCATGAGTGTTTCAAATGAATTTTTGAAAGATTGAATCAAGAAAACCCTAATTTCTATTTTTTAGGTATTTTTAAAAGGAAAAATCAATAAAAAATCATGAAAAATATCAAATAAATTCAAAAAGCAAATTATGAATTATGATTAGGGTTTAGAAAATGAGGTTTGATTCACATGATTATTTGAAATCCATTTGGTTTTGAAAAATCAAGAAAAAGAAATTATTCAAAATGTTTAAAACAAATTAAAATAAAACTCTATAAAATTTTCAAAAATATATCAAATAAAAATATTTTTTTGATTTTTTGGGGGGAATTAAATATTCAAATATGTGAAGAATTTATGTTTAAAAATCACTTGAAAATGATTAAAATTGAGAGAGAAATTAATTTTTGAAAATAATTAAAAATCCAAAAATTTGAATTTTTTTTGAAAAAAGGTGCCAACGGTCATTGTCTTCCTCGCGTGTTCCCTCCATGGCCGTTTTGCAAAACCTCTCATATCTCCCTCAATACGTAATGATTTTGCACGATGTAAACATGAAAGTTGTTTTTTTTTAACAAGGATTTCAATGGTACCAATTAATTTCATTTCTTTTAAGTGTAGAGTGAGATATCATGAGAAGAACAGATGAACCCTAATTTGTGCAAGAATAATATGAAATCCTATACACGATTGATACATAGCAATTGATTGAGGTAAACCATTCTACATAAGTGCAGAAACATGTTGGTAACTTGAAAATAAATTTATGATGCATGGATCATAGAGTTTGAGAAGTTCAAGCTTACTTGTGCAAGAGGAATTTGAATCCTCAGTTGTAGGTGTTACAGATGTGTTTTTATGATCTGGACAACTTCCATGGACCTAAAGTAGTGTGTTGAGATTCTTGGAATGGATTGAAAACCTCTGGATTGGTGGGCTCGACTCCAACTGCAGATGGCTTTGGGATGAGATATGAACTTGATGAATCTGGTGTTTTAGATGTTGTTCAAGTGTTTAGATCACTCATATATGATGTATGTGAGGTGTTAGGACCATTGGTTTGAGTTGAATTGCTCTATATTTCAAAACACGAATCTCACTTCTTTGGAAATGGATTTTTGATGCACAAGAGGGAAATAGTGGAAAACATATGTTGTGATATTTTGGGGTGTTTTTATCAACCAAAAATGACCTCTATTTATAGTAGAGGAAGTTTGTTTTGCAAGGAATCGTGAATGGGGGCTGGATCACCCTATTGTCCAATGGATATGGCTAGGTGTTCAAAGTCTCCTCTAGCCATTGACTTGAGCTGAACTTGCAGGTTTTAGGTCCTTTGATTCTTGAATAAGTCTTGACTCATTTGGACTGGTATGGTCTGATTCATGCCACCTCAATGCATCCTTTCAATGCCATATAACAAATTTGGATTTTAGATTTGCAACATTGATGATCACATGCCAACGGGATAGGATTCTTGACTTATTGGCCTTATCACTACTACGAAAAAACCCATTTAACAACGGTTGGAAATGACATATAATGACGCAGGCAAAGGCGTTGTTATGTAGAGTGTTGTTGTATATGCGGTACGTACAATGACGGTCCTGGGACCGTTGTTGTATTCCAGAAAGCGCGCACCATTTCACAACGGTTAGATTACACAACCGTTGTGATATAACTAAAGCTGATCTGGTTCGATTCTCAGCAACAACATTTTTTATTTATATTTTTCTGGTCTGCGTTTGACATATAACTAGGGTTAGGTTTTATAACCGCTGTCAAAACAGCCTGTTTTAAATATAAAAATTCTCTGCTTATCAAATTATTCCTATATTTTATCCTGTTAAAACAACTTCTGTTTACATCAAACACAATATGTGCATCAAACAAAATTCTTCCTATATTTTATCCTTATAAATTAATCAGAGAATTTACATCAAAAGCTAATAGCTAACATTGTTTAAATCAAATACAATACGTGCATCAAAAGCCAATATTATTGATTTCATTATGTGCATCAAACACAATATCATGTACATCAAACACAATATGTGCATCAAAAGCCAAAATTATTGTTCACATTATGTGTATCAAAAGCCAAAAATATGTGCATCAAAAAATATGCTGAGGAATGTTGCTGATATATCAAACAGCAGAAGGACCCTTAAGCGTATTGTGGATATACGCCCAACATTTACGAAGATCTAGAAAGTCCTCAACGGGGAATGAGGTTTGGTCGTTAAACATCTACATAAGAAAGAGCAAAAAAAATTGAATATCATGCATGATAATAATTCAAAAGTCAACTTATATATTAATATATGTAAACATTTTAAGACATATATACCTTATCCCATGAATCAACAATGCCGCCAAGGACAATGTTTAACATGTGTTTCATGACATAATACCCACACTCGTAACTCCCGGGTTGTTTCCTCGTCTACAAATTACATGAATATAACCACTCATGAATGTAAATGAAAAAAACAGGTAATCGGGCCACTTACTTTAGGAGCAATCCATGTGGGATTTTTTCTAACATTCCTCATTATATTAACTTGCTCCACAAGACTGTACATTGAAAATTGAATTAAACATATTACATGATAAACTAATTACAATTAATGTCAAAGAAAATGATATTAAACATAGACACTTACGTTAGAATAATATCTTTAATTGGTTTGTGAAGTGGGTCGTGCAAGGAACACATTAATGTCACCGTATTTGTCATAAATGATATTATGATCAATTGCCAATGACCACTGAATGAACACGAGAATATATATATATATATATATATATATATATATATATATATATATATATATATATATATATATATATATATATATATATATATAAGTTTTTACCAAAATAAAACTAAATATAGAATATATATAAATAAATTACAACAATACTTACCTATAGAGGAATGGTGCAAGGTAACATTCTTTTCCTCCCTCATTTAGCCGTTCTTTCAAGTACCTTTCTATGATATTTTTTTCATTATACGCCCAACCAATATAACTTGGCTCCAAGATTCCATAAGTACTTGATTTATTTAACTCTATACAAACACGGTGAATGTACCTAAATGGTTAAAGAAAATGAATAAATCAAGGGAGAAAATACAAAAAATTATAATGTTCTATAATGACATGTATATTCATCTATATACTTACGTGCACCAAACTTGCAAAATCGCTATCTCCAGCCACTTAAATCCTGTGAGAAAATCCCTTACATCTTCAGGAGTGTAATACATTACATCTAATTTCGGGCAATGTTCTAGCGGGAGAGGTTGCGCAAGGTTTATTGTTGCAATGGACAAGTATAAATTTGTTATTTCATTTGGACTAGGGTCCAATATCCCATTGCGGTTATCTAAAGGGGGGGAGGGGCTGTATAATTACTTCCTTTTGTAGAAGCGCGATTTACAACACTTTTACTTGGAGTTTGATCATCACCATCAATGTAGCGTTGATCTTCATTTGTTCGTTGTTCGATGTTTTTACTTAATCTCTACATCATAACATTTAATTAGAACATAAAACAAAAATAAGCACAATATATATCATACATTTTCGATAAAACACTAACATCTCAAGTAAAGCACATACCAAATATAACTCTTGTAACTTTTCCATGTCTTTCTCCCTTTTTTTCCCTCTCCTCTTCAAACATCATCCTTTGTTCTTCCAATTGCTTCTCAACATTCTCAATCTTTTGTCGTTGAGCATGAAATTCAGTGGTTTCGGTGCTTCTTCTTTTAGATCCAAAGTATGACCTCAAGCCGACACCTTCTCCAACACCACGGACACAACCTCCATGCTCAGTTGTTCCGATAGCTTCCACTAATATGTCATGTCGTGCTTCCAAAACAAATGTGCCTTCACGGGCCTCCACAACCAAATTATCCTACACAACATGAGTAACTTACATAAGCAAACACATTTAAATAACATAAGCAAAACAAAACATATACTTACAATTTTCTTAGCAACTACTCCTAAAGCCTCAGAGGTGTACTCTCCATTAGGTCTTAATCGAGCCCTCTTCCATTTCTCATGCCTTGACGGTGGAGATGGGATGTCACCATCCCCTCCTTCTTGTTGTTTTTCCTGCATGATTCTCTTCTCAAGTTTCCTGTAACCCCCACGAGACAATCTATGGGGGTACATGTTTTTCGCCTTGTTTTGAATTCCTACTTCGCTTTTAGCATGGTATTAACATAGTGAAAATGTGTATGATTAGTATCTATATCTCATTAGCATAACATTATAGGTTACATAAGACTAGTACTAACCTTGAATTCCTCAGAACGGTGTTTCTTCGCAAACTTGTGCCACACATTCTTCGATAAAAAACTATACCAAATCCATGGACGTTGAAGACCGCTCTTAGGCTTCGTAATGTAGTCAGCCGTGAGCCGTGACTTAAATCCCCTCCTAGGAACACCAGCATAAGTTATCCACTTTTTTTTCAATTTTGAGTAATCGGTAAACTCAAAATTCAACTACATTAAATCAATATATAAGTATGAATTAGAAACTATAGGTAGCGATATCAAATATATGAAAATTATAGTATGTAATACCTTAACATCTGTCCATATGTTGTCTTTGACATTAACATCCACTTCTCTCCAATAATTTATCAGTATACTCACTTTGCTACGTGCAAGGAACGCAACATAACTCTTAAAAGTAGAGTAATGTGGACAATCCACTAATCTGTAGTGCGAATCAAACTCGATCAGAATTTTTACACCTAATGAGTTGCGGACTGATTTGAATTGGGGCATCATTGTGACACCTCTTTGTGATCTTTTCGATTGAGTATCAATCGTTTGAGTTGTATTCGCAGAACACTCAATCGTTTGAGCATCTTTGCTGCTTCCTGATGTAGAACTCGACAAGGTCGACATCTATGTAAATGATGACTAAGTAAACGATGTTGGTGTTGGTGTTGTTGTTATCTTCCTTCTCGACGGTGACGATGATGACGACGGTGTTGGTTGGTGTGTAATCTTCCTTCCGTAACGATCGTGACGATGATGACGAAAATGACAACAACACGGTGAAGAATGGATACTGATGATGCAAGCTTTAGTTGAAATCGTGTATTATTTCATAATATTGAACGTTAGGGTTTAGGGTTGAAATCGTGTATCATTTCGTCTAGTTTCTATTTTCAATGGAAAAAAAGATACTGAAGAGACAATGAAACTAGCTAGCTTAGAGTATATTGAAAAGCCACTACGACAGTCAACACCATAAACCGTTATGATATATTACTTTCATAATGAAATTTCATTTTAAAGTGCCAGAGTTATATTTAGAATTAAAAATTAAAAAAACATACAAAATATATCACAACGGTGTAAATAAACAACCGTAGTCATAACTTTAATTTTTTTTATTTAAAAGTAAATAAAAAAGAAAAGGCGCACCTTAACATAAATGGAATAATATATATGATGGCGCTGAGGTTCGAACACATGAAAGATTGATGGTATCACCATGGTTGGATTATCAACCGTTGTTATATACAGATCATTTTTATTCAAAAAACAAATAAAATACAACTGCGCCTTAGTTTAGATATGTCACAACGGTGTAGGGATGAATCGTTGTGACCATGGCATCATTGTTTACGCGTTTTGTAGTAGTGTATGGTTCAGATTCCTCATAATTTATGTTGATATTGGACAGAAATAAAATGATGCAAGTGTCTAAAATTGGCTCAAGAAATCGTGGGATGCAAGTTATGTGCCAATGCTGTCAAAAATCGGTTTGTATCAAGGAATATTGTGAGGTCCATAACTCCTTGCTCAAGTTGAATCAATGGATGTTCTTGTACACTTTGGAAAGCTTGTATATCATACTTCAACTTTGATGTTTACATTTGGTCTTGATTCCTCTTGGATCATAATGAAAAGTGCCTCCAAAGTTGGACAAAACATGAGACAGATTCTGCCTAAAATTTTCTAAGTGTCAAAGTTAAAATCTCATGAAACCCTAACTTTATGGCCTTATAACTCAAAATCCATGCATTTTTTGACCACGGATCGGTAGGACACTTTTGTTGTATGTAAGATGAGCTATCATTTGAGCTTTGGATGGAAGAAAATGGTTGCTTGGATCACAAGTTATGGTCTTGCAAAGTTAGGTAAAAACCATTATTTTTCATAACTTAGTGAAATTTCAAGTTTCTCAAGGATGCCCTTTTTGCAAGTAACCTCACTTTTCTTGATTTTTCTTGATTGATTATGATCCAAATTATAAGTTAACATTGTTCTTGACCTAAAGAGGCCATGTTTGTCAAAAAACTTCCAAAAGTCAAACTTGGTTTTGATCACAGTTGACTCTTTGTGTCTGATGAATTTTGAACTTTGTGATCCTTTTTGAAATTAAGTCCTTGGGATAAATTTAACCTAATGGATGGATTCCAAATGTGTTTTTGAGTGTCTTGAATCATGTCTCAAGGTTTGAGGTCATGCCTTGCTTAAAAGTCAAAGGTAGGGTTGACTTTTTCTCATAAACCCTAGTTTGTGGTCCAGATGAATTTGAATCCTTATATTGCTTATGAACCAAGTTATTTGGATCAATTCCATCTTGTGAATGGATCAATATGATGTATTTAAGGTCCTTAAAGCATATCTTGAGGTCTTGGCTCATGCCTTACTCCAAAAGTCAACTTAGCGACTAAATTAGGTCAAAACCCTAATTCTTGATTTTTGATGAATGCATCCCCTGAGACTAGTTTGGACTTATGAATGGACTCATAAGGTTTTTTTTGAGCTTCTTGAATCATATATTGAAGTATTGGCTCATGTCCAGATGAAAATTTCTCTCTGGAGGTCTTGGTCAACCAAAACCCTAATTTGGTGGCACTGGTGATCTTAAGGATTGATGAACTTGAAATGTTGCAATCTTGTGCTTGATTCTTGATGTGGGAGACCTATTGATCCTTCATGGTTCTTTTAGAGGTTTGACAATTTGAAAATCATGTCAATTATTGATTGATCCTTTGCCTGGATGCTCTGAGAGGGCTTGAGTGAACACTCAACAATCTTTGAGGGAGTTAGTGAGGTATGAAAATACATCCATATTGTGGTGATGATTTGCACAATGGTGTGAAATATTATGGTCAAAATTTAGGGTATGACAAATGCCCCTATTTAATCTTCTTGGACCTGAAGGTGTGAATGATGAAGACATTTGGACATTCAAGGTAAAAGAGGATTAAATATTAGAATACCCGAAATTTTTATTGTGGTTGCGAATGGTAGCTGATTTGCTCATCCATCTTCTTTTGAAAAGTAATGCTACTTTGAAAAAGGTGTAACTTCCCCTCGATCCTGGTCTTCAACCACAGAACTGGTCTCAGTTTCTTTTGAAAATAAACCTCCCCTCGATCCTGGTCTTCAGCCATGGAACTAGTCTCAGTTTCTTCTTAAATAAACCTCCATTCGATCCTGGTCTTCAGCCATGGAACTGGTCTCAGTTTCTTCTTAAAGAACTGAACTTTACAAGAAATGGCTCGCACCATGATCCAAGAAACTGACATGGCTAAGCACTTTTAGGCAGGAGCAATTAACACAACATGTTATATTCAAAATAGAATCTCTATTAGACCTATCTTGAATAAAACTCCTTATGAATTATGGAAGAATAAGATTCCCAATATTTCCTACTTTCATCCATTTGGATGTACTTGCTTTATGCTTAATACTAAAGAGAATCTTGGCAAGTTTGATTCCAAAGCACAGAAGTGTCTGCTGTTGGGATACTCTGAACGCTCAAAAGGCTATAGAGTTTATAACACAGAATCACGGATTGTGGAAGAATCAATTCATGTTAGATACGATGACAAGCTTGACTCTGAAAAGTCAGAGCTAGTTGAAAAACATGCAGATTTGGAAATTAGCTTCTCAGAACCTAAAGAAAAGGGAGATGAAGTTAAATACCAACAAGATCCTGCGTCGGATACCACTGATGTAACTCAGAACACTCCGCATCAAAAGAAAAGAAGAATGTCTACTTCTCATCCTGAGGAACTAATTCTGGGTAGCAAGGACGCTCCAATCAGAACCAGGTTAGCCTTCAGACCATCAGAAGAAACACTCTTAGGACTGGTGTCATTAATCGAACCAACTACAGTTGAAGAAGCTCTTATAGACAAGAACTGGGTTCTGGCTATGGAAGAAGAACTGAATCAATTCTCAAAGAATGATGTTTGGAATCTAGTTCCAAAACCTAAAAATGTTCATTTTATTGGAACCAAGTGGGAATTCAGGAACAAGCTAAATAAGAAGGGAGAAGTTGTCAGAAACAAGGCACGACTTATTGCTCAAGGATACAGTCAACAAGAAGAAATTGATTACAATGAAACCTTTGCTCTAGTCGCCAGGCTTGAAGCAATACGATTATTAATTTCCTTTTCAGTAAATCATAACATCACCCTATATCAGATGGATGTTAAGAGTGCATGCTTAAATGGTTATATATCAGAAGAAGTCTATGTCAAACAACCTCCTGGTTTTGAAAATCCAGAAAAATCAGATTTTATTTTTAAACTCAAAAAGTCACTCTATGGTTTAAAACAAGCTCCTAGAGCTTGGTACGATAAATTGAGCCAATTTCTTTTAGAAAACAATTTCACTAGAGGAAAGGTTGACACAACTCTCTTCTGTAAAACATATAAGAATGATATTCTTATAGTTCAAATCTATGTTGATGATATTATTTTTGGTTCTGCTAACCCCTCTTTATGCGAAGAATTTTCAAAGTTAATGCAAGCAGAATTTGAAATGAGTCTGATGGGTGAGTTAAGGTACTTCCTGGGAATTCAAATCGATCAGAAACCAGAAGCCACTTACATTCATCAAAGTAAGTACACGAAGGAACTTCTGAAGAAATTCAACATGATGGACTGTAATACAGCTAAAACACCAATACATCCAACATGTATAATGGGAAAAGAAGAAACAGGAGTTAAGGTCTGTCAGAAGCTCTATTGTGGTATGATAGGCTCTCTCTTATATCTAACTGCTTCTAGACCTGATATATTATTCAGTGTACATTTATGTGCTAGATTCCAATCAGATCCAAGAGAATCTCATTTAACAGCTGTTAAACGAAATCTAAGGTATTTGAAAGGAACAACTAACCTTGGCTTGATGTATGAGAAAACATCAGAGTACACTCCTTCTAGTTACTGTGATGCAGACTATGCTGGAGACAGATTGGAAAGAAAGAGCACATCTAGAAACTGTCAGTTCCTAGAGAATAATCTAATCTCATGGTCAAGCAAGAGGCAATCTACAATTGCTCTCTCTACAGCAGAAGCTAAATACATCTCTGCTTCTCTATGCAGTACACAAATGCTTTGGATTAAAAATCAACTGGAGGACTATCAGATATATGAGAGTAACATCCCTATCTTCTTTGATAATACTGCTGCTATTTGCTTAAGTAAAAATCCAATTTTACATTCTAGGGCTAAACACATTGAAATAAAACACCATTTTATCAGAGACTATGTTCAGAAGGGAACCTTATGCTTAAAATTCATTAATACAGACCATCAATGGGATGATATTTTTACAAAACCCTTAGCTGAAGATAGATTTCAAATTATTTTTAAACATATGAAAATGGACTAATATCCAGAGTAAAAGTATTTTAGAACCAAATGTGTTTAGTCAGAATAAATAAGTATTTTTAAAATCATCAAAATCACTTTTGTGAGATGTGTCTCAGTTCTGATAAATTTTTCTTCTAAAGTCAGTTCTGACGTGTCATTTAATTAAAAATTAATTTTTGCATGTGATTAGATTATATCTAAATCACTATATTTATTCAAATCAAATGAACAGTTATTTTCTCGGGATTGACTTAAAACTTTATTACATTCATTTATTTATCCTCTATACGGTGTTTATCTCTTTAAATTTTCAAAAACCATTCCTATTCCCACTCTCACTCAAAAGGAAACTCTAAAACCCTAAATCTCTATCTCTCTCTCCCTCGAACAACCTCAATCCCTGTTTTCATCCTCTCCGATCTTACCTATCATCATGATGAATCACTTTCAACGAGAAACTGTCAATTTCTTCAAAGAAACAGAAGCATCTTTGAATCCCTCGAAAGGGTTATCATCCTCATCAGTAGCGCCATCCATTACTTCAACAATGTCTACAGCAAACGCGACAGTTACTCCTTCTTCATCACACTCTTCCAAGATAGATAAATATCATGTAACTCAAAGAGAAGCCATAGTTAACTGTACTCTTGAGAATCTACTTGTACTCAAGGAACTACATGTAGATTTCAAAAATCTTGCTGAAAATGGATTTAATTTGATCGATGATATGAAAGCTCAAGGTTGGAATAATTTCTTTGATAGACTTAAAGGTCCAGTTTTTGAAGCACTCGTAAAAGACTTCTGGAGACAAGCTGTCTGTGATAAACTTCATGTAGTCTCTTAAAGTCTTGGGAAGAAAGATTGTCATCACAGAAAAATCAATCACTGAACTTTACAAACTGGAATTTCTGAAGAACAAGAGAGTCTATGGAAGGGTCAATAAATCTCCGTTTGTGAAAAAGGTTATCAACCCAACTATCTACACCAACCATCAACCAAATAAAACATAATACAGAAGAGAATACCTGCATGTAAATCTGAAAATCTTGCACAAGATCATTCTTGGTTTCATCAATCCAAGACCTTCATCATATGCTACAGATTATTTCAATGCAAATCAGAAGTATATGTTATATTATTTGTTCACCAAGGAAAGAATGTGCTTACCCTCCATCTTATTTTACTATTTAAGAGATATGGTGAAAAAGACTAGAACAACAGGTGGATCAAAAGGTGATATGCCTAAGTATATTCCGTTTGGAAGAATGCTTTCAGACATATTCTATGAAAGTGGTATAGTGGAGACTCTGGTTACAGAAGTTCAACACACATAAGATCTGACTGCAACACTTGGAGAATCAGTCAACGCCATAACACTCAAGCACATGAGAATAATTAATAAAGTAAGAGTGGAACCTTTTTCTATCTCTGAGGATCTAATCAAACGCAGGATCACAGTGCCAGATTATCCTGCCTACTATAGAAGCGACCTCATTGAAGAAGTTGTTGCATTTGTAGATGCAATGAAGGCACAAGGATATGATGTATCTGAGGTCAAGAATGAAGAAGTTGAACTTGACAAAGAAGAGTGGGAGAAAACTAAAGAAGCTGACGAATCTGCTCCCGAACCAACTCTTGCAGAGTCCCTCAGAAGAAAAAGAAAGCTAGCTACAGTTAATTCTGAGCCCCAGAAAAGGAAGAAGAATAAATCAAAATTCTTCAAGACTACTACTCTAACCTTTGCATTAGAGAAAAACAGTAAGTCTGTAGCACCACCAGTCAGTTTCAAGCCACCATCCTGCTAAAATCCACCACCACCAATCTCTATTCCTATAAATCCACAAATTTCCTCTCCCTCAATCAGTACACCTGTAGCAATTCCTACATACACATCAACAACTATCATCCAACCAGAGATACCTTTCTCACCAATTTCGGATGCTTTTCATCAGAAAACCATTACTGAATCCTCAATTCAACATTCTGATCCTCCGTCTCCAATTTCTGAACCTCTTATGGTTTCAGTTACTCCAGAAGTTACATCTCCTGCTGATTAACAAATAAAGGAACATGCTTCTACTAAGATCGTTTCATCTCAGCATACACCACCCAAACCAAATTCTTCAAAGCCTGACCTTGCCTTGGTTATCTATAACATACCACCTCCAAAATATTTTGAAGAATGCATAGGTCAATTTAGTGAGAAGGCATTAAACAAGTTTGCTGACTTAAGAAAAGATTTCAACATAAGTGCCAAGCCCTTGGAGCTTGAAAGCTCGTGTCAAAACTTCCAGAAATGGTTGAATATTGAACTTGCAAGGATTGTAGGCTTCTCAGACGCAACCATCTCTGTTGGAATTCAATGGGCAAAGGAAAGAGAAGAAGCTGAAGAGCGGACCAGGATACATAAGTTCTTGGTTGCAAAGCAGAAATAAGTTGAAGAAAAGGCTGCTGAGGAAGCAAGACTTCTTGCAGAAAATGCTGCTGAAGAAGCCAGAATAGCACAAGAAGCTGAAGCCATGGAAAAGGCCAAGCAAGATGCTGCAGTTGTTTCTACATCTGATCCTGCTGTAAAGCGTTTGGAAAACACAATTGGAGAAATCAGAGAAGAACAACAGAAGTTCAGAGAAAACTTCGAGGAACAAAAGACTGTCAATGCTAATCTTCAGAGCATGCTTCAGAAAATATGGGACAAGATGTCCTCTGGAAGCACCTAATATCTATGTCTCTTTTATCTTTAAGATCCTTGTTTTTCACCCTTTTACCACTATTCTTTTTGATCTATGACAAAAAGGGGGAGAAGTAATATGAATGTGATATTTTGATTCCATAGTCAATCTCTGAAAAACAACGCTGTTTACATGCTAATAGATAAACTGTTATTTCTATTAGAATGTTTTTTTTCCAGGAATTCTGATCCAAATCAAGATTTATTAAGAAAATCAGAACTCTGCTGAAAAGAGAATCAAGACTAAGAGCTCAGGACCTATTAAAGTCAGGGGGAGCCCAAGCACAGAAATTCATCAAGTCTAAGACTCAGGGGGAGTACTTCATACGAAGGATAAGCTATATTTAAAATATGTTATTTTCCCTGCATTATATATATCATAATTGTGTCATCAAAAAACATAGTTTTGTCATCATCAAAAAGGGGGAGATTGTGAGAACAAGTTTGGTTCTGCAATGTTATCTCTAAGTTTTGATGATATCAAATGTGTAATTCTGTATGAACAATTTTTGTACAACTAATGTTTGTTATTTGTGAGAATTTAACAAACAGGTTATGCTTCCGTAAAATGGCGCGAACACAATGCTTAAAGGAAAATACTTTGCCTATACTCTTGAAAAGCAGAACTCATTTTGAGAAAATAACAAGCTCACAAGACTCTGATACAAAAGGAAAAGAGAACGAGTTATGAAGATCTGAAGACATAGGTTCTGATTGAACAAAGTCCAGATGCTGAAGACTTAAGCTCTCTGATCAAGGTTCTGAAGACCTAAATCAAGTCTCTACTCATGCTTCGACAAAGATACTATCATAAGCTTCTAAAGATATGAAGACAACACACCAAGCAGACAAGGTTCTTAAAGACAAGTGCTGAAGTTCTGAAGACTATTCCTAATGGACTTCTTCAAATGACTGAAGACTTGAAATATCATATATCCAATCAAGAAGGCTCTACTCATGCTTCATTAAATTACCATCAGAAGCCCCTGAAGTTGAGAAGCCATGAAGACAAAGCTACATAGTACAGCTGTACCTCAATACAAAGCGAAAATATCTTGGTAACAATGCAACGGTACAATCAAAGACATTCTGACAAAAACAGGACGCACATCACGCAAAAGTTTCTATCTGTCCTCACACTTCTAGCCGCCAGCCTAGTGAGCTATAATGATTACACTTCAACAGCTCTTTCTACACGGCTATAAAAGAAGCAAAAGACTTGAAGAAAGAAATACACACGAACGCTACTGCAATACTCTTTCTAACTGAAATCTTTCTTAAGTCATTCTGGTCAAAACGTGTTTACAATATCAGCTTGTATAGAAGCACTTGTCTGTAAACAAAATTTATTCAAACCTAGGTTTGTGTTCCTTGAGAAAGACCGTGTGGTTGTATTTCTTGAGAAGTCTAGGACGTGTAGTCTTAATGTTGTTCCTTGAGTAAGACCTGTGCGGTTGTATTACTTGAGAAGTCTAAAACTTGAGAGTTTTAGAGGTTGTGTTAGTCACCAGCATTTTGCCTAGTGCATTGTACTAATTTGATTGAATAGTGGATTAAGACCTCGTTGAGAGAGGCAAAATCACCTTGGTGGGTGGACTAGATTAACTTGAGTGTTTCTCAAGTGAACTAGTATAAACATAACGTGTTCATCTCTTTGTTCTCAACGTAGGTCATTATTGTTGAAAGAAAGAGTCTTATAAAAGGAGTTTATTTAAAGGAACAATTTTTATTTTGAAAAACCAATTCAAACCCCCCTTTATTGCATTTTTCACACCTTCAGTGTCGTCCTATCCAAATGTGGAAAGGAAACTGAAGAAAATTCTTCCCCGAGGATCAAACTCAGTGGGAATTTAGAAAAAAAGGTACATTCATTCTGCCTAAGGTTGACGACTCTAACAGAGAAAGGACATTTATCACAACTAGAGCGAATGACGTAACTTATGCATAATGAATATGAATATGAAAATAAATCAAATATGCATGATGTATGCATGAATGAATGCTTATGCTGACAAAACAGACACGACATACAGACTGGTGATTAACACAATTGTATACTTAGCCACTATGGGGGGAAAAAGTATCACTGGTTTGTCGAGGGAACAAAGTCCCGCGGCTGAACTTCAACTACTCTTGGTAGTAACAAGATGAGACTCCTAGGGAGTGAAAACGTTTACAGGTGTTTTCTGAAGGTAGCAGCTTGTCGGAGGAAGGAAATCTTGTGCATATCTTTATTCTTGGGGATAGAAACCCTATTGGGGATGACAGATGGGATGCTCAATCTGAAGTAATTGATCGTTCATTCAGGATACACTAATCACAAGGAGTATTTTGATTCTGCATTTTGAAGTTTGATTACTTCTGGAGAAGCCGTCGATGTTCCTTCTCGAGTCCATTGATCAAAAAGGAAATGACCATCTTTATTTTTAAAACAGAAGTAAATTTGAAAACAAAAGTAAATTCATTTTTGTGTTTCAAGAATGTTAATCATATCAAAATGTCATTTTGTAAAGCAGAATAAATGAGAATTGCAAACAAAGGACACAAGGGCTCAAATTTTAATTGATAGAATGGTAATCAGACAAATGCGTGATTCCATGGAGCATTACAAATTTTTAGAAAATGGTAATTTAAAGGGAAAGGGGCTACATTGAAACATAATGACCACTGTCCTTCTATCAACTTTGAATTCTGGATATTCTGAGCTTCTACTGAAGGTGACTTCTGATTGAGCTTTTCCTGACAGATGACGTTGCTTCTGAGGAGCCAATCTTGTCGGATGCAGTTACTTGCCATAAATCCCTAAATTTTGCCTAGATTTCCCCTTCAGGTTTTCAATCCATCGGGATGATCATTGTTTATGTGTCTAATTTTTGCCTGGACCGCCCTTTGATGATCATTGTTTGTGCATCATGTCATGAAACAAAGTCGTCATAGCCCTTTGATAAGTTGCTCTTGTGTTCTTCAGACCAAACGACATTACTTTGTAGCAAAAGGTGCCCCATGGAGTTATGGGTGAAGTTTTCTCCATGTCTTTCGGTGCCATTTTAATTTGATTATAGCCCGAGAATCCATCCATGAAGGAGAATACTTTGAATTTTGTCGTGCTATCAACTAGCATGTCAATGTGTGGTAGGGGAAATCATCCATTGGACTTGCATTGTTTAAATCCCTATAGTCTACACACATTCTGACTTTCCTGTCTTTCTTGGGAACTGGCCCTATGTTGGCTAGCCATTGAGGATATTCTGAGGTGGCAAGGAAATCGGCATCAATCTGCTTTTGCACTTCTTCCTTAATTTTAATGGCCATATCAGGGTGAGTCCTTCTCAATTTTTGTTAGACCGGAGGACATTCTGGTTTTAGTGGCAAGTGAGATTCCACGATGTCGCTATCCAACCCTGGCATGTCTTGGTAGGACCAAGCAAACACATCTGGAAATTCTTTGAGTAGTTCTATCAGGCCTTCTTTGATAGTTGGACTGAGTAGTGCTCCAATTTTAACTTCTTTTTTCTCCTCTTCTGAACCCAAGTTGACCGTTTCCAACAGTTCTTTGTAAGGATGAATGGACTTTTCCTCATGTCTGAGCAGTCGAGAGATCTCATCTGGAATTTCTTCGTCGGCTTCAAGTACCGGGAACTCAAAGTTGGGAGAAGGCATTGGATGTATGTTTCAATGGGGTTTAAAAAAAATAATCTGCATAACATGATGATTCCTTTTTTAGAAAAGACAGAGAGAATGCAAAAGTGTGTGTAGTGTATTATTTTGAAAAACACATGTTTTTTTATTTTGTTTTTTTAGGATTACAATTTTCTGGAAAAGCGTAAAGTGAAAATAACAATAAAATGCAGGAA
This sequence comes from Lathyrus tuberosus, assembly GCA_022829125.1. NCBI lineage: Eukaryota > Viridiplantae > Streptophyta > Magnoliopsida > Fabales > Fabaceae > Lathyrus > Lathyrus tuberosus. Next base: position 14,160,760 of record JALAZF010000055.1, read on the forward strand.
TTCATAATGAAATTTTTTATTTATGATTTGTCGATTCTTGAAACACAGCCCTATAAAACAAAACTCTTTCGCTCTGGGCGAAGCGAAGACGGACATTTACAGAAAAGCAAGCCCTATAAAACATCCTTTTCACGCGAGCAAAGTGAAAGGTCAAAACAAAGACGAGGCAATTACTTTGATTTATTAATGATATTCGGGACATCAACCGCGACCCAATTGTGACGAACTCCTCTGTGGATCACAAAGTCCGGTATTTTTCTTCCAGGATTGTCTTCAGTAATGACACTGATTTCTGGCGTAGTTGGATCATTAGAGTCTTCTTCCCATGCAACGTTATCATAAGAGGACTCTTCGATTGCATCTTCAATAGTACTTTCATTCTCAAGAGGATTTCCCCATCCAATTGGCTGGACATCCTCATATCTGATGTGAGAGCTTTTGAGAGTAGTGTACTTTACTAGAAAGTCGTACTTGCCGCTTGGTTATCCTGAAGTATCCCAAGTTTCCGGAGGGATAGATGAATCATCTTCTTCAATGACATTAACATCAGGAAATACAAAGTTAATGAATTCTTGTCCTACGATCCTTGAAATCTCATCAATGTGGCGTTTGACATCTTCGGAATGTTCCGTGTAAGGATTCCATGATCTTGGGAGAACAGGTCTATTTTTCTCAAGGTCGCTCAGCAGATATGCATCCTCTGGCTGACTCTTTTGCCTTGAGTCCTCCATGTTAGGTTTCCAAATGGGCAAATCATCCATGGGATCATATGAGTTGTAATCAAAGTTGTCTTTCATCAGAGTATCCTCCTCTAATGAGTTAGGAGGAGCACGATATCCTTCAGTATCGTAATCTCCGTAGGATATTCTGACATCTGATCTTGGTATATATCTTGGACTTTGCTTCAGAGATCAAAATGGCATGTATGTTTCTTCCTGAGATATGTATCCTTCATTGTTGAAATAGGATTTCCACTCTTCATCTGGATCAGAGGAATTATTATCCTCGATGGTGTGGACTTCTTGGGATATTAGGTGTAGGAAGCCTCCACTGTGGAAAAAATCTTGAATGGGATGAATGCTCTCATCCTTTTTTATAGTCTTGGTAAGTGCTGAAGAAAAACTGAGACCTTTTCTTGTCTTGTTATCAGCAGGAATCACAACCTGCCCCCATCCTTTTATGTCATTGCTTGCCATTACTTAGAGAGCGTCTTTGTACGAGGAAATAGACGTTCCCCTTTCTTGATGATTCTTATTGGTCACAGAGAGCGCTTGAAATTGAGTTCCAACGACCTCCTCTGGTTCTAGATATGAAAATGATGATAGGTTGCTCACAATTAAAGCTTGTTCTCAGCATACTGTGACCCACTTGTCGTTCCTGACAAACTTCAGCTTTTGGTGAAATGTCAAAGTGACTGCCCCTGCTTCATGTATCCAAGGTCTTCCTAATAAACATCTGTACGCTACTCGGATGTCCATGACTTGAAAAGTGACTTGGAAAGTGTGAGGACCTATGGTTATGGGAAGGTCAACTTCGCTGATAACCGTTTTCCTAGATCCGTCAAAACCTTTGACTATGATCTCACTACCTCTCATTGCGGTACCTTGAAAAGATAATCGTACCAGAGTTGATCTTGGCATGAAGTTCAAGGATAAACCTGTATCTACCAGTACGTTGGCTAAAGCATCATCCTGGAAATTGACTGTGATATTGAGTGCCATGTTATTATTATTGCCTTCCTCAGGAAGTTCTTCATCACTGAAACCCAAATTGTTGCATGAAGTGATGTTGGAAATAATGTTGTCGAACTGACCCACTGTCACATCTTGTTCTAAAAAGGCATGTTCCAAGACTTTCTGTAGAGCTTCTCTGTGAGCTTCTGAATTGATCAAGAGAGATAACGCGGATATCCAAGAAGGAGTTTGTAATAACTAATTCACAATGTTGTACTCACTTCTCTGAATGAGTTTTAACATTTCATCATTATTTTTCACAGGCTTCGTGCTGCTGGATTGACCAACTTGTTGATTAGGAATTTTAGCTTGAGGCTCCTTCTCTTTTGCAGGCTCCCCAACTCCCCTGTTGAAGATTCGACCACTTCGGGTGACTCGACTGATATCAGCAATGTTGACAATGGATGGCAGTGGAATTTCTTTTCCATCTTCTATTATAGTTGCATCGTATTTGTACGGAATAACTTTCTCTGACTTGTATGGAAATTGTCCCGGCAAGTAGATGACCACAAGGGTTATTTGGGTCTTTCAACCGTCATAAGTAACCTCAATCGGTTCTAGATTGGGAACGTTGGAAACTTTTTACCTCCGAGAGGGATCTCCACGCGCTTTGGTTCCTTAAGAAAAGGAATTATGGTGAAAACATCCTTGTTAATTCCATAATTAACACGTTCTCTTTCATTGGAGACTGTGATAGTTCTTTTTCCAGTAGTCCTTGAATCTTATTTTGGACAAGGAGGCAACCTTGCACCATGTTGATTGACTGAGAATTCAGGCGTAGTTGGATTTCCCCTTGGTCTACCTGATGCTGGAGAGCTGCTCGCACGAGGTAGCATCCTTGGCTATTTTCTGAACATATTCCATAGCATTCATAATTGAGAGGTGGCACCCTGCCGTACCCACTCTGTATGCAGTGCATCTTTACCAAATCTGTCTCTAGCAAACGGATGTCACAACTTTGGTGTCTATCCGGATTTCCATTGGTTATGCTAACTTGATGTGTGTCTTTATCCTGGTAGACTGGGAGCCACCAATGGTCCAACAGATGTTGAAGATTTCTTTGTACAAATGCGCAACCTTGATCACTTTCGGAGCAATCTTTGCATCCTGATAATTATGCGAGGACAGAAAACCGAGTCTGACTTGCTTGGCATGCAATTCTACTAGACTGGTATTCATTAAATTAATGTCAAAAATATGAACCATGTTGACCTGGTGATTATTCCTTCCATGGTAGTCTTAGATCCATCCAAGATCCATTTGACGCTGGAGGGCCTCTTATGCAAAAGAGCATCCCTGATTGTCTTCTGAGCAAACCAGACAAGCTTTGTAGCCGTACAATGGCAAATTGTAATACTAACTTTGTCTTGAATGCATTGCCACTAGATTTACATTCATTGCGTGGATGTCATGATTTTGAACAATGTTTGGATGTTCATAGGCCATATTTACTTCATGAATCCTGTGATCCTAAATCCAGCCTAGATCCATCTACTCTTGAAGAGCTGCTTGTATAATGACACACCCTTGATTCTTCTTGGAACATATATCACATTGATGATAGTTGTGAGATGGTACATGGCCATACCCTCTTTGTCTACAATGCATTTTTACCAGATTTGTTTCTAGTAGCCGTACATCGCGAATTCGATAACTGCTGCCGGGTTCTCCTTCTATCAAGTTCACTGAAGTTTTTTCATTTTGCGACAACGGATTTGTTTGAAAATTCATATTTGTATCTTTGAAAGATAAAACTCCGTTTTTGACTAGCCTTTGCACATCAAATTTAAAGCTAAGGCAATTCTCAATGTTATGTCCTGGTCCTCCTTGATGGTAAGGGCAAGATTGATCAGATTTAAACCAAAAAGGTGGATTGTTCGGTACTGTAAGAGGAGTCTTGGTTTAAACGTTCCCCTTGGCTAGCAAAAGCAGAAATAATTCTGCATATAACATTGGTATGGGGTCAAACCCTGGCGATCGTGTGAAACGATTATTATTATTGTATTGTGGGCGAGCCTGTTGAAGAGGCTGTTGCTGCCTTTGTTGATACTGTTGTTGATTTGGCTGGCTCTGAGCAATCTGTAGTTGATATGTTGTAGCTGGCGCTGGGTCGATAATGGGAGCTACTGCTGCCACCTGTCGAGGTTGATACCTTTGCCTTTGGTTACACTGAGAGATATTACTGATATCTTGCTCTTTCTTCTTTTAGAAAGCATTCCCGTATCTTTTAGTATTGCTGGACGGCTCTGCATCCTTGACCAACCGTCCTTCTCGGACTGCTTCCTCAAGGCGTACCCCCATGTTCACTATTTCAGTGAATTCACTAGGCGCACTTGCAACCATTCAGTCATAATAAAATGAGCCCAATGTTTTGAAGAAGATTTTTGTCATTTTCTTCCCCTCGAGAGGAGGACAGATCTGGGCGGTGATTTCACGCCATCTTTGAGCATACTCCTTGAAGGTTTCTTTATCTTTCTGGGACATTGCTTTGAGCTGGTCCCTATCCGGTGCCATGTCTAAATTGTACTTGTACTGTTGAACAAAGGCTGCCCCAATATCTCTGAAAGTGCTGATTTTTGTACGGTTTAATCCCATGTACCATGTGAGTGCGGCACCGATTAAACTGTCTTCGAAGTAGTGGATTAGTAGTTGTTGGTTTTCTGACTGGGTAGACATTTTTCGGGCGTACATTACCAGGTGACTTTGAGGGCATGAGTTGCCTTTGTATTTTTCAAAGTCAGGCACCTTGAATTTGTGCGGTATCTTTACATTAGGGACAAAATAGAGGTCAGCGGCGTCTTGGCCAAACAAGTCCTGTCCGTGAATAGAATGCAGTTCTTTCTGCATTTCCAAGAACTATTCTTGGAATTCATTCATCCTTTCGTATACTTCTTCATTTCTGTATGAAGTGGCCTGCAGAATCTGTTTATCTGGTATAGTATATATCACAGGTTATGGTATAGACATTACTGTGGTAACTCTTGGCCCTTCAGTGCCCTGAAGATTGTAACCTTCAGGTACAGAAGTCTCCCTTGTAATCCTTGCATCTTTATTTACCTGAAGTTTGTAACTTTCAGGTCTATAGGTATATGCTATGGCTTCTAGGTTTTCAGTGGCTGATGGTATATATCCTTCAGGTACAAAATTGAAAGGCATGCCCCAGGGAAAACCTTATTGAGGATGACTGCCAGGTGTCTAAAATGTTGGTGTAGACACAATCTCTGAGATCGCAGTCCTTTGAGGTGGTTGATCCTGACTTGCTGCCAGGGATTCAATCGTGTTGTGGAGCTTTTCCAAACTCTCCTTCAGAGCGTTGATTTCCTCTCTTAGTTCTCTGTTGTTTTCCTCGAGACCGTCCATTTTCTTTTGGCAGTTGGCCTGAGTATTGTACGAATGAGACAGTTTGACTTTGAAGCACGACACATGTGTGAGACTCAATAACAAAGAGGTGTAATGTAAGAATGATGATTGATATGCAAAGAATGAGAATGATCTTTTTGTTTTGTTTTTCAAAAGAGCTTTTAACAATTATGTTACAAATATTATACAGTGATGGAAACTTTTTATTAAATTCAAGGGAATACAATATCTTACTGGGAAAAGTACATTACTTTACAAAGTACGAGAGGGAAAACTGGGTCTATGGATCCTAAGGCATTCCTGAAGGAAATTCAAATGCTGGTTGCTGAATATTTCTCTTCTTTGACCGGGCCCCTTCAACCGTTGTTGGGTCGATGATCCTTTGCCATGTGAAAGGAGAGAGTAAACTTATTCATTCCTCTTGAATTTCTATAGCATGCTGCTCCAATATCTCAATCAGAGCATCCTTTCTTTCAATAGCTCTTGGATCTTTGTACATTCTAAGCTGACAATCTGGTACTTGTTCTTCCAAGAGTTCTTCTCGCGTTGGACTTTGTTGAAAGCGACCTGAAGCTTTTCCGTGTCATCCATGAAGTAAAGAATAGACTCTTTCAGGAGAAAAACTCACTGACGAGGGTAAGTGTCTTCAATTTGATGGCTCTAGCTTGCACCCATCGGAGGTAAGGCTCTGCAGAGATGCAGTTTGGCCTTCCTAAGGATTCTCTTCCTTTCCTATGAACATGTTACCAGGCATGCACAATTTCCTTTTTTAGTGCTCTGTCATTTTCTCCTTCCTTGAAGAAAAGACCTTCCAGATGAATGTTATGTGGTACATTCTTCATCGGGTATCCAAGCTGACGACGAGCTAAAGTTGGATGATAGTTGATCCCTCCCTTAGTTCCAATGAGGGGCACATTGGGGAAATTTCCACATTTGTCAGTGATTTTTATTCCGTCATAGATCTGATTGTACCAATCTATGTCAAAATGATTGAGAGACATAATCTTCTGCGACCATCGTATACCACTCTTGAGATCCCAAAAAGCAGCAGACTTAGGTAAGTGGTAAATAAACCATTTGTAGAGTAATGGTACATAACATGTGATCATCCCTCCACTGTACAAATTCCTTAAATGTACTGAATGATAAGCATATGCGAGCAAAGTTGGGACTAGATTTCCAATTGAGAATATCTTGAAAGCGTTAATATCGACGAAGTTGTCAATGTTGGGAAAGAGAAATAACCCATATATGAGCAGAACAAAGACATCTTCGAAAGCAGTTATGTTTCCTATACTGGCAAAGTATAGGGCTTTCTCCATCAGGAATTTAGCTGGTAAACCCTGGATTCCTCCCTTGGTGGTCATGTGAGTATTGATATCTGACTCTTCCAAAGAGGTAGCTCTTGCAATGGCTTGATCTTTGGGAATTTCTTTCAGTCCAGAAAATGGATCTTGATCAATGATAGGTAAATCAATCAGATGAGAATACTCTTCCAGTGTCGGTGTGAGCTGATAATCTAGAAATGTGAAGCAATGGTATACTGGATCATAGAACCGAACCAATGTAGACAGGACTCTTTCCACCATGTTGACCTTTAAAAGAAACAACAGTCTTCTGTGCTTAGCTCTGAATGCTTCGGGATTAGTAATCAAACTTCCCAATTTTCTTAGGTTTTCTAGTTTTGGAATTTCGAAGGTGTACTTGTGCGTTTTTCTTCAACCGAAATCCATAGCACAACTTCTGATATTTGCAACGATTGTTTTAGTTTTTTAGAAAAAGTTTTTTTTTAATTTAATAATTATTTTTTTAATGAATGAAATCCATGGATGCATGAATGCAGCAAACAAAAACATTCGAAAACATGGGTTTAAGGGTTCATTGTCACGAGCATAGAGTCATGGATCTACCCATCCCTAAGGTGTGTACTAGGGTCCAGTTTTTGTACCTGTAGAACGGGTTCTAACAAAGGTTCCCAAAATCATTGACCCCTCTTAAGAATATTAACAACAAACTAATTGACTCAAGAGAGCTATAATATCCCTAAGACGAATCTCATTTAAGTGTAGTATCGCGTATCAACTATTCATGATAGTCACCGCACTACGTCCTTACAATGTCAGGTGGTTAAATGTCTACTAATCCTCAGTTTCAAGGGTGCCCAATGGAAAAAGTAATGTTTTCACGACATGCTCGTTCAACATCAGTAATTCCAAAAGGGTACCTCCACTGATTCGGTGGACTTTCAAGTTAGCTTGGTCGGGACTCACTCCCTATAAGACTTCCTGAGTCTGCCACCTCTTATCTTAAAATGTGCTCTCGGACTCACCACATGTGTATTAATCACATTCCCATATAACAGTAATTTAAACAAGTATAACAGATAAACAAATAGTATGACAACAAACGATATAAAATGAGAAAGCAAACAAAATAGCAGAAAAATAAATGCAATACAAGGCTTAAATCTCTTAGGGAATATAAATGTCCCCAGCAGAGTCTCCATTTGTCCGTAGCTCGGTCTTTGTGACGTGACCACTGCCGCTTTTGCTGCTACTTTCTGATTTCTATATTTATCCTATGAAGCTTAAAAGGAAGGGGAAGATATCTTAAACTAACCCTGCGCGCAAGTGTTTTTCTTACAAATGCGAAGAGATCTGGAATTGGGATTTGGTTATACAAAGTGAAGATATTAACACCCTGAGTATATATAGTAATCTATAGGAACCTTCATTTACACATATTTTTTTACTGTTTGAAATGCTTTAAGTCTATCAGCTGTTGATTGGGGAAAGTTTCTATTTTGGGAGGGCTGAGGGTATGTTTTTGTTGTTTTTTTATTTTATATTGTTTTTGGGAAGGTGCTTGACCTAATATTTTTTTTTATTTGGTGCTCGTTAAGATTTCGCAATCTTATGCCTACGTATTCCCATAAAGAGATTTGGGAAATCAGAGCAACCGTAGTTCCTCCTACTCTATGGGAGGAAAAAAACTTGTTTGGTGTCTTGATTAAAGCTCAAGATTGAGGCTAAAAGAGTGTTTGACTGAGAGAGAATTTGTCATCTCTAAAGGGAGATATCTCACCTATTCATCACAAATATTGAGTAATTGGTTACAAGGGAAGTTACTTTAACTGGGATGTGTGGAATCCAGCAATGCCATATCTTTCTTTATAAATCTTTGCATGCTAAGAGATGGACATTAGCTTGGATGTGTAGAATCCAGAGGTTTGCCACTTACATCAGTTAGATGAAAGCTAAATTTTAGCCATTATAAAGGAGGGACTCCAGCTTGGATTTTGAATCAACAAGTGTGCCACTTACATCAATTATCTGGAAAAAGGTTTTGATTGTTTGTTTTGATATGTGATGTATAGAGGAAATGTACTCCTACAGAGAGGGCTCATGGTCTCATCTGAGGGGATGTTTAATTTTGTGCCTTGATCAAAGCCCAAAGTTGAAGCTAAAAAAGATGGATTCCACTTGGGGGGAGTTTTATATCTGTCTTGCATTAAAGCCCAAGATTGAGGCTGAAGAGTTTAAGTATAATCTTAAAGAAGACTAACTTTACTAGGTAGTGTTATATTTGTATTGTACAAAGCCCAAGATTGTGGCTGACGAAAAAAAAAAGCTTCTTATATGAAGCCTAAGATGAGGTTGTGGGGAATCCTGAAGAGAGAAGGACTCTTGCTGAGGGATTCTAAATCTTAAGAGAAGGTTCAAACTACTTGGGGAGTTGGGAAGGGATCTAACTCTTGATGGAGATTAGAAGTGAGTTGATTTATCAACTACCATAAAGGCTTTGATTCTTCCGGGGTTCATTGATTGTGATCTGACCCTGGCTAGGGATTTTAAGGTGAAAGTCAAACCTTGTTGGGGATCAGAAAGAATTTGAAGGTGAGTTTGAATGCCTTAGAAGTTTTAACTCTCCTGGGAATTGATGTATTGGTAAAGATGATTAGGATTTATCCTATGTTTTTAGGAAGGCTGAGGGTACTTTTATGAAGTCCAAGAGGAGACTTGGGGATGAGACTTTCCAGTTCTACTTGTATGAAGCCTAAGAGGAGCCTGAGACTACCCAAGTCTTTTAAGAGGAGGCAGAACCTTATTGGAGAAAGATCTTTGTATGATGCCCAAGAGGAGGCTGAGGGTTCTAGAGATGAAGATCAACTCTTGAATGATTGGATGTTCTAGAGTTTTTGACTTTCCTGAGGATTGAACTGGTATAGATGACTAAATTCTTTTAGGAAGCCTTTGGGTCCTTGTATGAAGCCCAAGAAGAGGTTATAGGGAACTTTTAAGAAGCCTGTGGGTCCAAACCTAAGAAAGGTTCAAGAAAGGTTTCACCAGGAAATAATCCTTCCTTTGTTGAACAGTTCTAAGGTTTGAAGAAATTCAAAAGAGGTTTCACCGGGAATTATTCCTCTCTGGGAAAATGAATTTCTTTGTATAAGAAAAAACTAGTTGATTGAACTGACTTATAAGTGTCCTATTGTTTGACCTAAGTGTAAATTGAGGATAACCTAATTGCTAAGGGAACCCTAAACAGATATGCATAAGTATATATACAGATATATGAACAAGTATGAATTGAATTGAAAAGGGTATTGGGTCTTATTCTCAGGGAGAAGCCAGGTGTTTTTAAACAGTTTAAAACAGACATATGATTTTGAAAACAGATGTATGGGGCTTACAACTCAAGGACAGACCCATGGAGATTTTTTATTGTTTAAAACAAAGTTTATGGACAAAAGATTGGGGCTTATACTCAAGGAGAGGCCCAAGATGATTTATTTGAAAATAGTGATTGCATCGCGATACCGAAAGACGTTGTGGGACTTATACTATAGTAGAGGCCCAAAATTTGTTTATGTACATAGGGGGTTGGGTCGTACACTCTAATAGAGGCTCATGAGTGTTTCAAATGAAGTTTTGAAAGATTGAATCAAAGAAAACCCTAATTTCTATTTTTTAGGTATTTTTAAAAGGAAAAATCAATTAAAAATGATGAAAAATATCAAATAAATTCAAAAAGCAAGTTATGAATTATGATTAGGGTTTAGAAAATTAGGTTTGATTCACATGATTATTTGAAATCCATTTGGTTTTGAAAAATCAAGAAAAAGAAATTATTCAAAATGTTTAAAACAAATTAAAATAAAATTCTTTAAAATATTAAAAAATATATCAAATAAAATTTTATTTTTATTTTTTGGGGGGAATTAAATATTTAAATATGTGAAAGATTTATGATAAAAAAATCACTTGAAAATGATTAAAATTGAGATAGAAATTAATTTTTGAAAATAATTAAGAAAATAATTAAAAATCCAAAAATTTGAATAAAATTTGAAAAAAGGTGCCAACAGTCATCTTTTTCCTCGCGTGTTCCCTCCATGGCCGTTTTGCAAAATCTCTCATATCTCCCTCAATACGTAATGATTTTGCGCGATGTAAACATGAAAGTTGTTTGTTTTTGAACAAGGATTTCAATGGTACCAATTAATTTCATTTCTTTTAAGTGTGGAGTGAGATATCATGTGAAGAACAGATGAACTCTAACTTTTGCTAGAACATTATGAAATCCTATACACGATTGATACATAGCAATTGATTGAGGGAAAACATTCTACATAAGTGCAGAAACATGTTGGTAACTTGAAAATAAATTTATGATGCATGGATCATAGAGTTTGAAAAGTTCAGGCTTACTTGTACAAGAGGAATTTGAATCCTCAGTTGTAGGTGTTACATGTGTTTTGATGATCTAGACAGGTTCCTTGGACCTCAAGTAGTGTGTTGAGATGCTTGGAATGGATTGAAAACCTCTGGATTGGTGGGCTCGACTCCAACTACAGATGGCTTTGGGATGAGATATGAACTTGATGAATCTGGTGTTTTAGATGTTGTTCAAGTGTTTAGATCACTCATATATGATGTATGTGAGGTGTTAGGACCATTGGTTTAAGTTGAATTACTCTCTTTTTCAAAACACGATTCTCACTTCTTTGGAAATGGATTTTTGATGCACAAGAGGGAAATAGTGGAAAACATATGTTGGGGTGTTTTCGGGTGTTTTTATCAACAAGAAATTACCTCTATTTATAGTAGAGGAAGTTTATTTTGAAAGGAATAGTAAATGGGGGAAGTCTCCTCTAGCCATTGACTTGAGCTGAACTTGCAGGTTTTAGGTCCTTTGATTCTTGGATAAGTCTTGACTTATTTGGACTGGTATGATCTGATTCATGCAACCTCAATGCATCCTTTCAATGCCATATGACAAAATTAGATTTTGGATTTGCAACATTGATGATCACATGATTCTTGACTTATTGGCCTTATGGTTCAGATTTTCTCGTCATTTATGTTGATATTGGATAGAAATCAAATGATGCAAGTGTCCAAAATTGGATCAAGAAATCGTGGGTTGCAAGTTATGTGCCAATGCTGTCAAAAATCAGTTTGTATTAAGGCATGTTGTGAGGTTCATAACTCCTTGCTCAAGTTGAATCAATGAATGTTCTTCTTTGGAAAGTTTGTATATCATACTTCAACTTTGATGTTTACATTTGGTCTTGATTCCTCTTGGATCATAATGAAAAATGCCTCCAAAGTTGGACAAAACATGAGACAGATTCTGCCTAAAATTTTCTAAGTGTCAAAGTCAAAATCTCATGAAACCCTAACTTTATGGCCTTATAACTCAAAATCCACGCATTTTTTGACCATGAATTAGTAGGACAATTTTGTTGTATGTAAGATGAGCTATCATTTGAGCTTTAGATAGAGGAAAATGGTTGCTTGGATCACAAGTTATGGTCTTGTAAAGTTGGGTAAAAACCAGAATTTTTCATAACTTTGTGAAATTTCAAGTTTCTCAAGGATGCCCTTTTTGCAAGTAACCTCACTTTTCTTGATTTTTCTTGATTAATTATGATCCAAATTACAAGTTAACATTGTTCTTGACCTAAAGAGGCCATGTTTGTCAAAAAACTTCCAAAAGTCAAACTTGGTTTTGATCACAGTTGACTCTTTGTGTCTGATGAATTTTGAACTTTGTGATCCTTTTTGAAATTAAGTCCTTGGGATAAATTTAACCTAATGGATGGATTCCAAATGTGTTTTTGAGTGTCTTGAATCATGTCTCAAGGTTTGAGGTCATGCCTTGCTTAAAAGTCAAAGGTAGGGTTGACTTTTTCTCAAAAACCCTAGTTTGTGGTCCAGATGAATTTGAATCCTTATATTGCTTATAAACCAAGTTCTTTGTATCAATTCCATCTTGTGAATGGATCAATATGATGTATTTAAGGTCCTTAAAGAATATCTTGAGGTCTTGGCTCATGCCTTACTCCAAAATTTAACTTAGGGACTGAACTAAGTCAAAACCCTAATTCCTGATTTTTGATGAATGCATCCCCTGAAACTAGTTTGGACTTATGAATGGACTCATAAGGTTATTTTGAGCTTCTTGAATCATATATTGAAGTATTGGCTCATGCCCAGATGAAATTTTCTCTCTAGAGGCCTTGGTCAACCAAAACCCTAATTTGGTGACACTGGTGATCTTGAGGCTTGATCAACTTGAAATGTTACAATCTTGTGCTTGATTCTTGATGTGGGTGACCTCTTGATCCTTCATGGATGTTTGAGAGGTTTAACAAGTTGGAAATCGTGTCAATTATTGATTAATCCTTTGCCTGGATGCTCTGAGAGGACTTGAGGGAACACTCAACAATTTTTGAGGGAATTAGTGGGGTATGAAAATACATCCATATTGTAGTGATGATTTGCACAATGGTGTGAAATCTTATGGTCAAAATTTAGGGTATGATAGGTTTTTTTAGGTATCTTGAAGGTTTTGATTAAGAAAAGGAAATTTGAAAAATCACTTGGTTTTTACCCAGGTTTATTGGCTTGAATTGTGAAATTGTCTTGAACGCGATGTGACTTTAAAAAATGCAACTTCATGTGGATCAAGGGTTTGAATCTTGTTTTGAAAGGTCAATTTTAGAGCGCGTTCACTTTTATCTTGATTAGTGATCAATATGATCCAAAGTAAAATAAACAAGTAATGGAGGTGCATAGAAAGCACAAGATTACGATAATTATCCATACAATCACAGACACAAAGATGCACAGTTATTCAAACATCAAGCATAAATGAGAGCATTTATTTCTAATGCAAACTTACGAAAGAAAAGAAAGAGAAAATATTTTTACTTCTTTTGAACAATATTTGATAACAAAAATAACAAGAGAAAATATATTTTTGATATTTTGTGAAAAGATAATTTTAAATAAAAGTAAATTAAAACAAAAATATTTTTGGCATTTTATAAAGAAAATAAGGAAAATAAATACTAAATAAATTCCTAAAGCATTTTTTAAGTAAAAATGACACTAATAAAAAACCAAATAATTAAGTAAAATAAAAATCTTCTTTAATTATGTATATATTTTATTTTATCATTTTTATAACAAGATGTTAGTAGGCATGGTAAACTAAGATAGAAGAGAAATAACATGAAATAAGAGTGGGCTTTTGGGCTTGGAGGTGCAACGCGAATATTGGGGGTACAAAGCCCACCAGAAGAAGATCCAAAACGGCCATGACGCGCAAAATTCACAGACATATATGAGAAAAATGTGAGCAAATAAAAGATCAAGAACTTTAGTCTACAAAATAGTGTGAGTCCCGATTCGAGTACCGTTCGAAGCGTCGGGAAGCTGACGTGTCAAAATTTAGTCTATAAAATAGTTTCGATGGCAGAAGTCGAATAATTCTGTGGTTGGTTGTTTTAAACGTATTATTACCATTATGTTATGGTGTGATGTGATTCTAAATGCCTTGTGGATGCTTCTTGTGTTGTAAGTTATTGTTGTTGTTGTTGAGAAGATCGTGTGCCCATGTGGGGTGTGAGCGATCAAGGAAGTTTTCTGCTCGTGTGGGGGTGTGAGCGAAATTATGGAAATTCCAAAAAGGAATTGTGATCCTGAAATAGGGACCGGGTTCTGAAATAGGAACCGATGGTACCACATGCATTGAGTCGGGTTATGAGTCTTAATGCATTACATTTTATTATATTTGTTGTTGTGTTGAATTTGTTGTCATGTTGGTTGTAATTGCTGTTGTATGGTTGTTGTTTAATGGGTGTTTGTGCATGAGAGTTCTAATGCTTGCTTAATTATCGTGCTTTCTTTTATCTAATTATGATATCTCAACCATTCTGTTTGAATGTTGCCTTTACATGGGCATCGTGCAGATAACTCGCAGTAGAGGATTTGAAGTGAGTAAGAGATGGAGTATTTTGTTTCCCTTTTAGTGTCGGCGTCTACTCTAATGTGTAACACCGGGGTCAGGGAACATTGTGTTTTGATGAGTTTGATAGATATTTTTGGATATCTCTAGGATATTTGTTGTTTATGTTGTTTTGAGGAAATAATTATGCCATGAATACTTGATTATGGTTATGCTTCCGCTTTTCAATAAAATTTTTGATGTTTCAGACAAGTTGAGTTGTTATAGTTATTATAAATTTTTTTAAAATAATTGCATGTGTTACATATCGTTGCTATACGAACAGCTGTAATATGAATTGTGTGATATACTGAATATAATTTAGATGTAATTACTCTGATATATATTTATATTACGTGGGGTTTATTTGGGGTGTTACAATTTGAGTTTTGAATTATATTGTTTGTCTTGAGTTTGGCGCATAGGTAATGTCAAATAGGAAATGGAGGTGTAACCCCCAAATTCGAATAGTCGATTTATTTATTGTTTGGTGTTTATCAACCAAAGAACTACTAAATTTTATACATTTCTCATAATTGAATAATAGTGTTGATATGTCCATCTTATTTTCCCACCCTTCTTTGTCTTCAGTACATGTGTTGATAAGACGAAAGACATTTTTGCAAACTCCATTGAATATGGTGTTGAGAGCACAAGAGTTTCCATGAGATTCATTATCTCCATCTTTAGACTATTCTTCTTCTGGCTTCAAGGTTTAATCTAATTATAAATCATTATACTTAAATAATGTCATGAAATCTATAATATTTTACCTTATTAAAAAATATTTATATAAAACTTTATTTATACTTTTTACATATAATAAAAACTGTTTTAAACTTATATTTTCTAAATAATATTATTTTTAGTCTAAAATAATAAAACATACACATATTTTGTATTTTTTGTAATATTGTTTTTAGTCTAAAATAGTAAAAAAAACATATTTAAATATTACTTTTTATATACATTTAAATATATACTAA
Organism: Lathyrus tuberosus; assembly: GCA_022829125.1. Classification (NCBI taxonomy): domain Eukaryota; kingdom Viridiplantae; phylum Streptophyta; class Magnoliopsida; order Fabales; family Fabaceae; genus Lathyrus; species Lathyrus tuberosus. Next base: position 14,176,136 of record JALAZF010000055.1, read on the forward strand.
CATACAATATTAGAACAAATTAAATCATATAAATTTCTGAAAATGAACAGAAAAATTAACAAATAAAACAAGCAAAATTGAACAAATCAAACATTTTTTATGAACATATAATTTCCGAGAATACATATTAATGATTGACTGGTTCGCCATCTACAAAGAAAGCATAGAAAACTATAAATCCCACCAAAATCAAACCTCAATTCCGAAATGAAGTATTGGAAATTATAGCAACACTAGTGCAGAAATATGAAATTACACCCGTTTTTTATACATTTAACACCCGTTATTGGAGGGTGTGAATTCAACGGGTGAGAAATGTCTGATAAATTTACACCTGTTTTAAAACAGGTGTAAATTTGATGTTATATTACACTCTTTTTTATAGATATCGGGTGTAAATTTTTACATTTATACATTTATAGATGGTATATTACACCCTTTTTTTGTTTAAAATGGATGTATATACATTCCAGTTTACACCCTAATTTATAGAAAACGGGTGTAAATGTGTAAATAATAGCATTTCAATCAAACGAATTTACACCCAATTTCATAAACATCGGATGTAAAATGAACAGTGAATACCTTAAAGGTTTGCAAATTTACACCCTATTTTCTTTAAATAGGGTGTAAAAACACGGTGTATTACACCCATTTTTGCTATTGATGTTGGCATATTTACACCCGATTTTATCATTGATGTTGGCATTTTACACCCGATTTTACCATTAATGTTGGCATTTTTACACCCGATTTTACTATTAATGTTGGCATTTTTACACCCTATTTTACCATTGATCTCGAAGTTTCCATATATTTTGATTGTGAACTTTTAGCAGTTTTAAGGTGCACGTGTATTATGAATACTTCAAAGTTATTTTGGAGTATAGAAACAAATTTGGAAACTTTTGAGATTGTAATTAGACAAATCAATATTATCTTGTTTCATGGTCTTAATATACAATAAGCTTCAAACTGGAATATCTTAATTGAACTTTATATAAACCATACAGATTAAACAAATTTAAGGAATCCACCCTAAACTTAATATCTTCCCAGTCCTTCTCTGTGAAGTTAAACACGTGACTTGACCTCAGGGGCCCCTGGCCTCTTATTCCAGACATTGGCCTGAAAACATGAAGTAGAGCTATTGTTGGAAGGATATTCTGCTAGAAAGGTAATGTAATATGTACCACCAGAGGTCGGGCTCCAGGTTGACTTCACAATCTCAGTAAACACAAAATTTTAACCCTAAATTAAAACAATAATTACATTTGGAAGGGTCCAAAAGAATCTCCATTTTTCATATAAGTGGTTCTGGTATAACTGCCTAACTCTATTTGGCAGCAAGCATAATTTGCTTTTCATTTTTTACTCTGAAAAGAGAAACTGCAAAATCAAAATCAAAATCAGTAGCACAAGTTGTAATACCCCGTAAATTATTTTACTCCGGATAATACTAGTTGTGATCAACTGAGTCCCAGTGTACTCTGATAAATTATCTGCAGAGATAATTAGGGTAACTGTTGGATTTAGAGTAAATCCAATTAATATTATCTGACTCTGAGATATTTAAATATTTGGACTTTAAAGACTTTTTGGACAATTAGTAGTGTTGCTAATTGATGATATTTTCTATATCATTTCTTTTTCTCTCATTTCTAAACATAGTTAACTTGGAGAAGAAAAGGAAAGGAAGGAAAAGGGAGAGAAAAGGAGGAAAAAGCTCAAGATCAAGAACATCATCAAATCTTCATCCAATCATCTTCAAATCTTCACCATCTTCATCTATTCAAGGTGGGTTCTAGTTAGATGCTTTTATTTTAGATTTTTCTTGGATTCTAAGACCTAGGTTAAAGTTGTAAGAGAATTGGATTAATTGCAAAATCTTGGAAATTAACGGCTAAAATGTGTTATAAACTGAGTAGTATGAGTTATGTGAGTGTAGAATCATTTATGTTTGATTATAGGATGTTTGGATATGTTTTGATGGGGTTTTGGGACCATGGGAGCGAACAAGTGTTGGCTAGGCGTTCGCTGGACGCTTCGCACTGCGAATGAAGTGGCGAGCATTCGCTGGCTTCTTCGCAATGTGAACATAGCAGAACATCCATTTTGTTTCTTGCATAACTTTTGACTCGGTTATCCGTTTTGCATATTCTTGATATCGTTGTGAAGCTAAGAACATATTCTAGCTAATGGTAGTGAAAAATGTCTGTTTATTGCCCAATTAAATGAATAGGAGGGAACCGTAAATTGGTATAAATTGTGGCATGTTGAATTTTGGTGTTCCATTATGTGATTGATGATTACATGCCCATGTTATTATTGTTGAACATGTTAGAAAATGTATGCATGTTAAAATATGAATAGGTAGAGTGAGGAACATTACCGTAAACGATATCGAAAGTGTGTAAATAACATGGTGACAACGCTCGTGCAAAAGAGGTCGAGGCGTGTGTCTAGTAAAAATAACCGGTTTACCTTGCGGTGTAGTTTCATGAGACTCGAGCACCTCCTCTGAAACGTATGCACAACTACTTGGCAGGTTTGATTCCCGCGTATAGTACGATTGGAGCCTACGGGTAAAGAGACTTGTGATGGTGTACGGGCCGTGAGAAGTGACGAATCACGGTGTACGGGCCGATGATCCCGAATCCAATTCGTATGCCAAATAGATACAAGGATCCATGACCCAAATCGTCTTCTAGACGTAGAAGTGGACGGGAATAGGGGATACCTTGGTACGGTTATTGATTTGTGAGATTCTGGAGTAACAGGCTCAGAACTTACTTTGGTATTATTGTGAGTTAACAGGCTCACGAGTGTGAATGTTTTTATATCGTGTGTGTACTCAAAGTCACTTCCCTTCCCTTTGACTTGAGTTAGGCTTATTAGAACCTTGTAAAGTCGAGAGGACTATAAGATAGCGAACTCACTGAGATGTGATGTATCTCACCCCACTGTTGTTGTTTACATCACAGGTTCGGAGAAGGGTAAGGATAAGGTGGTTTGCTTTTCCTTACGGATCGTAGCTTTTAAGATGGCATGGCTTCTGCTATGGCATTTTATTTTGAGATCATTGTATTGATCTAGTTCTTAGTGCTTTTGGGACATCTTGTATACGTTATGCCGTAGGCTTTAGAACTTTGTATTTAGGGCACTTAATGTATACAATGTGTTAACTAGGAACTTGTACATATATATTTCAGTACCAAACGTATTATTCATGTATGATATATGCTTTGATGTATGTATGTATATGTGGGCTTTATAGTTGGTATCAGAGCAGGTCGTATCCTCGACCTAGCCATGAAATAGTATAAGTGTTTCTTTCTGTTTCATATGTGTTGTGTCGCCATTGGTTTTACGTGTTATATTTATGGTATTGAGCCTGATCAACTTAATCCTATCTGTATGACATTTAGGAACATGGCCGACCGATGCAGAAACAACCGTGGTAGACCGAGAACTACTCCAGTTGGGACAAATCTGCCAGGGGACGAAGGGAATGCCCCTTTGTATCAATTCACGCAACAGATGCAGCAACAGCAGAATCAGTTTGTACAACAGATGGTACAGCAAATGGCTGGTGGTGTGCATCCTCCAGTGGTTGTGCCAGAAGCTGCAGGGGGAAACTTTAGGGATTTCATTCGCATGAATCCTCCGGAGTTTCTAGGAGGGTTAGATCCAGTAAAGGCTCATGAATGGATATCTGGTATGGAGCGGATTTTCTTGATCGTTCAGTGTAGTGAAGAAAATAAGGTTGTCTTCACTTCTCACTTGTTAAAGGGTCCTGCTATGAGATGGTGGGAAAGCGCCTCAGCTTTAATGACAATTCAAGAGGTACCGAAAGTGTGGGAGCAGTTTAAGATAACTTTTATGGAGAAGTATTTTCCAAGTTCCTTAAGGTCTCAAAAAGAATTTGAATTTCAGCAACTGAGACAAGGTAACTTGACAGTGGCTTCTTATGCGGAAAAGTTTGAGGTTATGGTTGCTTATTCTAGACAAGCCATGTATGCTCCTGATAAAAGGTGGAAGATTGATCAGTTTCTGTTTGGTTTAAGGGCTGAAATTTCACATAGTGTGTCTCAGAGAGAATTTACCTGCTACGCTGAATTGTTACGACAGTGTTATGTGGCGGAGCATAGTTTAAAGAAGGTGCAAGCAGAAGGAGAGCTAAGTAGGGTGAATCAAAGTGATCGTGGAAGATCGAATCAACAATTTAGACCGAGACAACAACCTTTCAAAGGGAAATAAGTTCAGAGTTCTAAGTCTAGTGCGCCTCCGGTATGCAGTACTTGTGGTAGGAATCATTTTGGGAGGTGCAATTGGGATGGAATACGATGTTATCAGTGTAACAAGGTGGGTCATTTATCGAGGGATTGTCCTCAGAAGAGGAATCAGATGCAAGAAAAGAATACTGGACGGGTGTATACCTTGGATGCAAGGAAGACAAAAGGTGATAATTCCTTGATTGTGGGTACGTGTTTTGTGAATGGAAATCCTTGTTTTGTTTTATTTGATTGTGGGGCAACGCATTCTTTTGTGTCCATGCGGTGCATGAAGTGACTCGGGTTGCAAGCTGTTCCTTTATCTCCACCCATGGTGGTTACTACTGCCATGGATGAAATTGTTGAAACACCATTGATGTGTGAAAATTGTGTTTTGTCGGTGAATGAAAGAGTCTTCCAAATTGATCTTATTTGTTTGTCGCTTAAGAAAGTGGATGTTGTTCTGGGAATGGATTGGCTTTTAGCTAATTCGGTTTTTATCATTTGTGAGGAGAAGTTAATCATTATTCCATCTACTGAAGCTACTTCGAAGGATGTGTTAACTACTATTTTAGAAGGTACGGTTGGAATGATTAATTTCTTATTTGAAGAGGAAAAGTTTGTTCTTATGATTCTTACTAAGGAGGGGAGTAGTAACCTTCAAGTTTCAAGTATTCCAGTAGTTTGTGACTTTCCTGAAGTCTTCCCCGAGGATATCACTTCTCTTCCTCCGGAACGGGAAGTGGAATTCTCTATTGACCTGATACCGGGAATGAATCCAATATCCGTTTCTCCGTATCGGATGACACCACTTGAATTAAGAGAATTAAAGGACCAATTGGAAGAGTTATTGGCTAAGCACTTTGTTCGACCCAGTGTTTCACCCTGGGGAGGTCCAGTGTTGTTGGTAAAGAAGAAGGATGGTGGAATGCGGTTGTGTATTGACTACCGTCAATTGAATAAGGTCACCATCAAGAACAAATACCCATTGCCAAGCATAGACGATTTGTTAGATCAATTGAAAGGAGCCTGTGTGTTCTCGAAGATTGATTTACGGTCAGGTTATCATCAAATTCGGGTGAAGAGTTCAGATGTACCAAAGACTGCGTTTAGAACCCGTTATGGTCATTATGAATTTTGGTGATGCCTTTCGGTGTGACAAATGCTCTAGCAGTTTTCATGGATTATATGAATCGGATATTTCAACCTTACTTGGACCAATTTGTGGTGACTTTCATTGATGACATTCTTATCTATTCTCGTGACCCTCAAGAGCACAGAGAACACCTAAGAATCATTTTATCCATTTTGCAAGAAAGACGACTTTTTGCCAAGCTAAGTAAGTGTGAATTTTGGATGTCGGAGGTGAATTTCCTTGGACATGTCATATCTCAAGGGGGTGTAGCGGTTGATCCATCAAAAGTTGAAGCAGTGATAAATTGGGAGAGACCGAAGAATGTGTCTGAAGTTAGGAGCTTTTTGGGACTAGCAGGGTATATAGAAGCTTTATTAAAGGCTTTTCCCAACTGGCTTTACCGATGATGAGACTTACTCGGAAAGATTGTTATTATGAATGGGATTCGGCTTGTTAGCAAAGTTTTATGAGCTTGAAAGAGAGATTGACGACCGCTCCTGTTTTGGTTATTCCTGATCCTAGCAAGTCGTATGAGGTGTATTGTGATGCGTCGAAGATGGGATTAGGAGGGGTGTTAATGCAAGATGGACATGTAGTGGCCTATGCTTCACGACAGTTGAAAGTCCATGAAGAGAATTATCCAACGCATGACTTAGAATTGGCAGCGGTTGTATTTACCTTGAAGGTGTGGCGTCACTATTTGTATAGTGTACGTTTTGAGATGTTTAGTGACCACAAGAGCTTACAGTACTTCTTTAATCAGAAGGAATTGAACATGCGTCAACGGAGGTGGATGGAATATTTGAAAGATTATGACTTGGAACTAAGATACCATCCAGGTAAAGCGAATAAAGTGGCGGGCACTTTAAGCAGGAAAGTGTTGCATAGTGCCGACTTGATGATGCTAGAGTATACTTTATTGGAGAAATTTTGAGATCTAAATCTTCAATTTAATTGGACTCCTAATTGTGTGGTTATGGAGAATTTGGATATCAATTCTACTCTTAGGGAAGAAATCCAACAAGAGCAAGGGTTAGATGAGAAGTTGCAAGAAGTGTTATTGCAACCGGGTTTTGTGAGAGATATCGATGGAGTTATTGTATTTAACCAAAGGATTTGTATTCCGGACAACACGGAGTTAAAAAGGAGGATTTTGGAAGAAGCGCATAAGGGTGCTTTTACTATACATCCGGGATCTTCAAAGATGTACCAAGATCTAAAGAGAGACTATTTGTGGTCCGGGATGAAAAGAGATATTGCGGTATATGTGTCGGAATGTGCGGTGTGTCAATAAGTGAAGATCGAGCACCAAAGACCGGGTGGCTTGTTGCAACCTTTAGAAATTCTGATGTGGAAATGGGATAGTATTTCGATGGATTTCGCCGTGGGATTACCCCGTGCCCAAGGTGGTTATGATTCAATTTGGGTGATTGTGGACTGGTTGACGAAGTCTGCTCATTTCTTGGCCGTAAAGACTACTTATAAGGCGAGTCATCTCGCAAGGTTGTTCATTTCGGAGATAGTAAGGTTGCATGGTATTCCTACTAGTATTGTTTCGGATAGAGATCCGAAGTTCACTTCGAGATTTTGGAGAGCTTTTCAACAAGCGATGGGAGCGAAGTTGTGTTTGAGCACGTCGAATCATCCGCAAATGGATGGTCAGACGAAACGGACAATACAAACCATGGAGGATATGTTGAGAGCTTGTGTGTTGGGAAGTGGAGGAAATTGGATAGAACTTTTGCCATTGATTGAATTCTCTTATAATAACAGTTATCATGCAAGTATTGGTATGGCACCGTATGAGGCATTATATGGAAGGAAGTGTAGGACACCCCTGTGTTGGGCGAAAGTGGGGGAAGATAGTATATTGGGACCCGAGATCATTCATGAAACTACGGAGAAAATTAAGATGATCCGTGATAAGATCAAACAAGCCTAAGATCGTCAGAAGAGTTATGCGGGTAACCGTAGAAGACCTTTAGAATTTGAAGAAGACGATCACGTGTTTTTGAAAGTTACCCCGAGGTTGCGGTTGAAAGGACCATTTCGATCGCGGAAGTTAAGTCCAAGATACGTAGGACCGTATCAGATCTTGGAGAGAATTGGTGAAGTAGCTTACAGATTAGCCTTACCGCCTTCTCTGTCTGAGATGCACGATGTTTTTCATGTATCTCAGCTTAGGAAATTTGTACCAGATCCTCTTCAGCCAATTTTACCAGATACAATTGAGATAGAAGCAGATTTGACATTTGAGCCTCAACCGAGTCGTATCACCGGAAGAGAAACTAAAGTGTTAAGGAATAAAGAGATTCCTCTTGTTAAGGTCCAGTGGGATGAGACGCATCCGGGTGATACAACTTGGGAATTGGAATCGGAGATGCGGGAGGTCTATCCTCACCTTTTCAGGTAATTGTTTTAAATTCGTGGGCGAATTTCTATTTAAGGGGGGGGGGGGGGGAGGATGTAATACCCCGTAAATTATTTTACTTCGGATAATACTAGTTGTGATCAACTGAGTCCCAGTGTACTCTGATAAATTATCTGCAGAGATAATTAGGGTAACTGTCAAATTTAGAGTAAATCTAATTAATATTATCTGACTCTGAGATATTTAAATATTTGGACTTTAAAGACTTTTTGGACAATTAGTAGTGTTGCTAATTGATGATATTTTCTATATCATTTCTTTTTCTCTCATTTCCAAACATAGTTAACTTAGAGAAGAAAAGGAAAGGAAGGAAAAGGGAGAGAAAAGGAGGAGAAAGCTCAAGATCAAGAACATCATCAAATCTTCATCCAATCATCTTCAAATCTTCACCATCTTCATCTATTCAAGGTGGGTTCTAGTTAGATGCTTTTATTTTATATTTTTCTTGGATTCTAAGACCTAGGTTAGAGTTGTAAGAGAATTGGATTAATTGCAAAATCTTGGAAATTAACGGCTAAAATGTGTTATAAACTGAGTAGTATGAGTTATGTGAGTGTAGAGTCATTTATGTTTGATTGTAGGATGTTTGGATATGTTTTGATGGGGTTTTGGGACCATGGGAGATCAGCTGTTACGCTGATGAGCTTTCTGAAATTCCCAGATTCGCACTGCGAATCCCCCAGCGAAGGGGGATATCGTGTACTCAATGGTAGCTCGCACTGTGAATGCGAAGGCGAGCATTCGCCAGTGGTTCGCACTGCGAACCTTATGTTGTATTTCCTATTGCCTTGGTTCGCTAGCGTTCGCACTGCGAATGGGGCAGCGAACAAGTGTTGGCTAGGTGTTCGCTGGACGCTTCGCACTGCGAATGAAGTGGGGAGCATTCGCTGGCTTCTTCGCAATGCGAACATAGCAGAACATCCATTTTGTTTCTTGCATAACTTTTGACTCGGTTATCCGTTTTGCGTATTCTTGATATCGTTGTGAATCTAAGAACATATTCTAGCTAATGGTAGTGAAAAATGTCTGTTTATTGCCAGATTAAATGAATCGGAGGGAATCGTAAATTGGTATAAATTGTGGCATGTTGAATTTTGGTGTTCCATTATGTGATTGATGATTACATGTCCATGTTATTATTGTTGAACATGTTAGAAAATGTATGCATGTTAAAATATGAATAGGCAGAGTGAGGAATATTACCGTAAATGATATCGAAAGTGTGTAAATAACATGGTGACAACGCTCGTGCAAAAGAGGCCGAGGCGTGTGTCTAGTAAAAATAACCGGTTTACCTTGCGGTGTAGTTTCATGAGACTCGAGCACCTCCTCTGAAACGTATGCACAACTACTTGGAAGGTTTGATTCCCACATATAGTACGATTGAAGCCTACTGGTAAAGAGACTTGTGACGGTGTACGGGCCGTTAGAAGTGACGGATCACGGTGTACGGGCCGATGATCCCGAATCCAATTCATATGCCAAGTAAATACAAGGATCCATGACCCGAATCGTCTTCTAGATGTAGAAGCGGACGGGAATAGGGGATACCTTGGTACGGTTATTGATTTGTGAGATTCGGGAGTAACAGGCTCAGAACTTACTTTGGTATTATTGTGAGTTAACAGGCTCACGAGTGTGAATGTATTTATATCGTGTGTGTACTCAAAGTCACTTCCCTTCCCTTTGACTTGAGTTAGGCTTATTAGAACCTTGTAAAGCCGAGAGGACTATAAGATAGCGAACTCACTGAGATGTGATGTATCTCACCCCACTGTTTTTGTTTACATCACTGGTTCTCCAGGTTCGGAGAAGGGTAAGGATAAGGTGGTTTGAATTTTCCTTACGGATCGTAGCTTTTGAGATGGCATGGCTTCCGCTATGGCGTTTTATTTTGAGATCATTGTATTGATCTAGTTCTTAGTGCTTTTGGGACATCTTGTATACGTTATGCCGTAGGCTTTAGAACTTTGTATTTGGGGCACTTAATGTATACAATGTGTTAACTAGGAACTTGTACATATATATTTCAGTACCAAACATATTATTCATGTATGATATATGCTTTGATGTATGTATGTATATGTGGGCTTTACACAAGTAACCATAGAAAAAGGTATAAGGGTCTATTTTTGAAGACCTTTCTTGTTATTTTGCAATGCATATGACTAGTAGGTTTTTGCCATATTGCAATGTCACCCTTCTGTACAAGTTTTTTCCAACATAGACTTTTCGCCACTCTCTCAATTGAAACCTGTTCATCATTGAGACTCTCAATCTAACCTCAATTGAAACCTGTTCATCATTGAGACTCTCATTCTTACCTCATGTAGTTCCTGTTATAAATTATCATATAATAAATTATACTAGAATTAAGGAAATATTAAATCAAATATTTATACAAGGAAAAACAACACTACCTGTTCAATAGCATGCTACTTCTGGAATTTAGTGATTTGCAGTCAGATGTAGAAAAAAAACAAGAATTAAGCCAACCCGTCTTATTTCCTTAAGAGACTCGCAATTAAACAATTCAAGTTCATGTACACAAAGACGTTCTTTGAGGCATTCTGAAAGAATTTTGAAATAGACCCTAACTTGGTTTAATTCTTCCACACTAGAAAACCAAGTGAGAACCATTGGAAGACATTCATCTGAGACTGAGAGGTTGCTTTCATAAAGATAAAGTCGTTTCACATTAGTTGTAAGAAAATCCTTTGCTGCTATTTCTTGATTTAATCTAACTACAAGGTCCTCCATCAGTTTTCGCTGTGACTAGCCTTCTCTGCATGGTTGAAATAATCCTGTTCAGTTTATTTCGTTGATCTAGCAGAAGAACTAATTGAACATTGCCGGTACACTTCAACTTGTGGTGCACAATATCTGTTTCTCATGAAACTGAGGCACATCCAGAATGGTCGACAGAGCCATCACCAGATGAATTTGGTATCCCAAAATTAGACATGACACTACCTCAGTATTCAGCTTCCATCACTTCCAACACTCTCATTTGAAAGCTTATGAATGTGACCAAAAGCTTTAACATGTCCAGGCTCAGAGAAACATTCCATGGTATTATTAGCTAGAAGTGAAGAATCATACGAATTACCATTACTTCTGTCCTTCCCTGTAACATTGTTCATATGTCTGGCATTTACTTTATGCCTAGGAAGTCCTTCTAATTGCTCCCATAAACAAACCCTCATCAATATTTGATATGCCATATTTTACAAGCCTTTCTATTGGATTCGTCATATCTTCATCTAATGTCAGATCATCTGTCCCAACTTCAGAAATATCATCCCGTCCAATTCTCGGAGTTCCTACTTCCGATACATCATATGGAGTATCACTACCATAATCTGACACAACAGATGAACTTCCAGCAGCTAATGATAAGCTCGAAAGGAGAGATGGTTGCACCGAATAATCTCTATTATTAGAATCAGGATCTGTTATTGAATTCTGCTGGCTTGCATCTTGAAATGTTGACATGTGATTACACGAGGTAAACGTTATAAAAAGCTCAAGAAAGCTGACAATCAATCAGTAAGGAAAAATAAACAAAATCACATACATGATCTAGCAGCAATTTCTAGCTCAAGAAATGATGCAACAGGAGCACATCTTGAGATACCAATGTTAGACACTAGTTTGGCGATCCACTCCTTCAAAGAGCGCCTTCTCTGTAGCAGAAATAAATGTGTTAAACTCTAAAACCGCCTATTCAACTCCTTTATTGACATTAGTGTACACGCGGCATAGTTTGATTGTGATAATAAAATTTATACGAGGTCGAACTACATTAGATGGAGCCACTTGTCATGTTTTACAAAGTAACATAGATTGCATGTATATTACACACAAACAACCTCGTTTAAGATTCAGTTAGTTGGTCTTAGCTAAGAATATTAAAAGTCTCGCTACAAAAGTGTGATTTCTTACTAAATAATTTATAATATTTTTTATCTATACATAATGAGAGCAAGGAGGTAGTTTACCATCTACATTTTTAATGTCCCCAAAACTCTACAAGTATAATTAGTATCATTATCCAATATGGATATTTATTACAAGTAACCAAATAAATAAAAAGGCTCTATAGATATAAAATAATTTTAGAAAAGATATACAGTAACTTACTTAAAACATAAATGATGATATGTGTAGTGTGAGCCATCATCATGTGTTGCCGCTTGTTTGATGTTATTCTTGGCTGATCATTAGTTCGGGCAAAACTTCTGTAGCAGCATGAGTTGGCACTTGTTCGGTGTTATCATTCCAAAAGTCTATTAAAATTGAAGTTTAAATATGTAATAAGCTCAGGTCACTTTCTGAATTAGAGTGAAGAGATTTACTACAAGTCAATCAAAAATTAAAATGAACATGCATATAATATATTTCCAAGATCTAGAAAATAAATTGGCTAATGCATCTATAGAAACCTACTGTTAAAGTTTGTCTTGAACAACTGCTAGTGATTTATATGGTGTTTAAACCATATCATCACTATGTATGTTATAGAGTTTAAAATTTGTATATGTACCTTTTCATTTTGAATATCTTCTCCATCAAGTCTAACTGGTGGTTCCACAGCAAGCAATGCAATTGTTCAGAATAGACATTTGGATCACCAAAAGTGCTTCATATTACCAAATGTATTTTTATTCTGAAATTTGGTAATTTTTATTAAATATGAAGTAACAAAGGTATTTTTATTAAATATGAAGCAACATCCAAAAGTGCTTCTTGTAGCACTGAAAGCAAGTGACTAATATGTGAATTGAATAACCTATTGTGTCTAAATGATTAGGTTGGATATACGTTTTTGGACTTAGCCTTATGGATTTTTTTATTTAAATTTATTAAGTATCTGTAAACTCCAGCCCTGATAAGGTGTTACACTTTCAATCCTATGACTGCTAATGGTTTTACATTAGCTTCTTTATTTACATGATACAATAGAATCACAAAGCTATGATGGCAATGATACCCTCAGCACCATAATTCCTTTTCTTTGATAACATAACTCTTTTTTTCTTCTCTAACATCGCATTGCTTAAAATCAAGTGTCCATTTCTCAAACGAACAATTAGAAAAATCATAATATCCACCATGAATAGAAACCAATTCCTTCCTCACTCTATCTTCTATCCATGGATAACTTAGCAAGTTTAACAAAGATTGGTTAATAGACTCCTGCAACAAATTCAAACAAACTGTTATCACCTTACCAACATAACAACACTTCCTACATTTCAAAATGATGGTTACTTACCTTCTCACGAATCTGCATTGTTGATCAAAGCTAAGATGAGATGTTGCAGCTTTGGTCTTCAACTTGGCAACTTTCCCATTGGCAACCACCCAATTGTGTATGAAGTTTCTGAAATATCAATGAACTCAAATGAGAACTATAGCCATAACATGATAGTAATTTTAATGTTGAAATATTTTGTGTAAGAAATACCTTGGTTCGGTATCTTGTTGCATATTCATCAAAGCTTCGATCCCGGCACAACTACTATGACCAATGACTAATATATTCTCTGTAACACCCCCAATCTATACCCCAAATAATCAAAGCAGTAAAAGAAAATTCAAAATTTCATCAGAGTATATTTAAGTTATCATGGCATAGATGGGGGGAAATCACATTATATTGAAACAAATCATACAACACCTGCTCATAAAGATATGTAACAGTGGGGTAGCAATCAACAAAGGAACACAGTTCCTTACACCCACAATTCAGATTTTAGAATAAAAGCGGAAAATCTAAAACTAAATATCATATATATATATATATATATATATATATATATATATATATATATCACATGAGAAGTTTATCATACAACAAGTTGTACATGCACAAGTCAAAAGATATATATACATATACAAATAATCACAAACGACCTCCCTAACTACCCGGTGTCACATATCAGAGCCGACCGACAAAAGAATGAAGTCCTAAGCTTCACAAAAAGACATCCAGCAACTCTAATCTGCAATGCCTCATAGAGCATTATAAAACAGCAGAAGGGTGAGAAAAACAATCATCATATAATTGCATACAATTATATATAACACAAAAATACACATATATTCGGTTCTCACCACAAATCATACATCACCAAGGTATACTAACCACGCACAATACAAGTATCACCAACACATATCCATATATCAATTTATCCAAAATTCCACACATAACCAACCATTAATGATTTATGCAAATGCAAGAGACCGACACCACGAATCTATGCATATGTACATGCAGTACCGACTTCCATTGTTTCTCATCACTAGTTCACTCAGGAACTCTGCTGGAATCATGGCTCGTTACATCACTGTAACTCCCCGTCGGGCATACGATGTCCCCTGTCGCTCACACCCCACATGGGCACACGACGTTTATGGATCGTTCACACCCCACACGGGCACACGACCCGATCGCTCACACCCCACATGGGCACACGATCGTCTATAACCATCGCTTTCGGTCCTCTTATTTTTAAGGCTATTCATACTTCTTATTTTTAAGGCTCACGATGTTATAGCAGATTCCCTCTGGAATCAAACCGTCACTCAGGACGTCACAACAATGCATATCATGATGCTTGGCATACAATGACTCATGACATTTAATATGCACATATAAATGCATTCATCTCCATCAACAAAATTACACTTTGCACTTAAGCCCAAAACAATGCATTTAATTGCCATACGGCCACAATTCATCACAACACCATCTAAACACATGCATTTACATCATACAACAGCACCTTGCATGATACACATCAATTACGCACAGTTACAACGACAAAAGTTGTTAAACCGACACTATTCCAAATTTCTGACATAATTAAATCGGCTAACAATTTAAAAATCATCATAATAAGAAAGTACAGCTCAATAACTTTCCAACGATACCAAGAATGTAAAAATCGGATAAACGAAACCCAAGTTACGAAAGAAAAACGAAAACGATATTTTGAAAAGTCCCATTTTACCATTCTCCTGGCCATACGCGTATTGCCCTGAGCCATACGCGTATTGCCCTGATTCCCCGCCATGCCATACATGTATTGCCCAAGGTCCTACGCGTATGGGCAGAGACCCATTTTTCCCCAAAATTCATGTTTAAAAGTCCATACGCGTAGTGCCCAACACCATACGCGTATTACCCTGAAATGTTACGCGTATCATACGCAAATTGGCAGATGGCCGAGCAAAATGAGAATCCATACGCGTATTGGCCCAAAACTCGCCCATGTTACGCGTATTGCCAAGGTCCATACGCGTATGAACATGCCCCATACGCGTATGACCTGGAAAAACCAGAAAAAATTCTGCAGAACTTGTTCTGCGTTTTTCAACCAAAATCCTCCCATTTTCACCTACACACCAGAAAATTACCAATACAATGTCTAACAACATGTATCTATTATGTACCAACAATAATGAACACTAAAGACATGCTTTCCAACACATTTAATCGATTTCTAATCAATTTTACATAATATGGGTTTTACTAAATTTTTCCAATTCAATCCAATAACAACTACAAACACACATACATAATCATATACAAGCATACAATAATTGAGTTTCGCACCCTTACCCAATTAAATCGATTCTAGAAGTTATTTTCTTGATTTTCCAAGATTTCCTCACTTTTCTTCTCTTCTCCTCTTTTCTTCCCTTTTTCCTTCTTCTCTTTTTCTTTCTCTCCCTTTTTCTCTCTTTCTATTTTCTATTCTTACTATCTTAATGAAAAATATCATGAAATGACCAAAATACCCCCACACTCAAATATCTCGCAAACGTTCCCAAAACCCGATAAAATATCACAACATTGAAAAATAACATATTTTCAGATAAAAGTCGAAAATAAAATAAAATAATAATAAAATAATCAAAACGACTCGATTAAATAAAAACACACAAAACTGGGCCGTTACAACTCTCCCCCACTTAGAAATTTTCGTCCTCGAAAATATTACCTGAGACGAACAACTCTGGATACGACTCCCGCATCCGACTCTCCAACTCCCAAGTCAAATTGCCCTCAACAGCGCCTCCCCACGCCACTTTCACAAGTGCAATATCCTTGCCCCTCAACCGCTTCACCTCGCGATCCAAAACCCTAACTGGTAATGCCTCAACCATAAGGTTCTCCCTTACCTCAACCTCAACCATCAGAATCACATGCGACGGATCTGGAACATACTTCCGAAGCTGTGAAACATGGAACACATTGTGCAAATTCGACAGATTCGCCGACAACCCCACCCTATAAGCCACAACACCCACTCTCGCAGATATCTGGTAAGGACCAATAAACTGAGAAGTAAGTTTCTTCGATTTCAATGCACGACCCACACCCGTTACCGGCGTAACTCTCAAAAATACATGATCGCCCTCTTGGAACTCCAGATCTTTTCGTCTCCGATCATGATAACTCTTTTGCCTACTCTGAGAAGCCTTCATTTTCTCTGGAATAAGCTTCACTTTTTCCGTCGTCTGTTGCAGCAACTCTGGTCCAACCACCGAACTCTCACCAGATTCGTGCCAACACAATGGTGTTCGACATCTTCGTCCATATAATGCTTCAAACGGTGCCATTCCAATACTAGAATGAAAACTGTTATTATATATGAACTCAATCAATGCCAGATAACTATCCCACGCACCACCTTGTTCCAAAACACACGCTCGCAACAAATCTTCCAACGACTGAATCGTCCTCTCCGTCGGACCATCCGTTTGCAGATGATAAGCTGAACTCAATCTCAATTTAGAACCCACCGCCTTCTGCAAACTTTCCCAAAATCTCGAAGTAAACCTAGGATCTCGATCCGAAACAATACTCAATGGAACCCCATGCAATTTCACAATCACACTGATGTAGATCTCCGCCTACCACTCCAAAGAAAAACTGATGTCAATCGGAATAAAATGAGCTGATTTAGTCAGCCTATCAACAACCACCCAAATAGCATTATGCCCTCGCTGAGTATTCGACAACCTTGTCACAAAATCCATGGAAATGCTATCCCACTTCCACTCAGGAATATCCAATGGTTGCAACAAACCACTAGGCCTCAGATGTTCCACCTTCGATTTCTGACAAGTCAAACATGCATAAACAAACTGAGCCACACCTCTTTTCAATCCAGACCACTAGAAAATCTTCTTCAAATCTTGGTACATCTTATTCGCTCCCGGATGTATACTCAAACTACTCCGGTGTCCTTCTTCCAAAATCATCTTTTTCAACTCCGCATCATCAGGAATACAAATTCTACCTCGGAATCTCAAAACACCATTAATATCCACTTGAAAATCACTATTCGCATCTTTTCCTCCAACCAACATCAAATCCACAAATTTCACATCCAGCTTTTGTTTCTCACTAACCGTCATCAGAAAATAATTAGTAATCGTTAGCATACGAAGCCTCACGCTATCCGACATCACTTCACATACCAAACTCAAGTCTCTAAACGATTCCAAAAGTTCCCACTCTTTAACCATTAAAGCGGACATATATAACGATTTCCGGCTCAATGCATCGGCTACCACATTAGCTTTACCAGGATGGTAATTCAAGCCAAAGTCGTAGTCCTTCAAGAATTCCAACCATCTACGTTGCCTCATATTTAGCTCTTTCTGATCAAACAAATATTTTAAACTTTTATGATCACTAAAGACTTCAAACCTTACACCGTAGAGATAATGCCTCCAAATCTTCAACACAAACACCACAACCGCTAATTCAAGATCATGAGTAGGATAATTTTTCTCATGCACTCTCAATTGCCTCGAAGCATAAGCCACCACCTTACCTTCTTGCATCAGAACACCACCTAGACCAATCAAAGAAGCATCACAATAAACCACAAATGGTTCATTAGGATTCGGCAAAATCAAAATCGGAGCTGTTGTCAATCTTCTCTTCAGCTCATTAAAACTTTCCTCACACCAAATATCCCAAATGAACGCTTGCCCTTTACAAGTTAACTGGGTCAAAGGAAGTGCTAGCTTAGAAAACCTTTAATGAACCGTCGATAATAACCGGCCAAACCCAAAAAGCTTCGAATTTCAGTAACAGATCTCGGAGCCTCCCATTGTAGAACTGCTTCTACTTTAGTTGGATCCACAGAAATACCATTACCTGAAATCACGTGCCCAATAAAACTCACTTCCGACAACCAAAATTCACACTTGGACAATTTGGCAAAAAGTTTCCTTTCTTTCAAAACCTGCAAAATAATACGCAAATGCTCCGCGTGCTCCTCCCGAGACTTAGAATTAATCAAAATGTCATCAATAAACACAACAATAAATTGATCCAAATGCTCGTGGAAAATACGATTCATGTACTCCATAGACACACCTGGCGCATTAGAAACCCCGAACGGCATCACAGAATATTAATAATGACCGTAGCGTGTCCTAAAGGCCGTCTTCTGAATATCTTCCTCTTTCACCCTTATCTGATGATACCCCGACCTCAAGTCAATCTTACTAAACACACACGCACCAACCAACTGATCCATCAGATCATCGATTCTTGGAAGAGGATACTTATTCTTAATCGTCACCTTATTCAACTGGCGATAATCAATACACAACCGCATACTTCCATCCTTCTTTTTCACCAATAAAACTGGAGCACCCCAAGGAGAAACGCTTGGTCTCACAAACCTCTTCTCCAACAATTCATTCAACTGTTTCTTTAACTCAACCAACTCAGATGCCGACATACGATAAGGTGCCATAGATACAGGTCTAGTACCAGGAACTAGATCTATAGTAAACTCCACCTCTCTCTCTGGCGGCAAGTCTGAAATATCCTTAGGAAACACTTCCGGAAATTCACATACAACAGGAAACACATCAAGTGAAACTTGACTATCCACAGTTAAAGATGCAAACAACCCAAACAACTGAGCTTCATCCGCCAAAAGTCTCTTCAACTCTTTGGTAGATAAGAAACTCGAGTCTTCGTCTTCCTCAAGAGAAGGAAACCTTACCAGCTTATGATAACAATCAATATGAACTCGATTGAATTGCAACCAATTCATTCCCAAAACCACATCTAAACCTTCCAACGGCAAACACACCAAATCCATCTCAAAGTCTTTACCATAAATGGTCAAAGGACAACTCAAACAAACCAAAGAAGTAGTTACTGACCCCATTGCTGGAGTATCAATAACAATCTCACCACCCATCAAAGACAACACAAGATTCAAAGGCTTCGCGCACTCAGACGAAATAAACGAATGAGTCGCTGCAGTATCAATAATAGCAACTAAAGGAGTACTATTAATAAAACAAGTACCTCTTATCAGACGATCTGCACTTGAAGTCTGAGTTCCTGCTAAATCAAATACTTTCCCACTAGCTGGAGCTTGCTTCGGTTTCGGACACTTCGTACTAATGTGACTAGGTTCACCACAGTTGTAACATTTCACCACATTCTTCCTGGCACAATCAGCTGCAACATGTCCTACACCTCCACAATTAGTACACTTCCTCAAATCTTTCCTGCACTCAAACTGACGATGCCCCAACTCACCACATTTATAAGACCTCAGAGGACCAGACATTCCTCCTCCACTTGACCTTTTCTCAAAATTTCCCCTCTGTTTACCCTTATCAGCTGGTGTTACATACGGACCGCCACGAAACTGTTGCTTCCCTTTCCTCTCGCTCACACTCTTGTAATGAGTAGAACGAGCCTTACTGTCCTTTTCATAAATCCTACAACAATCTACCAAATCAGAAAACCTTCGAATCCTTTGATAACCAATTGCCTGCTTTATCTCAGGACGCAATCTTTTCTCAAACTTTACACACTTAGAAAATTCCGCAGTCGCTTCAGCATAATGAGGATAAAACTGCACAAGTTCCACAAACTTAGCAGTATAATCAACAACAGACATATTACCTTGTTTCAATTCCAAGAACTCAATTTTCTTCTTTCCTCTTACATCTTCAGGAAAATACCTCCTCAGAAACTCCATGCTAAACACAGCCCAAGTGATCTCCTCCTCTGCAGCTTCCAACACATGACGTGTACTAACCCACCAATCATCAGCTTCTTCCAATAACATGTGAGTACCCAGTCTCACCTTCTGATCCTCAGCACAATCCATCACTCAGAAAATCCTTTCAATCTCTTTCAGCCATATCTAAGCACCATCAGGATCATATCTTCCTTTGAAGACAGACGGTTTATTCTTGCTGAACTCATCATTACCTGCAGCATTAGGTGCACCCTGCACAGCACGAGCCATAGCTTGCATAGCAGCAGCCAAAGCAGCATCATTCCTACCAGCCATATTCTGTTCATTTCCAATAACAGAAATTATGGTTAAACAAACAACTCATCCAACCACAACGACCAACAAGGACTGACACAACTGACACAGACTGACACGGACTAGCTCTGATACCACTTAATGTAACACCCCCAATCTATACCCAAAATAATCAAAGCAGTAAAAGAAAATTCAAAATTTCATCAGAGTATATTTAAATTATCATGGCATAGACGGGGGGAAATCACATTATATTGAAACAAATCATACAACACCTGCTCATAAAGATATGTAACAGTGGGGTAACAATCAACAGAGGAACACAGTTCCTTACACCCACAATTCAGATTTTAGAATAAAAGCGGAAAATCTAAAACTGAATATCATATATATATATATATATATATATCACATGAGAAGTTTATCATACATCAAGTTGTACATGCACAAGTCAAAAGATATATATACATATACAAATAATCACAAACGGCCTCCCTAACTACCCGGTGTCACATATCAGAGCCGACCGACAAAAGAATGAAGTCCTAAGCTTCACAAAAATACCTCCAGCAACTCTAATTTGCAATGCCTCATAGAGCAATATAAAACAGCAGAAGGGTGAGAAAAACAATCATCATATAATTGCATACAATTATATATAACACAAAAATACACATATATTCGGTTCTCACCACAAATCATACATCACCAAGGTATACTAACCACGCACAATACAAGTATCACAACCATATATCCATATATCAATTTATCCACAATTCCACACATAACCAACCATTAATGATTTATGCAAATGCAAGAGACCGACACCACGACTCTATGCATATGCACATGCGGTACCGACTTTCATTGTTTATCATCACTAGTTCACTCAGGAACTCTGCTGGAATCATCGCTCGTTACATCACTGTAACTCCCCGTTGCTCACACCCCACATGGGCACACGGCGTTTATGGATCGCTCACACCCCACACGGGCACACGACCCGATCTCTCACACCCCACATGGGCACACGATCGTCTATAACCATCGATTTCGGTCCTCTTATTTTTAAGGCTATTCATACCTGTTATTTTTAAGGCTCACGATGTTATAGCAGATTCCCTCTGGAATCAAACCGTCACTCAGGACGTCACAACAATGCATATCATGATGCTTGGCATACAATGACTCATGACATTTAATATGCACACATAAATGCATTCATCTCCATCAACAAAATTACACTTTGCACTTAAGCCCAAAACAATGCATTTAATTGCCATACGACCACAATTCATCACAACTCCATCTAAACACATGCATTTACATCATACAACAACACCTTGCATGATACACATCAATTACGCACAGTTACAACGACAAAAGTCGACAAATCGACACTATTCCAAATTTTCGACATAATTAAATCGGCTAACAATTTAAAAATCATCATAATAAGAAAGTACAGCTCAATAGCTTTCCAACGATACCAAGAATGTAAAAATCGGACAAACGGAACCCAAGTTACGAAAGAAAAACGAAAACGATATTTTGAAAAGTCCCATTTTACCATTCTCCTGGCCATACGCGTATTGCCCTGAGCCATACACGTATTGCCCTGATTCCTCTCCATGCCATACGCGTATTGCCCAAGGTCATACGCGTATGGGCAGAGACCCATTTTCCCCAAAATTCACGTTTAAAAGTCCATACGCGTAGTGCCCAACACCGTACGCGTATTACCCTGAAATGTTACGCGTACCATACGCAAATGGGCAGATGGCCGAGAAAAATGAGAATCCATACGCGTATTAGCCCAAAACTCGCCCATGTTACGCGTATTGCCAAGGTCCATACGTGTATGAACATGCCTCATACGCGTATGACCTGGAAAAACCAGAAAAAATTCTGCAGAACTTGTTCTGCGTTTTTCAACCCAAATCCTCCCATTTTCATCTACACACCAGAAAATTACCAATACAATATCTATTATGTACCAACAATAATGAACACTAAAGACATGATTTCCAACACATTTAATCGATTTTTAATCAATTTTACATAATATGGGTTTTACTAAATTTTTCCAATTCAATCCAATAACAACTACAAACACACATACATAATCATATACAAGCATACAATAATTGAGTTTCGCACCCTTACCCGATTAAATCGATTCTAGAAGTTGTTTTCTTGATTTTCCAAGATTTTCTCACTTTTCTTCTCTTCTCCTCTTTTCTTCCCTTTTTCCTTCTTCTCTTTTTCTTTCTCTCCCTTTTTCTCTCTTTCTATTTTCTATTCTTACTATCTTAATGAAAAATATCATAAAATGACCAAAATACCCCCACATTCAAATATCTCACAAACGTTCCCAAAACCCGATAAAATATCACAACATTGAAAAATAACATATTTTCAGATAAAAGTCGAAAATAAAATAAAATAATAATAAAATAATCAAAACGACTCGATTAAATTAAAACACACAAAACTGGGCCGTTACAACTCTCCCCCACTTAGAAATTTTCGTCCTCGAAAATATTACCTGAGACGAACAACTCTGGATACGACTCCCGCATCCGACTCTCCAACTCCCAAGTCAAATTGCCCTCAGCAGCGCCTCCCCACGTCACTTTCACAAGTGCAATATCCTTGCCCCTCAACTGCTTCACCTCGCGATCCAAAACCCTAACTGGTAATGCCTCAACCGTAAGGTTCTCCCTTACCTCAACCTCATCCATCAGAATCACATGCGACGGATCCGGAACATACTTCCGAAGCTGTGAAACATGGAACACATCGTGCAAATTTGACAGATTCGGCGGCAACGCCACCCTATAAGCCACAACACCCACTCTCGCGGATATCTGGTAAGGACCAATAAACCGAGAAGTAAGTTTCTTCGATTTCAATGCACGACCCACACCCGTTACCGGCGTAACTCTCAAAAATACATGATCGCCCTCTTGGAACTCCAGATCTTTCCGTCTCCGATCATGATAACTCTTTTGCCTACTATGAGAAGCCTTCATTTTCCCTTGAATAAGCTTCACTTTTTCCGTCGTCTGTTGCACCAACTCTGGTCCAACCACCAAAGTCTCACCAGATTCGTGCCGACACAATGGTGTTCGACATCTTCGTCCATATAATGCTTCAAACGATGCCATTCCAATACTAGAATGAAAACTGTTATTATACGTGAACTCTGTAACAACCCAGTTTTTGTGTGAGTTTTATTTAATCGAGTCGTTTGATTATTTTATTATTATTTTATTTTATTTTCGACTTTTATTTGAAAATATGTTATTTTTCAATGTTGTGATATTTTATCGGGTTTTGGGATCGTTTGCGAGATATTTGAGTGTGGGGGTATTTTGGTCATTTTAGGATATTTTGTTAAGTTAGAATAGAAATAGAAAATAGAAAGAAAGAAAATAAGAGAGAAAGAAAAAGGAAAGAAGGAAAAAGGAGAGAAAAGAGGAGAAGAAGAGAAATAGTGGAAAACTTGGAAAATCAAAGAGAAATCAACTCCTAGTATCGATTTAATGGGGTAAGGGTGCGAAATTCAATTATTGTATGATTGTATATGATTATGTATGTGTATTTGTGATGTTTGTTGGATTGAAATGAAGAAATTTAGTAAAACCCATTTTTGGTAAAATTGATTAGAAATTGACTAAATGTGTTAGAAATCATGTTTTTAGTACCCATAATTGTTAGTACATGATAGATACTTGTTATTAGACATTGTATTGGCAATTTTCTGGTGTGTAGGCAAGATTTGGGTTGTTTTTGGTTGGAACCCGTATCAACAATTATGCAGAAGAATTTTTCTGAGATTTCTAGGTCATACGCGTATGGCTCATGGCAATACGCGTATGGACCTTGGCAATACGCGTATGGTGGGCGAGCCATAGGGCCAATACGCGTATGGGTTGCTTGTTTCCTCGGCCATCTGCCCATTTGCGTAAGATACGCGTAGCAATTGAGGGCAATACGCGTATGGTTTTGGTCATTACGCGTACAGACACTTTAACGTGGAATTGGGGGAAAAATGAGTCTCTGCTCATACGCGTATGGATCATGGTGATACGCGTATGGACAGGACAATTGCAAAATGTGACTTTTCAAAATATCGTTTTTCGTTTTCGTTCGTAACTTTTGATCCGTTTGTCTGATTTTTACATTCTTGGTATCGTTGTGTAGCTATTGAACTGTACTTTCTAATTATGATGATTGTGAAATTGTTAGCCGATTTAATTATGTCGAAAAATCGGGAATAGTGTCGGTTGTTGAATTTTGCCGTTATAATTGTGCGTAATTGATGTGTATTAGGCAAAATGCTATTGTGCGACGCAAATGTATGTGTTTAGATGATGTTGTGACGAATTGTGGCCGTATGGCAATTAAATGCATTGTTTTGGGCATAAGTGTAAAGTGTGATTTTGTTGGCGTGGATGAATGCATGTATGTGTGTGCATATTAAATGTCATGAGTCATTGTATGCCAAGCATCATGATATGCATTATTGAGACGTCCTGAGTGACGGTTTGGATTCCAGAGGGAATTCGCTATAACTTCATGTGCCCATGTGGGGTGTGAGCGGTGGGGAACATCGTATGCCCGACGGGGAGTTATAGTGATATAACGAGCGATGATTCCAGCAGAGTTCCTGAGTGAACTAGTGATGAGAAACAATGGAAGTCGGTACCGCATGTGCATATGCATAGAGTCATTGTGTCGGTCTCTTGCATTTGCGTAAATCATTAATGGTTGATTACATGTGGATTTGTGGATAAAATTGATATATGGATATGTGTTGATGATGGAAATATGAATTACGCATTGTAATACTTTGTGTTTGCATTATAGCGTGAGTTGTGGTGAGAATCATATATATGTGTATTTTGTGTTATATATAATTGTATGCAATTATATTATGGTTGTTTTTCTCACCCTTCTGCTGTTTTATAATGCTCTATGAGGCATTGCAGATTAGAGTTGCTGGAGCTATTTTTGTTAAGCTTTGCGTCTTCATTCTTTTGTCGGTCGGCTCTGATATGTGACACCGGGTAGTTAGGGAGGCCGTTAGTGATTATTGTGTATATATATATATATCCTTTGGCTTGTGCATGTATAACTTGATGTATGACAGATTTTTCATGATATATATGTAAATGTTATTCAGTTTTAGATTATTCCGCTTTTATTCTAAATCTAAAAATGTGGGTGTAAGGATCTGGGTTCCTCTGTTGATTGCTACCCCACTGTTGCATATCTTTATGAGCAGGTGTTGTATGTATTGTTTTCAAATTGATGCGACTCTCCCAGTCTATGCCATGATGATTTAATTATACTCTGACGAAATTTTGAATTTTCTTTTACTGCTTCATTATTTGGGGGTGTTACAAACTCAATCAATGCCAGATAACTATCCCACGCACCACCTTGTTCCAAAACACACGCTCGCAACAAATCTTCCAACGACTGATTCTTCCTCTCCATCTGACCATCTGTTTGCAGATGATAAGCCGAACTCAATCTCAATTTAGAACCCACCGCATTCTGCAAACTTTCCCAAAATCTCGAAGTAAACCTAGGATCTCGATCCGAAACAATACTCAATGGAACCCCATGCAATTTCACAATCACACAGATGTAGATCTCCGCCAACCTCTCCAAAGAAAAACTGATGTCAATCGGAATAAAATGAGCCGATTTAGTCAGCCTATCAACAACCACCCAAATAGCATTATGCCCTTGTTGAGTATTCGGCAACCCTGTCACAAAATCCATGGAAATGCTATCCCACTTCCACTCAGGAATATCCAACGGTTGCAACAAACCACTAGGCCTCAGATGTTCCATCTTCGATTTCTGACAAGTCAAACATGCATAAACAAACTGAGCCATATCTCTTTTCAATCCAGACCACCAGAAAATCTTCTTCAAATCTTGGTACATCTTATTCACTCCCGGATGTATACTCAAACTACTCTGGTGTCCTTCTTCCAAAATCATCTTTTTCAACTCCGCATCATCAGGAATACAAATTCTACCTCAGAATCTCAAAACACCATCAATATCCACTTGAAAATCACTATTCGCATCTTTTCCTCCAACCAACATCAAATCCACAAATTTCACATCCAGCTTTTGTTTCTCACTAACCGTCATCAGAAAATCATTAGTAATCGTTAGCATACGAAGCCTCACACTATCCGACGTCACTTCACATACCAAACTCAAGTCTCTAAACGATTCCAAAAGTTCCCACTCTTTAACCATTAAAGCGGACATATGTAACGATTTCCGGCTCAACGCATCGGCTACCACATTAGCTTTACCAGGATGGTAATTCAAGCCAAAGTCGTAGTCCTTCAAGAATTCCAACCATCTACGTTGCCTCATATTTAGCTCTTTCTGATCAAACAAATATTTTAAACTTTTATGATCACTAAAGACTTCAAACCTTGCACCATAGAGATAATTCCTCCAAATCTTCAACACAAGCACCACAGCCGCTAATTCAAGATCATGAGTAGGATAATTTTTCTCATGCACTCTCAATTGCCTCGAAGCATAAGCCACCACCTTACCTTCTTGCATCAGAACACCACCTAGACCAATCAAAGAAGCATCACAATAAACCACAAATGGTTTATTAGGATTCGGCAAAATCAAAATCGGAGCTGTTGTCAATCTTCTCTTCAGCTCATTAAAACTTTCCTCGCACCAAATATCCCAAATGAACGCTTGCCCTTTACAAGTTAACTGGGTCAAAGGAAGTGCTAGCTTAGAAAACGCTTGCCCTTTCCGAGAATACATATTAATGATTGACTGGTTCGCCATTTGCAAAGAAAACATAGAAAACTATAAATCCCACCAAAATCAAACCTCAATTCCGAAATGAAGTATTGGAAATTATAGCAAGGAGAGACCACAACTACTCTTAATTTCTCTTTGATTGTCCATGTTCAACACAACACATGCCAGGCTGTTGGATCTTTGAAGAAAATCCTCTCTTCTTTCCTCTTCAATGCTTCTTTCCCTTTTGGTACTTCAATTTTTGGTTTTTTTGGCAAGTAGGGAGTGTAGAATGGGAGTAAGAAACAAAAGAGATATAAATAGATTGGGGGATTTTACCAAATTGTCCTTGCCCTTAAAGCTTATCCAAAAATCTCTTAATCAAATTTAGGCTTAAAATTCATGTACTTACATCCAAATCTCTAAACATTTTTAAAGTTAAGCATCTTACTTAAAGTGGAGTATTACAATTTTCTTTGTATGAGAGATGCAGTGTTTTTTCTATTTCTAAGGGGGATAGGTGAATGATTAGTTTTAAATAGAATAAAATAAATAATTAATAAAAATTTAAGAAGGAATTAAATAATTATAGCAGAAATTAGAGAGAGAAGAGGGAAAATAATTTTTTTTGAGAAGTTGTAGGAATTTCATGGGATTGAAGTGCCGTAAAAAATGATTTTGTATTTAAAAATAAAAAAATTGCTGCAACATTTTTCCTTAATTGTAGCAAGACCCCTCATTTATCAAAATTGAAGGCACTTTTGGTGGAATCATGCCTATTAATGTGTCGCAAATTTCAATTTTTCTTGGAGTGGTTAAAGGTATAATGACTTTATTAACCAAAAAATTCTCTTGATATGTGTGTTGATGTTGATATCGATGCACAATGTTCTTGGATTGCAATTGACTATTACTAATGCGGAAACAAATAAGGACTTAACTTTTCATTGTAAATCTAAAGATGATGATCTTGGAGTGCATGTTCTTGATCCTAATCATAGTTTTGGTTGGAAATTTAGAGCTAATATCTGGGGATCAACATTATTCCACTGTACCTTTAAATGGAATGGAAATACTCACTGGTTTGATATATACGATCGTAAAAGAGACGCACTTGAAACTGAACATTACAACTGGTTTTTAAAGGAAGGAGGGCCATGTTTGCGTCTAGAATATAAATATGTTTGCCATCGTTGGAAAAAGTAATTATGTAAAACTTTTTTTTATTATGATAAATGTTTCATTTGGGATATTGAGAACCAAATGTTATATATAGAATTTTGTTTTTGTTTTCACCACCAGTATCTAGCCCACTGGACTGCCTAATCTGGTTCGGGGGTTAGTTCTGGCATCAAGTGGTTCCAGCCCCCTCCCGATCATTTGGGGTATTGAGAACCAATTTTTTTATATAGAAATATTTATTTATGTTGTATGTTATATTTCATATGATGATCATTAATATGTCTAAGTGATTGTGAAATGTGTTTTTGATGTGTATAAAGTATCGTTGTTGTTTTAAGTTGTTAACATGAGTCATATGAGTGTAATTATCTTTATTTTAAGAAATATATTTCGTGATCAAAACGATTGTGAATTTTGGAGGGAATTAACTTGTAAATAAATATGTTGGAAATCAATTATAATAAGTTTTGAATTCAAATGGCATGATTTTATTTACTGTGTAGAAAAGGATTTTAATACATCATCATTTCATGCATTGGGTAGATTACATGAAATGGTTTCGTGTGAGTTTTGTTAGTGGTAAGTACTTCATGCGAGTTTTCTCTCAATCTTTTGGATGATCTTTGATTCAGATTATTTATAATCATAGAAGCACACATAATTTGCATATGATTTTTTTATTTAATTATGTGCAATGCATGGTTATGATATAATTTTTAAAATTATTGTTTAACTATTTTCGAAAAAAGATTTTATACTTCTATCTTATGGAATTTAATCATTCCTCTTAGCTTGTTAAATTTGTCATGACACTAACCCTTACAAACATTTTTTATGTATAGAAGATTTAGAAATAGTTTCTTAAGAATTATTATGATGTGTGTTGATGCGAGACGAATCACTACTTTACCATTGGTTTTAAACAAAGCTCTTTAATCAATTTTTGTGTGGTACTTAATAACATGTGTTTATTACGTAATAAAACATACGTGTTTCAATGTATACGTCAATTTTTCTTCCACTTAATAAAAATAAAGTAATAATTATTTTTGATCAATTTAACTTTGTAAATTTTATTATAAAATGAACTTATATTTTAAAATCCAAGTAAATAAAATTTTATGTAACATCCCGACCTACATTATTGATTAAGAATACAATCATTCGTAAATTAATGGAATTTGAAGAAAATGGTAAAATAGTCATTTTACCAAGAAAGGAAATTAACTGGTAAAATGTATAAAATCTTAAAAGGTAAAATATAGGCTTTTATATGCTTTTCTAAACATTGAAAAGGGTATTAAATCAAATAGCTTATTTATAATTGCCATTGAAGAATTTTCTATTTTGATTAACAGTTTGCAAAATAGGCATTATTACAAGTGCAAGCAAATTATACGAACCACTTGAGTATAACTAGACTTGACTATGGTCGTATTTATTGATTTCATTCCTTCTTATTTGGTTTCTTCAATATGGAAGCGAGGTCAGGGAAAACATTTTTCCCCAACTGCCTCATTCCATAAATGAAAATATTAAGAGGATAAAAATGACGCAATCAGAGTCGTCCATCAATGACTTATCGGGAGAGATACTATCTCACGTTCTCTATTTCCTCCCAAACAAACTTGCTTTCAAAACCATCCTTATTTCCAATAATTGGATTCCTATACGCCATCGCTCTTAGTTTTACACATCGACGATGGAGTTTGAAGAATATAGATCGTGTATTTAAAATATATAGTACCCACTTCCTGAAATAGAAATATAGATGTATTTGTACATCAACTCAAAATATGTATTCGAGCAATAAGTAAACATATTTTATTGTATACAATTCCTGTAAAGACGCGAAATAAGTTTTTAATCCTTAGAGGGGTCTTCATATTCCAAATTAGGTCCCAGTTATCGTCAATTCTGAGATATGAGGTATCGATAACTTCATTAATGTTGTAACGATAACACCACACATAGTATCTTCCATTCTTTTCAAAATTCCACACTAACTTATCCACCTTGATCGCCTCAAAGAACACAGTATAGAAGACTTTTCCCGCTATTTCACCCCCAACTAAAGAGTATATCAAGTTAGACGTCCACTGTTTACCATTAGGGCTTTTAAAGTATTATGATGTTTGTCATGGCGCGGAGAAAGCTTGGGCAATCGCACGCTCAAAGTATCAATGAAGTCCCCACCAAATTTTATTTTTTCCAAGGGAACGAGAAAAGATCTAGAAAACCTGCGAAAGAAATGGATAAGACGGTCATCACAACCGAATTAGGGTTCGGGAGTCGTTATGCAAGGGGAAGGTATTAGCACCCCTCACATCCATTGTACTCGATGGGAACCATTTTGTTAATTTTTTTATCATTGTTAGCATGATATCTACTTGCGTACCTCTATTAGGTGAGAAATTAAAGAAAGAAAAGGGTGGTGGATTTTTATTTTGTAACGCCCATATATAATTACATACATCAAAGCATATATTATACATGAATACCACGTTTGGTACTAAAATATACAAGTGCTTAGTAAACACATTATACATATACATGCTCAAAAATCCCTAATACAAAAAAAAAATATGGCATAATATATATACAAGATGTTCCAAAGATAAATACTAAGAACTAGATCGACAACGATCTCAAAAACTCCACAACGGAAGCCTGGCTATCCCTAAAAGCTAAGATAGTAAGGTAAGTCAAACAACTTTATCCTTACCCTTCGCGGAACATGTAGTACCTGTAATATAATCAACAACGTGGGGTGAGATGCATCAAATCTCAGTGAGTTCCCTATCTTATAGGTTCTCTCAGCTTTACAAGGTTCTATCACACCTAACTCAAGTCAAAAGGGAAGGTAAGTGACCTTGAGTACTCACGCGCACTATATGGCTCCATGTTCATGAGTCTTGTTAACTCACAATATCACTAATCGATAACCATACCAAGGCACCCCCTTTTCTTGTTCTCTTCTACGTCTAGAAGTCGACACGAGTCATGGATCCTTGTAACCTACTTGACATACGAATGGATTCGGGTTCTACAGACCATTAAGCGTTATGAACCATCACTTCACACGGGCCATTAACCGTCACAAGCATACGATCCCTGAGCGCCATTCGTACTGCACGCGTGAATCAAACCTGCCAAGTAGTCATGCATACGTTTCAGAGAAGCTCGAGACTCATGAAACTGCAACTCAAGATAACTGGTTACGATTACGTGATCACATACACAACGAGATTGTATTCGACAATCACAAGGCCACATTCATCTTAAGACCTCTTTGTCTTTTCTCAATTTACACACAAATAACATGATCCATACTAGTGTAATTCTTTCCATACCATTCGATAATAGACGCACGCCTCGGCTTCTCTTGCACGAGCATCGTCGTTATGTTATTCAACACTTTCCTAGCCGTTACTAGGTTTCAACATAATTCATGGTAATATTCCTCACTCTACCTATTTCATATTTTAACATGCATATACTCTCAAACATGCTTAACAACAAGAGAATAGGTAAACATAAGTCAATTATATAATGGAATCACATAATTCAACATATCACAAGTTACACCAATTTCGGTTCCCTCCGATTTATTTAATCGGGCATCAAAACTAGTATTTTTCACTTCCATTAGATAGAGTATTTTCATAGCTCTCTATCGGTACCAAGAACAATTAATTCGGATACACGAAACAAAAGTTATGAATTTTTGAAGAAAAGGAAATTATTGAGAAATAGCCAGATTTGCCTGGCGACTTAAGAATTCGTCTGGCGAATCCCCCTTCGCCAGTACTTCGCCTGGCGAACAAGTGGCGAAACACAATTTTTAGAAAACCCAAAAGTTCCAGTTGCCAACACAAGTTTTGTCTCCCCATTTTCGCCTGGCGACTTAAGATTTCGCCTGACAAATCCCTCTTCGCCAGCACTTCGCCTGGCGAACCTGTGGTGAGACCTCATTTGCCTGGCGAATTGCACCAGAAACAAAATTTTTCTGCTGTGGGTTACATGGTTCCAAACCCCAAAAATCCACCTTTTCCAACCCAAAACATTGTCAAACAATCAAAACAAGTATCACCAATGTTCATATGCATATTACGATTATACTACACAATTTATATCGATTTTCAACCGTTAGATTCATGAATTTTAGCAAGTTTACTCATTTTCTCACAAAATATAACCTAACTTTAAACTCAAGAAACTCTACACTAAAGCATCTATCTAGAAACCACCTTGAGGAAAAGATGATGATGAAGAAGATGAGATGAATTGATGAAGAATGGATGATGATTCTTGATCTTGAGTTCTTAGGGTTTTCTCCTCTTTTTCCTTTCCTTCTCCTTCCTTCCTACTTCTCTCTTCTTTCTATCTTTTTCACCAAATGAAAAGGAAAATGAAAAGAAATGATACATAGAGAAATCATTTAGTTAGTAAAACTAACTTAAATGTCCAATTAGTCTCTAAAGCTCGTATAATTAAAACCTCAGGGTCAGATAATATTAAATTGATTTGCTCTGAGCTCATCAGTTTATTCTAATTATTTTATCCAATAAATTCTCAGAGTAAACTAGAACCCAGTTGATCATACTAATATTTTCCAGAGTAAAATAATTTACGGGGTATTACATCCTCCCCCCGTTAAATAGATATTCACCCACGAATTTAGAACAAGTACCTAAAAAGATGAGGATAAACTTCTTGCATCTCTGATTCAAGTTCCCAAGTTGCATCACCCGGATGCGTCTCATCCCATTGAACCTTAACAAGAGAAATCTCTTTATTCCTTAACACCTTAGTTTCTCTTCTTGTGATACAACTCGGTCGAGGCTCAAACGTCAAATCCGCTTCTATCTTGATCGTATCTGGTATAATTGGCTGAAGAGGATCTGGAACAAACTTTCGAAGCTAAGATACATGAAAAACGTCGTGCATCTTTGACAAAGAAGGTGGTAAGGCTAATCTGTAAGCTACTTCACCAATTCTTTCTAAAATTTGATACGGTCCCACGTATCTCGGACTTAACTTCCGCGACTTAAACGGTCCCTTCAACCTCAACCTCGGAGTAACTTTCAAAAACACGTGATCACCTTCTTCAAATTTTAAAGGTCTCATATGGTTATCCGCATAACTCTTCTGACGATCTTGTGCTTGTTTATCTTTATCACATATCATCCTAATCTTTTCCGAAGTATCTTGGATAATCTCTGATCCCAAAATTCTATCTTCACCAACTTCTGCCCAACACAATGGCGTCCTACACTTCCTTCCATACAATGCCTCATAAGGAGCCATACCAATACTTAAATGATAACTGTTGTTATAAGAGAACTCAATTAACGGTAAAAGTGCTATCCAATTTCCTCCACTTTCAAGTGCACAAGCTCTTAAAATATCTTCCATTGTTTGTATTGTCTGTTCCATCTGACCATCCATTTGCGGATGATTCGACATGCTCAAACACAACTTCGTTCCCATAGCTTGTTGAAAAGCTCTCCAAAATCTTGAAGTAAACTTTGGATCTCTATCCGAAACAATACTAGAGGGAATACCATGCAACCTCACAATTTCCGAAATGAATAACTTTCTGAGATGACTCGCCGTGTAAGTAGTCTTTACGGCTAAGAAATGCGCAGATTTCGTCAACCGATCAACAATCACCCAAATAGAATCATAACCACCTTGGGTACGGTGTAATCCAACTGCAAAGTCCATATAAATACTATCCCACTTCCACACTGGAATTTCCAACGGTTGTAATAAGCCACCCGGTCTTTGGTGTTCAATCTTCACCTGTTGGCATACCACACATTCTGATACGTACACTGCAATATCCTTTTTCATACCGGACCACCAATAGTCCCTTTTTAAATCTTGATACATCTTCGAAGAACTCGGATGTATAGTAAAAGCACCCTTATGCGCTTCTTCCGAAATCCTTCTTTTCAATACCGCGTCATCCGGAACACAAATCCTTTGGTTAAATGAAATGATTCCGTCGATAGTCCGCATGAAACCCGGTTGGACTAACACCTCTTGTAACTTCTCATCCAACCCTTGTCCTTGTTGGATTTCCTCCCTAAGAGTAGAATTGATATTCAAATATCCCATAATTACACAATTAGGAGTCCAAACAAAATGGAGATTGAGATCTCGAAATCTTTCCAATAAGGTATACTCTAACATCATCAACTCGGCATTATGTAACACTTTCCTGCTTAATGCATCTGCCACTTTATTCGCTTTACCCGAATGGTACTTTAGTTCCAAATCATAATCTTTCAAATACTCCATCCATCTTCTTTGACGCATGTTTAACTCTTTCTGGTCAAAAAGATACTTTAAACTTTTGTGGTCGCTGAACATCTCAAAATGTACCCCATACAAGTAATGACGCCACACTTTCAGTGTAAAAACAACTGCCGCCAATTCCAAATCATGTGTTGGATAATTCTCTTCATGAACTTTTAACTGTCGAGAAGCATAAGCCACCACATGACCATCTTGCATTAGCACAGCTCCTAATCCCATCTTTGATGCGTCACAGAATACCTCGTATGACTTACTAGGATCAGGAATAACCAAGACATGAGCGGTTGTCAATCTTTCTTTCAAACTCATAAAACTTATTTCACAAGCCGAATCCCACTCATACGAACAATCCTTTCGAGTAAGTTTCGTCATTGGTAAAGCCAATTGAGAAAAGCCTTTGATAAGCCTTCTGTAATAACCTGCCAATCCCAAGAAACTTCTAACTTCAGAAACATTCTTCGGTCTCTCCCAATTAATCACTGCTTCAACTTTTGATGGATCTACCACTATACCTCCCTGAGATATGACATGACCAAGAAAATTAACCTCCGACATCCAAAACTCACACTTACTTAGCTTAGCAAAAAGTTGTCTCTCTTGTAAGACAGATAAAACAATTCTTAGGTGTTCTCCGTGCTCTTGTGAATCACGAGAATAGATAAGAATGTCATCAATGAAAATCACCACAAATTGGTCCAAGTAAGGTTGAAATATCTGATTCATATAATCCATAAAAACTGCAGGAGCATTCATCACACAGAAAGGCATTACTAAAAATTCATAATGACCATGACGGGTTCTAAATGCAGTCTTGGGTACATCTGAACTCTTCACACGAATATGATGATAACCCGACCGTAAATCAATCTTCGAGAACACACAGGCTCCTTTCAATTGATCTAACAGATTGTCTATCTTTGGTAATGGGTATTTATTCTTGATGGCGACCTTATTCAACTGACGATAATCAATACACAACCGCATTCCACCATCTCTTTTCTTTAACAACAACACCGGGGATCCCCAGGGCGAAACACTGGGTCGAACAAAATGATTAGCCATTAACTCTTCCAATTGATCCTTTAATTCTCTTAATTCAAGTGGTGCCATCTGATACAAAGAAATGGATATTGGAGCCGTTCCCGGTATCAGGTCAATAGAGAATTCCACTTCCCTCTCTGGAGGAAGAGAAATAATATCCTCAGGGAAAACTTCAGGAAACTCACAAACTACCGGAATACTCAAAACTTGAAAGTTGCTACTCTCCTCCTTAGTGAGAATCAAAAAAACATATTTTTTCATCTCAAACAAGAAATTTATCATTCCAACCGTACCTTCTAAAATAGTAGTCAACACATCCCTCGGAGTAGCCTCTACGGATGGAATATTGATTAGCTTTTCCTCACAACCTATAAATACCAAATTAGCAGAAAGCCAATCCATTCCCTAAACAACATCCACTTTCTTAAGTGGAAAACAAATCAGATCAATCTGAAAAACACTTCCATCCACAGACAAAACACAATTTTTGCACATTAATGGTGTTTCAACTATCTCATCCATGGCAGTAGTAACCACTATGGGTGGAGACAACGGAACAGCTTGCAACCCAAGTCGCTTCACACATTGCATCGATACAAAAGAGTGTGTGGCTCCACAATCAAATAACACAAAACAAGGATGTCCATTAACGAAACACGTACCAGCAATCAAAGAGTTGTCACCCTTTGCTTTCTTCGCATCCAAGGTATACACTCGACCAATATTCCTCCTTTGTGTCTGATTCCTACTATGAGGACAATCCCTCGCCAAGTGGCCCACTTTTTGACACTGATAACACCTCACACCTTCGATACCACACCTTCCATGATGATTCCTACCACAAGTGCGACACACAGGAGGTGCGCTGGTCCTAGAATTCTGAACTTGCTTCCCTTTGAAAGCTTGTGTCTCGGTCTAAATTGTTGATTTGATCTTCCACGATCACCTTAATTTAACCTACTCAATTCTCCTTCCGCTTACACCTTCTTCAAACTGTTTTCTACCACGTAACAATGCCTTAACAATTCGGCATAGTTAGTGAACTCCTTCTGAGACACGCTATGTGAAATTTCAGCCCTCAAACCAAAAAGAAACTGATCAATCTTCCACCTCTCGTCCGGGGCATACATAGCCTGCCTGGAATAAGCAGCCATAACCTCAAACCTCTCTGCATAAGCAGCCACAGTCAAGTTACCCTGTCTCAACTGTTGAAACTCGAATTCCTTTTGAGACCTTAAGGAACTTGGGAAATACTCCATAAAATTAATCTTAAACTGCTCCCATACCTCGGGTACCTCTTGAATAGTCATCAAGGCTGACACACTCTCCCACCACCTCATGGCAGGACCCTTCAACAAGTGAGAAGCGAAAACCACCTTATTTTCCTCACTACACTAGACTATTAAGAAAATTCTCTCCATGTCGGCTATCCACTCGTGAGCCTTTACCGGATCTAACCCTCCCTGAAAATCTGGAGGATTCAGATGAATAAAATCACTAAAGCTTCCACCTGTAACTTCTGGAACAACCACTGGAGGATGTAGGCCCCCAGCCATTTGTTGTACCATTTATTGCATAAACTAATTTTGTTGTTGTTGCATTTGCTGCAGAAACTGAGGCCATGGAACATTTTCCTCGCCACCTGGCGGGTTAGTCCCTGCCGGAGTGGTTCTGGGTCTACCCCGATTGTTTCTGTGCCCGTCGGCCATGCTCCTAAATGTCATATAGATAGGATTAAGTTGATCAGGCTCAATACCATAAATATAACACGTAAGACCAATGGCGACACAACACATATGAAACGGAAAGAAAATACTTATACTATTTCATGTCTAGGTCGAGGATATGACCTGCTCTGATACCAACTGTAATGGCCATATATAGTTACATACATCAAAGCATATATTATACATGAATACCACGTTTGGTACTGAAATATACAAGTCCCTAGTAAACACATTATACATATACATGCCCAAAAATCCCTAATACAAAAAAACTATGGCATAATATATATACAAGATGTTCCAAAGATAAATACTAAGAACTAGATCGACAACGATCTCAAAAACTCCACAAAGAAAGCCTGGCCATCCCAAAAAGCTAAGATAGTAAGGTAAGTCAAACAACTTTATCCTTACCCTTCGCGAAACCTGTAGTACCTGTAATATAATCAACAACAAGGGGTGAGATACATTAAATCTCAGTGAGTTCCCTATCTTATAGGTCCTCTCGGCTTTACAAGGTTCTATCACACCAAACTCAAGTCAAAAGGGAAGGGAAGTGACCTTGAGTACTCATTCACACTATATAGATCCATGTTCATGAGTCTTGTTAACTCACAATATCACTATACGATAACCATACCAAGCTACCACCTTTTCTCGTTCTCTTCTACGTCTAGAAGTCGACACGAGTCATGGATCCTTGTAACCTACTTGACATACGAATAGTTTCGGGTTCTACAGGCCGTTAACCGTTATGAGGCGTCACATCACACGGACCATTAACCGTCACAAGAATACGCTCCCTGAGCGCCATTCGTACTGCACATGGGAATCAAACCTGCTAAGTAGTCATGCATACGTTTAAGAGGAGCTCGAGACTCATGAAACTGCAACTCAAGATAACCGGTTACGATTACGTGATCACATACACAACGAGATTGTATTCGACAATCACAAGGCCACATTCGCCTTAAGACCTCTTTGTCTTTTCTCAATTTACACAAATAACATAATCCATACTAGTGTAATTCTTTCCTTACCATTCGTTAATAGACGCACGCCTCGGTCTCTCTTGCACGAGCATCGTCATTATGTTATTCAACACTTTCCTAGCCGTTACTAGGTTTCAACATAATTCATGGTAATATTCCTCACTCTACCTATTTCATATTTTAACATGCATATACTCTCAAACATGCTTAACAACAAGAGAATAGGTAAACATAAGTCAATTATATAATGGAATCACATAATTCAACATATCACAAGTTAGAGCAATTTCGGTTCCCTCTGATTTGTTTAATCGGGCATCAAATCTAGTATTTTTCACTTCCATTAGACATAGTATTTTCATAGCTCTCTATCGGTACAAAGAACACTTAAATCGGATACACGAAACAAAAGTTATGAATTTTTGAAGAAAAGGAAATTATTGAGAAACAACCAGATTCGCCTGGCGACTTGAGAATTCGCCTGGCGAATCCCCCTTCGCTAGTACTTGCCTGGCGAACCAGTGGCGAAACACAATTTTTAGAAAACCCAAAAGTTGCAGTAGCCAACACAAGTTCTTTCGTCCCATTTTTGCCTGGCGACTTAAGAATTCGCCTGGCGAATCCCTCTTCGCCAGCATTTCGCCTGGCGAACCTGTGGCGAGACCTCATTCGCCTGGCGAATCCTGATTTGCTTGGAAAATCGTACCAGAAACAAAAATTTTCTGCTGCGTGTTACATGGTTCCAAACCCCAAAAATCCACCTTTTCCAACCCAAAACATTGTCAAACAATCAAAACAAGTATCACCAATGTTCATATGCATATTACGATTATACTACGTAATTTATATCGATTTTCAACTGTTACGTTCATGATTTTAGCAAGTTTACTCATTTTCTCACAAAATCTAACCTAACTCTAAACTCAAGAAACTCTACACTAAAGCATCTATCTAGAACCCACCTTGAATAGAAGATGAGATGAATTGATGAAGAATGGATGATGATTCTTGATC
This sequence comes from Lathyrus tuberosus, assembly GCA_022829125.1. Lineage (NCBI taxonomy): Eukaryota > Viridiplantae > Streptophyta > Magnoliopsida > Fabales > Fabaceae > Lathyrus > Lathyrus tuberosus. The sequence goes on from JALAZF010000055.1 coordinate 14,215,410, forward strand.
TTGAGTTCTTAGGGGTTTCTCCTCTTTTTCCTTTCCTTCTCATTCCTTCCTACTTTTCTCTTCTTTCTATCTTTTCCACCAAATGAAAAGGAAAATGAAAAGAAATGATACATACAGAAATCATTTAGTTAGTAAAACTACCTTAAATGTCCAATTAGTCTCTAAAGTTCCAATAATTAAAACCTTAGGGTCAGATAATATTAATTTGTTTTGCTCTGAGCTCATCAGTTTACTCTAACTATTTTATCTGTAATACCCCGTATTTTTATTTCTTCGGATAATATTTTATTGTGATCGACTAAGCCCAGTGTACTCTGAGAAATTATTTGATAAAATAGTTAGAGTAACTGTGGAACTGAGAATAAATCCAATTAATATTATCTGACTCGGAGGTATTTTATTAATTTGGACTTAAGAGACTTTTGGACATTTAGTAGTATTATTTCTAATACTAAGTTACTATATATTCTTTTTCTCTCACTTTGCCAATCAAAAGGAAAAGATAGAAACATTGAAGGAAAGAAGAAAGAAAGGAAAGGAAAGGAGAGAAAAAAGGAAATAGGAGAAAAGCTCAAGAACATCAAGATCATCATCATCCATTCATCAAACTTTCATCCAATCTTCTCAATCATCTTTATCTTGCTCATCTCAAGGTGGGTTCTAGTTAGAAACCACATTTTTAGAGTTTTTGGAAAGATTGAGTTTTAGGTCAATATGTTGAATCAATGTTTTTAACGGTTAATAATCTATATGAATTGTGTAGTATGATCACTTTATGCATATAAACATTGTTGATGCTTGTTTGTGCTGTTTGAAATTGATTTGGGTCAAGAAATGGTGATTTTGGGATTTTGGGGGCCATGGAACCCGTAAGGAGGAATTCTGGTTCTGGTGTTATTCGCCAGGCGAATTGGGAATTCGCCAGGCGAATTAGGTCTCGCCACCTATTCGCTAGGCGAAGTGCTGGCGAAAGGGATTCGCCAGGCGAATTTGGAGAAACAGAAATGTGTTAGCTACTGGAACTTTTGATTTTTCTGAAATTGGGGATTCGCCACTAGATTCACCAGGCGAAGTACCGGCGAATGGGGATTTGCCTGGCGAAGTGCTGGCGAATGGGGATTCGCCAGGCGAATCTGCCTGGGACCAAATATTTTTCTTTTCTTCAAAAATCCGTAACTTTTGACTCGTTTATCCGATCTAATAGTTCTTTATATCGTTGTGAAGCTAAGGAAATATTCTATGCAATGGAAGTGAAAAGTATTAATTTTACCCACCGACTAAATAATCAGGAATGTTCAAAAGTGTTTTAATTATGTTGTAATTGTTATAAATTATTCTATTATGCAAATGTGAGATGCCTTGCCTATCCTATTATTGTTTAGCAAGATGGTAATTGAATATGCAAGTTAATATGGAAAAAGGAAATAGGAAGAGTGAGAAAAACCCCCTTATGAACTATAGGAGAATTTAGAAGTAAAACACTAGTATGGAACATGTGGTTAACCTTTGTGGGTTTGAGCCGGCATGAGAGGCCGGGAGACGTTATAGCCTTGTGATTGTCGAATACAATCGTGTTTGTTGTATATAATCATGTAATCGTAACCTGTTTATCTTGAGTGTAGTTTCATGAGTCCCAGACTCCTCTGAAATGGATGCACAACTACTTGGCAGGTTTGATTCCCCGTGCTGTACGAATGGCACCCATGGAGCGTATGCTTGTGACGGTAAAAGGCCTGTGTGAAGTGACGGTTCATAATGGTAAATGGCCCGTAGAACCCAAATCCATTCGTATGTCAAGTAGATTACAAGGATCTATAACTCAGGTCGCCTTCTAGACGTAGAAGCGGATGGGAACAGGAGATACCTTGGTATGGTTATCGATTAGTGATACTTTGAGTTGATGAACTCATGGCATGTTTCCATATAGTGTGAGGATTGAAATGTGAACTCAAGAGTCCTTTCCCTTTTCCCCTGGCCTTGAGTTAGGATTGTTAGAACCTTGATAATCCGAGAGAACCCATAAGATAGGGAACTCACTGAGATTTGATGTATCTCACCCCACGTTGTTGATGTATTTCAAGTGCTTCAGGTTCCGAGAAGGGTAAGGATAAGGTCGTGTGATCTTTTCCTTCCTTGTTGATGGCTAGCTTCCGTAGCGGAGTTTATTTTGAGATCATTGTTGATCTAGTTCTTAGTTTTTATCTTTTGAACATCTTGTGTATAACATGCCTTAGGTTTTTGTACTTTGTACTTTAGGGCATTTATTTGTATACAATGTGTTAACTAGGAGCTTATGTGTTTCAGTACCAAACACTTGGATCTATATATAATATTTATGCTTTGATGTATGAGTTTTATATATGGGTGTTACAGTTGGTATCAAAGCAGGTCGTATCCTCGACCTAGCCATGAAATAGTATAAGTATTTCTTTCCGTTTCGTATACGTTGTGTCGCCATTGGTCTTAAGTGTTATATTTATGGCATTGAGCCTGATCAACTTAATCCTATTTGTATGACCTTTAGGAACATGGCTGATGGACGTAGAAACACTCGTGGTAGACCCTGCACCACTCCTCAAGGGACGAATCCGCCGGGAGGCGATGGCAATGCTCCTCTGTATCAGTTTATGCAACAGATGCAGTAGCAACAAAATCTATTCATGCAGCAAATGGTGCAACAAATGAATGGAGGTTTGCATCCTACGGTAGTTGTTCTAGAAGCTGAAGGTGGGAAATTCCGGGATTTTATCTGCATGAATCCCCCAGAATTTCATGGTGGATTGGATCCCGTAAAGGCTCACGAATGGATTTCTGGTATGGAGAGGATCTTCTTAATAGTCCAGTGCAACGAGGAGAACAAAGTGTTGTTCGCCACTCACTCATTGAAGGGTCCTGCTATGAGATGATGGGAGAGTGCCTCGGCTTTAATGGTTCTTCAGGAAGTGCCAAAGGTTTGGGAGCAGTTCAAGGTTGTTTTCATGGAGAAGTATTTTTTGAGCTCTTTGAGAACTCAGAAAGAGTTTGATTTTCAACAAATAAGACAAGGTAGTATGACTGTGGCTAGTTATGCTGAAAAGTTTGAAGACATGGCTGCTTATTCTAGGCAGGCCATGTATGCTCCAGATGAGAGGTGGAAGGTGGACCAATTTATTTTTGGACTTATAGCTGAAATATCCTATAGTGTATCTCAGAGGGAGTTCACTACTTATGCTGAAGTTTTAAGACAATGCTATGTAGCTGAACATAGTTTGAAGAAAGTCCAAGCAGAAGGTATTACGAGTAGGGCGAATCAAGGGGATCGTGGAAGATCCAACCAACAATTCAGGCCTAGGCAACAAGCCTTCAAAGGAAAGCAAGTTCAAGATTCAAGGGAGAGTGCACCTCCGGTGTGTCGCACTTGTGGAAAGACGCATTATGGAAGGTGTGGTATAGACAATGTGAAGTGTTACCAATGTCAGAAGATGGATCATCTGAAGAGAGATTGTCCTCAGAATAGGACTCAGACACAAGGAAGGGTTTATACCTTAGATGCAAGGAAAAAGAAGAGTGACAATTCCTAAATTGTCGGTACGTGCTTCGTTAACGGATTTCCTTGTTTTGTTCTATTTGATTGCGGAGCTACACACTCTTTTGTATCGATACAATGTATGAAGCGACTTGGGTTGCGGTCCGTTCCTTTGTCTCTTCCTATGGTGGTCACTACCGCCATGGATGAAATAGTCGAGACACCGTCGATGTGTGAAAACTGTGTTTTGTCTGTGGACGGTAGAGTTTTTCAGATTGATCTTATTTGCTTACCACTTAAGAAAGTTGATGTTGTTTTGGGAATGGATTGGCTTTTTGCTAATTCGGTGTTTATTGGGTGTGAAGAAAAGCTCATCGTCATTCCATCTGTTGATGCTACCTCGAAAGATGTCTTAACAACTATCCTAGAAGGTACGATTGGAATGATAAATTTCTTGTTCGAAGAAGAGAAATCTGTTCTTCTGGTTCTCACTAAGGAAGGGAGTAGCGACCTTCAAGTTTCGAACATTCCTGTAGTTTGTGAGTTTTCAGAAGTTTTCCCCGAAGATGTCACTTCTCTTCCTCTGGAGAGGGAAGTGGAATTTTCTATTGACCTGGTACCGGGAACGGCTCCTATATCCGTTTCTCCACATCGGATGGCACCGCTTGAATTGAGAGAACTGAAGGAACAATTGGAAGAGCTTTTGGCTAAGCATTTTGTTAGACCTAGTGTCTCACAGTGGGGAGCTCCAATATTATTAGTAAAGAAGAAAGACGGTGGGATGCGGTTGTGTATTGACTATCGTCAGCTGAATAAGGTCACCATTAAGAACAAGTAACCCTTGCCAAGGATAGACGACCTATTAGATCAATTGAAAGGAGCCTGTGTGTTCTCGAAGATTGACTTGAGGTCGGGTTATCACCAAATCCGAGTGAAGAGTTCCGATGTACCTAAGACTGCGTTTAGGACCCGTTATGGTCATTACGAATTCTTAGTGATGCCTTTCGGTGTGACTAATGCCCCAGCTGTTTTTATGGATTATATGAATCGGTTATTTCAAACTTACTTGGATCAATTTGTTGTGATCTTCATTGATGACATTCTTATCTATTCCCGTACTCCGCAGGAGCACGAAGAACATTTGAGAATTGTCTTATCGATCTTACAAGAGAAGCAACTTTTTGCCAAGTTAAGCAAGTGCGAGTTCTGGATGTATGAAGTTAGTTTTCTTGGTCACATTATATCACAGGGTGGTGTAGCGGTGGATCCGTCAAAGGTTGAAGCTATGATTAACTGGGAGAGACCGAAGAATGTATCGAAAATTAGAAGTTTCTTGGGTCTAGCAGGCTACTACAGAAGGTTTATCAAAGGCTTTTCACAATTAGCATTACCCATGACTAAACTTACTCAGAAGGATTGCCCCTTTGAGTGGGATTCGGCGTGTGAACAAAGTTTTATGAGTTTGAAAGAAAGATTGACTACGGCTCCCGTTCTGATTATTCCCGATCCTAGCAAGTCGTATGAGGTATTTTGTGATGCGTCTAAGATGGGATTGGGAGGCGTATTAATGCAAGAAAGTCACGTGGTGGCTTATGCTTCTCGACAATTGAAAATTCATGAGAAGAATTATCCAACCCACGATTTGGAATTAGCGGCGGTGGTGTTTACTTTGAAAGTGTGGCGTCACTATTTATATGGAGTACATTTTGAAATGTTTAGTGACCACAAGAGTTTAAAGTACCTCTTTGACCAAAAAGAGTTGAATATGCGTCAAAGGAGGTGGATGGAATATTTAAAGGATTATGAACTAGAGCTAAAATACCATCCGGGTAAAGCGAACAAAGTTGCCGATGCCTTGAGTAGGAAAGTTTTGAGAAATGCCGAGTTGATGATGTTAGAATATTCGTTGTTTGAAAAATTTAGAGATTTAAATCTTCAATTTGTGTGGACTCCTAATGGAGTGATTATGGGGAATTTGAATGGCAATTCTACTTTAAGAGTTGAAATTCAACAAGGACAATTATTGGATGAGAAGTTGCAAGAGATGCTAAGTCAACCGGGTTTTGTGCACGCTAGTGATGGAATGATTATGTTTAACCAAAGAGTTTGCGTTCTGAACGATGCGACTTTGAAAAGAAGGATTTTAGAGGAAGCGCATAAGGGTGCCTTCACTATACATCCGGGTTCTTCAAAGATGTATCAAGATTTAAAGAAGGGCTATTGGTGGTCCGGTATGAAAAGAGATGTTGCGGTCTTTGTGTCGGAATGTGCGGTATGCCAACAAGTTAAGATTGAACATCAAAGACCGGGTGGATTATTACAACCATTAGAAATCCCAGTTTGGAAATGGGATAATATTTATATGGATTTTGCAGTAAGTTTACCTCGTACGCAAGGTGGTTATGATTCGATTTGGGTAATAGTAGATCGGTTGACAAAATCGGCGCATTTCTTAGCCGTGAAGACTACCTTCAAAGCGAGTTATCTTGCAAGGTTGTTTATTGCGGAAATTGTAAGATTGCACGGTATTCCCTCTGATATTGTGTCGGATAGAGATCCGAAGTTTACTTCAAGATTTTGGAAGGTTTTTCAACAAACCATGGGGATGGAGTTGCGTTTGAGCACGTCTAATCATCCACAGATGGATGGTCAGACTGAGCGAACGATACAAACGATGGAGGATATGTTGAGAGCTTGTGTGTTAAAGAATAAAGGAAATTGGAAAGAGCTTCTACCATTGATTGAGTTCTCTTATAATAATAGTTATCATGCGAGCATCGGAATGGCTCCGTATGAAGCATTATATGGGAGAAAATGTAGAACACCTTTGTGTTGGGCGGAAGTTGGGGAAGATAGGATCTTAGGACCCGAAATTATCCAAGAGACTACGGAAAAGATTCAAATGATCCGCGAGAAAATTAAACAAGCACAAGATCGACAGAAGAGTTATGCGGACAATCGAAGAAAACCTTTAGAATTTGAAGAAGGTGACCACGTGTTTTTGAAAGTTACTCCGAGATTAAGACTGAAAGGACCATTTAAGTCACGGAAGTTAAGTCCGAGATATGTGGGACCGTATCAAGTTTTAGAAAGGATTGGCGAAGTAGCGTACAGGTTGGCCTTACCTCCTTCTCTGTCAGAAATGCATGATGTCTTTCATGTATCTCAACTTCGTAGATTTGTTCCAGATCCTCTTCAGCCAATTCTACCGGATACTATTGAAATAGAAGCAGACTTAACATTTGAACCTCAACCGAGCCGCATTGTGGGAAGAGAAACGAATGTATTAAGGAATAAGGACATTTCTCTCGTTAAGGTGCAGTGGGATATAACTCATCCGGGTGATGCAACTTGGGAACTTGAATCGGAAATGCGAGGTGCTTACCCTCACCTGTTCAGGTAATCTTTAAATTCGAGGGCAAATTTCTATTTAAGGGGGGGAGGATGTAATACCCCATATTTTTAATTCTTCGGATAATATTTTATTGTGATCCACTGAGCCCAGTGTACTCTGAGAAATTATTTGATAAAATAGTTAGAGTAACTATGGAACTGAGAATAAATCCAATTAATATTATTTGACTCGGAGGTATTTTATTAATTTGGACTTAAGAGACTTTTGGACATTTAGTAGTATTATTTCTAATACTAAGTTACTATATATTCTTTTTCTCCCACTTTTCCAAACAAAAGGAAAAGATAGAAACATTGAAGGAAAGAAGAAAGAAAGGAAAGGAAAGGAGAGAAAAGAGGAAATAGGAGAAAAGCTCAAGAACATCAAGATCATCATCATCCATTCATCAAACTTTCATCCAATCTTCTCAATCATCTTCATCTTGTTCATCTCAAGGTGGGTTCTAGTTAGAAACCACATTTTTAGAGTTTTTGGAAAGATTGAGTTTTAGGTCAATATGTTGAATCGATGTTTTTAACGGTTAATAATCGATATGAATTGTGTAGTATGATCACTTTATGCATATAAACATTGTTGATGCTTGTTTGTGCTGTTTGAAATTGATTTGGGTCAAGAAATGGTGATTTTGGGGTTTTGGGGGCCATGGAACCCGTAAGGAGGAATTCTGGTTCTGGTGTGATTCGCCAGGCGAATTGGGAATTCTCCAGGCGAATTAGGTCTCGCCACCTATTCGCCAAGTGAAGTGCTGGCGAAAGGGATTCGCCAGGCGAAAACCGGATTCGCCAGGCGAATTTGGAGAAACAAAAATGTGTTAGCTACTGGAACTTTTGATTTTTCTGAAATTGGGGATTCGCCACTCGATTCGCTAGGCGAAGTACTGGCGAATGGGGATTTGCCAGGCGAAGTGCGGGCGAATGGGGATTCACCGGGCGAAATCCAGATTCGCCAAGCGAATCTGCCTAGGACCAAATATTTTTCTTTTCTTCAAAAATCCGTAACTTTTGACTCGTTTATCCGATCTAAGAGTTCTTTATATCGTTGTGAAGCTAAGGAAATAATCTATGCAATGGAAGGGAAAAGTATTAATTTTACCGACCGACTAAATAATCGGGAAAGTTCAAAAGTGTTTTAATTATGTTGTAATTGTTATAAATTATTCTATTATGCAAATGTGAGATGCCTCGCCTATCCTATTATTGTTTAGCATGATGGTAATTGAATATGCATGTTAATATGGAAAAAGGAAATAGGAAGAGTGAGAAAAACCCCCTTATGAACTATAGGAGAATTTAGAAGTAAAACACTAGTATGGAACATGTGGTTAACCTTTGTGGGTTTGAGCCGGCATGAGAGGCCGAGAGGCATTATAGCCTTGTGATTGTCGAATACAATCGTGTTTGTTGTATATAATCATGTAATCGTAACCTGTTTATCTTGAGTGTAGTTTCATGAGTCTCGGACTCCTCTAAAATGGATGCACAACTACTTGGCAGGTTTGATTCCCCGTGCTGTACGAATGGCTCCCATGGAGCTTATGCTTGTGACGGTAAAAGGCCCGTGTGAAGTGACAGTTCATAACGGTAAAAGGCCCGTAGAACCCGAATCCATTCGTATGTCAAGTAGGTTACAAGGATCTATGACTCGGGTCGCCTTCTAGACGTAGAAGCAGACGGGAACAGGAGATACCTTGGTATGGTTATCGATTAGTGATACTTTGAGTTGATGAACTCATGGCATGTTTCCATATAGTGTGAGGATTGAAATGTGAACTCAAGAGTCCTTTCCCTTTTCCCTTGGACTTGAGTTAGGATTGTTAGAACCTTGATAATCCGAGAGAACCCATAAGATAGGGAACTCACTGAGATTTGATGTATCTCACCCCACGTTGTTGATGTATTTCAGGTGCTTCAGGTTCCGAGAAGGGTAAGGATAAGGTCGTGTGATCTTTTCCTTGCTTGTTGATGGCTAGCTTCCGTAGCGGAGTTTATTTTGAGATCATTGTTGATCTAGTTCTTAGTTTTTATCTTTTGAACATCTTGTGTATAACATGCCTTAGGTTTTTGTACTTTGTACTTTAGGGCATTTATTTGTATACAATGTGTTAACTCGGAGCTTATGTGTTTCAGTACCAAACACTTGGATCTATATATAATATTTATGCTTTGATGTATGAGTTTTATATATGGGTGTTACATTATCCAATAAATTCTCAGAGTAAACCGGAACCCAGTTGATCATACTAATATTTTCCAGAGTAAAATAATTTAAGGGGTATTAAATATTTATTGAGCTTGCCAAGACTTTGCAATCTCGTGCCTACGTATCCTCATGGTGCAATGAGAAATTCAGAGCTTCGTAGTTTGGGGTAGAAAATGTTTGTTGATTGGTTGATTTTAACGAGAAATGTACAATCGATTTCAAACGGTAAAACAATGTTTATTACCCCAAAAGATAAACAAGTGACTATTTGCACCGCATCAACAATGGATAACATAATTTGAATTTGCACAGATGTACGTCTTCAATACATTTGAGCGGAAAACATTCACTATCTCTATTATTAGAAGGAAACTTTATTTTCCACGTTTGAAAGAAACGAAGCACCTTTTGTTTTATTAAAATGGCTTAACTTCGCACAAGGTGGAAAAAAGAATGTTTGATGAGTTAGAAATTGATTTTAGATGGTTATAACCAAAAAGGTTATTGTGAAAAGAGTGAGAAGAATCAATCTTTTAAAGATCTTAAATGGATTTCAAGCATCTAACTAAAGGCTTAAATGACCATCACCCAAATGCTTAAAGACAATTTGCATTAGACATACAAACTCTCTTGTAGCTCCTCCATAATAGACCAAACTTGATTCGATTTTTTTAAAGTATCTTGAAGGTTTTGATTAAGAAAGGGAAATTTGAAAAATACTTGGTGTTGACCAAGGTTTATTGGCTTGAATTGTGAAATTTGCTTGAGCGCAATGTGACTTTAAAAAATGCAATTTTAGGTGGATAAAGGGTTTAAATCTTGTTTTGAAAGGTAAATTTTAGTGCGCCTTCACTTTTATCTTCATTAGTGATCAATATGATCCAAAGTAAAATAAACAAGTAATGGAGGTGAATAGAAAGCACAAGATTACAATAATTATCCATAAAATCACACACACAAAGATGCAGAGTTATTCAAACATAAAGCACAAAGGAGAGCATTTATTTCTAAAGCAAACTTATGAAAGAAAAGAAAAAGAAAATCTTTTTACTCCTTTTGAACAATATTTGATAACAAAACTAACAAGAGAAAAAATATTTTTGATATTTTGTGAAAAGATAATTTTAAATAAAAGGAAATTAAAACAAAAATATTTTTGGCATTTTATAAAGAAAATAAGGTAAATAAATACTAAATAAATTCCTAAAGCATTTTTTAAAGTAAAAATAACACTAATAAAAAAAATACTTAAGTAAAATAAAAATCTTCTTTAATTATGTATATATTTTATTTTATCATTTTTATAACAATAAGTTAGTTGGCAAGATAAACTAAGATAGAATAAAAATAACATGAAATAAGAGTGGGCTTCTGGGCTTGGAGGTGCAGCGCCAATATTGGGGGTACAAAGCCTACTAGAAGTAAACCCAAAACAACTATGACGAGCAAAATTCACAGATATACAGGAGCAAAACGTGAGCAAACAAAAGATCAAGAACTTTAGTCTATAAAATAGTTCGAGTCCCGATTTAAGTACCGTTCGAAGCGTCGGGAAGCTGACGTGTCAAACTTTAGTCTACAAAATAGTTTCGATGGGAGAAGTCGAATAATTCTGTGGTTGGTTGTTTTAAATGTATTATTACCATTATGTTATGGCGTGATATGATTCTAAATGCCTTGTGGATGCTTGTTAAGTTGTAAGTCGTTGTTGTTGTTGTTGTTGAGATGATCGTGTGCCCATGTTGGGTGTGAGTGATCATGGAAGACGTGTGCCCATGTGGGGTGCGAGCGATATTATGGAAATTTCGATGGGAATTTTGATCCTGAAATAGGGACCGGGTTCTGAAATAGGAACCGATGGTACCATATGCATTGAGTCGAGTTGTGATTCTTAATGCATTGCATTTTAGTTATATTTGTTGTTGTGTTGGATTTGTTGTCATGTTGGTTGTAATTGTTGTTGTATGGCTGAATGTTGTGGAATGGGTGTTTGTGCATCAGAGTTATAATGCATGCTTAACTATCATGCTTTCTTTTATCTAATTATGATATCCCAACCCTTTTGTTTGAATGTTGCCTTTACATGGGAATCGTGCAGATAACTCGCAATAGAGGAGTTGAAGTGAGTAAGAGATGAAGTCTTTTGTTTCCCTTTTAGTGTCGGCGTCTGCTCTGATGTGTAACACCGGGGTCAGGGTACGTTGTGTTTTGATGAATTTCATAGATATTTTTTGATATCACCAGAATATTTGTTGTTTATGTTGTTTTGAGGAAATAATTATGCCATGAATAATTATGCCAGGAATACTTGCTATACGAACAGTTGTAATATGAATTGTGTGATATACTGAATATAATTTGGATGTAATTACTCTAATATATATTTATATTACGTGGGGTTTATTTGGGGTATTACAATTTGAGTTTTGAATTATATAGTTTGTCTTGAGATTGGCGCATATGTAATGTCAAATATGATAGGGAGGTGTAACCGCCAAATTCGAATAGTCGATTTATTTATTATTTGGTGTTTATAAACCAAAGAACTACTAAATTTTATACATTTCTCATAATTGAATAATAGTTTTGATATTTCCATCTTATTCTCCCACCCTTCTTTGTCTTCAGTACATGTGTTGATAAGACGAAAGACATTTTTGCAAACTCCATTGAATATGGTGTTGAGAGCACGAGAGCTTCCATGAGATTCATTATCTTCATCTTTAGACCATTCTTTTTCTGCCTTCAAGGTTTAATCTAATTATAAATCATTATATATAAATAATGGCATGAAATCTATAATATTTTACCTTATTAAAAAATATTTATATAAAACTTGATTTATACTTTTTATATATATTAAAAACTGTTTTAAACTTATATTTTCTAAATAATATTATTTTTGATCTAAAATAATAAAACATACACATATTTTGTATTTTTTATAATATTGTTTTTAGTCTAAAATAGTAAAAAAACATATTAAAATATTACTTTTTTATAAACATTTAAATATATACTAACATACAATATTAGAACAAATTAAATCATATAAATTTATGAAATGAACAGAAAATTAACAAATAAAACAAGCAAAATTGAACAAATCAAACATTTTTTATGAACATATAATTTCCGAAAATATATATTAATAATTGACTGGTTCGCCATCTGCAAAGAAAGCATAGAAAACTATAAATCCCGCCTGAATCAAACCTCAATTCCAAAATGAAGTATTGGAAATTATAGCAAGGAGAGATCACAACAGCTCTTAATTTCTCTTTGATGGTCCATGTTCAACACAACACATGCCAAGATGTTGGAGCTTTGAAGAAAATCCTCTCTTCTTTCCTCTTCAACGCTTCCTTCCCTTTTGGTACTTCAATTTTTGTTTTTTTGGCAAGTAGGGAGTGTAGAATGGGAGTAAGAAACAAAAAAGATATAAATAGATAGGGGGATTTTACCAAATTGTCTTTGCCCTTAAAGCTTATCCATAAATCTTTTGATCAAATTTAGGCTTAAAATTCATGTACTTACATCCTAATCTCTAAACATTTTTAAAGTTAAGCATCTTACTTAAAGTGGAGTATTACAATTTTCTTTGTATGAGAGATGCATTACTTTTTCTATTTCTAAGGAGGATAGGTGAATGATTAGTTTTAAATAGAATAAAATAAATGATTAATAAAAAATTTAAGAAGGAATTAAACAATTATAGCAGAAATTAGAGGGAGAAGAGGGAAAATAATTTTTTTTAGAAGTTGTAGGGATTTCTTGGGATTGTAGTGCCGTAAAAAATGAATTTGTATTTAAAAATAAGAAAATAGCTGCAACATTTTTCCTTAATTGTAGCAAGACCCCTCATTTATCAAAATTGAAGGCACTTTTGGTGGAATCATGGCTATTAATGTGTCGCAAATTTCAATTTTTCTTGGAGTGATTAAAGGTATAATGACTTTATTAACCAACAAAGTTCTCTTGATATGTGTGTTGATGTTGATATCGATGCACGATGTTCTTGGATTGCAATTGACAATTACTAACGCGGAAACAAATAAGGACTTAACCTTTCATTGTAAATCTAAAGATGATGATCTTGGAGTGCATGTTCTTGATCCTAATCATAGTTTTGGTTGGAAATTTAGAGCTAATATCTGGGGATCAACATTATTCCACTGTACCTTTAAATGGAATGGAAATACTCACTGGTTTGATATATACGATCATAAAAGAGACGCACTTGAAACTGAACATTACAACTGGTTTTTAAAGGAAGGAGGGCCATGTTTGCGTCTAGAATATAAATATGTTTGCCATCGTTGGAAAAAGTAATTGTGTTAAACTTTTTTTATTATGATAAATGTTTCATTTGGGGTATTAAGAACCAAATGTTATATATAGAATTTTTTGTTATGTTTTCACCACCAGTATCCGGCCCACTGGACCGCCTAATCTGGTTCGGGGGTCAGTTCTGGCATCAAGTGGTTCCAGCCCCCTCCCGATCATTTGGGGTATTGAGAACCAAATGTTTTATATAGAAATATTTATTTATGTTGTATGTTGTATTTCATATGATGATCATTTATATGTCTAAGTGATTGTGAAATGTGTTTTTGATGTGTATAAAGTATCGTTGTTGTTTTAAGTTGTTAACATGAGTCATATGAGTGTAATTTTCTTTATTTTAAGAAATGTATTTGGTGATCAAAATGATTGTGAATGTTGGAGGGAATTAACTTGTAAATAAATATGTTGGAAATCAATAATAATAAGTTTTCAATTCACATGGCATGATTTTATTTACTGTGTAGAAAATGATTTTAATACATCATCATTTAATGCATTGTGTAGATTACATGATATGGTTTCGTGTGAGTTTTGTTAGTGGTAAGTACTCATTGCGAATTTTCTCCCAATCTCTTGGATGATCTTTGATTCAGATTATTTATAATCATAGAATCACACATGATTTGCATATGATTTTTTATTTAACTATGTGCAATACATGGTTATGATATAATTTTTAAAATTATTGTTTAACAATTTTCGAAAAAAATATTTTATACTTCTGTCTTATGGAATTTAATTAGCTTGTTAAATTTGTCATGACACTAACCCTTACAAACATTTTTTATGTATAGAAGATTTAGAAATAGTTTCTTAAGAATTATTATGATGTGTGTTGATGCGAGACGAATCACTACTTTACCATTGGTTTTAAACAAAGCTCTTTAATCAATTTTTGTGTGGTACTTAATAACATGTGTTTATTACGTAATAAAACACACGTGTTTCAATGTATATGTGGATTTTTCTTCCACTTAATAAAAATATAGTAATAATTATTTTTGATCAATTTAACTTTGTAAATTTTATTATAAAACAAACTTATATTTTAAAATCCAAGTAAATAAAATTTTATGTAACATCCTGACTTACATTATTTATTAAGAATACAATCATTCGTAAATTAATGGAATTTGAAGAAAAGGGTAAAATAGTCATTTTACCAAGAAAGGAAATTAACTGGTAAAATGTATAAAATCTTAAAAGGTAAAATATAGGCTTTTCTATGCTTTTCTAAACATTGAAAAGGGTATTAAATCAAATAGCTTATTTATAATTGCCATTGAAGAATTTTCTATTCTGATTAACAGTTTGCAAAAGAGGCGTTATTACAAGTGCAAGCAAATTATACGAGCCACTTGAGTATAACTAGACTTGACTATGGTTGTATTTATTGATTTCATTCCTTCTTATTTGGTTTCTTAAATATGGAAGCGAGGTTAGGGAAAACATTTTTCCCCAACTGCCTCATTCCACAAATGAAAATATTAAGAGGATAAAAATGACGCAATCAGAGTCGTCCATCAATGACTTATCGGGCGAGATACTATCTCACATTATCTCTTTCCTCCCAAACAAATTTGCTTTCAAAACCATCCTTATTTCCAATAATTGGATTCCTATATGCCATCGCTCTTAGTTTTACACATCGACGATGGAGTTTGAAGAATATAGATCGAGTATTTAAAATATATAGTATCCACTTCCTGAAACATAAATATAGATGTATTTGTACATCAATTCAAAATATGTATTCGAGCAATAAGTAAACATATTTTAGTGTACACAATTCCTGTAAAGTCGCGAAATAAGTTTTTAATCCTTAAAGGGGTCTTCATATTCCAAATTAGGTCCCAATTATCGTCAATTCTGAGATGTGAGGTATCAATAGCTTCATTAACGTTGTAACGATAACACCACACATAGTATCTTCCATTCTTTTCAAAATTCCACACTAACTTATCCACCTTGACTGCCTCAAAGAATAGAGTATTGAAGACTTTTCCCGCTATTTCACCTCCAACTAAAGAATATATCAAGTTAGAGTTCCACTGTTTACCATTAGGGCTTTTAAAGTATTATGATGTTTGTCATGGCGCAGACAAAGCTTGAGCAATCGCACGCTCAAAGTATCAATGAAGTCCCCACCAAATTTTATTTTTTCCAAGGGAACAAGAAAAGATCGATAAAACCTACAAAATAAATGGATAAGACGGTCATCACAACCGAATTAGGGTTCGGGAGTCGTTAGGCAATGGGAAGGTATTAGCACCCCTCACATCCATCGTACTCGATGGGAACCATTTTGTTAATTTTGTGATCATTGTTAGCATGATATCTACTTGCGTACCTCTATTAGGTGAGAAATAAAAGAAATAAAAAGGTGGTGGATTTTTATTTATTGAGCTTGCCAAGACTTTGCATTCTCGTGCCTACGTATCCTCGTGGTGCAATGAGAAATTCAGAGCTTCGTAGTTTGGGGTAGAAAATGTTTGTTGATTGGGTGATTTTAGCGAGAAATGTACAATTGATTTCAAACGGTAAAACAATGTTTATTACCCCAAAAGATAAAGAAGTGACTATTTGCATCGCATCAACAATGGATAACATAATTTGAATTTGCACAGATGTACGTCTTCAATACATTCGAGCGGAAAACACTCACTATCTATATTATTAGAAGGAAACTTTATTTGCTACGTTTGAAAGAAACGAAGCACCTTTTGTTTTATAAAAATGGCCTGACTTCGCACAAGGTGGAAAAAATAAAGTTTGATGAGTTAGAAGTTGATTTTAGATGGTTATAACCAAAAAGGTTATTGTGAAAAGAGTGAGAAGAATCAATCTTTTAAAGATCTTAAATGGATTCCAAGCATCTAACCAAAGGCTTAAATGACCATCACCCAAATGCATAAAGACAACTTGCATTAGACATACAAACTCTCTTGTAGCTCCTCCTTAATAGACCAAACTTGATTCGATTTTTTTAAAGTATCTTGAAAGTTTTGATTAAGAAAGGGAAATTTGAAAAATCACTTAGTGTTGACAAAGGTTTATTGGCTTGAATTGTGAAATTTGCTTGAGCGTAATGTGACTTTTGAAAATGCAATTTTAGGTGGATAAAGGGTTTAAATCTTGTTTTTAAAGGTAAATTTTAATGCGCGTTCACTTTTATCTTGATTAGTAATCAATATGATCGAAAGTAAAATAAACAAGTAATGGAGGTGAATAGAAAGCACAAGATTACAATAATTATCCATACAATCACACACACAAAGATGCATAGTTATTCAAACATAAAGCACAAAGGAGAGCATTTATTTCTAAAGCAAACTTATGAAAGAAAAGAAAAAGAAAATCTTTTTACTTCTTTTGAACAATATTTGATAACAAAAATAAGAAGAGAAAAAATATTTTTGATATTTTGTGAAAAGATAATTTTAAATAAAAGTAAATTAAAACAAAAATATTTTTGGCATTTTATAAAGAAAATAAGGTAAATAAATAATAAATATATTCGTAAAGCATTTTTTAAAGTAAAAATAACACTAATAAAAAAACAAATAGTTCAGTAAAATAAAAATCTTCTTTAATTATGTATATATTTTATTTTATCATTTTTATAACAAGAAATTTGTAGGCAAGATAAACTAAGATAAGAGTGGGCTTCTGGGCTTGGAGGTGCTGCGCCAATATTAGGGGTACAAAGCCCACTAGAAGTAAACACAAAACAACTATGACGAGCAAAATTCACAGACACACAGAAGCAAAACGTGAGCAAACAAAAGATCAAGAACTTTAGTCTACAAATTAGTTCGAGTCCCGATTTAAGTACCGTTCGAAGCGGCGGGAAGCTGACGTGTCAAACTTTAGTCTACAAAATAGTTTCGACGGGAGAAGTCGAATAATTCTGTGGTTAGTTGTTTTAAACGTATTATTACCATTGTGTTATGGCGTGATATAATTCTAAATGCCTTGTGGATGATTGTTAAGTTGTAAGTCGTTGTTGTTGTTGTTGTTGTTGTTGAGATGATTGTGTGCCCATGTTGGGTGTGAGCGATCATGGAAGACGTGTGCCCATGTGGGGTGCGAGCGATATTATGGAAATTTCGATGGGAATTTTGATCCTGAAATAGGGACCGGGTTCTGAAATAGGAACCGATGGTACCACATGCATTGAGTCGAGTTGTGAGTCTTAATGCATTGCATTTTAGTTATATTCGTTGTTGTGTTGGATTTGTTGTCATGTTGGTTGTAATTGTTGTTGTATGGTTGTATGTTGTGGAATGGGTGTTTGTGCATCAGAGTTCTAATGCTTGCTTAACAATCATGCTTTCTTTTATCTAATTATGATATCTCAACCCTTCTGTTTGAATGTTGCCTTTACATGGGAATCGTGCAGATAACTCGCAATAGAGGAGTTGAAGTGAGTAAGAGTTGAAGTCTTTTGTTTCCCTTTTAGTGTCGGCGTCTGCTCTGATATGTAACACCGGGGTCAGGGAACATTGTGTTTTGATGAATTTCATAGATATTTTTGGATATCTCCAGAATATTTGTTGTTTATGTTGTTTTTAGGAAATAATTATGCCATGAATACTTGATTATGTTTATGCTTCCGCTTTTCAATAAATTTTTTAATGTTTCAGACATGTTGAGTTGTTATAGTTATTATAAAAAATTTTAAAATAATTGCATGTGTAACATATCTTTGCTATACGAACAGCTGTAATATGAATTGTGTGATACACTGAATATAATTTGGATGTAATTACTCTAATATATATTTATATTACGTGGGGTTTATTTGGGGTGTTACAATTTGAGTTTTGAATTATATAGTTTGTCTTGAGATTGGCGTATAGGTAATGTCAAATATGATTGGGAGGTGTAACCACCAAATTCGAATAGTCGATTTATTTATTGTTTGGTGTTTATAAACCAAAGAACTACTATATTTTATACATTTCTCGTAATTGAATAATAGTGTTGAGATTTCCATCTTATTCTCCCACCCTTCTTTGTCTTCAGTACATGTGTTGATAAGACGAAAGACATTTTTGCAAACTCCATTGAATATGGTGTTGAGAGCACGAGAGTTTCCATGAGATTCATTATCTTCATCTTTAGACCATTCTTCTTCTGCCTTCAAGGTTTAATCTAATTATAAATCATTATACTTAAATAATGGCATGAAATCTATAATATTTTACCTTATTAAAAAATACTTATATAAAACTTTATTTATACTTTTTATATATATTAAAAACTATTTTAAACTTATATTTTCTAAATAATATTATTTTTAATCTAAAATAATAAAACATACACATATTTTGTATTTTTTATAATATTGTTTTTAGTCTAAAATAGTAAAAAACATATTAAAATATTACTTTTTTATAAACATTTAAATATATACTAACATACAATATTAGAACAAATTAAATCATATAAATTTCTGAAATGAACAGAAAAATTAACAAATAAAACAACCAAAATTGAACAAATCAAACATTTTTTATGATCATATCATTTCCGAAAACACATATTAATAATTGACTGGTTCGCCATCTGCAAAGAAAGCATAGAAAACTATAAATCCCACCTGAATCAAACCTCAATTCTGAAATGAAGTATTGGAAATTATAGCAAGGAGAGATCACAGCAGCTCTTAATTTCTCTTTGATGGTCCATGTTCAACACAACACATGCCAGGATGTTGGAGCTTTGAAGAAAATCCTCTCTTCTTTCCTCTTCAACGCTTCCTTCCCTTTTGGTACTTCAATTTTTGGGTTTTTGGCAAGTAGGGAGTGTAAAATGGGAGTAAGAAACAAAAAAGATATCAATAGATCGGGGGATTTCACCAAATTGTCCTTACCCTTAAAGCTTATCCAAAAATCTATTAATCAAATTTAGGCTTAAAATTCATGTACTTACATCCTAATCTCTATACATTTTTAAAGTTAAGCATCTTACTTAAAGTGGAGTATTACAATTTTCTTTGTATTAGAGATGCATTGCTTTTTCTATTTTTAAGGAGGATAGGTGAATGATTAGTTTTAAATAGAATAAATACATGATTAATAAAAAATTTAAGAAGGAATTAAACAATTATAGCAGAAATTAGAGGGAGAAGAGGGAAAATAATTTTTTTTAGAAGTTGTAGGGATTTCTTGGGATTGTAGTGCCGTATAAAATGAATTTGTATTTAAAAATAAGAAAATAGCTGCAACATTTTTCCTTAATTGTAGCAAGACCCCTCATTTATCAAAATTGAAGGCACTTTTGGTGGAATCATGGATATTAATGTGTCGCAAATTTCAAATTTTCTTGGAGTGATTAAAGGTATAATGACTTTATTAACCAACAAAGTTCTCTTGATATGTGTGTTGATGTTGATATCGATGCACAATGTTCTTGGATTGCAATTGACTATTACTAATGCGGAAACAAATAAGGACTTAACCTTTCATTGTAAATCTAAAGATGATGATCTTGGAGTGCATGTTCTTGATCCTAATCATAGTTTTGGTTGGAAATTTAGAGCTAATATCTGGGGATCAACATTATTCCACTGTACCTTTAAATGGAATGGAAATACTCACTGGTTTGATATATACGATCATAAAAGAGACGCACTTGAAACTGAACATTACAACTGATTTTTAAAGGAAGGAGGGCCATGTTTGCGTCTAGAATATAAATATGTTTGCCATCGTTGGAAAAAGTAATTATGTAAAACTTTTTTTTATTATGATAAATGTTTCATTTGGGGTATTAAGAACCAAATGTTATATATAGAATTTTTTTTTTGTTTTTACCACAAGTATCCGGCCCACTGGACCGCCTAATCTGGTTCAGGGGTCAGTTCTGGCATCAAGTGGTTCCAGCCCCCTCCCGATCATTTAGGTTATTGAGAACCAAATGTTATATATAGAAATATTTATTTATGTTGTATGTTGTATTTCATATGATGATCATTTATATGTCTAAGTGATTGTGAAATGTGTTTTTGATGTGTATAAAGTATCGTTGTTGTTTTAAGTTGTTAACATGAGTAATATGAGTGTAATTTTTTTTATTTTAAGAAATGTATTTCGTGATCAAAATGATTGTGAATGTTGGAGGGAATTAACTTGTAAATAAATATGTTGGAAATCAATTATAATAAAGTTTGAATTCACATGGCATGATTTTATTTACGGTGTAGAAAAGGATTTTAATACATCATCATTTCATGCATTGTGTAGATTACATGATATGGTTTCGTGTGAGTTTTGTTAGTGGTAAGTGCTCATTGCGAGTTTTCTCCCAATCTCTTGGATGATCTTTGATTCAGATTGTTTATAATCATAGAAGCACACATGATTTGCATATGATTTTTTATTTAATTATGTGCAATGCATGGTTATGATATAATTTTTAAAATTATTATTTAACAATTTTCTAAAAAAAGATTTTATACTTCTGTCTTATGGAATTTAATTAGCTTGTTAAATTTGTCATGACACTAACCCTTACAAACATTTTTTATGTATAGAAGATTTAGAAATAATTTCTTAAGAATTATTATGATGTGTGTTGATGCGAGACGAATCACTACTTTACCATTGGTTTTAAACAAAGCTCTTTAATCAATTTTTGTGTGGTACTTAATAACATGTGTTTATTACGTAATAAAACATACGTGTTTCAATGTATATGTGGATTTTTCTTCCACTTAATAAAAATAAAGTAATAATTATTTTTTATCAATTTAACTTTGTAAATTTTATTATAAAACTAACTTATATTTTAAAATCCAAGTAAATAAAATTTTATGTAACATCCCGACCTACATTATTGATTAAGAATACAATCATTCGTAAATTAATGGAATTTGAAGAAAAGGGTAAAATAGTCATTTTACCAAGAAAGGAAATTAACTGGTAAAATGTATAAAATCTTAAAAGGTAAAATATAGGCTTTTCTATGCTTTTCTAAACATTGAAAAGGGTATTAAATCAAATAGCTTATTTATAATTGTCATTGAAGAATTTTCTATTCTGATTAACAGTTTGCAAAAGAGGCGTTATTACAAGTGCAAGCAAATTATACGAGCCACTTGAGTATAACTAGACTTGACTATGGTTGTATTTATTGATTTCATTCCTTCTTATTTGGTTTCTTTAATATGGAAGCGAGGTTAGGGAAAACATTTTCCCCAACTGCCTCATTCCACAAATGAAAATATTAAGAGGGTAAAAATGACGCAATCAGAGTCGTCCATCAATGACTTATCGGGCGAGATACTATCTCACATTCTCTCTTTCCTCCCAAACAAACTTGCTTTCAAAACCATCCTTATTTCCAATAATTGGATTCCTATATGCCATCGCTCTTTGTTTTACACATCGACGATGGAGTTTGAAGAATATATATCGAGTATTTAAAATATATAGTATCCACTTCCTGAAACATAAATATAGATGTATTTGTACATCAATTCAAAATATGTATTCGAGCAATAAGTAAACATATTTTAGTGTACACAATTCCTGTAAAGTTGCGAAATAAGTTTTTTATCCTTAGAGGGGTCTTCATATTCCAAATTAGGTCCCAATTATCGTCAATTTTGAGATGTGAGGTATTGATAGCTTCATTAATGTTGTAACGATAACACCACACATAGTATCTTCCATTCTTTTCAAAATTCCACACTAACTTATCCACCCAGGTTATCCTAAAAATACTCAGCACAACGATGAATTTGCAACGTTTGCCAGACTAGAATTCATCAACTTTGCTTTTCCCGAGGTCAACGTCATCGAGAGGGATGACTCCTCTAATTTCAAAGAAGTATGGGACACCCTGGGACAGCCGAGTGGAAAATACGACTTCAAGGTCAAGTACACCGCTCTTGAAAGGTCTCATATCAGGCTCGAAGACATACAGCCAACTGGATGGGGAGATACAACTGAGAGTACAAATACTACGCAAAATACAACTAAGGAATCTTTCTGCGACAACTCTGCCTGGGAGACAGATTTTAATGATCCAGCTCCACCAGAAATCAGTGTCATTTCTGAAGACAAATCAAGGAAGGTACCAGACTTTGTGATTCACCGAGGAGTTCGCCACCAATGGGTTGCTGTCAATGTTCCGAAGATTGTTCATAAGTCTAAGTAATTGCCATCTTTACTTTAACCTTTCACCCTGCCCAGGTGAAACGGATATTTTGATAGGGCTCACTTTCTGAAAATATCCCTCTTCGTTTTGCCCAAAGCGACAGAGTTTTGTTTTATAGGGCTGTAGTTTCAAGAATCGACTTGTTCATTAATAAAATAACGTCGTTCTGTAATTTCCGCATTAATTGCTGTTTTCTCTTTTTTCTTTTTTCAGAAAATGGTAATCCTAAAAAAACAACTCAATAATAAAAATAACTAGTTTTCAAAGAAAAATACACTGCACACACTCTTGCATTCTCTCTATCTCTTCTAAACACAAATCATCACGTCATACAGATTGCCTGTTTTAAACCCCGTTGAAACATACAATCCAATGCCTTCTCCCAACTTTGAATTCCTGGTATTTGAGGCTGAAGAAGAAGATGACGATGAAATTCCAGAGGAGATCTCCCGATTACTCAGACAAGAGGAAAAGTCCATTGAGCCTCACAAAGAGTTGCTGGAAACAGTCAACTTAGGATCGGAAGAAGAGAGAAAAGAAGTCAAGATTGGGGCACTGCTCAGTCCAACTGTCAAAGAGAGTTTGACAAAACTTCTCAAAGAGTTTCCCGATGTATTCGCTTGGTCCTATCGGGATATGCCAGGGTTGGATAACAGCATCGTGGAACATCATCTACCGTTAAGATCAGAATGTCCGCCGGTAAAACAAAGGTTGAGACGGACTCATCCAGACATGGCTGTCAAAATCAAAGAGGAGGTATAGAAACAGATTGACGCGGATTTCCTCGCTACGTCAGAATATCCTCAAATGGTTAGCCAACATCGTACCAGTTTCGAAAAAGGACGAAAAGGTCAGAATGTGTGTGGATTACAGAGATCTAAACAAGGCTAGTCCAAAGGACAACTTTCCCTTACCACACATTGACATGCTGGTAGACAGTACAGCAAAGTTCAAAGTTTTCTCCTTCATGGATGGATTCTCGGGCTATAACCATTTAAAAATGGCGCTGAAAGACATGGAGAAAACTTCGTTCATTACCCCCAGGGGTACCTTCTATTACAAGGTAATGTCATTCGGTTTGAAGAACGTCGGGGCAACCTATCAGAGGGCCATGACTACTCTGTTTCATGACATGATACATGAAGAAATCGAAGTGTATGTCGATGATATGATTGCAAAATCTAAAACAGAGGAGGAGCATGTGACACACCTGTCAAAACTATTCGAGCGTTTGCAAAAGTACAAACTCCGCTTGAATCCCAATAAATGCACATTCGGTGTCCGTTCAGGGAAACTCTTAGGGTTCATCGTCAGCCAGAAAGGAATTGAGGTTGATCCTGACAAGGTCAAGGCCATTCAAGAAATGATTTCTCCGAAAACTGAAAAACAAGTCAGGGGATTCCTGGGACGTTTGAACTACATCTCCAGATTCATATTCCTCATGACCGTAACATGTGTGCCAATTTTCAAATTACTCAAAAAGAATCAGGATTACGTTTGGACAGAAGACTCCAAACCGTCTTTGACAGTATTAAGGAATACATGTCGAACCCGACGATACTATCACCTCCAGAGGAAGGAAGACCACTAATCATATATTTAACAGTCATGGAAGACTCAATGGGTTGTGTACTTGGCCAACAAGACGAAACAAAAATAAAAGAGTCTGCCATCTATTATTTGAGCAAGAAATTCACCGACTGCGAGACTCAGTACACTATGCTCGAGAAAACTTGCTGCGCTCTGGCTTGGGCAGGCAAACGTGTTCGCCAGTACATGATTCGTCACACCACTTGGTTAATCTCTGAAATGGATCCAATCAAGTATGTCTTTGAAAAGCCTGCTCTCACGGGAAGGATTGCCCGTTGACAGATGTTGTTATCAGAATTTGACATAGAGTACCACGCTCAGAAAGCCGTTAAAGGAAGTGTTTTAGCTTATCATTTGGCTCATCAACCGATTGACGATCAGGAATTATTTGGATTTGACTTCCCAGACGAAGATGTCATGTATCTAAAAATGAAAGACTGCGATGAACTGCTACCCAGTGAAGGGCCCAAACCAGATTCCCAATAGGGACTTATTTTTGACGGAGCTGTCAATCATTACGGAAACATAATTGGGGCAATCATCATAACACCTCAGGGTACCCACATTCCTTTCACCGCCAGACTTACATTCAAGTGCACAAACAACGAGGCCGAATACGAAGCTTGTATTATGGGTCTCGAAGAAGCGATCGACTTAAGGATTAAGAACTTGGATGTATATGGCGACTCAACTTTGGTTATCAATCAGATCAAAGGAGATTGGAACACATACCAATCAGGATTGATTCCTTACAAAGATTACGCAAGAAGGTTGTTACCCTTCTTCAACAGAGTTGAATTTCATCATATCCCTCGTGAAGAGAATCACATGGCTGATGCCTTAGCCACCCTCTCTTCCATGATTAGTGTGGGTCAATGGAATGACCTACCTAAGATCGACATAATGCGCCTTGAACGACCCACTTACATCTTCACGATTGAAGCAGTCATAGACGACAAACCTTGGCATCACGATATCAAATGCTTCCTTCAGAAACAAGAGTACCCACCTGGGGCACTAAGGAAAGACAGAAAAACCCTCAAAAGGCTGGCAGGTAGTTTCTTCTTGAGTGGTGAGACACTCTATAAGAGGAACTTTGACATGGTCTTGCTCCGATGCATCGACAGACCATAGGCAGACATGCTGATAAAAGAAATTCACGAAGGGTCCTTTGGCACTCATGCCAATGGACACACAATGGCGAGAAAAATTCTGAGAGCAGGGTAGTACTGGTTGACCATGGAATCCGATGGCTACAAGTACATGAGGAAGTGTCACAAGTGTCAGATATATTCCAACAAAATCCATGTACCGCCAACGCATCTCAAAGTTCTCTCTTCCCTATGGCCTTTTTCCATATGGGGAATCGACATAATTGGCATGATCGAACCTAAGGCTTCGAACGGACATCGGTTCATCCGGGTAGCCATTGACTATTTCACCAAATGGGTCGAAGAAGCATCATACGCTAATGTGACCCGACAAATGGTAGTCCGATTTATCAAAAATAATATCATCTGCCGTTATGGTGTTCCAAGCCAGGTCATTACCGATAATGGATCTAACTTGAACAATAAGATGATGAAAGAGTTGTGTGCTGAGTTCAAAATCGAACACCATAACTCATCTCCCTACCGACCCAGGATGAACGGGGCGGTAGAAGCGGCTAACAAGAACATCAAAAGGATCGTTCAAAAGATGGTTGTAACCTACAAAGATTGGCATGAGATGCTACCCTTTGCTCTTAACGGTTATCGCACATCTGTCTGCACTTCAACAGGGGCAACCCCTTTCTCTCTAGTATATGGCATGGAAGCAGTGCTCCTCATTGAAGTAGAGATCCCATCAATCAGGGTATTGATGGAAGCTAAGCTAACAGAAGCTGAATGGTGTCAAAATCGACACGACGAACTCAACCTGATCGAAGAGAAACGAATAACGACTATATGCCACGGTCAGTTGTATCAGCAAATAATGAAGAAGGCGTTCGACAAAAAGGTTCGACCTCGCGTCTTCATGAAAGGAGACTTTGTGCTAAAAAAGATACAATCTTTTCTCACTGATTCTCGGGGCAAATGGACTCTGAATTATGACGGCCCCTGTGTGGTTAAAAAAGATTTCTCAGGAGGTGCCTTGAGACTCGCAACCATGGATGGAGAAGAATTTGCCTACCCCATGAATGTTGATGTAGTCAAGAAATACTTCGCCTAAACTAAAAAAAAACATCTCGGTGGATTGGAAACCCGAAAAGGCGGTCCAGGAAAATATTAGAGACATTATCAAAAATCATCCCGGTGGATTGGAAACATCACAGTACAATCCAGGAAAAAATTAGGGATAATGGCAAGTAACTATGTTCAATAAAGGGGAAAATCCCTCAGCAACAGTAATACCATCGGTTAGGAAAACTCCAGTCAAGGTCATCTTCGACAGAAGCTCAGGATGCCCCGAAGTCAAAGTTGGTAGAAGGATAGTGGTCGTTATGTTTCAATGTAGCCCTTTTCCCTTAAATTACCATTTTCTAACTTTGTAAATACTCTATGGAATCACGCGTTTGGCTGATTTCCATCCTATCAATAAAATTTGAGCCCTTGTGCTTTTGTTTGCAATTCTTCTTTGTTTTAGCTTTATAGAACGACATTTTAACATGATCAACAATTCTTGAAATGAAACAAAAATGAATTTACTTGTAAAATTTTTCTGCTTTTAATAAAGATGGAAATTTCTTTTGACTGTTGAACATCGAAAGAACATCGATCGCTTCGCCAAAAGTAATCGAGCTTCAAAGTGCAGAATCAAAGAACTCATTCTAAGCCAGTGCCCCTGAATGAAGGATCAGCTGTATCAGATGCGACTTTCCCATCTGATACCCCCGTCAGAGTTCTTATCTCCTAAGCCCGACCAACATAGCTCCCTACAGGGACTATCTCTCCTAAGCAAGGCAGAATTGCTATCGTGAACCAGTGATACTTTTCATCCCCCACTGTGGCCGAGTATCCAGTCGTGTTCATCTACTAGTCTATATGTCGCGTCAGTTTTGTCAGCATATACATACATACATCATGCATTATTGATTTACATTCATATTCATATTGCATCACTATCACTCTAGTCGGTCTTGTTCCCTAGTGATAAGAGTCCTCTCAATCGAGTCGTCAGTTCTTTCCTCGTCAGGAAATGAATCATCTAAGCGATCTCTCCTCCAGTTTATTTCTGGATTGAAGGTGGTTCTTTGACCACTTTGATAATTTGAACCTCTGAAGAGCCAGAGAGCTTCCAAAAAATATCACTCTTTGCCATTGAAGATGATATCTTCGCTTTCCCAGATTAAGGAAAATCCCCACAGAAAGCCTCTTAATCAGGGATTCGGCAGTACAACAGTTTTTCTCTGAAAAATTCACTGACGAAAAGGTCATCAGCACCTCAAAATTGGGGTACATCATATGGCATTTCCCCAAGAAGACCTCGAGGAAAAGTATGATGTAACATCCCCAAACGAAAGCAGTCTCTCAAGAGACCCGTTTTCCTCAGTAGGGCCGACAAATGGCATCTCCAACAGAAAAGTTTGTACACCTCTACAATTCAGACGGGTGGGTCCCCCAGCAAGTCTGACCTCAAATTTTTTTCCATCATATGGCATCTCCCCAGGAAAATTCGGCGAGAAGTTTGAGGAAAAACGCTACAAACAGCGTCCCTTGTCAAGAAGTTTATTGATAAAAGAAACTAAGACCAGTTCCTTGGTAGGAAACCAGGATCGAGGGGAAGTTCATTTCAGCAACTAAGACCAGTTCCTGGGTAGGAAACCAGGATCGAGGGGAAGTTTATTTCAGAAACTGAGACCAGTTCCTTGGCTGAAGACCAGGATCGAGGGGAAGTTTTTACCTTTTCTAAGCATCATTTCTTAGCAAAAGAAGAAGGATGCATGAACTAACATTCTTAACCACCATCAAAATTTTGGGTATTTCGATATTTAATGCTTTTGTACCCCGAATGCCCGAATACCTTCGCCATTCACACCTTCGGGTCCAAGAAGATTAAATAGGGGCATCTGTCATACCCCAAATTTTTACCACTAAGATTTCCCATCATTGTGCAAATCATCATCACAATATGGATGAACCATTAGTCTCCCCAAAGATGGGTGAGCATCCACTACAATCAGACTTAGGGTTTCAAGCCCTCTTAGAGCTCTTAGACAAAGGATCAATCAAGAAATGACATGATCTTCAACTTGTCTAGCCTCTCAAACATCCACAAAGGATCAAGATGACTCCCACTTCAAGGATTAAGCATAAGGCTTCTCCCTTCTAGGTGGATCAAGCCTTAAGATCGCTAGTGTCACCAAATTAGGGTTTGGTCGACCAGGGACTCCAGATGGAAATTTTCCTCTGGGCATGATCCAATGCTTCAAAGCATAACCTATGATGCTCCAATGGATCTCATGAACCCAATCATCAAGTCAATATAGCCTCAAGGGATGCATTCATCAAAAAAATCAGGAATTAGGGTTTCTTGACCAAATTCACCCCTAAGTTGACTTTTGGGACAAATCATGAGCCAAGACCTCAAGAGATGATTTGAGGGTCCCTAACACACCACATTGGTCCATTTGTAACAATGGATTGAGCCAAGAAGATTGAGCAACAAGTTTCAATTTCATCAGAACCACAGTTAGGGTTTCGCAAAAAAAGTCAACTGTACCTTTGACTTTTGACCAAGACATGCTCCCAAACCCTAGGACATGATTCAATACACCCTATAACACCTATGAAATCAGTCCATCAAGTTTGATTTAGGTCAAGAACTTGATTTCATAGAGGATCGCACAGTTTGGAGTTCATCTCACAAAAAGTCAACTGTGCACAAAAGTCAACTTTGACTTTTTAAGATTTTTCACAATTATGGTTCTTTGACCCCAAAATGATGTTAATGTATGATTGGAATCATCATTCATCAAGAAAAATCAAGAAAAGTGGGATAACTTGTAAAAGGGGTAACCATAAAAAACTTAGAAAATTTTCTAAGTTATGGAACAAAGTGGCTAGGGTACCAACTTTGGAGGATCATAACTCCTAAACCACAAGGCCATTTTTTCCCATCCAAAGCTGGATTTGTAGCTCTCATGGACCTCTACAAAAGCTTTAACTAACACTCATTCCAATTCCCCATGGGTTTCAAGTTATGGAATGATCAAAATCAAGAAAAGTGAAAATGTCACTTTTTTCCAACATTAGTGAAATTTTCACTAAGTCAGAATCCGCCTTCACTTCTTTCCAAATGTAGGGGCATTTTTCACTTGGATCCAAAAAGTATCAAAACCAATTATGATCAAACAGTTATTGTATCATATAAGGGCTTTCCAAAATGGCCAAGAACTCCATCAAATTCCACTTGAGCCATGAGATATGACAATGGCAATATGCCTTGCTGAAAACTGCCAAGGCTAGGCACAATTTTGCACTTTTACTCGATTTGGCAAAATCAGATAATTCCAAGCCTTGTCGTCACTTTGGACACATCTAAGGATCAAATCTAAAGGGAACAAACACTGATCTAAGCCTCCAAAGTCTTTGGAACAAGAAGTAGCATGCCAAACCTAGAAATCCCTAAAAGAGGGACAAGACTCCAATTTTGGATTGGAGAATTTAATGGATGCACCAAGGTGGCATGGGCTGACACATTTGCAACGAAATTCAGTCAAGAATGATCCAACAACTAGGGAACCACAACTCTGTGCTCTAACCTCTAGTCAATGGCTAGAGGAGACTAGGATTCCTATTGATCAACATTGGCCAAACCTCTGCTGCAATTGCCATTCACTATTGATCCCAAAACAAACTTGCTCTACTATAAATAGAGATCATTTGTGCTCAGTTTGAGTACACCAAAGCCATCAAACAGATGCTTTCCTCAAAATCACCTTCTCACTTCCAAATTTGCCTTCCAAAGCAAGTCACTATCGGGTTTTGAGTTTGCGAGCAATTCCAACCAAACCAATCACACACACACACACACCTCATAAACATCATATAGAAGTGATCCAAACACTCACATAACATCTGGAACACCAAAATCACAAAATCACTAGCCAATTGCTCAAGCCTTTGACAGATTTGCAGTTGGGGTGCCATCTCAAGTTCCAGATCATTTCAATCCATTCCAAGCATCCAGACACACTCCATGGCACCTAGGGAAGCTATCCAGATCATTGGAACCTAGCTGTATCACCTCTAACCCAAAACACGATCACCAGCTGCAAGAGGTGAGCATGAGCTCTTCTAACTCTATGATCCATGCATTTTTTGCTGCACAATAATTTGGCCATATGTTCATAATCATGCATAGAGTGTTTACCCTCAATCAATTGCTTTGTATGAATCGTGTATGGAATTTCTGAACCTTCATGCAGAATTTAGGGTTCTTGAGGTTTCTCTTTGATTTCTTATTCCATGCTTAAAATAAATGAAATTAAAGACCATAGACATGATCGTGAGGTTGAAACGAGTAGATTGATATGTAGATTGCATGATATAATCCAGTATTCAGTGAGATTGGATAGAAAATGCAAATCTGAAAAAACAGAGGAAGGGCACGTGTTCTTGCCATGTTCTTGGCGCCCTTTTTCAAATATTTGAATATTTGAATTTTATGATTTTATTTAATTGATTCAAAAATTAATTTCTCTCTGAGTTTTAATTATTTTGAGTTGATTCTTTTTTTAATAATTCACAAAAATGTTAAAATATTTCATTTCCCAAAAAATCCCAAAAATATTATTTATTTCATATAATTGATATTTTTGCAAAGAATTAATATTTTAATTGTTTTTGACAATTAAAATATTTTTTCCTTCTTGATTTTGCAAATTTTAATGATTTCTAATCATTTTGTAGGTCAAAACATGATTTTTGAAACATTAATCCAAGATCACAATTTGTTTTCCACATGTTAAACAATTTTGATCATTTTAATTGAATTTTTTATTCAATTAAAATACATTTTGGAAACAAATTAGGGTTTTGATTAATTCAACCCTCATCAAACCTTTTAAAAACATTTTTTGGGCCTCTAATAGAGTGTAAGACCCAATCCTTTGTAAATACAAACCTATTTTGGGCCTCAGTCATTATATAAGTCCCACTGTATTTTCAAAAACAACGGCGCGGTCATCGCCCATTTAAAACAAACCATCTGGGCCTCTCCTCGAGCTATAAGACCCATTCAAAATCATTTTGGGCCTCTAATAGAGTGTAAGACCCAATCCCCTTTTGAAACCAAAAACTTTTGGGCCTCAGTCATTGTATAAGACCCACGGTGTTTTCAAAACCTCGGCGCGATCGTCGCCCTTTTCAAAATAAACCATTGGGCTTCTCCTTGAGCTATAAGACCCATCTTTGTTCACTTCCAATCATTTTTGGCCTCTTGAGAGAGTGTAAGACCCACCCCCTTGTACAGAAAATCTTTCTTGGGCCTCAGTCACTTGTATAAGTCCCTGTACAAAACGACAGTGCGATCACTGATTAAACCCTGGGCCTCTCCTTGAGCTTTAAGCCCCAATTTTCCTTTCAAAAGCACTTTCTCCTTTGATTTTGTAACATACTATTGTTTTCAATTTCTTTGTTGAACAACTAACCAAACAGCATGGAAGCTCTACAACTGAGTAAGTGTTTTCCCGCTTTCATTTACCGCTTTCATATGTATATAACTGTATTGTGGGGCTGTTTCACTGTAAGTCTTCTTTCATAAACTCATATCGACTGTGTAATACTAGTATAGATATTTAGAGTTTCCCCGGCAACTACGTCTAGAACTAGACAAAACCTCGTCTCCTTAAATCTGACGTTCTCCAGGATATTTCAAACATAACCTAAACCATGAGAATTTTCTTTTACAACAATTTTAGATAACTAGATCTAAGAAATCTCCCCCTTGAACAGTTCATATACAGAAGGCCAATGTTCCAAGTGAAACCCCTTCTGGAACTGTTCATCAGCCTCCTCTTGGGCTTAGTACAAGGACCCACAGGCTTCCTAAAAGCATCCCCACCTCCTCTTGGGCATTATACAAGGACCCGTCGGCTTCATAGAAGTTTTCACAGCCTCCTCTTAGGCTTCGTATAATGATTCTTCCTCCGGGAAGATAGCCTCCTCTTGGGCTTTGTACAAATTGTCCCTTCGGCTTCTTAAAAGTTTTTCTCGCCTCCTCTTGGGCTTCGTACAAATTGTCCCGACGACCTCTTAAAGGTATAGGAACAGAAATTAGTCATCTTAATAGAACAGTCTTTCAAAGAGTCTAGAACTTCCTACCCGCGAACATACTGTCTCTGGATCTCTCTTAAGCATAGTACAAAAGATAAAACTCTAGACTTGGACAGTCTAATCTCCTTGAGTCTCGAAGACATTCTTAAGTTCCTTTCAAAAATAGGGAAAAAACACCCGTAGACTCGGGCAGTCTCAATACCCTTCGGATTCCCCGTTTCCTTAAAGAACAGGAAATAATCCTGGTCCTCAGATCGAATCCATGAGTACAACATTACCCATATAAGAACTGATTTTCTCTTTTAACCAACATACTGGACCTGTCACTCAATTAAAACAGTAACCCTAGCCTCCTCTTAGGCTTTGCACAATGATTCTCCCCAGCAGAGTTAACCTTTGCAGCCTCCATCTCTGGCTTCGTACGAGATACAAAATCACTCTCTTGTTGAGTATAAAAGACTCTCTTGTTGAGTCAAACATTTTTAGCCTTCATCTCGAGTTTTGTACGAGATACAAAAACACTCTCTTGTGGAGTATAAAAAGACTCTCTTGTTGAATCGATCCTCCTTTAGCCTCTATCTCGGGCTTCGTACGAGATACAAATCACTCTCTTGGTGAGTATAAAAGACTCTCTTGTTGAGTCAAACCCGTTTAGCCTCTGTCTTGGGCGTCGTACAAGACACATATAAAAACACTCTCTTGTTGAGTCAACCCTTTTAGCCTCTATCTCGGGCTTCGTATGAGACACAAAAGCATCCTCTTGTTGGGTCAATAGCCTCCTCTTAGGCTTTGTATAAAGAAATCCCCGTTTGATTCAATCAACCTTTTAGCATCAAATCATGCTTTGGTCATAGCATACAAACATCAACAACTCCTCCCCCCCCCCAATCTAATTGTTGTAAGCGGCAAGCCTCTAGATTATTTACATCCACGCCACTGTCCCTCTTTTAGCATGAGAAATTCCTAAGGAAAGATGGCATTGCTCTAAACTGAGTTAAAGTCTTCTCCTTCATATTGAAAATCCCCTATAAAGGAAATTATGGCATTGCTTGATTCGCATATCCCAGTTAAAGTAATTCTCCTTTATAATCAGTCACCCAACAGTTGTGACAAACAGACCGAATATCCCCTTTAGAGATGACAAATTCTCTCTAAAGTCAAAACCCTTTAGCTTCATATCTTGCGCTTCGAACAAGATACAAATAGACCCTTCAGCTTCACATCTTGGGCTTTGAGCAAGATACAAACCACCTTTAGCTTCATGTCTTGGGCTTTGAACAAGACACCAAAACACCCTTTTCTCCCATAGAATAGGAGGAACTACGATCGCTTTGATTTCCCTATCCCGGGAATACGTAGGCATAAGATTGGCAAAGAATCTTAGCGAGCACACTAATCAACAAATCCCAAAGACCGCTACCTCCAGCCAATCTAGCACAGTATCCCAACAAATTCCCCATGAACAGTCCCAGTATTTCGTTCTGAACAAAATAAGCAAAGAGAGACCCAAGAACTAAAGCTGTATCTATAAACCAACAGTTTTGACTGTTTAACCTTAGTTTGCAAGCAGGGTTAGTTGGAGACATCTATTTCCCTTCCTTCATCAGCTTCAATAGGATAAAAAATGAATCGAACTGTAGTACCAAAGCGATAGTGATTCGAAACCACAAAAGCCGCGCTACAAAAAGAGTGAGAAGAATCAATCTTTTAAAGATCTTAAATGGATTCCAAGCATCTAACTAAAGGCTTAAATGACCATCACCCAAATGCATAAAGACAACTTGCATTAGACATACAAACTCTCTTGTAGCTCCTCCATAATAGACCAAACAAGATTCGGTTTTTTAAATTATCTTGAAGGTTTTGATTAAGAAAGGGAAATTTGAAAAATCACTTAGTGTTGACAAAGGTTTATTGGCTTGAATTGCGAAATTTGCTTGAGTGCAATGTGACTTTTGAAAATGCAATTTTAGGTGGATAAATGGTTTAAATCTTGTTTTTAAAGGTAAATTTTAGTGCGCGTTCACTTTTATCTTGATTAGTGATCAATATGATCCAAAGTAAAATAAACAAGTAATGGAGGTGAATAGTAATGGAGGTGAATAGAGAACACAAGATTACAATAATTATCCATACAATCACACACACAAAGATGCACAGTTATTCAAACATAAAGCACAAAGGAGAGCATTTATTTCTAAAGCAAACTTATGAAAGAAAAGAAAAAGAAAATCTTTTTACTTCTTTTGAACAATATTTGATAACAAAAATAAGAAGAGAAAAAATATTTTTGATATTTTGTGAAAAGATAATTTTAAATAAAAGGAAATTAAAACAAAAATATTTTTGGCATTTTATAAAGAAAATAAGGTAAATAAATACTAAATAAATTCCTAAAGCATTTTTTAAAGTAAAAATAACACTAATAAAAAAACAAATACTTCAGTAAAATAAAAATCTTCTTTAATTATGTATATATTTTATTTTATCATTTTTATAACAAGAAATTAGTAGGCAAGATAAACTAAGATAAAAGAGAAATAACATGAAATAAGAGTGGGCTTCTGGGCTTGGAGGTGCAGCGCCAATATTGGAGGTACAAAGCCCACTAGAAGAAAACCCAAAACAACTATGACGAGAAAAATTCACAGACATACAAGAGCAAAACGTGAGCAAACAAAAGATCAAGAACTTTAGTCTACAAAATAGTTCGAGTCCCGATTCGAGTACCGTTCGAAGCGTCGGGAAGTTGACGTCTCAAACTTTAGTCTACAAAATAGTTTCGATGGGAGAATTCGAATAATTTTGTGGTTGGTTGTTTTAAACGTATTATTACCATTATGTTATGGCGTGATATGATTCTAAATGCCTTGTGGATGCTTGCTATGTTGTAAATCGTTGTTGTTGTTGTTGTTGAGATGATCGTGTGCCCATGTTGGGTGTGAGCGATCACGGAAGACGTGTGCCCATGTGGGGTTTGAGCGATATTATGGAAATTTCGATGGGAATTGTGATCCTGAAATAGGGACCGGGTTCTGAAATAGGAACTGATGGTACCACATGCATTGAGTCGAGTTATGAATCTTAATGCATTGCATTTTAGTTATATTTGTTGTTGTGTTGGATTTGTTATCATGTTGGTTGTAATTGTTGTTGTATGGTTGTATGTTGTGGAATGGGTGTTTGTGCATCAGAGTTCTAATACTTGCGTAACTATCATGCTTTCTTTTATCTAATTATGATATCTCAACCCTTCTGTTAGAATGTTTCCTTTACATGGGCATCGTGCAGATAACTCGCAATAGAGGAGTTGAAGTGAGTAAGAGATGAAGTCTTTTGTTTCCCTTTTAGTGTCGGTGTCTGCTCTGATGTGTAACACCGGGGTCAGGGAACGTTGTGTTTTGATGAATTTCATATATATTTTTTGATATCTCTAGAATATTTGTTTTTTATGTTGTTTTGAGGAAATAATTATGCCATGAATACTTGATTATGTTTATGCTTCCGCTTTTCAATAAAAATTTTAATGTTTCAGACATGTTGAGTTGTTATAGTTATTATAAAAAATTTTAAAATAATTACATGTGTAACATATCTTTGCTATACGAACAACTGTAATATGAATTGTGTGATATACTGAATATAATTTGGATGTAATTACTCTGATATATATTTATATTACGTGGGGTTTATTTGGGGTGTTACAATTTGAGTTTTGAATTATATTATTTGTCTTGAGTTTGGCGCATAGGTAATGTCAAATAGGAAAGGGAGGTGTAATGTAACGCCCCAGTTTTAGTTAGTTTTATTTAATTGATTCGTTTTGATTATTTGATTATTATATTATTTTATTTTTGACTTTTATTTGAAAATATATTATTTTGGCAAAATACCCTTTTTGGTCCTTTAACTTTACCTCGAGGTTCATTTTGGTCCCTTAACTTTAAAAAGTGTCATTGTGGTCCCTTAACTCTTTAAAACGTTTCATATTAGTCCTTTTGTCTTATTAGTGACGGATTTTAGCGACTGATTTTTGAAATTTTCTGTCACTAATAAGACGAAAAGGACTAATATGGAACGTTTTGAAGAGTTAAGGGACCAATATAACACTTTTTAAAGTTAAGGGACCAAAATGAACCCCGAGGTAAAGTTAAAGGACCAAAAAGAGTATTTTTCCTATTATTTTTCATTGTTGTGATATTTTATTGCGTTTTGGGAGCGTTTGCGGGATATTTGAGTGTAGGGGTATTTTGGTCTTTTGTTTGGGTAGATATTATATTTTTTATATAATAGAAAGAAAAAAAGAGAAATGTAGTAAGGAAAGAAAAAGAAGAGAAGAAAAAGAGAAAGAAGGAAAGAGAAGAGAAAGAAGAAAAGAGAGAAAACTTGTGGATTAAGAAATCGATCAACTGACTTTCAAAAACACGATTAAATCGGGTAAGGGTGCGAAACTCGATTATCTTATGCTTGTGTATGGTTATGTATGTGTGTGTGTGTGTGTGAATATTTGTGGTGTTTTATAGTTTTTCGATTCTAGGTCAGAAGAGGGAAATCGATGTTTTCACGGTTGGAAATCGGTGTAAATGCTGTAGAATACTTGTTACCATGATTGGGTTATGTTCTGATTGCTATGTGTTGGTTTGGAAGTGTTTTGGTGGGGAAAATATGGTTTTGGGGTGTGTAACAGCGCTGCTGGGTTTTTCTGAATTTGCAGGTTCGCACTGCGAATCCCCTAGCGAAGGGGAAAGCGAGCATTTGCTGGCTATTCGCACAGCGAAGGTGAGGGTGAATATTCGCCAGAGACTCGCACTGCGAACTTTACCTCATTTCAGTTCTGACTTGGTTCGCCAGACGTTCGCACTGCGAATGGGGCAGCGAACCAGTGTTGGCTAGGCATTCGCCAGAGACTCGCACTGCGAACTGTAGGCTATTTTCCTTTCTGCCATGATTCGCTGAGGTATTCGCACTGCGAATGAGGAAGCGAAGGACTCGCTAGGAGCTTCACACTGCGAACATGACAGCTTTTCCCAATTTGTTTTCTTTATAACTTTTGATCCGTAAGTCGGTTTGAGGTGCGGTTTGGTGCGTTGGAAAGCTTATGACATGTTATTTCTTATTAAAATGGTTTTGAGATTGTTAGCCGATTAAATTATGTCGGGAATTTGGAGAGGTGTCGTTTTGTCAACTTGTACCATTTTAATTGTGTGTATTTGATGCGTTATCATGCAATATGCCTTTGATAGATATGGTATGACTTGTGTGTTGTTTTATGATGCAAATGCATGTGTTTAGATGGTGTGATGATGGTTTGTGGCAGTATGACAAATAAATGCATTGTTTTGGGCTTGAATTGCACAACATGATTATTGTTGATTGAGATAGTTGCATATATGTGTGCATTTGAATGTCATGAGTCATTGTATGCCAAACATCATGATATGCATTCTTGTGATGTCGTGTGCCCTAGTGGGTGTGAGCGACGAAACAGTTCCAGAGGGAATCCGCTATAACATCGTGCGCCTTATACAAATAGGACCTAAAGCGATGATTATAGACGATCGTGCGCCTTATACAAAGAGGACCTAAAGCGATCGGATTGTGCGCCTTATACAAAGAGGACCTAAAGTAATCCATAAACGTCGTGCGCCTTATACCAAGAGAACCTAAAGTGACGGGGAACATCGTTTGCCCGACGGGGAGTTACACTAAGTAACAAGCGATGATTCCAATAGTTCCTGAGTGAACTAGTGTTGAGATGATGGATGGATGGTACCGCATATACATTGCATAGAGTCATTGGGTCGGTCTCCGTGCATTTGCATAAATCATGAATGGATTGATTTTGTGTGGAATTGTGATTGGAATTAATGAGTTGAGATATAAATATATATATATATATATATATATATATATATATATATATATATATTTGTGGTGGTGATAATTGTATTGTGCATGATTGATATGCATTGGTGATGGATATATGAAATATGCATTGTGTTGTTTTGTATTTGAATTCTGGTGTAAGTTGTGGTGAGAATATTTTATATGTGTATGTTGGTGTTATTATATAATTGTATGCAATTATATTATGATTGTGTTTATCACCCTTCTGCTATTTTAAATGCTCTATGAGGCATTGCAGATTAGATTGCTGGAGGTCTTTTTGTGAAGCTTAGGTCTTCATTCTTTTGTCGGTCAGCTCTGATATGTAGCACCGGGTAGTCGGGGAGATCGTTATGTGATTATTTGTATTATGTACGCATGTTTTTGGATTGTACTTGAGTGACTTTGTATATAGCAGACAAACTTGCTACGATGTATATATACGAGATTCGGTTACAGAATTTTCCGCTTTTATTCTGTATCTGAATATGTGGGTGTTAGGAACTCAGTTCCTTTGTTATGTGCTACCTGAATTATTGCATATCTATATGAGCAGTTTGTTGTATGTTTGTTTCAAATTGATGTGACGCCTCTGTCTATGCCGTGAATTTTTTTAATTATACTCTGATTAACTGTTATCGCTTTAATTGCCTGGGGGTGTAGAAGGGGGTGTTACATTAAGTGGTATCAGAGCCTGGTTCGTGTCAGTCCTTGTCGGTGTTTGTGGTTAGGTGAGCTGTTTGTTTTACCATAGTTGCTGTTATTGGAAATGAACAGAATATGGCTAGTAGGAATGATGCTGCTTTGGCTACTGCTATTCAAGCTATGGCTCGGGCGGTGCAGGGTGCACCTAATGCTACGGGTAATGATGAGTTCAGGAAGAACAAACCGCCTATCTTAAAAGGAAGATATGATCTTGATGGTGCTCAGATTTAGCTTAAGGAGATTGAAAGGATCTTCCGAGTGATGGATTGTGCTGAGGATCAGGAGGTGAGACTGGGTACTCACATGTTGCTGGAAGAGGCTGATGATTGGTGGGTTGGTGCACGTCATGTGTTGGAAGCTGCTGATGAAGAGATCACTTGGGCTGTGTTTAGCCTTGAGTTTCTGAGGAAGTATTTTCCTGAAGATGTTAGAGGAAAGAAGGAAATAAAGTTCTTGGAATTGAAACATGGTAATATGCATGTTGTTGATTACACTGCTAAGTTTGTGGAGCTTGTGCAGTTTTATCCACATTATGTTGAAGCTACTGCAGAGTTTTCTAAGTGTGTGAAGTTTGAGAATGGGTTGCGTCCTGAGATAAAGCAGGCAATCGGTTATCAAAGAATTAGAAGGTTTTCTGATTTGGTGGATTGTTGTAGGATTTTTTAGGAGGATAGTAAAGCTCGTTCTACTCATTATAAGAGTGTGAACGAAAGGAAATGGAAGCAACAGTTTCGTAGTGGTCCTTATGTAACACCAGCTGATAAGGGTAAGCAGAGAGGTAATTTTGAGAAACGGTCAAGTGGAGGAGGTATGTCTAATTCACCAAGATGTTTTAGGTGTGGTGAATTAGGACATCGTCAGTTTGAATGCAGAAAAGATATGAGGAAGTGTTCTAATTGTGGAGGTTTAGGACATGTAGCGACTGAGTGCAAGAGGAAGAATGTGGTGAAGTGTTTCAACTGTGGTGAACCTGGTCATATTAGTACAAAGTGTCCGAAACCAAAGCAAGCTCCAGCTGGTGGGAAAGTTTTTGCATTGGCGGGGACTCAGACTTCTAGTGCAGACTGTCTGATCAGAGGTACTTGTTTTATTAATAGTACACCTTTAGTTTCTATTATTGATACTAGAGCGACTCATTCGTTTATTTCGTCTGAGTGTGCGAAGCGTTTGAATATTTTGTTGTCTTCGATGGGTGGAGAGATGGTTATTGATACTCTAGCAATGGGGTCAGTAACTACTTCGTTGGTTTGTTTAAGTTGTCCTTTGACCATTTATGGTAAAGATTTTGAAATGGATTTGGTGTGTTTGCCGTTGGAGGGTTTAGATGTGGTTCTGGGAATGAATTGGTTACAGTTCAATCGAGTGCACATTGATTGTTATCATAAGCTGGTAAGATTTCCTTTTCTTGAGGAAGACGAGGAATCGAGTTTCTTATCTACCAAAGAGTTGAAGAAACTTTTGGCGGAGGAAGCTCGGTTGTTTGGGTTGTTTGCATCGTTGGCTGTGGATAGTCAAGTTGTACTTGATGCTTTTCCAGTTGAGTGTGAATTTCCTGAAGTGTTTCCTGGGGATATTTCAGATGTGCCGCCAGAGAGGGAAGTGGAGTTTTCTATAGATCTAGTTCCTGGTACTAGACCAGTATCTATGGCACCTTATCGAATGTCGGCATCTGAGTTGGTTGAGTTAAAGAAGCAATTGAACGAATTGTTGGAAAAGAGGTTTGTGAGCCCGAGTGTGTCACCATGGGGTGCTCTAGTTTTATTGGTGAAAAAGAAAGATGGGAGTATGCGATTGTGTATTGATTACCGCCAGCTGAATAAGGTGACGATTAAGAATAAGTATCCTCTTCCAAGAATTGATGATTTGATGGACCAGTTGGTAGGTGCTTGTGTGTTTAGTAAGATTAATTTGAGGTCGGGTTATCATCAGATTAGAGTGAAAGAGGAAGATATTTAGAATACGGCTTTTAGGACACGATACAGTCATTGTGAATATTCTGTGATGCCGTTCGGGGTTTCTAATGCGCCAGGTGTGTTTATGGAGTACATGAATCGTATTTTCCATTAGCATTTGGATCGATTTGTTGTTGTG
This sequence comes from Lathyrus tuberosus, assembly GCA_022829125.1. Taxonomy (NCBI): domain Eukaryota; kingdom Viridiplantae; phylum Streptophyta; class Magnoliopsida; order Fabales; family Fabaceae; genus Lathyrus; species Lathyrus tuberosus. The sequence goes on from JALAZF010000055.1 coordinate 14,256,574, forward strand.
TTTATTGATGATATCTTGATTTATTCTAAGTCCTGGGAGGAGCATTTGGATCGATTTGAAGGAAAGGAGACTTTTTGCCAAGTTGTCCAAGTGTGAATTCTGGTTGTCCGAAGTGAGTTTTCTTGGGCTTGTGATTTCAGGTAATGGTATTGCTGTGGATCCATCTAAAGTAGATGCAGTTCTATAATGGGAGGCTCCGAGATCTGTTACTGAAATTAGAAGCTTTTTGGGTTTAGCCGGATATTATCGGAGATTCATTGATGGTTTTTCTAAGTTAGCACTTCCTTTGACCCAGTTGACTTGTAAAGGTCAAACGTTCATTTGGGATATTCGGTGTGAGGAAAGTTTTAGTGAGCTGAAGAGAAGATTGACGGCAACTCCGATTTTGATTTTTCCGAATCCTAATGAACCGTTTGTGGTGTATTGTGATGCGTCTTTGATTGGGTTAGGTGGAGTGTTGATGCAAGAAGGTAAGGTGGTAGCTTATGCTTCGAGGCAATTGAGGGTGCATGAGAAAAATTACCCTACTCATGATCTTGAATTAGCGGCCGTGGTTTTTGTGTTGAAAATTTGGAGGCATTATCTCTATGGTGCAAGATTCGAAGTCTTTAGTGATCATAAAAGTTTGAAATAATTGTTTGATCAGAAAGAGTTGAATATGAGGCAACGGAGATGGTTAGAATTTTTGAAGGACTATGATTTTGGCTTGAATTACTATCCTGGTAAAGCTAATGTGGTAGCCGATGCGTTGAGTTGGAAATCGTTGCATATGTCTGCTTTATTAGTTAAAGAGTGGGAACTTCTGGAAGCGTTTAGAGATTTGAGTTTGGTATGTGAAGTGACATCCGACAGCGTGAGGCTGGGTATGCTAAAGGTTACTAATGATTTTCTGTTGACCGTTAGCGAGAAACAGAAGTTGGATGTGAAATTTGTGGACTTGATGACGGTTGGAGAGAAAAGTGAAAATGAGGACTTTAAAGTGGACGATAAAGGTGTTTTGAGGTTCTGAGGTAGAATTTGTATTCCTGAAGATGCGGAGTTGAAAAGGATGATTTTGGAGGAAGGACACCGGAGTAATTTGAGTATACATCCGGGAGCTAATAAGATGTATCAAGATTTGAAGAAGATCTTTTGGTGGTCTGGATTGAAAAGAGATGTGGCTCAGTTTGTGTATGCGTGTTTGGTGGTCTGGGTTGTTCCTGTTCTTTGAGAAAGTGGGAAATCCGAATGGTATTGAGACTGTCCGAGTCTACGGGTTTCCTTCCTATTTAACGAAGGGGTCACTTGAGAATGTCTTTGAGACTCAAAGAGATTAGACCGTCCAAGTCTAGAGTTTTATCTTTTGTACTATGCTTTGAGAAACAGTAGTAGACTCTTGAAAGGACTGTTCTATGAAGATGACTAAGTTCTGTTCATATACCTCTAGGAGGTCGTCGGGACAATTTGTACAAAGCCCAAGAGGAGGCTGGAAGCTTTTAAGAAGCCGACGGGTCCTTGTACGAAGCCCAAGAGGAGGCTATCATTCCCGGAGGAAGAGATCATTATACGAAGCCTAAGAGGAGGCTGTGAATACTTCTAAGAAGCCGTAGGGTCCTTGTACTACGCCCAAGAGGAGGCGGGGTTGCTTTTAGGAAGCCTGTGGGTCCTTGTACGATGCCCAAGAGGAGGCCGATTGCTTTTAAGAAGCCGATGGGTCCCCAAACCCCGAGAAATTAAAGGTAAGCTATTCACAAGGAATAGATCAAGTCAGGAAAGTTCGAGAATTTGGAAGAAACTCAAGAGATGCCATTCACGGCGAAAACATCATCTCTGGGGAGTAGAGTCTCTTGACAAGTGCTTTTAAGAAGCCCGTGGGTCCCCAAACCCCGAGAAATTCAAGGCAATGCTATTCACCGAGAATAGATCAAAGTCAGGAAAGTTCGAGAATTTGGAAGAAACTCAAGATATGCCATTCACAGAGAAAAGATCATCTCTGGGGAATAGAGTTTCTTTGACAACTTCTATGAGTGATAGTCTATGAAATGGTTCACAGGGAATGCTGCCTTTCATATCTCCATATTGTTTAACCCCAAGAGGAGGGAAGACTGTGCCTGGTAATCCTATGGGGATCTAGTTTTAACTATTTAAGAGTGATTGAAACGACTTTACCTAGTGCTAGACGTAGTTGCCGAGGAAACTCTAAATATCTATACTATTATTACATAGTTGATATGAGTTTATGAAAGAAGACTTACAGCGAAACAGCCCCACATTACAGTTATATATATATATGAGTTTATGAAAGGAGACTTACAGTGAAACAGCCCCACAATACAGTTATATACATATGAAAGCGGTAAATGAAAGCGAGTAAACACTTACTCGGTTGTAGAGCTTCCATGCTGTTTGGTTAGTTGTTCAACAAAGAAAGATTGAAAACAACAGTATATTCAAAATCAAAGGAGAATGTGCTTTGAAATAAAAAGATTTGGGGCTTACAGCTCAAGGAGAGGCCCAGGGTTTTATCAGTGAGCGCACTGTTAAATTTGTACAGAGGGACTTATACAAGTGACTGACGCCCAAAAAGGTTTTTTGTACAAAGGGATGGGTCTTACACTCTCTCAAGAGGCCCAAGTGAGTTTTAAGAAAAGAAATGGGTCTTACTACTCGAGGGTAGGCCCAATGGTTAATTTTGAAAAGGGCGATGACCGCGCCGAGTTTTTGGAAACACCGTGGGACTTATACAAGTGACTGAGGCCCAAATTTTTGGTATTTACAAAGGGATTGGGTCTTACACTCTATTAGAGGCCCGAGGGTTTTGAATGGGTCTTATAACTCAAGGAGAGGCCCATGGTTATTTTGAAAAGGCGACGATCGCGCCGTTTATTTGAAAATGTACAGAGGGACTTATACAACGATTGAGGCCCAAAAAGTTTTCTGTACAAAGGGGGTTGGGTCTTACACTCTAATAGAGGCCCAAAAGGTTTTGAATGGGTCTTATAGCTCAAGGAGAGGCCCATGTTATTTTTTGAAAAGGCGACGATCGCACCGTTTGTTTTTGAAGGTATCGGGACTTATACAATAAGTGAGGCCCAAAATGATTTGGTCAAAAAAGGATTGGGTCTTACACTCTATTTGAGGCCCAAATGAGTTTTAAGAAAAGAAATGGGTCTTACTACTCGAGGGTGGGCCCAAGATTTGTTTTTCAACGGATGACAATCGCGTCGAACTTTTTTAAATACAACGAGACTTATACAATAAGTGAGGCCCAAAATAGGTTGTATTTACAAAGGGTTGGGTCTTACACTCTATTAGAGGCCCATGAGTGTTTGACAATGATTTGTTTGAGTGAAAATCAAAGAAACCCTAATTTTATTCTTTAAAAGTAATATTTAAAGAAAATCAAACAAAATACCAAATAAATTTGAATAAACCACTTATGATTTTGTTTAAGGTTTTGAAAAATGGAGTTTAATCACAAGGGATATTAAAACTCATTTGGTGTTGATTTTCAAAGTAAATATTCACTTTTAAAATGTTTAAAAAACATAAAAATGAATATATTCACAAAAATACTAATTATATTAAATAAATAATATAAACTTAATTTTTTTGTGGAATAAAATATTTTGGAGTATGAATAAGAAGTGTGTAAAACAAGATTGGAAAATGATGATTTTTGCTATGTAAAAGAATTGGTTGATTTTTGAAGATAAACTAAGAAAAAGAGGAAAGATGTCACAACATCACATTCGACATCTTTCATGAGTTTTCAACATCTTTTTTATCAAACTTCAAACACTCATAACTCTCTCAATTTTTAACAGAATTAAGATCTGGAAGAGCCTATCTTGACCAATTTTTCGCAAGGAATCCAATGGTATCACTCATACATACTGAAACTTAATGTACAGGACACACAAGGCAAAAAACCAGATCTGCACCTTAAGTTTAAAACAACATAAACTCCACATATAAACATGTTAAAGTGAAAACAGTAGGAGGATCATAACATACACATTAAGGACTACATTTTTGCTTCAAGAATTATTCAATATGATGCATGTATGTGGACATCAAAGGAAAGCATGATTCAAAGAATTCAAGTTATGAATTTTACCTCTTTTTTTGGAGATTTTGTGCAACCTACCAAGTGCTTTGTTCCAGAAATGATTTAATGCTTTGGACACCCTCAAATGACCTCTTAGAAGCTTTTAGGATGGTTGGAATCAGCTGGTACCTGCAAAAACACAAACTGTCCCTTTCTTGCAAAAGGGGTTAAAAGTGACCAAAATAGCAACTCCCTCAAATGGTGTTCCAGAGGTTGGGAACCATTTGGGATAGTTCAAGGATGATATTTGGAGTGTGTTTGAGGTTTTATCTGGTTTGGTAAGTGACTAAATCAAGACATGGCGTGAAAAATGTAAAAAAGTGCCATTTTGAGGTTTTGAGAAGTGACTTTGTGATTTTGTGATTACAGGTCACTTGTGATAGTTTGCACAGCTTGCATATGATATATCTGAGGTGTGTGTGTGATTGATTGTGATGGAAAAGCTCTCAAGCTCAAAAAATCTTAATTACTTGCTTTGGAAGGAAAATTTGAGGTGAGAGAAGAGATTTTGAGGAAAGCATATGTTTGATGGCTTTGGTGTACTCAAACTGAGCACAAATGAGCTCTATTTATAGTAGAGCAAGTTTGTTTTTGCAGCAATAGTGAATGGTGGATGCAGCAGAGGTTTGGCCAATGTTGGCCAATGAAAATCCAAGTCTCCTCTAGCCATTGACTAGAGGTTAGGGCACAGAGCTTTGGTTCCCTACTTGTTGGAGGAATCTTGACTGAATTCAGTTGCAAATGTGTCAGTCCATGCCACCTCTAAGCATCTATTAAATGCTCCAATCCAAAATTGGAGTCTTGTCCCTCTTTTAGGGATTTTTAAGAATAGCATGCTACTTCTTATTCCAAGGAATTTGGAGGCTTGGCTCAGTGATTGTCCCCTTTAGATTTGATCCTCAGAGGTGTCCAAAGTGATGACAAGGCTTGGAAATTCGTGTGGCACAAGAAATGTGCAAATCTGCCCCATGAAAAATTCAGCTGCAGCAAGCCCTGTTGTAATTTTCATAACTCCCTGCTCGAGTATGCTACATGGACGTTCTAGGACTTTTTGGAAAGCTTAGATGACGTACTTCAACTTTGATGTTTGACTTTGGTCTTGGTTTAGCTTGCAAAGTCATCAAAAATGGTCTTGAACTGGTGTAGTCAAATCTGTCCTAAATGCTGTCATGAAAATTCTGCTTTATCAATGCTTTTTGCGAAAATCATATCTCCCTGCTCGAGCATGCTACAAGGACGTTCTACAACTTTCTGGAAAGCTGAGATAATGTAATTCAACTTTGATGTTCAAGGTTTGGCTTGAATCAACTTGGATCATGAAGAAAAACATCCTTGAAGTTGGGACATTCTTGCTGGAAAAATATTAATGATGTCCTATGAAATGTTGGAACATCTGACATTAAGAACATTAATAATTCCAAACTTTAATCACTTGTATCTTTTAATCCACTATGATATTTTGAGTTGAAGTGAATTGCATCTTTGATGCTTGTCTTGCATGGTGACAAAGCTTGAAAATTGGGTGGCACAAGAAAAGTGCACAAAATCTGTCCTAAAAAATCAGCTCGAGCAAGGCATGTTGTGAGGTTCATAACTCCTTACTCAAGTTGAATTAATGGCTGTTCCAGGACTCTATGGAAAGCTGAGATGACATACTTTAACTTTTATGTTTGACTTTGGTCTTGGTTCAGCTTGCAAAGTCATCAAAAATGGTCTTGAACTTGTGTAGTCAAATCTGTCCTAAAAGCTGTCATGAAAATTCTGCTTTATCAATGCTTCTTGCAAAAATCATATCTCCTTGCTCGAGTATGCTACAAGGACGTTCTACAACTTTCTGGAAATCTGAGATAACGTACTTCAACTTTGATGTTCAAGGTTTGGCTTGAATCAACTTGGATCATGGAGAAAAACATCCTTGAAGTTGGGACATTCTTGCTGGAAAAATATTAATGATGTCCCATGCAATGTCAGAACATTGGACATTAAGAATTCCCAACTTTGATCACTTATATCTTTCAATCCTTATGATATTTTGAGTTGATTCCTTCTACAATGTTGAAGTAACAAATACCCTCTTTAAAAGTAGCTCTTACTCAAAATCAATGGATGCTTGGATCAATAGTTACAACCTTGAAAAGTTGTGCACTTGAACGTGATTTTAACTTAGAAAAAATTTCTAAGTTTCTTTCAATTTGATCAATTTTTCAATTTTGCATGATTTCTTGATTTAAATTTAATCAAATTAAATCATCCATCATGTTTTCTTGAGTAATGGCTTGTGACGCTCAAAGTTGACCAAAAAGTCAAACTTTGACTTTCTGCGTCAGTTGACTTTGTATTAGATGAACTTGAGGCTTGATCCACTTGAAATGTTGCACTCTTGTGCTTAATTCTTGATGTGGGAGTCCTCTTGATCCATTGTGGATGTTTGAGAGGTTAGACAAGTTGAAGATCATGTCATTCCTTGATTGATCATTTGTCTAAAGGCTCTGAGAGGGTTTGAAACCCTAGTTTGATTGTAGTGAACGCTCACCCATCTTTGGGGAGACTAATGAGGTACAAAGGTACATCCATATTGTGCTGATGATTTACACAATGATGGGAAATCTTAGTGGTCAAAATTTGGGGTATGACAATATGGTATGACTTATGTGCTGTTGTATGATGCAAATGCATGTGTTTAGATGGTGTGATGATGGTTTATGGCAGTATGGCAAATAAATGCATTGTTTTGGGCTAGAATTGCACAACATGATTATTGTTGATTGAGATGGTTGCATATATGTGTGCATTTGAATGTCATGAGTCATTGTATGCCAAGCATCATGATATGCATTCTTGTGATGTCGTATGCCCTAGTGGGTTGTGAGCGACGAAACGGTTCCAGAGGGAATCCGCTATAATATCGTGCGCCTTATACAAAGAGGAACTAAAGCGATCGGATTGTGCGCCATATACAAAGAGGACCTAAAGCAATCCATAAACGTCGTGCGCCTTATACCAAGAGGACCTAAAGCGACGGGGATCATCGTTTGCCCGACGGGGAGTTACACTAAGTAACGAGCGACGATTCCAATAGTTCCTGAGTGAACTAGTGTTGAGATGATGGATGGATGGTACCGCATATGCATTGCATAGAGTCGTTGTGTCGGTCTCTGTGCATTTGCATAAATTATGAATGGATTGATTTTGTGTGGAATTGTGATTGGAATTAATGAGTTGAGATATATATATATATATATATATATATATATATATATATATATATATATATATATATATATTTGTGGTGGTGATAATTGTATTGTGCATGATTGATATGCATTGGTGATGGATAGATGAAATATGCATTGTGTTGTTTTGTATTTGAATTCTGGTGTAAGTTGTGGTGAGAATATTTTATATATGTATGTTGGTGTTATTATATAATTGTATGCAATTATATTATGATTGTGTTTCTCACCCTTCTGCTGTTTTAAATGCTCTATGAGGCATTGCAGATTAGATTGCTGGAGGTCTTTTTGTGAAGCTTAGGTCTTCATTCTTTTGTCGGTCGGCTCTGATGTGTAGCACCGGGTAGTCGGGGAGATCGTTATGTGATTATTTGTATTATATACGCATGTTTTTGGATTGTACTTGAGTGACTTTGTATATAGCAGACAAACTTGTTATGATGTATATATACGAGATTCAGTTACAGATTTTTCCGCTTTTATTCTGTATTTGAATATGTGGGTGTTAGGAACTCAGTTCCTTTGTTATGTGCTACTTGAATTATTGCATATCTATATGAGCAGGTTGTTGTATGTTTGTTTCAAATTGATGTGACGCCTCTGTCTATGCCGTGAATTTTTTTAATTATACTCTGATTAACTGTTATCGCTTTAATAGGCTGGGGGTGTAGAAGGGGGTGTTACATGTAACCCCCAAATTCGAATAGTCGATTTATTTATTGTTTGGTGTTTATCAACCAAAGAACTACTAAATTTTATACATTTCTCATAATTGAATAATAGTGTTGATATTTCCATCTTATTCTCCCACCCTTCTTTGTCTTCAGTACATGTGTTGATAAGACGAAAGACATTTTTGCAAACTCCATTGAATATGGTGTTGAGAGCACGAGAGTTTCCATGAGATTCATTATCTCCATCTTTGGACCATTCTTCTTCTTCCTTCAAGGTTTAATCTAATTATAAATCATTATACTTAAATAATGGCATGAAATCTATAATATTTTACCTTATTAAAAAATATTTATATAAAACTTTATTTATACTTTTTACATATAATAAAAACTGTTTTAAACTTATATTTTCTAAATAATATTATTTTTAATCTAAAATAATAAAACATACACATATTTTGTATTTTCTATAATATTGTTTTTAGTCTAAAATAGTAAAAAAAACATATTTAAATATTACTTTTTTATACACATTTAAATATATACTAACATACAATATTAGAACAAATTAAATCATATAAATTTCTGAAAATGAACAGAAAAATTAACAAATAAAACAAGCAAAATTGAACAAATCAAACATTTTTTATGAGCATATAATTTCCGAGAATACATATTAATGATTGACTGGTTCGCCATCTGCAAATAAAGCATGGAAAACTATAAATCCCACCTAAATCAAACCTCAATTCCGAAATGAAGTATTGGAAACTATAGCAAGGAGAGATCACAACAGCTCTTAATTTCTCTTTGATGGTCCATGTTCAACACAACATATGCCAGGATGTTGGAGCTTTGAAGAAAATCCTCTCTTCTTTCCTCTTCAACGCTTCTTTCCCTTTTGGTACTTCAATTTTTGGTTTTTTTTGGCAAGTAGGGTGTGTAGAATGGGAGTAAGAAACAAAAGAGATATAAATAGATCGGGAGATTTTACCAAATTGTCCTTGCCCTTAAAGCTTATCCAAAAATCTCTTAATCAAATTTAGGCTTAAAATTCATGTACTTACATCCTAATCTCTAAACATTTTTAAAGTTAAGCATCTTACTTAAAGTGGAGTATTACAATTTTCTTTGTATGAGAGATGCATTGTTTTTTCTATTTCTAAGGGGGATAGGTGAATGATTAGTTTTAAATAGAATAAAATAAATAATTAATAAAAATTTAAGAAGGAATTAAACAATTATAGCAGAGATTAGAGAGAGAAGAGGGAAAATAATTTTTTTTGAGAAGTTGTAGGAATTTCTTGGGATTAAAGGCCGTAAAAAATGAATTTGTATTTAAAAATAAAAAAATAGCTGCAACATTTTTCCTTAATTGTAGCAAGACCCTTCATTTATCAAAATTGAAGGCACTTTTGGTGGAATCATGTCTATTAATGTGTCGCAAATTTCAATTTTTCTTGGAGTGGTTAAAGGTATAATGACTTTATTAACCAAAAAAATTCTCTTGATATGTGTGTTGATGTTGATATCGATGCACAATGTTCTTGGATTGCAATTGACTATTACTAACGCGGAAACAAATAAGGACTTAACCTTTCATTGTAAATCTAAAGATGATGATCTTGGAGTGCATGTTCTTGATCCTAATCATAGTTTTGGTTGGAAATTTAGAGCTAATATCTGGGGATCAACATTATTCCACTGTACCTTTAAATGGAATGGAAATACTCACTGGTTTGATATATACGATCATAAAAGAGACGCACTTGAAACTGAACATTACAACTGGTTTTTAAAGGAAGGAGGGCCATGTTTGCGTCTAGAATATAAATATGTTTGCCATCGTTGGAAAAAGTAATTATGTAAAAAAAAATTTTTATTATGATAAATGTTTCATTTGGGTTATTAAGAACCAAATGTTATATATAGAATTTTTTTTTTGTTTTCACCACCAGTATCCGGCTCACTGGACCGCCTAATTTGGTTCGGGGGTCAGTTCTGGCATCAAGTGGTTCCAGCCCCCTCCCAATCATTTGGGGTATTGAGAACCAAATGTTATATATAGAAATATTTATTTATGTTGTATGTTGTATTTCATATGATGATCATTTATATGTCTAAGTGATTGTGAAATGTGTTTTTGATGTGTATAAAGTATCGTTGTTGTTTTAAGTTGTTAACATGAGTCATATGAGTGTAATTTTCTTTATTTTAAGAAATGTATTTCGTGATCAAAACGATTGTGAATGTTGGAGGGAATTAACTTGCAAATAAATATGTTGGAAATCAATTATAATAAGTTTTGGATTCACATGGCAAGATTTTATTCACTGTGTAGAAAAGAATATTAATACATCATCATTTCATGCATTGTGTAGATTACATGATATGGTTTCATGTGAGTTTTGTTAGTGGTAAGTACTCATTGCGAGTTTTCTCCTAATCTCTTGGATGATCTTTGATTCAGATTGTTTATAATCATATAAGCACACATAATTTGCATATGATTTTTTATTTAATTATGTGCAATGCATGGTTATGATATAATTTTTAAAATTATTGTTTAACAATTTTTGAAAAAAATATTTTATACTTCTGTCTTATGGAATTTAATTAGCTTGTTAAATTTGTCATGAGACTAACCCTTACAAACATTTTTTATGTATAGAAGATTTAGAAATAGTTTCTTAAGAATTATTATGATGTGTGTTGATGCGAGATGAATCACTACTTTACCATTGGTTTTAAACAGAGCTCTTTACTCAATTTTTGTGTGGTACTTAATAACATGTGTTTATTACGTAATAAAACATATGTGTTTCAATATATATGTGGATTCTTCTTCCACTTAATAAAAATAAAGTAATAATTATTTTTGATCAATTTAACTTGTAAATTTTATTATAAAACAAACTTATATTTTAAAATCCAAGTAAATAAAATTTTATGTAACATCCCGACCTACATTATTGATTAAGAATACAATCATTCGTAAATTAATGGAATTTGAAGAAAAGGGTAAAATAGTCATTTTACCAAGAAAGGAAATTAACTGGTAAAATGTATAAAATCTTAAAAGGTAAAATATAGGCTTTTCTATGCTTTTCTAAACATTGAAAAGGGTATTAAATCAAATAGCTTATTTATAATTGCCATTGAAGAATTTTCTATTCTGATTAACAGTTTGCAAAAGAGGCATTATTACAAGTGCAAGCAAATTATACGAGCCACTTGAGTATAACTAGACTTGACTATGGTTGTATTTATTGATTTCATTCCTTCTTATTTGGTTTCTTCAATATGGAAGCGAGGTTAGGGAAAACATTTTTCCCTAACTGCCTCATTCCACAAATGAAAATATTAAGAGGATAAAAATGGCGCAATCAGAGTCGTCCATCAATGACTTATCGGGCGAGATACTATCTCACATTCTCTCTTTCCTCCCAAACAAACTTGCTTTCAAAACCATCCTTATTTCCAATAATTGGATTCCTATACGCCATCGCTCTTAGTTTTACACATCGACGATGGAGTTTGAAGAATATAGATCGAGTATTTAAAATATATAGTATCCATTTCCTGAAACAGAAATATAGATGTATTTGTACATCAACTCAAATATATGTATTCGAGCAATAAGTAAACATATTTTAGTGTACACAATTCCTGTAAAGACGCGAAATAAGTTTTTAATCCTTAGAGGGGTCTTCATATTCCAAATTAGGTCCCAATTATCGTCAATTCTGAGATGTGGGGTATCGATAGCTTCATTAATGTTGTAACGATAACACCACACATAATATCTTCCATTCTTTTCAAAATTCCACACTAACTTATCCACCTTGACCACCTCAAAGAACAGAGTATTGAAGGCTTTTCCCGCTATTTCACCCCCAACTAAAGAGTATATCAAGTTAGAGTTCCACTGTTTACCATTAGGGCTTTTAAAGTATTATGATGTTTGTCATGGCGCGGAGAAAGCTTGAGCAATCACACGCTCAAAGTATTAATGAAGTCCCCACCAAATTTTATTTTTTCCAAGGGAACGAGGAAAGATCGATAAAACCTACGAAAGAAATGGATAAGATGGTCATCACAACCGAATTAGGGTTCGGGAGTCGTTATGCAAGGGGAAGGTATTAGCACCCCTCACATCCATCGTACTCGATGGGAACCATTTTGTTAATTTTGTGATCATTGTTAGCATGATATCTACTTGCGTACCTCTATTAGGTGAGATATAAAAGAAAGAAAAGGGTGGTGGATTTTTATTTATTGAGCTTGTCAAGACTTTGCAATCTCGTGCCTACGTATCCTTATGGTGCAATGAGAAATTCAGAGCTTCGTAGTTTGGGGTAGAAAATATTTGTTGATTGGTTGATTTTAGCGAGAAATGTACAATCGATTTCAAACGGTAAAACAATGTTTATTACCCCAAAAGATAAAGAAGTGAATATTTGCATCGAATTAACAATGGATAACATAATTTGAATTTGCACAGATGTACATCTTCAATACATTCGAGCAGAAAACATTCACTATCTCTATTATTAGAAGGAAACTTTATTTGCCACGTTTGAAAGAAACGAAGCACCTTTTGTTTTATAAAAATGGCTTGACTTCGCACACGGTGGAAAAAAGAAAGTTTGATGAGTTAGAAGTTGATTTTAGATGGTTATAACCAAAAAGGTTATTGTGAAAAGAGTGAGAAGAATCAATCTTTTAAAGATCTTAAATGGATTCCAAGCATCTAACCAAAGGCTTAAATGACCATCACCCAAATGCTTAAAGACAACTTGCATTAGACATACAAACTCTCTTGTAGCTCCTCCATAATAGAACAAACTTGATTCGGTTTTTTTAAAGTATCTTTAAGGTTTTGATTAAGAAAGGGAAATTTGAAAAATCACTTGGTGTTGACCTAGGTTTATTGGCTTGAATTGTTGTAACACCCATATATAAAATCATACATCAAAGCATAAATAATATATATGAATCCAAGTTTGGTACTGAAATACCATAAGTTCCTAGTTAACACATTGTATACATTACATGCCCATAACACAAAATACTAAAACTCTAAGGCATAACATATACAAGATGTTCAACAGATAAAAACTAAGAACTAGATCATAGTAATGATCTCAAAATAAAATGCCATAGCGGAAGCCATGCCATCCCAAAAGCTACGATCCGTAAGGAAAAGTTAAACCACTTTATCCTTACCCTTCGCAGAACTTGTAGTACCTGTAATATAATCAACAATAATGGGGTGAGATACATCAAATCTCAGTGAGTTCCCTATCTTATGGCTTCTCTTGGCTTTACACGGTTCTAATCAATCCTAACTCAAGTCCAAGGGAAAGGAAAAGGACTCCGAGTTCACAATTCAAACCTCACACTATATGGAAACATGTCATGAGTTCATTAACTCAAAATATCACTAATAGATAACCTCACCAAGGCTTCTCTTCTTCCCTTCCGCTTCTACGTCTAGAAGGCGACCCGAGTCATAGATCCTTGTAACCTACTTGACATACGAATGGATTTGGGTTCTACGGGCCATTAACCGTTATGAACCATCACTTCACACGGGCCATTAACCATCACAAGCATACGCTCCATGGGCGCCATTCGTACTATACGCGGGAATCAAACCTGCCAAGTAGTCATGCATACATTTCAGAGGAGCTCGAGACTCATGAAACTGCAACTCAAGATAACCGGTTACGATTACGTGATCTCACACACAAACGTGATTGTATGCGAAAATCACAAGGCCACATTTCCTTCTCACCTATACTAGGTTCTCACATGTTCCATACTAGTGTTTCACTCTCTCTAGGCCATTACTCGTCAAAGATGCACACCTAGGCATCGAACGCACGAGCATTGCCATCTAGATTATCTAACAATCGTAGTCATAACCTAGAATCATATCATTTGTTTTGGAGTCAAGTTTCCTCACTCTTCCTATTCCGTTTTCATTTTAACATGCACATTCACTCACAACCATGCTAAACAATAATAGTATAGGCAAGATATATCATAATTGCACAATAGAATAATATCTGACAAGTAAAACATAATATACCACTTTTGGAATTTCTCCGATTATTTAATCGGGCAGAAAAATTTACATTTTTCCCCTCCATTGCATAGAATTTTTTCTTAGCTTCACAACGATATAAAGAACTCTTAAATCGGATAAACGAGTCAAAAGTTACGGATTTTTGAAGAAAAGAAAAATATTTGATCTCAGGCAGATTCGCCTAGCGAATCTGGATTTCGCCTGGCGAATCCCCCTTCGCCAGCACTTAGCTTGGCGAATCCCCAATTTTAGAAAATTAAAAGTTCCAGTAGCTAATACATTTCTGCCTCTTCAAATTCGCCTGGCGAATCTGGATTTCGCCTGGCGAATCCCTTTCGCCAGTCTTTCGCCTGGCGAGACAGTGGCGAGACTTAATCTGCCTGGCGAATTCGGATTCACTTGGCGAATCGCACCAGAACCAGAATTCTTCCCTTACGGGTTCCATGGTTCCAAAGCTACAAATTCACCTTTTCTCTACCCAAATCAATTTCAAATAGCACAAACAAGCATCAACAATGTTCATATGCATAATGTGATCATACTACACAATTTATATCGATTTTTAAGCGTTAGATTATCGATTCCAATAATTCTAACCTAACTCAAACATTTCCAAAAACTCTAAAACTAATGTTCTAACTAGAACCCACTTCTAGCAAGATGAAGATGAAGAAGATGAGATTATTTGATGAAGATTGGATGATGATCTTGATCCTTCCACTTCTAGGGGTTTCTTCTCCTTTTCTTTCCCTTCTCCTTCTTTCTCTCCAAAACTCTTTCTATCTTTTTCTTTCTCTTGTTCTAATAAGGAAAAGGAATGGAAAAGAAATGATATAGTATAATATCATTAATTAGTAACACTACTAATTTTCCAAATAGTCTCTAAAGTTCAAATAATTAAATACCTCAGAGTCAGATAATATTAATTGGATTTGCTCTGAGCTCAACTGTTTACTCTAATTATCTTTGCAGATGATTCCTCAAAGTACACTGGAACTCAATCGATCACAGCTAATATTATCCAGAGTAATTAAAATACGAGGTATTACACCCTCCCCTCCTTAAATAGAAATTCTTCCTCGAATTTAAAATATTACCTGAAAAGATGAGGGTAAGCATCTCGCATCTCTGATTCTAGTTACCAAGTTGCATCGCCCGGATGCGTCTCATCCCACTGAACTTTCACAAGCGAAATCTCTTTATTCCTTAGTACTTTAGTTTCTCTTCCTGTGATAAGACTCGGTTGGGGTTCAAATGTTAAATCTGCTTCTATCTCAATAGTATCTGGTAGAATTGGCTGAAGAGGATCTGGAACAAACTTCCGAAGCTGAGACACATGAAACACATCATGCATTTCTGATAGAGAAGGCGGTAAAGCTAATCTGTAAGCTACTTCACCGATCCTTTCTAGAACTTGATATGGTCCCATAAATCTAGGGCTTAACTTCCGTGACTTAAACGGTCCTTTCAATCTCAACCTCGGAGTAACCTTCAAAAACACGTGGTCACTTTCTTCAAATTCCAAAGGTCTCCTCCGGTTATCTGCATAACTCTTTTGGCAATCTTGCGCTTGCTTAACTTTCTCACGGATCATTCAAATCTTTTCCGTAGTCTCTTGGATAATTTTGGGTCCCAAAATTCTATCTTCACCAACTTCCGCCCAACACAAAGGTGTTCTACATTTCCTTCCATATAGCGCCTCGTAAGGAGCCATACCAATACTCACGTGATAACTATTGTTGTACGAAAACTCAATCAACGACAAAAGTTCTATCCAATTTCCTCCAGTTCCAAGCACACAAGCTCTTAACATATCTTTCATTGTTTATATCGTCCGTTCCGTCTGGCCATCCGTTTGCGGATGATTCGACGTGCTCAAACACAACTTCGTTCCCATGGCTTGTTGAAAACTCTCCAAAACCTTGAAGTGAACTTCAGATCTCTATCGGACACAATACCAGAGGGAATACCATGTAACCTCACAATTTCTGAAATAAACACCCTTGCAAGATAAATTGCCTTGTAAGTAGTCTTCACGGCTAAGAAATGCGCCGATTTCGTTAACCGATCCACAATTACCCAAATAGAATCATATCCTCCTTGAGTACGGGGTAATCCAACTGTGAAGTCCATAGAAATATTATCCCATTTCCATACCGTAATTTCTAAAGGTTGTAACAATCCGCCCAGTCTTTGATGCTTAATCTTTACTTGTTGGCATATCGCACACTCCGATACATATACCGCAATATCTCTTTTCATGCCAGACCACCAATAGTCCTTCTTTAAGTCTTGATACATTTTCGAAGAACCTGGATGTATAGTAAATGTGTAACACCCCAATTCCCATCGCGAATAAATAATACATAAATAAAATCAGAGTAACTAAAAATTTATTTTTCCGACAGAAACAAGGATGTCACATTTAAAGAAAGAAAATACAATTCCTGCTCATAAATTTGATACATAGCATAAAATAGAATACCCTCCAAGGGGAAATTTTTCCATCTAAAGGGAAAGGTCAATTATGGAATAAAGCGGAAGGATCCATAACCGACTTGTTTTACAAAATAATTCATTTTAGAACATCAACTATATACACAAGAGTACTACCAAATACATTCAATAAATGTATACATATATATAATCGTTCCCCGACTCCCGTGCTACGTATCAAGGCAGACACCAAGACCGACAACAGAACGGAGGGCTAATCCTCACAAAAAAGACCTCCAGCAACTCTAATCTGCAATGCCTCATAGAGCATTATAAAACAGCAGAAGGGTGAGAAATAACAACTAAAATCAAGATTGCATAATAATATCCAAATACATAACAATTCACATGCATAGCTATTCTCACCACATACTAATACATATAACATACCACATATACGTAACATATATTTATAAATCCAACAATATAGTATATATCAAGTATCCAATATACTCACATATTTGCACATAAGGCATACCAAGTCATAACATTTAGAAACACATCACACATCACATAGCACATGTATACGTATAAACATATTATCCACAACCAATGAATTTATCACATATGCACATCAAATTACCAATGCTATCACAATCTCAACACATAACAAATCGATGCACAATTTCCACACATAATAAATCAAATCATGATTTTCCACACATAATGCATCCATTCACAATTCTCACACATAATCAATCCATGATTTATGCAAATGCACAGAGACCGACACAACGACTCTATGCAAATGCCATGCGGTACCGACTTCCAATATTTCTCATCACTAGTTCACTCAGGAACTCTGCTGGAACCATCGCTCGTTACATCACTGTAACTCCCCGTCGAGAATACGATGTTCCCCGTCGCTTTCGGTCCTCTTTGTATAAGGCTCACGACGTTTATGGATCGCTTTCGGTCCTCTTATTTTTAAGGCGATTCATACCTCTTATTTTTAAGGCTCACGATCCGATCGCTCACACCCCACATGGGCACACGATCGTCTATAATCATCGCTTTCGGTCCTCTTATTTTTAAGGCGATTCATACCTCTTATTTTTAAGGCTCACGATGTTATAGCAGATTCCCTCTGGAATCAATCTGTCACTCAGGACGTCACAAGAATGCATATCATGATGCTTGGCATACAAGGACTCATGACAATCAAATGCATCTTCACAAATCAACAATATGGATTTCCTCATCATCAATATTCATGCGTCGAAAACAATTCCAACAATGCATATACTTGCCATAAGGCCACCAAATAACACCCATTGAATTTCACATAAACAATGCTTTTCATCACAAACCACAAACCACAACAATCATACAAACACAATTACTTCCACAAGGGATTCACACCATAAAGGCTACCCACAACACATCATAACAACATACATTGATATTCAATCAAACAATGTATTTTACCACACAACAACATCATTAATCACGCATCGAATTCTAATCCAAAACAATGCACATATGTGCCATAAGGCCACAAACCATCATCACAACATTTCATCATGTATATTCAGATCATATAACAGCACACAAGCTACACGTTACATAACAAAAGCATATAGCATGATAACACATCCATCGCACACAATTAACGCGATAAAAACCCGACAATCCGACTATTTTTCAAAAACACGAATTAATTAAATCATCTTTTACCCTCCAAACCATTTTTAATAGAAATAATATTTCATTAGCTTTCCAACGCTTCAAACGGGGGTCAAAACGGACTTACGGTTCAAAAGTTATGAAGAAAACAAAATCGAACATTTTGGAAAATTTGTGTCACTCGCGAGTATGCTCAGGTTGAGTCTTTAGGTCGACGCAAGGGCACTATGAGTCGACCTAAAACCCTATGAGTCGACGCATACTACGCAGAATTTGATAAAAACTCAGTTTTCGATCGTTAAATGACTTTCGGATCTCCGATTTCGATTCCGTAAAAAGCTGCGATCTCAAAATTCAATATACTACAATATTTCCACCATTAAAAAGCCATCTAACACATTTTCCATTTTTGAAATATTTTGAAACATAATTTTATCAGTTTATCCCAACTCCAAACTCGCTCAAAACCACTCGAAAACACACAAATAACCATTCCCGATTAATTCCTGTCCTTACCCGATTAAATATCAACCTATACCAATGTTACCAGACATATTCAAACACTTTTGCTCGATCACAACATCAATTTGCACAAAAACATCGATATATATCAAAAACTCAAAAGTTACAAATTCAACTCGATTCAATCGAACGATCACGCTAAATCACGACCCAACATCACACGACTCTACTACGCGATTTATTCCGACTTTCGTCCGTAAAAACATCGATTTCTATTCGTTTTTCTCATTTCAACCTAGAATTGGAAAACTATGGAAAAACAAGAAAAACATTCACACAATCACACACATATACATATACAAGCAAGATATAATCGAAACTTCTCGCCCTTACCCAATTATTCGCGCTTGAAACGGAAAATCTTCGACTTTCCCCTCTTTTCTTCTTCTCCCTTTCTTTCCTCTCTTTTCTCTTCTTTTCCTTTTCTTTCTCTTCTTTCTCTTTTCTTTCTATTTCTCTCTCTCTCTATTTCTATTTATAATATCTAACTACCCAAATGACCAAAATACCCCTACACTCAA
Organism: Lathyrus tuberosus; assembly: GCA_022829125.1. Classification (NCBI taxonomy): domain Eukaryota; kingdom Viridiplantae; phylum Streptophyta; class Magnoliopsida; order Fabales; family Fabaceae; genus Lathyrus; species Lathyrus tuberosus. The sequence goes on from JALAZF010000055.1 coordinate 14,275,830, forward strand.
ATATCTCGTAACCGCTCTCAAAACGCGATAAAACATAAACAATGATGAAAAATAATATATTGCCAAATAAAAGTCAAAAATAAAATAATATAAAACGAAAATAATTAAATCGACTCGATTAAATAAATCGGACAAAACGGGGCGTTACAACTCTCCCCCACTTAGACATTTTCGTCCTCGAAAATATAACCGATACGAACAACTCCGGATACGACTCTCGCATCCGACCAACAAACTAACATGCCAACAAAAGCACACCAAGAATAACACCAACTGACAAACCACCTTGCTAACAACAACTACTACAACAACACGACAAGACGACAACTACAACGACAAGATGCAAAGCCCATACAATGCACTTGACGACCAACTCACGACTCAAGGAATACCCAAGTTACGAACACACACAGGTTCGCTCTTGAACCGAAACACAACAAGAACATAAAGTTCCACGACACCACATCGATTCAACAACCTCTACAAAACCAGAATACCAACATCCTTGTCACACAACCTTATTACAACAATGCTACGATTCCCAATCAAACATATAACCAAAACATCCATCTACATAGTAGCCCATGAATAATAGTTAAACCTTTCACATATCACTTCCATCCTGAAACGTCCAATGGTGTCAACACTCCTACATGTTTCCAATGTTCAACCTAAGAACTCTTACCAGTCACACACGCATATACAAAATGTGCCACATCACGCTTCCACTGCGCACTCTGACTACTCGAAACCATCAAGTCTACCAATCTCACGTCCAAAGTCTAACTCTTTCTCATACTCTATTCCTTCAGACCAAACAAGTACTCTAAACTCTTGTGGTTACCAAACACTTCGAGCCGAGAACCATAAAAATAATACCTCAAAATTCCAACACAATACAACCGCAACCAATTCCAAATCCAGAATAATATAGATCCTTTTATGAACCCTCAATTGTCGTAAAGCATAAGCCACGACTTTACTGTCATACCCCAAATTTTGACCACTAAGATTTCCCATCATTGTGAAAATCATCATTACAATATGGAGGAACCATTATATTTCATCAGTCTCCCCAAAGATGGGTGAGCATCCACTACAATCAAAATTAGGGTTTCAAGCCCTCTCAGAGCTTTAGACAAAGTATCAATCAAAGAATGACATGATATTCAACTTGTCTAACCTCTCAAACATCTACAAAGGATCAAAAAGGACTCCCACACCAAGGATTAAGTACAAAGCTGCTCCCTTATGGGTGGATCAAGCCTCATGATCGCCAGTGTCACCAAATTAGGGTTTTGGTCGACCAGGGCCTCCAGGTGGAGAATTTCCTCTAGGCATGAGCCAAGGATCCAAAACACAACCTAATATACTCCATGGAACCTCATGGACCCAATCATCAAGTCAATTTGACCTCAGGGGATGCATACATCAAAAATCAGGAATTAGGGTTTCTTGACCTAATTCACCCCTAAGTTGACTTTTGGGGCAAATCATGAGCCAAGACCTCAAGAGAGGGTTTGAGGGTCTCTAATGAACTATATTGATCCATTTGGAACAATGGATTAATCCAAGAAGTTTGAGCAACAAGCCTTAATTTCATCTGCACCACAGTTAGGGTTTTAAGGAAAAAGTCAACTGTAACTTTGACTTTTGACCAGGACATGCTCCCAAGCCCTAGGACATGAATCAATATACCCTATGACACCCATGGAACATGTCCATCAAGTTTGATTTAGGTCAAGGACATGATTTCCTGAAGGATTGTACAGTTTGGAATTCATCTGATAAAAAGTCAACTGTGCACAAAAGTCAACTTTGACTTTTTGAGATTTTTCACCAAAATGGTTTTTTAACCCTAAAATGATGTTAATGTATGATTTGAATCATCATTCATCAAGAAAAATCAAGAAAAGTTGGATAACTTGTAAAAGGGGTAACCATAAAAACTTAGAAAATTTTCTAAGTTAAAAATAAAGTGGCTAGGGTACCAACTTTGGAGGGTCATAACTCCTAAACCACAAATCCATTTTCTCCCATCCAATGCTTGATTTGTAGATCTCATTGCCCTCTACAAAAACTTCAACTAGACCCAACTCCAATTCATTGTGGATTTTGAGCTATGAGTGAGCCAAAATGGCTGAAAACATGAAAGTACCACTTTTCCAACACTTAGAAAAAATTATGTCCAAGACAAATTTTGTTGGAAACACCAAAACTTGTGAGGTTTTTTCACACAATTACAAGCTGAATCAGTTCCAAAGATAAACATCAATGTTGTTGCAAATGTTGCCAAGAATCCAAGCAACTCAATAGCATGAAACCAATCCACTTGTGCCAAGAATTATGGCTGCCACAACACACCATGTCAAGGCTGCCATGGAAAATCAGTTTGGGAGTTTTTTGCCATCCATGATTTCTGAGTCAAAAAGAGTGATCACTATGCCACATGCCTTCAATATGATCATGAACTAACTGATCCAACTGATAGGGTTGAGTCAAAAAGCCAAGGAATCTTCCAACTTGAAATTCATCCACTTTGGCACATTTTGCCTTGAATTCAAAGGGCATTAATGTGGAATAGTGCATTTTCAACAAAGTCACTCTACTCAGTCAAGTTCTATGATTAAACAACAATAAAAACATCTGAAGAATGTGATTTTGGTCAAGGCATAGCCCTGCTCTTGGGAATGGCTAGTTTGCCTTGCTTGAGAAGAAATCCTCCAAGCCAATCCATGCAAATGTGATCTGATCCAGCAGCCATTCACTATTCCTCCAAGACAAAAGTTGATCACCTATAAATAGAGGTTCCAATCGATCATTCAACTCACACCAAAGCCAGTTACAACACTGCTTTCTCTCATTCTTCCTTAAACCTCAAGTTTCTTGGTTTTTGAGTAACCACTATCGGGTTTTGAGTTGCAGCCTCAAGTAATCAATTCCAATTGCCCAAACACATCACATATGATGTATTTGAGGTGTCCAAACACTTAAACACTGACTGTAACACCTCATGCTCAAAATCACCCTTCAACCAAGCCATTATGCCTCAATTATGCAGTTGGAGGTCTCCAGCTTGATCCAAAGAGTTTCAAAGTGTTCCAAAGCTTGCAACACACTCCATAACATCCATTAAAGCTGTAGGGATCATTAATTCACAACTGGAATAAAGTTTGTGTAGAGTTCCATTTCAGCTTGCATCAAGGTAAGCCTTAAAACTCAAACTCCATGATCCATGCATATTTCCTCGCATGATATTTTTCCCAATTGCTTGCCATCATATGTTGATTGTTTTCCCTCAGAAAATTTGATCATAGGACTCATAATCATGTCTGCACGATTGCTTTGGCAAAATTAGGGTTCATACGGCCACAATGATATAATTTTTTATACACTGAAAATGAATGAAATTGGGTATTGCCATCTTCTTCCTTGTGAAAAAATGCATGAGTTTGGTGTTTGAATCGTGTCAAATGGTTGACAGATGAGTGAGATAGAGGGCTTCACACATCAGAGCTTGAGGAAGAAGATGGCCATGGCGCCATTTTCAGAAAATCCAACAAGTTCTCTATATATTTTTCCCTTGCCATGTTAAATTTGAATTGACATTGCGCCCCAGCAGTTCATCAGCTGGTTTTGTGTGTATTGGCAAGCGAGAGGTCTGGGGTTCGAATCCCCCTCGCCCCAGACTTCTTTTTATCACTTGTTTATTTTGTTATTTTTCATATTATTATTTTTAATGATTTGAAAAATTAATAACTCCTTCAATTTTTATCATTTTTGATTGGTTCTTTTTGCAATAATTCACAAAAATGTTTAAATATTTGATTTTAGCAAAAAATCGAAAAAATATTATTTATTTCATATATTTGAAATTTTTGCAAAGAATTAATGTTTTATGTGTTTTTAGCATTTACAATATTTTTTCTCCCTTTGTTTTCTAACCCTAATTTGATTTCAATCATTTTGTAGGAAGAAACCTGATTTTTTGGAACATTGATCCAAGATCATAATTTGTTTTCACATATTTAACAAACATTGATCATTTTAATTGAATTTTTATTCAATTAAAAATACATTTTGAAAACAAATTAGGGTTTTGAATCAATTCAACCCTCATCAAACTTTTTCAAACACTCATGGGTCTCTAATAGAGTGTAAGACCCAATCCTTTTTTTTTACCAAATCATTTTTGGGCCTCAGTATATTGTATAAGTCCCGATACCGTAAAAAACAAACGGCGCGATCGTCGTCTTTTCAAAAAAACCTTGGGCCTACCCTCGAGTAGTAAGACCCATTTCCTTTCTTAAAACTCTTTGGGCCTCTAATAGAGTGTAAGACCCAATCCTTTGTAAATACAAACATTTTTTGGGCCTCACTTATTGTATAAGTCCCTATGCGTTAAAAGAAAATCCCGGCGCGATCGCCATTTTTAAACGAAACAAACTTTGGGCCTACCCTCGTGTTGTAAGCCCCACTCTTTTTCTTTAAACTTTTTGGGCCTCTTGAGAGAGTGTAAGACCCATCCCTTTGTACAGAAAACCTTTTTGGGCCATAGTCACTTGTATAAGTCCCTTTGTACAAATTCAAACAGTGCGCTCCCTGATAAAACCCTGGGCCTCTCCTTGAGCTGTAAGCCCCAAATCTTTCTTTTTCAAAGCACTTTCTCCTTTGATTTTGAATATACTGTTGTTTTCAATCTTTCTTTTTTGAACAACTAACCAAACAACATGGAAGCTCTACAACCGAGTAAGTGGTTATTGCTTTCATTTACCGCTTTCATATACATATAACTGTATTGTGGGGCTGTTTCGATGTAAGTCTTCTTTCATAAACTCATATCAACTGTGTAATAATAGTATAGATATTTTGAGTTTCCCCGGCAACTACGTCTAGAACTAGGTGACGCCGTTTCGCTTATTCGTAGAAATAGACAATTAGATTCCCAATAGGATCACCAGATACAGTCTTCTCTTCGGCTGTCCTCATTAGGAATTGTCAGAAAACTCTACTCCCAGAGATAAATGTATTCTCCGTGAATGGCATCTTTGAGTTTCTTCCAAATTCTTGAACTTTCCTGACTTGATCTATTCCTCGTGAATAGCTTGCCTTGAATGTTTCGGAGTTTGGGGACCCACGGGCTTCTTAAAAGCATCGGCCTCCTCTTTCGCATCGTACAAGGACCCACAGGCTTCCTAAAAGCAAACCCCGCCTCCTCTTGGGCTTAGTACAAGGACCCGTCGGCTTCTTTGAAGTATTCACAGCCTCCTCTTAGGCTTCGTATAACGATCTCTTCCTCCGGGAATGATAGCCTCCTCTTAGGCTTAATACAAGGACCGATCGGCTTCTTAAAAGTTTCCAGCCTCCTCTTGGGCTTCGTACAAATTATCCCGATGACCTCCTAGAGGTATAGGAACAGAACCTAGTCATCTGCATAGAACAGTCATTTCAAGAGTCTACTACTGTTTCTCAAAGCATAGCACAAAAGAGGAAACTCTAGACTTGGACAGTCTCATCTCCTTGAGTCTCAAAGACATTCTCAAGTGACCCCTTCATTAAATAGGAAGGAAACCCATAGACTTGGACAGTCTCAATACCCTTTGGATTTCCCGTTTCCTCAAAGAAAAGGAAATATCCCTGAATCAAATCCTTGAGTACAGTGTTACTCATATAAGAACTGATTTTCTCTTCAAAATCAGTATACTGGACCTGTCACTTAACTGGAAAAACATTTAGCCTCTCTCTCGGGCTTTGTACGAGACACATAAGAGACTCCCTCGTTAAGTCAATCACCCCTTTAGCCTCCATCTCGGGCTTTGTACAAGATACAAAAACACTCTCTTGTTGAGTATAAAAGATCCTCTTGTAGGATCAACCCCTTTTAGCCTCCATCTCGGGCTTCGTACGAGATACAAAAAACTCTCTTCTTGAGTCAAATAGCCTCCATCTCGGGCTTTATATGAGATACTCAAAGACTTCATCGTCGAGTCAAACCCTTTTAGCCTCTCTCTCAGGCTTTGTACGAGACACATTTTAGCCTCCTCTTAGGCTTAGTTTAAGAAAACCACTGGTTGATCCAATCAACCTTTTAGCATCAAAGATGTGCCTCGTTCACAGTACACAAACATTAACAACTCCTTTCATCTAATTGCTGTAAGCGGCAAGCCTCTGGATCATCTACATCCACGCCACTGTCCCTCTTTTAGCATGAGAAATTCCTAAGGAAAGATGGCATTACTCTACACTGAGTTAAAGTCTTCTCCTTCAGGTTGGACTTCCCTATAAAGGAAATTATGGCATTGTCGGATTCACATATCCCGGTTAAAGTAATTCTCCTTTATAAATAGTTGTGACAAAAACCCCCTCTTTAGAGATGACAAATTCTCTCTGAAGTTGAGACCCCTTTAGCTTCACATCTTGGGCTTTGAACAAGATACAAATAGACCCTTCAGCTTCATATCTTGGGCTTTGAACAAGATACAAACCACCTTTCGCTTCACGTCTTGGGCTTTGAACAAGACACCAAATACCATCTCTTCCCATAGACTAGGAGGAACTACGAACGCTCTGATTTCCCTGTTTCGGTAAATGGGAATACGTAGGCATAAGATTGAAAGAAAAGATCTTAGCGAGCACACTAAACAAAAAAACCAAAATCCCATATATCATAATCTAAAGCAGTATCCTAAAAAATCCCAGAGAGAAAGAAAGCAGTATTGGCGAAAATACAAATAACCAATACAAAGGCCCTCCACAATGATCGCATCTGTAACCTAACATACCGCTGTTTAAACTCCGTATGCAAGCAGGGTTAATTGGAGACATCTATTTCCCTTCCTTCATCAGCTTTAATAGGATAAAAAATGAATCGACTTGTAGTTAAAACTCAACCACAGAGAGCGACCGCGCTTAAGAACCGCGTCCAAAATCGCTCGCTACAGAAAAATGGCGCCCACCGTGGGGCCAAATCTTTCTTTCTTATAATTTAAGGTGAAAACCTTGGACAAATCTTCTAACCTTTTTCCTCTCTTGGATGAAACAACAGATTGGGGCTTCCGCCGGGGAACCCATTTTCTGTCAGGAACTTAGGATTCATAGCTTGAAAGGTCTAGGATGTTTAGGACAAATATATATACTGCTTTTCCTAATTGCTATACGTGTTTATTTTTCTGCTAATGGGAATGCGTGCGATGCCGCATGTGGAAAGATTGAGTATACACTTAAGATAAGTGATGGCGACTAGGTCGACCATCAACCTCAGTGGAGGCTGACCAATGCAACCCATTCTCTCACCTAGACAATGGGCCGATTGTGATGTCTGAGAAACTAAGGAGCCAAACCCTTTTGTAGTGCGGAAACTATCGGGAATAGTTGTTACGCGATACTACCCTCATTTGAGGCTGGTGATCTATTCTCGGTGAATGGCACTTACTCTAAGATTGCTCTACAACTCGCTGGCGATCCGCTTGTTGTTTTGCTTTCCTAGGAGGAGCTGATGATAATGAGTACAGGTACAAAAATCACCTTAGTATAAACCTTTAGGGATGGGTAGAGCCTTAACTTCATGACAACGACCCTTTGACCCCATGTTTTTTCTATGTTTTTGTGTGTTGCATTCATGCATTCATTTAAAAGACATTAAAACATTCAGAAAAAATTTCTCTTCTAGTCTCTCTATTTTTTAAACTAAACTAAGACTGTGATTGTAAATATCAGAGAAAAGGATTGCACTAATGGATTTGGGTAGAAGGAGAACCCATAGGTATACCTTCAAGGTTCCAAAGCTGGAGGATTTAATAAGGTTAGCAAGGATGATCACTAACCCTGAGGCTTTCAGAGCCAAGCACGGAGGTTTGCTACCACTATTAAGAGTCCATGTGATTGAGGGAATCATGGATGAACTCATTCAGTTTTACGATCCGGTTTATCACTGTTTCACATTCCCGGATTACCAGCTCGCACCAACGCTGGAGGAGTATTCTCACCTGATTGATCTACACATTACAGATCGAGCTCTATTTTCTGGACTGGAAGAAATTCCAAAGAATCAGATCATTGCAAGAGCAATTAATTTGGACGAGTCTGAGGTCAGGACACACATAACCACTAAGGGTGGCATCCAAGGTTTTCCAGCCCAGTTCTTGACAAGGAAAGCCCTGTATTTTGCCAGTATAGGAGACGTGACTGCTTTTGAAAGCATCTTTGTCTTGCTCACCTACGGGTTATTTTTGTTTCCCAACATCAATAACTTCGTTGATATTAACTCCATTAAGGTTTTTCTCATTGGAAACCCTGTGCTGACTTTGCTCGCAGATGCGTATCATTCTGTACACTTGGGAAATTTGTACAGCAGAGGGGAGATCACATGTTGTGTACCTCTACTTTATAAATGGTTTATCTCCAACTTGCCCAAGTCTGCTGCTTTTTGGGATTGCAAGAGTGCCTTACGTTGGTCGCAGAAGATCATGTCTCTTACCAACTCTGATATAGATTGGTGTAATAGGATCTATGATGGAATCAGAATCATTGATCGTTGTGGAAACTTCCCCAACGTACCCCTTATAGGAACTAAGGGAGGAATCAACTACCATCCAGTTCTCGTTCGTCGTCAATTCGGATACCCGATGAGACACGTCCCACGGGGTGTTCATCTGGAAGGTCTTTTCTTCAAGGAAAGAGAAAGTGACAGAGCACTAAAGACGGAAATAGTGCACGCTTGGAAACATGTTCATAAGAAAGGACGGGAGTCTCTAGGAAAACCGGATTGTGTCTCGGTGGAGCCTTATCTCCACTGGGTACAAACTAGAGCTCTCAAGCTAAAGATGCCTTATCCTAGTCACAGAGTTCTTCCACCGAGGGAGTCTGTCATGTACTTCATGACTGAGACTGAAAAGCTTCAGGTTACTCTCAACAAAGTTCAACGGGAGAAGAGGTCTTGGAAGAACAAGTATCGCACCCTCAACGTAGAGTGCATCAAAATACAACAATTACTAAAAGAAAAAGATGCTCTGATTGAAATTTTGGAGCAACATGCTGTAGAGAATCAAGATGACCAAAGGAATTTGCTCACTCCTTTCACCTGGAAAAGGAATGACAACCCGACAGCGGCCCAAGAGCCCCGGTCAAAGAAAAGGAAAGTACCAGAATTAGCACCCGATTTCTCTTCAGAGAGGACTCGGGACCCATTAGCTTAGGTTTCTGTTTCTGCACCTTGTAATCTACTGTATTTCCATCTCTGTAATCCTTTGAATTCAATGAAAAAGGGTTTCCCCACTGTTTGATATTTGCAATCTAATTGTCGAAGTTTATTTTGATTAAACCAAAAAACAATTAATATAATCATTGCATTCATCATTCTCACGTAACATATTCTTCTTCCCTACGAATCTCACGTTTGTGTCTCGATTCTAGAGTCAAACTGTCTCATTCGTATAATACTCGGGCCAATCGTCAGAAAAAGATGGATGATCTTGAGGAAGAAAACAGAGAGTTAAAAAAAGAGATCGACGCTCTGAGAGAGGATATGAGAAAGCTTCGTAACGACATGCAAGCCATGGCAGAGGCTCAGCTACAAAGAACTGTGATCTCAGAGATCATCTCAACGCCCATCGTGGAGAAGTATGATCCTAGGTATCAAATACCGAAAGATCGTCCCTGGGGCATGTCTGTTAACTATATCCCGGAAGGAAATGTTCCGCCGATCGCTGAAGATCAGGGAATCACAACAGAAGCCGCTGGGCCTGAAGGTTACAAACTTCAGGAAAGCGAAGATGCCAGGGGAATACTAAAGACTCCTGAAGGTTAAAAACTTCGGGAAACGCCAAGATTCAGTGTCGTAGTTATGGTACCACCCCCTGTGGTGCACACTGTCCCGGAAGGACAGATTCCGCCGATACCTGCTGGTAAAAAGGAAACTTTGTTTGATAGAATGGATGAATTCTAGGAACAGTTCTTGGAAATGCAGAAAGAACTGCAAGCCATCCGCGGTCTGGATCTATTTTGAAAGGACGCCGCAGACCTCTGCTTGGTCCCCAATGTGAAAGTCCCGCACAAATTCCAAGTGCCCGACTTTGAAAAATACAAGGGTAACTCCTGCCCTCAAAGACATCTGGTGATGTACGCTCGGTGGATGTCAGCTCAAATGGAGAATCAGGACCTACTGATTCACTACTTCCAGGATAGTTTAACCGGTGCCGCATTAAAATGGTACATGGGTTTAAACCGTACTACGATCAGTACATTCAGAGATCTTGGTACTGCCTTCGTCCAACAATACAAATACAATTTGGACATGGCACCCGACAGAGATCAACTCAGATCAATGTCGTAAAAGGACAAGGAAACCTTTAAGGAGTATGCTCAAAGGTGGCGTGAAATTGCCGCTCAAATTTGTCCGCCTCTTGAGGAAAAAGAGATGACAAAGATCTTCTTAAAGACCTTAAACTTATTTTACTATGACCGAATGGTTGCCAGTGCGCCCAATGATTTCACCGAGATGGTGGGCATGGGTGTACGTCTTGAGGAAGCCGTCTGAGAAGGACGTTTGGTAAAAGACACTGGATCGACGAGCGGTACTAAAAAATACGGTAGTGCTCTCCCTACGAAAAAAGAGCAAGATATTGGGAATATCTCTCTCGGAAAGCAAAGCGTCAATATCAACCGGTAGCAGCTGTAACTCCTGCTATCAACCATGCGCCTATTCCTACGTATCAACCTCAGGTTGCGCAGAGCCAACCTGATCAGCAAAGGACACAACAGCCTCTTCAGCAGGCTCGTCACCAATACAACAACAACCGTACAACACGGCCACCAGGATTTGATCCTATACCCGTATCGTACGCAGAGATGTTTCCATTACTGCTAGCCAAGGGGCATATTCAGACTAAGTCCCCTCTTACAGTACCGGAAAATCCGCCTTTTTGGTTTAAGGTGGATCAAACTTGCCCTTACCACCAAGGAGGTCCTGGGCATAACATTGAGAATTGTCTCAATTTCAAGTCCGACGTGCAAAAACTTGTTAGGAGCGGGGTCTTATCCTTCAAGGATACAAATCCTAATGTTCTTACGAACCCGCTGCCTCAACATGAGAAGGCTGCAGTCAATCTGATTGAGAAAGAGACTAACAATGTTTATCAAATTCACGATGTACTCTTGTTAAAGACCAATCTGTTCAAGATGCATTGTAGACGGAGTGGATATGGCCATGTGCCACTTCATAATTATCATCAATGTGATATCTACTCTAAAGACAACCAAGGATGTTCTGTAGTGCAAGCAGCTCTACAGGAACAAATGGATCTCGGATGGATCCAAGAACACCGAGTTCATGGAGTTAACATGGTTTACACGAATTCCAACGTCATTCAAAACCACGATATCCGTGCAATGAATGTCAACTTGGTGGCAATGCACTCAAGGCAAAGGCAGTATCATAATCTTCCGCGGCACGATTACAGTTCTTGTCTGACTAGCTTGGTAAACAAACAGGGATGCTCTTTCATAAAAGAAGCTCTCCAGCGTCAGATGGATCCAAGACTACCATGATAGGAACTCCTATCAGATCAATATGGTTCAAATCTTTGATATTCACGTGATGAATACCAACCTGGTAGAGTTACATGCTGAACAGGTCCGGCTCAGATTCCTGGTATCACATAATTATCACAGCTGTAAAGCGGGTTGCGAAAATGATCGAGGTTGTACCCTTGTCCAGGAGACACTTCAGCACTTGTTAAATCACTGGTGGATGCCAATTTATATGGATGAAGATACTCAACAAATTAGTATCAGTAACAGGAATCCTACTCGGCGTCAGAGTCAGGATGTCCGACTTGTGGAAGTTAACCTAGTGAGGTTACATTGTATTCAAAGTGGGCGTGGCCAGGTGCCACCACACAATTACGACCGTTGTACTGTCTGTTCAGAAAGTAACCAAGGGTGCTACCTTGTGCGAGCAGCACTTCAGGGTCAGGTGGATCGTGGAGAAATTCGTCCATATTCGGGTTCTGGACCCATCAACTGGACGCCGAACTACCTTGCCGATCAAGTTGAGGATGTTGTCACCATCTCTGGTCATCATAGGACCAGGGATGTTTTGCCATTATCCCTCTACTTGGCGAATTTAAGGTTCCCAACCAGGAACGGATCGAGATTATTTACGATGGTCAAAAAAATCAGAAGGTTCCCATAGTCATCTATCTGTCGGGACCACTACCGTATGAGTCAACTAAGGCTATCCTTTACAAATATGGTGCAACAATAATTGAAAATGGAAAGGAAATTCCATTACCCTCCATCGTGAATATTGCAGACATCAGTCGTGTAACACGGAGTGGTAGAATCTTCAACCGAGGGGTTGGGGAACCTAACAAAGAAAAGTAACTTCAAACGGAAACTCCTGATCTACCAGTCGGTCAATCCAGTAATCCCGACCTTTCAAAATACGATGATGAGATGCTGAAGCTCATCCAAAGGAGTGAATACAACATTATTGATCAATTGTTACAGACTCCTTCAAAGATCTCAGTATTATCACTGTTACTCAGTTCAGAAGCCCACAAGGAGGCTCTACAGAAAGTCTTGGAGCAAGCCTTTGTGGAACAGGATGTAACAATCAGACAGTTCGATAGTATTGTTCTAACATCACTTTCTGCAACAATTTGGGAATTAGTGATGAGGAATTACCTGAAGAGGGTCGTCGTCATTACATGGCGCTCAATATCACAGTTAACTGTCAGGACGATGCTTTGGCCAGCGTACTGGTAGACACAGGGTTGGCCCTGAATGTTATGCCGAAGTCCACTTTGATGTAATTATCATTCAAAGGCCCTCCGATGAGAATCAGCGAGGTTGTCGTCAAAGCATTCGACGGATCCAGAAAAACGGTTATCGGCGAAGTTGATCTTCCCATAACTATTGGTCCTCACACTTTCCAAGTCACTTTCCAGGTCATGGACATCCGGGCAACGTACAGTTATTTATTAGGAAGACCTTGGATACATCAGGCTGGAGCGGTCACCTCGACCCTCCACCAAAAGCTAAAGTTCGTGAAGAACGATCAACTTGTCACAGTTTGTGGGGAACAAGCCTTGCTTGTGAGTAACTTGTCGTCATCTACAGGTATAGAACCCGAGGAGGTTATTGGAACTCAGTTCCAAGCACTGTCGGTGAGCAAGAACAATCAGTTCAAAGAAGGAACTTCCATTTCTTCATACAATGATGCTATCAAAGCGGTCGAGAGTACCGATACAATCGGATGGGGACAGCTTGTCATCCCTATTGACAATAAAACAAAGAAGGGTCTTGGTTTTTTTGCAACCTGTACCCGGACAGCTGCCAATGAAGAAAGTCTTCATCCCCTTCAAAACTTCTTCCACAGTGGAGGTTTCCTTCACCCAGTGTCTCATGCAGTACATGCTATCAATGAGGAAGATCCCTCTGACACAGATGAAGAATGGAAGTCCTATCTTAATGAGGACGGTTATATGTCTCAGGAAGAGGTGCTTATACCATTTTGCTATCCCGCACAGAGTCCGAGATTTATACCATGGTCAGACGTCGAAACGATCTATGGAGATTGTGATCCGAAAGGATGCCGTGCTCCGCCAAATTCGTTAGAGGAGGACACTCTGATGAAAGACAACTTTGACTACAACTACTATGGCCCGATGGATGGCCTGCCAATGTGGCAGCCTTACCTAGGAAACTTGAGGCAAGAAAGTCAGTCGAATGATGAAAATCAGTTGAGCATCATTGAACAGAATACCTGTGTCCCCACCATGTCATGGGATCAACACTCAGGTCATTCAAAAACTACTCAACATGAAGATGAATTTGCAACGTTTGCAGGACTCGAGTTCATCAACTATACATTTCTTGAGGTCAACGTCATCGAGAGAGATGACTCCTTCAGTTCCAAAGAAGTTTGGGACACTCTGGGAGAACCAAGTGGAAAATACGACTATATGGTCAAGTACACCGCTCCCGAAAGCTCTCGTATCAGGTTCGAAGACATCCAGCCAACTGGATGGGGAGATGTACCTGAGAGCACAAATGCTATGCAGAATGCAACAGAGGAATCCTCCTACGACAACTCTGCCTGGGAGACAGATTCCAATGATCCTGCTCGACCAGAAATCAGCGTCATTTCTGAAGACAAATCAAGGAAGGTACCAGACTTTGTGATTCACCGAGGACTTCGCCGCCAATGGGTTGCCGTCGAGGTTCCGGAGGTCGTTCATCAGTCAAAGTAATTGCCATCTTTTAACCTTTCACCCTGCCCAGGTGAAATAGATGTTTTGATAGGGCTCGCTTTCTGTAAATTTCCCTCTTCGCTTTGCCCAAAGCGACAGAGTTTTGTTTTATAGGGCTGTAGTTTCAAGGATCGACTTGTTCATTAATAAAATAATGTCGTTCTGTAATTTCTGCATTAATCGCTGTTTTCTCTTTTCTTTTTTCAGAAAATGGTAATCCTAAAAAACAATTAAAAATAAAAACAAGCAGTAAAATAAAACACTGCACACACTTTTGCATTTTCTCTATCTCTTCTAAACACGAATCATCACGTCATGCAGATTGCTTGTTTTAAACCCCGTTGAAACATATGATCTGATGCCTTCTCCCAACTTTGAGTTCCTGGTATTCGAGGCTGAAGAAGAAAATGACAACAAAATTCCAGAAGAGATCTCCCGATTACTCAGACAAGAGGAAAGGTCCATTGAACCTCACAAAGAACCGTTGGAAACGGTAAACTTGGGTTCAGAAAAAGAGAGAAAAGAAATCAGGATTAGGACACTGCTCGGTCCAACTGCCAGAGAGGGTTTGATAAAGCTTCTCAGAGAATTTCCCGATGTATTCGCTTGGTCCTATCAGGATATGCTAGGGTTGGATACCAGCATCGTGGAACATCATTTACTGTTAAGATCGGAATGTCCGCCAGTAAAGTAAAGGTTGAGACGCACTCACCCGGACATGGCCATCAAAATCAAAGAGGAGGTACAGAAACAGATCGACGCGGGTTTCCTCGCTACATCTGAATATCCTCAATGGTTAGCCAACATCGTACCTGTTCCCAAAAAGGACGGAAAGGTCAGAATGTGTGTCGACTACAGAGATCTGAACAAGGCTAGTCCAAAGGACGACTTTCCTTTACCACACATTGACATGCTGGTGGACAGTACAACAAAGTTCAAAGTTTTCTCCTTCATGGATGGATTCTCGGGCTATAACCAGATTAAAATGGCGCCGAAAGATATGGAGAAAACTTCGTTCATTACCCCATGGGGTACCTTTTGTTACAAGGTAATGTCGTTCGGTTTGAAGAACGTCCGGGCAACCTATCAAAGGGCCATGACTACTCTGTTTCATGACATGATACACAGAGAAATCGACGTGTATGTCGATGACATGATTGCCAAATCTAAAATAGAGAGTGAGCATGTTGAACACCTGTCAAAACTATTCGAGCATTTGCGAAAGTACAAACTCCACTTGAATCCCAACAAATGCACCTTCGGTGTCCGTTCAGGGAAACTACTAGGGTTCATCGTCAGCCAGAAAGGAATTGAGGTTGATCCTGACAAGGTCAAGGCCATTCAAGAAATGCCT
The DNA here is from genome assembly GCA_022829125.1 of Lathyrus tuberosus. Taxonomy (NCBI): domain Eukaryota; kingdom Viridiplantae; phylum Streptophyta; class Magnoliopsida; order Fabales; family Fabaceae; genus Lathyrus; species Lathyrus tuberosus. The sequence continues at coordinate 14,291,436 of JALAZF010000055.1, forward strand.
TCTCCGAAAACTGAAAAACAAGTCAGAGGATTCTGGGACGTTTGAACTACATCTCCAGATTCATATTCCTTATGACCGCGACCTGTGCGCTGATTTTCAAATTACGCAAAAAGAACCAGGATTGCGTTTGGTTAGAAGATTGCCAAACCGCCTTCGACAGTATCAAGGAATATCTGTTGAATCCTCCGATTCTATCACCTCCAGTGGAAGGAAGACCACTGATCATTTACCTCATAGTTCTAGAGTACTCAATGGGGTGTGTACTTGGCCAACAAGACAAAACTAAACGGAAAGAGTCTGCCATTTACTATTTGAGCAAGAAATTCACCGACTGCGAAACTCGGAACACGATGCTTGAGAAAACTTGTTGCGCTTTGGCTTGGGCAGCCAAACGTCATTGCGAATACATGATTCGTTATACTACTTGGTTAATCTCAGAAATGGATCCAATCAAGTATGTCTTCGAAAAACCTGCTCTCACGGGAAGGATTGCCCGTTGGCAGATGTTGCTATCAGAATATGACATAGAGTACCACGCTCAAAAAGCCGTTAAGGGAAGTATTTTAGCTGATCATTTGGCTCATCAACCAATTGACGATCAAGAATCAATCGGGTTTGACTTCCCATACGAAGATGTCATGTATTTAAAAATGAAAGATTGCGATGAACCGCTACCCAGTGAAGGGCCAGAACCAAGTTCCCAATGGGGACTTATCTTTGACGGAGCAGTTAATCATTATGGAAACGGAATTGGGGCAATAATTGTTACCCCTCAGGGTACCCACATTCCTTTCACTACCAGACTTACGTTCAAATGCACAAACAACGAGGGCAAATACGAAGCTTTTATTATGGGTCTCGAAGAAGCGATCGACTTAAGGATCAAGAACTTGGATGTATATGGCGACTCAGCTCTGGTTATCAATCAAATCACAGGAGATTGGAACACATACCAATCAGGATTGATTCCTTACAAAGACTATGCAAGAAGGTTGTTACCTTTCTTTAACAGAGTCGAGTTTCATCACGTCCCTCGTAATGAGAATCACATGGCTGACGCTTTAGCCACTCTCTCCTCCATGATTAGTGTAGGTCAATGGAACGACTTACCTAAGATTGACATAATGCACCTTGAACGACCCACTTACATCTTCACGATTGAAGCAGTCCTAGACGACAGACCTTGGTATTACGATATTAAATGCTTCCTTTAGAAACAAGAGTACCCACCTGGGACGTCCAGGAAAGACAGAAAGACCCTCAGAAGATTGGCTGGAAACTTCTTCCTGAGCGGTGACACGCTGTATAAGCGAAATTTTGACATGGTCTTGCTCCGATGCATAGACATACCAGAAGCAGACATGCTGATAAAAGAAATTCATGAAGGATCCTTTGACACTCATTCCAATGGACACGCAATGGCGAGAAAAAGTCTAAGAGCAAGGTACTACTGGTTGACCATGGAATCCGACTGCTATAAGTACATGAGGAGGTGTCACAAGTGTCAGATATACTCTGACAAAATTCATGTACCACCAACACATCTCAAAGTTCTTTCTTCCCCATGGCCTTTCTCCATATGGGGAATCGATATGATTGGCATGATTGAACCCAAGGCTTCAAACGGACATCGATTCATCCTAGTAGCCATTGACTACTTCACCAAGTGGGTCGAAGCAGCGTCATTCGCCAATGTAACCCGACAAGTGGTGGTCCGATTTATCAAAAACAATATCATCTGCCGTTATGGTGTTCCAAGCGAGATCATTACAGATAATGGATCTAACTTGAACAATAAGATGATGAAAGAGTTGTGCGTAGAGTTCAAGATCGAACATCATAACTCATCTCCCTACCGACCCAAGATGAACGAAGCGGTAGAAGCGGCTATTAAGAATATCAAGAAGATCGTTCAAAAGATGGTTGTAACCTACAAAGACTAGCACGAGATGCTACCCTTTGCTCTTCACGGTTATCGCACATCTGTTCGCAATTCAACCGGGGCAACCCCTTTCTCTCTAGTGTATGGTATGGAAGCAGTGCTCCCCATAGAAGTAAAGATCCCGTCAATCCGAGTATTGATGGAAGTTAAGCTTACAAAAGCTGAATGGTGTCAAAGTCGACACGACGAATTGAATCTGATCGAGGAAAAGAGAATAACGGCACTATGCCATGGTCATCTGTATCAACAGAGAATGAAGAAGGCGTTTGACAAAAAGGTCCGACCTCGTGTCTTCAGGAAAGGAGACCTCGTGCTCAAGAAGATATAATATTTTCTCACTGATTCTCGGGGCAAGTGGACCCTATATTATGATGGCCCCTACGTGTTCATGAAAGCATTCTCAGGTGGCGCTTTGAGACTCGCAACCATGGACGGAGAGGAATTTGCCTGCCCCACGAATGTTGATGTAGTCAAGAAATACTTCGCCTAAACTAAAAAAAAAACGTCTCGGTGAATTGAAAACCCGAAAGGGCGGTCCAGGCAAAAATTAGAGACAAAATAAAAAAATCATCCCGGTGGATTGGAAACATCACAGTACAATCCAGGCAAAAGTTAGGGATAATGGCAAGTAACTATGTTCAACAGAGGCGAATCCCTCAGTAGCAGCAGTTACATCATCTGTCAGAAAACTCCAGTCAAGGTCATCTTCGACAGAAGCTCAGGATGCCCCGAATTCAAAGTTGGTAGAAGGATAGCGGTCATTATGTTTCAACGTAGCTCTTTTCCCTGTAAATTACCATTTTCTAACTTTGTAATTACTCTTTGGAATCACGCGCTTGGCTGATTTCCATCATAGCAATAAAATTTGAGCCTTTGTGCTTTTGTTTGTAATTCTTATTTGTTTTAGCTTTACAGAACGACGTTGTTAACATGATTAACGATTCTTGAAATAAAACAAAAATGAATTTACTTGTTAAAACTTTTTCTGCTTTTAAAATAAAGTCGGCAATTTCTTTTGACTGTTGAGAATCAAAGGAACATCAACTGCTTCTCCAGAAGTAAGCGAACTTCAAAGTGCAGAATCGAAGTACTCCTTCTAAACTGGTACGCCTGAATGAAGGATCAACTGTGTCAGAGAATGCTAGGGTTGGATACCAGCATCGTGGAACATCATTTACTGTTAAGATCGGAATGTCCGCCAGTAAAGTAAAGGTTGAGACGCACTCACCCGGACATGGCCATCAAAATCAAAGAGGAGGTACAGAAACAGATCGACGCGGGTTTCCTCGCTACATCTGAATATCCTCAATGGTTAGCCAACATCGTACCTGTTCCCAAAAAGGACGGAAAGGTCAGAATGTGTGTCGACTACAGAGATCTGAACAAGGCTAGTCCAAAGGACGACTTTCCTTTACCACACATTGACATGCTGGTGGACAGTACAACAAAGTTCAAAGTTTTCTCCTTCATGGATGGATTCTCGGGCTATAACCAGATTAAAATGGCGCCGAAAGATATGGAGAAAACTTCGTTCATTACCCCATGGGGTACCTTTTGTTACAAGGTAATGTCGTTCGGTTTGAAGAACGTCGGGGCAACCTATCAAAGGGCCATGACTACTCTGTTTCATGACATGATACACAGAGAAATCGACGTGTATGTCGATGACATGATTGCCAAATCTAAAATAGAGAGTGAGCATGTTGAACACCTGTCAAAACTATTCGAGCATTTGCAAAAGTACAAACTCCGCTTGAATCCCAACAAATGCACCTTCGGTGTCCGTTCAGGGAAACTACTAGGGTTCATCGTCAGCCAGAAAGGAATTGAGGTTGATCCTGACAAGGTCAAGGCCATTCAAGAAATGCCTTCTCCGAAAACTGAAAAACAAGTCAGAGGATTCTGGGACGTTTGAACTACATCTCCAGATTCATATTCCTTATGACCGCGACCTGTGCGCTGATTTTCAAATTACGCAAAAAGAACCAGGATTGCGTTTGGTTAGAAGATTGCCAAACCGCCTTCGACAGTATCAAGGAATATCTGTTGAATCCTCCGATTCTATCACCTCCAGTGGAAGGAAGACCACTGATCATTTACCTCATAGTTCTAGAGTACTCAATGGGGTGTGTACTTGGCCAACAAGACAAAACTAAACGGAAAGAGTCTGCCATTTACTATTTGAGCAAGAAATTCACCGACTGCGAAACTCGGAACACGATGCTTGAGAAAACTTGTTGCGCTTTGGCTTGGGCAGCCAAACGTCATTGCGAATACATGATTCGTTATACTACTTGGTTAATCTCAGAAATGGATCCAATCAAGTATGTCTTCGAAAAACCTGCTCTCACGGGAAGGATTGCCCGTTGGCAGATGTTGCTATCAGAATATGACATAGAGTACCACGCTCAAAAAGCCGTTAAGGGAAGTATTTTAGCTGATCATTTGGCTCATCAACCAATTGACGATCAAGAATCAATCGGGTTTGACTTCCCAGACGAAGATGTCATGTATTTAAAAATGAAAGATTGCGATGAACCGCTACCCAGTGAAGGGCCAGAACCAAGTTCCCAATGGGGACTTATCTTTGACGGAGCAGTTAATCATTATGGAAACGGAATTGGGGCAATAATTGTTACCCCTCAGGGTACCCACATTCCTTTCACTACCAGACTTACGTTCAAATGCACAAACAACGAGGGCAAATACGAAGCTTTTATTATGGGTCTCGAAGAAGCGATCGACTTAAGGATCAAGAACTTGGATGTATATGGCGACTCAGCTCTGGTTATCAATCAAATCACAGGAGATTGGAACACATACCAATCAGGATTGATTCCTTACAAAGACTATGCAAGAAGGTTGTTACCTTTCTTTAACAGAGTCGAGTTTCATCACGTCCCTCGTAATGAGAATCACATGGCTGACGCTTTAGCCACTCTCTCCTCCATGATTAGTGTAGGTCAATGGAACGACTTACCTAAGATTGACATAATGCACCTTGAACGACCCACTTACATCTTCACGATTGAAGCAGTCCTAGACGACAGACCTTGGTATTACGATATTAAATGCTTCCTTTAGAAACAAGAGTACCCACCTGGGACGTCCAGGAAAGACAGAAAGACCCTCAGAAGATTGGCTGGAAACTTCTTCCTGAGCGGTGACACGCTGTATAAGCGAAATTTTGACATGGTCTTGCTCCGATGCATAGACATACCAGAAGCAGACATGCTGATAAAAGAAATTCATGAAGGATCCTTTGACACTCATTCCAATGGACACGCAATGGCGAGAAAAAGTCTAAGAGCAAGGTACTACTGGTTGACCATGGAATCCGACTGCTATAAGTACATGAGGAGGTGTCACAAGTGTCAGATATACTCTGACAAAATTCATGTACCACCAACACATCTCAAAGTTCTTTCTTCCCCATGGCCTTTCTCCATATGGGGAATCGATATGATTGGCATGATTGAACCCAAGGCTTCAAACGGACATCGATTCATCCTAGTAGCCATTGACTACTTCACCAAGTGGGTCGAAGCAGCGTCATTCGCCAATGTAACCCGACAAGTGGTGGTCCGATTTATCAAAAACAATATCATCTGCCGTTATGGTGTTCCAAGCGAGATCATTACAGATAATGGATCTAACTTGAACAATAAGATGATGAAAGAGTTGTGCGTAGAGTTCAAGATCGAACATCATAACTCATCTCCCTACCGACCCAAGATGAACGAAGCGGTAGAAGCGGCTATTAAGAATATCAAGAAGATCGTTCAAAAGATGGTTGTAACCTACAAAGACTAGCACGAGATGCTACCCTTTGCTCTTCACGGTTATCGCACATCTGTTCGCAATTCAACCGGGGCAACCCCTTTCTCTCTAGTGTATGGTATGGAAGCAGTGCTCCCCATAGAAGTAAAGATCCCGTCAATCCGAGTATTGATGGAAGTTAAGCTTACAAAAGCTGAATGGTGTCAAAGTCGACACGACGAATTGAATCTGATCGAGGAAAAGAGAATAACGGCACTATGCCATGGTCATCTGTATCAACAGAGAATGAAGAAGGCGTTTGACAAAAAGGTCCGACCTCGTGTCTTCAGGAAAGGAGACCTCGTGCTCAAGAAGATATAATATTTTCTCACTGATTCTCGGGGCAAGTGGACCCTATATTATGATGGCCCCTACGTGTTCATGAAAGCATTCTCAGGTGGCGCTTTGAGACTCGCAACCATGGACGGAGAGGAATTTGCCTGCCCCACGAATGTTGATGTAGTCAAGAAATACTTCGCCTAAACTAAAAAAAAACGTCTCGGTGAATTGAAAACCCGAAAGGGCGGTCCAGGCAAAAATTAGAGACAAAATAAAAAAATCATCCCGGTGGATTGGAAACATCACAGTACAATCCAGGCAAAAGTTAGGGATAATGGCAAGTAACTATGTTCAACAGAGGCGAATCCCTCAGTAGCAGCAGTTACATCATCTGTCAGAAAACTCCAGTCAAGGTCATCTTCGACAGAAGCTCAGGATGCCCCGAATTCAAAGTTGGTAGAAGGATAGCGGTCATTATGTTTCAACGTAGCTCTTTTCCCTGTAAATTACCATTTTCTAACTTTGTAATTACTCTTTGGAATCACGCGCTTGGCTGATTTCCATCATAGCAATAAAATTTGAGCCTTTGTGCTTTTGTTTGTAATTCTTATTTGTTTTAGCTTTACAGAACGACGTTGTTAACATGATTAACGATTCTTGAAATAAAACAAAAATGAATTTACTTGTTAAAACTTTTTCTGCTTTTAAAATAAAGTCGGCAATTTCTTTTGACTGTTGAGCATCAAAGGAACATCAACTGCTTCTCCAGAAGTAAGCGAACTTCAAAGTGCAGAATCGAAGTACTCCTTCTAAACTGGTACGCCTGAATGAAGGATCAACTGTGTCAGAGAATGCTAGGGTTGGATACCAGCATCGTGGAACATCATTTACTGTTAAGATCGGAATGTCCGCCAGTAAAGTAAAGGTTGAGACGCACTCACCCGGACATGGCCATCAAAATCAAAGAGGAGGTACAGAAACAGATCGACGCGGGTTTCCTCGCTACATCTGAATATCCTCAATGGTTAGCCAACATCGTACCTGTTCCCAAAAAGGACGGAAAGGTCAGAATGTGTGTCGACTACAGAGATCTGAACAAGGCTAGTCCAAAGGACGACTTTCCTTTACCACACATTGACATGCTGGTGGACAGTACAACAAAGTTCAAAGTTTTCTCCTTCATGGATGGATTCTCGGGCTATAACCAGATTAAAATGGCGCCGAAAGATATGGAGAAAACTTCGTTCATTACCCCATGGGGTACCTTTTGTTACAAGGTAATGTCGTTCGGTTTGAAGAACGTCGGGGCAACCTATCAAAGGGCCATGACTACTCTGTTTCATGACATGATACACAGAGAAATCGACGTGTATGTCGATGACATGATTGCCAAATCTAAAATAGAGAGTGAGCATGTTGAACACCTGTCAAAACTATTCGAGCATTTGCAAAAGTACAAACTCCGCTTGAATCCCAACAAATGCACCTTCGGTGTCCGTTCAGGGAAACTACTAGGGTTCATCGTCAGCCAGAAAGGAATTGAGGTTGATCCTGACAAGGTCAAGGCCATTCAAGAAATGCCTTCTCCGAAAACTGAAAAACAAGTCAGAGGATTCTGGGACGTTTGAACTACATCTCCAGATTCATATTCCTTATGACCGCGACCTGTGCGCTGATTTTCAAATTACGCAAAAAGAACCAGGATTGCGTTTGGTTAGAAGATTGCCAAACCGCCTTCGACAGTATCAAGGAATATCTGTTGAATCCTCCGATTCTATCACCTCCAGTGGAAGGAAGACCACTGATCATTTACCTCATAGTTCTAGAGTACTCAATGGGGTGTGTACTTGGCCAACAAGACAAAACTAAACGGAAAGAGTCTGCCATTTACATTTGAGCAAGAAATTCACCGACTGCGAAACTCGGAACACGATGCTTGAGAAAACTTGTTGCGCTTTGGCTTGGGCAGCCAAACGTCATTGCGAATACATGATTCGTTATACTACTTGGTTAATCTCAGAAATGGATCCAATCAAGTATGTCTTCGAAAAACCTGCTCTCACGGGAAGGATTGCCCGTTGGCAGATGTTGCTATCAGAATATGACATAGAGTACCACGCTCAAAAAGCCGTTAAGGGAAGTATTTTAGCCGATCATTTGGCTCATCAACCAATTGACGATCAAGAATCAATCGGGTTTGACTTCCCAGACGAAGATGTCATGTATTTAAAAATGAAAGATTGCGATGAACCGCTACCCAGTGAAGGGCCAGAACCAAGTTCCCAATGGGGACTTATCTTTGACAGAGCAGTTAATCATTATGGAAACGGAATTGGGGCAATAATTGTTACCCCTCAGGGTACCCACATTCCTTTCACTACCAGACTTACGTTCAAATGCACAAACAACGAGGGCAAATACGAAGCTTTTATTATGGGTCTCGAAGAAGCGATCGACTTAAGGATCAAGAACTTGGATGTATATGGCGACTCAGCTCTGGTTATCAATCAAATCACAGGAGATTGGAACACATACCAATCAGGATTGATTCCTTACAAAGACTATGCAAGAAGGTTGTTACCTTTCTTTAACAGAGTCGAGTTTCATCACGTCCCTCGTAATGAGAATCACATGGCTGACGCTTTAGCCACTCTCTCCTCCATGATTAGTGTAGGTCAATGGAACGACTTACCTAAGATTGACATAATGCACCTTGAACGACCCACTTACATCTTCACGATTGAAGCAGTCCTAGACGACAGACCTTGGTATTACGATATTAAATGCTTCCTTTAGAAACAAGAGTACCCACCTGGGACGTCCAGGAAAGACAGAAAGACCCTCAGAAGATTGGCTGGAAACTTCTTCCTGAGCGGTGACACGCTGTATAAGCGAAATTTTGACATGGTCTTGCTCCGATGCATAGACATACCAGAAGCAGACATGCTGATAAAAGAAATTCATGAAGGATCCTTTGGCACTCATGCCAATGGACACGCAATGGCGAGAAAAAGTCTAAGAGCAAGGTACTACTGGTTGACCATGGAATCCGACTGCTATAAGTACATGAGGAGGTGTCACAAGTGTCAGATATACTCTGACAAAATTCATGTACCACCAACACATCTCAAAGTTCTTTCTTCCCCATGGCCTTTCTCCATATGGGGAATCGATATGATTGGCATGATTGAACCCAAGGCTTCAAACGGACATCGATTCATCCTAGTAGCCATTGACTACTTCACCAAGTGGGTCGAAGCAGCGTCATTCGCCAATGTAACCCGACAAGTGGTGGTCCGATTTATCAAAAACAATATCATCTGCCGTTATGGTGTTCCAAGCGAGATCATTACAGATAATGGATCTAACTTGAACAATAAGATGATGAAAGAGTTGTGCGTAGAGTTCAAGATCGAACATCATAACTCATCTCCCTACCGACCCAAGATGAACGAAGCGGTAGAAGCGGCTATTAAGAATATCAAGAAGATCGTTCAAAAGATGGTTGTAACCTACAAAGACTAGCACGAGATGCTACCCTTTGCTCTTCACGGTTATCGCACATCTGTTCGCAATTCAACCGGGGCAACCCCTTTCTCTCTAGTGTATGGTATGGAAGCAGTGCTCCCCATAGAAGTAAAGATCCCGTCAATCCGAGTATTGATGGAAGTTAAGCTTACAAAAGCTGAATGGTGTCAAAGTCGACACGACGAATTGAATCTGATCGAGGAAAAGAGAATAACGGCACTATGCCATGGTCATCTGTATCAACAGAGAATGAAGAAGGCGTTTGACAAAAAGGTCCGACCTCGTGTCTTCAGGAAAGGAGACCTCGTGCTCAAGAAGATATAATATTTTCTCACTGATTCTCGGGGCAAGTGGACCCTATATTATGATGGCCCCTACGTGTTCATGAAAGCATTCTCAGGTGGCGCTTTGAGACTCGCAACCATGGACGGAGAGGAATTTGCCTGCCCCACGAATGTTGATGTAGTCAAGAAATACTTCGCCTAAACTAAAAAAAAAACGTCTCGGTGAATTGAAAACCCGAAAGGGCGGTCCAGGCAAAAATTAGAGACAAAATAAAAAAATCATCCCGGTGGATTGGAAACATCACAGTACAATCCAGGCAAAAGTTAGGGATAATGGCAAGTAACTATGTTCAACAGAGGCGAATCCCTCAGTAGCAGCAGTTACATCATCTGTCAGAAAACTCCAGTCAAGGTCATCTTCGACAGAAGCTCAGGATGCCCCGAATTCAAAGTTGGTAGAAGGATAGCGGTCATTATGTTTCAACGTAGCTCTTTTCCCTGTAAATTACCATTTTCTAACTTTGTAATTACTCTTTGGAATCACGCGCTTGGCTGATTTCCATCATAGCAATAAAATTTGAGCCTTTGTGCTTTTGTTTGTAATTCTTATTTGTTTTAGCTTTACAGAACGACGTTGTTAACATGATTAACGATTCTTGAAATAAAACAAAAATGAATTTACTTGTTAAAAATTTTTCTGCTTTTAAAATAAAGTCGGCAATTTCTTTTGACTGTTGAGCATCAAAGGAACATCAACTGCTTCTCCAGAAGTAAGCGAACTTCAAAGTGCAGAATCGAAGTACTCCTTCTAAACCGGTACGCCTGAATGAAGGATCAACTGTGTCAGAGACCTTGTTTCATCATTCAGGCGTACCGGTTTAGAAGGAGTAACGACCGAGTTCTTATCTCCTAAGCCCGACCAACATAGCTCCCAACAGGGACTATCTCTCCTAAGCAAGGTGGACTTGCTATCTTGAACCAGCGATATTTCTACACGCCCCGCGATGGCCGAGTATCCAGTCATGTTCATCTTTTAGTTTGTGTGTCGCGTCAGTTTTGTCAGCATAAACATACATACATCATGCATTATTGATTTGCATTCGCATTCATATTGCATCACTATCACTCTAGTTGGTCTCGTTCCCTAGTGATAGAAGTACTCTCAATTGAGTTGTCAGTTCTTTCCTCATCAGGAAATGCTGCGTCTGAACGATCTCTCTCCAGTTTATTTCTGGATTGAAATTGGCCCTTGACCACTTTGATAACTTGAACCTTTGAAAAACCAGAGGAACTTTCAGTCAACATCACTCTTCGCCATTGAAGATGATATCCTTGCTTTCCCCGATTAAGGAAAATCCACAGAGAAAGCCTCGTAATCGGAGATTCGGCAGCACGTCAGTTTCGCTCCGAAGAGATCGCTGATGAAAAGGTCATCGGCACCTCAAAATTGGACCCCATCATATGGCATTTCTCTGGGAAGATCCCGAGAAAAGTATGATGTAAGATCCCAAGCGACAGCAGTCTCCCAAGAGACCTGCTTTCCCCCAGTAGAAACAAATGGCGTATCCAAACAGAGAAGTTTGTGCAACTCTACAACTCAGACAAATGGGTTCCCCAGCAAGTCTGACATCAAATTGTTTCCGTCAAATGGCATCTCCCCAGGAAAATTCGGCGAGAAGTTTAAGGAAAACCGCTACGAGTAGCGTCCCTTGTCAATAAAGTTTATTGACAAAAGAAACTTAGACCAGTTCCTCGGTAGGAAACCAGGATCGAGGGGAAGTTAAAATCAGAAACTAAGACCAGTTCCTTGGTAGAAAACCAGGATCGAGGGGAAGTTGACCAAAAGAAAACTAAGACCAGTTCCTTGGCTGAAGACCAAGATCGAGGGGAAGTTTTACTTTTTTTTAAGCATCATTGCTTAGCAAAAGAAGATGAATGCGTAAGCTACCATTCATGGCCACCATCAAAATTTTGGGTATTCCGATATTTAATCCTCTTGCACCCCGAATGCCCGAATACCTTCGTCATTCACACCTTCGGGTCCAAGAAGATTAAATATGGGCATCTGTCATACCCCAAATTTTGACCACTAAGATTTCCCATCATTGTGAAAATCATCATTACAATATGGAGGAACCATTATATTTCATCAGTCTCCCCAAAGATGGGTGAGCATCCACTACAATCAAAATTAGGGTTTCAAGCCCTCTCAGAGCTTTAGACAAAGGATCAATCAAAGAATGACATGATCTTCAACTTGTCTAACCTCTTAAACATCTACAAATGATCAAAAAGGACTCCCACCCCAAGGATTAAGTACAAAGTTGCTCCCTTCTGGGTGGATCAAGCCTCAAGATGGCCAGTGTCACCAAATTAGGGTTTTGGTCGACTAGGGCCTCCAGGTGGAGAATTTCCTCTGGGCATGAGCCAAGGATCCAAAACACAACCTAATATACTCCATGGAACCTCATGGACCCAATCATCAAGTCAATTTGACCTCAGGGGATGCATACATCAAAAATCAGGAATTAGGGTTTCTTGACCTAATTCACCCCTAAGTTGACTTTTGGGGCAAATCATGAGCCAAGACCTCAAGAGAGGGTTTGAGGGTCTCTAATGAACTATATTGATCCATTTGGAACAATGGATTAATCCAAGAAGTTTGAGCAACAAGCCTCAATTTCATCTGCACCACAGTTAGGGTTTTAAGGAAAAAGTCAATTGTAACTTTGACTTTTAACCAGGACATGCTCCCAAGCCCTAGGACATGAATCAATATACCCTATGACACCCATGGAACATGTCCATCAAGTTTGATTTAGGTCAAGGACATGATTTCCTGAAGGATTGTACAGTTTGGAATTCATCTGATAAAAAGTCAACTGTGCACAAAAGTCAACTTTGACTTTTTGAGATTTTTCACCAAAATGGTTTTTTAACCCTAAAATGATGTTAATGTATGATTTGAATCATCATTCATCAAGAAAAATCAAGAAAAGTTGGATAACTTGTAAAAGGGGTAACCATAAAAACTTAGAAAATTTTCTAAGTTAAAAATAAAGTGGCTAGGGTACCAACTTTGGAGGGTCATAACTCCTAAACCACAAAGCCATTTTCTCCCATACAATGCTTGATTTGTAGATCTCATTGCCCTCTACAAAAACTTCAACTAGACCTAACTCCAATTCATTGTGGATTTTGAGCTATGAGTGAGCCAAAATGGCTGAAAACATGAAAGTACCACTTTTCCAACACTTAGAAAAAATTCTGTCCAAGACAGATTTTGTTGGAAACACCAAAACTTGTGAGGTTTTTTCACACAGTTACAAGCTGAATCAGTTCCAAAGATAAACATCAATGTTGTTGCAAATGTTGCCAAGAATCCAAGCAACTCAATAGCATGAAACCAATCCACTTGTGCCAAGAATTATGGCTGCCACAACACACCATGTCAAGGCTACCATGAAAAATCAGTTTGGGAGTTTTTTGCCATCCACGATTTCTGAGTCAAAAAGAGTGATCATTATGCCACATGCCTTCAATCTGATCATGAACCAACTGATCCAACTGATAGGGTTGAGTCAAAAAGCCAAGGAATCTTCCAACTTGAAATTCATCCACTTTGGCACATTTTACCTTGAATTCAAAGGGCATTAATGTGGAATAGTGCATTTTCAACAAAGTCACTCTACTCAGTCAAGTTCTCTGATTAAACAACAATAAAAACATCTGAAGAATGTGATTTTGGTCAAGGCATAGCCCTGCTCTTTGGAATGGCTAGTTTGCCTTGCTTGAGAAGAAATCCTCCAAGCCAATCCATGCAAATGTGATCTGATCCAGCAGTCATTCACTATTCCTCCAAGACAAAAGTTGATCACCTATAAATAGAGGTTCCAATGGATCATTCAACTCACACCAAAGCCAGTTACAACACTGCTTTCTCTCATTCTTCCTTAAACCTCAAGTTTCTTGGTTTTTGAGTAACCACTATCAGGTTTTGAGTTGCAGCCTCAAGCAATCAATTCCAATTGCTCAAACACATCACATATGATGTATTTTATGTGTCCAAACAATTAAACACTGACTGTAACACCTCAGGCTCAAAATCACCCTTCAACCAAGCCATTATGCCTCAATTATGCAGTTGGAGGTCTCCAGCTTAATCCAAAGAGTTTCAAAGTGTTCCAAAGCTTGCAACACACTCCATAACATCCATTAAAGTTGTAGGGATCATTAATTCAAAACTGGAATAAAGTTTGTGCAGAGTTCCATTTCAGCTTGCATCAAGGTAAGCCTCAAAACTCAAACTCCATGATCCATGCATATTTCCTCGCATGATATTTTTGCCAATTGTTTGCCATCATATGTTGATTGTTTTCCCTCAGAAAATTTGATCATAGGACTCATAATCATGTCTGCACGATTGCTTTGGCAAAATTAGGGTTCATACGGCCACAATGATATAATTTGTTATACACTGAAAATGAATGAAATTGGGTATTGCCATCTTCTTCGTTGTGAATAACGCATGAGTTTGGTGTTTGAATCATGTCAAATGGTTGAGAGATGAGTGAGATAGAGGGCTTCACGCATCAGAGCTTGAGGAAGAAGATGGCCATGGCGCCATTTTTAGAAAATCCAACAAGTTCTCTATATATTTTTCCCTTGCCATGTTATATTTGAATTGGCATTGCGCCCGAGCTGTTCATCAGTTCGTTTTTTGTGTATTAGCAAGCGAGAGGTCTGGGGTTTGAATCCCCCACGCCCCAGACTTCTTTTTATCATTTGTTTATTTTGTTATTTTTCATATTATTATTTTTAATGATTTGAAAAATTAATAACTCCTTCAATTTTTATCATTTTTGATTGGTTCTTTTTGCAATAATTCACAAAAATGTTTAAATATTTGATTTTACCAAAAAATTCCAAAAATATTATTTATTTCATATATTTGATATTTTTGCAAAGAATTAATGTTTTATGTGTTTTTAGCATTTAAAATATTTTTTCTGCCTTTGTTTTCTAACCCTAATTTGATTTCAATCATTTTGTAGGAAAAAACCTGATTTTTTGGAACATTGATCCAAGATCATAATTTGTTTTCACATATTTAACAAACATTGATCATTTTAATTGAATTTTTATTCAATTAAAAATACATTTTGAAAACAAATTAGGGTTTTGAATCAATTCAACCCTCATCAAACTTTTTCAAACACTCATGGGCCTCTAATAGAGTGTAAGACCCAATCCTTTTTTTTGACCAAATCATTTTTGGGCCTCAGTATATTGTATAAGTCCTGATATCGTCAAAAACAAACGGCGTGATCGTCGCCTTTTCAAAAAAACCTTAGGCCTACCCTCGAGTAGTAAGACCCAATCCTTTGTAAATACAAACATTTTTTGGGCCTCACTTATTGTATAAGTCCCTCTGCGTTAAAAGAAAATCCCGGCGCGATCGCCATTTTTAAACGAAACAAACTTTGGGCCTACCCTCGTGTTATAAGCCCCACTCTTTTTCTTTAAACTTTTTGGGCCTCTTGAGAGAGTGTAAGACCCATCCCTCTGTACAGAAAACCTTTTTGGGCCATAGTCACTTGTATAAGTCCCTTTGTACAAATTCAAACAGTGCGCTCCCTGATAAAACCCTGGGCCTCTCCTTGAGCTGTGAGCCCCAAATCTTTCTTTTTCAAAGCACTTTCTCCTTTGATTTTAAATATACTGTTGTTTTCAATCTTTCTTTGTTGAACAACTAACCAAACAGCATGGAAGCTCTACAACCGAGTAAGTGGTTATTGCTTTCATTTACCGCTTTCATATACATATAACTGTATTGTGGGGCTGTTTTGCTGTAAGTCTTCTTTCATAAACTCATATCAACTGTGTAATAATAGTATAGATATTTCGAGTTTCCCCGGCAACTACGTCTAGAACTAGGTGACGCCGTTTCGCTTATTCGTAGAAATAGACAATTAGATTCCCAATAGGATCACCAGATACAGTCTTCTCTTCGGCTGTCCTTATTAGGAATTGTCAAGAAACTCTACTCCCAGAGATGAATGTATTCTCCGTGAATGGCATCTTTGAGTTTCTTCCAAATTCTCGAACTTTCCTGACTTGATCTATTCCTCGTGAATAGCTTGCCTTGAATTTTTCGGGGTTTGGGGACCCACGGGCTTCTTAAAAGCATTGGCCTCCTCTTGGGCATCGTACAAGGACCCACAGGCTTCCTAAAAGCAAACCCCGCCTCCTCTTGGGCTTAGTACAAGGACCCGTCAGCTTCTTAGAAGTATTCACAGCCTCCTCTTAGGCTTCGTATAATGATCTCTTCCTCCGGGAATAATAGCCTCCTCTTGGGCTTAATACAAGGACCGATCGGCTTCTTAAAAGTTTCCAGCCTCCTCTTGGGCTTCGTACAAATTGTCCCGACGACCTCCTAGAGGTATAGGAACAGAACCTAGTCATCTTCATAGAACAGTCATTTCAAGAGTCTACTACTGTTTCTCAAAGCATAGCACAAAAGAGGAAACTCTAGACTTGGACAGTCTCATCTCCTTGAGTCTCAAAGACATTCTCAAGTGACCCATTCGTTAAATAGGAAGGAAACCCGTAGACTCGGACAGTATCAATACCCTTTGGATTTCCCGTTTCCTCAAAGAAAAGGAATATCCCTGAATCAAATCCTTGAGTACAGTGTTACTCATATAAGAACTTATTTTCTCTTCAAAATCAGTATATTGGACCTGTCACTTAACTGGAAAAACATTTAGCCTCTCTCTCGGGCTTTGTATGAGGCACATAAGAGACTCCCTCGTTGACTCAATCACCCCGTTAGCCTCCATCTCGGGCTTTGTACGAGATACAAAAACACTCTCTTGTTGAGTATAAAAGATCCTCTTGTAGGATCAACCCCTTTTAGCCTCCATCTCGGGCTTCGTACGAGATACAAAAAACTCTCTTGTTGAGTCAAATAGCCTCCATCTCGGGCTTTATACGAGATACTCAAAGACTTCATCGTCGAGTCAAACCCTTTTAGCCTCTCTCTCGGGCTTTGTACGAGACACATTTTAGCCTCTTCTTAGGCATAGTATAAGAAAACCACTGGTTGATCCAATCAACCTTTTAGCATCAAAGCTGTGCCTCATTCACAGTACACAAACATCAACAACTCCTTTCATCTAATTGCTGTAAGCGGCAAGCCTCTGGATCATCTACATCCACGCCACTGTCCCTCTTTTAGCATGAGAAATTCCTAAGGAAAGATGGCATTACTCTACACTGAGTTAAAGTCTTCTCCTTCAGGTTGGACTCCCCTATAAAGGAAATTATGGCATTGCCGGATTCACATATCCTGGTTAAAGTAATTCTCCTTTATAAACAGTTGTGACAAAAACCCCCTCTTTAGAGATGACAAATTCTCTTTGAAGTTGAGACCCCTTTAGCTTCACATCTTGGGCTTTGAACAAGATACAAATAGACCCTTCAGCTTCATATCTTGGGCTTTGAACAAGATACAAACCACCTTTCACTTCATGTCTTGGGCTTTGAACAAGACACCAAATACCATTTCCTCCCATAGACTAGGAGGAACTACGAACGCTCTAATTTCCCTGTTTCGGTAAACGGGAATACGTAGGCATAAGATTGAAAGAAAATATCTTAGCGAGCACACTAAACAAAAAAACCAAAATCCCATATATCATAATCTGAAGCAGTATCCTAACAAAATCCCAGGGAGAAAGAAAGCAGTATTGGCGAAAATACAAATAACCAATACAAAGGCCCCCCACATTGATCGCATCTGTAACCTAACAGACCGCTGTTTAAACTCCGTATGCAAGCAGGGTTAATTGGAGACATCTATTTCCCTTCCTTCATCAGCTTTAATAGGATAAAAAATGAATTGACCTGTAGTTAAAACTCAACCACAGAGAGCGACCGCGCTTAAGAACCGCGTCCAAAATTGCTCGCTACATTTACCCTCTTGCATTAACACACTGACTAAACTCATCAAAGACACATCACAATATCGTACAAATGGTTTATTAGGATCACACAACATCAAAAATGGAGCCGTAGACAAATTCTACTTTAACCCTCTCAAACTTTCCTCACAATGAACATCCAAAACAAACGACTTACCCTTTGCGCGTCAACTGAGATAACAGAAGTACTAACTTAGCAAAGCCTTCCATAACCTGCAGTAACAACCAACTAAGCCCAAAAGTTTCTAATCTCCTTAACCTACTTCGGAGCCTCTCACGTAGAACTACATCTACTTCTGATAGATCCATAACCATACTCTCATCTGCAATAACATATCCAAGAAAACTAACCTTTTTCCAACCCAAATTCTCACTTGGATAATTTAGCACAAAACTTCGCCTCTGTTCAACACTTGTAATTCAAATCTCAAACACTATACCTGTTCTTCCTCTGAGTTCATAACATTTCTGAATATCCTCAATTAAAACCACTACGAACTTATCCAAATAAATATGAAAGATACGATTCATCTACTCCACAAACATTACAGATTCATTGCTAACACCAAATACCATCACTGTACGTTGTAATGCCCAAACAAATTCCACAAGATATAAATTCTTAAAGTTCTTGCAAAAATTCTTTTCCCTGGGTAACTGGTTACTCACACACAAGCTTAACCGAGTACATAACAGCCTATCCCAACGATAACAACCATAACCAGTCACATTAAATCTATCAAAGCCTCAACTCACACCATTCACCACTCTTATCAAACATTCCAAACAATTGCAATTTCACTCAAACTCAACCAAACCATTCCAGTCATCCATTCATGAAAGTGGACACTTGTTCTCGATCGTTACCTTATTCAACTGTTAGCAATCCATACACAATTTCTTCTCTTAACAATCTAAATTCCATAAATCCCCACGTGTAGCAACAACCATCCCAAAAGAACTCTCAAATAGTACATCCACCCTTAAGGTTTTCTCAAAATTCCCATTAATGCTCTATAGTTCCAAAGACTCCAAACCTCTCCAGAACTTTAAGTTTTGCTTTCCATAATCTCAATACCAATACCATCATAATGCTTGTTATTCCATTCAATCATCCCTCCTTTTTGTTACTAACCATATTGGAGCTCTCCAAGACGACACACTTGGCCTCACCATTCTCCTTTCCAGTAAATCTTCCAACTGCTCTATCAGTCCGGGTACTTTTAATACTAATATCCAATATTCCATCCGGGAATACATCTAAAAATCACGCACAACCGGTAGCTCATCACTGTGTCCTTCCTGCCAATTTCTAGAAAACTATCGTCACAAACATAACAACATCTTAGTTTCACGTCCTAAAAGTTCTTCTACTTACTTAGCAGATCCAAACCTTAAATCCTTACCTTCGTCAAATTTGAGTTCACACTCTACTCTCTGAGAACAACCTGTAACAATACCCGATCGTTCTCTCCCACTGACTTCCCAACTTGACCAACATACCAAAAACCTCTAATTCGTCTCATCTTCCAGTATAAGAGTCTTCATCAACTCATCGAAGCAATCCGTAATCATTTTCTCAATTCCAAACAATTCATGGCACACACTATCCAAGCCAGAAAGACCCGTCTACTCCATCCAACATAATTCCCGTCTACTATCAACAAGAGATTAAGGGTGATCAGTTCCTCAATTTGTCAATAGACAGCCGATAATCATGATGGGGCGTAAACCGTCTTTACCAACTTATAATACAATTCCTTACATCCTGTGCATAAAACTACCTCAGGCACAAATCCTTAGTTGACATAAACCTTACCTCCGTAATTCCTCCAGAATCTGGAACAACACTGTCCAAAAAACACTTACAATCTTGCAATTCACAACACACTGAGCCAACGCTCCACACTTGAAGCAACCTGGAGAAGTACAAGCTTCTCCCCCACTTATTCCATTCTCAATCCTGAAAATAAAGGATTAGAAAAACCAGAAAGCACTGACAGTGTTCCACACACATATCACGTACTAAGAGACAAACAACAACGACAGTATTCAACTGTCACACCAACTGACTCAACAACTTGGCCGGACGGACCGACCTGCTATGATACCACTTATGTAACACCCCAATTCCCATCGCGAATAAATAATACATAAATAAAATCAAAGTAACTAAAAATTTATTTTTCTGACAGAAACAAGGATGCCACATTTAAAGAAAGAAAATACAATTCCTGCTCATAAATTTGATACATAGCATAAAATAGAATACCCTCCAAGGGGAAACTTTTTCCATCTAAAGGGAAATGTCAATTATGGAATAAAGCAGAAGGATCCATAACCGACTTGTTTTACAAAATAATTCATTTTAGAACAGCAACTATATACACAAAAGTACTACCAAATACGTTCAACAAATGTATACATATATATATATATATATAATCGTTCCCCGACTCCCGTGCTACATATCAGAGCAGACACCGACAACAGAACGGAGGGATAATCCTAAAAAAAAAGACCTCCAGCAACTCTAATATGCAATGCCTCATAGAGCATTATAAAACAGCAGAAGGGTGAGAAATAATAACTAAAATCAAGATTGCATAATAATATGCAAATACATAACAATTCACATGCATAGCTATTCTCACCACAAACACCACATACTAATACATATAACATGCCACATATACGTAACATATATCTATTAATCCAACAATATAGTATATATCAAGTATCCAATATACTCACATATTTGCACATAAGGCATACCAAGTCATAACATTTAGAAACACATCACACATCACATAGCACATGTCTACGTATAAACATATTATCCACAACCAATACATTTATCACATATGCACATCAAATTACCAATGCTATCACAATCTCAACACATAACAAATCAATGCACAATTTCCAGACATAATCAATCAAATCATGATTTTCCACACATAATGCATCCATTCATAATTCTCACACATAATCAATCCATGATTTATGCAAATGCACAGAGACCGACACAACGACTCTATACAAATGCCATGCGGTACCGACTTCCAATATTTCTCATCACTAGTTCACTCAGGAACTCTGCTAGAACCATCGCTCGTTACATCACTGTAACTCCCCGTCGGGAATACGATGTTCCCCGTCGCTTTCGGTCCTCTTTATATAAGGCTCACGACGTTTATGGATCGCTTTCGATCCTCTTATTTTTAAGGCGATTCATACCTCTTATTTTTAAGGCTCACGATCCGATCTCTCACACCCCACATGGGCACACGATCGTCTATAATCATCGCTTTCGGTCCTCTTATTTTTAAGGCGATTCATACCTCTTATTTTTAAGGCTCACGATGTTATAGCAGATTCCCTCTAGAATCAATCCATCACTCAGGACGTCACAAGAATGCATATCATGATGCTTGGCATACAAGGACTCATGACAATCAAATGCATCTTCACAAATCAACAATATGGATTTCCTCATCATCAATATTCATGCATCGAAAACAATTCCAACAATGCATATACTTGCCATAAGGCCACCAAATAACACCCATTGAATTTCACATAAACAATGCTTTTCATCACAAACCATAAACCACAACAATCATACAAACACAATTACTTCCACAAGGGATTCACACCACAAAGGCTACCCACAACACATCATAACAACATACATTGATATTCAATCAAACAATGTATTTTACTCTGGAATCAATCCATCACTCAGGACGTCATACCTCTTATTTTTAAGGCTCACGATGTTATAGCAGATTCCCTCTAGAATCAATCCATCACTCAGGACGTCACAAGAATGCATATCATGATGCTTGGCATACAAGGACTCATGACAATCAAATGCATCTTCACAAATCAACAATATGGATTTCCTCATCATCAATATTCATGCATCGAAAACAATTCCAACAATGCATATACTTGCCATAAGGCCACCAAATAACACCCATTGAATTTCACATAAACAATGCTTTTCATCACAAACCATAAACCACAACAATCATACAAACACAATTACTTCCACAAGGGATTCACACCACAAAGGCTACCCACAACACATCATAACAACATACATTGATATTCAATCAAACAATGTATTTTACTACACAACAACATCATTAATCACGCATCGAAGTCTAATCCAAAACAATGCACATATGTGCCATAAGGCCACAAACCATCATCACAACATTTCATCATGTATATTCACATCATATAACAGCACACAAGCTACACGTTACATAACAAAATCATATAGCATGATAACACATCCATCGCACACAATTAACGCGATAAAAACCCGACAACCCGACTATTTTTCAAAAACACGAATTAATTAAATCATCTTTTACCCTCCAAACTATTTTTAATAGAAAGAATGTTTCATTAGCTTTCCAACGCTTCAAACGGGGGTCAAAACGGACTTACGGTTCAAAAGTTATGAAGAAAACAAAATCGGACATTTTGGAAAATTTGTGTCACTCGCGAGTATGCTCAGGTCGAGTCTTTAGGTCGATGCAAGGGCACTATGAGTCGACCTAAAACCCTATGAGTCGACGCATACTGCGCAGAATTTGATAAAAACTTAGTTTTCGATCGTTAAATGACTTCCGGATCTCTGATTTCTATTCCGTAAAAAGCTGCGATCTCAGAATTCAATATACTACAATATTTCCACCATTAAAAAGCCACCTAACACATTTTCCATTTTTGAAATATTTTGAAACATAATTTTATCAGTTTATCCCAACTCCAAACTCGCTCAAAACCACTCGAAAACACAAAATAACCATTCCCGATTAAATCCTGTCCTTGCCCGATTAAATATCAACCTATTCCAATGTTACCAGACATATCCAAACACTTTTACTCGATCACAACATCAATTTGCACAAAAACATCGATATATATCAAAAACTCAAAAGTTACAAATTCAACTCGATTCAATCGAACGATCACTCTAAATCACGACCCAACATCACACGACTCTACTACGCGATTTATTCCGACTTTCGTCCGTAAAAACATTGATTTCTATTCGTTTTTCTCATTTCAACCTAGAATTGGAAAACTATGGAAAAACAAGAAAAAAATTCACACAATCACACACATATACATATACAAGCAAGATATAATCGAAACTTCTCACCCTTACCCGATTATTCGCGCTTGAAACGGAGAATCTTCGAGTTTCCCCTCTTTTCTTCTTCTCCCTTTCTTCCCTCTCTTTTCTCTTCTTTTCCTTTTCTTTCTCTTCTTTCTCTTTTCTTTCTATTTCTCTCTCTCTATTTCTATTTATAATATCTAACTACCCAAATGACCAAAATACCCCTACACTTAAATATCTCGCAACCGCTCTCAAAATGCGATAAAACATAAACAATGATGAAAAATAATATATTTCCAAATAAAAGTCAAAAATAAAATAATATAAAACGAAAATAATTAAATCGACTCGATTAAATAAATCAGACAAAACGGGGCGTTACAAAATGCACCTTTATGCACTTCCTCTAAAATTCTTCTTTTCAACTCCGTATCGTCCGGTACACAAATCCTTTGGTTAAACATAATAATTCCGTCGGTAGTTCGTACAAAACCCGGTTGAACTAATACCTCTTGTAGCTTCTCATCCAACATTTTCCCTTGTTGAATTTCCTCCCTAAGAGTAGAATTAACATTCAAATTTCCCATAATCACACCATTAGGAGTCCAAACAAATTGAAGGTTTAGATCCCTAAACTTTTCCAATAAGGCATACTCTAACATCATCAAATCGGCCTTTCGTAACACTTTCCTGCTCAATGCATCTTCCACTTTATTCGCTTTACCCGGGTGGTACCTTAGTTCCAAATCATAACCCTTCAGATATTCCATCCATCTCTGTAATACCCCGTATTTTTTTTATTACTCCGGATAATATTACATTGTGATTGACTGAGCCCAGTGTACTCTGAAAAACTTTTTGACAAAATAATTAGAGTAACTGTGGAACTTAGAATAAATCCAATTAATATTATCCGACTCCGAGGTATTTTATTAATTTGGACTTAAGAGACTTTTTGGACATTTAGTAGTATTAATTCTAATACTAGTTTACTACATAATTCTTTTACTCACATTTTCCAAACAAAAGAAAAAGATAGTAAGAAAGAGAGAGAAAGAAGAAAGAGGGAAAGAAAAGGAAAAGAAGGAGAAAAGAAGGAGAAAAAGGGTTTTGGAAGAGAATCCAAGAACAATCATCATCCATTGATCCAAACTTCATCCAATCATCTCATTCTCTTCATCTTCATCTTGTTTAAGAGGTGGGTTCTAGTTAGTACCATTGTTTAGAGATTTTGGATAATATGAGTTTTAGGTTAGAATGTGGAAATCGATGTTTTAACGGTTGGAATTTGATATAAATCGAAATGAATGACCAATATACTTGTAGAAACATATATTGATGATTGTTTTGAAGTTTTAGTTTGTTTTGATTTGTTGGAAATTTTAGGTTTATGTAGAATTTGTGATTTTGTTCAAAACTTGGTTTGTGAAGTTTGATGATGAAACTATGTTAGAAACATGTTGAATATGCCTCTAATTGGTTGTTGGAACTGGTATTGAGGGTTTAGAGGAGCTGGTTTTGAACTGTTATAGCAGGTATTTTTCTGAGTTTCGCAGAGCGCGCTTAGCGCGCAGAAGCCTGCTCAGCGCAGTGTTGAAATCCTGCAACCCAAGATGGCAGAGAGTTGCGCGCTTAGCGCAGACAGGGGCGCGCTTAGCACGACCTGGGACTTAGAGTTTTTCTTCCAAAATGAGAAAATTCATAACTTTTGATTCGGTTATCGGAATCGAACATTCTTTATATCGATGTAAAGTCGAGAAGATATTCTATGCAATGGAGATGAAATATGTCGATTTTACCGACCGATTAAATAATCGAGAAAGTTCCTAAAGTGATCTATTAATGTTTTAATTATTATATATTATTCTACTATGCAATTAAGACATGTCTTGCCTATCCTATTATTGTTTAACATGATTGTAAGTGAATATGCATGCAAATATGAAAACGCTATAGGAAGAGTGAGGAAACCTCAAACTTGAACTATAGGAGAATCTAGTAAGGAACTAGAAATTGTAGGAAACTCTAGATGGCGATGCTCGGGCACGTGTTGTTGGAAGATACATCCTTGCCGAGTATTGGCCTAGTTGAGAGTGAACACTAGTATGGAACACGTGGTTAACCTTTATGGTTGTGAAAAGGCAAGAGAGGCCTTAAGGCGGTGTACAATCATATTGTTGTTTGTGATCATGTAATCGTAACCGGAATATTTTGAGTGTAGTTTCATGGGTCTCGAGCTCCTGTGAAATGGGTACACAATTACTTGGTAGGTTTGATTCCCTATGTGTAGTACGATTGGAGCCTATGCTATGGGTAGAGACTTGAGATGGTTAACAAGCCATGAGAAGTGACGGTTCACGGTTAACAGGCCGATGATCCCGAATCCAATTCGTATGCCAAGTAACTACAAGTATCTATGACTCGGGTCACCTTCTAGACGTAGAAGTGGACGGGAAGATGAGATGTCTTGGTATGGTTATCGATTAGTGATGTTGTGAGTTACTGAACTCATGTCATGTTTCCATGTAGTGTGAGAATTGAAATGTGAACTCAAGAGTCCTTTCCCCTTTTCCCCGGACTTGAGTTAGGATTGTTAGAACCTTGTTAATCCGAGAGAATCCATAAGATAGGGAACTCACTGAGATTTGATGTATCTCACCCCACGTTGTTGATGTATTTCAGGTGCTTCAGGTTCCGAGAAGGGTAAGGATAAGGTCGTGTGATATTTTCCTTGCTTGTTGATGGCTAGCTTCCGTAGCGGAGTTTATTTTGAGATCATTGTTGATCTAGTTCTTAGTTTTTATCTTTTGAACATCTTATGTATATTATGCCTTTAGAACTTTTATTGTGTATTTTGGGGCATGTAATATATATAATGTGTTAACTAGGAGCTTATAGTGTTTTAGTACCAAACACTTGGATTCATATATAACATTTATACTTTGATGTATGAGTTTTATATATGGGTGTTACAATCTCCTTTGACGCATATTCAACTCCTTTTAGTCAAAAAGACACTTTAAACTCTTGTGGTCACTAAACATTTCAAAACGTACTCCATACAGATAATGACGCCACACTTTCAGAGTAAACACCACTGCCGCCAACTCCAAATCATGCGTTGGATAATTCTTCTCGTGAACTTTCAACTGTCGAGAAGCATAAGCCACCACGTGACTATCTTGCATTAAAACACCTCCTAAACCCATCTTAGATGCATCAAAAAATACCTCATACGACTTGCTAGGATCAGGAATGATTAGAACAGGAGCAGTTGTCAATCTCTCTTTCAAACTCATAAAACTTTACTCACAAGCCGAATCCTACTCATAAGGACAATATTTCCGAGTAAGTTTAGTCATAGGCAACACCAATTGAGAAAAGCCTTTGATAAACCTTCTGTAATAACCTGCCAGTCCCAAGAAACTTCTAATTTCTGAAACATTCTTCGGTCTGTCCCAATTTACTGCTTCATCTTTTGATGGATCAACCGCCACACCTCCCCGGGATATGACGTGACCAAGAAAACTAACCTCCGACATCCAAAACTCACACTTACTCAACTTGGTAAAAAGTTGCTTCTCTTGTAAGATCGATAAAACAACCCTCAAATTTCCCTCGTGCTCTTGTGAAGTACGAGAAAAAATAAGAATGTCATCAATGAAGATCACAACAAATTGATCCAAGTGAGCTTGAAATACCCGATTCATGTAATCCATAAAAACAGTCGGACCATTCGTCACACCGAAAGGCATCACCAAGAATTCGTAATGGCCGTAACGGGTTCTAAATGCAGTCTTAGGTACATCTGAACTCTTCACACAGATCTGATGATAACCCGACCGTAAATCAATCTTCGAGAACACACAGGCTCCTTTCAATTGATCTAACAGGTCGTCTATCCTTGGTAAGGGGTACTTGTTCTTAATGGTGACTTTGTTTAACTTACGCTAATGAATACACAAACGCATTCCACCATCTTTCTTCTTTACGAACAACACTGGAGCTCCCCAGGGTGAAACACTGGGTCGGAAAAAATGCTTAGCCATTAACTCTTCCAATTGATCCTTCAATTCCCTTAACTCAAGTGGTGCTATCCGATACGGAGAAACGGATATAGGAGCCGTTCTCGGTACCAGGTCAATAGAAAATTCTACTTCCCTCTCCAGAGGAAGAGAAGTGACATTCTCGGGGAAAACCTCTGAAAACTCACAGACTATCGGAATACTCAAAACCTGAAGGTCGCTACTCTCTTCCTTAGTGAGAACCAAAAGAGCAGATTTTTCCTTCTCAAACAAGAAATTTATCATTCCAACCGTACCTTCTAAAATAGTTGTCAAAACATCCTTCGGGTTAGCTTCAGTAGATGGAATGATGATTAGCTTCTCCTCACACTCGATGAAAACTGAATTAGCAGAAAGCCAATCCATTCCCAAAACAACGTCTACTTTCTTAAGCGGCAAGCAGATAAGATCAATCTGAAAAACTCTCCCATCCACAGACAAAACACAATTCTCGCACATTAAAGGCGTTTCAACTATCTCATCCATGGCAGTAGTAACCACCATTGGGGGAGATAACAGAATAGCTTGCAACCCAAGTCGTTTCACACATTGCATTGACACAAAAGAGTGTGTCGCTCCATAATCAAATAATACAAAGCAAGGAAACCCATTAACAAAACACGTACCCGCAATCAAGGAGTTATCGCCCTTTGCTTTCTTTGCATCCAAAGTATAAACTCGACCGGTATTCTTTCCTTGTGCCTAATCCTTATTCTGAGGACAATCCTTCTTCAGATGGCCCATCTTCTGACACTGATAACACTTCATACTTTCTATACCACACCTTCCAAAATGCATCCTACCACAAGTACGACACACAGGAGGTGCACTTGCTCTAGCATTCTGAACTTGCTTCCCTTTGAAAGCTTGTTGCCTTGGCCTAAACTGTTGGTTGGACCTTCCACGATCATTCTGGTTCGACCTATGTAAATCTCCTTCTGTCTGAACTTTCTTCAAACTGTTCTCAGCCACATAACATTGCCTCAGCAATTCAGCATAACTAGTGAACTCTCTTTGAGACACGCTATGCGAAATTTCAGCCCTCAAACCAAAAAGAAACTGATCAATCTTCCACATCTCGTCCGGAGCATATATGGCTTGTCTAGAATAAGCAGCCATAACTTTGAACCTCTCTGCATTATCCGCCACCGTCAAGTTACCCTGTCTCCACTGTTGAAACTCGAATTCCTTCTGAGAACTTAAGGAACTTGGAAAATACTTCTCCATGAAATTTATCTTAAACTGCTCCCATACCTTGGGTACCTCTTGAATTGTCATTAAGGCTGAAGCACTCTGCCACCACCTCATGGCAGGATCCTTCAACAAGTGAGAAGAAAAAACCACCTTATTTTCCTCACTACATTGGACTATTAAGAAAATTCTTTCCATGCCAGCTATCCACTCGTGAGCCTTAACCGGATCCAACCCTCCCTGAAATTCCGGAGGATTCATACGAATGAAATCCCTAAAGGTTCCACCTGTAGCTGCTAGAACAACCACTGGAGGATGAAGACCCCCAGCCATTTGTTGTACCATTTGTTGCATAAACTGGTTTTGTTGCTACTGCATCCCTTGCATAAACTGATACAAAGGAGCATTCTCATATATAAAATCATACATCAAAGCATAAATAATATATATGAATCCAAGTTTGGTACTGAAATACCATAAGTTCCTAGTTAACACATTGTATACATTACATGCCAATAACACAAAATACTAAAACTCTAAGGCATAACATATACAAGATGTTCAACAGATAAAAACTAAGAACTAGATCATAGTAATGATCTCAAAATAAAACGCCATAGCGGAAGCCATGCCATCCCAAAAGCTACGATCCGTAAGGAAAAGTCAAACCACTTTATCCTTACCCTTCGCGGAACCTGTAGTACTTGTAATATAATCAACAACAGCGGGGTGAGATATATCAAATCTCATTGAGTTCCCTATCTTATGGATTCTCTCGGCTTTACACGGTTCTAACCAATCCTAACTCAAGTCCAAGGTAAAGGAAAAGAACTCCGAGTTCACAATTCAAACCTCACACTATATGGAAACATGTCATGAGTTCATTAACTCAAAATATCACTAATCGATAACCTTACCAAGGCTTCTCTTCTTCCCGTCCGCTTCTACGTCTAGAAGGCGACCCGAGTCATAGATCCTTGTAACCTACTTGGCATATGAATGGATCCGGGTTCTACGGGTCATTAACCGTTATGAACCGTCACTTTACACGGGCCATTAATCGTCACAAGCATACGCTCCATGGACGCCATTCGTACTATACGCGGGAATCAAACCTGCCAAGTAGTCATGCATACATTTAAGAGGAGCTCGAGATTCATGAAACTACAACTCAAGATAACCGGTTACGATTACATGATCTCACACACAAACGTGATTGTATTCCACAATCACAAGGCCACATTGCCTTCTCACCTATACTAGGTTCTCACATGTTCCATACTAGTGTTTCACTCTCTCTAGGCCATTACTCGTCGAAGATGCACACCTAGGCATCGAACGAACGAGCATCGCCATCTAGATTATCTAACAATCCTAGTCACAACCTAGAATCATATCATTTGTTTTGGGGTCAAGTTTCCTCACTCTTCCTAATCCGTTTTCATTTTAACATGCACATTCACTCACAACCATGCTAAACAATAATAGGATAGGCACGATATATCATAATTGCACAATAAAATAATATCTGATAAGTAAAACATAATATACCACTTTTGGAATTTCTCCGATTATTTAATCGGGCAGAAAAATTTACATTTTTCCCCTCCATTGCATAGAATTTTTCTTAGCTTCACAACGATATAAATAACTCTTAAATTGGATAAACGAGTCAAAAGTTACAGATTTTTGAAGAAAAGAAAAATATTTGATCTCAGGCAGATTCGCCTGGCAAATCTGGATTTTGCCTGGCGAATCCCCCTTCGCCAGCACTTCGCCTGGTGAATTTAGTGGCGAATCCCCAATTTTAGAAAATCAAAAGTTTCAGTAGCTAATACATTTCTGTCTCTTCAAATTCGCCTGGCGAATCCCCCTTCGCCAGCACTTCGCCTGGCGAATCTAGTGGCGAATCCCCAATTTTAGAAAATCAAAAGTTCCAGTAGCTAATACATTTCTGTCTCTTCAAATTCTCCTGGCGAATCTGGATTTCGCCTGGCGAATCCTTTTCGCCAGTCTTTCGCCTGGCTAGACAGTGGCGAGACTTAATCTGCCTGGCGAATTCGGATTCGCCTGGCGAATCGCACCAGAACCATAATTCTTCCCTTACGGGTTTCATGGTTCCAAAGCTACAAATTCACCATTTATCAACCCAAATCAATTCCAAACAGCACAAACAAGCATCAACAATGTTCATATGCATAATGTGATCATACTACACAATTTATATCGATTTTTAACCGTTAGATTATCGATTCCAATAATTATAACCTAACTCAAACATTTCCAAAAACTCTAAAACTAATGTTCTAACTAGAACCCACCTCTGGCAAGATGAAGATGAAGAAGATGAGATGATTTGATGAAGATTGGATGATGATCTTGATCCTTCCACTTCTAGGGTTTTCTTCTCCCTTTCTTTCCCTTCTCCTTCTTTCTCTCCAAAACTCTTTCTATCTTTTTCTTTCTCTTGTTCTAATAAGGAAAAGGAATGGAAAAGAAATGATATAGTATAATATCATTAATTAGTAACACTACTAATTATCCAAATAGTCTCTAAAGTTCCAATAATTAAATACCTCAGAGTCAGATAATATTAATTGGATTTGCTCTGAGCTCAACAGTTTACTCTAATTATCTTTGCAGATAATTCCTCAGAGTACACTGGAACTCAGTCGATCACAACTAATATTATCCAGAGTAATTAAAATACGGGGTATTACAATTGTGAAATTTGCTTGAGCGCAATGTGACTTTTGAAAATGCAATTTTAGGTGGATAAAGGGTCTAAATCTTGTTTTGAAAGGTAAATTTAGTGCGCGTTCACTTTTATCTTGATTAGTGATAAATATGATCCAAAGTAAAATAAACAAGTAATGGAGGTGAATAGAAAGCACAAGATTAAATAAGTATCCATATAATCACACAGACAAAGATGCACAGTTATTCAAACATAAAGCACAAAGGAGGGCATTAATTTCTAAAGCAAACTTATGAAAGAAAAGAAAAAGAAAATCTTTTTACTTCTTTTGAACAATATTTGATAACAAAAATAACAAGAGAAAAAATATTTTTGATATTTTGTGAAAAGATAATTTTAAATAAAAGGAAATTAAAACAAAAATATTTTTGGCATTTTATAAAGAAAATAAGGTAAATAAATACTAAATAAATTCCTAAAGCATTTTTTAAAGTAAAAATAACACTAATAAAACAACAAATACTTAAGTAAAATAAAAATCTTCTTTAATTATGTATATATTTTATTTTATCATTTTTATAACAAGAAATTAGTAGGAAAGATAAACTAAGATAGAAGAGAAATAACGTGAAATAAGAGTGGGCTTCTGGGCTTGGAGGTGCAGCGCCAATATTGGGGGTACAAAGCCCACTAGAAGAAAACCCAAAACAACTATGACGAACAAAATTCACAGACATACAGGAGAAAAACGTGAGCAAACAAAAGATCAAGAACTTTAGTATACAAAATAGTTCGAGTCCCGATTCGAGTACCGTTCGAAGCGTCGGGAAGCTGACGTGTCAAACTATAGTCTACAAAATAGTTTCGATGGGAGAAGTCGAATAATTTTGTGGTTGGTTGTTTTAAACGTATTATTACCATTATGTTATGGAGTGATATGATTCTAAATGCCTTGTGGATGCTTGATATGTTGTAAGTCGTTGTTGTTGTTGTTGTTGTTGTTGTTGCTGTTGAGATGATCGTGTGCCCATGTTGGGTGTGAGCGATCACGGAAGACGTGTGCCCATGTGGGGTGTGAGGGATATTATGGAAATTCCGATGGGAATTGTGATCCGGAAATAGGGACCGGGTTCAGTAATAGGAACCGATGGTACCACATGCATTGAGTCGAGTTGTGAGTCTTAAAGCATTGCATTTTAGTTATATTTGTTGTTATGTTGGATTTGTTGTCATGTTGGTTGTAATTTTTGTTGTATGGTTGTATGTTGTGGAATGGGTGTTTGTGCGTCAGAGTTCTAATGCTTGCTTAACTATCATGCTTTCTTTTATCTAATTATGATATCTCAACCCTTCTGTTTGAATGTTGCCTTTACATGGGCATCGTGCAGATAACTCGCAATAGAGGAGTTGAAGTGAGTAAGAGATGAAGTCTTTTGTTTCCCTTTTAGTGTCGGCGTCTGCTCTGATGTGTAACACCGGGTTCAGGGAACGTTGTGTTTTGATGAATTTCATAGATATTTTTTGATATCTCTAGAATATTTGTTGTTTATGTTGTTTTGAGGAAATAACTATGCCATGAATACTTGATTATGTTTATGCTTCCGCTTTTCAATAAAATTGTTAATGTTTCAGACATGTTGAGTTGTTGTAGTTATTATAAAAAATTTTAAAATAAATGCATGTGTAACATATCTTTGCTATACGAACAGCTGTAATATGAATTGTGTGATATACTAAATATAATATGGATGTAATTACTCTGATATACATTTATATTACGTGGGGTTTATTTGGGGTGTTACAATTTTAGTTTTGAATTATATTGTTTGTCTTGAGTTTGGCGCATAGGTAATGTCAAATAGGAAAGAGAGGTGTAACCCCCAAATTCGAATAGTCGATTTATTTATTGTTTGGTGTTTATCAACCAAAGAACTACTAAATTTTATACATTTCTAATAATTAAATAATAGTGTTGATATTTCCATCTTATTCTCCCACCCTTCTTTGTCTTCAGTACATGTGTTGATAAGACGAAAGACATTTTTGAAAACGCCATTGAATATGGTGTTGAGAGCATGAGAGTTTCCATGAGATTCATTATCTTCATCTTTAGACCATTCTTCTTCTGCCTTCAAGGTTTAATCTAATTATAAATCATTATACTTAAATAATGGCATGAAATCTATAATATTTTACCTTATTAAAAAATATGAATATAAAACTTTATTTATACTTTTTATATATATTAAAAACTGTTTTAAACTTATATTTTCTAAATAATATTATTTTTAATCTAAAATAATAAAACATACACATATTTAGTATTTTTTATAATATTGTTTTTAGTCTAACATAGTAAAAAACATATTAAAATATTACTTTTTTAAATACATTTAAATATATACTAACATACAATATTAGAACAAATTAAATCATATAAATTTCTGAAAATGAACAGAAAAATTAACAAATAAAACAAGCAAAATTGAACAAATCAAACATTTTTTATGAACATATAATTTCCGAAAATACATATTAATAATTGACTGGTTCGCCATCTGCAAAGAAAGCATAGAAAACTATAAATCCCACCTGAATCAAACCTCAATTCTGAAATGAAGTATTGGAAATTATAGCAAGGAGAGATCACAGCAGCTCTTAATTTCTCTTTGATGGTCCATGTTCAACACAACACATGCCAGGATGTTGGAGCTTTGAAGAATATCCTCTCTTCTTTCCTCTTCAACGCTTCCTTCCCTTTTGGTACTTCAATTTTTGGTTTTTTGGCAAGTAGGGAGTGTAGAATGGGAGTAAGAAACAAAACAGATATAAATAGATCGGGGCATTTTACCAAATTGTCCTTGCCCTTAAAGCTTATCCAAAAATCTCTTAATCAAATGTAGGCTTAAAATTCATGTGCTTACATC
Organism: Lathyrus tuberosus; assembly: GCA_022829125.1. NCBI lineage: Eukaryota > Viridiplantae > Streptophyta > Magnoliopsida > Fabales > Fabaceae > Lathyrus > Lathyrus tuberosus. The sequence continues at coordinate 14,325,296 of JALAZF010000055.1, forward strand.
CTAATCTCTAAACATTTTTAAAGTTAAGCATCTTACTTAAAGTGGAGTATTACAATTTTCTTTGTATGAGAGATGTATTGTTTTTTCTATTTCTAAGGGGGATAGGTGAATGATTAGTTTTAAATAGAATAAAATAAATAATTAATAAAAATTTTAAGAAGGAATTAAACAATTATAGCAGAAATTAGAGGGAGAAGAGGGAAAATAAATTTTTTTAGAAGTTGTAGGGATTTCTTGGGATTGTAGTGCCGTAAAAAATGAATTTGTATTTAAAAATAAGAAAATAGCTGCAATATTTTTCCTTAATTGTAGTAAGACCCCTCATTTATCAAAATTGAAGGCACTTTTGGTTGAATCATGGCTATTAATGTGTCGCAAATTTCAATTTTTCTTGGAGTGATTAAAGGTATAATGACTTTATTAACCAAAAAAAATTCTCTTGATATGTGTGTTGATGTTGATATCGATGCACAATGTTCTTGGATTGCAATTGACTATTACTAACGCGGAAACAAATAAGGACTTAACCTTTCATTGTAAATCTAAAGATGATGATCTTGGAGTGCATGTTCTTGATCCTAATCATAGTTTCGGTTGGAAATTAGAGCTAATATCTGGGAATCAACATTATTCCACTGTACCTTTAAATGGAATGGAAATACTCACTGGTTTGATATATACGATCATAAAAGAGATGCACTTGAAACTGAACATTACAACTGGTTTTTAAAGGAAGGAGGGCCATGTTTGCGTCTAGAATATAAATATGTTTGCCATCCTTGGAAAAAGTAATTATGTAAAACTTTTTTTTATTATGATAAATGTTTCATTTGGGGTATTAAGAACCAAATGTTATATATAGATTTTTTTTTTGTTTTCACCGCCAATATATGGCCCACTGGACCGCCTAATCTGGTTCGGGGGTGAGTTCTGGCATCAAGTGGTTCCAGCCCCCTCCCGATCATTTGGGGTATTGAGAACCAAATGTTATATATAGAAATATTTATTTATGTTGTATGTTGTATTTCATATGATGATCATTTATATGTCTAAGTGATTGTGAAATGTGTTTTTGATGTGTATAAAGTATCGTTGTTGTTTTAAGTTGTTAACATGAGTCATATGAGTGTAATTTTCTTTACTTTAAGAAATGTATTTCGTGATCAAAACTATTGTGAAAGTTGGAGGGAATTAACTTGTAAATCAATATGTTGGAAATCAATTAAAATACGTTTTGAATTCACATGGCATGACTTTATTTACTGTGTAGAAAAGGATTTTAATACATCATCATTTCATGCATTGTGTAGATTACATGATATGGTTTCGTGTGAGTTTTGTTAGTGGTTAGTACTCATTGCGAGTTTTCTCCCAATCTCTTGGATGGTCTTTGATTCAGATTGTTTATAATCATAGAAACACACATAATTTGCATATGATTTTTTATTTCATTATGTGCAATGCATGGTTATGATATAATTTTTAAAATTACTGTTTAACAATTTTCGAAAAAAAGATTTTATACTTCTGTCTTATGGAATTTAATTAGCTTGTTAAATTTGTCATGACACTAACCCTTACAAACATTTTTTATGTATAGAAGATTTAGAAATAGTTTCTTAAGAATTATTATGATGTGTGTAGATGGGAGACGAATCACTACTTTACCATTGGTTTTAAACAAAGCTCTTTAATCAATTTTTGTGTGGTACTTAATAACATGTGTTTATTACGTAATAAAACATACGTGTTTCAATGTATATGTGGATTTTTCTTCAACTTAATAAAAATAAAGTAATAATTATTTTTGATCAATTTAACTTTGTAAATTTTATTATAAAACAAACTTATATTTTAAAATCCAAGTAAATAAAATTTTATGTAACATCCCGACCTACATTATTGATTAAGAATACAATCATTCGTAAATTAATGGAATTTGTAGAAAAGGGTAAAATAGTCATTTTACCAAGAAAGGAAATTAAGTGGTAAAATGTATAAAATCTTAAAAGGTAAAATATAGGCTTTTCTATGCTTTTCTAAACATTGAAAAGGGTATTAAATCAAATAGCTTATTTATAATTGCCATTGAAGAATTTTCTATTCTGATTAACAGTTTGCAAAAGAGGCGTTTTTACAAGTGCAAACAAATTATACGAGCCACTTGAGTATAACTAGACTTGACTATGGTTGTATTTATTGATTTCATTCCTTCTTATTTGGTTTCTTCAATATGGAAGCGAGGTTAGGGAAAACATTTTTCCCCAACTGCCTCATTCCACAAATGAAAATATTAAGAGGATAAAAATGACGCAATCAGAGTCATCCATTAATGACTTATCGGGCGAGATATTATCTCACATTCTCTCTTTCCTCCCAAACAAACTTGCTTTCAAAACCATCCTTATTTCCAATAATTGGATTCCTATATGCCATCGCTCTTAGTTTTACACATCGACGATAGAGTTTGAAGAATATAGATCGAGTATTTAAAATATATAGTATCCACTTCCTGAAACAGAAATATAGATGTATTTGTACATCAACTCAAAATATGTATTCTGTAATACCCCGTATTATTTAATTGCTCAATTGGATATCAGAAGAGATCAATTATTTTATTAAAGAGACGGATTGATATTTGTTAGTTCAAGAGAGTATTTTAAGGTAACTCTAATAATTGATCAATTGGGTTGAGATGACAAAATATCAATTGGAGATATTTTATCCTATTGGATTATATTATATAATATTGGTTTATATATATATATATATATTGGAAAGAGAAAAGAAAGAAAGAAGAAGAAGTTAGTAAGGAGAAGAAGAAAAGAGAAAGAAGAGGAAAAGAAGAGAAATGGAGAAAGAGGAAGAAGAGAGAGAACCCATGGATCATCATCATCACCATCTTCTTCAAACTCCTCTTCGATTATCAGGTGGATTCTAGTTAGACACTTTAAGTCCTAGAAATAAGTTATTTTGGAACTTAGGTTAATTGAGAGAAAATGCTTAAATTGCTAATCAATGGAATCTAACAGTTGAAATGTGATATAAATCGTGTAGCATGATCATCATACATGTAGAAACATCTATTGATAATGATTATGATGTTTGATATTGATTTAGAGTGAGTTTGGAAATGTTGGGGTTTTGTGTGAAAACTCGATTTTGATGTTGGAAATTATGTTTGTGAGGTTTGTGGGATAAACCATGGTAGAAATATGATAATAGACCTCTATTGGTTGTTTGGGTATGAATTGAGGGTGAATTGGGGGTTGGAAATTCTGCTGTCAAAAGAGTTATTTTTCTGAAAATCGCAGTGCGCGCTTAGCACGGTCTGGAGAATTTGAAACCCTTCCAGGCAGTGAGGAGCATGCTTAGCGCGGGGTGGAGCCCGCTTAGCGCGATCTGGAACAAAAAGTAAAACTGTTTTTCTGAAATTCATAATTTTTTATCCGTAACTCGGATCAATCCGTTAGAAAGCCGCGACAACCCTCTACCCAATAAAAAGTGAAAATATTGGGTATGAGGTGGGATTAATTAATTAGTGGCATTTAATGATAACAATGTTATGTGTTACGTTGGAATCCATATCTTTTGGGATCGTAAATCCGATCGAGGCATCGTTATAGCCGATGTGGAGCTGTGGAAATATCATACGGGATAAAAGTGAAAAGTATTGAGTTCGATACCCGATTAAATGAATCGGAGGGAACCCGGAAGTGATGTTTTATTTGATGTGTGATTATATGTATTTACTTGTAATATTTGTGTTATGCCATATCTACCTAATATTGTTGTTAAAATGAATAAGAAATATGCATGTTTAAAATATGAATTAGGAAGAGTGGGGAAACTTTACCCCAAAACAAATGACATAGTTAAGATTGTTATAATTCTAGGTGTGAATAGAATTGTGATAGGAACTCTGGATGGCGATGCTCGTGCATTCATTGACGAGTTCTGGCCTGGAGTAGATAACCTAGATGGCAAGGCTCGGGCACCTGATGTAGGAAGATGCATCCGTGACGAGATTGGTCTAGGAGAGAGTGAAACACTAGTATGGGACATGTGTGTCAACCTTGTGTTCTTTGTGAAAGGCGTTTTGGCCTTAAGGCATTATGGCCTTGTGATTGTCGAATACAATCACGTTGTGTGTGAGATCACGTAATCATAACCGGTTATCTTGTGAGTGCGTTTCATGGGTCTCGAGTTAGGATTGGTAGAACCTTGTAAAGCCGAGAGAATCTATAAGATAGGGAACTCACTGAGATTTGATGTATCTCACCCCACTATAGTTGCTATATTTCAGGTGTGGTTTGCAGGTTCGATTTACAAGTGGAGCGATGCTTGGATGTTTCAAGAGAACCTTGGCTTTAGTATTTCTGCTGTGTATTATTTTGTTGTATACAATTGAGGATATTGTATATTATTCTTAGATTTTTTATTTTTGGCTAGTTTCCATGTCTTGTGCCATAGATTGTGTTTATGTTTTAGAAATGGGCAAGTATGTGAATTACGCCATTAGGCACTTATGATGGTGTCAGTACCAAATAAAATGCTTGTATTGTATTATTCTAGATAAATATTATACAGGGCGTTACAGTTGGTATCAGGGCAGGTTGTATTCTCGACCTAGCCTTGAAACATCATAAGTAAATCTATTCCTGCCTCTTAAGTGTGTCTTGCCATCATGAAACTTAATATCATACTATGTAGTGTTAGGCATGATCAACCTAATACTATGTATGTGATAGGTAGAATCATGGTTGAGCGACCACGAGGATTTCGTAGTGTTGTCGGAACTTGTGCTGTGAGAGTAGGCTCAAGTCAAGAGTTAGTAGTGATGAGTTTTGGTCAGCTTAGTAGAGGTCTTAGTAGAAGTTGTGCTTGGGTAGAATGGAAATTAAAGAGTGGTGTGTTGTTCAAGCAACCCTTTGAAATGGATGGAGTCTGAAAGTTAAGGATCTCTATTGGACGATAGGTTGAGATATTGAGGAATACGTAAAGTCGCTAGTGGAGCTGGATTAACCACTAGTATGGATATGAATTTCAAGTAATCTCATTCTGTGAGAAAGAAAAGTTGTGTTGTGGAATGTTTGACGTAAGGTCCGAAAGTGAGATAAGTATTGGTATTTCAGTTTCTAAGGTCACTATGGTATCTTGAATGGACGAGAGTACCTTAAGGAATGTGTTCGGAGCAATGTCTTCCAACTGGTTAAAAGTTGAGAGTTAAGGAAATTCGGCCTTTGTGGAAACCTAAAGTAGTAGAGAAGCGTGAGAAGGAACACAAGGATGTGTTATATACTTCAACTGAAATAAGTATGTATCGGACGAAGAGTGGGAGGTAAATTGCGTATATTCAGTTATGTAGAGAGATTAAGTTCGAGATATTACATCGGGACTTTCTGTTTTCGGTAAGAGACCAATTTGGGATTTGGAAATGTTAACTTACCCAAGGAACCGTATAAGGTGATGTGTTGGAGAAAGAATGAACTTCCTTTAGTAACGGAAAGTGTAGTGATACGGACCGAAAGAAGTTGTATTAAGAAACTGTGTAAGTACCTTGGATTTAAGGGAATCTTAGTATGATAATTTTATATTTGGACATAAGAGGATTACAATAGAGAACGAGGTAAACGCGGTATGGAAATCGTTATTAACGATATGTTATGAGGAAGTGACAACGAAAGGTATTTTGGAGGAGTGTGCAATGAAATTCTAAGGCATTGATGAACCCATGGTTAAGGAAGTGTGATTACGGATGGTTCACCCGTAAGGACCCTATTAGTATGATGTGGAGTGGGAGAAGTTACACTTTGAAATTAAGAACATGCGTAGTAGTAGCACCGTGGTGACAAGTGTACGTGATGGATTCTTATTCTTGAGACAAGTGTTAAGGGACGTACCTTGTGGAACAGTGAATATTGTATTTTAAGGAGTAAGATTGCGGTAAAACAACGAGAAGCAAATCGGGAATTATTACGGACTAAGTATAAATCATGGAATGGCTTATACAAGAAGGGTTTTGTAAATGGTTAATGAGTATTGTCGGTTGAAAATCTTCCATCAAGTAATTTGGTGTAAGTGGGATGTGTAATGGATAGTGAAGGGTATGCTTGATATGAGATGCCATCAATTTTGTGGTATCGCATAATAGTTGTGTGCTGGTTTTGTTTATGGACGAATCAAGCATGAGTTGTGGCTAAAACCTTAGAACGTAGTCATTATTGGGTTTTCGCTAGCGTAATTGGTTGAGCAGAAAAAATGATCTATCCCGCTGAAGTTTTGTGGTGACACCGCGTTAGAATTTGGAATTTTGCCTGTCACTTGGTTGGAGTGTGTCGTCTGCATGTTTTGACCTTGTCGGTTTTACCTGAGTGGATCATGGTTGGTGAATGTTATGCAAGTTACGAAGCTGCAAGTTGAGAATGATAATTCAAATTAGAGCAAATTGGATTGATGGTTTGAATAGGGATGGTTTTGAATTATGAGAAATTGGTTTTAGATTCTGCAGCAGTGTTAACCGATTAACACGTGCAAGGATGGTGCTTTGCACAGAATTTTGAGGAGTTAACCAATTAGCTCAGATGGTTAATCGATTAACATATGGGTAAATTCTGAAATCCCTTAGGAACCATCATCTGCGTTTTGTTATCTTATGTTGCTCCGATTGGAGAGTATTGTGCGAATGGAAAATGAGATTGCAAGTAAATGAAAGACAGAATTGTGTTTTGAAAAATTGGAACTTTTGGAAAGGTGTTGTGTAGTTGACTATTTGTTCAAACGACGAAAGAGTTTGACTTTTGGGGAAGCAATCTTGTGAGTTGGGTCGAGTATGAGAAAGTCTTAAGTGTATTACCGTTGGAAGACTTGAGGGCGAAGTTAGAGAATGCTCACAAAGTTTTAGCTCACATGGAATAACTCGGTATTTTGATTAGTGTGCTGATAAGGTATGAGTGGTTGGTCAGGATTAGTGTTTGTTATCTTCCATGAGTTCATGGTATTGGATTTAGACTCCGTGAGAGTGGTACCAGTTGTGTACAATTGTGTTTTACCCAGAGAAGAGAATTTGAAAGTTATCTTTCCAAGTACGAGTAAGAATTGAACGTTCCGAAGTTAAGCGTATAACTTGGATCGTTTATGGGACAGAACGATTTAGAAAAGTGGATTGAATTCAGAAACATGGCATGGCTTTCAGAGGTATGTGTGTAAGTAGAGTGTTGTATAGGAGTTGACAAGTAGTATGGAAACTCACAATTACGTTTTGGATGGTTTAAGTTTTTATAATGGTGAAGCACGAATGTTGGAAGTTCTGTGTTGGTGTTACGTTGTTATTGGTTGAGATCTTGTCTCAACAAGGAATCTTGAGTAAGTCGGAAAACCATAAGAAGAATTGTTTGAAATGTGGTAACTAGACACGAGAGTTGTTAAGCTATTTTGGGTTGTATTATTTCGAGTTAGAGTGGATTTCAGATTCGTATGTGTTATGGTTGTAACGGTATAACTTATGTACCTCTGCCGTCGGGAGAGTGTTGGGCAAATGTTATTATATTGTGTGTTGGCGAGGAAATTGTTCTACCAAAAGGCGTCAGTAAGTTTTTTATGTCGTTGGTTAGTAAGGACCCCAGTGGATAAGTGTGTTCATCCGTGGATTGTTAGCTAATTAGTAGTGTTTAAGAATTCGTGGTGTTCCACTATTGGTTTTGGATACGCAGTGGAAGGTGACGGATGAAAGAGTTAAGCCATAATAATAAGGACTAGAAGGATTGTTACTTGTAAGTATGGAAATAAGGAGATTTTGTGTTAAGTGTGTTACCATTGGTGTGGCGCGAAAGAAAGGAAATATCAGATTGAATGAGTAAAGTGTAGAGCATCAGGCTAGATGGAATTGGTAATTGAGTCGTCTGACTGAGTTTGAAGTGGTTTTGAATGTTAAAGGATTTGATGAGTGTTTGTTACCTTAAACCAAGATGAGGTGTTACGGTTTTGTTTGCAACTCGGTAGAGGAAGGTAGAAGGGTACATTCTTGCTGAAGGTGGAATGCGACCAAGTGTTTTAGTAAGAAACAACCGATGAATTATGGAGAAAGCAAGGGTGGAAGTTGACTCGATACTGGAACAAGAGTATGATTAAGGACTTGAAGTTCATTAATTTATGAAAATAAGATTTTTGGTCTATGAAATCAAGTTGGAATTTGAATACGTCAGAATTTGAATGGAAGTAAAGTTGAATGTGGAACCAAGACAATGATACAAGTTGTGGTTGTTGTTGAATAAAGGAAATTCGGGGGCGAATTTCAATTTAGGGGGGGGGGAGTGTAATACCCCGTATTATTTAATTGCTCAATTGGATATCAGAAGAGATCAATTATTTTATTAAAGAGACGTATTGATATTTGTTAGTTCAAGAGAGTATTTTAAGGTAACTCTAATAATTGATCAATTGGGTTGAGATGACAAAATATCAATTAGAGATATTTTACCCTGTTGGATTATATTATATAATATTGGTTTATATATATATATATATTGGAAAGAGAAAAGAAAGAAAGAAGAAGAAGTTAGTAAGGAGAAGAAGAAAAGAGAAAGAAGAGGAAAAGAAGAGAAATGGAGAAAGAGGAAGAAGAGAGAGAACCCATGGATCATCATCATCACCATCTTCTTCAAACTCCTCTTCGATTATCAGGTGGGTTCTTGTTAGACACTTTATGTCCTAGAAATAAGTTTTTTTGGAAATTAGGTTAATTGAGAGAAAATGCTTAAATTGCTAATCAATGGAATCTAACGGTTGAAATGTGATATAAATCGTGTAGCACGATCATCATACATGTAGAAACATCTATTGATAATGATTATGATGTTTGATATTGATTTGGAGTGAGTTTGGAAATGTTGGGGTTTTGTGTGAAAACTAGGTTTAGATGTTGGAAATTATGTTTGTGAGGTTTGTGGGATAAACCATGGTAGAAATATGATAATATACCTCTATTGGTTGTTTGGGTATGAATTGATGGTGAATTGGGGGTTGGAAATTTCGCTGTCAAAAGAGTTATTTTTCTGAAAATCGCAGTGTGCGCTTAGCGCGGTCTGAAGAATATGCAACCCTTCCAGGCAGTGAGGAGCGCGCTTAGCGCGGGGTGGAGCCCGCTTAGCGCGACCTAGAATAAAAAATAAAACTGTTTTTCTGAAATTCATAACTTTTGATCCGTAACTCGAATCGAGACGTTCTTGGTACCGTTAGAAAGCCGCGACAACCCTCTACCAAATAAAAAGTGAAAATATTGGGTATGAGGTGGGATTAATTAATTAGTGGCATTTAATGATAACAATGTTATGTGTTACGTTGGAATCCATATCTTTTGGGATCGTAAATCCGATCAAGGCATCGTTATAGCCGATGTGGAGCTGTGGAAATATCCTACGGGATAAAAGTGAAAAGTATTTAGTTCGATACCTGATTAAATGAATCGGAGGGAACCCGAAAGTGATGTTTTATTTGATGTGTGATTATATGTATTTACTTGTAATATTTGTGTTATGCCATATCTACCTAATATTGTTGTTAAAATGAATAAGAAATATGCATGTTTAAAATATGAATTAGGAAGAGTGAGGAAACTTTACCCCAAAACAAATGGCATAGTTAAGATTGTTATAATTCTAGGTGTGAATAGAATTGTGATAGGAACTCTGGATGGCGATGCTCATGCATTCATTGACGAGTTTTGGCCTGGAGTAGATAACCTAGATGGCAAGGCTCGGGCACCTGATGTAGGAAGATGCATCTGTGACGAGATTGGTCTAGGAGAGAGTGAAACACTAGTATGGGACATGTGTGTGAACCTTGTGTTCTTTTTGAAAGGCGTTGTGGCCTTAAGGCATTGTGGCCTTGTGATTATCGAATACAATCACGTTGTGTGTGAGATCACGTAATCGTAACCAGTTATCTTGTGAGTGCGTTTCATGGGTCTCGAGCTCCTCTGAAACATGTGCACAACTACTTGGCAGATTTGATTCCCGCGTGCAGTATGAATGGCGCTCTGGGAGCGTACGCTTGTGACGGTTAATGGCCCGTGTGAAGTGATAGTTCATAACGGTTAATGGCCCGTAGAACCCGAATCCATTCGTATGTCAAGTAGGTTACCAGGATCTATGACTCGGGTCGACTTCTAGACGTACAAGCGGACGAGAAAAGGGGATGCCTTGGTGTGGTTATCGATTAGTGATATTTTGAGTTGATGAACTCATGACATGTTTCCATATAGTGTGATATTGTGAGATTGTGAGATTGTGAACTCAAAGTCTTTTCCCTTCCCGTAGACTTGAGTTAGGATTGGTAGAACCTTGTAAAGCTGAGAGAATCTATAAGATAGGGAACTCATTGAGATTTGATGTATCTCACCACACTATAGTTGCTATATTTTAGGTGTGGTTTGCAGGTTCGATTTACAAGTGAGGCGATGCTTGGATGTTTCAAGAGAAGTTTGGCTTTAGTATTTCCGCTGTGTATTATTTTGTTGTATACAATTGAGGATATTGTATATTATTCTTAGAATTTTTATTTTTGGCTAGTTTCCATGTCTTGTGCCATAGACTGTGTTTATGTTTTAGAAATGGGCAAGTATGTGAATTACGCCATTAGACACTTATGATGGTGTCAGTACCAAATAATATGCTTGTATTGTATTATTCTAGATAAATATTATACACGACGTTACATATTTGAGCAATAAGTAAACATATTTTAGTGTACACAATTCCTGTAAAGACGCGAAATAAGTTTATAATCCTTAGAGGGGTCTTCATATTCCAAATTAGGTCCCAATTATCATCAATTCTGAGATGTGAGGTATCGATAGCTTCATTAATGTTGTAACGATAACACCACACATAGTATTTTCCATTCTTTTTAAAATTCCACACTAACTTATCCACCTTGACCGCCTCAAAGAACAGAGTATTGAAGACTTTTCCCGTTATTTCACCCCCAACTAAAGAGTATATCAAGTTAGAGTTCCACTGTTTACCATTAGGGCTTTTTAAGTATTATGATGTTTGTCATGGCGCAGAGAAAGCTTGAGAAATCGCACGCTCACAGTATCAATGAAGTCCCCACCAAATTTTATTTTTTCCAAAGGAACGAGAAAAGATCGATAAAACCTGCGAAAGAAATGGATAAGACGGTCATCGCAACCGAATCAAGGTTCGGGAGTCGTTATGCAAGGGGAAGGTATTAGCACCCCTCACATCCATCGTACTCGATGGGAACCATTTTGTTAATTTTGTGATCATTGTAAGCATGGTATCTACTTGTGTACCTCTATTAGGTGAGAAATAAAAGAAAGAAAAGGGTGGTGGATTTTTATTTATTAAGCTTGCAAAGACTTTGCAATCTCGTGCCTATGTATCCTCATGGTGCAATGAGAAATTCAGAGCTTCGTAGTTTGGGGTAGAAAATGTATGTTGATTGGGCGATTTTAGAGAGAAATGTACAATTGATTTCAAATGGTAAAACAATGTTTATTACCCCAAAAGATAAAGAAGTGACTATTTGCATCACATCAACAATGGATAACATAATTTGAATTTCCACAGATGTACGTCTTCAATACATTCGAGCAGAAAACATTCACTATCTCTATTATTAGAAGGAAACTTTATTTGCCACGTTTGAAAGAAACGAAGCACCTTTTGTTTTATAAAAATGGCTTGACTTCGCACAAGGTGGGAAAAAGAAAGTTTGATGAGTTAGAAGTTGATTTTAGATGGTTAGAACCAAAAAGGTTATTGTGAAAAGAGTGAGAAGAATCAATCTTTTAAAGATCTTAAATGGATTCCAAGCATCTAACCAAAGGCTTAAATGACCATCACCCAAATGCTTAAAGACAACTTGCATTAGACATACAAACTCTCTTGTAGCTCCTCCATAATAAACCAAACTTGATTCGGTTTTTTTAAAGTATCTTGAAGGTTTTGATTAAGAAATGGAAATTTGAAAAATCACTTGGTGTTGACCAAGGTTTATTGGCTTGAATTTTGAAATTTGCTTGAGCGCAATGTGACTTTTGAAAATACAATTTTAGATGGATAAAGGGTCTAAATCTTGTTTTGAAAGGTAAATTTTAGTGCGGGTTCACTTTTATCTTGATTAGTGATCAATATGATCCAAAGTAAAATAAACAAGTAATGGAGGTGAGTAGAAAGCACAACATTACAATAATTATCCATACAATCACACACACAAAGATGCACAGTTATTCAAAGATAAAGCACAAAGGAGGGCATTTATTTCTAAAGCAAACTTATGAAAGAAAAGAAAAAGAAAATCTTTTTACTTCTTTTGAACAATATTTGATAACAAAAATAAAAAGAGAAAAAATATTTTTGATATTTTGTGAAAAGATAATTTTAAATAAAAGGAAATTAAAACAAAAATATTTTTGGCATTTTATAAAGAAAATAAGGTAAATAAATACTAAATAAATTCCTAAAGCATTTTTTAAAGTAAAAATAACACTAATAAAAAAACAAATACTTAAGTAAAATAAAAATCTTCTTTAATTATGTATATATTTTATTTTATCATTTTTATAACAAGAAATTAGTAGGAAAGATAAACTAAGATAGAAGAGAAATAACATGAAATAAGAGTGGCTTCTGGGCTTGGAGGTGCAGCGCCAATATTGGGGGTACAAAGCCCACTAGAAGAAAACCCAAAACAACTATGACGAGCAAAATTCATAGACATACAGGAACAAAACGTGAGCAAACAAAAGATCAAGAACTTTAGTCTACAAAATAGTTCGAGTCCCGATTCGAGTATGTAATACTCCATATTATTTAATTGCTCAATTGGATATCAGATGAGATCAGATGAGTATCTATGTGCTCTATATTTGATTAATTGGATTAATGGAATCCTCTAAGTACTTTAAGTATTATCAATTGGGATCAATAGAGCAACTAGTGAACTCTGAAGAGATCAATTATTTTATTAAAGAGACGAATTAATATTTAGTAATTCAGTGAAAGTATTTTAAGGTAACTCTAATAATTGATCAATTGGGTTGAGATGACAAAATATCAATTGGAGGTACTTTACTCTATTGGATTATATTATATAATAATAGTATTATATGTATATGTTATAAGAAAGAGAAAGCAAAAAGTTAGTAAGAAGAAGAAAGTGGGAGAAAGAAGAGAAAGAGGAAAACAGAGGAAAATGTGGAAAGGGAGAAGAAGAAGAAAACTCATGGATCATCTTCACTATTCATCATCTTCTTCAACCTCCTCTTCAATGCTAAGGTGGGTTCAAGATAGATACCTTAAGTTCTAGAAATTCTTGATGTTGAACTTAGGTTATAGTTGGGGAGAAATGATGAAATTGATAGAATCAGTGTTCTAACGGATAAAATGGGAATTGAACCGGGTAATATAATCAGGTTGTATGTGGGAATACTTATTGATTATGTTGGAACATGTTTTGGTTGTGTGGGTATGTTGAATTGAATGGGTTTGGTTGGAAAACCTAAACTTTTCCTATTTGATAAATTGGTATTAATTTTGTAATTATGTTGGATGGCCTTTTTATGGAGAAAATAACATAGTGTGTAAAATTCTGAGACAGGGGCTTTTTACGGAATCGAAATCGGAGGTCCGGAAGGCAGGTAACGGTCGAAATCTGAGTTTTTTAGCAAAATCTGCATCTATGCGCCAACCCCCTGCAACCATGCGTCGACTCATGATCTGCGTGCGCTGACCCAGGCGACATCTGCAGGGTTATGCATCGACTCATAGATCCATGCGTCGGCTCATGGTCACTGATTTTTTCCAAAATGTCAGATTTTGTTTTCTTCATAACTTTTGAACCGTAAGTCTGTTTTGGTCCCCGTTCGAAGCGTTGGAAAGCTATTTCAATGCTCTTTGTGATGGTGGGGTAGAAACATGGTTATATGCCATGGATTAATAATAAAATTATGGGAAAGTAATGTATGTGTGAATATTGTAGTCCTCGTTTCCACCAAAACTCAAGAATCGGGAATTCGATTGATACGAGTCCAAAGCCTTTGGAAAGATAATCCAATAAGGTAGAGAATAGTAATGAGAGACCATGATTTAACCAAGAATGATTGGTAAAGGATAATAGTGGCTTGTATTCCTTAAAATATGTGTGAACCACTACGTGAAAAGTGGTGTTTTATGTGATGTGTGATTATATGTGTTTACTTGTAATATTTGTGTTATGCTATGTCCATCTAATTGTGAATTGTGAATGAAAGAAAAATGCATGTTAAAATGAATTAGGGAGGGTGAGGAAACTTTACCCCAAAACAATGGCATAGTTAAGATTGTTATAATTCTAGGTTGTGAATAGAATTGTGACAGAAACTCTGGATGGCGATGCTCGTGCATTCATTGACAAGTTCTGGCCTGGAGTAGATAACTTAATGACAACGCTCGTGCTTGAGGTGCCAAGGCGTGTATCCATTTCCGAAATGACAACGATCCTGCGTGAGGGGCTGAGGCGTGTGTCTATTTCTGAATGGTATAGGAAAGAGTGAAACACTAGTATGGAATATGTGTGTAAAACTTTGTGGTTTTGTGGAAGACAAAAGAGGCCTTAAGGCATTGTGGCCTTGTGATTGTCGAATACAATATTGAGGAATGCGTAGCAGTAGCACCGTGGTCACAAGTGTACGTGATGGATTCTCATTCTTGAGACAAGTGTGAAGGGAGGTACTTTGTGGAATGGTGAGTATAGTATTCTAAGAAGCAAGACTGTGGTAAATCAATGAAAAGCAAATTAGGACTTAGTATGGACTAAGTATAAATCATGGAATGGTTTATACCATAAGGGTTTTGTAAATAGTTGATGAGAATTGTCGGTTGTGAATCTTCCATTAAGTAATTTGGTGTAAGTGGGATGTACAATGGATAGTGGAAAGTAAGGCATTCCGGTTATTATGTACGAAGTGATGGAAAGGTTCTTCAAGAGGATGCATTGCCCCGATTTATTTTCAAGTATAGAGAACTTATGTATTTGTGAATGATTGGAATATTCAGAATCTACCTTTTGTTAGACTAAGAACGTTGTTGTGTTATTTCTCACTAAGGAATTCAAGTGAGAGGACAAGGTTGTATGCTTGACACGTTATGCCCATCACTTTTGTGGTATCGTATAATGGTTGTGTGTTGAGTTTTGCTTATGGACGAATCAAGTATGAGTTGTGGCCAAAACCTTAGAATGTCATCATTATTGACTTCTCGCTAGTGTAGTTGTTTGAGCAGAGAAATGAACTATCCCTCTGAAGTTTTGTAGGGTGACCCCTTCAGAATTTGGAAATTCTACCTTGTCACTTGTGGAAGGGTGTTACTTAGTCGATCATCTGTTTAGATGACAAAGGAATTTGACTTCGAGGAAGTAATCTTATGAACTGGGTTAAGTATGAGAAAGTCTTAGGTGCATTGTTATTATTACTGTTGAGAACTTTAAGGATGAAGTTGGAAAATACTCACGAAGTGTTGACCTCGCAAGGAATGTGTTGGTGTTAGGAAGATATAAGCGGTTGGTCGGAGCTAGTAATTGTCAACTTCCGTGCGTTCATGGAATCAGATTTAGACTCCGTGTGAGCGGTACCAGTTGTGTGCAGTTGTGTTTTACCAAGATAATGAAATTTGGAGGTTATCCTTCCAAGTAAGAGTGAAATTGGAATTTCTGAAGTTAAGCATGTAACTTGGATTGTTTATGGAAAAAACAATTAAGAAAAGTGGATTCAATTGAGAAGTGTGGTATGAACTTCGATGGTGTGTGTATGTGGAGTGTTGTTTGTGAATTGGTGAGTGGTATGGAACTCACAACTCCGCTTTGAATGGTTTAAGTTTTGATAAGTGGTGATTCGCGTATGAATGAATTTTCGTGTTGGTTTTACGTTGGTACTTGGTTGAGCTCTCTAATCAGCAAGGAATCTTGAGTAAGTCGGGAAACCGTAAGGATAGTTGATTTGGAATGTGGTAACCAGAACCGGAGGCTGTTAAACTACTTTTGAATGAATTTGGAGTTGTTTATGTTATGATTGCGATAGTGTAACTCATGTACTTTATCGTCTGGAAAGTTTTGGACCGATGTTAAGATATTGTGTGTTGGCAAAGAAATTGTTCTACCATACGACGTCAGTAAGTTCCTTGTACCGTTGGTTAGTAAGGACCCCAGGGGATAAGTGTGTTCTCCATGGATTGTTAGCTACTTGGTAATGCTTAAGATTGGTGGTATCCCATTGTTAGAATTGGAGTTGCGCAGTGGAAGGTGGCAAATGAAAGGGGCTCAGTCGGATTTATAAGAATCGGAGGAGAAATTGATTGTAAGATTGGAAATAAGAAGATTTTATTCTAAGTGTGTTACCTTTGGTGCGATACGAAAGAGATGAAATTTCGGATGTGATGGGTACAATGTACAGCATCAGACTAGATGAAACTGGTAAGAAGTTTGTCAATCTATGAAGTTAAGGAATCACCAAATTGCCTCATGAGGATTTGCTGAGTGTTTGTTATCATGAATCAAGATAAGATATTACGGTTTGGTTTGTGACTCAGTAGAGGAATGAAGAATGGTATATTCTTTCCGAAGTAAGATACGACCAAGTATTTTGTATGAAACAACAGATGAATTACGGAAAAAGAAAAGTTAGAAGTTAACCCAATATTGGAATAAGAGTATGACTAAGGAACCAAAGTTTGATAAATTGTGAAAATACGGATTTTTGGGCTGTGAAATCAAGTTGGAATTGGAATATGACAGGTTTTGAACAGAAAGTTTAACAGAAGTAAAGTTGAGTGTGGAACTAAGCCAATGATGCAAGTTGCAGTTATTGCCGAATAGAGGAAATTCGGGGGCGAATTTCAATTTAAGGGGGGGAGAGTGTAATACCCCATATTATTTAAATGCTCAATTGGATATCAAATGAGATCAGATGAGTATCTATGTGCTCTATCTTTGATTAATTGGATTAATGGAATCCTCTAAGTACTTTAAGTATTACTAATTGGGATCAATAGAGCAACTAGTGAACTCTGAAGAGATCAATTATTTTATTAAAGAGACGGATTAATATTTAGTAATTCAGTGAAAGTATTTTAAGGTAACTCTAATAATTGATCAATTGGATTGAGATGACAAAATATCAATTGGAGGTACTTTACTCTATTGGATTATATTATATAATAATAGTATTATATGTATATGTTATAAGAAAGAGAAAGCAAAAAGTTGGTAAGAAGAAGAAACTGGGAGAAAGAAGAGAAAGACGAAAACAGAGAAAAACGTGGAAAGGGAGAAGAAGAAGAAAACTCATGGATCATCTTCACTATTCATCATCTTCTTCAACCTCCTCTTCAATGCTAAGGTGGGTTCTAGATAGATACCTTAAGTTCTATAAATTCTTGATGTTGAACTTAGGTTAGAGTTGGGGAGAAAATGCTGAAATTGATAGAATCAGTGTTCTAACGGATAAAATGGGAATTAAATCGGGTAATATAATCGGGTTGTATGTGGGAATACTTATTGATTATGTTGGAACATGTTTTGGTTGTGTGGGTATGTTGAATTGAATGGGTTTGGTTGGAAAATCTAAACTTTTCCTATTTGATAAATTGGTATTAATTTTGTAATTGTGTTGGATGGCCTTTTTATGGCGAGGTAGAAACATGGTTATATGACATGTATTGATAAGAAAAATATGGGAAAGTAATGTATGTGTGAATATTGTAGTCCCCGTTTCCACCAAAACTCAAGAATCGGGAATCCGATTGATACGAGTCCAAAGCCTTTGGAAAGATAATCTAATAAGGTAGAGAATGGTAATGAGAGACCATGATTTAACCAAGGATGCTTGGTAGATGATAGTGGTGGCTTGTATGCCTTAAAATATGTGTGAACCACTATGTGAAAAGTGATGTTTTATGTGATGTGTGATTATATGTGTTTACTTGTAATATTTGTGTTATGCTATGTCCATCTAATTGTGAATTGTGAAGGAAATAAAAATGCATGTTAAAATGAATTAGGGAGAGTGAGGAAACTTTAACCCAAAATAATGGCATAGTTAAGATTGTTATAATTCTAGGTTATGAAGAGAATTGTGACAGAAACTCTGGATGGCGACGCTCGTGCATTCATTGATGAGTTCTGGCCTGGAGTAGATAACTTAATGACAACGCTCGTGCTTGAGGTGTCGAGGCGTGTATCCATTTCCGAAATGACAACGATCGTGCGTGAGGGGCCGAGGCGTGTGTCTTTTTTCGAATGGTATAGGAAAGAGTGAAACACTAGTATGGAACATGTGTGTCAACCTTTGTGGTTTGGTGGCAAAAGAGGCCTTAAGGCATTGTGGCCTTGTGATTGTTGAATACAATCACGTTCGTGTGTATGATCACATAATCGTAACCAGTTCTTTGAGTTGCAGTTTCATGAGTCTCGAGCTCCTCTGAAACAAGGCATGGTACTTGGCAGGTTTGATTCCCGCGTTTAGTACGAATGGAACCTACGGGTAGAGACTTGAGATGGTTAACAGGCCATGAGAAGTGACGATTCACGGCTAACAGGCCGATGTTTCGGAATCCATTTCGTATGCCATGTAAATTGCAAGGATCCATGACTCGGGTCGACTTCTAGACGTAGAAGAGGACGAGGAAAGGGGATGCCTTGACACAGTTATTGATTAGTGATATGGTGAGTTGGTGAACTCATGAACATGTTTCCATATAGTGTGAGATTGTGAGATTGTGTACTCAAGGTCATTTTCCCTCCCCCTTGACTTGAGTTAGGATTTGGCTAGAACCCTGTAAAGCCGAGAGAATCTATAAGATAGGGAACTCACTGAGATTTGATGTATCTCACCCTACTATAGTTGCTATATTTCAGGTGTGGTTTGCAGGTTTAATTTACAAGTGGAGCTATGCTTGGATATTTCAAGAGAAGCTTAGTTGAGCTTATTCTGCTGTGTATTTGTTGTATACAATTGAGGATATTGTATATTGATCTTAGTTTTATTGTTTTGGCTAATTTCCATATCTTGTACCATAGATTGTATTCATGTTTTTAGAATGGTCAAGTATGTGAATTACGCCATTAGGCACTTATGATGGTAACAGTACCAAATAAAATGCTTGAATTGTATTATTCTAGATAAATGTTATACAGGGCATTACAGAGTACCGTTCGAAGCGTCGGGAAGCTGACGTGTCAAACTTTAGTCTAGAAAATAGTTTCGATGGGAGAAGTCGAATAATTCTGTGGTTGGTTGTTTTAAATGTATTATTACCATTATGTTATGGCGTGATATGATTCTAAATGCCTTGTGGATGCTTGCTATGTTGTAAGTCGTTGTTGTAGTTGTTGTTGTTGTTGAGATGATCGTGTTCCCATGTTGAGTGTGAGCGATCACGAAAGACGTGTGCCCATGTGGGGTGCGAGCGATATTATGGAAATTCCGATGGGAATTGTGATCCTGAAATAGGGATCGGGTTCTGAAATAGGAACCGATGGTACCACATGCATTGAGTCGAGTTATGAGTCTTAATGCATTGCATTTTAGTTATATTTGTTGTTGTGTTGGATTTGTTGTCATGTTGGTTGTAATTGTTGTTGTATGGTTGTATGTTGTGGAATGGGTGTTTGTGCATCAGAGTTCTAATGCTTGCTTAACTATCATTCTTTCTTTTATCTAATTATGATATCTCAACCTTTCTATTTGAATGTTGCCTTTACATGGGCATCGTGCAGATAACTCGCAATAGAGGAGTTAAAGTGAGTAAGAGATTAAGTCTTTTGTTTCCCTTTTAGTGCCGGCGTCTGCTCTGATGTGTAACACCGGGGTCAGGGAACGTTGTGTTTTGATGAATTTCATAGATATTTTTTATAGCTCTAGAATATTTGTTGTTTATGTTGTTTTCAGGAAATAATTATGCCATGAATACTTGATTATGTTTATGCTTCCGCTTTTCAATAAAAATTTTAATGTTTCAGACATGTTGAATTGTTATAGTTATTATAAAAAAATTTAAAATAATTGCATGTGTAACATATCTATGCTATAAGAACAGCTGTAATATGAATTGTGTGATATACTGAATATAATTTGGATGTAATTACTCTGATATATATTTATATTACGTGGGGTTTATTTGGGGTGTTACAATTTGAGTTTTGAATTATATTGTTTGTCTTGAGTTTGGCGCATAGGTAATGTCAAATAGGAAAGGGAGGTGTAACCCCCAAATTCGAATAGTCGATTTATTTATTGTTTGGTGTTTATCAACCAAAGTACTACTAAATTTTCTACATTTCTCGTAATTGAATAATAGTGTTGATATATCCATCTTATTCTCCCACCCTTCTTTGTCTTCAGTACATGTGTTGATAAGACGAAAGACATTTTTGCAAACTCCATTGAATATGGTGTTGAGAGCACGAGAGTTTCCATGAGATTCATTATCTTCATCTTTAGACCATTCTTCTTCTGCCTTCAAGGTTTAGGGCCCGTTTATTTTGGCTTTTTTTAAAAATGATTTTTATAGTGTAACATAATTTTGTAGAAAAAAATTTTACAAAGAAACTTTTCATAAAAGCTTCAAATGAAAATTTGGTTTGAATAGTTATTCTTAAAATGTTATTTTAGGTATTTTATCATTTTATCAAAAAAAATTTTGGATATCAAAATTTCAAAAAATACTTAATTTTGAAGCTATTTCAAATAGCTTTTCATGAAAATCATTTTTGAAATACAACTTTTTAAAAAAATGGTGATTTTGACTATGTTTTGGTCTTCAATAATGTATATTAATGTTATAAAATGTCAAAATTAGTTTTTTAATTTATAAAAAACAAATTTAAAAAAACTTGTAATATTTTGAAAAACGTTTTTGTAGAATCCATTTTCAAATATACAAAGAAAAAATCCATTTTTTTAAAGCTGAAACAAACTGACCCTTAATATAATTATAAATCATTATACTTAAATAATGGCATGAAATCTATAATATTTTACCTTATTAAAAAATATTTATATAAAACTTTATTTATACTTTTTATATATATTAAAAACTGTTTTAAACTTATATTTTCTAAATAATATTATTTTTAATCTAAAATAATAAAACATACACATATTTTGTATTTTTTATAATATTGTTTTTAGTCTAAAATAGTAAAAAACGTATTAAAATATTACTTTTTTATATACATTTAAATATATACTAACATACAATATTAGAACAAATTAAATCATATAAATTTTTTAAAATGAACAGTAAAATTAACAAATAAAACAAGCAAAATTGAACAAATCAAACATTTTTTATGAACATATAATTTCCGAAAATGCATATTAATAATTGACTGGTTCACCATCTGCAAAGAAAGCATAGAAAACTATAAATCCCACCTGAATCAAACCCCTATTCCGAAATGAAGTATTGGAAATTATAGCAAGGAGAGTGTAATACCCCGTATTATTTAAATGCTCAATTGGAGATCAGATGAGTATCTATATACTCTATCTTTGGATAATTGGATTAATGGAATTCTCTAAATACTTTATGTATTGTTAATTCAGATCAATATAGCAACTAGAGAATTCTAAAGAGATCAATTATTTTATGAAAGAGATAGATCAATTATTTTAGTCCAAGAGAGGAGTATTAAGGTAACTCTAATAATTGATCAATTGAGTTAAGACAATAAAATATCAATTGGAGATATTTTACTCTATTGGATTATATTATATAATATTGGTATTATATATATGTGTGTGTGTGTGTGTGTGTGTGTGTGTGTGTTAGAAAGAAAAAGAAAAGAAGAAGAAAAAGTTAGTAAAGAGAAAGAAGTGAAAAGAAGAGAAAGAGGAAAATGGGAAGGAAGGAAGAGCCTGGATCTTCATCATCTCTCCATCGATTCATCATATTCTTCAAAATCCTCTTCGATTACGAGGTGGGTTCTAGATAGAGACTTTAGTATGGAATTTCTTGAGGTTTTGAGTTAGGTTGGATTTTGAGGAAAATGAGTTTTTTTGCAAAATCAAAGAATCTAACGGTTGGATTGTGTTATAAATTGTGTAGTATGGTCAATATATGTGTAGAATCATCTATTGATAATTGGTATGATGTTTGGTATTGATTGGAATGAGTTGAAATGGAATGGGTTTGGAAATGTTAGGGTTTTGTGTAAAAACTATGAAGTTGTTGGATAGACCATGATAGAACCATGATAAAATACCTTATTGGTTGTTTGGGTATGGTTTTGAGGGAGAATGGATGGGTTGGAAGTTGCTGTCATGAGGGTTTATTTTTCTGCATAACACAGAGCGCGCTTAGCGTGGTCTGGAGAATTTTTGCCTCCATCAGGCAGAGAAGCAATTCAGGTGATGTATATTTGTTGTAAACCCGATCGAGGCATAATTATAGCTGATGTAAAGCTGTGAAAATATCCTACGGGATAAAAGTGAAAAGTATTGATTTCGATACCCGATTAAGTGAATCAGAGGGAACCCGAAAGTGATGTTTTTGGTGATGTGTGATTATATGTATTTACTTGTAATATTTGTGTTATGCCATATCTTTCTAATATTGTTGCTAAAATGAATTAGGAAGAGTGAGGAAACTGTACCCCAAAACAAATGTCATAGTTAGGATTGTTATAATCCTAGGTTGTGAATAGAATTGTGATAAACTCTAGATGGCGACGCTCGTGCATTCATTGACGAGTTCTGGCCTAGAGTAGATAACTTAGTGACAACGCTCGTGTAAAAGGGGCCGAGGCGTATGTCCATTTCCGAATGGTATAGAAATGAGTGAAACACTAGTATGGAACGTGTGTGTAAACCTTTGTGGTTTTGTAAAAGGTAAAAGAGGCCTTAAGGCAAATGTGGCCTTGTGATTGTCGAATACAATCACGTTGTGTACATGATCACGTAATCGTAACCATTTATCTTGAGGTGTAGTTTCATGAGACTCAAGCTCCTCCTCTGAAACGTATGCATAATTACTTGGCAGGTTTGATTCCCGCGTGTAGTACGAATGGAACCTACGGGTAGAGACTTGTGATGGTTAACAGGCCATGAGAAGTGACGGTTCACGGTTAACAGGCCGATGATCCCGAATCCATTTCGTATGCCAAGTAACTACAAGGATCCATGACTCGGGACAACTTCTAGACGTAGAAGCAGACGGGAAAAGGGAATGCCTTGGTAAGGTTATCGATTAGTAAGATTCTTGAGTTAATAGCCTCAGGACATATTCTTGAGTTAACAGGCTCAGGACATATTGTTGAGTTAACAGACTCATGACATGTTTCCATATAGTGTGAGGTTGTGAACTCAAGGTCATTTCCCTTCCCCTTGACTTGAGTTAGGATTTGGCTAGAACCCTGTTGCTATATTATAGGTATTTGCAGGTTTGATTTACAAGTGGAGCTATGCTTGGATGTTTTGAGAGAAGCTTAGTTGAGCTCATTCCGCTGTGTATTTGTTGTATACAATTGAGGATATTGTATATTGATCTTAGTTTTTTTATTTTTTGGCTAGTTTCCATATCTTGTACCATAGATTGTATTATGTTTTTAGAATGGTCAAGTATGTGAATTACGCCATTAGGCACTTATGATGGTGTCAGTACCAAATAAAACACTTCTATGGTATTATTCTAGATATATATTATACAGGGCGTTAAAATTGGTGTCAGAGCAGGTCGTGTTCTCGACCTAGCCTTAAAACATCATAAGTAAATCTATTCCTGCCTCTTAAGTGTGTCTTGCCAACGTGACTCTTAATATCATACTATGCAGTGTTGGGTCTGTTCAACCTAATATTATGTATGTGATAGGTAGAATCATGGTTGAGCTACCACGAGGACTCTGAAGTGTTGTCGGAACTTGTGCTATGAGGGAAGGCTCAAGCCAAGAGTTAGTAGTGAGGAGTTTTGGTCAGCTCAGTTGAGGTCTTAGTAGAGGTTGTTTTGTGGGTAGCATGGAAATTAAAGAGTGGTGTGTTGTTAAGCAATCCTTGGGAATGGATGGAGTCTGAAAGTTAGGGATATCTATTGGACGATTGGTCAAGGTATCAAGAAATATGCAAAATCGCTAGTGGAGCTGGATTGACCACTATTATGGATAAGGATTTCAAGTAATCTCATTCCCTGAAAAAGAAAATTTGTTTTGTGGAACGTGTGACGTAAGGTCCGGAAGTGAGATAAATTTTGGTGCTTCAGTTTCTAAGGTCGCTATGGTATCTTGAATGGACGAGAGTACCTTAAGGAATGTGTTCAGAGTAATGTCTTCCAACTGGCTAAAAGCGAAGAGTTAAGGACGTTCAACTTTTATGGGAACCTAAAGTAGTAGAGAAGTGTGAGAAGGAAGACAAGGATGTGTTTACATACTTCAAGCAAAACAAGTGTGTAACGGATGAAGAGTGGGAGATAAATTGCGTATATTCGGTTATGAAGGGAGATCAGATTCAGTAAAATACTTCAAGTTTTCTGTTTTCAGTAAGAGACAAATTTGGAATTTTTGGAATTTGTTAAATTACCCAAGGAACAGTATAAGGTATTGTGTTGAAAAAAAGAATGAGCTTTATTTAGTAATGAAAGTGTAGTGATATGAACCGGGATAAGTTGTATTAAGAAACAGAGTAAGTACCTTGGATTTAAGGGAATTTTAGTATGATGATTTTATATTTGGACATAAGAGGATCACAATGGAGGGCGAAGTAAACGCGGTATGGAAAACGGTATTAACGGTATGCTAAGAGGAAGTTGAAACGGAACGTATCTTGGACAAGTGTGCAATGGAATTTTAAGGTGTTGATGAACCTATAGTTAAAGAAGTGTAATTACAGATGGTTCACCTGAGAGGAGCCTATTAGTATGACGTGAATGAGAAAGTTACACTTTGGTATTTCGAAATGCGTAGTAGTAGCATCGTGGTCATAAGCGTACGTGATGGATTCTTATTCTTGAGACAAGTGTGATAGGATGTACTTTATGGAACAGTGAATATTGTATTTTAAGAAGTAAGATTGTGGTAAAACAACGAGAAGCAATTCAGGACTTATTACGGACTAAGAGTAAATTTTGGAATGGTTTATACCAGAAGAGTTTTGTAAATCGTTGATGAGAATTGTCGGTTGCGAGTCTTTCATTAAGTAACTTGGTGTATAATGAATGGATAGTGAAGGGCAAGAAATCCCGGTTAATGTGTGCGAAGTGATGGGAAGTTTCTTCAAGAGGGTGCATTACCCCGATCTAGTTTCAAGTATAGAGAACTTCTGTATTTTTGAATAATCGGAATATTTGGGATCTACCTTTTGTTGGACTAAGAACGTTGTTGTTTTATTTCCCACCAAGAAGTTCAAGTGAGAGAACAAGGTTGTATGTTGTGTTTTGGTTGGGGATGAACCAAGTATGTATTGTGATTAGAAACCCCAGAATGTCGTCATTATTGGTCTCCCGCTAGCATAGTTGTTTAAGCAGAAAAGAAACAATCCCGCTGAAGTTTTGTAGGGTGACCGCGTCAAAATTTGGAATTTTGCCTGTCACTTGGTTGGAGGGTGTCGTCTGAATGTTTGACCTTGTCAGTTTTACCTAGAGTTGACCATGGTTGGTGAATGTTATATAAGTTATGAAGCCGTGAGTTGAGAATGATATTTTAGGTTAGAACAAATCGGATTGATGGTTTGAGCAGGGATGGCTTGAATTAAGAAGGAGTTGGTTTTCAGTTTCTGCAGCAGTGTTAACCGATTAACACGTGCAAGGATGGTATTTTGTGTTGGATTTTGAGGAGTTAACCGATTAGCTCAGGTGGCTAATCGATTAACGTGTGTGTGAATTGTGAAATCCCTTGGAAACCATCATCTACTTTTTGTTACCTTATGGTGCTCCGATTGGAGAGTATTGTGTGAATGGAAAACAAGATTGCAAGTAAATGAAAGACGAAATTGTGTTTAAAATCGGAACTTGTGGAAAGGTGTTGCGTAGTTTACCATTTGTTCAGACGACAAGGGAGTTTGACTTTTGGGAAGGTAATCTTGTGAACTGTGTTAAGCGTGAGAAAGTCTTAGGTGTATTACCTTTGTGAGTCTTAAGGACGAAGTTAAAGAATACCTACGAAGTATTGATCTTGTAAAGAATGCTTCGGTGTGAAATTTTGGTGTTAGTAAGGTATGAATGGTTGGTCAGGGTTTAGTAATTGTTATCTTCCGCGAATTCATGGTTTTGGTTTGGGACTCTGTGAGAGTGGTACCAGTTGTGTTTTACCAAGAGAATGAAATTTGGAGGTTATCCTTCCAAGTAAGAGTCAAATTGGACTCTCCGAAGTTAAGCATGTAACTTGGAATCATTTATGAAACGAAACGAATGAGAAAAGTGGATTCCATTGAGAGCATGGCATGTCCTTTGAGGGCGTGTGTACATGTAGAGTGTTGTATGTGAATTGGCGAGTAGTATGAAAACTCACATTGTACCTTGAATGGTTTAAGTTTTGATAAGTGGTGTCTCGCGTGTGATTGAAGTTCTATGTTAGTGTTACGCTGTTATTGGCTGAGATCTCGAACCAGCAAGGAACTTTGAGTAAGTCGGAAAAACCGTAAGAATAATCGATTTGGAATGTGGGAACCATAACCGGAGGTTTTTAAGTTATTTTGAGATGTATTGATTCGAGTTTAGAATGATTTTGGAGTCGTTTATGTTATGATTATGACAGTGTAATTCCTGCACATATCGTCTGGAGATTATTGGACCAATGTTTGTATATTGTGTGTTGGCAACGAAATTGTTATACCATAGGACGCCAGTAAGTTTCTGGTACTATTGGCTACTTGGTGAGGCTTGAGAATTTGTGGTATTCCATTGTTAGAATTTTGGATTACACAGTGGACGGTGATAGATGAAAGAGTTATATCAGAATAATAAGAAGTTAGAAGGATTATTGCTTGTAAGTATCGAAATAAGGAGATTTTGTTCTAAGTGTGTTACCCTTTGGTGTTGTAATACCCCGTACTTCCAATTAATATTATCTGACTCTGAGGTAATTAATTATTTGAGCTTTAGAGACTTTTTGAACATTTAGTAGTATTATTTACTAATAATACTTACTATATGTTTTCTTTCCTCCCACTTGCCAACCATAAAAAGAGAAAGATAGTAACAAAGAGAGAGAAAGAAGAAAGAAGTGAGAAGAAAGGAAAGAAAAAGGGGAGAAAGAAAAGAAGAGAAAATACAACATTTCAAGAGCAAGAATCATCATCAACCCTTCACCAAATCATCTCATCTTCCTCATTTACAACCTCTAACCAAGGGGGGGTTCTAGTTAGGAACTTTAGTTGTAAATTTCTTGAGGTTTTTGAGTTATGTTAGGTTTTTGAGAAAAATGGATGTTTTGGAAAATCAAAGAATCTAACGGTAGAAATGTGTTATAAATTGCGTAGTATGATTATAGCATGTGTAGAATCATCTATTGATATTGTTATGAAGTTTTGGATTGGTTGTGTGGATTGGAAATTCTTAGGGTTTTGGTGTAGAAATTATACATTGATGTTATATGAAGTTTGATGGATGAACTATGATAGAAACATGGAAATATGCCTCCATTGGTTGTTGGAAATTGAATTGGGGGTATGGAAAGTTGATCGAAAAAGGAAGTATTTTTCTGCATAACGCAGAGCGCGCTTAGCGTGGTTTGGAGAATTTGCAACCTCTCCAGGCAGTGAGGAAAGCGCTTAGCACGGGGTGGAGCCCGCTTAGCGTGACCTGGAGCAAAAAGAAAAAAATAGGATTTTCTGAAATTCATAACTTTTGTTACGTGTATCCGTTTTGAGTGTTCTTGGGATCGATAGAGAGCTATGAAAATAATCTATCTAATGGAAGTGGAAAATTCTAGGTTAATGCCCGATTAAATAAATCGGAGGGAACCAGAATTGGTATAAATTATGATATGTTGAATTATGTGATTCCAATATATATATATTTGACTTGTGTTTGCCTATTTCCCTTGTTGTTTAGCATGTTTGAGAGTAGATATGCATGTTAAAAATATGGAATAGGTAGAGTGAGGAATATTACCCAGAACTTTGTTAGAACCTAGTAACGGTTAGGAATTGTGGAATAACATAACGACGACGCTCGTGCAAGAGAGGCCGAGGCGTGCGTCTATTGCCGAATGGCATGAAGATAAGTACATTAGTAAGGATCATTTTTATTATGTATATGATCACATAATCATAACCATTTATCTTGAGGTGTAGTTTCATGAGACTCGAGCTCCTCCTCTGAAACGTATGCACAATTACTTGGCAGGTTTGATTCCCGCGTGTAGTACGAATGAAGCCTATATGGTAAAGAGACTTGTGATGGTTAACAGGCCATGAGAACTGACGGTTCACGGTTAATAGGCCGGTGTTCCCGAATCCATTTCGTATACCAAGTAACTACAAGGATCCATGACTCGGGTAGACTTCTAGACGTAGAAGCGGACGGGAAAAGGGGATACCTGGGTAAGGTTAATGATTAGCGAGAGTTCTTGAGTTAACAGGCTCAGGACTTACCACATTGCGATTTGTGAGTTAACAGACTCACGAATGTGGATCCATATAGTGAGTGTGAGTACTCAAAGTCATTTCCCTTTCCCTTTTTGACTTGAGTTAGGCTTGTTAGAACCTTGTAAAGCCGAGAGGACGTATAAGATAGGGAACTCACTGAGATTTGATGTATCTCACCCCATGTTGTTGTTTACATCACAGGTACTGCAGGTTCGACGAAGGGTAAGGACAAGGTTGTTTGACTTTTCCTTACGAATCGTAGCTTTTGTGTGGCAAGGCTTCCGTTATGGAGTTTATTTTGAGATTGTTGTTGATCTAGTTCTTAGTTTTTATCATTTTGAACATCTTGTATATATAAGGCCATAGTTTTTTGTAGTAGGTATTTTGGGGTTGTATATGTATAATGTGGTAACTAGGAACTTATGGTATTTCAGTACCAAATACGTGGATTCATATATAAGATTTATGCTTTGATGTATGAATTATATATATATATATATATGGGTGTTACAGTTGGTATCAGAGCCGGTCGTATCCTCGACCTAGCCATGAAATAGTATAAGTATTTCTTTCCATTTCATATGCGTTGTGTCGCCATTGGTCTTACGTGTTATATTTATGGTATTGAGCCTGATCAACTTAATCCTATCAGTATGACATTTAGGAACATGGCTGACGGGCGCAGAAACACCCGTGGTAGACCCAGAACCACTCCAGTTGGGACGAATCCGCCGAGTGGCGATAGGAATGCTCCTTTGTATCAGTTTATGCAAGGGATGCAGCAGCAGCAAAACCAGTTTATGCAACAAATGGTACAACAAATGGCTGGGGGTCTTCATCCTCCAGTGGTTGTTCCAGCAGCTACAGGTGGAAGTTTTAGGGATTTCATTCGTATGAATCCTCCAGAATTTCAGGGAGGGTTGGATCCGGTAAAGGCTCATGAGTGGATAGCTGGCATGGAAAGAATTTTCTTAATAGTTCAGTGTAGTGAGGAAAATAAGGTGGTTTTTGCTTCTCACTTGTTGAAGGGTCCT
The DNA here is from genome assembly GCA_022829125.1 of Lathyrus tuberosus. NCBI lineage: Eukaryota > Viridiplantae > Streptophyta > Magnoliopsida > Fabales > Fabaceae > Lathyrus > Lathyrus tuberosus. Next base: position 14,354,906 of record JALAZF010000055.1, read on the forward strand.
ACCATGAGGTGGTGGGAGAGTGTTTCAGCCTTAATGACAATTCAAGAGGTACCGAAGGTATGGGAGTAGTTTAAGATAAATTTTATGGAGAAGTATTTTCCAAGCTCCTTAAGGTCTCAGAAGGAATTCGAGTTTCAATAGATGAGACAGGGTAACTTGACGGTGGCTGCTTATGCGGAGAGGTTTGAAGTTATGGCTGCTTATTCTAGACAAGCCATGTATGCTCCGGACGAGATGTGGAAGATTGATCTGTTTCTTTTTGGCTTAAGGGGTGAAATGTCACATAGCGTGTCTCAGAGGGAGTTCACTAACTATGCTGAATTGTTAAGGCAGTGCTACGTGGCAGAACACAGTTTGAAGAAGGTGCAAGCGGAATGAGAGTTGGGTAGATTGAATCAAAGTGATTGAGGGAGATCGAATCAACAATTTAGACCAAGACAACAAGCTTTTAAAGGGAAACAAGTTCAGGGTTCCAGGACTAGTGTGCCTCCGGTATGCCGTAATTATGGTAAGAATCATCATGGTAGGTGCAGTTTTGAAGGAATAAAGTGTTATTAGTGTAATAAGGTGGGCCATGTGGCGAGGGATTGTCCTCAGGGTAGGAGTCAGGCACAAGGGAGGAATACCGGTCGAGTGTATACCTTGGATGCAAGGAAAGCAAAGGGTGACAACTCCTTGATTGCTGGTACGTGTTTCGTTAATGTACATCCTTGTTTTGTGTTATTTGATTGTGGAGCTACACACTCTTTTGTATCGATGCAATGTGTGAAGCGACTTGGGTTGCAAGTTGTTCTGTTGTCTCCTCCTATGGTGCTTACTACCTCCATGGATGAAATGGTTGAGACACCATTGATGTGGGAAAATTGTGTTTTGTCTGTGGATGGTAGAGTTTTTCAGATTGATCTTATTTGCTTACCGCTTAAGAAAGTGGACGTCATTTTGAGAAAGGATTGGCTTTCTGCTAATTTGGTGTTTATTGGGTGTGAGGAGAAGCCTATCATCATTCCATCTATTGATGCTACCCCAAAATATGTTTTAACAACTATTCTAGAAGGTACGGTTGGAATGATAAATTTCTTGTTTGAGAAGGAGAAATCTATTCTTTTAGTTCTCACTAAGGAGAAGAGTAGAGACCATTAGGTTTTGAGCATTCTTGTTATTTGCGAGTTTTCAGAAGTTTTCCCCGAAGATGTCACTTCTCTTCCTCCGGAGAGGGAAGTGGAGTTTTCTATTGACCTGGTACCGGGAACGGCTCCTATATCCGTTTCTCTGTATCGGATGGCACCACTTAAATTGAGAGAACTGAAGGAGCAATTGGAAGATTTAATGGCTAAGCATTTTGTTAGACCTAATGTTTCACCTTGGGGAGCTCCGGTTTTGTTAGTAAAGAAGAAAGATGGTGGAATGCGTTTGTGTATTGATTATCGACAATTGAATAAAGTCACCATTAAGAACAAGTATCCCTTGCCCAGGATAGACGACCTGTTAGATCAATTGAAAGGAGCATGTGTGTTCTCTAAGATTGATTTGAGGTCGGGTTATCACCAAATCCGAGTGAAAAGTTCAGATGTACCTAAGATTGCATTTAGAACCCGTTATGGCCATTACGAATTCTTGGTGATGCCTTTCGGTGTGACGAATGCTCCGGTAGTTTTTATGGATTACATGAACCGGATATTTCAAGCTTACTTAGACCAATTCGTCGTGATCTTTATTGACGACATTCTTATTTATTCTCGTACTCCACAAGAGCACGGAGAACATCTGAGTGTTGTCTTATCAGTATTGCAAGAGAAGCAACTCTTTGCTAAGTTAAGCAAGTGTGAATTTTGGATGTCGGAAGTTAATTTTCTTGGACATGTTATATCTCAAGGTGGTGTGGCTGTGGATCCGTCGAAGGTAGAAGCAGTGATTAATTAGGAGAGACCGAGGAATGCTTCAGAAGTTAGAAGTTTCTTGGGATTGGCAGGTTACTACAGAAGTTTCATCAAGGGTTTTTCTTAATTGGCTTTACCAATGACAAAGCTTACTCAGAAGGATTGTGCTTATGAGTGGGATTCGGGTTGTGAGCAAAGCTTCAAGAAATTAAAGGAAAGATTAACGATGGCTCCTGTGTTAATCATTCCTGATCCCAACAACTCTTATGAAGTATTTTGCGATGCTTCTAAGATGGGATTATGAGGTGTTCTGATGCAAGGTGGTAACTTATGCTTCTCGACAATTGAAAGAACATGAGAAGAATTATCCAACTCATGATTTGGACCTAGCAGCAGTTGTATTTGCATTGAAACTGTGGCGTCATTATTTGTATGGTGTACGGTTTGAAATGTTCAGCTATCATAAAAGTTTGAAGTATTTATTTGATCAAAAGGAGTTGAATATGCGGCAAAGAAGGTGGATGGAGTACTTAAAGGATTATGACTTAGAATTGAAGTATCATCCGAGAAAAGCAAACAAGGTGGCAGATGCATTAAGTCGAAAAGTAGTTCATAGTGCAAAATTGATGATATTGGAGTATGCGTTGTTGGAAAAGTTTAGAGACCTTAATCTTCAATTTGTGTGGACTCCGAATGGTGTAATCATGGGAAATTTGAATGTCAATTCTACTCTAAGAGTTGAGATTCAACAAGGACAATTGTTGGATGAGAAGTTACAAGATGTGTTAGTACAACCGAGTTTTGTTCAAGCTACCGACAAAATTATTATGTTTAACCAAAGGATTTGTATTCCGAACGATGTGGTGTTAAAAAGAAAGATTCTGGATGAAGCTCATAAAGGTACTTTTATGATACATCCTGGTTCTTCGAAGATGTATCAAGACTTGAAGAGAGATTATTGGTGGTCCGAAATGAAGAAGGATATTGCGGTGTATGTGTCGGAATGTGCGATGTACCAACAGGTAAAGATTGAACATCAAAGATCGGGAGGCCTGTTGCAACCTTTAGAAATTCCAGTTTGGAAATGGGATAGTATTTCTATGAACTTTGCAGTAGGTTTACCCCGTACGCAAGGTGGATATGATTCGATTTGGGTGATTGTGGATCGACTAACGAAATCTGCGCATTTCTTAGCCGTGAAGACTACTTTTAAAGCAAGTCATCTTGCAAGGTTGTTCATTGCTGAAATTGTGAGATTGCATGGTATTCCCTCTAATGTTGTGTCCGACCGAGATCCAAAGTTTACTTCGAGGTTTTGGAAAGTTTTTCAACAAGCTATGGGTACGAAGTTGCGTTTGAGCACGTCAAATCATCCTCAGACGGATGGTCAGACTGAGCGAACAATACAAACAATGGAAGATATGTTGAGAGCTTGTGTGCTAGAAAGTAAAGGGGATTGGAAGGAACTTCTACCATTGATAGAGTTTTCTTATAACAATAGTTACCATGCAAGTATCGGTATGGCCCCTTATGAAGCGTTGTATGGAATAAAGTGTAGAATACCCTTGTGTTGGGCGGAAGTTGGTGAAGATAGAATTTTGGGACCCGAAATTATCCAAGAGACCACGGAAAAGATTTGAATGATCCGCGAGAAAGTTAAACAAGCGCAAGATCGCCAAAAGAGTTATGCGGACAATCGTAGGAGACCTTTAGAATTTGAAGAAGGTGACCATGTATTTTTGAAAGTTACTCCGAGATTGAGATTGAAAGGACCGTTTAAGTCACACAAGTTAAATCCGAGATACGTGGGACCGTATCAAGTTTTTGATAGGATTGGTGAAGTAGCTTACAGGTTGGCCTTACCGCCCTCTCTATCAGAAATGCACGATGTCTTTCATGTATCTCAGCTTCGAAAGTTCATTCCCGGTCCTCTTCAGCCAGTTCTACCAGAATCAGTGGAAATAGAATCGGATTTAACGTTTGAACCCCAACCGAGCCGTATTGTGGAAAGAGAAACAAAGGTATTAAGGAGCAAAGACATTCCTCTTGTTAAGGTGCAATGGGATGTAACGCATCCGGGTGATGCTACTTGGGAACTTGAATCGGAGATGCGAGAGGCCTATACTCATTTATTCAGGTAATCTTTTAAATTCGAGGATGAATTTCTATTTAAGGGGGGGAGGATGTAATACCCCGTGCTTCCAATTAATATTATCTGACTCTGAGGTAATTAATTATTTGAGCTTTAGAGAATTTTTGAACATTTAGTAGTATTATTTACTAATAATACTTACTATATGTTTTATTTCCTCCCACTTGCCAACCATAAAAAGAGAAAGATAGTAACAAAGAGAGAGAAATAAGAAAGAAGTGAGAAGAAAGGAAAGAAAAAGGGGAGAAAGAAAAGAAGAGAAAATCCAACATTTCAAGAGCAAGAATCATCATCAACCCTTCACCAAATCATCTCATCTTCCTCATCTTCAACCTCTAACCAAGGTGGGTTCTAGTTAGGAACTTTAGTTGTAGATTTCTTGAGGTTTTTGAGTTATGTTAGGTTTTAGAGAAAAATGGATGTTTTGGAAAATCAAAGAATCTAACGGTTGAAATGTGTTATAAATTGCGTAGTATGATTATAGCATGTGTAGAATCATCTATTGATATTGTTATGAAGTTTTGGATTGGTTGTGTGGATTGGAAATTCTTAGGGTTTTGGTGTAGAAATTATACATTGATGTTATATGAAGTTTGAGGAATGAACTATGATAGAAACATGGAAATATGCCTCCATTGGTTGTTGGAAATTGAATTGGGGGTGTGGAAAGTTGCTGGAAAAAGGAAGTATTTTTCTGTATAACGCAGAGCGCGCTTAGCGCGGTTTGGAGAATTTGCAACCTCTCCAGGCAGTGAGGAGCGCGCTTAGCGCGGGGTGGAGCCCGCTTAGCGCGACCTGGAGCAAAAAGAACAAAAATAGGATTTTCTGAAATTCATAACTTTTGTTTCGTGTATCCGTTTTGAGTGTTCTTGGGATCGATAGAAAGCTATGAAAATATTCTATCTAATGGAAGTGGAAAATTCTAGGCTAATGCCCGATTAAATAAATCGGAGGGAACCAGAATTGGTATAAATTATGATATGTTGAATTATGTGATTCCAATATATATATTTGACATGTGTTTGCCTATTTCCCTTGTTGTTGAGCATGTTTAAGCGTAGATATGCATGTTAAAAATATAGAATAGGTAGAGCGAGGAATATTACCCGGAACTTTGTTAGAACCTTGTAACGGTTAGGAATTGTGGAATAACATAACGACGATGCTCGTGCAAGAGAGGTCGAGGCGTGCGTATATTGCCGACTGGCATGAAGATAAGTACATTAGTAAGGATCATGTTCTATTATGTATATGATCACGTAATCGTAACCATTTATCTTGAGGTGTAGTTTCATGAGACTCGAGCTCCTCCTCTGAAACGTATGCACAATTACTTGGCAGGTTTGATTCCCGTGTGTAGTACGAATGAAGCCTATATGGTAAAGAGACTTGTGATGGTTAACAGGCCATGAGAAGTGATGGTTCACGGTTAACAGGCCGGTGTTCCTGAATCCATTTCGTATGCCAAGTAACTACAAGGATCCATGACTCAAGTCGACTTTTAGACGTAGAAGCGGACGGGAAAAGAGGATGCCTTGGTAAGGTTAACGATTAGCAAGAGTTCTTGAGTTAACAGGCTCAGGACTTACCCCATTGCGATTTGTGAGTTAACAGACTCACGAATGTGGATCCATATAGTGAGTGTGAGTACTCAAAGTCATTTTCCTTTCCCTTTTTGACTTGAGTTAGGCTTGTTAGAACCTTGTAAAGCCGAGAGGACGTATAAGATAGGGAACTCACTGAGATTTGATATGTCTCACCCCATGTTGTTGTTTACATCACAGGTACTGCAGGTTCGGCGAAGGGTAATGACAAGGTTGTTTGAATTTTCCTTACGAATCATGGCTTTTGTGTGGCAAGGCTTCCGTTGTGGAGTTTATTTTGAGATCGTTGTTGATCTAGTTCTTAGTTTTTATCATTTTGAACATCTTGTATATATAAGGACATAGTTTTTTTGTAGTAGGTATTTTGGGCTTGTATATGTATAATGTGTTAACTAGGAACTTATGGTATTTCAGTACCAAATATGTGGATTCATATATATGATTTATGCTTTGATGTATGAATTGTATATATATGGGTGTTACAGGTGTGATACGAAAGAAACGAATTATCGAATGTAAGGGTTACAATGTTTAGTATTAGACCAGATGGATTTGGTAAAGAAGTCGTCGACTAGTTATGAAGTGGTTCGAATGTTAAAGGATTTATGAAAGGATAGTTGTCGGTAATTGCATAAAGGAAAGAAATCAACGAATTACCTCACGAGGATTTGATGAGTGTTTATTGTCCCAATTTGAGATAAGGTGTTACAGTTTTATTTTGTGACTCGGTAGAGGAATGTAGAAGGTACATTCTTTCCGAAGTAGGATGCGACAAAGTGTTTTAGTAAGAAATAACAGATAAATTATGGAAAAGGCAAAGTTAGAAGTTAACCCAATATTAGAATAAGAAGATGTTTAAGGGCATGAAGTTTGATGATTGTGAATATAAGGATTTTGATCTGTGAAGTCAAGTTGGAATTGGAATACGTCAGAAAGTTTAACGGAAGTAAAGTTGAGTGTGGAGCTAAGACAATGATACAAGTTGTGGTTATTGTTGAATAGAGGAAATTCGGGGGTGAATTTCAATTTAAGGGGGGGGGGGGGGGAGAGAGTGTAATACCCCGTATTATTTAAATTCTCAATTGGAGATCAGATGAGTATCTATATACTCTATCTTTGGATAATTGGATTAATGGAATTCTCTAAATACTTTCTGTATTGTTAATTCGGATCAATAGAGCAACTAGAGAACTCTAAAGAGATCAATTATTTTATGAAAGAGACAGATCAATTATTTTAGTCCAAGAGAGGAGTATTAAGGTAACTCTAATAATTGATCAATTAGGTTGAGACAATAAAATATCAATTGGAGATATTTTACTCTATTGGATTATATTATATAATATTGCTATTATATATATATATATATATATATATATATATATATATATATATATATATATATATATACACATATCTGTGTGTGTGTGTGTGTGTTAGAAAGAAAAAGAAAAGAAGAAGAAAAAGTTAGTAAAGAGAAAGAAGAGAAAAGAAGAGAAAGAGGAAAATGGGAAGGAAGGAAGAGCCTAGATCTTCATCATCTCTCCATCGATTCATCATCTTCTTCAAACTCCTCTTCGATTACTAGGTGGGTTCTAAATAGAGACTTTAGTGTAGAGTTTCTTGAGGTTTAGAGTAAGGTTGGATTTTGAGGAAAATGAGTTTTTTTGCAAAATCAAAGAATCTAACGGTTGGATTGTGTTATAAATTGTGTAGTATGATCAATATATGTGTAGAATCATCTATTGATAATTGGTATGATGTTTGGTATTGATTGGAATGAGTTGAAATGGATTGGGTTTGGAAATGTTAGGATTTTGTGTAAAAACTATGAAGTTGTTGGATAGACCATGATAGAACCATGATAAAATACCTTATTGGTTGTTTGGGTATGGTTTTGAGGGAGAATGGATGGGTTGGAGGTTGCTGTCATGGGGGTTTATTTTTCTGCATAACTCAGAGCGCGCTTAGCGCGGTCTGGAGAATTTTCGCCTCCATCAGACAGAGAAGCAATTCAGGTGATCTATATTTGTTGTAAACCCGATCGAGGCACAATTATAGCTGATGTAAAACTGTGAAAATATCATACAGGATAAAAGTGAAAAGTATTGATTTCAATGCCCGATTAAAAGAATCGGAGGGAACCCGAAAGTGATGTTTTAGGTGATGTGTGATTATATGTATTTACTTGTAATATTTGTGTTATGCCATATCTTTCTAATATTGTTGCTAAAATGAATTAGGAAGAGTGAGGAAACTGTACCCCAAAACAAATGTCATAGTTAGGATTGTTATAATCCTAGGTTGTGAATAGAATTGTGATAAACTCTGGATGGCGACGCTCGTGCATTCATTGACGAGTTCTGGCCTAGAGTAGATAACTTAGTGACAACGCTCGTGTAAAAGAGGCCGAGGCGTATGTCCATTTCTGAATGGTATAGAAATGAGTGAAACACTAGTATGGAACTTGTGTGTAAACCTTTGTGGTTTTGTAAAAGGCAAAAGAGGCCTTAAGGCGAATGTGGCCTTGTGATTGTCGAATACAATCACGTTGTGTACATGATCACGTAATCGTAACCATTTATCTTGAGGTGTAGTTTCATAAGACTCAAGCTCCTCCTCTGAAACGTATACACAATTACTTGGCAGGTTTGATTCCCGCGTGTAGTACGAATGGAACCTACGGGTAGAGACTTGAGATGGTTAACAGGCCATGAGAAGTGACGGTTCACGGTTAATAGGCCGATGATCCCGAATCCATTTCGTATGCCAAGTAACTACAAGGATCCATGATTCGGTACAACTTCTAGACGTAGAAGCGAACGGGAAAAAGGGATGCCTTGGTAAGGTTATCGATTAGTAAGATTCTTGAGTTAACAGGCTCAGGGCATATTCTTGAGTTAACAGGCTCAGGACATATTGTTGAGTTAAGAGACTCATGACATGTTTCAATATAGTGTGAGGTTGTGAACTCAAGGTCATTTCCCTTCCCCTCGACTTGAGTTAAGATTTGGCTAGAACCCTGTAAAGCCAAGAGAATCCATAAGACAGGGAACTCAATGAGATTTGATGTATCTCACCCCACTATTGTTGCTATATTACAGGTATTTGCAGGTTTGATTTACAAGTGGAGCTATGCTTAGATGTTTTGAGAGAAGCTTAGTTGAGCTTATTCCGCTGTGTATTTGTTGTATACAATTGAGGATATTGTATATTGATCTTAGTTTTTTTATTTTTTTGGCTAGTTTCCATATCTTGTACCATAGATTGTATTATGTTTTTAGAATGGTCAAGTATGTGAATTACGCCATTAGGCACTTATGATAGTGTCAGTACCAAATAAAACACTTGTATGGTATTATTCTAGATATATATTATACAAGGCGTTACAGAGAGACCACATCAGCTCTTAATTTCCCTTTGATGGTCCATGTTCAACACAACACATGCCAGGATGTTGGATCTTTGAAGAAAATCCTCCCTTCTTTCCTCTTCAACGCTTCCTTCTCTTTTGGTACTTCAATTTTTGTTTTTTTGGCAAGTAGGGAGTGTAGAATGGGAGTAAGAAACAAAAGAGATATATATATATATATATATAGATCGGGGGATTTTACCAAATTTTCCTTGCCCTTAAAGCTTATCCAAAAATCTCTTAATAAAATTTAGGCTTAAAATTCATGTACTTACATCCTAATCTCTAAACATTTTTAAAGTTAAGCATCTTACTTAAAGTGGAGTATTACAATTTTTTTGTATGAGAGCTGCATTGTTTTTTCTATTTCTAAGGGGGATAGGTGAATGATTAGTTTTAAATAGAATAAAATAAATAATTAATAAAAAATTTAAGAAGGAATTAAAAAATTATAGCAGAAATTAAAGGAAGAAGAGGGAAAATAATTTTTTTTAGAAGTTGTAGGGATTTCTTGGGATTGTAGTGCCGTAAAAAACGAATTAGTATTTAAAAATAAGAAAATAGCTGCAACATTTTTCCTAAATTGTAGCAAGACCCCTCATTTATCAAAATTGAAGGCACTTTTGGTGGAATCATGGCTATTAATGTGTCGCAAATTTCAATTTTTCTTGGAGTGATTAAAGGTATAATGGATTTATTAACCAAAAAAATTCTCTTGATATGTGTGTTGATGTTGATATCGATGCACAATGTTCTTGGATTGCAATTGACTATTACTAACGCGGAAACAAATAAGGACTTAACCTTTCATTGTAAATCTAAAGATGATGATCTTGGAGTGCATGTTCTTGATCCTAATCATAGTTTTGGTTGGAAATTTAGAGCTAATATCTGGGGATCAACATTATTCCACTGTACCTTTAAATGGAATGGAAATACTCACTGGTTTGATATATACGATCATAAAAGAGACGCACTTGAAACTGAACATTACAACTGGTTTTTAAAGGAAGGAGGGCCATGTTTACGTCTAGAATATAAATATGTTTGCCATCCTTGGAAAAAGTAATAATGTAAAACTTTTTTTTTATTATGATAAATCTTCCATTTGGGGTATTAAGAACCAAATGATATATATAGATTTTTTTTTCATCACCAGTATCCGGTCCACTGGACCGCCTAATCTGGTTCGGGGGTCAGTTCTGGCATCAAGTGGTTCCAGCCCCCTCCTGATCATTTGGGGTATTGAGAACCAAATGTTATATATAGAAATATTTATTTATGTTGTACGTTGTATTTCATATGATGATCATTTATATCTCTAAGTGATTGTGAAATGTGTTTTTGATGTGTATAAAGTATCGTTGTTGTTTTAAGTTGTTAACATGAGTCATATGAGTGTAATTTTCTTTATTTTAAGAAATGTATTTCGTGATCAAAACGATTGTGAATGTTGGAGGGAATTAACTTGTAAATAAATATGTTGGAAATCAATTATAATAAGTTTTGAATTCACATGGCATGATTTTTTTACTGTGAAGAAAAGGATTTTAATACATCATCATTTCATGCAATGTGTAGATTACATGATATAGTTTCATGTGAGTTTTGTTAGTGGTAAGTACTCATTGCGAGTTTTCTCCCAATCTCTTGGATGATCTTTGATTCAAATTGTTTATAATCATAGAAGCACACACAATTTGCATATGATTTTTTATTTAATTATGTGCAATAAATGGTTATGATATAATTTTTAAAATTATTGTTTAACAATTTTCGAAAAAAAGATTTTATACTTTTGTCTTATGGAATTTAATTAGCTTGTTAAATTTGTCATGACACTAACCCTTACAAACATTTTTTATGTATAGAAGATTTAGAAATAATTTCTTAAGAATTATTATGATGTGTGTTGATGCGAGATGAATCACTACTTTACCATTGGTTTTAAACAAAGCTCTTTAATCAATTTTTGTGTGGTACTTAATAACATGTGTTTATTACGTAATAAAACATACGTGTTTCAATGTATATGTGGATTTTTCTTCCACTTAATAAAAATAAAGTAATAATTATTTCTGATCAATTTAACTTTGTAAATTTTATTATAAAACAAACTTATATTTTAAAATCCAAGTAAATAAAATTTTATGTAACATCCCGACCTACATTATTGATTAAGAATACAATCATTCGTAAATTAATGGAAATTGAAGAAAAGGGTAAAATAGTCATTTTACCAAGAAAGGGAATCAACTATTAAAATGTATAAAATCTTAAAAGGTAAAATATAGGCTTTTCTATGCTTTTCTAAACATTGAAAAGGGTATTAAATCAAATAGCTTATTTATAATTTTCATTGAAGAATTTTCTATTCTGATTAACAGTTTGCAAAAGAGGCGTTATTTCAAGTGCAAGCAAATTATACGAGCCACTTGAGTATAAATAGACTTGATTATGGTTGTATTTATTGATTTCATTCCTTCTTATTTGGTTTCTTCAATATGGAAGTGAGGTTAGGGAAAACATTTTTCCCCAACTGCCTCATTCCACAAATGAAAATATTAAGAGGATAAAAATGACGCAATCAGAGTCGTCCATCAATGACTTATCGGGCGAGATACTATCCCACATTCTCTCTTTCCTCCCAAACAAACTTTCTTTCAAAACCATCCTTATTTCCAATAAATGGATTCCTATATGCCATCTCTCTTAGTTTTACACATCGACGATGGAGTTATAAGAATATAGATCGAGTATTTAAAATATATAGTATCCATTTCCAGAAACAGAAATATAGATGTATTTGTACATCAACTCAAAATATGTATTCGAGCAATAAGTAAACATATTTTAGTGTACATAATTCGTGTAAAGACGCGAAATAAGTTTTTAATCCTTAGAGGGGTCTTCATATTCCAAATTAGGTCCCAATTATCGTCAATTCTGAGATGTGAGGTATCGATATCTTCATGAATGTTGTAACTATAACACCACACATAGTATCTTCCATTCTTTTCAAGATTCCACACTAACTTATCCACCTTGACCGCCTCAAAGAACAGAGTATTGAAGACTTTTCCCGCTATTTCACCCCCAACTAAAGAGTATATCAAGTTAGAGTTCCAATGTTTACCATTAGGGCTTTTAAAGTATTATAATGTTTGTCATAGCGCGGAGAAAGCTTGAGCAATGGCAAGATCAAAGTATCAATGAATAAGACGGTCATCACAACCGAATTAGGGTTCGGGAGTCGTTATCCAAGGGGAAGGTATTAGCACCCCTCACATCCATCGTACTCGATGGGAACCATTTTGTTAATTTTGTGATCATTTTTAGCATGATATCTACTTGCGTACCTCTATTAGGTGAGAAATAAAAGAAAGAAAAGGGTGGTGGATTTCTATTTATTGAGCTTGCCAAGACTTTGCAATCTCGTGCCTACGTATCCTCATGGTGCAATGAGAGATTTAGAGCTTCGTAGTTTGGGGTAGAAAATGTTTGTTGATTGGTTGATTTTAGCGAGAAATGTACAATCGATTTCAAACGATAAAACAATGTTTATTACCCCAAAAGATAAAGAAGTGATTATTTGCATCGCATCAACAATGGATAACATAATTTGAATTTGCACAGATGTACGTCTTCAATACATTCGAGCGGCAAACATTCACTATCTCTATTATTAGAAGGAAACTTTATTTGCCACGTTTGAAAGAAACGAAGCAGCTTTTTTTTTTAAAAAATGGCTTGACTTCGCACAAGGTGGAAAAAAGAAAGTTTGATGAGTTAGAAGTTGATTTTAGATGGTTATACCCAAAAAGGTTATTGTGAAAAGAGTGAGAAAAATTAATCTTTTAAAGATCTTAAATGGATTCCAAGCATCTAATCAAAGGCTTAAATGACCATCACCCAAATGCTTAAAGACAACTTGCATTAGACATACAAACTCTCTTGTAGCTCCTCCATAATAGACCAAACTTGATTCGGTTTGTTTAAAGTATCTTGAAGGTTTTGATTAAGAAAGGGAAATTTGAAAAATCACTTGGTGTTGACCAAGGTTTATTGGCTTGAATTGTGAAATTTGCTTGAGCGCAATGTGACTTTTGAAAATGCAATTTTAGGTGGATAAAGGGTCTAAATCTTGTTTTGAGAGGTAAATTTTAGTTCGCGTTCACTTTTATCTTGATTAGTGATCAATATGATCCAAAGTAAAATAAACAAGTAATGGAGGTGAATAGAAAGCACAAGATTACAATAATTATCCATACAATCACACTCACAAAGATGCACAGTTATTCAAACATAAAGCACAAAGGAGGGCATTTATTTCTAAAGCAAACTTATGAAAGAAAAGAAAAAGAAAATCTTTTTACTTCTTTTGAACAAAATTTGATAACAAAAATAACAAGAGAAAAAATATTTTTGAAATTTTGTGAAAAGATAATTTTAAATAAAAGGAAATTAAAACAAAAATATTTTTGGCATTTTATAAAGAAAATAAGGTAAATAAATACTAAATAAATTCCTAAAGCATTTTTTGAAGTAAAAATAACACTAATAAAAAAACAAATACTTAAGTAAAATAAAAATCTTCTTTAATTATGTATATAATTTATTTTATCATTTTTATATCAAGAAATTGGTAGGAAATATAAACTAAGATAGAAGAGAAATAACATGAAATAAGAGTGGGCTTCTGGGCTTGGAGGTGCAGCGCCAATATTGGGGGTACAAAGCCCACTAGAAGAAAACCCAAAACAACTATGACGAGCAAAATTCACAGACATACAGGAGCAAAATGCAAGTAAACAAAAGATCAAGAACTTTAGTCTACAAAATAGTTTCGATGGAAGAAGTCGAATAATTTTGTGGTTAGTTGTTTTAAACGTATTATTACCATAATGTTATGGCGGATATGATTCTAAATGCCTTGTGGATGCTTGCTATGTTGTAAGTCGTCGTCGTCGTTGTTGTTGTTGTTGTTGAGATGATCGTGTGCCCACGTTGGGTGTGAGCGATCACGGAAGACGTGTGCCCATGTGGGGTGTGAGCGGTATTATGGAAATTCTGATGGGAATTGTGATCCTGAAATAGGGACCGGGTTCTGAAATAGGAACCAATAGTACCACATGCATTGAGTCGAGTTGTGAGTCTTAATGCATTGCATTTTAGTTATATTTGTTGTTATGTTGGATTTGTTGTCATGTTGGTTGTAATTGTTGTTGTATGGTTGTATGTTATGGAATGGGTGTTTGTGCATCAGAGTTCTAATGCTTGCTTAACTATCATGCTTTCTTTTATCTAATTATGATATCTCAACCCTTCTGTTTGAATGTTGCCTTTACATGGGCATCGTGCAGATAACTCGCAATAAAGGAGTTGAAGTGAGTAAGAGATGAAGTCTTTTGTTTCCCTTTTAGTGTCGGCGTCTGCTCTGATGTGTAACACCGGGGTCAGGGAACGTTGTGTTTTGATGAATTTCATAGATATTTTTTTGATATCTCTAGAATATTTGTTGTTTATTTTGTTTTGAGGAAATAATTATGCCATGAATACTTGATTATGTTTATGCTTCCGCTTTTCAATAAAATGTTTAATGTTTCAGACATGTTGAGTTGTTATAGTTATTATAAAAAAATTTAAAATAATTGCATGTGTAACATATCTTTGCTATAAGAACAGTTGTAATATGAATTGTGTGATATTCTGAATATAATTTGGATGTAATTACTGTGATATATATGTAATTTGAATACAAAGTTTTGAATTATATTGTTTGTCTTGAGTTTGGCGCATAGGTAATGTCAAATAGGAAAGGGAGGTGTAACCCCCAAATTCGACTAGTCGATTTATTTATTGTTTAGTGTTTATCAACCAAAGAACTACTAAATTTTATACATTTCTCGTACTTGAATAATAGTGTTGATATTTCCATCTTATTCTCCCACCCTTCTCTGTCTTTAGTACATGTGTTGATAAGACGAAAGACATTTTTGCAAACTCCATTGAATTTGGTGTTGAGAGCACGAGAGTTTCCATGAGATTCATTATCTTCATCTTTAGACCATTCTTCTTCTACCTTCAAGGTTTAATCTAATTATAAATCATTATACTTAAATAATGGCATGAAATCTATAATATTTTACCTTATTAAAAAATATTTATATAAAACTTTATTTATACTTTTTATATATATTAAAAACTGTTTTAAACTTATATTTTCTAAATAATATTATTTTTAATCTAAAATAATAAAACATACACATAAATTGTATTTATTATAATATTGTTTTTAGTCTAAAATAGTAAAAAAAAAACATATTAAAATATTACTTTTTTATATACATTTAAATATATACTAACATACAATATTAGAACAAATTAAATCATATAAATTTCTGAAAATGAACTGAAAATGAACAAATAAAACAAGTAAAATTGAACAAATCAAACATTTTTTATTAACATATAATTTCCGAAAATACATATTAATAATTGACTGGTTCGCCATCTGCAAAGAAAGCATAGAAAACTATAAATCCCACCTGAATCAAACCTCAATTCCGAAATGAAGTATTGGAAATTATAGCAAGGAGAGATCACAGTATCTCTTAATTTCTCTTTGATGGTCCATGTTCAACACAACACATGCTAGGATGTTGGAGCTTTGAAGAAAATCCTCTCTTCTTTCCTCTTCAACGCTTCCTTCCCTTTTGGTACTTCAATTTTTGGTTTTTTGGCAAGTAGGGAGTGTAGAATGGGAGTAAGAAACAAAAGAGATATATATAGATCTGGGGATTTTACCAAATTGTCCTTGCCCTTGAAGCTTATCCAAAAATATCTTAATCAAATTTAGGCTTAAAATTCATGTACTTACATCCTAATCTCTAAACAATTTTTAAGTTAAGCATCTTACTTAAAGTGGAGTATTACAATTTTCTTTATATGAGAGCTGCATTGTTTTTTCTATTTCTAAGGGGGATAGGTGAATGATTAGTCTTAAATAGAATAAAATAAATAATTAATAAAAAATTTAAGAAGGAATTAAACAATTATAGTAGAAATTAGAGGGAGAAGAGGGAAAATAATGTTTTTTAGAAGTTGTAGGGATTTCTTGGGATTGTAGTACCGTAAAAAATGAATTTGTATTTAAAAATAAGAAAATAGCTGCAAAATTTTTCCTAGATTGTAGCAAGACTCCTCATTTATCAAAATTGAAGGCACTTTTGGTGGAATCATGGCTATTAATGTGTCACAAATTTCAATTTTTCTTGAAGTGATTAAAGGTATAATGACTTTATTAACCAAAAAAATTCTCTTGATATGTGTGTTGATGTTGATATCGATGAACAATGTTCTTGGATTGCAATTGACTATTAATAACGCGGAAACAAATAAGGACTTAACCTTTCATTGTAAATCTAAAGATGATGATCTTGGAGTGCATGTTCTTGATCCTAATCATAGTTTTGGTTGGAAATTTAGAGCTAATATCTGGGGATCAACATTATTCCACTGTACCTTTAAATGGAATGGAAATACTCACTGGTTTGATATATACGATCATAAAAGAGACGCACTTGAAACTGAACATTACAACTGGTTTTTAAAGGAAGGAGGGCCATGTTTGCGTCTAGAATATAAATATGTATGCCATCCTTGGAAAAAGTAATTATGTAAAAAAAAAATTTATTATGATAAATGTTTCATTTAGGGTATTAAGAACCAAATGTTATATATAGATTTTTTTTTTGTTTTCACCACCAGTATCCGGCCCACTGGACCGCCTAATCTGGTTCGGAGGTCAGTTTTCGCATCAAGTGGTTCCAGCCCCCTCCCGATCATTTGGTGTATTAAGAACCAAATGTTATATATAGAAATATTTATTTATGTTTTTCATACCCCAAATTTTGACCACTAAGATTTCCCTTCATTGTGCAAATCATCATCACAATATGGATGAACCATTAGTCCCCCCAAAGATGGGTGAGCATCCACTACAATCAGACTTAGGGTTTCAAGCCCTCTCAGAGCTCTTAGACAAAGGATCAATAAAGAAATGACATGATCTTCAACTTGTCTAGCCTCTCAAACATCCATAAAGTATCAAGAGGACTCCCATTTCAAGGATTAAGCATAAGGCTTCTCCCTTCTAGGTGGATCAAGCCTTAAGATCGCCAGTGTCACCAAATTAGGGTTTGGTCGACCAGGGCCTCCAGATGGAAATTTTCCTCTGGGCATGAGCCAATGCTTCAAAGCATAACCTATGATACCCCATGGAATCTCATGAACCCAATCATCAAGTCAATTTAGCCTCAGAGGATGCATTCATCAAAAAAATAAGGAATTAGGGTTTCTTGACCTAATTCACCCTTAAGTTGACTTTTGGGACAAATCATGAGCCAAGACCTTAAGAGATGATTTGAGGGTCCCTAAAACACCACATTGGTCCATTTGTAACAATGGATTGAGCCAAGAAGCTTGAGCAACAAGTTTCAATTTCATCAGAACCACAGTTAGGGTTTCGCGGAAAAAGTCAATTGTATCTTTGACTTTTGATCAAGACATGCTCCCAAACCCTAGGACATGATTCAATACACCCTATAACACCTATGAAATCAATCCATCAAGTTTGATTTAGGTCAAGAACTTAATTTCATAGAGGATCGCACAGTTTGGAATTCAGCTGACAAAAAGTCAACTGTGCACAAAAGTCAACTTTGACTTTTTGAGATTTATCACAATTATGGTTCTTTGACCCCAAAATGATGTTAATGTATGATTGGAATCATCATTCATCAAGAAAAATCAAGAAAAGCGGGATAACTTGTAAAATGGGTAACCATAAAAAGTTATGGAACAAAGTGGATAGGGTACCAACTCTGGAAGATCATAACTTCTAAACCACAAGGCCATTTTTTCCCATCCAAAGCTGGATTTGTAGCTCTCATGGCCCTCTACAAAAGCTTTAACTACCACTCATTCCAATTTCACTTGGATCCACAAAGTATCAAAACCAATTATGATCAAACAGTTATTATATCATATGAGGGCTTTCCAAAATGGCCAAGAACTCCATCAAATTCCACTTGAGCCATGAGATATGATAATGGCAATATGCCTTGTTGAAAACTGCCAAGGCTAGGCAGAATTTTGTACTTTTGCTCGATTTGGCAAAATCAGATAATTCCAAGCCTTGTCATTACTTTGGATACATCTGAGGATCAAATCTAAAGGGAACAAACACTGATCCAAGCCTCTAAAGTATTTGGAACAAGAAGTAGCATGACAAGCCTAGAAATCCCTAAAAGAGGGACAAGACTCCAATTTTGGATTAGAGCATTGAATGGATACACCAAGGTGGCATGGACTGACACATTTGCAACTGAATTCAGTCAAGATTCATCCAACAACTAGGGAACCACAGCTCTATGCTCTAACCTCTAGTCAATGGCTAGAGGAGACTTGGATTCCTATTGATCAAGATTGGCCAAACCTCTGCTGCAGTTGCCATTCAGTATTAATCCCAAAACAAACTTGATCTACTATAAATAGAGCTAATTTGTGCTCAGTTTGAGTACACCAAAGCCATCAAACAGATGCTTTCCTCAAAATCACCTTCTCACTGCCAAATTTGCCTTCCAAAGTAAGTCACCATCGGGTTTTGAGTTTGAGAGCAATTCCAACCAAACAAATCACACACACACACCTCATAAACATCATATAGAAGTGATCCAAACACTCACATAACATATGGAACACCAAAATCACAAAATCACTAGCCAATTGCTCAAGCCTTTGACATATTTGCAGTTGGGGTGCCATCTCAAGTTCCAGATCATTTCAATCCATTCCAAGCATCCAGACACACTCCATGGCACCTAGGGAAGCTATCCAGATCATTGGACCTAGCTGTAACACCTCTAACCCAAAACACGATCACCAGCTGTAAGAGGTGAGCATGAGCTCTTCTAACTCTATGATCCATGCATTTTTTGCTGCACAATAATTTGGCCATATGTTCATAATCATGCATAGAGTGTTTACCCTCAATCAATTGCTTTGTATGAATCGTGTATGGAATTTCTGAACCTTCATGCAGAATTTAGGGTTCTTGAGGTTTCTCTTTGATTTCTTATTCCATGCTTAAAATAAATGAAATTAAAGACCATAGACATGATCGTGAGGTTGAAACGAGTAGATTGATATGTAAATTTCATGATATAATCAAGTATTCAGTGAGATTAGATAGAAAATGCAAATCTGCAGAAACAGAGGGTGGCGCGTGTTCTTGCCCTTGTTCTTGGCGCCTTTTTCAAATATTTGAATATTTGAATTTTGTGATTTTATTTAATTGATTCAAAAATTAATTTCTCTCTGAGTTTTAATGATTTTGAGTTGATTCTTTTTTTAATAATTCACAAAAATGTTAAAATATTTTATTTACCCAAAAAAACCCAAAAATATTATTTATTTCATATAATTGATATTTTTGCAAAGAATTAATATTTTAATTGTTTTTGACATTTAAAATATTTTTTCCTTCTTGATTTTGCAAATTTTAATGATTTCTAATCATTTTGTAGGTCAAAACGTGATTTTTGAAACATTAATCCAAGATCACAATTTGTTTTCCACATGTTAAACAATTTTGATCATTTTAATTGAATTTTTTATTCAATTAAAACACATTTTGGAAACAAATTAGGGTTTTGATTAATTCAACCTTCATCAAACCTTTTAAAATCATTTTGGGCCTCTAATAGAGTGTAAGATCCAATACCTTTGTAAATACACCATTTTTTGGGCCTCAGTCATTGTATAAGTCCCACTGTATTTTCAAAAACAACGGCGTAATCGTCGCCGCTTTTAAAAAAAAACATATAGGCCTCTCCTCGAGCTATAAGACCCATTCAAAACATTTTGGGCCTCTAATAGAGTGTAAGACCCAATCCTTTGTAAATACAAACCTATTTTGGGCCTCAAATGTTGTATAAGTCCCGTTGTATTTCAAAAGTTCGACGTGATCATCGCCCGTTTAAAACAAACCATATGGGCCTCTCCTCGAACTATAAGACCCATTCAAAATCATTTTGGGCCTCTAATAGAGTGTAAGACCCAATCCCCTTTTGAAACCAAAAACTTTTGGGCCTCAGTCATTGTATAAGACCCACGGTGGTTTCAAAACCTCGGCGCGATCGTCGCCCTTTTCAAAATAAACCACTGGGCTTCTCCTTGAGCTATAAGACCCATATTTGTTCACTTTCAATCATTTTGGGCCTCCTGAGAGAGTGTAAGACCCATATTTGTTCACTTTCAATCTTTCTTGGGCCTCAGACACTTGTATAAATCCCTGTACAAAACGACAGTGCGATCACTGATAAAACCCTGGGCCTCTCCTTGAGCTGTAAGCCCCAATTTTCCTTTCAAAAGCACTTTCTCCTTTGATTTTGTAACATACTGTTATTTTCAATTTCTTTGTTGAACAACTAACCAAACAGCATGGAAGCTCTACAACCGAGTAAGTGTTTACCCGCTTTCATTTACCGCTTTCATATGTATATAACTGTACTGCAGGGCTGTTTCACTGTATGTCTTCTTTCATAAACTCATATCGACTGTGTAATACTAGTATAGATATTTAGAGTTTCCCCGGCAACTACGTCTAGAACTAGACAAAACCTCGTCTCCTTACATCCGACGTTCTCCCGGATATTTCAACATAACCTAAACCATGAGAATTTTCTTTTACAATAATTTTAGATAACTAGATCTAAGAAATCTCCCCCTTGAACAGTTCATATACAAAAGGCCAATGTTCCAAGTGAAACCCCTTATGGAACTGTTCATCATCCTCCTCTTGGGCTAAGTGCAAGGACCCACAGGCTTCCTAAAAGCATCCCCGCCTCCTCTTGGGCGTTGTACAAGGACCCGTCGGCTTCATAGAAGTTTTCATAGCCTCCTCTTAGGCTTCGTATAATGATTCTTCCTCCGGGAAGATAGCCTCCTCTTGGGCTTCGTACAAATTATCCCTTCGGCTTCTTAAAAGTTTTTCTCGCCTCCTCTTGGGCTTCGTACAAATTGTCCCGACGACCTCTTAAAGGTATAGGAATAGAAATTAGTCATCTTAATAGACTAGTCTTTCAAAGAGTCTAGATCTTCCTACCGCGAACATACTGTCTCTGGATCTCTCTTAAGCATAGTACATAAGATAAAACTCTAGACTTGGACAGTCTAACCTCCTTGAGTCTCGAAGACATTCTCAAGTTCCTTTCAAAAATAGGGAAAAAACACCCGTAGACTCAGGCAGTCTCAATACCCTTCGGATTCCCCGTTTCCTTAAAGAACAGGAAATAATCCCGGTCCTCAGATCAAATCCATGAGTACAACATTACCCATATAAGAACTGATTTTCTCTTTTAACCAACATACTGGACCTGTCACTCAACTGAAACAGTAACCCTAGCCTCCTCTTGGCCTTTGTACAATGATTCTCCCCAGCAGAGTTAATCTTTCCAGCCTCTATCTCGGGCTTCATACGAGATACAAATCACTCTCTTGTTGAGTATAAAAGACTCTCTTATTCAGTCAAACATTGTTAGCCTCTATCTCGGGCTTCGTACGAGATACAAAAACACTCTCTTGTTGAGTATAAACGACTCTCTTGTTGAGTCAATCCGCTTTTAGCCTCCATCTCAGGCTTCGTATGAGATACAAAATCACTCTCTTGTTGAGTATAAAAGACTCTCTTGTTGGGTCAAACATTTTTAGCCTCCATCTCGGGCTTCGTACGAGATACCAAATCACTCTCTTGTTGAGGATAAAAGACTCTCTTGTTAGGTCAAACAATTTAGCCTCCATCTCGGGCTTCGTACGAGGTACAAAGACTCTCTTAAAGAGTCAAACACCTTTAGCCTCCGTCTTGGGCTTCATACAAGACGCATACAAAAGCACTCTCTTGTTGAGTCAACCCTTCCAGCCTCTCTCTCTGGCTTCGTATGAGACATATAAAAGCATCCTCTTGTTGGGCCAATAGCCTCCTTTTAGGCTTTGTATAAGGTAACCTCGGTTGAGCCAATCAACCTTTTAGCATTAAAATTTGTGCCTCATTCACAGTATAAAAACATCAAAAACTCCTTCCCCCCCCATCTAATTGCTGTAAGCGGCAAGCCTCTGGATTATTTACATCCACGCCACTGTCCCTCTTTTAGCATGAGAAATTCATAAGGAAAGATGGCGTTGCTCTAAACTGAGTTAAAGTATTCTCCTTCAGGTTGAAAATCCCCTATAAAGGAAATTATGGCATTGCTGGATTCGTATATCCCAGTTAAAGTAATTCTCCTTTATAATCAATCACCCAACAATTGTGACAAACAGACCCCTTTAGAGATGACAAATTCTCTCTAAAGTCAACACCCTTTTAGCTTCACATCTTGGGCTTCGAACAAGATACAAATAGACCCTTCAGCTTCACATCTTGGGCTTTGAACAAGATATAAACCACCTTTAGCTTCATGACTTGGGCTTTGAACAAGACACCAAAACACCATTTCCTCCCATAGAATAGGAGGAACTACGATCGCTCTGCTTTCCCTATCCCGGGAATACGTAGGCATAAGATTGAAAAAAGAATCTTAGCGAGCACACTAATCAAAAAACCCCAAAGTCCCCTACCTCTAGCCAATCTAGCGCAGTATCCTAACAAATTCCCCATGAACAGTCCCGATATTTCGTTCTGAACAAAATAAGCAGAGAGAGACCCACGAACTAAAGTCGCATCTGTAAACCAACAGTTTTGACTGTTTAACTTCAGTTTGCAAGCAGGGTTAGTTTGAGACATCTATTTCCCTTCCTTCACCAGCTTCAATAGGATAAAAAATGAATCGAATTGTAGTACCAAAGCGATAGTGATTCGAAACCACAAAAACCGCGCTACAGAAAAATGGCGACCACAGTGGGAGTCAAAGTAAGATCTAGTTATCGTCGTCCCCATTTTCCACAGAAAAATGGCAACCACAGTGGGAGAGACTTGTTCTTCTCCCGTCTCTTAGGAGGAAACTTTAAGTTTAGACAATTTCACAGGAAAAATGGCGCCCACCGTGGGGCCAAACAAAGGAATCTTGTCTCTCTTATCTCTCTGGTTGAAACCTTCTCTTAGGACGAGTCCTTGGGTTCACAAGGTATCACCGAATGACGGTTCCATCGGGGAATGTCATTATTGCTAGGATCAGCCCTCACTAGGATCTTAGGTCAAAAACCTTTAAGTTGGGAAGGTACCACAGAATGGCGACTCCGCCGGGGAGCCATTTTCTGTTAGGATCATAGGATTCATAGCTCTTAAAAAGTATAGGACATTAGGACAAATATATATACTACTTTTCCTAATTGATATCTGTGTTTATTTTTCTGCTAATGAGAATGCGTGTGATGCCGCATGTGGAAAGATTGAGTATACACCTAGGAAAAACCTCTTTCAGTAGTGCGGGATCTATCGGAAATAGTTGTCACACGATACTACCCTCTTATGAGATTCTTCGAAATACATCACCTAGCACGGTTCCCGGCCCGCTGATGTTATCTCGACAAGAATCATTGATTTTGAGAGACAGGTACAAACATCACTAGTATAAACCTTTGGGATGGGTAGAGCCTTGACTTCATGACACCAACCCTTAGACCCCATGTTTTTTCTATGTTTTTGTGTGCTGAATTCATACATTCATTTAAAAAACATTAAGCAAAGAATAATTTTCTCTTCTAGTCTCTCTTTTTCAAATTAAACTAAAACAATGATTGCAAATGTCAGGGAGAAAAGGATTGTGCTCATGGATTTCGGTAGACGAAAAACTCACAAGTATACCTTCAAGGTTCCAAAACTTGAGTATTTGAGAGGATTAGCAAGGATGATCACTAACCCTAACGCTTTCAGAGCCAAGTACGGAGGTCTGCTACCTCTGTTAAGGGCCCATGTAATTGAAGGAATCTTGGAGGCACTCATTCAGTTTTACGATCTGGTCTGTCACTGTTTCACATTCCCGGATTACCAGCTCGCACCAACGCTGGAGGAGTATTCTCATCTCATTGATCTACCCATTACTGATCAAGCTCCCTTTTCTGGACTGGAACAAATTCCAAAGGATCAGACCATTGCGAAAGCAATTTATTTAGACGAATCAGAAGTCAGGACTCACCTGACCACCAAGGGAGGAATCCCAGGTTTACCAGCCAAGTTTCTGGTAAAGAAGGCTCTGTACTTTGCTAGTATAGGTAACATGACTTCTTTCGAGAGCATCTTTTTTTTGGTCACCTACGCGTTATTTTTGTTTCCCAACACTGATAACTTCGTCGATATTAACGCCATTAAGATTTTTCTCATTGGAAACGCCGTACCAACCTTGCTTGCAGATGCGTATCATTCTGTACACTTAAGGAATTTATACAGCGGAGGAATGATCACGTGCTCTATACCCCTGCTATATAAATGGTTCACTTCCCACTTGCCCAAGTCTGCTGCAATTTGGGATCAAAAGAATACTTTACATTGGTTGCAGAGAATCATGTCTCTTACCAACTCTGACATCGATTGGTACAATCGAATCTGTGACGGGATCAGAATCATTGACCATTGTGGAAACTTCCCCGACGTACCCCTTATAGGAACTAAGGGAGGAATCAGTTACCATCCAGTTTTAGTTCTTCGTCAATTTGGATACCCGATGAGGCATGTCCCGTGTAATGCTCATCTGGAAGGTCTTTTCTTCAAGGAAGGAGAAAATGACAAGGCACTAAAGATGGAAATAGTGCACGCTTGGAAACATGTTCATAAGAAAGGAAGGGAGTCTCTAGGAAAACCTGACTGTGTCTAGGTGGAGCCTTATCTCCACTGCGTACAAACTAGAGCTCTCAAGCTAAAGATGCCTTATCCTCATCACCGAGTTCTTCCGCCAAGGGAATCTGTCATGTACTTCATGACTGAAACGAAAAAACTTTAGGTTACTCTCAACAAAGTTCAACAGGAGAGGAGGTCTTGGAAGAACAAGTACCACATTCTCAATGTGGAGTGTACCAAAATACAGCAACTGCTGAAAGATTAGGATGCTCTAATTGAGATTTTGGAGCAACATGCTGTAGAAAATCAGGATGACCAAAGGAATTTGCTCGCTCTTTTCACTTGGCAAAGGAATGACAACCCGATAACGGCCCAAGAGCCCCGGTCCAAGAAAAGGAAAGTACCAGAATCAGCACCCGAGTTCTCCTCAGAGAGGACTCGGGACCCATTAGCTTAGGTTTCTATTTCTGCATCTTATAATTTACTGTATTTCCATTTCCGCAATCCTTTGAATTCATTAAAACGGGGGTGTCCCCACTGTTTGATATTTGCAATCTAATTGTCGAAGTTTATTTTGATTAAACCAAAAAACAATTAATATAATCATTGCATTCATCATTCTCACATCTCGTATTCTTCTTACCTACGAATCTCACATTTGTGTCTCGGTTCTAGAGTCAAACTGTCTCATTCGTATAATACTTGGGCCTATCGTCAGAAAAAGATGGATGATCTCGAGGAAGAGAACAGAGAGTTGAAAGAAGAGATCGACGCTCTGAGAGAGGATATGAGAAAGCTTCGTAACGACATGCAAGCCATGGCAGAAGCTCAGCTACAAAGAACTGTGATCTCGGAGATCACCTCAACGCCCATAGTGGAGAAGTATGATCCTAGGTATCAAATGCCGAAAGATCATCCCTGGGGCATGCATGTTAACTATATCCCAGAAGGATATATTTCGCCGATCACTGAAGATCATGGAATCATAGCAGAAGCCGTTGGGCCTGAAGGTTACAAACTTCGGGAAAGCGAGGATGCCAGAGGCATAATGAGGACTCCTGAAGGTTACAAACTTCGGAAAATGCCAAGATTCACTGTCGTAGTAACGGTACCACCCCCTGTGGTGCACACTGTCTCGGATGGACAAATTCCACAGATACCTTCTGGTAGAAAGGACTGCATGTTCGACAGAATGAATGAGTTCCAGGAACAATTCATGGAGATGCAGAAAGAACTGCAGGCCCTTCGCGGTCAGGATCTATTTGGAAAGGACGCCGCAGACCTTGCTTGGTCCCCAATGTGAAAGTCTCGCACAAGTTCCAAGTACCCAATTTTGAAAAGTACAAGGGTAACTCTTGCCTTCAAAGCCATTTGGTGATGTACACTCGGTGAATGTCAGCTCAGACAGAGAACCAGGATCTACTGATTCACTACTTTCAGGATAGTTTAACCGGTGCCGCATTGAAATGGTACATGGGTTTAAACCGCACTACGATTAGCACTTTCAGAGATCTTGGCACTGCCTTCGTCCAACAATATAAATACAATTTGGACATGGCACCAGACAGAGATCAACTCATATCAATGTCGCAAAAGGACAAGGAAACCTTTAAGGAATACGCTCAGAGATGGCGTGAAATTGCCGCTCAAATTTGTCCACCTCTTGAGGAAAAAGAGATGACAAAGATTTTATTAAAGACCTTGAGCTCATTTTACTACGACAGAATGGTTGCCAGTGCGCCCAGCAACTTCACCGAAATGGTCGGTATGGGAGTGCGTCTCGAGGAAGCCGTTCCAGAAGGACGTCTAGTCAAAGACACGGGGTCGACAAGCGGTACTAAAAAATACGGTAGTGCTCTCCCTAAGAAAAAGGAGCAAGACATTGGGAATATCTCCCTCGAAAAGCAAAGGCGACGGTACCAACCAGTAGCAGCTGTAACTCCTGCTTCAGCCCTGCGCCTGTTTCTACGTATCAACCTCAGGTTGTTCAAAGCCAACCGCATTCGCAGCAATTTCAACAAAGGGCACAACAGCCTCTTTAGCAGGTTCGTCCTCAATACAATAACAACTGTACAACGCGGCCACAAGGATTTGATCCTATACCCGTATCGTACGCAGAACTATTTCCATTACTGTTAGCGAAGGGGCATGTCCAGAATAAGTCTCCTCTTATAGTACCAGAAAATCCGCCTTTTTGGTTTAAGGTGGATCAGACTTGCCCTTACCATAAAGGAGGACCGGGGCATATCATAGAGAGCTGTCTCAGTTTCAAGTCCGATGTGCAAAAGCTTGTTAGGAGCGGGGTCTTATCTTTCAAAGATACGAATCTGAATGTTCTCACGAACCCGCTGCCTCAACACGAGAAGGCTACAGTCAATTTGATAGAGGGGGAGTCTAACAACACCTATCAAATTCACGATGTACTCTTATTGAGGGCCAACTTGGTCAAGATGCATTGTAGACAGAGTGGATATGACCATGTGCCACCTCATAATTATCACCAGTGTGATATCTACTCTAAAAGCAATCGAGGATGTTCTGTGGTGCAATCAGCTCTACAGGAACAGATAGATCTCAGATGGATCCAAGAGCACCGAGTTCATGGAGTTAACATGGTTTATACGAATTCCAACATCATTCAAAACCACGATATCCGTGCGATGAATGTCAACCTGGTGGCAATGCACTCAAAGTAAAGCCAGTATCATAAAATGCCACGACACGATTACAATTCCTGTCTTACTTGCTCGGTAAATAAACAGGGATGCTCTTTTGTACAAGAGGCCCTCCAACGTCAGATGGATCTTGGATGGATTCAAGACTACCATGATAGGAATCATTATCAAATCAACATGATTCAAATCTTCGATATTCGCTTGATGAATACCAGCCTGGTGAAGTTACATGCTAAACAGGTCCGACTCGGGTTCCTGGTATCACATGATTATCAGGGCTGTAAAGCGGGTTGCGAAGAAGATCAGGGTTGTGCCCTTGTCCAGGAAAAACTTCAGCACTTGTTGAACCACTGGTGGCTTCCAATCTATATGGATGAAGATACCTAGCAAATTAGTATCGCTAACGGGAATCCTACTAGATATCAAAGTCAGGATGTTCGGTCGATGGAAACAGATCTAGTGAGGTTACACTGTATTCAAAGCGGACGTGGCCAGGTGCCACTACACAACTATGAGCGGTGTGGAGTTTGCTCAGTAGATAATCAAGGATGCTACCTCGTGCGAGCAGCCCTTCAAAGTTAGTTGGACCGCAAAGAGATTCAACCATGCTCAAGTTCTGGACCAGTCAATTATTTCGCTTATCAAATTAAGGACGCTGTTGTAATCTCTGGTCATCAGAGGACTAGGGGTGTTTGTACCATTATCCCTCTACTTGACAAATCGAGAGTTCCCAACCAGGAACGGATCGAAATTACTTACCATGGTCAGAAAAATTAGAAGGCTCCCATAGTCATCTATCTACCGGGACCACTACCGTATGAATCAACTAAGGTTATCCCTTACAAATACGGTGCAACAAAAATTGAGAATGGAAAGGAAATTCCGTTACCCTTCATTGTGAATATTTTAGACATCAGTCGAGTAACACGAAGTGGTAGAATCTTCAACAGAGGAGTTGGAGAACCCAGCAAAGAAAAGGAACTTCCGACAGATGCTCCTAATCCACCAGCCGGTCAATCCAGTAATCCCGACCTTTCGAAAAACAATGATGAGATGCTGAAGCTCATCCAAAAGAGTGAATACAACATTGTTGATCAACTGTTACAAACTCCTTCGAAGATCTCTGTGCTGCCACTTTTACTCAGTTACGAAGCCCACAGAGAGGCTCTACAGAAAGTCTTAGAGCAGGCCTTTATGGAACAGGATGTGTCAATACGATAGTTCGATAGCATCATCTCTAACATCACTTCTTGCAACAACTTAGGATTCAGTGATGAGGATTTGCTAGAGGGGGCCAAAAGCCACAACATGGCGCTCAATATCACAGTTAACTGCCAAGATGATGCTTTAGCCAGCGTACTGGTAGACACAGGATCGGCCATCAACGTTATGCCGAAGTCCAATTTAATGCGACTATCATTCAAAGGATCCCCGATGAGGGGCAATGAGGTCATCGACAAAGCATTTGACGGGTCTCGAAAAGCAGTTATCGGCGAAGTCAACCTTCCCATAACTATTGGTCTTCACACTTTCCAGGTCATGGACTTCCGGGCAACATACAATTGTTTATTAGGAAGACCTTGGATACATTAGGCTGGGGCGGTCACTTCGACCCTCCACCAAAAGCTAAAGTTCGTCCAGAACGGCCAACTTGTCACGGTTTGTGGAGAACAAGCCTTGCTCATGAGCAACTTGTCATTATCTACTTGTGTAGAACCCGAGGAGGTTGTTGGAACTCAGTTCCAAGCACTTTCGGTGAGTAATGAGAATCAATCGGAGAAAGGAACCTTGATTTCCTCATACAGAGATGCTCTCGAAGTGATCGAAAATAAAAATGCAAAAGGATGGGGACATCTTGTCATTCCCACTGATAACAAAACAAAGAAGGGTCTTGATTTTTCTACAACCTGCACCCAGACAGTTGCTAACGATGAAAGTCTTCATCCCATTCAGAACTTCTTCCACAGTGGAGGCTTCCTTCAACCAGTGACTCTAGAAGTGCATACCATCAATAAAGATGATTCCTCCGATACGGAGGAAGAATGGAAGTCCTATCTCAATTAGGACAGTTATATGTCTCAGGGTGAAACACAGACTCCCTTTTGCTTTCCTGCACAGAGCCGGAGAATTATACCGAGGTCAGATTTCGAAATGATATACGCAGATTGTGATCCTGAAGGATGTCGGGCTACGCCAAATTCATTAGAGGAATACACTCGATGAAATACAACTTTGACCACGACTATTATTGCACAATGGATGGCTTTCCTATCTGGCAGCCGTATCCCAGAGACTTGGGGCAAGAAATTCAGCCGAATAATGAAAATCAGCTGAGCATCATTGAAAAGAATATCTGCGTCCCCACCATGTCATGGGATCAACACCCAGGTTATCCTAAAAATACCCAGCACGATAATGAATTCGCAACTTTTGCCGGACTAGAATTCATTAACTATGCTTTTCCCGAGGTCAACGTCATCAAGAGAGATGACTCCTCCAGTTCCAAAGAAGTGTGGGATACCTTGGGACAACCAAGTGGAAAATTTGACTTCATGGTTAAGTACAACGCTCCTGAAAGCTCTCGTATCAGGCTCGAAGACATCCAACCAACTGGATGAGGAGATACAGTTGAGAGTACAAATACTACGTAAAATACAACTGAGGAATCGTCCTACGACAACTCTGTCTGAGAGACAGATTCCAATGATCCAGCTCCACCAGAAATCACTGTCATTTCTGAAGACAAATCAAGGAAGGTACCGGACTTTGTGATTCACCGAGGAGTTCGCCGCCAATGGGTTGCTATTAATGTTCCGAAGATTGTTCATAAGTCTAAGTAATTGCCATCTTTACTTTAACCTTTCACCTTGCCCAGGTGAAACAGATGTTTTGATAGGGCTCACTTTCTGGAAATATCCCTCTTCGTTTTGCCCAAAGCGACAGTGTTTTGTTTTATAGGGCTATAGTTTCAAGAATCGACTTGTTCATTAATAAAATAACGTCGTTCTGTAATTTCCGCATTAATTGTTGTTTTCTCTTTTTGTTTTTTTTCAGAAAATGTTAATCCTAAAAAACAACTCAATAATAAAAACAAGTAGTTTTCAAAGAAAAATACACTGCACACACTCTTGCATTCTCTTTATCTCTTCTAAACACTAATCATCACGTCATGCAGATTGCTTATTTTAAACCCCGTTGAAACATACGATTCAATGCCTTCTCCCAACTTTGAGTTCCCGGTATTTGAGGCTGAAGAAGAAAATGACAACGAAATTCCAGAGGAGATCTCCCGACTACTCAGACAAGAGGAAAAGTCCATTGGGCCTCACAAAGAGTTGCTGGAAACAGTCAACTTAGGATCGGAAGAAGAGAGAAAAGAAGTCAAGATTGGGGCACTGCTCAGTCCAACTGTCAAAAAGAGTTTGACAAAGATTCTCAGAGAATTTCCTGATGTATTTGCTTGGTCATATCAGGATATGCCAGGGATGGATACCAGCATCGTGCAACATCATCTACCGTTAAGGTCTGAATGTCCGCCAGTAAAACAGAGGTTGATACGGACTCACCCAGACATGGCCATCAAAATCAAAGAGGAGGTGCAAAAACAAATTGACGCGGGTTTCCTCGCCACGTCAGAATATCCTTAATGGTTAGCCAACATCGTACCAGTTCCGAAAAAGGACGGAAAGGTCAGAATGTGTGTGGATTACAGAGATCTAAACAAGGCTAGTCCAAAGGACGACTTTCCCTTACCACACATTGACATGCTGGTAGACAGTACAGCAAAGTTCAAAGTTTTCTCCTTCATGGATAGATTCTTGGGCTATAACCAGATCAAAATGGCGTCGAAAGACATGGAGAAAACTTCGTTCATTACCCCCTGGGGTACCTTCTGTTACAAGGTAATGCCGTTTGGTTTGAAGAACGTCGAGGGAACCTATCAGAGGGCCATGACTACTCTGTTTCATGACATGATACATGAAGAAATCGAAGTGTATGTCGATGATATGATTGCAAAATCTAAAACAGAGGAGGAGCATGTGACACACCTGTCAAAACTATTTGAGCGTTTGCAAAAGTACAAACTTCGCTTGAATCCCAATAAGTGCACATTAGGTGTCCGTTCAGGAAAACTGCTAGGGTTCATCGTCAACCAGAAAGGAATTGAGGTTGATCCTGACAAGGTCAAGGCCATTCAAGAAATGCCTGCTCCAAAGACTGAAAAACAAGTTAGGGGATTCCTAGGACGTTTGAACTATATTTCCAGATTCATATTCCTCATGAATGCGACATGTACGCCGATTTTCAAATTATTCAAAAAGAATCAGGACTGCGTTTGGACAGAAGACTGCCAAACCGCCTTTGACAGTATTAAGGAATATCTGTTGAACCCACCGATACTATCACCTCTAGTGGAAGGAAAACCACTAATCATATATTTAACAGTCTTGGAAGACTCAATGGGTTGTGTACTTGGCCAACAAGGCGAAATGAAAAGGAAAGAGTCTGCCATATCCTATTTGAGCAAGAAATTCACCGACTGCGAGACTCGGTACACTATGCTCGAGAAAACTTGCTGCGCTCTGGCTTGGGCAGCCAAACGTCTTCGCCAGTACATGATTCGTCACACCACTTGGTTAATCTCTGAAATGGATCCAATCAAGTATGTCTTTGAAAAGCCTGCTCTCATGGGAAGGATTTCCCGTTGGCAGATGGTGCTATCAGAATATGACATAGAGTACCACGCTTAGAAAGTCGTTAAGGAAAGTGTTTTATCCGATCATTTGGCTCATCAACCGATTAACGATCAGGAATCAATCGGGTTTGACTTCCCAGAAGAAGATGTCATGTATCAAAAAATGAAAGAATGCGATGAACCGCTACCCATTGAAGGGCCAGAACCAGGTTTCCAATGGGGGCTAATCTTTGACAGAGCTGTCAATCATTACGGAAACGGAATTGGGGCAATTATCATAACACCTCAGGGTACCCACATTCCTTTCACCGCTAGACTTACGTTCAAGTGCACAAACAATGAGGCAGAATACGAAGCTTATATTATGGGTCTCGAAGAAGCGATTGATTTGAGGATCAAGAACTTGGATGTATATGGCGACTCAGCTTTGGTCGTCAATCAGGTAAAAGGAGATTGGAACACATACCAATCAGGACTGATTCCTTACAAAGACTACGTAAGAAGGTTGTTACCTTTCTTCAACAGAATCGAGTTTCATCATATCCCTCGTGAGGAGAATCACATGACTGATGCATTAGCCACTCTCCCTTCCATGATTAGTGTAGGTCAATGGAATAACTTACCTAAGATCGACATAATGCGCCTTGAACGGCCCGCTTACATCTTCACGATTGAAGCAGTTATAGACGACAAACCTTGGTATCACAATATCAAATGCTTCCTTCAGAAACAAGAGTACCCACCTGGGGCACTAAGGAAAGACAGAAAAACCCTCAGAAGGATGACTGGCAGTTTCTTCCTGAGCGGTGATACACTCTATAAGAGAAATTTTGACATGGTCTTGCTCCGATGTGTAGACAGACCAGAAGCAGACATGCTGATGAAAGAAATTCATGAAGGGTCCTTTGGCACTCATGCCTACGGACATACAATGGCGAGAAAAATTCTAAGAGCAGGGTACTATTGGTTGACAATGGAATCTGATTGCTACGAGTACATGAGGAAGTGTCACAAGTGTCAGATATACTCAGACAAAATCCATGTACCGCCAACACATCTCAAAGTTCTCTCTTCCCCCATGGCCTTTTTCCATATGGGGAATCGACATAATTGGCATGATCGAACCTAAGGCTTCCAACGGACATCGGTTCATCCTGGTAGCCATTGACTACTTCACCAAGTGGGTCGAAGCAGCATCATACGCTAATGTGACCCGACAAGTGGTAGTCCGATTTATCAAAAACAATATCATCTGCCGTTATGGTGTTCCAAGCCAGGTCATTACCGATAATGGATCTAACTTGAACAATAAGATGATGAAAGAGTTGTGTGGTGAGTTCAAAATCGAACACCATAACTCATCTCCCTACCAACCCAAGATGAATGGGGTGGTAGAAGCGGCTAACAAGAACATCAAAAGGATCGTTCAAAAGATGGTTGTAACCTACAAAGATTGGCACAAGATGCTACCCTTTGCTCTTCACGGTTATCGCACATATGTCCGCATTTCAACAGGGGCAACGCCTTTCTCTCTAGTTTATGGCATGGAAGCAGTGCTCCCCATTGAAGTAAAGATCCCATCAATCCGGGTATTGATGGAAGCTAAGCTAACAGAAGCTGAATGGTGCCAAAGTCGGCATGATGAACTGAATCTGATCAAAGAAAAGCGAATCACGGCAATATTCCATGGTCAGTTGTATCAATAATGAATGAAGAAGGCGTTCGACAAAAAGGTTCGACCTCGCGTCTTCAGGAAAGGAGACCTTGTGCTCAAAAAGATACAATCATTTCTCACTGATTCCCAGGGCAAGTGGACTCCGAATTATGACGACCCCTATGTGGTCAAGAAAGCTTTCTCAGGCGGTGCCCTGAGACTCGCAACCATGGACGGAGAGGAATTTGCCTACCCCACGAATGTTGACGTAGTCAAGAAATACTTCGCCTAAACTAAAAAAAAAATGTCTCGGTGGATTGAAAACCCGAAAGGGCGGTCCAGGAAAAAATTAGAGACATGATCAAAAATCATCCCGATGGATTGGAAACCTCAAAGTACAATCCAGGCAAAAATTATGGATAATGGCAAGTAACTACGTTCGACAAAGGGGCAAGTCCCTCGGCAGCAGTTCCAACATCCGTCAGGAAAACTCCAGTCAAGGTCATCTTCGACGGAAGCTCAGGATGCCCCAAAGTCAAATTTGGTAGAAGGATAGTGGTCGTTATGTTTCAATGTAGCCCTTTTCCTTTAAATTACCATTTTCTAACTTTTTAAATACTCTATGGAATCACGAGTTTGGCTGATTCCCATCCTATCAATAAAATTTGAGCCCTTGTGCTTTTGTTTGCAACTCTTATTTGTTTTAGCTTTACAGAACGACATTTTAACATGAATAACGATTCTTGAAACGAAACAAAAATGAATTTACTTGTCAAACTTTTTCTACTTTTAAAATAAAGATGGCAATTTCTTTTGACTGTTGAACATCGAAAGAACATCGATCGCTTTGCCAAAAGTAATCGAGCTTCAAAGTGCAGAATCAAAGTACTCCTTCTAATCCAGTGCGCTTGAATGAAGGATCAGTTGTATCAGATGCGACTTTCCCATCTAATACCCCCGGCAGAGTTCTTATCTCCTAAGCCCGACCAACATAGCTCCCGACAGGGACTATCTCTCCTAAGCAAGGCAGCATTGCTATCGTGAACCAGTGATACTTTTCATCCCCCACTGTGGCCGAGTATCCAGTTGTGTTCATCTACTAGTCTGTATGTCGCGTCAGCTTTGTCGGCATACACATACATACATCATGCATTATTGATTTACATTCATATTCATATTGCATCACTATCACTCTAGTCGGTCTTGTTCCCTAGTGATAAGAGTCCTCTCAATCGAGTCGTCAGTTCTTTCCTCGTTAGGAAATGAATCATCTAAGCGATCTCTCCTCCAGTTTATTTCTGGATTGAAGGTAGTTCTTTGACCACTTTGATAACTTGAACCTCTGAAGAGCCAGAGAGATTCTGAAAAACATCACTCTTTGCCATTGAAGATGATATCTTCGCTTTTCCGGATTAAGGAAAATCCCCAGAGAAAGCCTCTTAATCAGGGATTCGGTAGTACAGCAGTTTTTCTCCGAAAGATCCGCTGACAAAAAGGTCATCAGTACCTCAAAATTAGGGTACATCATATGGCATTTCCCCAAGAAGACCTCGAGGAAAATTATGATGTAACGTCCCCAAACGAAAACAGAGAAGTTTGTACACCTCTACAATTCAGACGGATGGGTCCCCCAGCAAGTCTGACCTCAAAATTTTTTCCATCAAATGACATCTCCCCAGGAAAATTCGGCGAGAAGTTTGAGGAAAACTGCTACGAACAACGTCCCTTGTCAAGAAGTTTATTGACAAAAGAAACTGAGACTAGTTCCTTGGTAGGAAACCAGGATCGAGGGGAAGTTTATTTCAGAAACTGAGACCAGTTCCTTGGTAGAAAACCAGGATCGAGGGGAAGTTTGTATCAGAAACTGAGACCAGTTCCTTGGTAGGAAACAAGGATCGAGGGGAAGTTTTTACCTTTTCTAAGCATCATCGCTTAGCAAAAGAAGATGGATGAGCAAACTACCATTCATAACCACCATCAAAATTTTGGGTATTCCGATATTTAATCCTCTTGCACCCCGAATGCCCGAATACCTTCGCCATTCACACCTTCGGGTCCAAGAAGATTAAATAGGGGTATCTGTCATACCCCAAATTTTGACCACTAAGATTTCCCATCATGTGCAAATCATCATCACAATATGGATGAACCATTAGTCTCCCCAAAGATGAGTGAGCATCCACTACAATCAGACTTAGGGTTTCAAGCCCTCTCAGAGCTCTTAGACAAAGGATCAATCAAGAAATGACATGATCTTCAACTTTTCTATCCTCTCAAACATCCACAAAGGATCAAGAGGACTCCCACTTCAAGGATTAAGCATAAGGCTTCTCCCTTCTAGGTGGATCAAGCCTTAAGATCGCCAGTGTCACCAAATTAGGGTTTGGTCGACCAGGGCCTCCAGATGGAAATTTTCCTCTGGGCATGAGCCAATTCTTCAAAGCATAACCTATGATACCCCATGGAATCTCATGAACCTAATCATCAAGTCAATTTAGCCTTAGGGATGCATTCATAAAAAAAAATCAAGAATTAGGGTTTCTTGACCTAATTCACCCCTAAGTTGACTTTTGGGACAAATCATGAGCCAAGACCTCAAGAGATGATTTGAGGGTCCCTAACACACCACATTGGTCCATTTGTAACAATGGATTGAGCCAAGAAGCTTTAGCAACAAGTTTCAATTTCATCAGAACCACAGTTAGGGTTTCGCGGAAAAAGTCAACTGTATCTTTAACTTTTGACCAAGACATGCTCCCAAACCCTAGGACATGATTCAATACACCCTATAACACCTAT
Source organism: Lathyrus tuberosus (assembly GCA_022829125.1). Taxonomy (NCBI): domain Eukaryota; kingdom Viridiplantae; phylum Streptophyta; class Magnoliopsida; order Fabales; family Fabaceae; genus Lathyrus; species Lathyrus tuberosus. The sequence continues at coordinate 14,391,607 of JALAZF010000055.1, forward strand.
GAAATCAATCCATCAAGTTTGATTTAGGTCAAGAACTTGATTTCATAGAGGATCGCACAGTTTGGAATTCATCTGACAAAAAGTCAACTATGCACAAAAGTCAACTTTGACTTTTTGAGATTTTTCATAACTATGGTTCTTTGACCCCAAAATGATGTTAATGTATGATTGGAATCATCATTCATCAAGAAAAATCAAGAAAAGTGGGATAACTTGTAAAAGGGGTAACCATAAAAAACATGGAAAATTTTCTAAGTTATGGAACAAAGTGGCAAGGGTCCCAACTTTGCAAGATCATAACTCCTAAACCACAAGGCCATTTTTTCCCATCCAAAGCTGGATTTGTAGCTCTCATGGCCCTCTACAAAAGCTTCAACTACCACTCATTCCAATTCCCCATGGATTTTAAATTATGGAATGGTCAAAATCACAAAAAGTGAAAATGTCACTTTTTTCCAACACTTAGTGAAATTTTCACTAAGTCAGAATCTGCCTTCACTTTTTTCCAAATGTAGGGGCATTTTTCACTTGGATCTACAAAGTATAAAAACCAATTATGATCAAACAGTTATTGTATCATATGAGGGCTTTCCAAAATGGCCAAGAACTCCATCAAATTCCACTTGAGCCATGAGACATGATAATGGCAATATGCCTTGCTGAAAACTGCCAAGGCTAGGCAGAATTTTGTACTTTTACTCGATTTGGAAAAATCAGATAATTCCAAGCCTTGTCATCACTTTGGACACATCTGAGGATCAAATCTAAAGGGAACAAACACTGATCCAAGCCTCCAAAGTCTTTGGAACAAGAAGTAGCATACCAAACCTAGACATCCCTAAAAGAGGGACAAGACTCCAATTTTGGATTGGGGCATTGAATGGATACACCAAGGTGGCATGGACTGACATATTGGAAACTGAATTCAGTCAAGATTCATCCAACAACTAGGGAACCACAACTTTGTGCTCTAACCTCTAGTCAATGGCTAGAGGAGACTTGGATTCCTATTGATCAACATTGGCCAAACCTCTGCTGCAGTTGCCATTCACTATTGATCCTAAAACAAACTTGCTCTACTATAAATAGAGCTCATTTGTGCTCAGTTTGAGTACACCAAAGCCATCAAACAGATGCTTTCCTCAAAATCACCTTCTCACTTCCAAATTTTCCTTCCAAAGCAAGTCACCACCGGGTTTTGAGTTTGAGAGCAATTCCAACCAAACCAATCACACACATACCTCATAAACATCATATAGAAGTGATCCATACACTCACATAACATCTAGAACACCAAAATCACAAAATCACTAGCCAATTGCTCAAGCCTTTGACAGATTCGTAGTTGGGGTGCCATCTCAAGTTCCAGATCATTTTAATCCATTCCAAGCATCCAGACACACTCCATGGCACCTAGAGAAGCTATCCGGATCATTGGAACCTAGTTGTAACACCTCTAACCCAAAACACGATCACCAGCTGCAAGAGGTGAGCATGAGCTCTTCTAACTCTATGATCCATGCATTTTTTGCTGCACAATAATTTGGCCATATGTTCATAATCATGCATAGAGTGTTTACCCTCAATCAATTGCTTTGTATGAATCGTGTATAGAATTTCTGAACCTTCATGCAGAATTTAGGGTTCTTGAGGTTTCTCTTTGATTTCTTATTCCATGCTTAAAATAAATGAAATTAAAGACCATAGACATGATCGTGAGGTTGAAACGAGTAGATTGATATGTAGATTGTATGATATAATCCAGTATTCAGTGAGATTGGATAGAAAACCCAAATCTGCAGAAACAGAGGGTGGCGCGTGTTCTTGCCCTTGTTCTTGGCGCCTTTTCAAATATTTGAATATTTGAATTTTGTGATTTTATTTAATTGATTCAAAAGTTAATTTCTCTCTGAGTTTTAATGATTTTGAGTTAATTCTTTTTTTAATAATTCACAAAAATTTTAAAATAGTTTATTTTCCCAAAAAATCCCAAAAATATTATTTATGTCATATAATTGATATTTTTGCAAAGAATTAATATTTTAATTGTTTTTGACATTTAAAATATTTTTTCCTTCTTGATTTTGCAAATTTTAATGATTTCTAATCATTTTGTAGGTCAAAACATGATTTTTGAAACATTAATCCAAGATCACAATTCGTTTTCCACATGTTAAACAATTTTGATCATTTTAATTGAATTTTTTATTCAATTAAAATACATTTTGGAAACAAATTAGGATTTTGATTAATTCAACCCTCATCAAACCTTTTAAAATCATTTTGGGCCTCTAATAGAGTGTAAGACCCAATCCCTTTGTCAATACACCACTTTTTGGGCCTCAGTCATTGTATAAGTCCCACTGTATTTTCAAAAACAACGGCGCGATCGTCGCCTCTTTTAAAAAAAACACCATCTGGGCCTCTCCTCGAGCTATAAGACCCATTCAAAACATTTTGGGCCTCTAATAGAGTGTAAGACCCAATCCTTTGTAAATACAAACCTATTTTGGGCCTCAAATGTTGTATAAGTCCCGTTGTATTTCAAAAGTTCGGCGCGATCATCGCCCATTTAAAACAAACCATCTGGGCCTCTTCTCGAGCTATAAGACCCATTCAAAATCATTTTGGGCCTCTAATAGAGTGTAAGACCCAATCCCCTTTTGAACCCACAGTCACTTGTATAAGTCCCTGTATAAAACGACAGTGCGATCACTAATAAAACCCTGGGCCTCTCCTTGAGCTGTAAGCCCCAATTTACCTTTCAAAAGCACTTTCTCCTTTTATTTTGTAACATACTGTTATTTTCAATTTCTTTGTTGAACAACTAACCAAACAACATGGAAGCTCTACAACCGAGTAAGTGTTTACCCGCTTTCATTTACCGCTTTCATATATATATAACTATACTATAGGGCTGTTTCACTGTAAGTCTTCTTTCATAAACTCATATCGACTGTGTAATACAAGTATAGATATTTAGAGTTTCCCCGGTAACTACGTCTAGAACTAGACAAAACCTCGTCTCCTTACATCAGACGTTCTCCCTGATATTTCAACATAACCTAAACCATGAGAATTTTCTTTTACAACAATTTTAGATAACTAGATCTAAGAAATCTCCCCCTTGAACAGTTCATATACAGAAGGCCAATGTTCCAAGTGAAACCCCTTCTGGAACTGTTCATCAGCCTCCTCTTGGGCTTAGTGCAAGGACCCACAGGCTTCCTAAAAGCATCCCCACCTTCTCTTGGGCGTTGTACAAGGACCCGTCGGCTTCCTAGAAGTTTTCACAACCTCCTCTTAGGCTTCGTATAATGATTCTTCCTCCGGGAAGATAGCCTCCTCTTAGGCTTCGTACAAATTGTCCCTTCGGCTTCTTAAAAGTTTTTCTCGCCTCCTCTTGGGCTTCGTACAAATTGTCCCGACGACCTCTTAAAGGTATAGGAACATAAATTAGTCATCTTAATAGAACAGTCTTTCAAAGAGTCTAGATCTTTCTACCGCGAACATACTGTCTCTGAATCTCTCTTAAGCATAGTACAAAAGATAAAACTCTAGACTTGGACAGTTTAACCTCCTTGAGTCTCGAAGACATTCTCAAGTTCCTTTCAAAAATAGGGAAAAAACACCCGTAGACTCGGGCAGTCTCAATACCCTTCGGATTCCCCATTTCCTTAAAGAACATGAAATAATCCCGGTCCTCAGATCAAATCCATGAGTACAACATTACCCATATAAGAACTTATTTTCTCTTTTAACCAACATACTGGACCTGTCACTCAACTGAAATAATAACCCTAGCCTCCTCTTGAGCTTTGTACAATGATTCTCCCCAGCAGAGTTAACCTTTGCAGCCTCCATCTCGGGCTTCGTATGAGATACAAATCACTCTCTTGTTGTGTATAAAAGACTCTCTTGTTGAGTAAAACATTGTTAGCCTCCATCTCGGGCTTCGTACAAGATACAAAAACACTCTCTTGTTGAGTATAAAAGACTCTCTTGTTGAGTCAGTTCGCTTTTAGCCTCCATCTCGGGCTTCGTACGAGATACCAAATCACTCTCTTGTTGAGTATAAAAGACTCTCTTGTTGGGTCAAACATTTTTAGCCTCCATCTCGGGCTTTGTACGAGATACCAAATCACTCTCTTGTTGAGGATAAAAGACTCTCTTGTTAGGTCAAACAATTTAGCCTCCATCTCGGGCTTCGTACGAGGTACAAAGACTCTCTTATAGAGTCAAACACCATTAGCCTCCGTCTTGGGCTTCATACAAGACGCATACAAAATCATTCTCTTGTTGAGTCAACCCTTCCAGCCTCTCTCTCGGGCTTCATACGAGACATATAAAAACATCCTCTTGTTGGGCCAATAGCCTCCTCTTAGGCTTTGTATAAGGAAACCCCGGTTGAGCTAATCAACCTTTTAGCATCAAAAGTTGTGCCTCGTTCACAGTATACAAACATCAACAACTCCTTTCCCCCCATCTAATTACTGTAAGCGGCAAGCCTCTGGATTATTTACATCCATGCCATTGTCCCTCTTTTAGCATGAGAAATTCCTAAGGAAAGATGGCGTTGCTCTAAACTGAGTTAAAGTCTTCTCCTTCAGGTTGAAAATCCCCTATAAAGGAAATTATGGCATTGCTGGATTCGCTTATCCCAATTAAAGTAATTCTCCTTTATAATCAGTCACCCAACAATTGTGACAAATAGACCCCTTTAGAGTCGACAAATTCTCTCTAAAGTCAACACCCTTTTAGCTTCACATCTTGGGCTTCGAACAAGATACAAATAGACCCTTCAGCTTCACATCTTGGGCTTTGAACAAGATATAAACCACCTTTAGCTTCATGTCTTGGGCTTTGAACAAGATACCAAAACACCATTTCCTCGCATAGAATAGGAGGAACTACGATCGCTCTGATTTCCCTATCCCGGGAATACGTAGGCATAAGATTGAAAAAAGAATCTTAGCGAGCACACTAATAATAAAACCCCAAAGTCCCCTACCTCCAGCCAATCTAGCGCAGTATCCCAACAAATTCCCCATGAACAGTCCCGATATTTCGTTCTGAACAAAATAAGCAGAGAGAGACCCACGAACTAAAGCCACATCTGTAAACCAACAGTTTTGACTGTTTAACCTCAGTTTGCAAGCAGGGTTAGTTGGAGACATCTATTTCCTTTCCTTCATCAGCTTCAATAGGATAAAAAATGAATCGAACTGTAGTACCAAAGCGATAGTGATTCGAAACCACAAAAACCGCACTACAATGTTGTATGTTGTATTTCATATGATGATCATTTATATGTCTAAGTGATTGTGAAATGTGTTTTTTATGTGTATAAAGTATCGTTGTTGTTTTAAGTTGTTAACATGAGTCATATGAGGGTAATTTTCTTTATTTTAAGAAATGTATTTTGTGATCAAAACGATTGTGAATGTTGGAGGGAATTAACTTGTAAATATATATGTTGGAAATCAATTATAATAAGTTTTGAATTCACATGGCATGATTTTATTTTCTGTGTAGAAAAGGATTTTAATACATCATCATTTCATGCATTGTGTAGATTACATGATATGAAGTATTGGAAATTATAGCAAGGAGAGATCACAACAGCTCTTAATTTCTCTTTGATGGTCCATGTTCAACACAACACATGCCAGGATGTTGGAGCTTTGAAGAAAATCCTCTCTTCTTTCCTCTTCAACGCTTCCTTCCCTTTTGGTACTTCAATTTTTGGTTTTTTGGCAAGTAGGGAGTGTAGAATGGGAGTAAGAAACAAAAAAGATATAAATAGATCGGGGGATTTTACCAAATTATCCTTGCCCTTAAAGCTTATCCAAAAATCTCTTGATCAAATTTAGGCTTAAAATTCATGTACTTACATCCTAATCTCTAAACATTTTTAAAGTTAAGCATCTTACTTAAAGTGGAGTATTACAATTCTCTTTGTATGAGAGATGCATTGCTTTTTCTATTTCTAAGAAGGATAGGTGAATGATTAGTTTTAAATAGAATAAAATAAATGATTAATAAAAAATTTAAGAAGTTATAGCAGAAATTAGAGGGAGAAGAGGGAAAATAATTTTTTTTAGAAGTTGTAGGGATTTCTTGGGATTGTAGTGCCGTAAAAAATGAATTTGTATTTAAAAATTAGAAAATAGCTGCAACATTTTTCCTTAATTGTAGCAAGACCACTCATTTATCAAAATTGAAGGCACTTTTGGTGGAATCATGGCTATTAATGTGTCGCAAATTTCAATTTTTCTTGGAGTGATTAAAAGTATAATGACTTTATTAACCAACAAAGTTCTCTTGATATGTGTGTTGATGTTGATATCGATGCACAATGTTCTTGGATTGCAATTGACAATTACTAACGCGGAAACAAATAAGGACTTAACCTTTCATTGTAAATCTAAAGATGATGATCTTGGAGTGCATGTTCTTGATCCTAATCATAGTTTTGGTTGGAAATTTAGAGCTAATATCTGGGGATCAACATTATTCCACTGTACCTTTAAATGGAATGGAAATACTCACTGGTTTGATATATACGATCATAAAAGAGACGCACTTGAAACTGAACATTACAACTGGTTTTTAAAGGAAGGAGGGCCATGTTTGCGTCTAGAATATAAATATGTTTGCCATCCTTGGAAAAAGTAATTATGTAAAACTTTTGTTATTATGATAAATGTTTCATTTGGGGTATTAAGAACCAAATGTTATATATAGAATTTTTTGTTTTGTTTTCACCACCAGTATCCGGCCCATTGGACTGCCTAATCTGGTTTGGGGGTCAGTTCTGGCATCAAGTGGTTCCATCCCCCTCCCGATCATTTGGGGTTTTGAGAACCAAATGTTATATATAGAAATATTTATTTATGTTGTATGTTGTATTTCATATGATGATCATTTATATGTCTAAGTGATTGTGAAATGTGTTTTTGATGTGTATAAAGTATCGTTGTTGTTTTAAGTTGTTAACATGAGTCATATGAGTGTAATTTTCTTTATTTTAAGAAATGTATTTCGTGATCAAAATGATTGTGAATGTTGGAGGGAATTAACTTGTAAATAAATATGTTGGAAATCAATTATAATAAGTTTTCAATTCACATGGCATGATTTTATTTACTATGTAGAAAAGGATTTTAATACATCATCATTTCATGCATTGTGTAGATTACATGATATGGTTTCGTGTGAGTTTTGTTAGTGGTAAGTACTCATTGCGAGTTTTCTCCCAATCTCTTGGATGATCTTTGATTTAGATTATTTATAATCATAGAGGCACACATAATTTGCATATGATTTTTTATTTAATTATGTACAATGCATGGTTATGATATAATTTTTAAAATTATTGTTTAACAATTTTCGAAAAAAAAGATTTTATACTTCTGTCTTATGGAATTTAATCATTCCTCTTAGCTTGTCAAATTTGTCATGACATTAACCCTTACAAACATTTTTTATGTATAGAAGATTTAGAAATAGTTTCTTAAGAACTATTATGATGTGTGTTGATGCGAGACGAATCACTGCTTTACCATTGGTTTTAAACAAAGCTCTTTAATCAATTTTTGTGTGGTACTTAATAAAATGTGTTTATTACGTAATAAAACATACGTGTTTCAATGTATATGTGGATTTTTCTTCCACTTAATAAAAATAAAGTAATAAATATTTTTGATCAATTTAACTTTGTAAATTTTATTATAAAACAAACTTATATTTTAACATCCAAGTAAATAAAGATTATGTAACATCCCGACCTACACTATTGATTAAGAATACAATCATTCGTAAATTAATGAAATTTGAAGAAAAGGGTAAAATAGTCATTTTACCAAGAAATGAAAATATTAAGAGGATAAAAATGACGGAATCAGAGTCGTCCATCAATGACTTACCGGGCGAGATACTATCTCACATTCTCCCTTTCTTCCCAACCAAACATGCTTTCAAAACCATACTTCTTTTCAAGAATTGGATTCCTATATGCCACTCACTCTTAGTTTTACACATCGACGATAGAGTTTAAAGAATATAGATCAAGTAGTTAAAATATATAGTATTCACTTCCTGAAACAGAAATATAGATGTATTTGTACATCAATTCAAAATATGTATTCGAGCAATAAGTGTAATACCCTGTAATAAATAAAAGGCTATTATTAATATTATCCGACTCTGAGGTTTTATTAATTGGTACATTAGAGACATTTTGGACATCTTACCAAGTTGGTCTTACTAACTTTAATGACATTTTCCCTTATATCAATTTTCCTTCTCTTTTCCTTTCATTTGGGCAAACAAGAGAGAAAGATAGAAAGAAGTTAGAGAGAAGAAGGAGAAAGGAGACAAAGAGGAAGAAGAACCCTAGAAGATGAAAAGCTTGGAATTCAACATTTCTTCACCAAATCATGTCATCTTCATCATCAACAACTTCATCTTCATCATTAAGAGGTGGGCTCTAGATAAAAACAAAATGTTAGAGTATTTTAGATAGAATGAGAGAAAGTTAGGTTATGACATTTGTTTCTATCTTTTCTTCATGTGCATAATTCATGTTGTGTTCATAATTTTTAAGCCATCCTATTGTTGTGGTTATGTTTATTCCATCTTGCTTGAGCCTTTGGAAGAGTGGGGTTCAAAACCCCTTTGAACAGCATGCTTCATGCTGGTAAAAGTGATGGAACGCAGGGTTTGCACAATGAAAAATGACAGTACTATCATGCTCGCACTGCGAGCAGCAGGCGAAGGGAAGGCGAACTTTCACCCCAGGTTCGCACAACGAACTTTACCCCCTTTCAATATTGCCATTTTATTTTTTGGTTCACTCAGAGTTCGCACTGCAAACTCAAGGCGAAGAAGTTCGCTTGGGGTTCGCACTGCGAAGGTGACAATGTTTTTCCTTTTTGTATTTCTTACTTCTTGCTTGTCTCCCATGCATGACTATTGTTGCTTTACCTTGTTTGCCTTGTCTATTATGGATGATATGCATGTATAATTAAAGGTTGGTGAATTGATTAACATGATGATATATGATTAAAAAGAATTAAGAAAGAGTGAGGAAAACCTTGTCACAATCCAATGGAAAGACCTAATGGTGTAATTAGGAGTTGATAGATAACTTAGATGGCAATGCTTCTGTGGATGATTACTACACTACTATGAAAAACCCATTTAAAAATGGTTGGAAAATACTTATAATCACGTAGATCAAGGCATTGTTATGTAGAGTGTTATCATAAATGCACTACTTATAATCACGATCCTGGTACCATTGTTGTATTCTGGAAAGCGCGTGGTATATCAAAACGGTTATGGTTAACAACCATTGTCATATATACAATATTGGGTTCAAAACCCAGTAGCAGCAGCAAATAAATTACATTAGATCACGGTTAATGTAGAAAACTGTTGTGAAACGTACCCATAGTTTATTATATACCAACGTATATTGCTTGTTTTACCATACACCTCATTAAAGAAATACAACAATTAAAATTGGTAAAGAACTATATAATCTGAAAATTAAACTATTCTTGAAAACCAACTTAAACACACCACTGTATTCTGAATTGTATGCATCTCATCGTGCACATTATATGTTCTTTAACACATATATGGTTCAATGGTTTGATTCCTTCAATGCATCGATATCTTTTATTATAGTTCACCTCGTCATCGTCGCTTATCATCATAATTGTTATGATGACTTATCATCATAACAAGCATGATCTTAACAATCACGGTGATAAGTGATCGGAAAAATAACAAGTGTAATATTTTCGCCGATGTAGTTAAAATAGGGGTAATTCCCCAGTATCGATCTCGAGGAGTGCGTATGAATAACTTGTTCTAATTAGAGTTCAATCAAACAAAAATAACTTGGGGGGTTTGAGTTTTGATTGCAAAATTATGAATTAATAAGAAGAAAATAAACCAAATGATAAAATAGGTTTCTGACAGATATGAGAAGTATGCCAGGGTAAGGTGTCTGAATTGCAGTGTAACGACAATGAATCCTTATTTTAGAGAAAAGTTCAAAATAATCAATTTCCTGACCTTAAGTTGTTTACTCCTAAGTCCTTGGTAAGAAAACCTTTTATTTCTCAACCAAATTACTATGTCCATAGGTAATTATGTTTGAAATCAAGCATGATAATGTCAACAGTGTTCCAAGTGCAACAGGGTATCCCTAGTCCTAGGTAATATCTACTAAAGCATAATCGCTCGAAAACCTTAATAATGGTGGTCCAACCTAATTGTTAATCATAAATCAATCTATGTTGGTCTGACAGATAAAGCATTATAAACATCGCATGATTAAAATGATTATAAAGAAACAAAAATATCACTGAAAATAAGAAATCAACGTCATTAAAAATTCAAATTAGGGACACCCCTTAGCATTGGGGGGTTTAGCTACTCATATGATTCAGAGAAAATACAATATAAAAAGTGGACATTACAATAAATTAGATAGACTCAGATCGTCAATCGCTTCCGCTCCTGAAAACCCTTCATCTTCCGAAAACCTTGAGCTCTCCAATCTCTTCATCGTAAAATTCTCCAGTAAAAAAATTCCTTTCTTTCATCGTCAAAACTCATCTAAATAGTCAAAATCCAATAACAGTAATGGGAAATGACAAAAATACCCTCACAGGTCAATACTCAGTGAAAAATCAGCAAAGCAAGAAAAATCAACGTCTCAGCCAACACGGCCCGTGTCAACTGGCACGGGTGGCCGTGTTGCCCTACTGTTTTCTCCCTATTTTCACTTCAGGCTCCAGGCATGCTGACACGGCTCATGTCAAGTGACACGAGTGCCCGTGTCAGCCCTCTGTTTTCTCCACATTTTCACGCATGCACCAACCTTCCTGACATGGCTCGTGTCAGCTGACACGGGTGGCCGTGTCAGGTCTCCTATAGACTGAGCAAATTTCCACTGAAGCTACGTATTTTTCCTCTTTCTCGCACCGAGTTCTTCCTGAATGCTTATCTAAACCAAAAAAACATTAAAGAGACACAACCAAAGCATAAAATGCGGAAAAAGGGAAATAACACGACTAAACATATAACAAGATTAACTAAAATTAACAGTAAAAAAAAGCATAAACACCACCGATCAAACTCCCCCAAACTTAAATTGTTGCTTGATCACAAGCAAGAAGCTTGCATAAATATTTTTCAGATCAAATGGTACACAACAAATGAAAGACTTGTGAAGGTAAGGTGTGTCGATACTCATATGTGTGACTTTGTTCCGATCGGCTAAAACTAGTCACTTGGTAATCGTCCGTTAACGAAGGTTTTACACAAACACATACCGCGGTAAAACCACGGACCTAAATCCTCTTTCAGTCACCTCTCCAACTTTGCTTTGGGCTTAAGTCTTTTCTTCGATTTCTCTACCCCTTTCATTCGGATAATCAGATTAAGGCATTTATGATCGTTTTCCCTCACATGTACAAGATTGATCGAGGCTTTTTCTAGGAACCTTTATTCTTTTTTCTTGCTCATTGGCATTTTTTAGTCCACTTTGGGACGACAATTGAGACTCAACCACCGTTAGGCTAAGTAACCGGGTGAGGGTTACCCAACTTAGAGGGACCAATTGTCTTTATTGCCATTATTCACTTTTTTTTCAGTGCCCTAAGTCATTCTCTCAATCAACCCTATACATGAAATTCTTTTTAATCATGTCGGACTATCACTATGAACTAATTGGGGAATACTTCTCAAATCCAAGTACTGTGGCAGAAATCTACATGTTGGACTCGTTTTCTTACTCTGGGGAATCTAGGGTGTTCAGGTCATACCTAAGTTTTCAAACTTTCCCAATGTTCCTAGTTTTAGCCTCTCTTACCTCAAGCTCTACATACTTTCTCAACTACCTTAAATCACAACATTCACATGAAAAAATTTTACGGTCCTAATTCAGGGAGAATTCACAGTGGTTTCAATAAAACGACACACAAAAACAGAAATAACAAGTGCGAAAAGGAAAAACAAAAAACAGTTAATCCTCCCCCAAACTTGAACTAAACATTGGTCCCAATGTTTCAGAATAAGAGCAAGAAGGGTTACTCATAGAGATCCTTACTAAGGAGGCGGAAGGTAATGCAACACCAACTGCATCATCATAGCTTTCACCTGTAAGGTGTTGTTTATTACCTGCAGATGAAATAAAACAAACAACAAAAAGAAAATGCTCAGTCGATAACAGTGTGGGTTGCCTCCCACGTAGCGCTTCATTTTACGTCGCATGGCCCGACGATTCACTCCCCATTTTATGGGGGATATTTCAGATTCTACACCTTGTTGCTTGACCTTTTTGCAACAAAGAACTAGTCTAGTCCAAAGATAAGAGCTACTTTGTGCCTCAAGTCACCTCCAACTTCCATATCCTTACCTTTTCTTTTCTTGATTTCTTGAATGAATCTTTGAGTTGCCATGCTTGGTGAAGCTGGTGACGATGACATCCTCTGAGAGCTTATGCTTGAGACTTTTTCTGGTGGAGGTTTTGGGATTTGGTTTCCCCCATATGTTATGATCATGCCAATAGGAGAGATATTATCTTTTTCGTCCACTTGGTTCTTGATTTCAAACACTTTCAAGGTCATCTCCTCATCAAATGCTTTTAAAGTCAGGGTTCCTTTTTCCACATCGACGTTGCATCGACTTGTGCGCAAGAATGGTTGACCAAGAATGATAGGGGTTTCTTCATCTTCTGGAATGTCCACGATTTCAAAATTAACTGGAAAGCTAAATTTATCAATCGACACCAGTACATCCTCTGCTAGCCCATATGACCGCTTAACCGTGTGGTAGTCAAATTTTAAACTTGTCCCTGTATCACTCACCTTTCCAATACCCAACTTTTTAAAAATAGATAATGGCATGAGACTCACACTAGCACCCGAATCAATTTGGACCTTCTTGAAAGTTTTGTTCTTTATAGTGCATGGGATAGCTACAGATCCAGGATCATTCCGCTTGATGGGTTTCCCATTCCTTGTGATATTTCACTGCACTGCTCAGTTAAAATTTTCTGCTCCTCTCCCACTGGTCTCTTTTTAATGATCATTTCTTTCATGAATTTTTTGTACAACGACATTTGCTTGAGTGCTTCAAAGAAAGGCATATTGATCTCTAGCTTTTTGAACATTGTGATCAATTTCCCAAAATATTTCTCCTTTGGATCCTTCTTCGTAACTCTCGGAGGGTACAGTAGCTTGATTTTGGGTTTAACCTCCTCGTTCTTTTTCTCTTCAGTTGGCTTTACTCGTGGCATGGCTTCTTCTGGTTCTCTCTTATTTTCTCTCACTTCCAGATCCACCTCTATACAATAATGATCATTTGTTGCCCTTTCTTCTTCTTTAACAACTTTCTGACTTTTTGTTGTGACAACATTAACATTCTCATGATTTTTTGGATTTGGTACTATCGCGCTCGGGAAGGTTCCTTGAATTTGTATGGAGAGTTGTTGTGCTATTTGTCCCATCTGAACCTCAAGATTTTTTATAGAAGATGTGGTGTTCCTTTGATTATCTCGGGTTTCTTCTTGGAATTTAATATTGTGAGCTGCCATTTTCTCAATAGATATCTCCCACTCTACTTTTTGAGGAGTCTGTTGTTGGTATTGAGGTTGATTCTGATCTTTCCAAGAAAAGTTAGGATGATTCTTCCACCCTGGATTATAAGTCTGAGAATAGGAATTATTTTGCTTCAGAAACTTAATCTCTTCAATTTGTTGTGCAATTGCAACGCAATGTGCTGTAAAGTGTGGTCCACTACAATTCTCACAATTAACCGCTTGGACAGGTTGAGCTTGGGCTACTTGTTGAGTACCCACATTCATGGCCTTGAGTCTTCTTTAAACTTCTGCAGTAATCTGATATTCCATCTTTACCACTTGACTAGCCAGTTTCAAATCAATTATTCCTTCAGGTTTACTCACACTACGATTGTATAATTCCAAATGCTCATTTGTAGCAATTGCTTCAATGATCTTTTTAATACCAGAGGCTATTGTAAAGTTTGATGAGCCAGCATCAAATATATCAATGAGTTGCTTAGTCTTCATTTGGAGGCCATTTACAAAGATTTGCATCTGTTCAGTTTGATATATATTGTGAGTGGGACAAGCTACCAATAATCTCTTAAACCTCTTGTAAGCATCACCAAGAGATTCTCCTTCCTTCTGTTTAAAGTTCACAATGTCATATCATTTGTGAATGTAAACAGAAGCAGGATAATACTCATTCAGAAATGTCATCTCCATTTCCTCCCAAGTAGTGATACTTCCTGCAGGTAGGGAGTAAAACCACTATTCTTCATCTTCCGCTAAGGTGAATGGAAACATCCTTAGCTTTTTTGCCTCTTCTGAATGCCCCTCGATCTTCAAAGTGGTACTCATTGTAAGAAACCGTTGCAAATGCTTATTTGCATCTTCATTAATCTTTCCTATAAACGGTCTCTTTTTGAGCTGTCAGAGATTTGTTGGGTGCAACTGAAAGTGTGCCACATTGACTGGTTGATTCACTATGGTCAACTGCCCTGTTGGAGCATTTGCTCCGCCATAGTCCCCAAGAAGTCTTTCCTTAGGTTCTCCCATTACTGTTTCTCTATCAGACTCTGTGTCGGAGTGGTTGGAAACTTCCTTCTCTCTTTCGCTTTCTTATTCTAACTTTTCTGCTTCTAAAGCTGCAAGTCTTGCTTGTCTAGCCGATAACACTATTTTAGTGTGTTACTCTTACCCAATATTTGTGACATTTCTAGTTCATGATTTCACTTTTGTAGCATGAGTTTAATGTGTTTTAGCACGATTTAAGCTTTAAGCACTTTATGTGCTTCTTTTACGTTTTCATTGTGTTTGTGCTCTAAAAGGAAGATAGATGATGATGAGAAGAGGCATGACCCCAGTTGCCAGAGTCTGGAGCATCATGAGGAGCTATTTGGAGAGCTGATGGTTTAATCAACCATTTCACTAAGAGAGTTGGAGATTGATGATGAAAAGCCAAGAATGACTAGGGCTCGCGTGGCAGCACTATGAAGAGCAATGAAGCAAAAGGAAGGGATAAGATCAAGAAAGCTAGAGGACAAAAGGTAGTACGGTGGGGACCACTCAACAGAGGATGCCCAGCACCAGCACCACCAGCCGTCTGCTCTGCTCCACCAGCCTGCTCCAGCCGTCTGCTCTGCTCCACCAGCCTGCTCCAACCGCCTGCTAAAAGCAAATTTGTCTCCCACCAACATCTGTACCAGATTTCTTGCAAAGGAAGGATTGATGGACAACTGTCCCACATGAAGGATTTGATTTGGGCCTAACCTTATTTTCCTCAAGAGACCCACGATCCAAGAGAGGAGGAACAACCACTTCCACTCATCAATATTTAAAGAGAGCTTGTGCAGTGAAGACGGGGAGACAAGAGATTCCACACACAACAATATTTTATTTTTAGTTTTTGAAGTTATTTTCAGTTTCAAGAGTTAGAGTATTAGTAGAGAGTATTCTTTTCTTCTCCAGACCTGTACACTCTGCTGAGAACTGTCTGACTGAAGAGAGCTGTTGCTGTTTATCCAACGCAAGAGATCTCCAAGTTATTAGTAGTTTGTATTTCTTCACTATATTTTGTAAGATGATGTTTCCTATTAATTTCATTCCAGTAGTTTGTACTCAGCTCACTATGAGCTAAACCCTTGCTTGATGAGACTAATGAAGTTAGTATAAAAGTGTTTTTATGTTAATATGGTGTGTTGGCTAGTGTCTTATTTTGTTATGTGTTTTTATGCTATAAACTTGGTTCTTAGAATGATCAACTAGGAAAAAAGTAAAAGCTTGTTGTTGAGAGAGATCCAGTAAACAAGTGGATTTCATAACAAAAGTGGTTAATAAAGTAGGATAGAGATATTCACTTAATTCAACTTACTTAGAGATAAGAAGTTGAGACCACAAAGATTTTTCAGAATTAAAACCAGACGTATTTTAGGGTTACAAGTGAGACTTAGAAATTTGTTCCCTTGCCCTAGTTATACATGTTTTTGATGTTGTAGAGATACACCACTAGATCACGTTCTGACCTTTTGAGGCACGACACTTCACATCATAAAAACATCTCAAACACCCAATACTAATGGATTTAACTCATCAACTATTTTCTCTGATATTTTAACTCCTTCTTAGCTTTCAGATATTTTAGTTATTTGTGTGTACTCTTGTTTCTTATTCTCATAATTCTGTTACCTTGCTCGTACTTTTCTTAAACGAAGAAAGCTAATATTAGTAGTTCAAACACTTTAAACTTCCCTACGGGTTTGACCTTTATTTGCATGTATACTTGCATGTGACAGCATTGCCCTATTATTCATAAGAAACACATTATAAAAATTAGAGTAGAGCTTTGTGGGGAATTAACAAGTTTTTGGCGCCGTTGCCGGGGAAGTGAAAAAGTTTGAAAAACTAAATTTATACATTTTTTTGTTTAAGACTGTATTTGACCTTTTAACTATTGCTGTGATTTGGTGATAGGACAAGCTTAAGCTATTGCATGCGTAGGTCTTTACAACCAATTTACAGTGGTTATCCTGAACCTGAAAAAATTCTCAAAGCACAAAGAAGATTTGTACGTACTCAGCAAATATCTGGACATTCCTCAACTTCAGCTGTGGCTGAACCTAAAAGAGTAGTGTACGAGGAGGACACGGAAGAAGAAAGCTCATCGTCTTCTTCAGACGAGTCATTACACGAGACAATCATGGCAGAGCCAGACATCATTGGTATTGCCAATGACCGAGCGCGTAGCATCAGAGATTACGTCGTGTTTGATCCAAATGCTATGAATACTGGCATTGCTAGGCCAGCTATCACAACACCACAGTTCGAGTTCAAGCCTATGATGTTCTAAATGTTACAAGCTGCTGGTCAATATTCAGGCTCTCCTCATGAAGATCCTCATTTGCACTTAAAACAATTTCTAGATGTTGCTGACAATTTCAAGATCCTTGACGTGCCTGTGGATACCTTTAGGTTGAGGCTGTTTCCATATTCTCTAAGGGATCGAGCCAAGAGTTGGCTTAATTCTTTGGAACCAAATTGCATTACTACATGGAATGCCTTGGCAGAAAAGTTTCTGGCCAAATATTTTCCTCCTTCCAAAAATCCAAAAATGAGAAATGAAATCACATCATCTAGGCAAGGAGATGATGAGACGTTGTTTGACACATGGGAAATATTTAAGGAGCTGTTGAGACAATGTCCACATCATAGGATTCCCATCTGCATACAACTTGAGACCTTCTATAATGGATTAATTCCATCCTCAAGGAATATGTTAGATGCATCCAGTGGTGGAGCTCTATTGTCTAAATCCTATGACGATGGTTACAAGCTGATCGAAAGCATTACAACCAACACTTATCAATGGCCAGTCACAAGGGCCACTTCAAGTTCAACTCAAAAGAAGCCTGCTGGAGTTCATGAAGTCACTGAGACCACAACTCTTGTTTCTCAAGTGGCTCAGATCCACCAAATGATGAAGAATCTGATGAATCCTGAAGTGCCAAAACCTGACCCTGTTAAGGTGGTTATTGACACTTCTGAGGTTGCCTGTGTTTACTGTGGAGGACCACATCTATTTGAAGAATGTTCTGCCAATCCTGTTTTAGTTAACTATGTTGGCAATCCCAACAACAACTGCAGATACTATAATTCCTACAGCAACATTTACAACCCAGGATGGTGCAATCATCCTAATTTTTCATGGAGTAACAATCAAAATCAACCTAAACCGCCAGCAACCACACCTCAAGTTCCACCTGGATTTTCTAACCCTAACTATGCTGGGGTTAAGCAGGGAAACAACCATTTGGAGAATATGCTCAAGCCCTTTATTCAAGAAGCAAAGAACCAATTTCAAGCACAAGGAGTAAGTATCAAGAACTTGGAGAACCAAGTGGGCCAAATTTCTACGGCTCTAAGTTCAAGAAACTTGGGAAATCTTCCCAGCTCTACTGAGACTCCTAGCACACAAACAGGAGTGAAAAATGTTAAGACTTGCTAAGCTCTTAAGTTAAGAAGTGGCAAGGAAATTGAAGAGACCATTACAAAGAGCAAGGAGTCAAGTACAGCTGTGTCTAAGCCCCGATAGTCCTGGAGCAAAAGACAATGATGGAGAACCGTCTTCATCCAAACAACTAAAGCACAAAGATAATGTACCCACTGAAGATTACATTCCTCTAGAAAGTCAAGAAGTCATCACTGAAGCCAAGAAGAAGCAAAAGTTTGTACAAGAAAGACCACCACCCCCTTTTCCACAAAGAATCAAAAAAGCAAAAGAAGAGCAACAATTTTCAAAGTTTATGGAGATCTTGAAGCAGCTTCACATCAACATACCATTGATTGAAGCCATTCAACAAATGCCAAATTATTCAAAATTCATGAAGGATGTTCTTACCAAACGTAAAAGGGTGGGAGAGTTTGCTACAGTTGCACTTACACAAGAGTGTAGTCAATTAGTTCAAGGCAAACTCCCTCCCAAGTTAAAGGATCCTAGAAGTTTCACTATTCCATGCACCATTAGAGACACCTTTTGTGGAAAGGCGTTATGTGATTTAGGGGCCAGCATTAATCTCATGCCTCTATCCATATTCAAGAAGCCGGGGATAGGTGCTGCCAGGCCTACAACCATCACCTTGCAGCTGGCTGATAGGAGTATTTGCTACCCACAAGGGAAGACTGAAGATGTGTTGGTAAGGGTTGACAAATTTGTCTTCCATGTTTATTTTATCATTATTGATTTTGAAGCTGATGAGGAGACACCCATTTTGTTGGGAAGGCCATTCCTAGCAACGGGTAGAACCTTAATTGATGTTGAAAGAGGAGAACTCACCATGAGAGTGAACGGGAAGCAAGTAGTGTTCAACATACTTAATGCCTTGCAATACCCAGAATAGGAGGTGGCTGAGTGTTCTATGATATCTAGTTGGGAAGGTTTAATTCACAAAAACCTTCTAAAGGCTAATGATGTGTTGAAAATTGAGATAGGAAAAGTGGAAGACGAAGGACTAAAAGATGGAGTCATCTATAGTCCAATGCCAAAGCAAGAGGAAGAGTATGTGGAAGTGATAGAATCCACCACTATTGCTCATAAACAGTAGCTAACTTCCATTGAAGAACCCCCTGAATTGGAGCTTAAGAAACTTCCGGAGCATTTACAGTATGCATATCGGGAGGCGGGACAGAAGCTATCAGTTATCATAGCTACAGATCTACAAGAGGCGCAAAAAGATCAATGATGCGTCCGCAAGTGCACGGAAATATCGAAGTAATATAAAAGATTGTCGAACCCACAGAGACCAATGTCAACCTACCGCAATCTATCGTTACTTGGTAAAGCTAAGGCTGATGAATATTTAATTAAGAGGAAACTAGAACTAAACTAAAAATGAACTTAGAAAATATGATAATAAAGAGAGACCGGAATATGGATTCCGCGTTCCAAAAGGACTTTGTAGAATTCGGGTACTAATTATAACTATAACTTAGTTCCGTAGAATATACCAACATAAAGACTTCGCCTCACGCTCTCGCGATATTAACTAAAGTCATGTTCCCTAATCCAAAGATTTTGCTCTCGCTCGCCCGGTAACTAGGAAATATATTTTGAAAGCCAATAATATCTTAAACGCGTCTAAAGCGCTCTCGCTGTATTTAGATTTGTTGCATAATTTCCACTATCCGGTTCGATCCCCACGCTCTCGCAGTGCCGGCTCTAACCTTAACTAATTTCTCACTCTCGTGACAAAATCGTGTTAAATAACCTCTCACTCTCGTGACAAAGTTATTTAAATTAGAATTGGAAATTAAAACCAAAACAGAATTTTAATCATAAGTTCGTACCTATTATTTTCTACCGAGTCCCGTCGGTAACGACGGTCCTCATACGCCGGACTCTAAACTATTTAGAAAGACATAGATGAGAAAACAAATAAACAATTTTGGGTTTTTGAATTAGACGAAAACATAATAAGCGATTTAAACTAATTTAATATAAGGCAAGACGGAATTAAGCAATTAATTTAGGACAGTAAAGTAAACAATAAAATAGAACTTGTAATTAAATGGAACTGGAAACAATGCTTGAACTGAAGTCGTAATATGCCGGCAGGCTTCGAATCAAATACATAAATTAAACTATAAAAATAAATCCTAAAACTATATTTGTAATAGTCCCCCAATGTTGAGAACTATTACTTTTACATCAATGAGAATTGCTAAAAACTAAAATAAGAAAAAAATATGGCGAAAGGAAAAAAGGAGAGACCCTCCTCGTGTAGCAAACTCCTCCTTTTATAGCTTGAGCAGTTGTTGTGAAAGAGAGAAAAAATAGTGGAAATTAGTGGCCGAATTTATCTCCAACACTCCTTAACCGGTTGAACGTGATTTGAGTGGAATTGGTACCGTTGAGTGGTCCGCGTACTTAAACGTGAATTATGAGAATTATTCCTGTGTCGGTCGTCACGCAATACGTGACGGTCGTCACAACTTGAAGTACTGTGACGGTCGTCATGGACCTGTGACGGTCGTCACGATCCTAATTTATTTAATGGTGGGCGCCTAACATAAGGTGTGACGTTCATCACACTTATGTTGTGTGGTGGGCCCCACCCACTTTTTGTTTTTTTTTTTAATAATTCTTCTTTTCTTTTACTTTCATATTTTCTTCATAACTTCTTCTTTTCTTCACATTTCTTCCTTCAATTCTTTTCTTTTCTTTCTTTTGTGAATTAATCCAATCTACCTGAAAAAGGAAATAAATACCGGCATAATAATATATAAATCAAGGAAAATAAATAAAACGAAACTAAATTGCATGCAAATCGGGTCTAAAAATACGATACATTTACGTGTTATCAACACCCCCACACTTAAACCTTTGCTTGTCCTCAAGCAAACTATGACTCGTGAGAAAAATAGTGTATACGGATACTCATCCTAGGATATCAACTCTACTTTGGTTAAGTTTGTGTCGATAGGTACTTGCTCACACACTAAGGATATCGTAACAACACAATTCCGCTTTGGCGGTCATCAACCTCCCTCCTATACAAACTAATCTGAATCATGTCATTATACCTAAGCCTATCCTTCTTTCGTCCCTTTTCATTCTGGCACAATCACATTAAGCCCGTTATCCTTTCACACTCATGGTAGGATGGCCTGTTAGTGACTATGATCTCATTATCATCATTTTTTGTTTCTTTTTGGCACATTGGCTTAAAAATCAATAAAATAAAGAAGTTTGCATCGTTGGGCTAAATGATCGGGTGAGGATCACCTAACTTAGAAGAAGCATTTCTTTTCATTCATTCATTTTTTTTTCTTCTTTTACCTTTTAAGCTTGAGATCATACACTTATTTGCATCGGCTTCCTAAAGGGGTGAGAACCTAAGGCTACGGCATAACAAGTACTCAAATCGATTTCCATAATTTAGGGGCTCACGGTGTTAAGACGATACCGATCTTGCATAATTTTCCCAAGTCTCATAATCTAACCTCGATTTCGCCTGTAACCTAAGATTTTCAAAAGAAACACTATTTTTAACTAAAAAATTTTCAAAATATTTGGTATGGGAAAGTCGATAAATAACATAAAATCAACATAAAGACTCGACAGCACATGCACAGATGCACGAAACATTAAAACAGAAAAAAAAAATTTTAAATCATGCTAGAAAATAGTGAATTTAACTAGAAAGCGGTAAAATGAAAGCAGTAAAGTTCCTCCCCCACACTTAAACCAAACATTGTCCTCAATGTTTTGATAAATGGTGAAAAAGGAAAAATAGAACTTGTATGAATGCCATTGCGTGCTACCACAGCCAAATTCGCGCTGAATCATCCCTTGTTGTCCCTGTCTTCGCTGGCCACTTCTACTCCGATGTCTTGTACCACGAGTTATCTGAATTTGCTAAAACTTCATTTTCTTGAAGCCGCTCATCATATTGCATATTGCCGAAGGAAGTACCTGCAAAATGTTATAAAAATACGGTGCAGTGTGTGCAGGTGGAACCTGACCAAGCGAAAGGACAAGGAGGATGTAAGTTACGAACGGGGGAGACATGCTTTCTCCCGTCATACTCGTCATTGGTGTCACCACCAGCAGCGACATTCATAGGAATGTGCGTGGGCACTAACTCATCTTAAGGGAATGTCACCTAGATATTTTTCGCTTAAATATGGCTGAGACGTGACAAGCGATACAATTCTTTATTTTCTGCAAACACAAACAATAAAAGTAAAACATTAAATAAAAAACTCGTGGGTTGCCACCCACGCAGCATTTTGTTCAACGTCGATAGCTCGACGGTTAGGAGCGTTAATCTTCGGTTTCCATGGCCATTTATCAAGCCATCTCACATATCCCTCACCTTTTCTTTGCTTCCTTCTGTAGGGTGGTTCATTCTTTTGAACTTGTGGTGGTGGTTCTGGATCTATGCTAAGTACTAGCTTTTCTTGTTTGGGCTTAGTCATTTCATCCACCACCTTAAAGTCTAACCTTACCCTCTTAACACTAATGATTTCCTTAGTTTGGTCTTCAAATTTTCTCTTTTTATGCAAGACCTCAGACAAGGGTGCGTGGATAATTTTCCATACATGCACATACATTTTGGAATCTGCAGACTTATACGGGAAAGGATATGGTGGGGTATATGGAGGGTGATCAACAATTCGTGCTTCATTCTCTACCTCTTCGATAACCTCGTTTGTGGATGGTGTTGGTGAATTTTTCTCAATCTCTACTTCTTCCTCACCAAAACTCTTCTCAACCTCAATATCACCCTCCTCGACCTCATTATCACTCTCCTCGGGATTCTCGATTTGTTCTTCATTAATGATTGTTACAACATCCACATGCTCCTCAGGGGAGGGTCCTATAGGTGTCAGTGCAAGTAGTAAGATTTGAGTCTCCAATGCCTCAGTGTGAGTCGCGAGGGACTCGACTATTGTGTTTATCTGCCTAAGGTTTTCATAAGTATCGAGATGTTGTCTTCTAAGCTCTTCATTCTGGAGAGTTTGTGTCTCCGCAAAGTGCTCCATCATGGATTCTAGCCTCGAATTAGTTGTTGTTTCAATGAAATCCTCCATTAATGTTTCAAGGTTGGAATTGACAGATTCTTGCGGTTCCTCAAAATAATAGGAGTGGTAATCGTAGGGAAAATTTGGTTGCGGTTCCTCAAAATATTGGGAGTCTTGCGGCTGGTAATTATAGAAAAAATTTGGGTGCGGCTCCTCAAAATTTTGGGAGTGGGTCAGTGTCGCATTGAAATCCTGCATTAATATTTTTAGGTTGGAATTATGAGATTCTTGCGGCTCCTCAAAATGTGGGGATTGGTAGTTGCAGAGGAAATTTGGGTGAGAATGAGTTAGTGATGCATTGAAATTTTCTATTTGTATTTCAAGGTTTGAATTATGGGATTCTTGCGATTCCTCGAAATACTGGGAGTGGTGATTGTAGATAAAATTTGGGTGATACATAGTTTTTTTTTTATTTTTTAGATTTTTTATTATATTTTTTTTATGGGAGTGCCTTAGTCTATACGGTGCAACAACGGAATAACAATATTGACTGTTGGTCCCCGGCAACGGCGCCAAAAACTTGATGTGTCCGCAAGTGCACGAAAATATCGAAGTAATATAAAAGATTGTCGAACCCACAGAGACCAATGTCAACCTACCGTAATATATCGTTACTTTGTAAAGCTAAAGATGATGAATATTTAATTAAGAGGAAACTAGAACTAAACTAAAAATGAACTTAGAAAATATGATAATAAAGAGAGACCGGAATATGGATTCCGCGTTCCTAAAGGACTTTGTAGAATTCGGGTACTAATTATAACTATAACTTAGTTCCGTAGAATATACCAACTTAAAGACTTCGCCTCACGCTCTCGCGGTATTAACTAAAGTCATGTTCCCTAATCCCAAGATTTTGCTCTCGCTCGCCCGGTAACTAGGAAATATATTTTGAAAGCCAATAATATACTAAACGCATCTAAAGCGCTCTCGCTGTATTTAGACTTGTTGCCTAATTTCCACTATCCGGTTCGATCCCCACGCTCTCGCAGTGCCGACTCTAACCTTAATTAATTTCTCACTCTCGTGACAAAATCGTGTTAAATAACCTCTCACTCTCGTGACAAAGTTATTTAAATTAGAATTGGAAATTAAAACCAAAACAGAATTTTAATCATAAGTTCGTACCTATTATTTTCTATCGAGTCCCGTCGGTAACGACGATCCTCATACGCCGGACTCTAAACTATTTAGAAAGACATAGATGAGAAAACAAATAAACAATTTTGGGTTTTTGAATTAGACGAAAACATAATAAGCGATTTAAAATAATTTAATATAAGGCAAGACGGAATTAAGCAATTAATTTAGGACAGTAAAGTAAACAATAAAATAGAACCTGTAATTAAATGGAACTGGAAACAATGCTTGAACTGAAGTCATAATATGCCGGCAGGCTTCGAATCAAATACATAAATTAAACTATAAAAATAAATCCTAAAACTATATTTGTAATAGTCCCCCAATGTGGAGAACTATTACTTTTACATCAATGAGAATTGCTAAAAACTAAAATAAGAAAAAAATCTGGTGAAAGGAAAAAAGGAGAGACCCTCCTCGTGTAGCAAACTCTTCCTTTTATAGCTTGAGCAGTTGTTGTGAAAGAGAGAAAAAATAGTGGAAATTAGTGGCCGAATTTATCTCCAACACTCCTTGACCGGTTGAACGTGATTTGAGTGGAATTGGTACCGTTGAGTGGTCCGCGTACTTAAACGTGAATTCTGAGAATTATTCCTGTGCCGGTCGTCGCGATCCTAATTTATTTAATGGTGGGCGCCTAACATAAGGTGTAACGTTCGTCACACTTATGTTGTGTGGTGGGCCCCACCCACTTTTTTTTTTTTTTAATAATTCTTCTTTTCTTCTTCTTTCATATTTTCTTCATAACTTCTTCTTTTCTTCACATTTCTTCCTTCAATTCTTTTCTTTTCTTTCTTTTGTGAATTAATCCAAGCTACCTGAAAAAGGAAATAAATACCGGCATAATAATATATAAATCAAGGAAAATAAATAAAAGAAACTAAATTGCATGCAAATCGGGTCTAAAAATACGATACATTTACGTGTTATCAACACCCCCACACTTAAACCTTTGCTTGTCCTCAAGCAAACTATGACTCGTGAGAAAAATAGTGTATACGGATACTCATCCTAGGATATCAACTCTACTTTGGTTAAGTTTGTGTCGATAGGTACTTGCTCACACACTAAGGATATCGTAACAACACAATTCCGCTTTGGCGGTCATCAACCTCCCTCCTATACAAACCAATCTGAATCATGTCATTATACCTAAACCTATCCTTCTTTCGTCCCTTTTCATTCTGGCACAATCACATTAAGCCCGTTATCCTTTCACACTCATGGTAGGATGGCCTGTTAGTGACTATGATCTCATTATCATCATTTTTTGTTTCTTTTTGGCACATTGGCTTAAAAATCAATAAAATAAAGAAGTTTGCATCGTTGGGCTAAATGATCGGGTGAGGATCACCTAACTTAGAAGGAGCATTTCTTTTCATTCATTCATTTTTTTTTCTTCTTTTACCTTTTAAGCTTGAGATCATACACTTATTTGCATCGCTTCCTACTTAGTGTATGCTTAGGATGGTGCTGACGGTTAAATAAACTAGTTAGGGACTACTAAAGGGGTGAGAACCTAAGGCTACGACA
This sequence comes from Lathyrus tuberosus, assembly GCA_022829125.1. Classification (NCBI taxonomy): domain Eukaryota; kingdom Viridiplantae; phylum Streptophyta; class Magnoliopsida; order Fabales; family Fabaceae; genus Lathyrus; species Lathyrus tuberosus. The sequence goes on from JALAZF010000055.1 coordinate 14,417,447, forward strand.
TAACAAGTACTCAAATCGATTTCCATAATTTAGGGGCTCACGGTGTTAGGACGATACCGATCATGCATAATTTTCCCAAGTCTCACAATCTAACCTCGATTTCGCCTGTAACCTAAGATTTTCACAAGAAACACTATTTTTAACTAAAAAAATTTCAAAATATTTGGTATGGGAAAGTCGATAAACAACACAAAATCAACATAAAGACTCGACAGCACATGGACAGATGCACGAAACATTAAAACAGAAAAAAAAAATTTTAAAATCATGCTAGAAAATAGTGAATTTAACTAGAAAGCGGTAAAATGAAAGCAGTAAAGTTCCTCCCCCACACTTAAACCAAACATTGTCCTCAATGTTTTGATAAATGGTGAAAAAGGAAAAATAGAACCTGTATGAATGCCATTGCGTGCTACCACAGCCAAATTCGCGTTGAATCATCCCTTGCTGTCCCTGTCTTCGCTGGCCACTTCTACTCCGGTGTCTTGTACCACGAGTTATCTGAATTTACTGAAACTTCATTTTCTTGAAGCCGCTCATCATATTGCATATTGCCGAAGGAAGTACCTGCAAAATGTTAGAAAAATACGGTGCGGTGTGTGCAGGTGGAACCTGACCAGGCGAAAGGACAAGGAGGATGTAAGTTACGAACGGGGGAGACATGCTTTCTCCCGTCATACTCGTCATTGGTGTCACCACCAGCAGCGACATTCATAGGAATGTGCGTGGGCACTAACTCATCTTAAGGGAATGTCACCTAGATATTTTTCGCTTAAATATGGCTGAGACGTGACAAGCGATACAATTCTTTATTTTCTGCAAACACAAACAATAAAAGTAAAACATTAAATAAAAAACTCGTGGGTTGCCACCCACGCAGCATTTTGTTCAACGTCGATAGCTCGACGGTTAGGAGCGTTAATCTTCGGTTTCCATGGCCATTTATCAAGCCATCTCACATATCCCTCACCTTTTCTTTGCTTCCTTCTGTAGGGTGGTTCATTCTTTTGAACTTGTGGTGGTGGTTCTGGATCTATGCTAAGTACTAGCTTTTCTTGTTTGGGCTTAGTCATTTCATCCACCACCTTAAAGTCTAACCTTACCCTCTTAACACTAATGATTTCCTTAGTTTGGTCTTCAAATTTTCTCTTTTTATGCAAGACCTCAGACAAGGGTGCGTGGATAATTTTCCATACATGCACATACATTTTGGAATCTGCAGACTTATACGGGAAAGGATATGGTGGGGTATATGGAGGGTGATCAACAATTCGTGCTTCATTCTCTACCTCTTCGATAACCTCGTTTGTGGATGGTGTTGGTGAATTTTTCTCAATCTCTACTTCTTCCTCACCAAAACTCTTCTCAACCTCAATATCACCCTCCTCGACCTCATTATCACTCTCCTCGGGATTCTCGATTTGTTCTTCATTAATGATTGTTACAACATCCACATGCTCCTCAGGGGAGGGTCCTATAGGTGTCAGTGCAAGTAGTAAGATTTGAGTCTCCAATGCCTCAGTGTGAGTCGCGAGGGACTCGACTATTGTGTTTATCTGCCTAAGGTTTTCATAAGTATCGAGATGTTGTCTTCTAAGCTCTTCATTCTGGAGAGTTTGTGTCTCCGCAAAGTGCTCCATCATGGATTCTAGCCTCGAATTAGTTGTTGTTTCAATGAAATCCTCCATTAATGTTTCAAGGTTGGAATTGACAGATTCTTGCGGTTCCTCAAAATAATAGGAGTGGTAATCGTAGGGAAAATTTGGTTGCGGTTCCTCAAAATATTGGGAGTCTTGCGGCTGGTAATTATAGAAAAAATTTGGGTGCGGCTCCTCAAAATTTTGGGAGTGGGTCAGTGTCGCATTGAAATCCTGCATTAATATTTTTAGGTTGGAATTATGAGATTCTTGCGGCTCCTCAAAATGTGGGGATTGGTAGTTGCAGAGGAAATTTGGGTGAGAATGAGTTAGTGATGCATTGAAATTTTCTATTTGTATTTCAAGGTTTGAATTATGGGATTCTTGCGATTCCTCGAAATACTGGGAGTGGTGATTGTAGATAAAATTTGGGTGATACATAGTTTTTTTTTAATTTTTTAGATTTTTTATTATATTTTTTTTTATGGGAGTGCCTTAGTCTATACGGTGCAACAACGGAATAACAATATTGACTGTTGGTCCCCGGCAACGGCGCCAAAAACTTGATGTGTCCGCAAGTGCACGAAAATATCGAAGTAATATAAAAGATTGTCGAACCCACAGAGACCAATGTCAACCTACCGTAATATATCGTTACTTTGTAAAGCTAAAGATGATGAATATTTAATTAAGAGGAAACTAGAACTAAACTAAAAATGAACTTAGAAAATATGATAATAAAGAGAGACCGGAATATGGATTCCGCATTCCTAAAGGACTTTGTAGAATTCGGGTACTAATTATAACTATAACTTAGTTCCGTAGAATATACCAACTTAAAGACTTCGCCTCACGCTCTCGCGGTATTAACTAAAGTCATGTTCCCTAATCCCAAGATTTTGCTCTCGCTCGCCCGGTAACTAGGAAATATATTTTGAAAGCCAATAATATACTAAACGCATCTAAAGCGCTCTCGCTGTATTTAGACTTGTTGCCTAATTTCCACTATCCGGTTCGATCCCCACGCTCTCGCAGTGCCGACTCTAACCTTAATTAATTTCTCACTCTCGTGACAAAATCGTGTTAAATAACCTCTCACTCTCGTGACAAAGTTATTTAAATTAGAATTGGAAATTAAAACCAAAACAGAATTTTAATCATAAGTTCGTACCTATTATTTTCTATCGAGTCCCGTCGGTAACGACGATCCTCATACGCCGGACTCTAAACTATTTAGAAAGACATAGATGAGAAAACAAATAAACAATTTTGGGTTTTTGAATTAGACGAAAACATAATAAGCGATTTAAAATAATTTAATATAAGGCAAGACGGAATTAAGCAATTAATTTAGGACAGTAAAGTAAACAATAAAATAGAACCTGTAATTAAATGGAACTAGAAACAATGCTTGAACTGAAGTCGTAATATGCCGGCAGGCTTCGAATCAAATACATAAATTAAACTATAAAAATAAATCCTAAAACTATATTTGTAATAGTCCCCCAATGTGGAGAACTATTACTTTAACATCAATGAGAATTGCTAAAAACTAAAATAAGAAAAAAATCTGGTGAAAGGAAAAAAGGAGAGACCCTCCTCGTGTAGCAAACTCCTCCTTTTATAGCTTGAGCAGTTGTTGTGAAAGAGAGAAAAAATAGTGGAAATTAGTGGCCGAATTTGTCTCCAACACTCCTTGACCGGTTGAACGAGATTTGAGTGGAATTGGTACCGTTGAGTGGTCCACGTACTTAAACGTGAATTCTGAGAATTATTCCTGTGTCGGTCGTCGCGATCCTAATTTATTTAATGGTGGGCGCCTAACATAAGGTGTAACGTTCGTCACACTTATGTTGTGTGGTGGGCCCCACCCACTTTTTTTTTTTTTTAATAATTCTTCTTTTCTTCTTCTTTCATATTTTCTTCATAACTTCTTCTTTTCTTCACATTTCTTCCTTCAATTCTTTTCTTTTCTTTCTTTTGTGAATTAATCCAAGCTACCTGAAAAAGGAAATAAATACCGGCATAATAATATATAAATCAAGGAAAATAAATAAAAGAAACTAAATTGCATGCAAATCGGGTCTAAAAATACGATACATTTACGTGTTATCAACACCCCCACACTTAAACCTTTGCTTGTCCTCAAGCAAACTATGACTCGTGAGAAAAATAGTGTATACGGATACTCATCCTAGGATATCAACTCTACTTTGGTTAAGTTTGTGTCGATAGGTACTTGCTCACACACTAAGGATATCGTAACAACACAATTCCGCTTTGGCGGTCATCAACCTCCCTCCTATACAAACCAATCTGAATCATGTCATTATACCTAAACCTATCCTTCTTTCGTCCCTTTTCATTCTGGCACAATCACATTAAGCCCGTTATCCTTTCACACTCATGGTAGGATGGCCTGTTAGTGACTATGATCTCATTATCATCATTTTTTGTTTCTTTTTGGCACATTGGCTTAAAAATCAATAAAATAAAGAAGTTTGCATCGTTGGGCTAAATGATCGGGTGAGGATCACCTAACTTAGAAGGAGCATTTCTTTTCATTCATTCATTTTTTTTTCTTCTTTTACCTTTTAAGCTTGAGATCATACACTTATTTGCATCGCTTCCTACTTAGTGTATGCTTAGGATGGTGCTGACGGTTAAATAAACTAGTTAGGGACTACTAAAGGGGTGAGAACCTAAGGCTACGACATAACAAGTACTCAAATCGATTTCCATAATTTAGGGGCTCACGGTGTTAGGACGATACCGATCATGCATAATTTTCCCAAGTCTCACAATCTAACCTCGATTTCGCCTGTAACCTAAGATTTTCACAAGAAACACTATTTTTAACTAAAAAATTTTCAAAATATTTGGTATGGGAAAGTCGATAAACAACACAAAATCAACATAAAGACTCGACAGCACATGGACAGATGCACGAAACATTAAAACAGAAAAAAAAAATTTTAAAATCATGCTAGAAAATAGTGAATTTAACTAGAAAGCGGTAAAATGAAAGCAGTAAAGTTCCTCCCCCACACTTAAACCAAACATTGTCCTCAATGTTTTGATAAATGGTGAAAAAGGAAAAATAGAACCTGTATGAATGCCATTGCGTGCTACCACAGCCAAATTCGCGTTGAATCATCCCTTGCTGTCCCTGTCTTCGCTGGCCACTTCTACTCCGGTGTCTTGTACCACGAGTTATCTGAATTTACTGAAACTTCATTTTCTTGAAGCCGCTCATCATATTGCATATTGCCGAAGGAAGTACCTGCAAAATGTTAGAAAAATACGGTGCGGTGTGTGCAGGTGGAACCTGACCAGGCGAAAGGACAAGGAGGATGTAAGTTACGAACGGGGGAGACATGCTTTCTCCCGTCATACTCGTCATTGGTGTCACCACCAGCAGCGACATTCATAGGAATGTGCGTGGGCACTAACTCATCTTAAGGGAATGTCACCTAGATATTTTTCGCTTAAATATGGCTGAGACGTGACAAGCGATACAATTCTTTATTTTCTGCAAACACAAACAATAAAAGTAAAACATTAAATAAAAAACTCGTGGGTTGCCACCCACGCAGCATTTTGTTCAACGTCGATAGCTCGACGGTTAGGAGCGTTAATCTTCGGTTTCCATGGCCATTTATCAAGCCATCTCACATATCCCTCACCTTTTCTTTGCTTCCTTCTGTAGGGTGGTTCATTCTTTTGAACTTGTGGTGGTGGTTCTGGATCTATGCTAAGTACTAGCTTTTCTTGTTTGGGCTTAGTCATTTCATCCACCACCTTAAAGTCTAACCTTACCCTCTTAACACTAATGATTTCCTTAGTTTGGTCTTCAAATTTTCTCTTTTTATGCAAGACCTCAGACAAGGGTGCGTGGATAATTTTCCATACATGCACATACATTTTGGAATCTGCAGACTTATACGGGAAAGGATATGGTGGGGTATATGGAGGGTGATCAACAATTCGTGCTTCATTCTCTACCTCTTCGATAACCTCGTTTGTGGATGGTGTTGGTGAATTTTTCTCAATCTCTACTTCTTCCTCACCAAAACTCTTCTCAACCTCAATATCACCCTCCTCGACCTCATTATCACTCTCCTCGGGATTCTCGATTTGTTCTTCATTAATGATTGTTACAACATCCACATGCTCCTCAGGGGAGGGTCCTATAGGTGTCAGTGCAAGTAGTAAGATTTGAGTCTCCAATGCCTCAGTGTGAGTCGCGAGGGACTCGACTATTGTGTTTATCTGCCTAAGGTTTTCATAAGTATCGAGATGTTGTCTTCTAAGCTCTTCATTCTGGAGAGTTTGTGTCTCCGCAAAGTGCTCCATCATGGATTCTAGCCTCGAATTAGTTGTTGTTTCAATGAAATCCTCCATTAATGTTTCAAGGTTGGAATTGACAGATTCTTGCGGTTCCTCAAAATAATAGGAGTGGTAATCGTAGGGAAAATTTGGTTGCGGTTCCTCAAAATATTGGGAGTCTTGCGGCTGGTAATTATAGAAAAAATTTGGGTGCGGCTCCTCAAAATTTTGGGAGTGGGTCAGTGTCGCATTGAAATCCTGCATTAATATTTTTAGGTTGGAATTATGAGATTCTTGCGGCTCCTCAAAATGTGGGGATTGGTAGTTGCAGAGGAAATTTGGGTGAGAATGAGTTAGTGATGCATTGAAATTTTCTATTTGTATTTCAAGGTTTGAATTATGGGATTCTTGCGATTCCTCGAAATACTGGGAGTGGTGATTGTAGATAAAATTTGGGTGATACATAGTTTTTTTTAATTTTTTATATTTTTTATTATATTTTTTTTTATGGGAGTGCCTTAGTCTATACGGTGCAACAACGGAATAACAATATTGACTGTTGGTCCCCGGCAACGGCGCCAAAAACTTGATGTGTCCGCAAGTGCACGAAAATATCGAAGTAATATAAAAGATTGTCGAACCCACAGAGACCAATGTCAACCTACCATAATCTATCGTTACTTTGTAAAGCTAAGGCTGATGAATATTTAATTAAGAGGAAACTAGAACTAAACTAAAAATGAACTTAGAAAATATGATAATAAAGAGAGACCGGAATATGGATTCCGCGTTCCTAAAGGACTTTGTAGAATTCGGGTACTAATTATAACTATAACTTAGTTCCGTAGAATATACCAACTTAAAGACTTCGCCTCACGCTCTCGCGGTATTAACTAAAGTCATGTTCCATAATCCCAAGATTTTGCTCTCGCTCGCCCGGTAACTAGGAAATATATTTTGAAAGCCAATAATATACTAAACGCATCTAAAGCGCTCTCGTTGTATTTAGACTTGTTGCCTAATTTCCACTATCCGGTTCGATCCCCACGCTCTCGCAGTGCCGACTCTAACCTTAATTAATTTCTCACTCTCGTGACAAAATCGTGTTAAATAACCTCTCACTCTCGTGACAAAGTTATTTAAATTAGAATTGGAAATTAAAACCAAAACAGAATTTTAATCATAAGTTCGTACCTATTATTTTCTACCGAGTCCCGTCGGTAACGACGATCCTCATACGCCGGACTCTAAACTATTTAGAAAGACATAGATGAGAAAACAAATAAACAATTTTGGGATTTTGAATTAGACGAAAACATAATAAGCAATTTAAACTAATTTAATATAAGGCAAGACAGAATTAAGCAATTAATTTAGGACAGTAAAGTAAACAATAAAATAGAACCTATAATTAAATGGAACTAGAAACAATGCTTGAACTGAAGTCGTAATATGCCGGCAGGCTTCGAATCAAATACATAAATTAAACTATAAAAATAAATCCTAAAACTATATTTGTAATAGTCCCCCAATGTGGAGAACTATTACTTTAACATCAATGAGAATTGCTAAAAACTAAAATAAGAAAAAAATCTGGTGAAAGGAAAAAAGGAGAGACCCTCCTCGTGTAGCAAACTCCTCCTTTTATAGCTTGAGCAGTTGTTGTGAAAGAGAGAAAAAATAGTGGAAATTAGTGGCCGAATTTGTCTCCAACACTCCTTGACCGGTTGAACGAGATTTGAGTGGAATTGGTACCGTTGAGTGGTCCACGTACTTAAACGTGAATTCTGAGAATTATTCCTGTGTCGGTCGTCACGCAATACGTGACGGTCGTCACAACTTGAAGTACTGTGACGGTCGTCATGGACCTGTGACGGTCATCACGATCCTAATTTATTTAATGGTGGGCGCCTAACATAAGGTGTGACGTTCGTCACACTTATGTTGTGTGGTGGGCCCTACCCACTTTTTTTTTTTTTTAATAATTCTTCTTTTCTTCTTCTTTCATATTTTCTTCATAACTTCTTCTTTTCTTCACATTTCTTCCTTCAATTCTTTTCTTTTCTTTCTTTTGTGAATTAATCCAAGCTACCTGAAAAAGGAAATAAATACCGGCATAATAATATATAAATCAAGGAAAATAAATAAAATGAAACTAAATTGCATGCAAATCGGGTCTAAAAATACGATACATTTACGTGTTATCAAGCAACTTATTTCACTACTGAAGAGATACAAGAAGGCAATTGCATGGCATATTTCTGATATTAATGGAATTAGCCCAGCAATATACATGCACAAAATTCTGTTGGAAGAAAATGTTAAGAATAGCATTGAGAGCCAACGAAGGCTGAACCCCATCATGAAGGAGGTTTTAAAAAAGGAGATTATCAAGTGGTTAGACGAAGGAATTATCTACCCTATCTCAGATAGTGTGTGGGTTAGTCCAATTCGGTGCGTACCGAAGAAGGGAGGCATGACAGTGATAGTCAACGAGAAGAATGAGCTCATTCCTACTAGAACAGTTTCTGGTTGGAGAATTTGCATGGATTATAGGAAGCTGAACAAGGCAACAAGGAAGGACCATTTTCGCTTGCCTTTCATTGACCAGATGCTGGATAGGTTGGCTGGAAAGGATTATTATTGCTTCTTAGATGGATATTCGGGCTATAACCAAATTGCAATAGCCCCAGAAAATCAAGAAAAAACAACATTCACATGTCCATATGGCACCTTTGCTTTCAGAAGAATGTCGTTTGGACTGTGCAATGCACCAGCCACTTTCCAACGTTGCATAATGGCTATTTTCTCGGATATCATAGAGAATTCCATGGAGGTATTCATGGATGATTTTTTAGTTTTTGGAGAATCATTTCAAGATTTCCTAAAGAATTTGGAATTGGTGCTGAACAGGTGTGAAGAGAACAACTTAGTCCTCAATTGGGAAAAATACCATTTTATGGTAAAAGAAGGAATTGTTCTTGGTCATAGAATCTCTAAAGAAGGATTGGAGGTAGATCAAGCAAAAGTGGAGGTAATTGAAAAACTACCCCCACCAGTCAATATCAAGGGCATTAGGAGTTTCTTGGGGCATGCTAGATTTTATAGGAGGTTTATAAAAGATTTCTCAAAAATCTCTAAACCACTATGCCAGCTACTATAGCATGACACGGCTTTCGTCTTCAGTGAAGAGTGCCTTGAATCTTTCAATCTTTTGAAGAAGGCCCTCATTTCTGCACCTGTAGTGAAAGTTCTAGATTGGTCCAAGCCATTTGAGTTGATGTGTGATGGTAGTGACTTTGCCATTGGCGTTGTTTTAGGCCAAAGGCATAGTAAAGTGTTTCATACTATTTACTATGCAAGTAAAACGTTGATAAAAGCACAAATCAACTACACAACCATGGAGAAGGAGCTGCTGGCAATAGTTTTTGCTTTTGATGAGTTCATACCTTACTTGGTAGGAACTAAAGTCACTGTGTATACGGATCATGCAGCAATTAAATATTTGATTGCCAAAAAAGATGCAAAGCCACGGCTTATACGTTGGGTGTTTCTTCTACAAGAGTTTGACCTGGAAATAAGAGACAAAATAGGAGTAGAGAACTCAGTTACTGATCATCTCTCAAGACTTCCTAAAGAAGTACAACCTCAAAACAGTGGAGAGATTAAGGAAAGTTTTTTGGATGAGAAGTTGTTGGTGATTACTGATGGCATGACTCCTTGGTACGCTGACATTGTGAACTACTTAGTCAGTAAGGTTGTGCCACCAGAATTCAACTACCAACATAGAAAGAGGTTCTTTCACACTGTAAAGAACTATTTCTGGGATGAGCCATACCTATACAAGAAGTGTGCAAATTAGTTGCTAAGAAGATGTGTTGACTATGAGGAGGCACGCCAGATCTTATCAGCATGTCACAAAGCCCCATATGGTGGACATTTTGGAGGAGTAAGAACGGCAGCCAAGGTGCTGCAATCAGGTTATTTCTGGCCTTCTATTTTTAAAGATGCTCATGAATTTACAAAGAGATGTGATAGATGTCAAAGGGTTGGAAATGTGTCCATGAGACAAGAGATGTCGCTCACTAGTATTCTTGAAGTAGAAATTTTTGATGTGTGGGGCATTGATTTCATGGGGCCATTTCCTCCCTCTTTTAGAAATCTTTACATTCTTGTGGCTGTGGACTACGTGTCCAAGTGGATTGAGGCAGTAGCAACACCATCCAATGATGCCAAGGTTGTGACTAGGTTCTTGCTCAAGAATATTTTGACAAGACATGGCACGCCTAGAGCTATCATCAGTGATGGTGGATCTCATTTTTGCAATAAACTTTTTGAAAACCTAATGGAAAAATATGGGATTAAGCACAAGGTTGCTACAGCCTACCATCCCCAAACTAGTGGACAAGTGGAGTTGTCCAATAGAGAAATCAAAAGAATATTGGAAAAGGTAGTTAATCCAACAAGGAAGGATTGGTCCAAACATTTGGACGAAGCACTCTGGGCGTATAGGACTGCCTATAAAACCCCCTTAGACATGTCTCCATATAGAATTGTCTATGGGAATGCTTGTCATCTACCCATTGAATTGGAACACAAGGCATTTGGGGCCGTGAAGCAATTAATTTTTAATATTCAAAGTGCTGGCCAAGCTAGAATGCTCCAATTAAATGAGTTAGATGAGCATAGGCTGTTCTCATATGAGAATGATGAAGTGTATAAGGAAAAGACCAAGAGGTGGCATGACATGAAATGCCAGAAGAGGGAATTAATGAAAGGCCAAAAAGTTTTACTTTTTAACTCAAGGCTGAAGCTATTCCCTGGAAAATTAAAATCAAGATGGTCTGGACCCTTTATCTTAAAGGAGATTTACCCCCATGGTGCGGTGGAATTGTTAAATGAGAAGAATGGAGAGAAATTTAAGGTCAACGGCCAAAGGGTCAAAGCTTACCTTGGAGAGTCCTCAAGTAACACAAGGGATGCTCTCCATTTTATGATTAATGGATTTTTGTGTTGGCCAGGCGATAAGACCTTAAAATAGCGCTAATGGGAGGCAGCCCAGCTTTATGCAATTTTTTCTTTTTTGTTTTACTTTGTACAGGATCATGATGTGTACTGCTAGTGTCAGCGCATGACAAGACCAGACACGCCAGTAACAGACACAAGAACGGTGGAAGGGGAGGAATGAAAAAGATTGAAGGAATAAAAAATTTTCCTAAGTCTAATGAGATTAATAATCATGCTGAGCTGGCGTTGATTATTTTTCTCTTGAAAAATCAGAAAAGAATTTGAAATGTTTTTCTTAGAAGGAAGAGAGAGAAAGAAAGCACAACATAGGGAGCAAGCGCATTGGGCTGAGTGAAGGAGCAGAGTTATGATGGCTAGGTCTGCCACGTCAGACACCTCAGCCACCTAAACCCGCAAACCCACTTAAGTGTGTCTTTTCAGGTGTCAGACCTAGGGCTTTCACTCCTTGCCCTACGAAACACTAAAACAGAAAAACTTCTCTCTCCACTTCAAAGAAACGTTTTATTTTTAATATTTTCTTAAAACTTTTTGCAACCATCCTTACAACTCCCCCACTTTTACCTATACACAAACCTTCAGATAAAAACCTCTTCATCTTCCATTCCACCATTTTTCTCTGAAACCCTAAAAACTTCTCAATCCCTTTTTCTCCTTTTTCACTTCAGAAAAATGACTCGCGACCCCCAAACCGGCCGCCGTTACAAAACCACTGCCAAGAAAAATACCACCCCACTATTGATATCTCAAGTCAGGATGAAGATGAAACCTTCATGAATGTAGAAGCTCACAGGCATTTTACGGAGTATTTTAGCAAGATGAATCTTTTCTTTGAGCGTGGTTTTATTATGGACTCCTCTGAGGAAGGTCTGAGACTACCAGGAGATATTGGAACCACAATATTGAAGTTGAAATGGGAGCTTTTGTGCAAACAGCCTGGTGCTTACAACGCCAACTTAGTCAAGGAGTTCTATGCAAACCTCACCGATCCAGGACACAAACGGTTGGAGGTGATCATCAGAGGTACAAAGGTCGTGTACAATGAGGCAAATATCAACTATTATTTCAAACTGGATGCTACTGAAGATGAGTACCAAAACATGGTATTACGATCTCAGGAAGATGAGTATGTCACGTATCTGGAGTCATTGTGTGTCCAAGGAGCAAAATGGGTGGACAAAACCGTGAAGAGGATAGACCTCAGGCCGGAGGTGAAATTTTGGTACCAATTTTTGAAACATTCCATCAAGCCAAATGCTCACAATGAGACGGTTTCTAGGGTAAACTTGGTACTCTTACACTGTATCACCGGCTTGAGACCCGTCAATGTGGGAAAAATAATAGTGCAAGAAATCCATGTGTGTTCAAAGAAAAAGAAAGGGATGCTCTTCTTTCCGTGTTTAATCACAACTCTGTGCCGAAGACATGGTGTGTCTGAGTATGACTCAGACAATTTTGGGGCCCCTCAAAAGCCACTGGACAAGACACTAATCATGAAACTCATGAAGCCTAAAGCAGTAAGGAAAAGAGCAGCTACACGTCAAACCTCATATGCAACTGAAGAGCAACCAGACCCAGCCATAGAAATCTTAAGGCAGATGCGTAGTGTCATACCCCAAATTTTGACCACTAAGATTTCCCATCATTGTGATAATCATCATCACAATATGGATGGGCCATCATACCTCATTAGTCTCCCCAAAGATGGGTGAGCATCCACTACAATCAGAATTTGGGTTTCAAGCCCTCTTTGAGCCTTAGACAAAGGATCAATCAAGGAATTGACATGATCTTTAACTTGTCTAACCTCTAAAACACCCACAATGGATCAAGAGGACTCCCACAGCAAGAATCAAGCACAATGTTGCAACATTCCAGGTGGATCAAGCCTTAAGATCGCCAGTGTCACCAAATTAGGATTTGGTCGACCAGGGCCTCCAGATGAAAATTTTCCTCTGGGCATGAGCCAATCCTTCAAAGCATAACCTAATATGCTCCATGGGACATCATGGACCCAATCATCAAGTCAATTAGGCCTCAGGGGATGCATTCACAAAAATCTGGAATTATGGTTTCTTGACCTAATCACCCCTAAGTTGACTTTTGGGACAAAGCATGAGCCAAGACCTCAAGATATTATTTGAGGGTCTCTAATAAACCACATTAATCCATTTGCAACAATGGATTAATCCAAGAAGCTTGAGCAACAAGTTTCAAGTTCATCAGAACCACAATTAGGGTTTCGCGAGAAAAGTCAATTGTGCCTTTGACTTTTGACCAGGACATGCTCCCAAACCCTAGGACATGATTCAATACACCCTATAACACCTATTAAATCAATCCATCAAGTTTGATTTAGGTCAAGGACTTGATTTCATAAAGGATCGCACAGTTTGGATTTCATCTGACAAAAAGTCAACTGTGTACAAAAGTCAAACTTTGACTTTTTGAGAATTTTCACAATTATGGGTTTTTAACCCTAAAATGATGTTAATGTGTGATTGGAATCATAATTTATCAAGAAAAATGAAGAAAAGTGGGATAACTTATGGAACAAAGTGGCTAGGGTACCAAATTTGGAGGATCATAACTCCCAAACCATAAGGCCATTTTTCCCCATCCAAAGCTGGATTTGTAGCTCTCATGGCACTCTACAGAAGCTTCAAACATAACTCATTCCAATTCCTCATGGATTTTGAGTTATGGAATGATCAAAATCACAAAAAGTGAAAATGTCACTTTTTTCCAACACTTAGTGAAATTTTCACTAAGTCAAAATCTGTCTTCACTTTTTTCCAAATGTAGGGGCATTTTTCACTTGGATCCAAAAAGTATCAAAACCAATTATGGTCAAACAGTTGTTGTATCATATGAGGGCTTTCCAAAATGGCCAAGAACTCCATCAAAGTCCACTTGAGCCATGAGATATGACAATGCCAATATGCCTTGCTGCAAACTGTCATGGCAAGGCGGATTTGGGAGTTTTGCTCGATTTGCTCAAATTTTGCAAAGGGAGAGCAACTCTATCCATCTGAACACCTCAAGGGGGGACCAAGGAGGAACCAACTCTGAACCCAAGCCTCCCAAGTCTTTGGAACCAAAAATAGCATGCCAAACCTAGAAATGCCTAAAAGAGGGACAAGACTCCAATTTTGGATTGGAGCATTCAATGGATGCACCAAGGTGGCATGGACTGAGCCATTTCCAACTGAATTCAGTCAAGACTTATCCAAGACCAAGGGGACCAACAGCCTGTGCCCTAACCTCTAGTCAATGGCTAAAGGAGACTTGGATTCTCATTGCTCAACATTGGCCAAACCTCTGTTGCAGTTACCATTCACTATTGCAGCCAAAACAAACTCGCTCTACTATAAATAGAGCTCAATTGTGTTCAGTTTGAGGACACCAAAGCACTACAACACTTGCTTTCCTCAAAATCTCTTTCTCTAGGCAAAAATACCTTCTTTAGCAAGGTAACTCTGAGTTTTTGAGTTAGAGAGCAATTCCACCACAGCTTATGATCCAAACACATCCAATATATCATATTTAAGCTGTCCAAACTCAACCAAGTGACCTGTAACACCAAAATCACAAAGTCACCTCTCAAAATCTCAAAATAGGACTTTTGTGCATTTCTCAAGCCACGTCTTAATTCAGTCACTTTCCAAACCAGATAAAACCTCAAACACACTCCAAATATCATCCTTGAACTGTCCCAAATGGTTCCCCCCATCTGGAACACCATTTGAGAGAGTTGCTATTTTGGCCACTTTTGCCCCTTTTGCAAGAAAGAGCTCAAACTTGTTCCTGAGGTTTCCAGCTTATTCCAACCATCCTAAAAGCTTCTAAGAGATCATTTGAGGTTGTTCAAAGCATCAACTCACTTCTGGAACAAGTGGCTTGGCAGATTGCACAAAATCCCCCAAAAGAGGTAAGCATCACAACTTGGATTCTTTGAACCATGCTTTCTTTTGATGTCCACTGATCATGCACATCTTGTACATGTTATATGTCTTGTGTTTGAACCAATTTATCATGTAATTCATGCTTGTACCAAGAGATGGCATAGAAAATGCAAATCATGACCTATTTCAAAACCACTATCGGGTTTTTCAATAGGAGCATGATCAGAAAAAAATACCACCACCATTGGATTCCTTGTGAAATTCTAGGTAGGATAGACCTAAATTTTGTCCCAATCCATGGAGAAATGAGAAAGTTATGGCCTTCACGTTTTCAACCAAAATCTTGCCTTGCCTTGCCTTGGGCCAGGCCAAAAACAAGGCAAGCCTTGTATATTTGTGGTTGTGTTTCAATCAACGGATGTATCACCACCCCAGTGGTAAGGCGCGCGCCCTATACACAAGAGGTCTGGGGTTCGAATCCCCTTCGCCCCTGATCCTCTTTTTGCTATTTTCTCCACTTTTTTATTGTTTTTCTTATTTTTTTTAATGATTTGAAAAATTAATAACTCTCTCAATTTTAATTATTTTTTATTGGTTCTTTTTGCAAAAAATCATAAAAATTTTGAAATATTTTATTCCACAAAAAAATTAAATTTATATTAGTTATTTAATATAATAAGTATTTTTGTGAATAAATTCCTTTTTAATTGTTTTTAAACATTTAAAAGTGAATATTTACCTTGAAAATCAAAACCAAATGAGTTTTAATTCATCTTGTAATTAAAACCTCATTTTTCAAACCTTAAACAAAAATCACAAGTGGTTTATTCAAACTCATTTGGTATTTTTATCATTTTTATTGATTTTCTTTAAATATTTACTTTTAAAGTAAAATAAAATTAGGGTTTCTTTGATTTCAAACCTCATCAATCATTTTCAAAAACCATTGGGCCTCTAATAGAGTGTAAGACCCAATCCCCTTTTAAACAAAATAATTTTGGGCCTCAGATATTGTATAAGTCCCTCTGCGTTAAAAAAAATCTCGGCGCGATCGCCAGTTTAAAATCAAACCTTTGGGCCTACCCTCGTGTTATAAGCCCTATTCTTTAAAAACCATTGGGCCTCTAATAGAGTGTAAGACCCAACCCCTTTTTTAAACCAAAATAATTTGGGCCTCAGATATTGTATAAGTCCCTCTGCGTTAAAAGAAAACCTCGGCGCGATCGCTAGTTCAAAAATCAAGATATTTGGGCCTACCCTCATGTTATAAGCCCTATTCTTTTTCTTTAAACATCTTTGGGCCTCTTGAGAGAGTGTAAGACCCATCCCTTTGTACAGAAAACCATTTTTTAGGTCTCAGTCACCTGTATAAGTCCCTGTACAATTTTAAAACAATAGTGCAATCACTGATAAAACCTTGGGCCTCTCCTTGAGCTGTAAACACCAACAATCTTTTCAAAGCACTTTCTCCTTTGATTTTGAATATAATATTGTTATCAAAGCTTTCTTTGTTGAACAACTAACAAAACAGCATGGAAGCTCTACAACCGAGTAAGTGTTTACCCGCTTTCTTTATCCGCTTTCATATATATATATATATATATATAACTGTATTGTGGGGATGCTCACTGTAAGTCTTCTTTCACAAACTTTTATATAATTGTCAAATATCAACTGTGTAATACAATTATAGTTATTTAGAGTTTTCCCCGGCAACTACGTCTAGCACTAGGTAAAGCCCTGTTGGTCACTCCTAAATACAAACAAAACTAGATCCCCATAGGATTACCAGACACAGTCTTCCCTCCTCTTGGGGTTAAACAATATAGAGACGTGAAAGGTAGCATTCTCGGTGAACCCTTTCTCTGACTGTCACCCTTAGACATTTTCAAAGAAACTCTAACTCCCCATGGATGATCTTTTCTCCGTGAATGGCATCTCTTGAGTTTCTTCCAAATTCTCGGACGTGCCTGGCTTGATATATTCTCGGTGAATGGCTTGTCTTCAACTTCTCGGGGTTTGGGGACCCACAGGCTTCTTAAAAGCATCCCCGCCTCCTCTTGGCCATTGTACAAGGACCATTCGGCTTCTTAAAAGCTCTCATGCTTTCTCTTGGGCTTTGTACAAGGACCGAGAGACCACTAAAGGTATAGGAACAGAACCTAGTCATCAATTTGCTAGAGTTGTGTTTCTGTTTTTGCTTGGGCATTAAACAAAGATCATTCACTACCCGAGAATCAATTTCTCAAAACACCAGTAGACTTGGACAATCTAAATACCCTTTGGATTTCCCATTTCCTTAAAGAACAGGAAATAACCCTGATCCTCCGATCAATCCCAAAGTACAACATTACCCATATAAGAACTGATTTTCTCTTTATCCAACATACTGGACCTGTCCCTAAACTGAAACAGTCACCAGCACAATAGCCTCCTCTTGGGCTTTGTACAAATGATTCACCCCGGCGGAGCTAACCTTTTCAGACTCTCTTGTTGAGTCAACCCACTTTCAGCCTCTATCTCGGGCTTCGTATGAGATACAAAAACACTCTCTTGTTGAGTATAAAAGACTCTCTTGTTGAGTCAAACCTTTTAGCCTCTATCTCGGGCTTCGTACAAGATACAAAATCACTCTCTTATTGAGTATAAAAGACTATGTTGTTGAGTCACTTCCCTTTCAGCCTCCATCTCTGGCTTCGTACAAGATACAAAATCACTCTCTTGTTGAGTATAAAAGACTCTCTTATTGAGTCAATCACCTTTCAGCCTCCATCTCGGGCTTCGTACGAGATACAAAACCACTCTCTTGTTGAGTATAAAAGACCCTCATGTGGAGTCAAAACCTTTTAGCCTCCGTCTTGGGCTTCGTACAAGACACATATAAAAGTACCCTCTTGTTGGGTCAATAGCATCCTCTTAGGCTTTGATTAAGGAAAACCCTGGTTGAGTCAATCAACCTTTTAGCATCAAAATCTGTGCCTTGCTCATAGTATACAAACATCAACAACTCCTTTTCCTTCATCTAATTGCTGTAAGCGGCAAGCCTCTGGATTATTTACATCCACGCCACTGTCCCTCTTTTAGCATGAGAAATTCCTAAGGAAAGATGGCATTGCTCTAAACTGAGTTAAAGTCTTCTCCTTCAGGTTAAAAATCCCCTATAAAGGAAATTATGGCATTGCTGGATTCATACATCCCAGTTAAAGTAATTCTCCTTTATAATCAGTCACCCCACAGTTGTGACAAACAAACCAAATATCCCCTTTAGAGATGACAAATTCTCTCTAAAGTCAAAACCCTTCAGCTTCACATCTTGGGTTTCGAACAAGATACAAATAGACCTTTCAGCTTCACATATTGGGCTTTAAACAAGATACAAACCACGTTTAGGTTCACGTCTTGGGCTTTGAACAAGACACCAAAACACCTTTTTTTCCTCCCATAGAATAGGAGGAACTACGATCGCTCTGATTTCCCTGTTTCGTTAAACGGGAATACGTAGGCATAAGATTGAAAAATATTAGCGAGCACACTAATCAAAAACACAAATCCCATACCTTCACACATTAATCGAAAAGCATCAGTCCTAACATCCTCACAAATAGTCCCGTCATTTCATTCTTAACAAAATAAGCAGAGAGAGGCCCACAATCTAAACTGCATCTGTAAACCAACAGTCATCTGTTTAAACTCAGTATGCAAGCAGGGTTAATTGGAGACATCTATTTCCCTTCCTTAGTTAGCTTCAATAGGATAAAAAATGAATCGAACTGTAGTACCCTAGAGCGGCAGTGCTTAAGAACCACGTCCAAAATCGCTCGCTACACGTAGGGATCAATAAGCATTCTTCGCCTACCAAAAGGCCAAGACACAGTGGTTGGAAGAAATGTGGGCCATGCAAGCCCCATCTCATGTGTTGAAGGCTCCAGAGTTTCCAAAATCGCTCGCTACAGAAAAATGGCGCCCACCGTGGGGCCTCACAGGGCATCTTGTCCCTCTTATCTCTCTGGTTGAAACCTGAGTGCTCAAAATGTCACAGAAATCACAGCTCTGCTGGGGAGTCATTGTCTATATAGGATCATAAGACTAGAGGTCAAGGATGATTAAGACAAATATATATACTGCTTTTCCTAATTGATACATGTGTTAATTTTTCTGCTAATGGGAATGCGTGTGATGCCGCATGTGGAAAGATTAAGTATACACCTAAGATAGGTGATGGCAATGCGGGTAATCTTACTGGGAGTGAATTCCAGTTAAGAGCCCCCGATCGACCATCAAACTCAGTGGAGACTCCCTTTGCAGATACATTGCCTATACGACTTCAGTTGTTGAAAGTAGTGTGGTCGACTGGGTTATCTGAGAAGCTGAGGTATTTAGTAGACTTAAGCCATTTTGTAGTGCGGAAGCTATCAGAAGGGGTCAATGATTTTGCGGACTGGTACAAAAAATCACCAGTATAAACCTTTGGGGGGGGGGCAGGTAGAGCCTTGACTTCATGACACCGGCCCTTTGACCCCAATGTTTTTCTATATTTTTGTGTGCTGCATTCATGCATTCATTTAAAAAACATTAAAACAAAAAAAACTTCTCTTCTAGTCTCTCTTTTTCAAATTAAACTAAGACAATGATTGCAAATGTCAGAGAGAAAGGAGATCGCGCTAATGGATTTTGGTAGAAGGAAAACTCATAAGTACACCTTCAAGGTTCAAAAACTAGAGGATTTAAGAGGTTTGGCGAGAATGATCACCAACCACGAGGCTTTCAGAGCCAAGTATGGAGGACTGCTATCCTTGTTAAGGGTCCACGTAATTGAAGGAATCCTGTCCATGTTAATCCAGTTCTACGATCCGGTCTATCACTGCTTCACATTCCCGAATTATCAACTAGCACCAACGCTGGAGGAGTACTCTCACCTGACTGATTTACATATTACTGATCAAGCTCCCTTTTCTAGACTGGAAGAAATTCCAAAGGATCAGACCATTGCAAGAGCAATTTATTTGGACGAGTTAGAAGTCAGGACTCACATAACCACTAAGGGTGGCATCCAGGGTTTGCCAGCCCAATTCTTGACAAAGAAAGCCCTGTACTTTATTAGTATAGGTAACGTGGCCACTTTCGAGAACGTCTTTGTTTTGCTCACCTACAGGTTATTTTTGTTTCCCAACATTGATAACTTTGCAGATATCAACGCCATTAAGATTTTCCTGATCGAAAACCCTGTACCGACCTTACTCGCAGATGCGTATCATTCGGTACACTTAAGGAATTTGTATAATGGAGGAATGATCACATGCTGTGTACCCCTGCTGTACAAATGGTTCACTTCTCACTTGCCCAAGTCTGCTGCATTTTGGGATCAAAAGAATACTTTACGTTGGTCGCAGAGAATCATGTCTCTTACCAACTCTGACATCGATTGGTACAATCGAATCTACGACGGGATCAGGATCATTGACCGTTGTGGAAATTTCCCAAATGTACCCCTTATAAGAACTAAGGGAGGAATCAACTATCATCCAATTCTCATTCGTCGTCAATTCGGAAACCCGATGAGGCACGTCCCACGGAATGCTCATCTGGAAGGTCTTTTCTTCAAGGAAGGAGAAAATGACAGGGCACTAAAGACGGAAATAGTGCACGCTTGGAAACACGTTAATAGGAAAGGACGAGAGTCTCTAGGAAAACCAGACTGTGTCTCGGTGGAACCTTATCTCCACTGGGTACAAACTAGAGCTCTCAAGCTGAGGATGCCTTACCCTCGCCAGGAAGTTATTCCATTAAGGGACTCTGCCCTTTATTTCATGTCTGAGACAAAAAAACTTCAGGTTACTCTCAGTAAAGTTCAGCAGGAGAAGAGGACTTGGAGGAACAAGTACCGTATTCTCAATGTGGAGTGCAGGAAAGTACAACAACTATTAAGAGAAAAAGATGCCCTGATTGAGATTTTAGCGCAACATGATGTAGAAAATCAGGATGACCAAAGGAATTTGCTCGCTCCATTCACTTGGCAAAGGAATGACAACCCGACAATGGCCCAAGAGCCCCGGTCAAAGAAAAGGAAAGCACCCGAACCAGCACTTGAGCTCTCCTCAGAGAGGACTCAGGATCCATTAGTTTAGATTTCCCTTTTCAGCACTTTGTAATCTACTGTATTTCCATTTCCGCAATCCTTTAAATTCAATAAAATGGGGTTTCCCCACAGTTTGATATTTGCAATCTAGTTGTCGAAGTTTACTTTGAATAAACAAAAATAATTAATAAAACCATTGCATTGCATTCATCATTCTCGCATAACGCATTCTTCTTACCTACGAATCTCACGTTTGCGTCTCGATTCTTGAGTCAAACTGTCTCATTCGTATAATACTCTGGCCAATCGTCAGAAAAATATGGATGATCTCGAGGAAGAGAACAGAGAGTTGAGAGAAGAGATCGACACTCTGAAGGAGGATATGAGAAAGCTTCATAATGACATGCAAGCTATAGTAGAAGCTCATATGCAACAACAAAGGACTGTGATCTCAGAGATCACATGAATGCCCATAGTGGAGAAGTATGATCCTAGGTACAAAATGCCGAAAGATCGTCCCTGGGGCATGCCACTTAACTATATCCCGGAAGGATATGTTCTGCCGATCACTGAGGATCAGGGAACCGTAGTAGGAGCCGCTGGGCCTGAAGGCTACAAACTTCGGGAAAGCAAAGATGCCAGGGGTGTCGCTCCCGGGATTTTCATCCAATTACAAACGCGAAAGTGGCACCGAAACAGAGTCGCCAGCAATGTGTATTTATCCCAAGAGAGGGAAAGGAAAAAATCTATGTGAACTAAGACTCAATCCTAATTGATTAGTTAAGGGAGTGATCTTAATGGTTTGTGAGGTTTAAAACCTAAAGTCTAAAGAAGGAATGAATTAAACAATTCACTTCTAAAGTAGAAGATGAATTGTAATTCAAAAAGGGAAAGTAATGAGTTATTAAAAGAAAGCACATAAATGCTTAACAAACAAAACATAAAATGGAATTGTAAAAGAGAAAGGATAAAAGTTGAATGTGGATTCCTTATCCACACTCAATTGAAACTTACCAAAGCCCCTACATGGTTAGTAAACATGTATAAGAAGTATAAGAAGTAAAAGAACATGTAATGCACCATAAAACTCAAAAGAATTAAATGAGAAACCAAATCCTAGAGCCACAACCAGAATGTACATCATATGGGAACAAATGGTCATTATCAATCAAACTCAAGTGGATAGGCAACAAACATCCTCCATGACATTAGAACATGATATCATAAGAAAAGGAAGAATGAAAGATGAAAGAGAAAAGAAAAAATATGCACAAATGGAACATGTAATCCATGGATCAGAATTGAAATGAAATGACAAATGATTCACAAACATCTCATAAGTATTCATGCATGACACATCAAAGCATTTAAGAAATAATAGAAGAAGTAGAATTGAAATGGAAGTTCAAAAGAAAACACAAGTACAAACACCACATGTTAAAGGTGCACAAGGTTTAAATGAAAGTCAACATGCAAGGATGACATATAATATGTACCAATGACCTATAATGTCAAGTGAATGGTTCACCAAATATGCAAATGATCATGCCATTATGTACAAAAGAAATCATGTAAACATGCACCAATATTGAGATGATATGACATGTTATTATGCTTTAAATGAAATGCATCAAACAAAAATCAAATGGCCTCATGAAAATTATGAAAACATGGTATTGAAGTTCACAAATCAGAGATGAATCACATATCAAAGTAGCATGCAAGAAACCAAGGCAAAATGATGTCAAACAATGCACTTAGGTCAAATAGACATATCATACAAAGTAGCACAAGAGTGAACACCAAACATGCCATAAAACTGACCTAAAAAATCAAATAAAAATCACTTAACATACCTCAAGATTATAATGACTCAATGCAAAAAGAAGAGCATCAAAACAATTTTTAATGATCAAGAACAAAATTAAACAAAATCATGTACCACATTAAGAATGCACACCAAAGAAATTCAAAGAAAATTATGGATCAGGGGCAAAAAGGTCATAAAATCAGAAAATAAAATCATGAAAAATTTTCTAAATGTTTTAATGATGCTCATGAATTTTTGTGGAATTTTATGATGATGTTTGATATTTTTAAAAATTAAAAAGCAAACGTGTATAAAAATGAAAAAAATAAAATAAAATGGAAATAAAGAAAGGGGGTGCAAGCATAGCAATTACTCAGTTCAAGAATGGTTTGGGCTTAAGGCATGGGGGTGTGGATATCAAATCTGACTAAGTCCATTAAGCACGCATTCCACATTAACAACCATACACTCTCAATCAACACAAGTCAAAACCATTACAACCATTGGATGAAGTCAAGTCATACACACAGTCAAAGTAATCAGATCAAACGCTCACACACGCATGTCCACGTTCCATACCATACACCATACCACACCACGTTTAATTGAAATCAGAAAAATGGCACCTGCCTTGCACATGCGTTTTAATGCGTTGTCATGCTCTTAGCCACACGATGAGAAAAAAACAACGGACAGGATTAAAACATGGCAAAAACCCTAGCTCTAACAGTCACCGGCCGGAGAGGACCTCCGGTCACCTTCTCCGGCCAACAGCCACCACCTGCAAACTCCAATTCCTCCAGAAATTCACAATACGTACACCAATCGAAAGCTGAGCTCATGTACATCATGAATCTAACACTATTTTTCACATAACATACACGTATAACACAAACCGATCCAAAACAAATTGCCCTAAAATCACATCTAAACTCCTAAAGAGCCTATCAACTAGACAGAACTCACGCATAGCTCCTAATAAGCTCCAAACATCATAAAATAAGCTTAAATCACAAGAATACAATGCATTAAAATTAAGTGAAATAAACCTGAAATTGATGAGGCTTCGGAGTGCTCTTCAGAAAACCAGAGATCCTAGCTTCTCCTTCAACCTTGAAGCCTCACAAACTAAGCAAAATAAATGCTATAACTCGTTGTCTTGAAAGCAGGGAGATCCAATGTTGAACAATGCTTGCAGCAATCTTGAGGACTGTGCTGAAATCTCCTTCAATCCAATGCCATTGATGATGATGAATTGAGGTGGATGAAGATGAATGATTCGTGCACAGAGAGAGAGAGAAAAAGCTTAGAGAAGATTGAGAGAGTGAGAGTGTTCTTGAGAGTGGAAATGAAAAGTGAAGTTGAAAATGAATTTGTGAAGAGAAGTTTGGTTTTATAGTGAGCTAGGAAGTGAGTTGGGTGACTGAGTTGGGTGAGTTCACTCTAACTAACTGAGTCAGTTAGTTAGAGGCGAGTTGATCTTGGGTTTTTTATGGTGTGGGTGATGCTTAGAGTGTTATGGTGAGGATGAAGAGAATGAAGCTGCAGCAAGCAACTTGTTATACAAGTTTGTATTCTTTCCACTTCTATGCATGAGCAACACACGTGACTTGGTGAATGCAAAGGTGTTTGGCTAAATGAAGCAAAGGTTGGTGAGTGTGATCAAGCATGCGCAAACTAATTCAATCAGCAATAAATTCCACTTGCTTTTTTTTGGTTTTATGTGACAGTTGAAGACAGATGAAGATAGGGTTGCTTGAGGATGCATTACTCCATGAAATGTGGATGGTTTGGTGAGTTCATGGGTTCATTTGAAAGAGGGTACATTGAGGAACAATATTGGCTTGAAAATTGAAGTGAAATGAGGTCTCAAACATACCTAAAAATGACCACAAACAGATGGATAAAGAACTGGTACATATGCGTACGACGCAAGTCACGGCATGGCAAGGGACATGCATGGAAGTTCAGCCTAACCAACCTATCTTGAGACCAAAATTTCCCCTTTATAAATTGATCAAATGGGATTTTGTCCAACATGAAAATTGAAGGTGACATTGCAATGAACAACTTTCATGTTGAAAACTTTTCCATTTGAGGCCTTTAATTATGAGAAAAATGATTGGACATTTGGCTCACCAACTATTTGTTAAAATGACTGCGTGCGTGCCCTGAAAATCTTGGTCATGACCTAGTTTTGAACCTACTTTGCTCAAACTTTGATCAATCATATCTCACTCAATTTTTATCCAATGGAGATGTTCCACACATGGATTTGAAGCTTAAAACAAGATCTTTTGTTGTGGCCGAGTGGAATTTTCCTTTGGTGCTTCAATTTTAAATGGCCTTGGTTCAAACTCTGATGCAAAATGGCCAAAACTTACTATTTTTAGTAACCCTACTTCACCCAAAAATGGCAACTTTCCACATCTTGATTTTTTCATGATTCCTTTGGAGTTTCTTGACCAAATTTTGCACATTGGACACATATAACATGAATTTTATGAATTTGGCCTCAAAAAGTCAAGAGTTGACTTTTTCCTCTGATTATTTGACTTGGCCCCAATTTTCCTGATTTCTGATCTTTCTTCCAATTGAAACACTTCCAAAACCAATTGAGATGTAATTTTCCACATACATACCCTTAGGGACATATGGAATACCATGACATCAAGTTTTGTCCAAAAAATCAGAGATACCCTGATTTAATTGGAAACCCTAATTTCAGCCCCTTCTGGTTAGGAGGAAAAAGTGCAGTCTTCAATTTCAAATTCCTCAGAGTATATTGTGTATCCTCTTAAAGGATGATGATATATGCCATTTGAGGATGATTTTGGATCAATGAGCTATCTCTTTTGAGGGTTTTCCTTCATTTTTTTGAACCTCTTGCATAGTGAAAGATGTAATGCTTCAATCTCCCATTGTATCTCTTATCCTTGAGGTTGTGGATGATCAATTGAGATGGTATGAGACATGAGAGACTCTTGGCTTGCCCTGAGGCAACTTGATTGACCTTTTTGTGCTTTGAATGATTCCTTGATTGTCCACCTTCCACCTGATCACATGCCCTGATGGTAAGAAGGATGCCATGCTTCAATTTTCTATGTTAAATGCAATGTAATGTTAATGAGGTGGATATGATATGATAAATGATAATGCCATGCTATGATGACAAAGAGGGAGAGCAAATTTTGGGGTATTACAGCTGCCCCTATTCAAGCGCTGTAGACCTGAATGCCTAAAAGCAATTGCTTTCGGACTTTCAAGGTATATAGTGATTGAATACCAAATATAACCAAAAATTTGCTCTGGATGATGAGGAATAAAAGGGATATAAACCCAACGAGACTGCTGGATTGAATCTTCGATGAAACGTCGGAGAGATCTGTCTTTTGAATGACGCCAGACGACTACTGGCTTGCCGCATTACTGGTAAACTTTAACAATGTCTTTTATGCAATTCCAGACGACTACTGGCCTGCCACACTGCTGGTGGACTTTAGAAATGTCTTTTTGAACGACGCCAGACGACTACTGGCTTGCCACACTACTGGTGGACTTTAATAATGTCTTTTATGCAATTCCAGACGACTACTGGCCTGCCACACTGCTGGTGGACTTTAGAAATGTCTTTTTGAACGACGCCAGACGACTACTGGCTTGCCACACTACTGGTGGACTTTAATAATGTCTTTTATGCAATTCCAGATGACTACTGGCCTGCCACGCTACTGGTGGACTTTGATAACGTCTTTTTAACGACGCCAGACGACTACTGGCTTGCCACGCTACTGGTGGACTTTAATAATGTCTTTTATGCAATTCCAGACGACTACTGGCCTGCCACGCTACTGGTGGACTTTGCAGCTTCGCGCCACCCGAAGACGGACTTTTGCCAATCCACTGTTGGACTTTTGGAATATGCCACCCTTAGATGGACCTTTCGCCAATCCACTGTTGGACTTTTGCCACCCGAAGACGGACTTTTGCCAATCCACTGTTGGACTTTTAGCTGCTTTGCCACCCGAAGATGGACTTTTGCCAATCCACTGTTGGACTTTTGGAATATGCCACCCTTAGATGGACCTTTCGCCAATCCACTGTTGGACTTTTGCCACCCGAAGAAGGACTTTTGCCAATCCACTGTTGGACTTTTAGCTGCTTTGCCACCTGAAGATGGACTTTTGCCAATCCACTGTTGGACTTTTGGAATATGCCACCCTTAGATGGACCTTTCGCCAATCCACTGTTGGACTTTTGCCACCCGAAGACGGACTTTTGCCAATCCACTGTTGGACTTTTAGCTGCTTTGCCACCCGAAGATGGACTTTTGCCAATCCACTGTTGGACTTTTGGAATATGCCAATAACGGATTGCACTCTGCATCCGTGTCAGATATCTCTGCCGGCTTTGCTGAGGAACAATGATCAATGACTTGACTTTAAAGGTTCCTGAGAGGATAGTATCTCTGTGGGAGAATAAATGAACAATCCGTCTGCTTCGAATTGTCAAGTTCGCCAAAAATAAATTGGACTTGAAGAATAATAAATCTACCAGGAATCACTTCATCTGCTGGAGGAATGAATTCTGGTCACAGTGATTCCGCTGGGGATGAGAATTTCTTTGCATGGCGTCTTGCTAGGGAGGAAGAGTCATAAAAACTCTGCTTGAGGATCTATCCAATCCAAGACCCTTTGTAGGGGTTATCAACCTTCTGACTCGGCTGGGGAAGGACTGTGCCATCCTTGTTGAGGAATAGATTCTGCCGATCTTATAAACCTCTGCGGGGAGAACAACAACTCAGCTGGGGAGTATTGCTGACAAGATTCGATGCTGACCTCTGTGGGGGATCATTACCAGAGACACAATCTTGCCGGGGAATCAGGGTTACTCTGCCGGGGACAGACAAAACTTGGTCATACCATTCCACTGCAACTTGTTGGGAAAGAGTCCTTAGAGATCTGCTGGGGAAACCCAAAGCAAATCCACGGTAGTCTGCTGAGGAATATGACTGTCGAGCTTAGGATAAGTACTACAATGCCCCATGTTAGGCGAGCTTTCCTTTAGACAATTCCGTTGGGGATGACGAGTTTATAACAAACTCTGATGGAGAAAACTGCTTTAAAGCGTCTCGTGCTGGGGAATGCCTTTTAAGAGGATTTTACAAAAGACCAACTGTCCTCAAACTCTACTGGGGATGATCAACACTTCATGCTGGGGAAACAAACATTCCCCATGCTTGGACAAAACAACAATTCGTCCCCGAAGAGGATGTCATAAGAGGATTTTACAGAAGATTTAGCCTTTTCAAACTCTTGTGACTTCGCTGGGGATAATGACCATCAGTTTCGGTGTCGACGAGACCACTCTTTTGGGGAACCTGTGACCGTTATCGACACAGAAAAGCTTGTAGTTGTTGGAAGTACTGTATGAGAGAATCGACTTAATAAGATACAACGGTACCCAGTTGAACTTAATTCAATGATATCGAACCGTTACGAACGACCGTCGACCGAGCGATGAACGCAAACCTCCTTACCCGTAATTGCCCCAGTCCTTTGCGTGGGGGGATTTATTACTGGTCTTGTGCTTAACATCATCTGCACCTACTACCTGCAACAAAAGAATATGCACACATGCCCCGAATATTGCGTGGCTAGAATCCACCATCCGGGAATATTCAACATTCAAAGTAATTTCAAATGTGTTTTTTTTTTTTTTTTTTTGCGCATGTTATTGCAAGGCCGCCATGTTTTCAAATGCAATGTTTTATCAAAATTAGGACGTTTTTGCAAACAAAGCAATAAAACAAAAATAGGAGGCTTTTTATTGAAATTCAATTTATTGACTGAGAGCCCAGAATAGGCAATTACATCCGGAAGCAATCCCTGGAAAGAGGTGATCTCTGAAAGTTGAGAAAAGAAACTATCCTAATGGCAATGTGAAAACGGAATTCCACTGAGTTTCCATTCTGTTATGACCAGTATGTCTTCAAAACTCCCCGACCTTGCCTTCTGAGGAACGATCAGACCGATCCCTATCTTTCAGAACGTCAGTTGTTTAAACGGCAATGGGGTACAGATAACTCAGACCGTAGTCATTCGCTTAAATCCCTCTTTTGTGTGGACCGCCCTTTCAGGTTTTCGATCCACCAGGATACCCTTTTTTGCCTAAGTTGCCCTTTCGGGTTTTCAACTTACCGGGTGTACAATTTTTTCAATTATATCCCTAATTTTTGCCCGAACCTTATTCTGTTTTTGGTTTGCCGGGATGCCCTTTTTTGCCTGGATTTTTTATTTTTATTATCCAGCGAGTCTATTCATGCGAAGTATTTTTTGACTACGTCCGAGTTGACAGGGGATGAAAAGTCTTCGCCATCCATGGTTGTAAGCAATAAAGCTCCGCCCGAAAAGACCTTTTTAACCACGAATGGACCTTCATAGTTAGGAGTCCATTTGCCCCTGTGATCTGTATTGGGAGGAAGGATCCTTTTGAGTACCACATCTCCGACTTTGTAAACCCGAGGACGCACCTTCTGGTCAAATGCCTGCTTCATTCTGCGCTGATATAGTTGCCCGTGGCATACAGCCGCCAATCGCTTTTCCTCAATAAGGCTCAACTGATCAAATCTGGCTCGTACCCATTCAGCCTCATCTAGCTTAACATCCATCATGACTCTGAGGGACGGAATCTCTACTTCAACCGGTAGTACTGCCTCCATACCATATACAAGTGAGAATGGGGTCGCCCCAGTGGACGTGCGTACCGACGTTCGATACCCATGCAAAGCAAATGGTAACATCTCATGCCAATCTTTGTACGTGACAACCATCTTCTGCACAATCTTCTTGATATTTTTGTTGGCCGCTTCGACCGCGCCATTCATCTTTGGGCGGTACGGAGAAGAATTGTGATGTTCGATTTTGAAGTCCCGGCATAACTCAGCCATCATCTTATTATTCAAATTAGAACCATTATCAGTAATGATTCTTTCGGGAACTCCATATCGGCAAATGATATCCCGTTTTAAGAAACGAGCTACCACTTGTTTTGTAACATTGGCATAGGATGCAGCTTCAACCCATTTGGTGAAATAATCAATTGCCACCAAGATGAAACGATGACCATTAGAAGTTGTAGGCTCAATCTTTCCAATCATATCAATGCCCCACATGGCAAACGGCCAAGGCGACGACATGATGCTCAACGGATTTGGAGGTACATGCACTTTATCTGCATAGATCTGGCATTTATGGCATTTGCGGGCATATTTGCAACAATCTGACTCCATAGTCAACCAATAATATCCCGACCTTAACAACTTTTTAGCCATTGCATGCCCTCCAGCATGGGTACCGAAAGAGCCTTCGTGCACTTCAATCATCAACAAGTCTGCTTCATGTCTATCCACACATCTAAGCAGGACCGTGTCAAAATTTCTTTTATACAGCACGCCATCTTTATTCAAGAAGAAACTACCAGCTAACCTTCTCAACGTCTTCCTGTCTTTGGAGGATGCCCCGGACGGGTACTCTTGACTTTTCAAGAAACACTTAATGTCATGAAACCATGGCTTGTCATCAGACGTTGCATCGACCGCAAACACAAATGCTGGTCTGTCAAGGCGGGATACCTCAATCTTAGGTACATGGTTCCATCCTTGCACTTTGATCATGGAAGACAAAGTGGCCAAGGCATCAGCGAACCTATTCTCATCTCGAGGAATGTGGTACAGTTTCACTGTTGTGAAAAACGTCAGCAATCTCCTTGTATAATCTCTATACGGCACTAGATTTGTTTGGTGCGTGTACCAACTCCCCTTCACTTGATTGATTACCAAAGCTGAATCACCAAATATATCAAGGGTCTTAATCCGTAGATTAATCGCCTCCTCGATCCCCATTATACAAGCTTCGTACTCTGCTTCATTGTTGGTGCATCCGAAAGTTATTCGTGCAGTGAAAGGCATATGAACACCTTCCGGCGTGATAAGAACTGCTCCAACTCCGCATCCATTCATATTGACAGCCCCATCAAACATCAGACTCCATTTGGACTCAGGGTCTGGCCCCTCCTCCGGGAGTGGTTCCTCGCAGTCTTTAGCTTTGAGAAACATGATGTCCTCATCAGGGAAGTCAAATTTCATGGGTTGGTAATCATCAATCGGCTGTTGCGCAAGATAGTCGGACAAGATACTTCCTTTGATGGCCTTTTGTGAAGTGTACTGAATGTCATACTCTGTCAAGACCATTTGCCACCGTGCAACTCTGCCTGTCAATGCTGGTTTCTCGAAAATGTACTTGATAGGATCCATTTTTGAAATCAACAAGGTTGTGTGCCTGACCATATATTGCCTCAATCGCTTAGTGGCCCATGCAAGCGCACAACATGTCTTTTCAAGCATTGAGTATCGGGACTCACAATCATTGAACTTTTTGCTCAGGTAGTAGATAGCATGCTCCTTCCTACCTGTCTCGTCATGTTGACCGAGAACACAACCCATGGAACCTTCAAGTACTGTCAGATACATTATCAGCGGTCTCCCTTCAACTGGAGGCATTAGAATCGAAGGTTCCTGCAAGTATTCTTTTATCTTATCGAATGCCAATTGGCAATCGTCATTCCACCTGACCGTTTGATCCTTCCTTAACAATTTAAATATTGGCTCACACGTGGCTGTTAGGTGAGATATGAACCTTGCAATGTAGTTCAATCTACCCAAGAAACCACGAACCTCTTTTTCTGTTCTCGGTGCAGGCATTTCTTGTATTGCTTTCACCTTGGCAGGATCAACCTCGATTCCTCTTTCGCTCACAATGAAACCTAGTAACTTTCCCGAACGCACCCCAAACGTGCACTTGTTTGGATTTAATCTCAGACGGAACTTTCTCAACCTTTCAAACAGCTTTTTCAGGTTAATCAGATGTTCCTCTTCTGTTCTCGACTTGGCAATCATATCATCTACATAACATTCGATCTCCTTATGAATCAAGTCATGAAACAATGTCACCATCGCCCGCTGGTACGTTGCCCCTGCGTTCTTCAACCCAAAAGGCATTACTTTATAACAATATGTACCCCACGGAGTAATGAACGTGGTCTTCTCCATATCTTCAGGTGCCATCTTGATCTGGTTGTACCCGGAGAAACCGTCCATAAATGAGAACACTGAAAACTGAGCTGTATTATCGACCAGCACAACAATATGAGGTAGTGGAAAATCATCTTTCGGGCTAGCTTTATTAAGATCTCGATAATCCACACACATTCTCACTTTTCCATCTTTCTTCGGTACTGGCACGATGTTGGCTACCCACGGAGGATACTTTGTCACAGCAAGAAACCCAGCATCCCACTGCTTCTGGACTTCCTCCTTAATCTTTAAAGCCATGTCGGGATGAGTCCGACGAAGTTTCTGCTTGACTGGCGGACATTCTTCTCTTAATGGCAGCCTGTGCACGACAATATCCGTATCCAACCCCGGCATGTCTTGATACGACCAGGCGAAGATGTCAACATACTCGCGCAACATTTCCGTCAAAGTTTGCTTCACATCTGCTTGCAAGCTGGCACCAATCCTGACCTCTTTCTTGGCGTCCTTGGTACCAATATTGATGATTTCTACAGTCTTCTGGTGAGGCTGGATGACCCTTTCCTCTTGTTTCAACAATCTGGCCAGTTCTTCAGAGAGTTCACAATCTTTGTCATCCCTTTCTTCAGCTTGATAAATCGGATTGTCAAAGTCATACATAGTCATATCAAAATCGTTATCAGTGGTATTCGGAGGATCAAGTCTGCATGAACGGGTTCATGCCTTATTTTAGAATTTATTTTAAGCAAAACAAAAGAAAATGAAACATTGCCATTTTATTTTTTGTGCAAAAATAAAAACTGAAAGACAGAGAACAAAATTTGATTGCAAAACGTCCTTTATTAATGATTAAACATTGCAAATGCAACCATGGTGGCCCTACAAATGAATCTGTACGCCTTGGGCAGAGCGCAAGATTTTGACATGCATTATGGTTAGAAAAAAAACAAAGAAAAATTACTCTGTCTGAAGAGTAACCCGGATGACTTCTTCAACGGACCAGTTTTGCACTTGTTGTCCCGGAGCATGAGGGCGTACCCAGTTGTCCAGGTCACAATTACTGTCAACACTATCCTCTGTGGCTGCACAAGACTGGTCCGTGTAGATAATTCCCCCACTATTGAAAGTAATGGGTCCCCTGCTCCCCGCATCTGAAGTTGTAGAGGGATGATAACCAATACCAAATTTGTCTTCCTTCATTGGGGTCTCTATCAACCTGCCCCAACCTTGGGCGTTGCCTGCCCTGACGACTTCGACAGCTTGTTTGTAAGATGAAATGGAGGTACCGGCCCCAACTGGTACAGAAGAAGACTCAGGTGCATCGTCAATATTGACTGCTTCAAATGATTGGCACAACATCTCATGAATTTACCCATCCATTTCAATGTACTTGAACGTGGACAAGTGACTCACAAAGATGTCTTCTTCCCCACACACCGTCACAACCTGCCCTTCAAACTCATACTTCAGCTTTTGATGTAGAGTAGAAGTAACAGCCCCGGCTCCATGAATCCAAGGGCGCCCCAATAGGCAGCTATATGCAGGTTGTATGTCCATTACATGGAACGTGGATTTGAATACCTGTGGTCCAATTTGTACGGGCAATTCCACCTCACCAAACACAGATCGTCTAGTTCCATCGAATGCTCTGACCACCAATTCACTAGGCCTTAAGATCAAACCATCAACTTCCAGCTTCATTAATGCCTTCTTGGGCAAGACATTGAGTGATGAACCAGTGTCTACCAGTACATGAGATAACACTGCGCCCTTACACTCCATCGTGATATGCAAAGCCTTATTATGGTTTCTTCCTTCAACAGTCAAATCTCTACTTGTAAAGCCCAAGCCATGGCTAACATTAACATTGGAGATTACGCCCTCGAGCTGATTAACAGTAATTTCTTGTGGCACGTATGCACTCTTCAATACTTTCAACAACGCCTGCCGGTGCGCATCAGAGCACATCAATAGTGACAAGATTGAAATCTTTGAAGGGGTCTGATTCAGTTGGTCCACAATCTTATAATCGCTTTTCTTGATTATCTTCATAAATTCTTCCATTTCCTTATCAAAAGTAATCTTTGTCTCTGCTTCAGGTGTAGGCGCATTTTCAACCACCTGTTTACCTTTAGCCTTTGCTGCGGCTTCTGCCTCTTTATCACTTCTCAAGGTTTGGGAAGCGAACAACCTTCCACTCCTTGTAAAGCCCCCTACACCCCCTACATTATCAATATTTGGGCTGACTGACGGCTCAACTTCCTGCTTTTTACCTTTGTAATATACATCTGCCCCATAGTGCCATGGGATAGCCTTCGTAGACGTGAACGGAATTGGTCCTGGCACCGTGATAGTGACAGGACTGGGCCTTTCTGGCGCAACACTCGCCATGGGAACTGCATTGACCGGCATTTGAATCTCAGCGGGAGTGTAATAGATGGTCACGGTTGATATCTCATCCGTGTCTTTCACGACTCTGTCGAACTGTAGACATCCTTCATCGATCAGATTCTGTAAACCCATCTTCAACTTATCACAGCCGTTCTCCTGATTCATACACTCAGAGCAATCTTGATTACAGCCCGGGAACACCTGTCCCTTCAATAAACGATCTTTTACAACCAACAAAGAAGTTTTCACTTGATGAACGTCTAACACCAAATTCAATCTCCTCCCATCTTCAATAGCATATACATTGGCTGCACTATGATCAGGCATGGGATGCTGAGTAATATTAGGAGCGGGAGAGAAATTGATGGCTTTAGCATCAATCAAATCTTGTACTTTATGATGGAAAGCCCAGCATTTTTCAATGGAGTGTCCCTGAGCACCTGAGTGGAACTCACAACGAGCATTAGCATCGAAGTTAGGTGGCAGGTTTCCAGCAACCGGAGCTTTCATAGTACGGAGTTCTACCAACTTTAACTCGAGTAGCCGGGGCAACAGCGCGGCATAAGTCATAGGGAGAGGATCCATCTTACGATCCCTCTGCCTAGACCTTTGCTGGAAAAAAGGTTGTTGCTGTTGAACTTGTTGTTGGGGTTGTTGTTTCTGAACAGACGGTGTGGGGATTGTTACAGCATCTACCTGATAATAAGCTTGAGAACGCCCTCTGCCTCGTCCTCTAAACACAGCATTCGTATCACCTTCTCTTCTTTTCTGGTTACTAGCAAACGGTTTCTTCGTCCCCGAAGAGCCAGCCCCACTCACATCCTGGATCTTTCCAAGCTTTAACAGACTTTCTATTCTTTCTCCCGCAATCACAATATCAGCAAATCCAGTTGACGGACAAGCAGCTAATCTATCAAGATAGGCCCCTTGCAAGGTGCCCATGAACATATCTGCCATTTCTCTGTCTGACAAGGGAGGTTGAACCTGGGCAGCCATTTCCCTCCACCTCTGTGCATATTCTTTGAAACTCTCCTTGGCATTTTGTGACAACCCCTGCAATTGAGTGCGGTTGGGCGCCATGTCAATATTATACTGGTATTGCTTCAGGAACGCTTCTGCCAGATCTTTCCAATTCTTCACAGCAGCTCTATTCAACTTCATATACCAGGTCAAGGACGCCCCAGCCAGACTATCCTGAAAATAGTGCATCCATAGCTTTTCGTCATCCGTATGGGCTGAAATCTTCCCAAAGTAAGCTTGAAGATGCGTTTGGGGACACGCATTGCCGTGATACTTATCAAAAGTGGGAGGCTTGAATTTAGGGGGAATTCTGACTCCTGAGACCAGCCCCAAGCTGGTAACATCAATACCCATAGAGTTCTTGCATTCTATGGCCCTGATCTTTTCTGCTAACTCCTCATACCTTCGATCACCTTGATTACCCACATCAGTATCTAATAGAGTAAATTGGTCTTCCAGAGTATCTTCAAGAGTAACACCAGCATGCCTACCATTTCCATTACCCCGATTGTTACCACCAGGAGGAGGGTTGCCACCGGGAGGAGGGATGCCATGTCCCTGTGAATTGTCATGCTGATCACCTTCGGGCCCATTGTCTGGACGCTCGACCAGAAGCCTCAATCTCTCCTGATTTTGCGCCATGCCAGTCATGAGGGTCATGAACTGGTCCATACGTGCCCTCATTTCGGCCAAATCACTTTGCACTTGATCCATGATTCTTACTTGATTTCTTCGCGTCGAATATCGGTGAATATGACTCTCCGCTATACTGCCTGAAACCAAATAAAGGTTAGAGTCCCTGCAACGAGTACCTGAAAAGCAAGTAACAAAAATGCAAAGTGATATGCAATGCCATGCAATGCTATGTTTGTCATTTCCGAGGTGCTTTATACCCTGATTCCAATCCAAACCACAGAAATCTGAAGACCAGAAATCGTGATATAAAGAGACGTATCGTGGTCATGTGCTTGTGTGCAGCTATCTGATAAGAAATAATTCTGAATAAAACTGCTCATACTCATTCAACGAAGTATTCAAGTACATTTAAGAAAGGTTCAACCGCAAATGCAATACAAGGAAAAATGGATCCATCAACAAGCCTGATGGTAACCATTAACAACAAAATACAGGGAAAAGAACATCAATCTGACAATTCCACATCCTTCAGCTTATCACTTGAGTACTTGACTTCCTCAAAAAGTATACGGGTACGCTGGTGATTCGGCTTTTCAATCATTTCTTTGATCAAGACATCCCTTTTCTCAAGAGCTTCAGTTAAAGAACCCATATGCAGCATAAGAGCTTCGTCATCATGCACTCCTTTGTGTCTCTTTATGCCAGCTTGCGTCTTGAGTATCTCTCTTTCTATCATGGCTTCTTCAAGCTCTTTCTTGGCATTCTTCAGCTGGCTTCTAGCTTCTTCTAACTGTTCTTGACTTTTATCGAGACTTTCCCGATACTTTCTCCTCTGCTCATGTGCCTTTTTAAGCTCCTCGTCTTTAGTCTTCGACTGATCCTTTAACTCGGCATTTTCAATTCTGACTTCATCCCAAGCTTGACGAAGTTGAGCTAATGAATCCTTGCTTCGGGCTAAAGCCTGTTTTGTGATCTTGTGAGCCTGACTAGTGTCATCTGCTCCCAAAGTAAGTTTCCGAAAGTACCGAGCTCGGTCATCAAAATCTTCCTCTTTGTCAGCCAAGGTTTTTTCCGCTTTCAAGGCTCTCTTTTCCAACTCTTTGTTGTCAGCTAGAGCTTTCTGAAGACATCTGCTCATTCCAGAATTCTCTATCTGCAGCTCTCTGACCATTTTCTTCCACTTCTCACATTCTTCAATAGCCACCATGGTGGGTTGTTCTGGCTGTACTGAACATAAAAGAGGTCCCCTTGAAAAGGGTAAAAGCAATTCCTTTACTTTCGTCTCAATCCACCTGTCATATTCAGGATAAGATCTACAATCTCCTTTTCTAAAAACTGCTTTTCCAATTTTGTGCTTATCTTTCCAAGCATTCACTACTTCTACCACCTTCGCATCTTTAGTTCCTGTAAAAAATAAAGATTCTTCCACATCTTGCTCTGTAGGAGGATCCCTGGAAGCATACCCAAAATTTCGGATGGCCAAAACTGGATTATAATTGATCCCTCCTTTTCTGCCAATCAAAGGCACATTGGGAAAATTTCCGCATCTTGTGACAAGCTCTGTTCTCAATAACCGGTGGTCAAACCATACAATGTTATCAGCAGTTAAACTCATCAATCGTTTAGACCATTTCGCCACATCTTTGGTTTCCACAAAGGCACCTGTCTGAGGCAAATGTTTGAAAAACCAATGACTCAGCAGTGGAGTACAACAACTAACAGATCCTCCCCTCCTTTTCTCATTCTTATAGTGCACGGAATGATAAAAATCTCCTAACAAAGTAGGGACTGGATTTTTAAGAACGAAAACTCTTGTCGCTTGCATATCCACAAAGTCTTGCTGATTGGGAAAGAAAACTAGGCCATATATGCAGAGAGCCAGAATGGAATTGTAAACCGTCCAATTTTTAGCACTTGCAGCCTCTTGGGCCTGTCCAGACAGAAATTCTAAATGAAATCCGCTAACTCCATTTTTACTGCTCACACCACTCTTTATCACTGCCTGATCCATTTGTAAAGCAGCAGTAATTTCTTTTACGCTGGGAGAACTACCAGAGAAGAATGGTATTGCCGACATGATCGGAATTCCCAAAATAAATGAGAATTCTTCCAGTGTTGGCATCAAAATGTAATCTGAAAAAAGAAAGCACCTCAACGAAGGCTCGTAGAACTGCAGCAGAGTGTGCAAAGCATCATGTTCATACTTGGTGATTGTACGGACCATCCCAACCAAATTCCCGTAGCTCTTCTGAAACCTATCAAGAATACCCGGACCAGCCATATCTATAACTTTGAGCAATGAATCCAAGACAGGATCTGGAAACTTGTAAGACACATTGTTCTTTCTCTCGGCAACGATCTCTGTTGAACCCATGGATTGGAATCAGAAATATATTATGCACCTGAAAATGACAAACATAACTGTTATGATATGATAATGCAATGCAAAAGGGCATGTGATCAGGTAATCGAGTGTCGGTGTCTGTATTGAACTGTGTGCACAGTGTCTCTGTACTGAATCTGGCAATATCTGAGATGAACACTCAAATCACCATCATAGGATACAATGTCTGAAATCCTCATAGAATCACAAGTAAGGTAGGTAGGAGGCTGGGTTTCCTGCAAACCTGTAAACATCCCGCCCATGCTCACATGTGGTTCTTAGAAAATAAGGCTTGTCAGCTTCGGAGGTTTGAGAAACAATAGCACATTCAGCCCGTAGGATACAATGCTATGCCAATCAAAGAGGTCGTCCACTGACTCCCCTTAGAAAATAAAAGTCATCCTATGCAAGTTCCAAAGTGGGCCCTCGGGTGCGAATGGGTTTGCCACAGAATGTGGTCTGCCATTGTCACCGCTAAAGAAGGATGTTTCCACTAAGGTCCTCATGATCGGTCACTAGAGTCGACAGCTCTCTAGATCTACATCCTGGAATACGCAAGATGCGCATGCCACGACATGTCCCAAGATAGCCTCGTCTAGCTGTGAATTTCGTGAACACCCAACGCACTCCAAACGGCACGTAGGTCCCACTACTCTCCACTCTAATTCTAAGTGTATCCTCAAGCCTGTGTAATGGGCTTATCTCTCAGAAATCCCATCCCGCCAAACAGAAAACAGCACAGTCCAACATAGCATAATATATCATATGGAATAAACATGGTAAAATGCAGTAAATGCAGTAATATACAGTAATAAACAGTAAAACGGTAAATACAGCACAACAATAAACACCCAATGAAAGAAAAACAGACAAGCGCTAGGATTGACTCGCTTAAGGATGGACCAGCAATAGGTCAACCGTCCCCAGCAGAGTCGCCAGCTGTCGCTCCCGAGATTTTCATCCAAGTACAAACGCGAAAGTGGCACCGAAACAGAGTCGCCAGCAATGTGTATTTATCCCAAGAGAGGGAAAGGAAAAAATCTATGTGAACTAAGACTCAATCCTAATTGATTAGTTAAGGGAGTGATCTTAATGGTTTGTGAGGTTTAAAACCTAAAGTCTAAAGAAGGAATGAATTAAACAATTCACTTCTAAAGTAGAAGATGAATTGTAATTCAAAAAGGGAAAGTAATGAGTTATTAAAAGAAAGCACATAAATGCTTAACAAACAAAACATAAAATGGAATTGTAAAAGAGAAAGGATAGAAGTTGAATGTGGATTCCTTATCCACACTCAATTGAAACTTACCAAAGCCCCTACATGGTTAGTAAACATGTATAAGAAGTATAAGAAGTAAAAGAACATGTAATGCACCATAAAACTCAAAAGAATTAAATGAGAAACCAAATCCTAGAGCCACAACCAGAATGTACATCATATGGGAACAAATGGTCATTATCAATCAAACTCAAGTGGATAGGCAACAAACATCCTCCATGACATTAGAACATGATATCATAAGAAAAGGAAGAATGAAAGATGAAAGAGAAAAGAAAAAATATGCACAAATGGAACATGTAATCCATGGATCAGAATTGAAATGAAATGACAAATGATTCACAAACATCTCATAAGTATTCATGCATGACACATCAAAGCATTTAAGAAGTAATAGAAGAAGTAGAATTGAAATGGAAGTTCAAAAGAAAACACAAGTACAAACACCACATGTTAAAGGTGCACAAGGTTTAAATGAAAGTCAACATGCAAGGATGACATATAATATGTACCAATGACCTATAATGTCAAGTGAATGGTTCACCAAATATGCAAATGATCATGCCATTATGTACAAAAGAAATCATGTAAACATGCACCAATATTGAGATGATATGACATGTTATTATGCTTTAAATGAAATGCATCAAACAAAAATCAAATGGCCTCATGAAAATTATGAAAACATGGTATTGAAGTTCACAAATCAGAGATGAATCACATATCAAAGTAGCATGCAAGAAACCAAGGCAAAATGATGTCAAACAATGCACTTAGGTCAAATAGACATATCATACAAAGTAGCACAAGAGTGAACACCAAACATGCCATAAAACTGACCTAAAAAATCAAATAAAAATCACTTAACATACCTCAAGATGATAATGACTCAATGCAAAAAGAAGAGCATCAAAACAATTTTTAATGATCAAGAACAAAATTAAACAAAATCATGTACCACATTAAGAATGCACACCAAAGAAATTCAAAGAAAATTATGGAGCAGGGGCAAAAAGGTCATAAAATCAGAAAATAAAATCATGAAAAATTTTCTAAATGTTTTAATGATGCTCATGAATTTTTGTGGAATTTTATGATGATGTTTGATATTTTTAAAAATTAAAAAGCAAACGTGTATAAAAATGAAAAAAATAAAATAAAATGGAAATAAAGAAAGGGGGTGCAAGCATAGCAATTACTCAGTTCAAGAATGGTTTGGGCTTAAGGCATGGGGGTGTGGATATCAAATCTGACTAAGTCCATTAAGCACGCATTCCACATTAACAACCATACACTCTCAGTCAACACAAGTCAAAACCATTACAACCATTGGATGAAGTCAAGTCATACACACAGTCAAAGTAATCAGATCAAACGCTCACACACGCATGTCCACGTTCCATACCATACACCATACCACACCACGTTTAATTGAAATCAGAAAAATGGCACCTGCCTTGCACATGCGTTTTAATGCGTTGTCATGCTCTTAGCCACACGATGAGAAAAAAACAACGGACAGGATTAAAACATGGCAAAAACCCTAGCTCTAACAGTCACCGGCCGGAGAGGACCTCCGGTCACCTTCTCCGGCCAACAGCCACCACCTGCAAACTCCAATTACTCCAGAAATTCACAATACGTACACCAATCGAAAGCTGAGCTCATGTACATCATGAATCTAACACTATTTTTCACATAACATACACGTATAACACAAACCGATCCAAAACAAATTGCCCTAAAATCACATCTAAACTCCTAAAGAGCCTATCAACTAGACAGAACTCACGCATAGCTCCTAATAAGCTCCAAACATCATAAAATAAGCTTAAATCACAAGAATACAATGCATTAAAATTAAGTGAAATAAACCTGAAATTGATGAGGCTTCGGAGTGCTCTTCAGAAAACCAGAGATCCTAGCTTCTCCTTCAACCTTGAAGCCTCACAAACTAAGCAAAATAAATGCTATAACTCGTTGTCTTGAAAGCAGGGAGATCCAATGTTGAACAATGCTTGCAGCAATCTTGAGGACTGTGCTGAAATCTCCTTCAATCCAATGCCATTGATGATGATGAATTGAGGTGGATGAAGATGAATGATTCGTGCACAGAGAGAGAGAGAAAAAGCTTAGAGAAGATTGAGAGAGTGAGAGTGTTCTTGAGAGTGGAAATGAAAAGTGAAGTTGAAAATGAATTTGTGAAGAGAAGTTTGGTTTTATAGTGAGCTAGGAAGTGAGTTGGGTGACTGAGTTGGGTGAGTTCACTCTAACTAACTGAGTCAGTTAGTTAGAGGCGAGTTGATCTTGGGTTTTTTATGGTGTGGGTGATGCTTAGAGTGTTATGGTGAGGATGAAGAGAATGAAGCTGCAGCAAGCAACTTGTTATACAAGTTTGTATTCTTTCCACTTCTATGCATGAGCAACACACGTGACTTGGTGAATGCAAAGGTGTTTGGCTAAATGAAGCAAAGGTTGGTGAGTGTGATCAAGCATGCGCAAACTAATTCAATCAGCAATAAATTCCACTTGCTTTTTTTTGGTTTTATGTGACAGTTGAAGACAGATGAAGATAGGGTTGCTTGAGGATGCATTACTCCATGAAATGTGGATGGTTTGGTGAGTTCATGGGTTCATTTGAAAGAGGGTACATTGAGGAACAATATTGGCTTGAAAATTGAAGTGAAGTGAGGTCTCAAACATACCTAAAAATGACCACAAACAGATGGATAAAGAACTGGTACATATGCGTACGACGCAAGTCACGGCATGGCAAGGGACATGCATGGAAGTTCAGCCTAACCAACCTATCTTGAGACCAAAATTTCCCCTTTATAAATTGATCAAATGGGATTTTGTCCAACATGAAAATTGAAGGTGACATTGCAATGAACAACTTTCATGTTGAAAACTTTTCCATTTGAGGCCTTTAATTATGAGAAAAATGATTGGACATTTGGCTCACCAACTGTTTGTTAAAATGATTGCGTGC
The DNA here is from genome assembly GCA_022829125.1 of Lathyrus tuberosus. NCBI lineage: Eukaryota > Viridiplantae > Streptophyta > Magnoliopsida > Fabales > Fabaceae > Lathyrus > Lathyrus tuberosus. The sequence goes on from JALAZF010000055.1 coordinate 14,460,021, forward strand.
GTGCCCTGAAAATCTTGGTCATGACCTAGTTTTGAACCTACTTTGCTCAAACTTTGATCAATCATATCTCACTCAATTTTTATCCAATGGAGATGTTCCACACATGGATTTGAAGCTTAAAACAAGATCTTTTGTTGTGGCCGAGTGGAATTTTCCTTTGGTGCTTCAATTTTAAATGGCCTTGGTTCAAACTCTGATGCAAAATGGCCAAAACTTACTATTTTTAGTAACCCTACTTCACCCAAAAATGGCAACTTTCCACATCTTGATTTTTTCATGATTCCTTTGGAGTTTCTTGACCAAATTTTGCACATTGGACACATATAACATGAATTTTATGAATTTGGCCTCAAAAAGTCAAGAGTTGACTTTTTCCTCTGATTATTTGACTTGGCCCCAATTTTCCTGATTTCTGATCTTTCTTCCAATTGAAACACTTCCAAAACCAATTGAGATGTAATTTTCCACATACATACCCTTAGGGACATATGGAATACCATGACATCAAGTTTTGTCCAAAAAATCAGAGATACCCTGATTTAATTGGAAACCCTAATTTCAGCCCCTTCTGGTTAGGAGGAAAAAGTGCAGTCTTCAATTTCAAATTCCTCAGAGTATATTGTGTATCCTCTTAAAGGATGATGATATATGCCATTTGAGGATGATTTTGGATCAATGAGCTATCTCTTTTGAGGGTTTTCCTTCATTTTTTTGAACCTCTTGCATAGTGAAAGATGTAATGCTTCAATCTCCCATTGTATCTCTTATCCTTGAGGTTGTGGATGATCAATTGAGATGGTATGAGACATGAGAGACTCTTGGCTTGCCCTGAGGCAACTTGATTGACCTTTTTGTGCTTTGAATGATTCCTTGATTGTCCACCTTCCACCTGATCACATGCCCTGATGGTAAGAAGGATGCCATGCTTCAATTTTCTATGTTAAATGCAATGTAATGTTAATGAGGTGGATATGATATGATAAATCATAATGCCATGCTATGATGACAAAGAGGGAGAGCAAATTTTGGGGTATTACAAGGGGCATGACAGTAACTCCTAAAGGTTACAAACTTCGGGAGGCACCGAGAGTCTCGACCATAATGACTATACCACCACCCGTGGTACACACTGTCCCGGAAGGACAGATTCCCCATATACCTTTTGGTGGAAACGAAAGCATGTTTGACAGAATGAATGAGTTCCAGGAACAATTCCTGGAGATGCAGAATGAACTACAAGCCATTCTCGGTCAGGATCTATTTGGAAAGGACGCTGCGGACCTTTGTTTGGTCCCCAATGTGAAAGTTCCACACAAGTTCCAAGTGCCCGACTTTGAAAAATACAAGGGTAAATCTTGCCCTCAGAGTCATTTAGTGATGTACGCTCAGACAAAGAACCAGGAGCTGCTGATTCACTACTTTCAGGATAGTTTAACCGGTGCCGCATTATAATGGTACATGGGTTTAAACCGCGCTACGATCAGCATGTTCAGATATCTTGGCGCTGCTTTTGTTCAGCAGTACAAATATAATCTGGACGTGGCACCGGACAGAGATCAACTCAGATTGATGTCACAAAAGGGCAAGGAAACCTTTAAGGAGTACGCTCAGAGATGGCGTGAAATTTTTGCCCAGATTTGTCCACCTCTTGAGGAAAAAGAGATGACATAATCTTCTTAAAGACCTTAAGCTCATTTTACTGCGACAGAATGGTCGCCAGTGCGCCCAATGACTTTACCGAGATGGTGGGTATGGGGGTTCGTGTTGAGGAAGCAGCCCGGGAAGGACGTTTAGTAAAAGATGCTGGATCATCAAGTAGTACAAAACGATACGGTAGTGCTCTTCCTAAGAAAAAAAGCAGGATATTGGGAATATCTCTCTCAGAAAGCAAAGGCGACGTTACCAACCAGTAGTAGCTGTAACTCTTGCTATCAATCTTGCGCCTGTTCCTACGTATCAACCTCAGGTTGCGCAGAGCCAACCTAATCAACAGCAATTTCAGCAAAGGACACAACAATCTCTTCAGCAGACTCGTCCTCTGTACGACAACAACCGCATTACGCTACCACCAGGGTTCGACCCTATACCAATGTTGTACACAGAACTGCTTCCATTAATACTGGTCAAGGGGCATGTCCAAACCAAGCCTCCTCTTACAGTACCAGGAAATCCGCCTTTTTGGTTCAAAATGGACCAGACTTGTCCTTACCATCAAGGAGGACCAGGGCATAACATAGAAAACTGTCTCAGTTTCAAATCTGATGTGCAAAAGCTTGTTAGGAGAGGGGTCTTATCTTTCAAAGATATGAATCCGAATGTTCTCACATGCCCGCTGCCTCCAACAAGGGAAAGCTGCAGTCAATTTGATAGAGGGGGAGTCTAACAACATCTATCAAATTCATGATGTACTCTTATTAAGGGCCAACTTGGTCAAGATGCATTGTAGACAGAGTGGATATGGCCATGTGCCAGCTCATAATTATCACCGGTGTGATATCTGCTCTAAAAACAATCAAGGATGTTCTGTGGTGTAATCAGCTCTACAGGAACAATTGGATCTCGGATGGATCCAAGAGCATCGAGTTCGTGGAGTCAGCATGACCTATACGAATTCCAACATCATTCAGAACCACGACATCCGTGCAATGAATGTCAACTTGGTGGCGATGCACTCAAGGCAAAGCCAGTATCATAATCTGGTGCGGCACGATTACAATTCCGGTCTGACTTGCTCGGTAAACAAACAGGGATGCTCTTTTGTACCAGAGGCCCTCCAACGTCAGATGGATCTTGGATGGATCCAGGACTACCATGATAGAAATCCTTATCAGATCAACATGATTCAAATATTTGATATTCGTCTGATGAATACCAACTTGGTAGAGTTACATGCCAAGCAGGTCCAACTCGGTTTTCTCACTTCGCATGATTATTTAAACTGCAAAGGATGTTGTGAGAGTAACCAAGGATGCGCTCTCATTCAGAGAACTTTATAAAACTTGTTAAACCACTGGTGGCTTCCAATCTATATGGATGAAGACACGCAGAAAATTAGTGTGGTTGATGGGAACCCTACTCGGCATCAAAGTCAGGATGTCCGATCTACGGAAACAGATCTAGTGAGGTTACACTGCATTCAAAGCGGGCGTGGCCAGGTGCCACCACATAATTACGAGCGTTGTAGAGTCTGCTCAGAAAATAATCAAGGATGTTACCTCATGCGAGCAGCCCTTCAAGGTCAGTTGGATCGCAGGGAGATTCACCCATACCTAGCTTCGGGGTTCGTTGACTAGACGCCGGACTACTTCGCAGATCCAATAAGAGACGTGGTTGTAATCTCTGACCCTGAGAGGAACAAGGATGTTTGTACCATCATCCCTCTACTGGAAGAATCAAAGGTTCTTAGCAAGGAACTGATTGAAGTTACTTACGACAGTCAGAAAAATCAGAAGGCTCCTGTAGTTATCTATCTACCGGGACTGTTACCATATGAATCAGCTAAGGCAATCCCTTACAAATACGGTGCAACAATAACTGAGAATGGAAAGGAAAATCCATTGCCCTCCATCGTGAATATTGCAGACATCAGTCGAGTGACACAGAGCGGTCGAATCTTCAACCGAGGAGTTGGAGAACCTAACAAAGAAAAGGAACTTCCGACAGAAGCTCCTAATCCACCAGTCGGTCAATCCAGTGATCCCGACCTTTCAAAGAACAATGATGAGATGCTGAAGCTCGTCCAAAGGAGTGAATACAACATTGTTGATCAGTTGTTACAAACTCCTTCAAAGATCTCAGTGCTATCACTTTTACTCAGTTCCGAAGCCCACAGAGAGGCTCTACAGAAAGTCTTAAAGCAGGCCTTTATGGAACAGGATGTGTCGATACGACAGTTCGATAACGTCATCTCTAACATCACTTCCTGCAACAACTTAGGATTCAGTGATGAGGACTTGCCAGAGGGGGGCAAAAGTCACAACATGGCGCTCAATATCACAGTTAACTGCCAGGACGATGCTTTAGCCAGCGTACTGGTTGACACAGGATCGGCCATCAATGTTATTCTGAAGTCCACTTTAATGCGACTATCACTCAAAGGGTCCCCGATGAGGGGCAGTGAGGTCATCGTCAAAACATTTGACGGGTCTCAGAAAGAAGTTACCAGCGAAGTCGACCTTCCCATAACTATCGGTCCTCACACTTTCCTAATCACTTTCCAGGTCATGGACATCTGGGCAACATACAATTGCTTATTAGGAAGACCTTGGATACACCAGGCTGGGGCAGTCACTTCGAAACTGCACCAGAAACTGAAGTTCGTCAAGGACGATCAACTCGTCACGGTTTATGGAGAACAAGCCTTGCTCGTGAGCAACTTGTCATTATCTACTTGTGTAGAACCCGAGGAGGTTGTTGGAACTCAGTTCCAAGCATTGCCGGTGAGCAATGAGAATCAATCAGAAAAAGGAACCTCGATTTCCTCATACAGAGATACTCTCGAAGTGATTAAAAATAACAATACAAAAGGATGGGGACATCTTGTCATTCCTACTGATAATAAAACAAAGAAGGGTCTTGGTTTTTCTGCAACCTGCACCCAGACAGTTGCTAACGATGAAAGTCTTCATCCCATTCAAGACTTATTCCACAGTGGAGGTTTCCTTCACCCAGTGCCTCAAACAGTCCATACTATCAACGAGGGAGATTCCTCTGATACGGATGAGGAATGGAAGTCCTATCTCAACGGGGACGGTTATATGTCTCAGGAAGAGGTGCCTACGCCCTTTTACTATCCCGCACAGAGTCCTAGATTTATACCGAGGTCAGACGTCGAAATGATATATAGAGATTGTGATCCAGAAAGATGTCGTGCTCCACCAAACTCATTAGAAGAGGATACTCTGATGAAAGATAACTTTGACCATGACTATTATGGTCCAATGGATGGCTTGCCTATCTGGTAACCATACCCAGGAGACTTAGGGCAAGAAAATCAGCCGAACAATGAAAACTGGCTGAGCATCATTGAACAGAATACCTGTGTCCCCACCATGTCATGGGATCAACACTCAGGTCATTCAGAACCTATCCAGTACGACGATGAATTAGCAAAGCTTGCCGGACTAGAATTCATCAACTATGCTTTTCCCGAGGTCAACGTCATCGAGAGAGATGACTCCTCCAGTTCCAAATAAGTATGGGACACCTTAGGACAACCAAGTGGAAAATTTGACTTCATGGTCAAGTACACTGCTCCCGAAAGCTCTAGTATTAGGTTTGAAGATATCCAGCCAACTGGATGGGGAGATTTACCTGAGAGAACAAATACTATGCAAAATACAACAGAGGAATCCTCCTACGAAAACTCTGTCTGGGAGACAGATTCCAATGATCCTGTTCCGCCAGAAATCAGCATTATTTCTGAAGACAAATCCAGGAAGGTACCAGACTTTGTGATTCACGGAGGAGTTCGTCGCCAATGGGTTATTGTCGATGTTCCGAAGATTCTTCATAAGTCAAAGTAATTGTCGTCTTTAACCTTTCGCCCTGCTCAGGTGAAACAGATGTTTTGATAGGGCTCACTTTCTGTAAATTTCCCTCTTCGCTTCGCCCAAAGCGATCGAGTTTTGTTTTATAGGGCTGTAGTTTCAAGAATCGACATATTCATAAAAAAAATAACGTCGTTCTGTAATTTCCGCATTAATTGTTGTTTTCTTTTTGCTTTTTCCGAGAATGGTAATCCTAAAAAACAAATCAATCAAATAAACAAGCAGTTTTAAAAAAAAAAAGTACACTGCACAGACACTTACATTTTCTCTATCTCTTCTAAACACAAATCATACCGTCATGCAGATTGCTTGTTTTAAACCCCGTTGAAACATACGATCCAATTCCTTCTCCTAACTTTGAGTTTCCAATATTTGGGGCTGAAGAAGAAGTTGACGATGAAATTCCAAAAGAGATCTCCCGATTACTCAGACTGGAGGAAAGTTCCATTGAACCTCACAAAGTGCCGTTGGAAACGATCAACGTGGGTTCAGAAAAAGAGAGAAAAGAAATCAGAATTGGGGCATTGCTCAGTCCAACTGCCAAAGAGAGTTTGACAAAGCTTCTTAGAGAATTTCCTGATGTGTTTGCTTGGTCCTACCAGGACATGCCAGGGTTGGATACCAGCATCGTGGAACATCATTTACCATTACGGTCAAAATGTCCACCAGTAAAATAGAGGTTGAGACGGACTCACCCAGACATGGCCATCAAAATCAAAGAGGAGGTACAGAAACAGATTGACGCAGGTTTCCTCGCCACATCGGAGTATCCTCAATGGTGATCCAACATAGTACTCATTCCAAAAAAGGACGGAAAAGTCAGAATGTGTGTCGATTACCGAGATCTAAATAAGGCTAGTCCAAAGGACGACTTTCCTTTACCACACATTGACATGCTGGTCGACAGTACAGCAAAGTTCAAAATTTTCTCCTTCATGGATGGATTCTCGGGGTATAATCAAATCATAATGGCGCCGAAAGACATGGAGAAAACTTCGTTCATTACCCCATGGGGTACCTTTTGTTACAAGGTAATGTCGTTCGGTTTGAAGAACGCCGGGGCAACCTATCAAAGGGCCATGACTACTCTGTTTCATGACATGATAAACAAGGAGATTGAGGTATATGTCGATGACATGATTGCAAAATCTAAGACAGAAGAGGAGCATGTGAACCACCTGTCAAAACTATTCGAGCGGTTGAGAAAGTACAAACTCCGCTTGAATCCCAACAAGTGCACCTTCGGTGTCTGTTCAGGGAAACTTTTAGGGTTCATCGTTAGCAAGAAAAGAATTGAGGTTGATCCTGACAAGGTCAAGGTCATTCAAGAAATTCCTTCTCCGAAAACTGAAATACAAGTCAGAGGATTCCTGGGACGTTTGAACTACATCTCCAAATTCATATTCCTCATGACCTCGACATGTGCACCAATTTTCAAATTACTCAAAAAGAATCAGGACTGCGTTTGGACAAAAGACTGCCAAACCGCCTTCAACAGTATTAAGGAATACCTGTTGAACCCACCGATTCCATCACCTCCGGTGGAAGGAAGACCACTGATCATCTACCTCACAGTCTTGGAAGACTCAATGGGTTGTGTACTTGGCCAACAAGACGAAACCAAAAAGAAAGAGTCTGCCATTTACTATCTGAGCAAGAAATTCACCGACTGCGAGACTTCGTACACTATGCTTGAGAAAACTTGCTCCGCTTTGGCTTGGGCGGCCAAACGTCTTTGGCAGTACATAATTTGTCACACTACTTGGTTGGTCTCCGAAATGGATCCAATCAAGTACGTATTTGAAAAACCTGCTCTCATGGGAAGGATTGCCCGTTGGCAGATGTTGTTATCAGAATATGACATCGAATACCATGCTCAAAAAGCCGTTAAGGGAAGTATTTTAGCCGATCATTTGGCTCATCAACTGATTGACAATCAGGAATCAATCGGGTTTGACTTCCCAAACGAAGATGTCATGTATCTAAAAATGAAAGACTGCGATGAACCGCTACCCAGTGAAGGGCCATAACCAGGTTCCCAGTGGGGACTAATTTTTGACGGAGCTGTCAATCATTACGGAAACGGAATTGGGGCAAGCATCATAACACCTCAGGGTACCCACATTCCTTTCCCCGCCAGACTTACGTTCAAGTGTACAAATAACGAGGCCGAATACGAAGCTTGTATTATGGGTCTCGAAGAAGCGATTGAATTGAGGATCAAGGACTTGGATGTATATGGCGACTCAACTTTGGTTATCAATCAGATTAAAGGAGATTGGAACACATACCTATCCGGATTGATTCCTTACAAAGACTATACGAGAAGGTTGTTACCTTTCTTCAACAGAATCGAGTTTCATCATATCCCTCGTGATGAGAATCACATGGCTGATGCCTTAGCCACTCTCTCTTCCATGATTAGTGTAGGTCAATGGAACGACCTACCTAAGATCAACATAATGCACCTTGAACGGCCCGCTTACATCTTCACAATTGAAGCAGTCATAGACGACAAACCTTGGTATCACGATATCAAATGCTTCCTTCAGAAACAAGAGTACCCACCTGGGGCACTAAGAAAAGACAGAAAAACCCTCAGAAGGCTAGCAGGAAGTTTCTACCTGAGTGGTGATACACTCTATAAGAGGAACTTTGACATGGTCTTGCTCTGATGTGTAGATAGACCAGAAGTAGACATGCTGATAAAAGAAATTCATGAAGGATCCTTTGGCACTCATGCCAACGGACACACAATGGCGAGAAAAATTCTGAGAGCAGGGTGCTATTGGTTGACAATGGAATCTAACTACTACAAGTACATGAGGACGTGTCACAAGTGTCAGATATACTCCGACAAAATCCATGTACCGCCAACGCATCTCAAAGTTCTCTCTTCCCCATGGCCTTTTTCAATATGGGGAATCAGAATGATTGGCATGATTGAACAACCATCGGTTCATTCTGGTAGCCATTGATTACTTCACCAAGTGGGTCGAAGCAGCGTCATACGCCAATGTGACCCGACAAGTGGTGATCCTCTTTATCAAAAACAATATCATCTGCCGTTATGGTGTTCCTAGCCAAATCATTACTGATAATGGATCTAACTTGAACAATAAGATGATGAAAGAATTGTGCCCTGAGTTCAAAATTGAACACCATAACTCATCTCCCTACCGACCTAAGATGAACGGGCGGTAGAAGCGACTAATAAGAACATCAAAAATATCGTTCAGAAGATGGTTGTAACCTACAAAGATTGGCACGAGATGCTACCCTTTGCTCTTCACGGTTATCGCACGTCTGTCTGCACTTCAACAGGGGCAACCCCTTTCTCTCTAGTTTATGGCATGTAAGCAGTGCTCCCCATCGAAGTAGAGATCCCATCAATTCGGGTATTGATGGAAGCTAAGCTAACAGAAGCTGAATGGTGCCAAAGCTGGCACGACGAACTAAATCTGATCGAGGAAAAACGAATAACGACACTATGCCATGGTTATTTGTATCAGCAAAGAATGAAGAAGGCATTTGACAAAAAGGTTCGACCTCACGTCTTCAGGAAAGGAGACCTTGTGCTTAAAAAGATACAATCATTTCTAACTGATTCCCGGGGCAAATGGACTCCGAACTATGACGGCCCCTATGTAGTCAAGAACGCTTTCTCAGGCGGCGCCTTGAGACTTGCAACCATGGACGGAGAGGAATTTTCCTACCCCACAAATGTTGATGTAGTCAAGAAATACTTCGCCTAAACTTAAAAAAACGTCTCGGTGGATTGAAAACCCGAAAGGGCGGTCCAGGTAAAAATTAGAGACATGATCAAAAATCATCCCGGTGGGTTGGAAATCTCAAAGTACAATCCAGGCAAAAGTTAGGGATTCATGGCAAGTAACTATGTTTAACAAAGGGGCAAGTCCCTCAGCAGCAGTTACACTATCAGAAGAAAAACTCTAGTCACGGTCATCTTCGACAGAAGCTCAAGATGTCCCGAATTCAAAGTTGGTAGAAGGATAACGATCATTATGTTTCAATGTAGCCCTTTTCCCTCAAATTACCATTTTTAAACTTTATAAATACTCTATGGAATCACGCGCTTGGTTGATTTCCATCCTATCAATAAAATTTGAGCCCTTGTACTTTTGTTTGCAATTGTTATTTGTTTTAGCTTTATAGAACGACATTTTAACATGATCAGCGATTCTTGAAATAAAACAAAAACGAATTTACTTGTCCAACTTTTCTACTTTTAAATTAAAGATGGAAAATTCTTTTGACTGTTGAACATCGAAAGAATATCGATTGCTTCTCCCAAAGGCGGTTAAGCTTCAAAGTGCAGAATCAAAGTACTCATTCTAAACCAGTGCGCCTGAAAGAAGGATCAGTTATGTCAGATGTGAGTACTCCATCTGACATCCTCGGACGAGTTCTCACCTCTTAAGCCTGGCCAAAGGTTGTTCCCCGCAAGGACTATCTCTCCTAAGCAAGGCAGAATTGCTATCTTGGACCAGTGATGCTTCTTCTTCCCCTGCAGTGGCCGAGTATCCAGTCGCGTTCGTCCGTCAGTCTGTATGTCATGTCACTTTTGTCAGCATATACATATATACATCATGCATTATTGATTTACATTCACATTCATATTGCATTATTATCACTCTAGTCGGTCTTGTCCCCTAGTGATAAAAGTTCTCTCAATCGAGTTGTCAGTTCTTTCCTCGTCAGGAAATGTTGCGTCTGCACTATCTCGCTCCTCTAGTTTATTTCTGGATTGAAGCCGACCCTCAACCACTTTGATAACTTGAACCTCTGAAAAACAAGAAAACGTTCGACAAATGTCACTCTTCGCCATTGAAGATGATACCTTCGCTTTCCCGGATTAAGGAAAATCCCCAGAGAAATCCTCACAACTACAGACTCTCAGCAACACATTGATTTTTCTCTCCAAAAAGTCAATGTTAATGAAGTCATCAGCACCTCAAAATTGGATCATATCATATGGCATTTCTCCGAGAAGATCTCCGAGAAAAGTATGATGTAATATCTCCAAGCGGAAACAGTATCTCAAGAGACTCGTTTTCCCCGATAGAGTCGACAAATGGCGTCTCCAATAGAGAAGTTTATACCCCTCTACAACTCAGACGACTGGGTTCCCCAGCAAGTCTGACATCAAAAATTTTTCCATCAAATGTCATCTCCCCAGGAAAATTCGGCGAGAAGTTTGAGGAAAACCGCTGCGCACAACGTCCCTTGTCAAGAAAGTTTATTGACAAAAGAAACTTAGACCAGTTCATAGGCAGGAAACCAGGATCGAGGGGAAGTTTACATCAGAAACTGAGACCAGTTCCTTGGTAGGAAACTAGGATCGAGGGGAAGTTTTACCTTTTCTAAGCATCATTGCTTAGCAAAAGAAGATGGATGAGCAAACTGCCATTCATAACCACCATCAAAATTTTGGGTATTCCGATATTTAATCCTCTTGCACCCCGAATGCCCGAATACCTTCGCCATTCACACCTTCGGGTCCAAGAAGATTAAATAAGGGCATCTGTCATACCCCAAATTTTGACCATTAAGATTTCCCATCATTGTGCAAATCATCATCACAATATGGATGGGCCATCATACCTCATTAGTCTCCCCAAAGATGGGTGAGCATCCACTACAAACAGAATTAGGGTTTCAAGCCCTCTTTGAGCCTTAGACAAAGGATCAATCAAGGAATTGACATGATCTTCAACTTGTCTAACCTCTCAAACATCCACAATGGATCAAGAGGACTCCCACAGCAAGAATCAAGCACAATGTTGCAGCATTCCAGGTGGATCAAGCCTTAAGATTGCCAGTGTCACCAAATTAGGGTTTAGTCGACCAGGGCCTCCAGATGGAAATTTTCCTCTGGGCATGAGCCAATCCTTCAAAGCATAACCTAATATTCTCCATGGGACATCATGGACCCAATCATCAAGACAATTTGGCCTCAGGGGATGCATTCACAAAAATCAGGAATTAGGGTTTCTTGACCTAATTCACCCCCAAGTTGACTTTTGAGACAAAGCATGAGCCAAGACCTCAAGACATGATTTGAGGGTCTCTAATAAACCACATTGATCCATTTTCAACAATGGATTGATCCAAGAAGCTTGGGCAACAAGTTTCAAGTTCATCAGAACCACAATTAGGGTTTCTCGAGAAAAGTCAACTGTGCCTTTGACTTTTGACCAGGAGATGCTCCCAAACCCTAGGACATGATTCAATACACCCTATAAAACCTATGAAATTAATCCATTAAGTTTGATTTAGGTCAAGGACTTGATTTCATAAAGGATCGCACTGTTTGGAATGCATCTGATAAAAAGTCAACTGTGCATAAAAGTCAAACTTTGACTTTTTGAGATTTTTCACAATTATGGTTTTTTAACCCTAAAATGATGTTAATGTGTGATTAGAATTATCATTCATCAAGAAAAATCAAGAAAAGTGGGATAACTTGTAAAAGGGGTAACCATAAAAACTTAGAAATTTTCTAAGTTATGGAACAAAGTGGCTAGGGTACCAACTTTGGAGGATCATAACTCCTAAACCATAAGGCCATTTTTCCCTTCCAAAGCTGGATTTATCGCTCTCATGGCACTCTACACAAGCTTCAAACATAACTCATTCCAATTCCTCATGGACTTTGAGTTATGGAATGATCAAAATCACAAAAAGTGAAAATGTCACTTTTTTCCAACACTTAGTGAAATTTTCACTAAGTCAGAATCTGTCTTCACTTTTTTCCAAATGTAAGGGCATTTTTCACTTGGATCCAAAAAGTATCAAAATCAATTATGGTCAAACAGTTGTTGTATCATATGAAGGCTTTTCAAAATGGCCAAGAACTCCATCAAAGTCCATTTGAGCCATGAAATATGACAAAGCCAATATGCCTTGCTGCAAACTGTCATGGCAAGGGAGATTTGGGAGGTTTGCTCGATTTGCTCAAATTTTTCAAAGGGAGAGCAACTTTATCCATCTGAACACCTCAAGGGGGGACCAAGGAGGAACCAACACTGATCCCAAGCCTTCCAGGTCTTTGGAACCAAAAATAGCATGCCAAACCTATAAATGCCTAAAAGAGGGACAAGACTCCAATTTTGGATTGGAGCATTCAATGGATGCACCAAGGAGGCATGGACTGAGCCATTTCCAACTTAATTCAGTCAAGACTTAACCAAGACCAAGGGGACCAGCAGCCTGTGCCCTAACCTCTAGTCAATGGCTAAAGGAGACTTGGATTCTCATTGCTCAACATTAGCCAAACCTCTACTGCAGTTTCCATTCACTATTGCAGCCAAAACAAACTTGCTCTACTATAAATAGAGCTCAATTGTGTTCAGTTTGAGTACACCAAAGCACTACAACACTTGCTTTCCTCAAAATCTCTTTCTCTAGGCAAAAATACGTTCTTTAGCAAGGTAACTCTGAGTTTTTGAGTTAGAGAGCAATTCCACCACAGCTTATAATCCAAACACATCCAATATATCATATCAAAGCTGTCCAAACTCTCACAAGTGACCTGTAACACCAAAATTACAAAGTCACCTCTCAAAACCCCAAAATAGGACTTTTGTGCATTTCTCAAGCCATGTCTTGATTCAGTCACTTTCCAAACCAGATAAACCTCAAACACACTCCAAATATCATCCTTGAACTGTCCCAAATGGTTCCCCCCATCTGGAACACCATTTGAGAGAGTTGTTATTTTGGCCACTTTTGCCCCTTTTGCAAGAAAGAGCTCAAACTTGTTCCTGAGGTTTCCAGCTGATTCCAGCCATCCTAAAAGCTTCTAAGAGATCATTTGAGGTTGTTAAAGCATCAACTCACTTCTGGAACAAGTGGCTTGGCAGATTGCACAAAATCCCCAAAAAGGGGTAAGCATCACAACTTGGATTCTTTGAATCATGCTTTCTTTTGATGTCCACTGATCATGCACATCTTGTACATGTTATATGTGTTGTGTTTGAACCAATTTATCATGTACTTCATGCTTGTACCAAGAGATGGCATAGAAAATGTTAATCATGACCTATTTCAAAACCACTATCAGGTTTTTCAATAGGAGCATGATCTGAAAAAAATACCACCACCATTGGAATCCTTGTGAAATTCTAGGCAGGATAGACCTAAATTTTGTCCCAATCCATGGAGAAATGAGAAAGTTATGGTCTTCATGTTTTCAACCAAAATCTTGCCTTGCCTTGCCTTGGGCCAGGCCAAAAACAAGGCAAGCCTTGTATATTTGTGGTTATGTTTCAATCAACGGATGTATCACCACCCCAGTGGTAAGGCGCGCGCGCCCTATACACAAGAGGTCTGGGGTTCGAATCCCCCTCGCCCCAGATCCTCTTTTTGCTATTTTCTCCACTTTTTTATTGTTTTTCTTATTATTTTTAATGATTTGAAAAATTAATAACTCCCTCAATTTTAATTATTTTTTATTGGTTCTTTTTGTAAGAAATCACAAAAATGTTGAAATATTTTATTCCACAAAAAAATTAAATTTATTATAGTTATTTAATATAATTAGTATTTTGTGAATAAATTCCTTTTTAATTGTTTTTAAACATTTAAAAGTGAATATTTACCTTGAAAATCAAAACCAAAGGAGTTTTAATTCATCTTGTAATTAGAACCTCATTTTTCAAACCTCAAACAAAAATTACAAGTGGTTTATTCAAACTCATTTGGTATTTTTTATCATTTTTATTGATTTTCTTTAAATATTTACTTTTAAAGGAAAATAAAATTAGGGTTTCTTTGATTTCAAACCTCATCAATCATTTTCAAAAACCAATTGGCCTCTAATAGAGTGTAAGACCCAATCCCCTTTTAACCAAAACAATTTTGGGCCTCAGATATTGTATAAGTCCCTCTGTGTTAAAAGACAATCTCGGTGCGATCGCCAGTTGAAAATCAAACCCTTGGGCCTACCCTCGTGTTATAAGCCCCATTCTTTAAAAACCATTGGGCTTCTAATAGAGTGTAAGACCCAACCCCTTTTTAAAACCAAAATAATTTGGGCCTCAGATATTGTATAAGTCCCTATGCGTTAAAAGAAAACCTCGGCGCGATCGCCAGTTCAAAAATCAAGATATTTTGGCCTACCCTCGTGTTATAAACCCCATTCTTTTTCTTTAAACATCTTTGGGCCTCTTGAGAGAGTGTAAGACCCATCCCTTTGTACAGAAAACCCTTTTTTAAGCCTCAGTCACATGTATAAGTCCCTGTATAATTTCAAAACAACAGTGCAATCACTGATAAAACCTTGGGCCTCTCCTTGAGCTGTAAGCCCCAACAATATTTTCAAAGCACTTTCTCCTTTGATTTTGAATATAATATTATTATCAAAGTTTTCTTTGTTGAACAACTAACAAAACAGCATGGAAGCTCTACAACCGAGTAAGTGTTTACCCGTTTTCTTTATCCGCTTTCATATATATATATATATATATATATATATATATATATATATATATATATATATATATATATATATATATATATATATATATATATATATATATATATATATAACTATATTGTGGGGCTGCTCACTGTAAGTCTTATTTCACAAACTTTTATATACTTGTCAAATATCAACTGTGTAATACTAGTATAGTTATTTAGAGTTTTCCCCGACAACTACGTCTAGCACTAGGTAAAGCCTTGTTGGCCAATCTTAAATACAAACAAAACTAGATCCCTATAGGATTACCAAACACAGTCTTCCCTCCTCTTAGGGTTAAACAATATGGAGACGTGAAAGGCAACATTCTCGGTGAACCATTTCTTAGACTGTCACCCTTAGACATTGTCAAAGAAACTCTAACTCCCCAGGGATGATCTTTTCTCCGTGAATGGCATCTCTTGAGTTTCTTCCAAATTCTCGGACTTTCCTGGCTTGATCTATTCTCTGTGAATGGCTTGTCTTGAACTTCTCGGGGTTTGGGGACCCACAGGCTTCTTAAAAGCATCCCCGCATCCTCTTGGGCGTTGTACAAGGACCCTTTGGCTTCTTAAAATCTCTCATGCCTTCTCTTGGGCTTAGTACAAGGACCCAGAGACCTCTAAAGGTATAGGAACAAAACCTAGTCATCAATTTGCTAGAGCTGTCTTTCTGAGTCAAGCGTCAGACCAGTTAATGGGTTGACCTTCATCCCTTAACATGCCATCCTTCTCTTGGGCATTATACAAAGATCATTCACTACCCGAGAATCAATTTCTCAAAACACCAGTAGACTTGGACAGTCTCAATACCATTTGGATTTCCCATTTCCTTAAAGAATAGGAAATAACCCTGATCCTCCGATCTATCCCAAAGTACAACATTACCCATATAAGAACTGATTTTCTCTTTATCCAACATACTAGACCTGTCCCTAAACTGAAATAGTCACCAGCACGATAGCCTCCTCTTGGGCTTTGTACAAATGATTCTCCTTGGCTAAGCTAACCTTTTCAGACTCTCTTGTTGAGTCAACCCACTTTCAGCCTCTATCTCGGGCTTCGTACGAGATACAAAAACACTCTCTTGTTGAGTCAAACCTTTTATCCTCTATCTCGGGCTTCGTACGAGATACAAAATCACTCCCTTGTTGAGTATAAAAGACTCTGTTGTTGAGTCACTTCCCTTTCAGCCTCCATCTCGGGCTTTCTCTTGGGCTTTGTACAAGGACCGAGAGACCACTAAAGGTATAGGAACAGAACCTAGTCATCAATTTGCTAGAGTTGTGTTTCTGTTTTTGCTTGGGCATTAAACAAAGATCATTCACTACCCGAGAATCAATTTCTCAAAACACCAGTAGACTTGGACAATCTAAATACCCTTTGGATTTCCCATTTCCTTAAAGAACAGGAAATAACCCTGATCCTCCGATCAATCCCAAAGTACAACATTACCCATATAAGAACTGATTTTCTCTTTATCCAACATACTGGACCTGTCCCTAAACTGAAACAGTCACCAGCACAATAGCCTCCTCTTGGGCTTTGTACAAATGATTCACCCCGGCGGAGCTAACCTTTTCAGACTCTCTTGTTGAGTCAACCCACTTTCAGCCTCTATCTCGGGCTTCGTATGAGATACAAAAACACTCTCTTGTTGAGTATAAAAGACTCTCTTGTTGAGTCAAACCTTTTAGCCTCTATCTCGGGCTTCGTACAAGATACAAAATCACTCTCTTATTGAGTATAAAAGACTATGTTGTTGAGTCACTTCCCTTTCAGCCTCCATCTCTGGCTTCGTACAAGATACAAAATCACTCTCTTGTTGAGTATAAAAGACTCTCTTATTGAGTCAATCACCTTTCAGCCTCCATCTCGGGCTTCGTACGAGATACAAAACCACTCTCTTGTTGAGTATAAAAGACCCTCATGTGGAGTCAAAACCTTTTAGCCTCCGTCTTGGGCTTCGTACAAGACACATATAAAAGTACCCTCTTGTTGGGTCAATAGCATCCTCTTAGGCTTTGATTAAGGAAAACCCTGGTTGAGTCAATCAACCTTTTAGCATCAAAATCTGTGCCTTGCTCATAGTATACAAACATCAACAACTCCTTTTCCTTCATCTAATTGCTGTAAGCGGCAAGCCTCTGGATTATTTACATCCACGCCACTGTCCCTCTTTTAGCATGAGAAATTCCTAAGGAAAGATGGCATTGCTCTAAACTGAGTTAAAGTCTTCTCCTTCAGGTTAAAAATCCCCTATAAAGGAAATTATGGCATTGCTGGATTCATACATCCCAGTTAAAGTAATTCTCCTTTATAATCAGTCACCCCACAGTTGTGACAAACAAACCAAATATCCCCTTTAGAGATGACAAATTCTCTCTAAAGTCAAAACCCTCCAGCTTCACATCTTGGGCTTCGAACAAGATACAAATAGACCTTTCAGCTTCACATATTAGGCTTTAAACAAGATACAAACCACGTTTAGGTTCACGTCTTGGGCTTTGAACAAGACACCAAAACACCCTTTTTTCCTCCCATAGAATAGGAGGAACTACGATCACTCTGATTTCCCTGTTTTGTTAAACGGGAATACGTAGGCATAAGATTGAAAAATCTTAGCGAGCACACTAATCAAAAACACAAATCCCATACCTTCACACATCAATTGAAAAGCATAAATCCTAACATCCTCACAAATAGTCCCGTCATTTCATTCTTAACAAAATAAGCAGAGAGAGGCCCACAATCTAAACTGCATCTGTAAACCAACAGTCATCTGTTTAAACTCAGTATGCAAACAGGGTTAATTGGAGACATCTATTTCCCTTCCTTAGTCAGTTTTAATAGGATAAAAAATGAATCGAACTGTAGTACCCCAGAGCGACAGTGCTTAAGAACCACGTCCAAAATCGCTCGCTACACGTAGGGATCAACAAGCATTCTTCGCCTACCAAAAGGCCAAGACACAGTGGTTGGAAGAAATATGTGTTGAAGGCTCCAGAGTTTCCAATTCATATTTTGGGAAATATGGAACCAATGGTTGCTGCTGAAGGAGAAAAGAGATCCATGAAAAAAGAGAAGGGAAAGAAGAAGAAGAAAGACAAAGAGGCAAATAAGAAAGATGTTGGTGAGACTAGCAAGGGCATGTCTGCAGACACCAGTCAAAGCAAAAATAAAAAGAAGAAGTTAAGGAAGGCTTATCCATCTCCACCTCCAGAAATGGAGGAAACCCCAAAGAAGAAAAAGCTCAAGGCTGAGTGGAAAAAGAAGGAGCCGGCTGTAGGCATGACACCGCCTGCAAGCCCTGTAATAAACGCCAACAAATTTGACCTGAATAAGTCAGACCAGGAGGAGGAAGGAACAAAGAAGGATGAAGTTGTAGAAACCATGTTATCAGAAGCAGAAAAAGATGTTGGGGACTTAAACAGGGTGGAAGCTACTGAGGAGGAAGAAAGGAGTAAGAAAAAGGAGGGTGTTGAGGAAGAAAAACTGCAATCCAAAGGAGGGACGGAGGAGAAGGATTTGGAAGGAATAAAGATATATTACTCCTCTACAGAAACTGAGAAAGAGGAAGTTGCTAAAGGAGTCGATGAAGCTGACAGTGACGAATTAGAAAAGACAGGAGCTGAGCCTGACGCAGATAAAGAAGACAATGTTCCGACGGAGCAGTCAAAGGAAAGTGGAGAACAGCCACAACAAAAGGCAATGAGTCTTATGAAGACTGCTAGGAAGGAGGCTGTTGCTGCTACAACTGAAGAGGGAGATGTCAAAGGCCCAGGATTGTAGGAGAACAAGAAGAAAAAGAAGAAGCAACCTCTGCAGGCTCCAAGGAAAAGCTCCAGGCTAAGGGCCTAAGTGGTAAATGTGGAAATACATGAGCACTGTCTTGCCACCTCTCACCACTAAATAGTGAGGACACTGTCCTTACTAAGTTTGGGGGGAGGGCATCAGTAATCAGCCTATTTTCACTCAATTTAACCCTGTTTCTGTCTTTTACTGTCGTTTCTACCTATGACTGTTGTTTTATGTCTAAGTTTGGATATTGTGTTTGGTTGACCATGTTTTGAGCCAAATGTTTTAGTTTAAAAGTTTTAAATTTTCTTGTGGGGATGCTGTTACGCTCCCAGAACATGATGACCTGCAGTTTGATGTTTTGTTTGAATGATGTGTGTGGCACTTTTTGGTGATTATTTCTTTCATGTTAAAATGGTGTGAAAATGGTGTGAATCATAACTTAGAATAAGGAAGAACTAGGGAATATGGGGATCTAACTAAGTCAGGAGCGGAAACTTTTAATTTCTGGGCTTAAGAATAAAAAAGGGGAATGAAGCTGTTAGGTGTTAGGGAAGCATGGTGTAGGAGTTTCACCAAATGAGTTTGATAGAGGAGATTGATGTTCTCAGTCACGTCAACACTAGTATCCTAAACCAGCCTGAAAATTTTTTCCAAGAGAAACTGAATTTTGAAAATCAAGGGAAAGGTTGAAATCCTAGGAATCACAAAGGGAAGGACAAGAAGATTTAAATAATGATTGAGACGACCACAGAAGGGAAACACTTCACACAAAGACATGTTAAAAAAAATTTCAAAGACCAACAATAAAGTTCCTGTGCCCGAAACTGGAGGAACAACAAGCGTCTTCATCATAATATTCATTTGAACTCACATGAGAAGATTCTGAGATGAGACATGTTGCCAAAAAAAATAGAAGAAAAAGAAAGAAAACAAATAATAAGTGGGAAAGTGTGGTCCCAAATGTGTTAGTCAAAAATATCAAATGAGAATCAGGACAGAATTCCCTAGTGAAACCAAAAGAGAAGAGACCCCACTCAAGAAAGTACACAAGGAAGAATCAAAAAGAGGAAATTGTGGCTTATTTTCTGGAAGAGTAAGGTCGTGACATGAGACGTCAGTTCCCCTTTGGACTAGCAAAACATTGGGACAATTTCAAAGCTGAGCAACTCGCACCAGTACCGCTTCCTTACCTTTCCAAATCTTAAAGCCTCGTCACCCTGCTAAGCCTGTCTGAAGCTGTTGAGAACCAATTACACTTCCTTATGTCTTTCGATGTCACATCACCTGAGGACAGGCGATCATTCAAGTTTGGGGGAGTGATAACACTATTTTAGTGTGTTACTCTTACCCAATATTTGTGACATTTCTAGTTCATGATTTCACTTTTGTAGCATGAGTTTAAGGTGTTTTAGCATGATTTAAGCTTTAAGCACTTTATGTGCTTCTTTTACGTTTTCATTGTGTTTGTGCTCTAAAAGGAAGATAGATGATGATGAGAAGAGGCATGACCCCAGTTGCCAGAGTCTGGAGCAGCATGAGGAGCTATTTGGAGAGCTGATGGTTTAATCAACCATTTCACCAAGAGAGTTGGAGATTGATGATGAAAAGCCAAGAATGACTAGGGCTCACGTGGTAGCACTATGAAGAGCAATGGAGCAAAAGGAAGGGATAAGATCAAGAAAGCTAGAGGACAAAAGGTAGTACGGTAGGGACCACTCAGCAGAGGACGCCCAGCACCAGCACCACCAGCCGTCTGCTCTGCTCCACCAGCCTGCTCCACCAGCCTGCTCCAGCCGCCTGCTAAAAGCAAATTTGTCTCCCACCAACATCTGTACCAAATTACTTGCAAAGGAAGGATTGATGAACAGCTGTCCCACATAAAGGATTTGATTTGGGCCTAACCTTATTTTCCTCAAGAGACCCACGATCCAAGAGACGAGGAACAACCACTTCCACTCATCATTATTTAAAGAGAGCTTGTGCATTGAAGACGGGGAGACAAGAGATTCCACACACAACAATATTTTATTTTTAGTTTTTAAAGTTATTTTCAGTTTCAAGAGTTAGAGTATTAGTAGAGAGTATTCTTTTCTTCTCCAGACCTGTACACTCTGCTGAGAACCGTCGTGACTGAAGAGAGTTGTTGCTGTTTATCCAACACAAGAGATCTCCAAGTTATTAGTAGGTTGCATTTCTTCACTACATTTTGTAAGATGATATTTCCTATTAATTTCATTCCAGTAGTTTGTACTCAGCTCACTATGAGCTAAACCCTTGCTTGATGAGACTAATGAAGTTAGTATAAAAGTGTTTTTATGTTAATATGGTGTGTTGGCTAGTGTCTTATTTTGTTATGTGTTTTTATGCTATAAACTTGGTTCTTAGAATGATCAACTAGGAAAAAAGTAAAAGCTTGTTGTTGAGAGAGATCCAATAAACAAGTGGATTTCATAACAAAAGTGGTTAATAAAGTAGGATAGAGATATTCACTTAATTCAACTTACTTAGAGATAAGAAGTTGAGACCACAAAGATTTTTCAGAATTAAAACCAGACGTATTTTAGGATTACAAGTGAGACTTAGAGATTTGTTCCCTTGCCCTAGTTATACATGTTTTTGATGTTGTAGAGATACACCACTAGATCGCGTCCTGGCCTTTTGAGGCCCGACACTTCACATCATAAAGACATCTCAAACACCCAATACTAATGGATTTAACTCATCAACTATTTTCTCTGATATTTTAACTCCTTCTTAGCTTTCAGTTATTTTAGTTATTTGTGTGTACTCTTGTTTCTTATTCTCATAATTCTGTTACCTTGCTCATACTTTTCTTAAACGAAGAAAGCTAATATTAGTAGTTCAAACACTTTACACTTCCCTGTGGGTTCGACCTTTATTTTATCACTTGCTACATTACCAAGCATGTATACTGGCACGTGACACCATTTCCCTATTATTCACAAGAAACGCATTATAAAAATTAGAGTATAGCTTTATGGGGAATTAACACTAGCCTGTCGGAGTCTAGCGTGCAACGATCTCTTTGGTTCTGCTTCAAAAGGAAAATCATCTGAGGGTTTCCCTCGCATACACAGATTAGACAAATATCAGTAATAATAAAAATTATAAAAATAACAGAAAATAAAATTTTAGTCGCGGAGCGACAAAATTTCAATTGAACTAAAATTAAAACTTTTATTTTGGCAGTCCCCGACTATGGCGCCAAAAACTTGATCGAAAAAATAGCAAGTGTACTATTTTCGCCGATGTAGTTAAAATATGGGTAATTCCCCAGTATCGATCTCAAGGACTGTGTATGAATAATTCGTTCTAATTAGAGTTCAATCAAACAAAAATAACTTAGGGGTTTGAATTTTGATTGCAAAATTATGAATTAACAAGAAGAAAATAAACAGTATGATAAAATAGGTTTATGACAGATATGAGAAGTATGCCAGGGTAAGGTGTATAATTTGCAGTGTAACGACAATGAATCCTTATTTCAAAGAAAAGTTCAAAATAATTAATTTCCTGACTGATCCGCTGTCGCGCACGGGTCAAAAACGAGTTTAAGAAAAATGTAGTAACGGGAAGCGACACTCGGATGTCGTATCGCAAGGATTCTTGTTGAGAATTTAACCAATTGAAAAAAATGATTGGGGGGGTTTGTTTTCGATTTAGAAAAAGTGATTAAAAATATAAGTGATTACAGTTACGATTAAGGAGTTAATCTACTGATTCGATTCCTACCTATCATCGACTATTATAACTCGCAATCCCTAAGCGGATTCTATATTCCTGTTCGATCATAAAATCAATCAACAAGCATTCATGAAATTATAAGAATTATGTTTCCTATTTGCCGATCACAAATCAATCAACAAGCGTGAATGAATTAAGCACTCGGTTAAGAATAAAGTGAATTAACGAATTAAGCAAACAATAATACGCAAACAAATTTAGGGTATATGCATCAATCGAACCAAACAAAACTACCCTATGATAAATCGAATTAAGAAAACAATAATCATACAATAGAGTTGAAGGAAACAAAAATTATATTGCAAATTAACTACGAAGGGATTTAGCTCTCCATATAAAATCGTACAAAAGAAAAAAGAATTATTCGTGAATAGAGAAAGGTAGGTAATAGTTGTACGGCTGAAAACCTTATAAAAAAAATAAGGTTTTTCGCCACTAACTCAAACTGAGTCGGAAACATAAACCAGACCCTTAAAACGGCCGAAACAAATTATTTTGTAAACTCAGAATTCGGGTTCTGACTTCAATGACTTATTTGTCCATCTTTCACTCCGAATCAGCTTCTGCATAAAACACAAAAGTTGTAGCTCTCTGTCTTAGCTTTCCGTCGACTGGTAGAACTTACGGAACGGCATCCCGTAGCCCAAGTTATGACCTGCGCAGTGAAAGGTATCAAATAAGTGTTAATGCTGAAAAATAAGCTGCGAAATTAAAATAAAGGTAAAAGCAAACTTAAATATGAAAACACATTAAAATAGTAAAAACACTCAAATAAACTGTAGGAACGTCTAAGTACAAACATAAGAGACTGTGCATTAAAATGTACTGATCGAATTCTCCTACACTTGAACTTTTGCAGTCCGAGCAAAATAGAAATCAAAACTCAAGAAATACAACAGCATTCAAATACTCATTCTAGGCTACAAACTCTTCTTCGGTTAAGATATCATCGATAGGTACTAATTGAAAGCACCTTTAGTTTGATAAATTTTGGTAAAACACATGGATGATAAAGATGAATAAATCTGGACTGAACAAAGATGTCGAAGAAGATGTCATAACTTAAAGTCATGACATCCTAAAGTACTGCACTGATTTAGCAAGAGGATAATTCACATGGATCAAGGACTGAAGACTGAAGCCCAAGGAAGCAGAAGACACTTTAAATAGAAGACTTAGACCTAGGTTTTTTAGGCCTTTAGAACGCCTGTTGTAACCTTGTTTTCTTGCGTAAGAAACAAGGGTTTAGGGTTTTGAGAGTCGTTGACTCTCTAGGTTGTAAGTCTCCCTTTGGATCAGTTGATACACTGTGGTAGATATAGGTGTCACACAGATCCATAAGCATTGAGGTATTGGATTGTGTATTGTTCTTGGATGAAGCTTTTAAGCAAATCCGAGTTATCTTGTTTGTCAAGTAGGCTTGACAGATTTCTGTATTGACAGGGACGATGAAGAAATCACAGTTGGTGGTTGAGGGAAGTGAGTGGGGTATCTCGTATCAGGGTTCTAAACATTTGATTTTAACCTTGGTAAAGATGTTCATGGGGTAGATGTTAGGGATAAAGTTGTAAACGTGGGAGTTTAACTTTGTAACAGTCTACACATAGTGAAGTCTTCTTCCTGGATTGGTATCCTCCAGATGTAGGTGAGTTGCACCGAACTAGGTTAACAATTACTATGTTCTTTATCATTCTGCAGATTTATGTTTTCTGTTAGGGTTCATAATGAACATGTTGGATCAGATGTCGTGACATCTGTGAGGATACAGGTCTGATATTCAAGGTATCAGTCTGTTGTTACGCCTCCAAGTTTAAAAGATTATGTCGCACAATTTCTTGACATGTGTTAGGACATCTGTTGTCTACATAGGCCAGAATTTTAATTGGTATCAGAGCAGACATCCTGTCTGGTTCTGGATGAGATCCTTGGGAGATACTTTCTGGCGTTTAAACGAGGAGGAGTTTTGGAGATCAAATCAATCAACTCAGATATACTCAAGGGTATTAATGGATGAGATGGATGTTCTGGATCGATGGGAATAACCCGGAGGTTGTTCATGTTGCTGAGGAGGTTCTATAACAACTACAGGAGAAATGGCTAGTTCTCTTGTTGGTGTGTCTTATAAGATGTTCTGACATCTTATTAGGGAAAGCAGGATCTATTCCTTGGTGGTTCCGCTGCATGAGTTTTTTATGGAAGAGCTCTAGAATTACGGGATTCAGGAGTTGTTGCTGAAGACAGTTGGTGGAGGGTCTCAATCGTCGGCCTCTATATTTGAAGATATCTGCATTCTTCTATTCCAAAGTCAGGAGCGATGGAGTGAAGGAAGTTGTGGTTAGATATCTGGTATAATAACTTGGTACTGGGAAGCTTGGTTTCCTGGTGCAGTTTGGAGTCGGTTGAAGAGGAGGGGAGTTGAGTGAAAGTTTATCAGGTTCTTGCTCTAGGAGTTTGGTAAATGTTTGGTCGGCTAGGTTGTCAAAGATACTTGAGATGTCTCTCAAGTCATCTCATAAAGACATCTATGTCGTGTATCTGGAGTTTTCTAGTTACTCTTCTGACTAGAAGGTGTTTCCTTGAGACACAATCTGAAGAACATGGAAGTGATTTATTTTCACCATCCAAAAACAGCAAGGAAGGATTCATCTCTCTTGACCCTACGAGTGGATCCAATCTGATTGAAGATTTGTTGAGGTAAATAAGACTTGTTCAGAGAAAGTCTTAGTTACTTGAGTCAAGGGTGGCAGCCTTGGTATCTCAACATTGTCATTGAAGAAGATACTTGTAAAAATATTGAATGCTTTATAGGTATTCATGACATGATCTGGTGGAGCTCAGCTACGGTAGTGAAGAAGGGTTATTGTACAAGGATTTAAGATCAATTTCTATTTGTGGAATCCACAAGTATTTAATTGATTATCCTTGAAAGTCAAGATTGAGGATGTTTTGTCAGATGTTCTAACATCTTTTCATCAGAGGCTTGGAGAATCATGGGAGGGGTTCTGCATTCACTCACAAGTCTCCAAGGTGTTGACATGGGATTATTGGCTTAGCATCTATTCCTGGAAAGTATTGTGAATGACTTGTCCAGATGGTGATGCTGCTGAAGATGGAGATGGAAGATTATGAAGACATCATAATCTTGATGGTTACAGCTTGGTTCAGTTTGTTTCTGATCCAGGTACTTTGGAGCATAGTGTTTGCTCTGGTTGCGAAGGTCGAGGATAAGTGGTAGTTATATCTGGCTTTCTACTGACGGCTCTACTAAGGGAAGTGGTATTCTTTGGTATTGCTATGGGGTAGTCTTGGACTACTTATTTTCTGAAGATTCAGATGTGGCAGGTTTGAAGTCTTTGGAGTTTCAAAGAATAATGAAGGTTGTCTACTCAAAACTTGGTTGTTGAATCAAGTCTGTGAGAGCATGGAAATCCTTTTCTACAAAGGGACGAGGTTCTTCTAAGTGGCAGAAGGAAGAGCTGAATTCAACAGTTGGATGTCATAATGTTTTGACATCAAGCTTAACATCAGAAGTCTCAGCTGGTGATGTGGCACATCAGCTTAAGATAAGGTGATCTATAGGAGAATGGGAGTGATGGATTCTTCAAAAAGATCTATCTCATGCAGTTTGCGGGAAATGTGGATGAGAAGATGTTACATGACTAAGAGGCTTGGTGGATCCTAGATGTCTTGCTATAGGGAAAGTAGTTCGTGTGACTTGAAGATCAGGTTTCATTAGTAGATTAGGGTATCTTGTGGGAATTCTGAAGATGAGTGAGGTCAATCAAAAGGTGGCATTTGATTGGTTTCACAATGTGCGTTCAAGCAGGATGCTTGAAACTGATTGCTCTTGTGTGTAAGAGTAGTTAGTTAAATTGGTTCGAAGGTTCGGTTTCTCTGGGAGCTTGTGTCAGAAGTTCTGGGTTGAGAATGGAAGCATATCTTCTTGGTGGTTGAGAGTTTATTTCTCTCTGGGTTCCTGAATTCTTCTTTGTTTAAGCTGGTGGCTCAGTGTTGTGTGAAGATCTTCAGTGTGGATTACTATGCTGATAGTAAGTCCAGTAGTGGAACATATCAAGAACCATGGTGTGTGGTGTCTATGATGTGTGGAAGATGTCTTAACTAATGTTAGAGCATCTTTGGGTTGGATATCCTTGGTGAAGGATCTCAGGTTCTGTGATGAAATGGTTACTTGCATTGTGTCCAAGAAGTATCTACATGATCATCTGGGAGAATGATAGAGTAGAAGGGTTCCTTGGAAGGAGGATGTAAGTGTTTGTGAAGACTGAAGTGAATCACGTGTTGATTGCTTGGAAGTCTGTTTCCTGAATGCATTCAGAAGTGGAGATTCACCATAAATCAGAAGTATTCCAGATTATCATACGGGAGAATGATAGAAATGACTGTCTTGGATTGCGGGGTGTTTATCTCTAATGTTGGCCTGGTGAGGTCAGTGGAAAATCTTGCATACGAAATTTGAGCCCTTGGAGCAAGTCATGCTAGTAGTGGATCATTTTAGCAGCTGTGAAGTTCTGGAGCATGCATACGATAGTTGACATCATGGTAACAAACTAAGGGACCCTGCGCATCTCTTTGAGGAATGGGAAGCATTCTAATTCAATTAGTTTGTGCCTCAAGCAACGGGATATCTATACATGAGAATTCAAGAGGAGATCGTGTGGTGTATAAGATGGTTGTGGAATGAGGGGGATAAATGGGAGTTTGATCTCAAGCCAAGAGTTTGTTATGATTAGTATACACATCCTCACGGGATGCATGACTTTGGTCATGTGTGTGATATTATTGTTTCTTGTCAGAGGGAACAATAAAGATTTAATTGTTGGGTTCAGTAGGTGTGTTGAATAGAGGGTGCGCTCTTGAAGACATGAAGATGCGTCTTATGTTTTCCAGTCATTAGCTTCGGTGTTCAGTGGAGGAGCACCAGTTACCTTAGTCAGGGGGAGAGACCCCTTGGTCTAAGATGAATAGCTGGGAGGATGCAGTGGAAATTCCAGTTTGTATTTGCGTGTCAAGCAAACTGAGATGTCAACGAGGATGTCTTGACATTAGAGTATTGTTGAAAATTGTGGGAAACTTGGCAATGCATACACGAATGGTTCTTATTGGATGCTTGAGAATCATTGACTATGTCTGGGGAATTTATTTTTCTCTGCAGACTGTGATCGCAATGCTGTGAAGATTGTCGTCAATACAGGAGTTTTCTTGGAGAACAGTGTCTGACATGATGTCAGAACATTAACAAGGACATGCTTGATGGGAAATAAGTCTTTTGGTCGGCAGGTCTTACATTATGCGCGTGCTAAACATGTTCATCGTTACTCACATTATTGTTGGACGGTTTCCTTGAAGAAGAAACAATCAAATTTCTTTTGCCAGTGCACATTGGGACTTGGTAAAGTTACAACCTTGGAGTAATAACTACATTGAATTTCAACAGATCGTTACATTAGAAGGAAAATTATTGGTTATTTAAGGATGTTTCTAGAGCAGTTTTCCTCAAATTGTGGTTCTCTTTGTGATTCAGTCAAAATGTCTTTTGTTCGAGTCTGGTTTTGTGTTGGTTGGGTATGGGAATGCCTTAGTTTCTTTTGCCAATTTTTGGCTAAAAAAGGGGGAGTATAAGTCACTAGGTCGAGGAGGGCGAAGGATTCAAGGGTTGTTCTTGTAGTTGTTTTACAAGGATGATAAACAAGATGTTCTAACATCCTGTCTGCGTGTTTGTTTCCTTTATGTCTTGTGACTTGAGTTAAGAATCAAGTTGTGTCTTGTGACCTGAGTTACATGTTTTATATGCTCAGAATCAAGAAGACTACAACTGATCTCTAGAGGGGGATTGCATTTGAAAGGATGTCCTATGGTCTTTGGTTTAAAAATTTTTTACTGAATTCTTTAGAAGTTTCTATTGCCTGGACAGTTATCAAAATTGACTCATCCTGGTTTACTACTTTCCTCAAGAGTGGCAGTACCGTCTCATTGGTTAAGGGGGAGCCAGAGTTATCTTCTTCCTCATATACATCAACACTGACTTGGTTTGCACAGTACTCCAATCATAGCCGCCACTCAGGGTGAAGAGACGTTCAAGATGTGTTTTAGCCAAAATTTGTCAAAAGGGGGAGATTGAAAGCACCTTCAGTTTGATAAATTTTGGTAAAACACATGGATGATAAAGATGAATAAATCTGGACTGAACAAAGATATCGAAGAAGATGTCATAACTTAAAGTCATGACATCCTGAAGTACTGCACTGATTTAGCAAGTGGGTAATTTACATGGATCAAGGACTGGAGACTGAAGCCCAAGGAAGCAGAAGACACTATAAATAGAAGACATAGACCTAGGTTTGTTAGGCCTTTAAAACGCCTGTTGTAACCTTGTTTTCTTACGTAAGAAATAAGGGTTTAGGGTTTTGAGAGTCATTGGCTCTCTAGGTTGTAAGTCTCCCTTTGTATCAGTTGATACACTGTGGTGGATATAGGTGTCACACAGATCCATAAGCCTTGAGGTATTGGATTGTGTATTGTTCTTGGATGAAGCTTTTAAGCAAATCTGAGTTAGCTTGTTTGTCAAGTAGGCTTGACAGATTTCTGTATTGACAGGGACGATAAAGAAATCACAGTTGGTGGTTGAGGGAAGTGAGTGGGGTATCTCCTATCAGGGTTCTAAACTTTTGAGTTTAACCTTGGTAAGGATTATCATGGGGTAGATGTTAGGGATAAAGTTGTAAACGTGGGAGTTTGACTTTGTAACAGTCTACACATAGTGAAGTCTTCTTACTAGATTGGTATCCCCCAGATGTAGGTGAGTTACACCGAACTGGGTTAACAATTACTGTGTTCTTTATCATTCTGCAGATTTACATTTTCTGTTAGGGTTCATGATGAACATGTTGGATCAGATGTTGTGACATCTCTGAGGATGCAGGTCTGATATTCAAGGTATCAGCCTGCTGTTGCGCCTCCAAGTTTAAAAGACTATGTAGCACAATGTCTTGACATGTGTTAGGACATCTGCTGTATGCATAGGCCAGAATTTCACTAATCTTGAACACTAAGGATATCATAAGAACACTAATCCGCAATTGTGCAGTCATAAGCCTCCCTCTTATACAAACCAATCTGAATCATGTTATTATGCCTAAGCTTAACTTACTCATCCTCCTTTTTTCTCTCTTTCATTCTAGTGCAATCACATTAAGCCCGTTATCTATTCACACACATGGTAAATAAGCCTGTTAGTGACTATGATCCATATCTTGTCAATATTTCAAAGTTACTTTAGCAACAACCATTTTTTTCTTGAAGGTTTCACATCCGTTAGGCTAAATGACCGGGTGAGGGTCACCTAACTTAAAAGGAGGATTCCTATTCAGATTTCTTATTAAGCACGGGATCATTCACTTATTTGCATCAGCTTAATTACTTAGTGTGTGATTTCTAGATGGTGTTGACTGCTAGATAAACTACTGAAGAGCTATTAAAGAATGAGAACTCAAGGCTATGTCATAACAAATATTTAAATTGATTTCCATATTCGAGAGACTTAAGGTGTTAGAACGATACCGATCTTATAAAGTTTTCCCATGTCTCCACAATCTAACCTCAAATTAATCTATAGAGTAGCTTTGGGTAGCATCGATTAATCTTGAAATTTTTATTAGTGCCTTCTCCTTTTATTCCAGGATCAAAGAACCTTCTTCTATAGGTAAAAGTTTCGAATGAACAAGTGAAAGTGGCCTACTCTTTGTCCTCTGGTGCAATGTAGATCTCATTTTTAATAGCATCCAAACTCACTAAGTTAGGCCAACTTTGGGGCTGCCTCATCACTTTTTCTCCCTCTTCAATTGAGATCCTATGCATACTCATGGACTGCCTAATATCAAAAATGTCAGTCATTGTCCATCCAATTCCCTTCTTATGTTCTTGTAATAAATTTTCTTCCTGCTCAAATTGAAGCTTTGATGAATAATATAAATCCTTAAGAAGTGGTTTAGAAGGTGGTTGTTTGATGGAATGTTTGGTTGGGGTAGCCGGGATGTCGAGAGTTTCAGCCATATAAATAGCTTCATCTATAACTCCATCTGTAGGAAAAATGTCAACCTGCAAGGCACCCTCAATCTCAGCACAAACAGAGAAAAGGTTAGTGTTAGTATAGTCATCACATGAGTAACTATCATCAAAATCAGACAATGATGGAAAATCAGCTGCAAACAAATCAATACAAGTATCATCAACCGACTCAGAAATTAATTCAATATGAAAAATAGAATGCTCTTCTTCATCAATCTTCTTACTTTTCTGTACTTTATATAGGAAAGGTATCTTAGGTTCATACTCTTTTTCTTTTTCCTCAACAACAACAGAAGGCTCAAGTTCAGGTTCAGGTGTGACCTCAACAACTTTCTCATTTTTTCCGGGGCAGAATCTGTAACTTTTCTGGATCACAAGGATATTGCACTCACATTAGGACCTTTAGGATTTACCCCTATTTGAGCAAGTAGTTGGTTTGATCCTTGAGCTTGTTGTATGGCATTCATTGAAGTGGCAAGTTGTCCAATTTGTGTCTGCAAG
This sequence comes from Lathyrus tuberosus, assembly GCA_022829125.1. Classification (NCBI taxonomy): domain Eukaryota; kingdom Viridiplantae; phylum Streptophyta; class Magnoliopsida; order Fabales; family Fabaceae; genus Lathyrus; species Lathyrus tuberosus. Next base: position 14,491,205 of record JALAZF010000055.1, read on the forward strand.
GTCTGAATACTAGAATTTGTTCGTTGTTGAAATTGGAACTCATTTACAGCCAATTGTTTGACAAGGTCCTCTAATGAAGGTCCAGAAGGTGCGGCGGTGGTTACTTGTGGATGGTTTTGTGGTGGTGATAATGGTAACATCAATTGTTGTTTCACTAAAGAAATAAGCTCATCAAGTCTGGTTTCTAGAGCATTGTTTTAAGAAGAAACCTGAATCTCATTCACACCTTTTGTTTGGACAAAATTGTTTTTAGTTGTAAACTATTGGGAGTTGAGTGACATATTCTCAATCAAGGCCTTGGCAGCAGCTGGGGTCTGTAGCACCCCAAAATTTGCTCTCCTTACTTTAGTACTAACTGGCTTATGTTTCTTCTCATTTTGCATTATCATGTGTGCATATCATTGGTTCTTAGCATGGGGTCAAGGTGCCTGAGGCAGTTCTTCAAAGGGTCAAGCAAGAGCCCTTGTATTGTCCAAGAGAGCTCAGGTGGATCACCCTCCTAACCAGTGCAGAAATTAGGGTTTTGAGATTCTTGGGTTTATTGCTCTAATGGGCAAGATTCTTGGGTTTTTATCATCACCAAATGGCATATCTTATCTTTTTTGGAGAGGATACACATCATATTCAGAGGAATTTGGATTTGGAGATTGTCTTATTTCCTCCTAGACTGAGGGTACCCAGATTAGGGTTTGCTATAAAGTCAGTTTATTTCTGATTTTTTGGGCAAGACTTGATTCAATGGTATTCCTTGGGTCCCTAAGTATCTAAGAATGGAAGATTGTCCATCAGTTTGGTTCAGGAGAGATTCAATTGGCCAATGGATTGGGAATCGGGAGAATTGGGGAAAAGTCAACAGTGATAGGGGAAGTCAACTGTGAAAGTCTGAGGTTCTCTTCAAGGTTTTCAAGGTCTCACATCCTCATATGGTCTTCAAGAGTCAAGTTTCACACCATTTATCAAGAATCAAGGGTTGGTGCAAAAGTTGGATATGTTTTTCTCCTCTTTCCAACAAGTACTAGTGGGTCTCCATATCATTTGTGAAACTCAAGTTATGATCAAAACAAGGCAAAGTGGTTTTTAGGGTTCCATTTTCACAACTTTTGCATTTTGAGGCATAGTGACCTATAGTTGATTCCATTGCTTCAAGACATATTCCAACATCAAAGAATAATCCCTAAGGAGCATTGTTGGCCTTTAAATCAAGTGGATCCATGGTTTATTCATTACTTATTTTTCATTGTGCAAAAATTGCCAAATTATTGAAGTCTCATGAACTAAGGCATCTCAAGGCCCAAATCAAAATTCAGGTGTGATTAGCAAATGGAAATTAAGTGATCCATCATAGAATGTTTGGATATACATGCATGGAGGAGGGTGTATTTCACATAATGCAATTTTCCAAAATCACCCAAAATTCATTAAACAAAGAATTACCAAGGCCCAAATGTTGATCAGTGAATTAACCTAGCCTATTTAAGATTACTCATGCTAGGGTTAGAAGGAGAACATGTGATTTCAAGGAGAACCAAGGTTTGAACCCTAAAAGCTTCTCTCATTCGTATCTCTCAACCAAGAGGAGCTTTTCCAAAAATTCTTTCACAATCTTCTTTCTGGGGATCCACAGAGTACAAACCAACCATCCTTTGAAGCTAACAATAAGGATACGTGGTGCACAAGCTCAGGTTAGTGATATTTTTGATGATCATAAAACTCTCTTTTTAAACACGTATAATGTTGTGTGGCATCCATGGATCATTCTGATGTATTTATTTTTGAAATTGGACGTGTATATTGGTTGCTGCATGAGTTCTAAGTTTTGAACCCCTAACCTTTTTGCTTTCGAATCTCCTTATCTATGCATTGTTTGTGAATTTTGATTGCATATTTGAGTTCCTAGTTAAATTCCGATCAGAATGGTGTACCCCTTTACGTTTTCTGGAAAAATATTTGTTGCAGGTGGCCGGAGAGGGTGGCCGAAACCCTAGCTCCGGCGGCTGGTGAGGGTTCCGGCGAAGGGAGAGGCTGGAGGTAAGGGACAAAATCCTAGACGTCCGTCTACTTGATCGTGTGGCCATCATGCTGCCACGTTTTTATTTTTTTTTAGTTTTTATTTTAATATTCATGTGTTTATTACCCCAGGGTTGTTACCGTGTGCACCCAATCAATTTCCCTCATTTTAATTACTTTTTCTTTTGTTGACTTGTTTACGTACGTCTGATGAATCGTGTGGCCTTAATTATGCCAGCCAATTAAAAAACCCATGTGCCTAGCACGTGGGGGTGTAGGATAGTCTGAATACTTTGGTGTGCGTGTGTGCATGTTAATTATAGTGTGCTCCTTAATCATGATTGTTGATCATTATTACTTTGAGATTGTATTGACTTAATAGGGCGCGTCAGATTGATCTGAAGGTGAGGATGAGTCAACTGGGTTGACTAAGGTCCACGCGTGCCTCCTTTTTATTTTATTTTTTTTCTAATGGATTTTGATCTGGGCCTTGTTATTCGCACCCCACATTTTCCAGCCCAGGTTCATTCTCAACATGTTTTATTACTGAACGCACCCCCTAGCATATTTCTTCATTTTTATTTTATTTAATTATTGCATCTCATTTTTATTTTTTTAAAAATAGTTAATTGCATTAAAAAATCCCTAAAAAATTCATCTATCATATTTATTATTTTATTTTATTTTATTTTTATCATCTAAATTAATTATTTTAATAATTTCTTTCTTGTATTTATTTCATCATGTATACCATGACTTGTTTATTTTATTTCTCATCATCCATAAAACATTTTGAACTCATTCTTTTTGCATTTTTTCATCAACGCAATGAATTGCATTAAAATATTTTTCTCTCATTTTTAAAATCATTTCATATTGCATTTTAGTCCTCCCTTTTTTGCATATTGATCCATGTTTCTTGTCTGAACTTTGCATGATTGTTTGAGGGACTTTTATTTTGAATTTTGACATGATTTTTGGACATGATGTTTGCTTCTGGTTGAGATATGTTGATAATTAATTTGGTGATTTTAGGAGATGTTCTGCTAATTGTTTGATTGCTTTTATTTGAGGTCTCCTTGTTTGCATATCTATGGTCATGTTTGTTTACTTGTTTGAGAAGGCACTTGTGCCATTGGTTGAGATTGCTTATTTGAATTCACGAGTCATGTTTAAATTGTTATTGGTCACTTGATTGCCATTATATGTCATTTCTTGGGTTTCATTTGTCTCATTTCTTTTGCTTATGTCTGTTTTGTACTAACCTTTTATGCAGGGGCTGAGGTAAGTTATTTGAGGATGTGGATAGTTATCCATGACCATTCTCACTCTTTCTGTCTCTCATCTTTTCTTTCCTTTAGGCTTAGGTTTTCGTCCAACCTCACTAACCGTAGGTCATCCATGCATGATAACATTAGGACTCTTAGTTTCCCTTTAGAGTTTTCTTTGTGTCTTCTCTCTTCTCATCTCAAAACTCCTTGAAAACACTTAATAAGGATAAAGTGTATTGCGCACGAGCCTTAAGCGTGGGGAATGAGAAATGAGGGGCTTCCTCTCATCTTTCTAGAGTGCTTAGTGAGTGTCCTGTCTTGGGATGATTCGTTAAGTATTCGTCCTTGTGCCCTAGACTTTGGTGCAATGCAAGTTATGAACTAATCCAAGTCACTTCTGTCTTAAAAAATACAAACAAACTTCAAACCTTTTTGTCCTTCAGGATTGTCAAACTAAAGGCTATTTTCAAAAAGGGCACGTTACTTTCCGTCTGAGTCACAAACAGGCATCGACCCTAACTGTCGAACGCGAACTTGACGCCGCTCATAAAAAACACAAAAAGAACTTGGTCCGAACTACGTTGACTCTGAATTCCCCATTGCATAAAGGGGGTACGTAGGCCTAGGACGTCGACGTCCTACCGAGTCTGTCCTTGTTTTCCCCTTCCCCGTTTTAGTACAGCCATAGATGATAGGATAACTCACCCTTAGAATAAACAACAAGCGTGGATCCCATCGAGTACGATGGACGCGTGGGGTACTAGCACCTTCCCCTCGCGTAACCGACTCCCGAACCCAAGTTATGGTTGCGATGACCATTCCTTTCCCTCTTCCTCAGGTTTATGCGGTGTTCCCTTTCCCTCTCTTGGGATAAATTTACACGGCTGGCGACTCTGTTTTCCACGCCACTCTCGCGTTTGTACCTGGATGAAAATCCTGGGAGCGACAGCTGGCGACTCTGCTGGGGACGTTGGTTGACCTATGCTGGTCCATCCCTAAGCGAGTCAATCCTAGTGCTTGCTTGTCTTTGTTCTCTTTCGGTGTTTGTTTTTTGTTTTGCTTTATTTGTTGCATTTTATTTTTTACAGCTTTTACTGCATTGCATTTCATTTTAATTACAGTCATACTGGATATTGCTGTGTTGTGCTAGCTGTTTCTGTTTTGCAGGTTGGGTTATTCTGAGAGATAAGCCCAATACCCAGGCTTGAGTACACCCTAGGACTAGAGTGGAGAGTAGTGGGGCCTACGTGCCCGCTTGGTACATTTGTGTGTTCACGAAATTCACAACCAGACGAGGCTATCTTGGGACGCATTCTAACGTGTGTGTCTTGCGCATGTTAGGATGTCGATCTAGAGAGCTGTCGACTCTGGTGATCGATCATCGAGGACCTTAGTGGAAACATCCCTCTTTAGTGGTGACAGTGGCAGACCACATCCTGTGGCAAACCCATTCGCACCCGAGGGCCCACTTTGGAACTCCCATAGGATGGCCCCTATCTTTTGAAGAGAATCAATGGAGGCACTCCTTGATTGACGATAGTACTGAGGACCTTGTCGGATCTGGGAACGAATAGGGATGAATGTACCATTGTTTCTCGACCTCAGTGCCAGAAGCTGAGGACCTTCCATTTTGGAGAATCAGTTGAGGCCTCCTCGATTGATGATGATGCCAAACCAGAAATGGTGAATGTATCATCATTTCTCGACCTGAGAGCCCGGGATATTGAACACCCTAGTACCCACACGTGAGAGGGGATGGGTGTTTGCAGGTTTGCAGGTAACCGAAACCTTCAACCTACCCGGTTTTTTCTGGATTTCTCATCAATGTTTGATTATCTGGGTTCCTGGTTATCTCAGTGGTTCTGGGTTGTGGTTCTCGTTCAGTTAACAGCACAGCACATCCAGCAGTGTTGCCTTGATCCCATGTTTGCATGAGCATATCATTTTTCTTGCATTCTGACATGTTTTACATTTTTCAGGGCTTCCATCTTACTCTTGATTCCGGTTTTCTGAGGTTACCTTGGCATGGATGTCCAGAGAAAGAAGACTGTTGCCTATTCGTTCCCAGATCCGACCTTGACGTTGATTCACAAGCTGATTAGTATGGCTGGTCCCGGAGTTCGTACAGAGTTCAGTGGAGGGTATGGGAGACTTCTGAAGTTTGTCTACAATATCTCCAAGTATGAGAAGGATGTCATTCATACACTTCTTCAGTTTTACGATCCGTCTTTGCGTTGCTTCACTTTCCCAGACTACATCTTGGCCCCAACGTTGGAGGAGTTCTCATTTATTTTGGGAATCCCCATTAGGCATGACATAGTATTCTTTTCTGAAGAACACCCCGGGATAAAAGAAATGGCTATTGCTCTTCATATTGGTGAATCCGTTCTGAGCAGTAATGTTGAGGAAAAACAAGGAGCTAAGAGTTTCTTATTGAAATTCTTGTTTGATCAAGCTTGCATACATGTTAAAAAGAAGAATTGGACTGCTTTCCCAATGTTCCTGATCTGGTAGATATGCATGCTGTCAGAATCTTTATTTCAAAGAATCCTGTACCTACCTTGCTAGGTGATGTGTATCACTCAGTCCACTACAAGAATGAAAATAGGCGGGGAAAACCGTGAGTTGTTGTCCACCGCTCTTAGCTACTTGGTTTCTGAGCCATCTCCCCGAAGCTGGCGCCTTTGTTGATACGAAAGATTCTCTGAAGTGGTCAAAGAGGTTAATGGGCTTGACTGCTGACAACATTGTATGGTTCAACCGTGACTTGCTAGGAATTGAGATTATTTGCAAGTGCGGAGAATTCCCTAATGTACCCTTGGTAGGGAGAAGAGGTGGAATTAACTATAATACTTCCCTTATTATCAGGCAATTTGGTTATCCTTTGAAAGGTCCACCTAAAGAGTGAGATGTCAGAGAGTCCTTGTTCTTCAATGGTACTGGGGATCAAGAGATGATAAGGAAGATTGTGAATGCTTGGAAGCAGGTGACCAAGAAGGGAAAAACTTCATTCGAGAAATGTAACAACCTGGCTTTCCCTTCCTATAAAGAGTGGATTAAGAAGAGAGCAGAAGAGGAGTTTCTTCCCTTCCCGGTAGAACCACCATCTTACCCCTTACTGATTGAGCCTCATACCACAGTTGAGATAGGGAAGTTTAACAAGTTGTGGGCTGAAAAGGAAAAGTTGCGAGAAGAAAACAGTAAGCTACAAAGAGAGATTTATCAGTTGAAACATGAGCGGAGTGAAGCTGTTCATACCGCCAAGTTGAAGACAGAGCTTCTTGCTAAGGCAGAAGAAGAGCTAGCTGATATGTGTAGCGAGCGATTTTGGACGCGGTTCTTAAGCGCTGGTCACTCTCTGCGGTTTGAGCTTAAAACTACAGGTCGATTCATTTTTTATCCTATTGTGAGATGATGAAGGAAGGGAAATAGATGTCTCCAATTAACCCTGCTTTGCATACTGAGTTTAAACAGCGGTCTGTTAGGTTACGAATGCTATCAATGTGGGGGGGCCTTTCTTGTGCTATTTAACAGAATGACAGGTTTCTGGCGGGGAACAAGGATTAGGATGTTAGGACTGATGTTTTTGAATTACTACTTTTAATTTATGGAGATATGGGATTTGGGTTTTTTGTTGCTTGTGCTCGCTAAGATTTTTCTTTCAATCTTATGCCTACGTATTCCCGTTTATCCAAAACAGGGAAATCAGAGCGTTCGTAGTTCCTCCTATTCTATGGGAGGAAATGATTGTTTTTGGTGTCTTGTTCAAAGCCCAAGACGTGAAGCGAAAGGTGATTTGTATCTTGTTCAAAGCCCAAGATGTGAAGCTAAAAGGGTGTCGACTTTAGAGAGAATTTGTCATCTCTAAAGAGAGAGTTGTATGTCTGTTACGACTATTTATAAAGGAGAATTACTTTAACCGGGATACGCGGATCCTAGCAATGCCATAATTTCCTTTAAAGGGGATTTTAACCTGAAGGGGAAGACTTTAACTAAGTGTAGAGCAATGCTATCTTTCCTTAGGAATTTCTCATGCTAAAAGAGGGACAGTGGCATGGATGTAGATGATCCAGAGGCTTGCCGCTTACAGCGATTAGATGAAGAGGAAAGAGTTGTTGATGTTTGTGTACTATGAACGAGGCACAGTTTTGATGCTAAAAGGTTGATTGGATCAACCAGTGGTTTTCTTATACAAAGCCTAAGAGGAGGCTAATATGTGTCTCGTACAAAGCCCGAGAGAGAGGCTAAAAGGTTTTGACTCAACGAGGGAATCTTTTGGTATCTCGTATAAAGCCCAAGATGGAGGTTATCGTTTATTTGGCTCAATAAGAACCTTTTTGTATCTCGAATAAAGCCCGAGATGGAGGCAAAAGGGGTGATTGGCTCAACGAGGGAGTCTCTTATGTGTCTCGTACAAAGCCCGAGAGAGAGGCTAACTTCACTGGAGAATGATCATTATACAAAGCCTAAGAGGAGGCTATGGCGACTGTTCCAGTTAAGTGACAGGTCCAGTATACTGATTTTGAAAGAGAAAATCAGTTCTTATATGAGCAACACTGTACTCAGGGATTTGATTTGAGGATCAGGGATATTTCCCTCTCTTTGAGGAAACGGGAAATCCAAAGGGTATTGAGACTGTCCAAGTCTACGGGTTTCCTTCCTATTTAAGGAAGGGGTCACTTGAGAATGTCATTGAGACTCGAGGAAGTTAGACTGTCCAAGTGTAGGGTTTTATATTTTATACTGTGTTTTGAGAAACAGTAGTAGACTCTATGAAAGGACTGTTCTATGAAGATGACTAGGTTCTGTTCCTATACCTCTAGGAGGTCGTCGGGACAATTTGTACGAAGCCCAAGAGGAGGCTGGAAGCTTTTAAGAAGCCGACGGGTCCTTGTACTATGCCCAAGAGGAGGCTATCATTCCCGGAGGAAGAGATCATTATATGAAGCCTAAGAGGAGGCTGTGAATACTTCTAAGAAGCCGTAGGGTCCTTGTACTAAGCCCAAGAGGAGGCGGGGTTGCTTCTAGAAAGCCTGTGGGTCCTTGTACGATGCCCCAGAGGAGGCCGATGCTTTTAAGAAGCCAATGGGTCCCCAAACCCCGAGAATTTCAAGGCAAGCTATTCACAAGGAATATAACAAGTCAGGAAAGTTCGAGAATTTGGAAGAAACTCAAAGATGCCATTCACGGAGAATACATTCATCTCTGGGAGTAGAGTTTCTTGACAATTCCTAATGAGGACAGCCGAAGAGAAGACTGTATCTGGTGATCCTATTTGGGATCTAGTTGTCTATTTCTATGAATAAACGGCGTCACCTAGTTCTAGACGTAGTTGCCGGGGAGACTCTAAATATCTATACTATTATTACACAGTTGATATGAGTTTATGAAAGAAGACTTACAGCGAAACAACCCCACAATACAGTTATATGTATATGAAAGCGGTAAATGAAAGCGTATAAACACTTACTCGGTTGTAGAGCTTTCATGCTGTTTGGTTAGTTGTTCAATAAAGAAAGATTAAAAACAACAGTATATTCAAAATCAAAGGAGAAAGTGCTTTGAAAAAGAAAGATTTGGGGCTTACAGCTCAAGGAGAGGCCCAGGGTTTTATTAGTGAGCGCACTGTTTGAATTTGTACAGAGGGACTTATACAAGTGACTGAGGCCCAAAATGTTTTCTGTATAAAGGGATGGGTCTTACACTCTATTAGAGGCCCAAAAAGTTTTAAAGAAAGAGAATGGGGCTTATAACACGAGGGTAGGCCCAGATGATTTTTCGTTTGAAATGGCGATCGCGTCGAGGTTTTCTCTTAACGCGGAGGAACTTATACAATAAGTGAGGCCCAAATGATTTCGGTTAAAAGGGGGTTGGGTCTTACACTCTATTAGAGGCCCAAAGTGTTTTTTAATGGGTCTTATAGCTCAAGGAGAGGCCCAAGGTTATTTTTCAAAAGGCGATGATCGTGTCGTTTATTTGAAAATGTACAGAGGGACTTATACAACGAATGAGGCCCAAAATATTTCTGTACAAGTGGGTTAGGTCTTACACTCTCTCAAGAGGCCCAAAAAGTTTTTAAAGAAAAAGAGTGGGGCTTATAACACGAGGGTAGGCCCAGAGGTTATTTTGAAAGGTGACGATCGCGCCGTTTGTTTTTTGACGGTATCGGGACTTATACAATACACTGAGGCCCAAAATGTTTTGGTCAAGAAAGGATTGGGTCTTACACTCTATTAGAGGCCCAAAGTGTTTTTGAAAATAATTTATGAGGGTTGAATTAATCCAAAAACCCTAATTTGTTTTCAAAAATGTATTTAATTGAATAAAAATTCAATTAAAATGGTCAAAATTGTTTAACATGTGAAAAACAAATTATGATTTTGGATTAATGCTTCAAAAATTAAGTATTGACCTACAAAATAATTAGAAAGCATTAAAAGTTGCAAAATCAATGTAGAAAAAATATTTAAAATGTCAAAAAACAATTAAAACATTAATTCTTTGCAAAAATATCAATTATATGAAATAAATAATATTTTTGGGATTTTTTGATAAAATAAAATATTTTAACATTTTTGTGAATTATTAAAAAAAGAATCAACTCAAAATCATTAAAACTCAGAGAGAAATTAATTTTTGAATCAATTAAATAAAATCACAAAATTCAAATATTTGAATTTATGAAAATGGCGCCAAGAACATGGACCAAGAACACGCGCGTGTTCTGCCTTGCCCAGATTTGCATTTTCTATCCAATCTCACTGAATACTTGATTATAACCTGCAATCCACATATCATTATGCTCGTCTCAACCTCACGATCATGTCTATGTCCATTAATTTCCTTTAAATTAAACATACAACAAGAAATCATGAAAAATCCTCAAGAACCCTAATTTCTGCATGAAGGCTAGGATTTTTGATACACGATTCAAACAATGCAATTAATTGAGGGAAAACATTCCATGCATGATTATGAACATATGGCCAAATTATTGTGCGAGGAAATATGCATAGATTGAGAGATGACCAAGTATGTGCTTACCTCTAAGCCGTGACAGCAAGTGCAATGTGATTTTTGATTTGGAGGTGTTGCAGATGAGTGGTGATGATCTGAACAGCTTCCCTACACCCTATGGAGTGTGTTTGAATGGTTGGACTTGATTGAAATTGGCTGGATCACTTTGTGGTACCTCAGCTGCAACTTGATTGAAAATTTGAGCAACCAGCTGGTGATTTTGTGAAATTGGTGTTTCAGAAGTGATCTAAGTGTTTGATCAGCTCATATGTGATGTATGTGAGGTGTGTGAGTGATTGGTTTGATTGGAATTGCTCTCAAACTCAAAACCCGATAGTGACTTGCCTTAGAAGGCAAAATTGGAGTGAAAGAAGAGATTTTGAGGAAAGCATCTGTTTGATGGCTTTGGTGTACTCAAACTGATCACAATTGAGCTCTATTTATAGTAGAGCAAGTTTGTTTTGCAAGGAATAGTGAATGGCAGCTGGTAAGTAGGTTTGGCCAATGTTGGCAAATGAAAATCCAAGTCTCCTCTAGCCATTGACTAGAGGTTAGGGCACAGAGCTTTGGTTCCCTTGGTCTTGGATAAGTCTTGACTGATTTTAGATGAGAATGGCTCAGTCCATGCCACCTTGATGCTTTCATTGAATGCTTCAATCCAAATTTGGAGTCTTGTCCCTATTTTGGCCATTCTAGGTTCAACATGTTATTTCTTGTTCCATGGACTTTGGAGGCTTGGCTCAGTGATTGTCCCCTTTAGATTCAATCCTCTGAGGTGTCCAAGTGGATAGGAGCATTTGAATTTGGCTGATTTTGGCAAATCGAGCCAAAATGCAAAATCTGCCTTGCCTTTGACAGATTTCAGCAAGGCAACTTGACAATGTCATATCTCATGGTGTAAGTTGAATTTGGCAATGTTCTTGGCCATTTTGGAAAGCCCTTACATGATACAACAACTGTTTGAACAAGTTTGGTTTTGATCTCTTCTGATTCCAAGTGAAAAATCCCTCTACATTTGGCAAAAAGTGAAGCAAAATCTGACTTAGTGAAATTTTCACTAAGTGTTGGAACAAAGTGTGATTTCTTGATTTTGATCACTCCATAACTCAAAATCCTTAAGGAATTGGACTTAGGCCTAGTTGAAGTTTTTGTAGAGGGTAATGAGGGCTACAAATACATATTTGGATGAGAAAAAATGGCCATGTGGTTTAGGAGTTACGGTCCTCCAAAGTTGGTGCATTAGTGGTACTTTTTCCATAACTTAGAAAAATTTCTAAGTTTTATGGTTACCCCTTTTACAAGTTATCCAACATTCTTTGATTTTTCTTGATGAATGATGATTCAAATCATACATTAACATCATTTTAGGGTTAAAAATCCATTTTGGTGAAAAATCTCAAAAAGTCAAAGTTGACTTTTGTGCACAGTTGACTTTTTATCAGATGAATTCCAAATTGTGCAATTCTTTAGGAAATCATGTCCTTGACCTAAATCAAACTTGATGGACATGTTCCATGGGTGTCATAGGGTATATTGGGGCATGTCCTAGGGTTTGGGAGCATGTCCTGGTCAAAAGTCAAAGTTACAGTTGACTTTTTCCTTAAAACCCTAATTGTGGTGCAGATGAAATTGAGACTTGTTACTCAAGCTTCTTAGATTAATCCATTGTTCCAAATGGATCAATATAGTTCATTAGAGACCCCCAAATCATGTCTTGAGGTCTTGGCTCTTGATTTGTCCCAAAAGTCAACTTAGGGGTGAATTAGGTCAAGAAACCCTAATTCCTGATTTTTGATGTATGCATCCCCTGAGGTCAAATTGACTTGATGCTTGGGTCCATGAGGTTCCATGGAGTACATTAGGTTGTTTTTTGGATCTTTGGCTTATGCCCAGATGAAACTTTCCATCTAGAGGCCCTGGTCGACCAAAACCCTAATTTGGTGATACTGGCGATCTCGAGACTTGATCCACCTAGAAGGGAGCAGCCTTGTGCTTAATCCTTAAAGTGGGAGTCCTTTTTGATCCTTTGTGGATGTTTAAGAAGTTAGACAAGTTGAAGATCATGTCATTCCTTGATTGATCCTTTGTCTAAACACTCAGAGAGGGCTTGAAACCCTAATTTTGATTGTAGTGAATGCTCAACAACCCTTGAGGCATTTGATGAGGCATGATGATTCATCCATATTGTGATGATGATTTGCACAATGATGGGAAACTTTAGTGGTCAAAATTTGGGGTATTACAGATGCCCCTATTTAATCTTCTTGGACCCGAAGGTGTGAATGACGAAGGTATTCGGGCATTCGGGGTGCAAGAGGATTAAATATCGGAATACCCGAAATTTTGATGGTGGTTATGAATGGTAGCTTGCGCATTCATCTTCTTTTGCTAAGTAATGATGCTCAGAAAAGGTAAACTTCCCCTCGATCCTAGTTTCCTACCAAGGAACTGGTCTTAGTTTCTGATTTAAACTTCCCCTCGATCCTGGTTTCCTACCAAGGAACTGGTCTTAGTTTCTTATTTAAACTTCCCCTCGATCCTGGTTTCCTACCAAGGAACTGGTCTTAGTTTCTGGTTTAAACTTCCCCTCGATCCTGGTTTCCTACCAAGGAACTGGTCTTAGTTTCTGGTTTAAACTTCCCCTCGATCCTGGTTTCCTACCAAGGAACTGGTCTTAGTTTCTGGTTTAAACTTCCCCTAGATCCTGGTTTCCTACCAAGGAACTGGTCTTAGTTTCTTTTGTCAATAAACTTTATTGACAAGGGACGCTATGCGTAGCGGCTTTCCTTCAAACTTCTCGCCGAATTTTCCTGGGGAGATGCCATTTGACGGAAAAAGGTCTGAGGTTAGACTTGCTGGGGGAACCCAGTCGTCTGAGTTGTAGAGGTACACAAACATCTCTGTTGGAGACGCCATTTGTCAATTCTACTGGGGAAAGCGAGTCTCTTGAGAGACCGCTTCCGCTTGGGGTCTTAACATCATTCTTTTCTCGGAGATCTTCTCGGAGAAATGCCATATGATGTGATCCAATTTTGAGGTGCCGATGACCTTTTCATCAGCGGATTTTAAGAGAAATACTGATGTACTTCCGAACCTTTACTTAAGAGGCTTTCTCTGGGGATTTTCTTTAATTTGGGAAAGCAAGGATATCATCTTCAATGGCGAAGAGTGACATCTGTTGAAGGTTCTCTGGCTCTTCAGAGGTTCAAGTTATCAAAGTTGTCGAGTGCCGACTCTGATCTAAAGATACACTGGTGGCGAGATTGTTCAGACACAACGTTTCCTGACGAGGATAGAACTGACAACTCGATTGAGAGAACTCCTATCACTAAGGGACAAGACCGGCTAGAGTGATAGCGATGCAATATGAAATGTGAATGCAAATCAATAATGCATGATGCATGTATGTATATGCGGATAAAACTGACGCGACACACAAATTAAAAGATGAACATGACAGGATACTCGGCCATCGCGGGGCGTGTAGAGATATCGCTGGTTCAAGATAGCAATTCCACCTTGCTTAGGAGGGATAGTCCCTGTTGGGAGCTACCGTTGATCGGGCTTAGGAGATAAGAACTCGGCCGAGGTGTGTCAGACGAAACAAGGTCTCTGACACAGTTGATCCCTTCATTCAGGCGTACTGGGTTAGAAGGAGTACTTTGATTCTGCACTTTGAAGTTCGCTTACCTCTGGAGAAGCGGTTGATGTTCTTTTGATGTTCAACAGTCAAAAGAAATTGCCGTCTTTATTAAAAAGCAGAAAAAGTTTTAACAAGTAAATTCATTTTTGTTTTATTTCAAGAATCGTTAATCATGTTAACAACGTCGTTCTGTAAAGCTAAAACAAGCAAGAATTACAAACAAAAGCACAAGGCTCAAATTTTATTGATAAGATGGAGATCGGCCAAAAGCGTGATTCCATTGAGTATTTACAAAGTTTGAAAATGGTAATTTACAGGGAAAAGGGCTACGTTGAAACATAACAACCACTATCCTTCTACCAACTTTGAATTCAGGGCATCCTGAGCTTCTGTCGAAGATGAGCTTAACTGGAGTTTTCTTCCGATGATGTAACTACTGCTGCTGAGGGACTTGCCTCTGTTGAACATAGTTACTTTCCATTATCCCTAATTTTTGCCTGGATTGTACTATGATGTTTCCAATCCATCGGGATGAATTTTTTCATGTCTCTAACTTTTGCCTGGACCGCCCTTTCGGGTTTTCAATCCACCGAGACGTTTTTTTTTTAGGCGAAGTATTTCTTGACTACATCAACATTCGTGGGGTAGGCAAATTCCTCTCCGTCCATGGTTGCAAGTCTCAAGGCACCACCTGAGAAAGCTTTCGTGACTACATAGGGGCCATCATAATTCGGAGTCCACTTGCCCCGAGAGTCAGTGAGGAATGATTGTGTCTTCTTGAGCACGAGGTCTCCTTTTCTGAAAACACGAGGTCAGACCTTTTTGTCGAACGCCCTCTTCATTCTCTGTTGATATAACTGACCGTGGCATAGTGTCGTGATTCACTTCTCTTCGATCATATTCAGTTCGTCGTGTCGACTTTGACACCATTCAGCTTCGGTGAGCTTCGCTTCCATCAATACCCGGATTGATGGGATCTCTACTTATATAGGGAGAACTGCCTCCATGCCATATACTAGAGAGAAAGGGGTAGCCCCTGTTGAAGTGCGAACAGATGTACGATAACCGTGAAGAGCAAAGGGTAGCATCTTGTGCCAATCTTTGTAGGTTACAACCATCTTTTGAACGATCTTCTTGATGTTCTTGTTAGCCGCTTCTACCGCTCCGTTCATCTTGGGTCGGTAGGGAGATGAGTTATAGTGTTCGATCTTGAACTCTGCACACAACTCTTTCATCATCTTATTGTTCAAGTTAGATCCATTATCAGTAATGATCTCGCTTGGAACACCATAACGGCAGATGATATTGTTTTTGATAAATCGGACCACCACTTGTCGGGTTACATTGGCGTATGACGCTGCTTCGACCCACTTGGTGAAGTAGTCAATGGCTACAAGGATGAACCGATGTCCGTTTGAAGCCTTGGGTTCAATCAAGCCAATCATGTCGATTCCCCATATGGAGAAAGGCCACGGGGAAGAAAGAACTTTGAGATGTGATGGCGGTACATGAATTTTGTCGGAGTATATCTGACACTTGTGACACCTCCTCATGTACTTCTAGCAGTCGGATTCCATGGTCAACCAGTAGTACCCTGCTCTCAGAATTTTTCTCGCCATTGTGTGTCCGTTGGCATGAGTGCCAAAGGATCCTTCATGAATTTTTTTCATAAGCATGTCTGCTTCTGGTCTGTCTACGCATCGGAGCAAGACCATGTCAAAATTTCTCTTATAGAGAGTGTCACCGCTCAGGAAGAACTTTCCAGCCAATCTTCTGAGGGTTTTCCTGTCTTTTCTGAGTGCCCCAGATGGGTACTCTTGTTTCTTAAGGAAGCATTTAATATCGTGATACCAAGGTTTGTCGTCTATGACTGCTTCGATCATGAAGATGTAAGCGGGCCGTTCAAGGCGCATTATGTCGATCTTAGGTATGTCATTCCATTGACCTACACTAATCATAGAAGAGATAGTGGCTAGAGCGTCAGCCATGTGATTCTCATCACGAGGGATGTGATGAAACTCAACTCTGTTGAAGAAGGGTAACAACCTTCTTGCATAGTCTTTGTAAGGAATCAATCCTGATTGGTATGTGTTCCAATCTCCTTTTATCTGATTGATAACCAAGGCTGAGTCGCCGTATACGTCCAAGTTTTTGATCCTTAAATCAATCGCTTCCTCGAGACCCATGATACAAGCTTCGTATTCGGCCTCGTTGTTCGTACATTTGAACGTAAGTCTAGCAGTGAAAGGAATGTGGGTGCCCTGAGGGGTAACAATGATTGCCCCAATTCCATTTCCATATTGATTAACTGCTCCGTCAAAGATAAGTCCCCATTGGGAACCTGGTTCTGGCCCTTCACTGGGTAACGGTTCATCGCAATCTTTCATTTTTAGATACATGACATCTTCGTCTGGGAAGTCAAACCCGATTGATTCTTGATCGTCAATCGGTTGATGAGCCAAATGATCGGCTAAAATACTTCCCTTAACGGCTTTCTGAGCGTGGTACTCTATGTCATATTCTGATAACAGCATCTGCCCACGGGTAATTCTTCCCGTAAGAGCAGGTTTTTCAAATACGTACTTGATTGGATCCATTTCGGAGACCAACCAAGTAGTATGACGAATCATGTATTGGCGAAGACGTTTGGCTGCCCAAGCCAAAGCGCAACAAGTTTTCTCAAGCATCGTGTACCGAGTCTCGCAGTCGGTGAATTTCCTGCTCAAATAGTAGATGGCTGACTCTTTTCTTTTAGTTTCGTCTTGTTGGCCAAGTACACATCCCATCGAGTCCTCTAGGACTGTGACGTAAATGATTAGTGGTCTTCCTTCCACTGGAGGTGATAGAATCAGAGGATTCAACAGGTATTCCTTAATACTGTCGAAGGCAGTTTGGCAATCTTTTGACCAAACGCAATCCTGGTTCTTTTTCAGTAATTTGAAAATCGGCGCACATGTGGCGTTCATAAGGAATATGAATCTGGAGATGTAGTTCAAACGTCCCAGGAATCCTCTGACTTGTTTTTCAGTTTTCGGAGAAGGCACTTCTTGAATGGCCTTGACCTTGTCAGGATCAACTTCAATTCCTTTCTGGCTGACGATGAACCCTAATAGTTTCCCTGAACGAACACCGAAGGTGCACTTGTTGGGATTCAAGCGGAGCTTGAATTTTCTTAGACGTTCGAACAATTTTGACAGATGTTCAACGTGCTCACTCTCTGTTTTTTATTTTGCAATCATATCATCGACATATACCTCGATTTCCTTATGTATCATGTCATGAAACAGAGTAGTCATGGCCCTTTGATAGGTTGCTCCGGCGTTCTTCAAACCGAACGGCATTACCTTGTAACAAAAGGTACCCCATGGGGTAATGAACGAAGTTTTCTCCATGTCTTTCGGCGTCATTTTGATCTGATTATAGCCCGAGAATCCATCCATGAAGGAGAAGACTTTGAACTTTGCTGTGCTGTCTACCAGCATGTCAATGTGTGGTAAAGGAAAGTCGTCCTTTGGACTTGCCTTGTTCAGATCTCTGTAATCAACACACATTCTGACCTTTCCATCCTTTTTCAGAACGGGTACGATGTTGGCTAACCATTGAGGATATTCAGACGTAGCGAGGAAACCCGCGTCAATCTGTTTCTGTACCTCCTCTTTGATTTTGATGGCCATGTCCGGGTGAGTGCTTCTCAACCTTTGCTTTACTGGAGGACATTCTGATCTCAACGGTAAGTGATGTTCCACGATGCTGGTATCCAACCCTGGCATATCCTGGTAGGACCAAGCGAATAAATCGGGAAATTCTTTGAGAAGCTTTACCAAACTCTCTTTGGCAGTTGGACTGAGCAGTGCCCGAATCCTGATTTCTTTTCTCTTTTTTTCTGAACCCAAGTTTACCGTTTCCAACGGTTCTTTGTGAGGTTCAATGGACCTTTCCTCTTGTCTGAGTAGTCGAGAGATCTCTTTTGGAATTTCGTTGTCATCTTCTTCTTCAGCCTCGAATACCGGGAACTCAAAGTTGGGAGAAGGCATCGGATCGTATGTTTCAACTGGGTTAAAACAAGCAATCTGCATGACGTGATGATTTGTGTTTAGAAGAGATAGAGAAAATGCAAGTGTATGCAGTGTTTTATTTTACTGCTTATTTTTATTTGAATTGTTTTTTAGGATTACCATTTTCTGAAAAAGCAAAAAGAGAAAATAGCAATTAATGCAGAAATTACATAACGACGTTATTTTATTTATGAACGGTCGATTCTTGAAACTACATCCCTATAAAACAAAACTCTGTCGCTTTGGGAAAAGCGAAGAGGAAAATTTACAGAAAGCGAGCCCTATCAAAACATCTGTTTCACCTGGGCAGGGTGAAAGGTTAAAGGACGGCAATTACTTTGACTGATGAACGACCTTCGGAACCTCGACGGCAACCCATTGGCGGCGAACTCCTCGGTGAATCACAAAATCTGGCACCTTCCTTGATTTGTCTTCAGAAATGACGCTGATTTCTGGTGGGGCAGGATCGTTGGAATCTGTCTCCCAGGCAGAATTGTCGTAGGAGAATTCCTCAGTTGTATTTTGCATAGCATTTGTGTTCTCAGCTGTATCTCCCCATCCAGTTGGATGGATGTCTTCGAGCCTGATACGAGAGCTTTCGGGAGCGGTGTACTTGACCATATAGTCGTATTTTCCACTCGGTTGTCCCAAGGCGTCCCAAACTTCTTTGGAACTGGAGGAGTCATCTCTCTCAATGACGTTGACCTCGGGAAAAGCATAGTTGATGAACTCAAGTCCTGCAAACGTTGCGAATTCATCTTCATGTTGAGTAGTTTCTGAATGACCTGAGTGTTGATCCCATGACATGGTGGGGACGCAGGTATTCTGTTCAATGATGCTCAGCTGAGTTTCATTACTCGGCTGACTTTCTTGCCCCAAGTTTCCTGGATAAGGTTGCCACATTGGCAGACCATCCATTGGGCCATAGTAGGTGTAGTCAAAATTGTCTTTCATCGGAGTGTCTTCCTCTAATGAATTTGGCGGAGCGCGGCATCCTTCCGGATCACAATCCCCGTAGATCATTTCGACATCTGATCTTGGTATAAATCTCGGACTTTCTGTAGGAAAGCAAAAAGGCATAGGCACCTCTTCCTGAGACATATAACCGTCCTTGTTAAGGTAGGACTTCCATTCTTCATCTGTGTCAGAGGGATCTTCCTCATTGATAGCATGTACTGCTTGAGACACTGGGTGAAGGAAACCTCCACTGTGGAAGAAGTTTTGAAGGGGATAAAGACTTTCATCGTTGGCAGCTGTCCGGGTACAGGTTGTAGAAAAACTAAGACCCTTCTTTGTTTTATTGTCAATGGGAATGACAAGCTGCCCCCATCCTGTCGTATCGGTACTCTCGACCGCTTTAATAGCATCTTTGTATGAGGAAATTGAGGTTCCTCCTCTGAACTGATTGTCCTTGCTCACCGACAATGCTTGGAACTGAGTTCCAATAACCTCCTCGGGTTCTATACCAGTAGATGATGACAAGTTGCTTACAAGCAAGGCTTGTTCCGCACAAACCGTGACAAGTTGATCGTTTTGAACGAACTTTAGCTTTTGGTGGAGGGTTGAAGTAACCGCTCCAGCCTGATGTATCCAAGGTCTTCCTAATAAACAACTATACGTTGCCCGGATATCCATGACCTAGAAAGTGACTTGGAAAGTGTGAGGACCGATAGTTATGGGAAGATCAACTTCACCGATAACCATTTTTCTGGATCCGTCGAACGCTTTGACAACGACCTCGCTGGTTCTCATCGAAGGGCCCTTGAATGATAATTGCATCAAAGTGGACTTCGACATAACATTCAGGGCTGACCCTGTGTCTACCAGTACACTTGCTAAAGCATCGTCCTGGCAGTTAACTGTGATATTGAGCTCCATGTTATGACGGCGACCCTCTTTGGGTAATTCCTCATCACTAAATCCCAAATTGTTGCAGGAAGTGATGTTAGAGACAATGCTATCGAACTGTCTGATTGTTACATCCTGTTCCACAAAGGCTTGCTCCAAGACTTTCTGTAGAGCCTCCCTGTGGGCATCTGAACTGAGTAACAGTGATAATACCGAGATCTTTGAAGGAGTTTGTAACAGTTGATCAACAATGTTGTATTCACTCCTTTGGATGAGCTTCAGCAAATGATGTATTCACTCCTCTGTATTCACTCCCTTGTTAAGTTCCCCAACTCCTCGGTTGAAGATTCTACCACTCTGTGTTACACGACCGATGTCTGCAATGTTCACAACGGAGGGTAATGGAATTTCCTTTCCATTTTCAATTATTGTTGCACTGTATTTGTAAGGGATTGCCTTAGCTGATTCATACGGTAGCGGTCTTGGTAGATAGATGACTACAGGAGCCTTCTGATTTTTCTGACCATCATAAGTAATCTCGATTCGTTCCCGGTTGGGAACTTTAGATTCGTCAAGTAGAGGGATAATGAAGAAAACATCCCTGGTCCTGTGATGACCAGAGATCGTGACAACATCCTCAACTTGCTCGGCAAGGTAGTTCGGCGACCAGTTGATGGGTCCAGAACCCGAATAGGGAGGAATTTCTCCACGATCGACCTGACCATGAAGAGCTGCTCTCACAAGGTAACACCCTTGGTTACTTTCCGAACAGACGTCGCAACTGTCATAGTTGTGTGGTGGCACCTGGCCACGCCCACTTTGAATACAATGTAACCTCACTAGGTTAGCTTCCACTGATCGGACATCCTGACTCTGACGCCGAGTGGGGTTTCTACTACTGATACTAATTTGCTGAGTATCTTCATCCATGTAGATTGGCATCCACCAATGATTTAACAAGTGCTGAAGTGCCTCCTGGACAAGGGTACAACCTCGATCATTTTCGCAACCCGCTTTACAACTTTGATATTCATGTGATATTAAGAATCCGAGTCGGACCTGCTCAGCATGTAACTCTACCTGGTTGGTATTCATTACGCGAATATCGAAGATCTGAACCATGTTGATTTGATAGGAGTTCCTATCATGGTAGTCTTGGATCCATCCAAGATCCATCTGACACTGGAGGGCCTCTTGTATGAAAGAGCATCCCTGTTTGTTTACCGAGCAAATCAGACAAGAACTGTAATCGTGCCGCGGCAGATTATGATACTGGCTTTGCCTTGAGTGCATCGCCACCAAGTTGACATTCATTGCACGGATGTCGTGGTTCTGAATGACGTTAGAATTCGTGTAGACCATGTTAACTCCACGAACTCGGTGCTCCTGGATCCATCCGAGATCCATTTGTTCCTGTAGAGCTGCTTGCACTACCGAACATCCTTGATTGTCTTTAGAGCAGATATCACACTGATGATAATTATGAGGTGGCACATGGCCATATCCACTCTGTCTACAATGCATCTTGACTAGATTGGTCTTTAACAAGAGTACATCGTGAATTTGATAGACATTGTTAGTCTCTTTCTCAATCAGATTGACTGCAGCTTTCTCATGTTGAGGCAGCGGGTTCGTGAGAACATTAGGATTTGTATCCTTGAAGGATAAGACCCCGCTCCTAACAAGTTTTTGCACGTCGGACTTGAAATTGAGGCAAGTCTCTATGTTATGCCCTGAACCTCCTTGATGATAAGGGTATGTTTGATCCACCTTAAACCAAAAAGGCGGATTTTCCGGTACTGTAAGAGGAGATTTAGTCTGAATGTGCCCCTTAGCCAGTAGTAATGGAAATAGTTCTGCATACGTTACGGGTATAGGATCAAATCCTGGTGGACGTGTTGTACGGTTGTTGTTATATGGAGGACGAGCCTGCTGAAGAGGCTGTTGTGTCCTTTGTTGATCAGGCTGGCTCTGCGCAACCTGAGGTTGATACATAGGAATAGACGCAGGGTTGATAGCAGGAGTCACGGCTGCTACCGGTTGATAACGTCGTCTTTGCTTTCCGAGAGAGATATTCCTAATATCTTGCTCTTTTTTCTTAGGGAGAGCACTACCGTATTTTTTAGTACCGCTCGTCGATCCAGTGTCTTTTACCAAACGTCCTTCTCGGACGGCTTCCTCAGGACGTACGCCCATGCCGACCATCTCGGTGAAATCACTGGGCGCACTGGCAACCATTCGGTCATAGTAAAATGAGCTTAAGATTTTTAAGAAGATCTTTGTCATCTCTTTTTCCTTAAGAGGTGGATAAATTTGAGCGGCAATTTCACGCCACCTTTGAGCATACTCCTTAAAGGTTTCCTTGTCCTTTTGCGACATCGATCTGAGTTGATCTCTGTCAGGTGCCATGTCCAAATTGTATTTGTATTGTTGGACGAAGGCAGTGCCAAGATCTCTGAAAGTGTTGATCGTGGCGCGGTTTAAACCCATGTACCATTTGAGTGCGGCACCGGTTAAACTATCCTGGAAGTAGTGAATCAGTAGGTCCTGATTCTCCGTCTGGGCTGACATCCGCCGAGCGTACATCACCAGATGGCTTTGAGGGCAAGAGTTACCCTTATATTTTTCAAAGTCGGGCACTTGGAACTTGTGCTGGACTTTCACATTTGGGACCAAGTAGAGATCTGCGGTGTCCTTTCCAAATAAATCCTGATCGCGAATGGCTTGCAGTTCTTTCTGCATTTCTAAGAACTGTTCCTGGAATTCATCCATTCTATCGAACATAGTCTCCTTCTTACCAGAAGGTGTTGGTGGAATCTGTCCTTCCGGGACAGTGTGCACCACAGGGGGTGGTATCGTGACTACGGCAGTGAGTCTTGGCGTTTCTCGAAGTTTGTAACCTTCAGGAGTCTTCAGTATGCCCTTGGCATCTTCGCTTTCCCGAAGTTTGTAACCTTCGGCCCAATGGCTTCTGTTGTGATTCCCTGATCTTCAGTGATCGGCGGAACATATCCTTCCGGGATATAGTTAACAGGCATGCCCCAAGGACGATCTTTCGGTATCTGATACCTAGGATCATACCTCACCACTATGGGCGTTGAGGTGATCTCTGAGATCACAGTTCTTTGTAGTTGAGCTTCTGCCATGGCTTGCATGTCGTTACGAAGCTTTCTCATATCCTCTCTTAGAGCGTCGATCTCTTCCTTCAACTCTCTGTTTTCTTCCTCAAGATCATCCATCCTTTTTTGACGATTGGCCCGAGTATTATACGAATGAGACAGTTTGACTCTAGAATCGAGACACAAACGTGAGATTCATAGGTAAGAAGAATACGCGATGTGAGAATGATGAATGCAATGATTATATTAATTATTTTTTTGGTTTAATCAAAATAAACTTCGACAATTAGATTGCAAATATCAAACGGTGGGGAAACCCCTTTTTATTGAAATTCAAAAGATTACAGAAGTGGAAATACAGTAGATTACAAGGTACAGAAACAGAAACCTAAGCTAATGGGTCCCGAGTCCTCTCTGAAGAGAAATCGGGTGTTGATTCTGGTACTTTCCTTTTCTTTGACCGGGGCTCTTAGGCCGTTGTCGGGTTGTCATTCCTTTGCCAAGTGAAAGGAGCGAGCAAATTCCTTTGGTCATCTTGATTATCTATAGCATGTTGCTCCAAAATTCCAATCAGAGCATCTTTTTCTTTCAGTAATTGCTGTATTTTGATGCACTCTATGTTGAGGGTGCGGTACTTGTTCTTCCAAGACCTTCTCTCCCGTTGAACTTTGTTGAGAGTAACCTGAAGCTTTTCAGTTTTCGTCATGAAGTACATGACAGATTCCCTCGGCGGAAGAATTTCGTAATGAGGATAAGGCATCTTGAGCTTGAGAGCTCTAGTTTGTACCCAATGGAGATAAGGCTCCACCGAGACACAGTCCGGTTTTCCTAGATACTCTCATCCTTTCTTATGAACATGCTTCCAAGCGTGCACTATTTCCATCTTTAGTGCTCTGTCGTTTTCTCCTTCCTTGAAGAAAAGACCTTCCAGATGAACACCCAGTGGGATGTATCTCATCGGGTATCCAAATTGACGAAGAACCAACATCGGATGGTAGTTGATTCCTCCTTTAGTTCCTATAAGGGGTACGTTGGGGAAGTTTCCACAACGGTCAATGATTCTGATTCCATCATAAATTCTATTACACCAATCTATATCAGAGTTGGTAAGAGACATGATCTTCTGCGACCAACGTAAGGCCCTCTTGAAATCCCAAAAAGCAGCAGACTTGGGCAAGTGAGAGATAAACCATTTGTAAAGAAGAGGTACACAGCATGTGATCTCCCCTCCACTGTACAAATTTCCCAGGTGTACAGAATGATACGCATCTGCGAGCAAAGTTGGCACAGGATTTCCAATGAGAAAAACCTTCATGGAGTTAATATCAACAAAATTATTGATGTTGGGAAACAAAAATAACCCGTAGGTGAGCAAGACAAAGACGCTTTCAAAAGCAGTCACGT
The DNA here is from genome assembly GCA_022829125.1 of Lathyrus tuberosus. Taxonomy (NCBI): domain Eukaryota; kingdom Viridiplantae; phylum Streptophyta; class Magnoliopsida; order Fabales; family Fabaceae; genus Lathyrus; species Lathyrus tuberosus. Next base: position 14,515,569 of record JALAZF010000055.1, read on the forward strand.
TTCCTATACTGGCAAAATACAGGGCTTTCTTTGTCAAGAACTGGGCTGGCAAACCTTGGATGCCACCCTTAGCGGTCATGTGAGCCCTGACCTCAGACTCGTCCAAATGAATTGTTCTTGCAATAGTCTGATTCTTTGGAATTTCTTCCAGTCTAGAAAATGGAGCTCGATCCGTAATGTGTAGATCGATCAGGTGAGAATACTCCTCCAGCGTTGGTGCTAACTGGTAATCCGGGAATGTGAAACAGTGATAAACCGGATCGTAAAACTGAATGAGCATGTCCATGATTCCCTCAATCACATGGACTCTTAACAGTGGTAGCAAACCACCGTGCTTGGCTCTGAAAGCCTCTGGGTTAGTGATCATCCTCGCTAACCTTCTCAAATCCTCTAGTTTTGGAACCTTGAAGGTATACTGGTGAGTTCTCCTTCTACCGAAATCCATTAGTGCAATCCTTTTCTCTGATATTTGCAATCACAGTCTTAGTTTATTTTGAGAGAACAGAGAGACTAGAAGAGAAGATTTTTTGAATGTTTTAATGTTTTTTAGATGAATGCATGAATGCAGCACACAAAAACATAGAAAAAACATGGGGTCAAAGGGTCGTTGTCATGAAGTCAAGGCTCTACCCATCCCCAAAGGTTTATACTAGGGTGATTTTTGTACCTGTACTCATTATCATTAGCTCCTCCCAGGAAAGCAAAACAACAAGCGGATCGCCAGCGAGTTGTAGAGCAATCTTAGAGTAAGTGCCATTCACTGAGAATAGATCACCAGCCTCAAATGAGGGTAGTATCGCGTGACAACTATTCCCGATAGTTTCCGCACTACGAAAGGGTTTGGCTCCCCAGCTTCTCAGACTTAACAACCAGCCCATTGTCTAGGTGAGAGAATGGGTTGCGTTGGTCAGCCTCCACTGAGGTTGATGGTCGACCCCGTCGCCATCACTTATCTTAGGTGTATACTCATTCTTTCCACATACGGCATCACCCGCATTCCCATTAGCAGAAAAATAAACATGTATAGCAATTAGGAAAATCAGTATATATATTTGTCCTAATCATCCTAGACCTATGAGGCTAAGAATCCTAAGTTCCTGACAGAAAATGGGTTCCCCGGCAGAAGCCCCAACCTGTGGTATTCACACAAGTGAAGAAAAGGAAGACCGTGCCTAGACCTAACTTTGACAGGCCCCACGGTGGGCGCCATTTTTCTGTAGCGAGCGATTTTGGACGCGGTTCTTAAGCGTTGGTCGCTCTCTGCGGTTTGAGCTTAAAACTACAGGTCGATTCATTTTTTATCCTATTGTGAGCTGATGAAGGAAGGGAAATAGATGTCTCCAATTAACCCTGCTTTGCATACTGAGTTTAAACAGTGGTCTGTTAGGTTACGAATGCTATCAATGTGGGGGGGCCTTTCTTGTGCTATTTAACAAAATGACAGGTTTCTGGCGGGGAACAAGGATTAGGATATTAGGACTGATGTTTTTGAATTACTACTTTTAATTGATGGAGATATGGGATTTGGGTTTTTTGTTGCTTGTGCTCGCTAAGATTTTTCTTTCAATCTTATGCCTACGTATTCCCGTTTATCCAAAACAGGGAAATCAGAGCGTTCGTAGTTCCTCCTATTCTATGGGAGGAAATGATTGTTTTTGGTGTCTTGTTTAAAGCCCAAGACGTGAAGCGAAAGGTGATTTGTATCTTGTTCAAAGCCCAAGATGTGAAGCTAAAAGGGTGTCGACTTTAGAGAGAATTTGTCATCTCTAAAGAGAGAGTCGTATGTCTGTTACGACTGTTTATAAAGAAGAATTACTTTAACCGGGATACGCGGATTCTAGCAATGCCATAATTTCCTTTAAAGGGGATTTGAACCTGAAGGGGAAGACTTTAACTCAGTGTAGAGCAATGCTATCTTTCCTTAGGAATTTCTCATGCTAAAAGAGGGACAGTGGCATGGATGTAGATAATCCAGAGGCTTGTCGCTTACAGCGATTAAATGAAGAGGAAGGAGTTGTTGATGTTTGTGTACTGTGAACGAGGCACAGTTTTGATGCTAAAAGGTTGATTGGATCAACCAGTGGTTTTCTTATACAAAGCCTAAGAGGAGGCTAATATGTGTCTCGTACAAAGCCCGAGAGAGAGGCTAAAAGGTTTTGACTCAACGAGGGAATCTTTTGGTATCTCGTATAAAGCCCGAGATGGAGGCTATCGTTTATTTGGCTCAATAAGAACCTTTTTGTATCTCGTATAAAGCCCGAGATGGAGGCAAAAGGGGTGATTGGCTCAACGAGGGAGTCTCTTATGTGTCTCGTACAAAGCCCGAGAGAGAGGCTAACTTCACTGGAGAAGGATCATTATACAAAGTCTAAGAGGAGGCTATGGCGACTGTTCCAGTTAAGTGACAGGTCCAGTATACTGATTTTGAAAGAGAAAATCAGTTCTTATATGAGCAACACTATACTCAGGGATTTGATTTGAGGATCAGGGATATTTCCCTCTCTTTGAGGAAACAGGAAATCCAAAGGGTATTGAGACTGTCCAAGTCTACGGGTTTCCTTCCTATTTAACGAAGGGGTCACTTGAGAATGTATTTGAGACTCGAGGAAGTTAGACTGTCCAAGTCTAGGGTTTTATCTTTTATACTGTGTTTTGAGAAATAGCAGTAGACTCTATGAAAGGACTGTTCTATGAAGATGACTAGGTTCTGTTCCTATACCTCTAGGAGGTCGTCGGGACAATTTGTACGAAGCCCAAGAGGAGGCTGGAAGCTTTTAAGAAGCCGACGGGTCCTTGTACTATGCCCAAGTGGAGGCTATCATTCCCGGAGGAAGAGATCATTATACGAAGCCTAAGAGGAGGCTGTGAATACTTCTAAGAAGCCGTAGGGTCCTTGTACTAAGCCCAAGAGGAGGCAGGATTGCTTTTAGGAAGCCTGTGGGTCCTTGTACGATGCCCAAGAGGAGGCCGATGCTTTTAAGAAGCCGATGGGTCCCCAAACCCCGAGAATTTCAAGGCAAGCTATTCACAAGGAATAGAACAAGTCAGGAAAGTTCGAGAATTTGGAAGAAACTCAAAGATTCCATTCACGGAGAATACATTCATCTCTGGGAGTAGAGTTTCTTGACAATTCCTAATGAGGACAGCCGAAGAGAAGACTGTATCTGGTGATCCTATTTGGGATCTAGTTGTCTATTTCTATGAATAAACGGCGTCACCTAGTTCTAGACGTAGTTGCCGGGGAGACTCTAAATATCTATACTATTATTACACAGTTGATATGAGTTTATGAAAGAAGACTTACAGCGAAACAGCCCCACAATACAGTTATATGTATATGAAAGCGGTAAATGAAAGCGTATAAACACTTACTCGGTTGTAGAGCTTTCATGCTGTTTGGTTAGTTGTTCAACAAAGAAAGATTGAAAACAACAGTATATTCAAAATCAAAGGAGAAAGTGCTTTGAAAAAGAAAGATTTGGGGCTTACAGCTCAAGGAGAGGCCCAGGGTTATATCAGTGAGCGCACTATTTGAATTTGTACAGAGGGACTTATACAAGTGACTGAGGCCCAAAATGTTTTCTGTACAAAGGGATGGGTCTTACACTCTATTAGAGGCCCAAAAAGTTTTAAAGAAAAAGAATGGGGCTTATAACACGAGGGTAGGCCCAGATGATTTTTCGTTTGAAATGGCGATCGCGCCGAGGTTTTCTCTTAACGCGGAGGAACTTATACAATAAGTGAGGCCCAAATGATTTCGGTTAAAAGGGGGTTGGGTCTTACACTCTATTAGAGGCCCAAAGTGTTTTTTAATGGGTCTTATAGCTCAAGGAGAGGCCCAAGGTTATTTTTCAAAAGGCGATGATCGTGTCGTTTATTTGAAAATGTACAGAGGGACTTATACAACGAATGAGGCCCAAAATATTTCTGTACAAGTGGGTTAGATCTTACACTCTCTCAAGAGGCCCAAAAAGTTTTTAAAGAAAAAGAGTGGGGCTTATAACACGAGGGTAGGCCCAGAGGTTATTTTGAAAGGCGACGATCGCGCCGTTTATTTTTTGACGGTATCGGGACTTATACAATACACTGAGGCCCAAAATGTTTTGGTCAAGAAAGGATTGGGTCTTACACTCTATTAGAGGCCCAAAGTGTTTTTGAAAATAATTTATGAGGGTTGAATTAATCCAAAAACCCTAATTTGTTTTCAAAAATGTATTTAATTGAATAAAAATTCAATTAAAATGGTCAAAATTGTTTAACATGTGAAAAACAAATTGTGATTTTGGATTAATGCTTCAAAAATTAAGTATTGACCTACAAAATAATTAGAAAGCATTAAAAGTTGCAAAATCAATGTAGAAAAAATATTTAAAATGTCAAAAAACAATTAAAACATTAATTCTTTGCAAAAATATCAATTATAAGAAATAAATAATATTTTTGGGATTTTTTGATAAAATAAAATATTTTAACATTTTTGTGAATTATTAAAAAAAGAATCAACTCAAAATCATTAAAACTCAGAGAGAAATTAATTTTTGAATCAATTAAATAAAATCACAAAATTCAAATATTTGAATTTATGAAAATGGCACCAAGAACATGGACCAAGAACACGCGCATGTTCTGCCTTGCCCAGATTTGCATTTTCTATCCAATCTCACTGAATACTTGATTATAACCTGCAATCCACATATCATTATGCTCGTCTCAACCTCACGATCATGTCTATGTCCATTAATTTCCTTTAAATTAAACATACAACAAGAAATCATGAAAAATCCTCAAGAACCCTAATTTCTGCACGAAGGCTAGGATTTTTGATACACGATTCAAACAATGCATTTAATTGAGGGAAAACATTCCATGCATGATTATGAACATATGGCCAAATTATTGTGCGAGGAAATATGCATAGATTGAGAGATGACCAAGTATGTACTTACCTCTAAGCCGTGACAGCAAGTGCAATGTGATTTTTGATTTGGAGGTGTTACAGATGAGTGGTGATGATCTGAACAGCTTCCCTACACCCTATGGAGTGTGTTTGAATGGTTGGACTTGATTGAAATTGGCTGGATCACTTTGTGGTACCTCAGCTGCAACTTGATTGAAAATTTGAGCAACCAGCTGGTGATTTTGTGAAATTGGTGTTTCAGAAGTGATCTAAGTGTTTGATCAGCTCATATGTGATGTATGTGAGGTGTGTGAGTGATTGGTTTGATTGGAATTGCTCTCAAACTCAAAACCCGATAGTGACTTGCCTTAGAAGGCAAAATTGGAGTGAAAGAAGAGATTTTGAGGAAAGCATCTGTTTGATGGCTTTGGTGTACTCAAACTGATCACAATTGAGCTCTATTTATAGTAGAGCAAGTTTGTTTTGCAAGGAATAGTGAATGGCAGCTGGTAAGTAGGTTTGGCCAATGTTGGCAAATGAAAATCCAAGTCTCCTCTAGCCATTGACTAGAGGTTAGGGCACAGAGCTTTGGTTCCCTTGGTCTTGGATAAGTCTTGACTGATTTCAGATGAGAATGGCTCAATCCATGCCACCTTGATGCTTTCATTGAATGCTTCAATCCAAATTTGGAGTCTTGTCCCTATTTTGGCCATTCTAGGTTCAACATGTTATTTCTTGTTCCATGGACTTTGGAGGCTTGGCTCAGTGATTGTCCCCTTTAGATTCAATCCTCTGAGGTGTCCAAGTGGATAGGAGCATTTGAATTTGGCTGATTTTGGCAAATCGAGCCAAAATGCAAAATCTGCCTTGCCTTTGACAGATTTCAGCAAGGCAACTTGACAATGTCATATCTCATGGTGTAAGTTGAATTTGGCAATGTTCTTGGCCATTTTGGAAAGCCCTTACATGATACAACAACTGTTTGAACAAGTTTGGTTTTGATCTCTTCTGATTCCAAGTGAAAAATCCCTCTACATTTGGCAAAAAGTGAAGCAAAATCTGACTTAGTGAAATTTTCACTAAGTGTTGGAACAAAGTGTGATTTCTTGATTTTGATCACTCCATAACTCAAAATCCTTAATGAATTGGACTTAGGTCTAGTTGAAGTTTTTGTAGAGGGTAATGAGGGCTACAAATACATCTTTGGATGAGAAAAAATGTCCATGTGGTTTAGGAGTTACGGTCCTCCAAAGTTGGTGCATTAGTGGTACTTTTTCCATAACTTAGAAAAATTTCTAAGTTTTATGGTTACCCCTTTTACAAGTTATTAAACATTCTTTGATTTTTCTTGATGAATGATGATTCAAATCATACATTAACATCATTTTAGGGTTAAAAATCCATTTTGGTGAAAAATCTCAAAAAGTCAAAGTTGACTTTTGTGCACAGTTGACTTTTTATCAGATGAATTCCAAATTGTGCAATTCTTCAGGAAATCATGTCCTTGACCTAAATCAAACTTGATGGACATGTTCCATGGGTGTCATAGGGTATATTGGGGCATGTCCTAGGGTTTGGGAGCATGTCCGGGTCAAAAGTCAAAGTTACAGTTGACTTTTTCCTTAAAACCCTAATTGTGGTGCAGATGAAATTGAGACTTGTTGCTCAAGCTTCTTGGATTAATCCATTGTTCCAAATGGATCAATATAGTTCATTAGAGACCCTCAAATCATGTCTTGAGGTCTTGGCTCTTGATTTGTCCCAAAAGTCAACTTAGGGGTGAATTAGGTCAAGAAACCCTAATTCCTGATTTTTGATGTATGCATCCCCTGAGGTCAAATTGACTTGATGCTTGGGTCCATGAGGTTCCATGGAGTACATTAGGTTGTGTTTTGGATCTTTGGCTTATGCCCAGATGAAACTTTCCATCTAGAGGCCCTGGTCGACCAAAACCCTAATTTGGTGATACTGGCGATCTCGAGACTTGATCCACCTAGAAGGGAGCAGCCTTGTGCTTAATCCTTAAAATGGGAGTCCTTTTTTATCCTTTGTGGATGTTTGAGAAGTTAGACAAGTTGAAGATCATGTCATTCCTTGATTGATCCTTTGTCTAAGCACTCAGAGAGGGCTTGAAACCCTAATTTTGATTGTAGTGAATGCTCAACAACCCTTGAGGCATTTGATGAGCCATGATGATTCATCCATATTGTGATGATGATTTGCACAATGATGGGAAACTTTAGTGGTCAAAATTTGGGGTATTACAATATGGTCACATCCAGACAAAGGATGAAGCAAGCTCTAGATGGTATCAGTAAGGTTCTCGAGTCCAAGAAGGAGGAATTGGACAAGGCTTTGTTAAAAATTCACAGGTTCAATGATCACCGAGAAACTGCAATGGCCGAGAATAAGAGAAAGGATGACGATTACCTAGCTCAGATTGATCAATTGGAGTCGAAGCTCAAGAAGAAAGACGCTGAGATCCTATCAGGGATTTTCCAGAGACAAGTAGTCGAGGGCCGACTCAATGAAGCCATAGCCTCCATAGAGGAACTGAAGATCCAAGCTGAAGTGAAGAGACCTAGAAGCGAGGGTCCTAGCATGGATGGTGTTTCTGGAGAAGACGCTTGGGAGTTGCATTGCCGATACTTGGAGGGGATCATGCACAGGAGAGACATTCTCATTCAGGAGCTAATTTAAAGACCAAAGCATCCCGACACCAGAAAGCTGTTCAAGGAAATTCAAGACTGGAGAATAAAGCATAATGGATGAGGGCATTGGCACTTGTGAACTTTGATGACATGCCGTAGTTTTTTATTTTCTCTCATTATTCGGACCACCGCCAGACTTGTTGGTTGGGATCTATGATTATTATGTTTAGACTTGTTATCTTGGATTTGTGATTGTTGACATTTGGTTTTCCTCTGGTTTTCTTAATATATGAGCAGAAATTCCATTCTATTTTGCTGTTAAACTGGAATCAAGGGGTGGATCGCCTTGCAAACATTTAAACATGTTCATTTGCATTTGCATAGTCATAAGCATTTTGCATAATCATTTTGCATGACAGGTGTTTATCTCCGGTGTTCTTATCTTGTTCTAATCTCAGTACAGGATTGCAGATCAGCACATTCACCGGTATCCTACCCGACAAAATCAGAAGAGACTCATGGATCAGCTACAGAATGAGATCATTGAGATGCGGACTCGCATGAACCAATTCATGGAATTAATGCAAGGTGTTGCTCAAGGCCAAGAGCAGTTGAGGACTCTCGTTCAGCCACTGATTGCAAGGAATGATGAAGATGGTAATAATGTTCAGAATGGCCCTACGGGCGGAGGTATTCCTGTTTCTGGTGTTGTGATCCCTCCGGGCGGAGCTGAAAATGCTGGGGGAGGTGGTATTGGTGCTGGCGCAGTTCATGGCCGTCAGTATGATGATGTTCAAGATGATGCATTTTCTGTGCCAGGTGGGGATGCTGGTCCCCAGATTGACAATGATCAGAGGTTCCAGTTGATTGAGGAACAGCTAAGGGGTGTTGTGAATCAGGATGCTTTGGGTATGGATTTAGAGGATTTGGGGTTGGTTCCAGGCGTTATTATTCCGCACAAGTTTCAGACTCCCACTTTCGAGAGGTATAATGGTATGTCTTGCCCAAGGACCCACGTGAGGGCATACGCAAGTAAAATGGCTGCGCATGCGAAGAATGAGAAGCTGATGATGCATTGCTTCCAGGATAGCCTATCTGGGGCATCCCTGGAGTGGTACATGCAACTAGAGAGGAAGGATGTGCGTAGTTGGAGAGATCTGGCAGGGGCATTTATTAGACACTATCAATATAACACTGACATGGCTCTGAACAGAACACAGCTGCAGAATCTGTTGCAGAAGAACAATGAAAGTTTCAAGGAGTACACCCAGAGGTGGCGTGAACTGGCAGCAAGGGTTCAGCCTCCCATGTTGGAACGTGAAATGATAACTATGTTTATGGCCACCTTGCAGGGTCATTACTATGAAAAGCTGGTACCGTGTATGACTGGAAAGTTTGCTGATTTGATCTTAGTAGGAGAGATGGTGGAAAGCGGAATTAAGGCGGGAAAAATATCAGGCGGTGATGGGTCCTCATCTGGAGGAAATAAGAAGCCTTATGCCAGTGGTTATAAGAAGAAAGAGGGAGATACAAACTCTGTGTCATCATATCGTGGTAGAGAAGGACCTCGTCAAAACTTCAATCAGCAGGTGGCTTCTGTAACCATCCCAGCAGCACCTCAGCAGCCAGCAGTGTCCCAACAACAAAATCAGGCTCCTCGCCGGTCGCAGCCTCTGACTAGGCGGGATAGGAATTTTGACACTCCACCTCTTCCCTACGCTCAATTATTTTAGTACTTGTTAAAGCTACAGTTAATTCAGAAGATAACATTGGCTCCACCTACTGGTAATCCACCTCCCAGCTATGACGCCAACGCCCACTGTGAGTTTCATTCTGGGGCACCCGGACATTATATTGAGAACTGTAAAGCTTTTAAGCATCAGGTTCAAGATTTGGTGGATTCCAAGGCCATCAATTTCTCCAATGATGTTCCAAATGTGAATCAGAACACGATGCCGAATCACGGTGAGCCGAGGGTCAATGTTATTATTAAAGACTATGAAGACTTGAGTTTGATTTCAGATGTGAACGAAGTCCAAACTCCCTTGGGTGTGGTGAAGGAAAGACTATTGAAGGGAGGGGTATTTCCCGGTTGTGATGAAGGTTGTGTAGAATGTGTGTCGCAGCCAGACGGTTGTGACTTATTAAAAGCAAGTATTCAGAAAATGATCAGCGAAGGGATATTACAGTTTGACAGAGGTTGTAAGCAGAGTAATGTTACTAACAGAGAGATTGATGTTGCCACGATAACAATTCCATTCAAGACAATAACTATATCAGTGCCGGTGAGACCAGCGCCGGTCACTATCACTGTTCCTAGACCAGTCCCGTATGAGAGTACCAAGGCCATCCCATGGAACTATGGGCCGAGGTGTTTGTTAATGGTTAGAAGCAGGAATTGGAAGAGACATCAGCTGTGAATACAGGGGTTGAAAATCTTGTTGAAGCAGAGGCTATCACTAGGAGTGGTAGAGTCTTTATTCCGTCCGAGGATCAAGCTAGCAGTTCAAGACAAGACAAAGGTAAGCAGATGATGGATGAGTCTGTACAGAGGTAGGAAGCAAATAATTCTATGACAAAGCCAGTTGGGGATACTTTCTCAGAAGACGTAGAAGAGTTTATGAGGTTGATCAGGAAAAGTGATTACAAGATTGTTGATCAACTTCACCAAACTCCATCGAAGATTTCCATTCTATCCTTACTGTTGTGCTCCGAGGCACACCGAAATGCATTGCTGAAGGTTCTGAATATGGCTTATGTACCGCAGGAAATATCTGTCAACTAGTTAGAAGGGGTTGTGGCTCATGTAAATGCTGGTAACGGTTTGGGTTTCACCGATTTATATCTGACTCCGGCTGAGAGGAATCACAACAACGCTCTGCATATTTCAGTGGAATGTCGTGGTTCCTTAATGTCGCATGTATTAGTTGATACTGGGTCATCTTTGAATGTGTTACCGAAGAAGGCTTTGATGAAATTGGACACTCGTGGGTTGATTTGTACACCAAGTGATTTGGTGGTACATGCTTTTGATGGCTCCAAGAGGTCAGTTTTTGGAGAGTTAATTCTGCCAATCAAGGTGGGTCCTGAAATTTTTTACACCACCTTTTACATAATGGATATTTAGCATGCCTATAGTTGTTTGTTGGGTCACCCTTGGATCCATGGCGCTGGGGTAGTAACTTCTACGCTGCACCAGAAGTTGAAGTATATGGTGGATGGCCACATTGTGACTGTTTGTGGTGAAGAAGATATCATGGTGAGTCACCTATCGACCTTCAAGTATGTAGAGGTAGATGGTAAAGTACAGGAAATGTTGTGCCAAGCCTTTGAAGCTGTGAAAATTCCCGAGGAATCCCCAAAGGCAGTCAGTCAGCCTGAGGTGGTTGCCCAACCTGAAGTTGTCAGACAACCAAAGGTTCCAATGTCCTCTTTCAAAGAGGCGCGCGCTATAGTTGAAGCTGATGGTTCTCAGAAGTGGGGCAGTGTCATTGATGTTCAAAGGAAGCAAGATACTCATGGGCTGGGTTACAAGCCACCTAGGCGTCCTGAAGAGCCTCCCAAGTTCTATGGTCCAGTCCGTTTCACCAGTGCCGGTGTTTTCTTCGACAGAGTCAATGCTATTGAGGATGAAGGGGATAGTGACTGTGACATGGATGAATGGATCCGTCCCTGCACCCCTGGTCATAGTTTAGGCAACTGGTCTTCCGAGAAAGTCATCCAAGTGACGTGCCCGGAGTAATTTACTTTTGTTTTCTGTTATGTTGAGTCCTACGTTCTGCCCAAGACGTAGTGACATTTATTTGTAGGGCTTGGATGTTTATTTGCTTTTTTTATCATCAATAAAGGAAGTTTTTCATTCAAATATTTTGATCCACGTCTTTTTGTTTTCTTTACTTTTTGCATTAACCCACATCAAAATGGCAATGTGTTTTCTTGTTTGTTGCACTCATAATAAACATAAAACATCCATCATGCAGGTTCCTTTGTTCAGATTCCACCCATGACTTAGCAATAGCCCGATATGACTTCGACAATCCCATCTATCAGGCCAAAGAAGAGACTGACGAAGACTGTGACTTACCAGAAGAATTAGCCAGGCTACTGAAACAAGAGGAAAGGGTTATTCTACCTTATCAGGAGGAAGTTGAGACTATTAATCTGGGAACCGAGGATGGTAAACGAGAAGTAAAGGTTGGGGCTGCCCTGGAAGGCACCGTTAAGGGAAGATTGATTGAGTTGCTTCGAGAGTATGTGGATATCTTCGCCTGGTCTTACCAAGACATGCCCGGGCTTGACACTGACATTGTTTCACACCGGCTGCCACTTAAAGAGGGTTGTACTCCAGTCAAGCAGAAATTGAGAAGGACGAAACCAGATATGGCTGTCAAGATCAAGGAAGAGGTTCAGAAACAGTTGGACGCCGGATTTCTTGCTGTGACAAATTATCCTCTGTGGGTTGCTAATATTGTACCTGTACCTAAGAAGGATGGGAAGGTCAGGATGTGTGTTGATTACCGAGATTTGAATAGGGCGAGCCCGAAGGATGATTTCCCGCTCCCCCACATTGACGTGTTAGTGGACAATACTGCTCAATATTTTGTGTTTTCTTTCATGGATGGCTTCTCTGGGTATAACCAAATCAAAATGGCCCCAGAGGACATGGAGAAAACAACGTTCATAACACCGAGGGGAACATTTTGCTACAAGGTAATGCCCTTCGGATTGAAGAATGCTGGGGCAACCTATCAGCGGGCAATGGTGACTCTCTTTCATGATATGATTCACAAGGAGATTGAAGTCTATGTTGATGACATGATTGCGAAGTCACAGACAGAGGAAGAACACTTGGTAAACCTCCAGAAGTTGTTTGAAAGGTTGAGGAAGTTCAGACTAAGATTGAATCTGAACAAATGCACTTTCGGGGTGAGGTCTGGTAAACTGTTGGGATTCATTGTTAGTGAAAGAGGTATCGAGGTTGATCCTGCCAAGATAAGAGCCATACAAGAGATGCCTGAGCCAAGAACAGAGAAAGAGGTTTGTGGTTTCTTGGGGAGGTTGAATTACATCGCTAGGTTCATCTCTCATCTGACAGCCACGTGTGAACCAATTTTCAAGTTGCTAAGAAAGGATCAAGAGGTCAGGTGGAATGAAAATTGTCAAGAAGCATTTGAAAGGATAAAGAAGTATTTGCTGGAACCTCCAATCCTTATGCCACCGGTGTCCGGGAGACCGTTAATTATGTACCTTACGGTTCTTGAGAATTCGATGGGTTTTGTGCTCGGTCAACACGACGAGACGGGTAGGAAAGAGCACGCCATTTACTACCTGAGTAAGAAGTTCACTGATTGCGAATCAAGATACTCTATGTTGGAAAACACATGTTGTGCGCTCGCTTGGGCAGCCAAGCGCCTGAGGCAGTATATGTTAAACCACACAACCTTGTTGATTTCGAAGATGGATCCGATTAAGTACGTATTTGAGAAGCAGGCACTTTCTGGAAGGATAGCCCGTTGGTAGATGGTTTTGACAGAATACGATATTCAGTATGTTTCCCAGAAGGCCATTAAGGGAAGTGTTCTGTCAGAATACCTTGCTGAACAGCCAGTCGAGGATTATCAGCCAGTGAAGTTTGAGTTTCCAGACGAACATGTTATGTTTCTGAAAATGAAAGATTGTGAAGAGCCTCTTCCTAATGAAGGACCGGAGATTGGGTCACAGTGGAAGATGATTTCTGATGGGGATGTCAACTCACATACCTTTCACTGGCCGGTTAGCATTCGTGTGTACCAACAACGAGGCGGAGTATGAAGCATGCATCATGGGGTTAGAAGAAGCAATTGATTTGAGAATTAAGAACCCCGATGTCTATGGTGATTCCGCGTTGGTAGTTAATCAGATTACAGGAGAATGGGAGACTCGTCAGGCGAATTTGGTGCCTTACAACAACTATGCCAGAAGGTTGTTACCTTTCTTTGACAGGGTGGATTTTCATCATGTGCCCCGAGATGAGAATCAGATGGCCGATGCATTAGCGACATTAGCATCCATGTATAAGGTGAACCGTTGGAATGAAACACCTTCGATTAGAATCATGCGTCTGGACAGACCAGCTTTTGTGTTTGCGATTGAAGATGTGTCTGATGGCAAACCATGGTATCATGACATTAAGGTTTTTCTGAAGAGACAGGAATATCCAGAGGGTGCCTCCACCAAGGATAAGAAGACTCTGAGAAGGTTGGCAGGAAACTTCTTTCTGAACAAGGATGATGTGTTATATAAGAGGAACTTCGATATGGTCTTGCTACGTTGTGTTGATGAACACGAGGCAGGTTTATTGATGGAGGAAGTTCACGAGGGTTCTTTCGGTACTCATTCCAGTGGATACACCATGGCTAGGAAGTTGTTGAGGGCAGGATATTATTGGATGACTATGGAGTCTGATTATTTCAAATACGCTCGAAAGTGCCATAGATGCCAGATTTATGCAGATAAGATGCATGTACCGCCTACGCCTCTAAACGTGTTATCATCTCCTTGGCCTTTTGCAATGTGGGGCATAGATATGATTGGGAAGATTGAGCCCACTGCTTCCAATGGGCATCGTTTCATTTTGATTGCCATTGACTATTTCATAAAGTGGGTGGAGGAAGCCTCGTACGCCAACGTCACCAAGCAAGTGGTAGCCCGGTTTATAAAGAAGGATATCATCTGTCGTTATGGGGTCCCGGAGAGAATCATTACTGATAATGGCTCAAATTTGAACAACAAGATGATGAAGGAACTATGTCAGAGTTTTAAGATCGAGCATTATAATTCTTCTCCATATCGTCCGAAGATGAATGGGGCTGTTGAGGCAGCAAATAAGAATATCAAGAAGATTGTGCAGAAGTTGGTGGTAACGTATAAAGACTGGCACGAGATGCTACCTTATGCCCTACATGGTTACCATACTTCGGTGCATACGTCAACTGGGGCAACCCCTTTCTCATTGGTGTATGGTATGGAAGCAGTTTTACCCTTAGAGGTCGAGATTTCGTCTTTGAGAGTTCTGGCAGATGTGAAGCTCGATGAAGCTGAGTGGGTACGTTCTAGATTATATCAGTTGAACCTTATTGAAGAAAAGAGATTGGAAGCCATCGTACATGGTCGTTTGTATCAGAGCAGGATGAAGCACGCCTTTGACCAGAAAGTGCGTCCTCAGAGTTTTCAGATAGGTGAATTGGTTTTGAAAATGATCCTTCCTCCTCAGACAGATCACAGGGGCAAATGGACTCCAAACTACGAAGGGTCGTATGTAGTAAGAAAGGTTTTCTCTGGTGGAGCCTTACTACTTTCAACTATGGATGGCGAAGATTTTACATCCCCTGTGAACGCAGATGTAGTCAAAAAATACTTCGCATAAAAGAGACCCGCTGGACATAAAAAGAAAGTCCAAGCAAAGAAGGGGCATCCCGGCGAACCATAAAAAGGAAAAGGTTAGGGCAAAAGTTAGGGATAAAATGTAAAAAGAAACGTGTAAACCCGCAAAGTTAAAAACCTGAAAAGGCGACTTTGGTAAAAATGGGTATCCCGATGGATTGAAAACCCGAAAAGGGCGATCTAGGCAAAAGTTAGGGATCTATAAGAGGAAGGCTATGGTCTGCGTTCGATCTGTGAGCACTTTCAATACCTAGAAATTTTGAAAGAAAGGAATCAGTGCAGTTAGTCTCTTCAAAGGTCAAGACATTTATGGTTAAGCAAGACATATGGGTCATAGCTGAGTCGAATCATGGTGGATATCTGTTCCCGCATTGCCGACATGTGTATTTTCTTTTTGCTTTTGCGCAATTACTCTTTTTAGGAATTGCTTCCTATTGTAAATGCCTATTTATAGGCCACTTTTCTCAATAAAATATTCATTTCACTCAAAGAGCTTTCCGTTGTTTGTTTTACTTTTACTGTTTTGTTTGCAAAAAAAAAACGTCCGATATTTTTGATAAACATTGCATATAAAACTTCGATCTTTGCGGAGCATAACGAAAAGCAGTAGAAATTACTTAGGCATTAACGGTGATAGTCAGGTTGTGGCATATTCTTTTGTTGTTATTTGACTTGCAGGGCAACAGGATTGTATTTCCCCATCAGTTTGCTTGCCCCAACATTGAGATTGCACTTTCCTCAGCAGAGCAGACCTTCCCCAGCAGGAGACCTGGAAAGTATTTTCTCTGAATCAAGACGTTATCTCCCCACAGAATCAGGGTTTTCACTTCCCCCATCTAGTCAGGAAGCGTGCTTTTGCCGACAGTGTCATATTCTAGTCCTCAGCAAGGTGGGAGTAAAGTCATTCTCCCCACCAGCAGGCTAAGTTCAGCAGTATCCTCGAGCAGGATGGTATTATGGACTGTTTCCCCAAGCAGGATGGTATTATGGACTGGCACCCCCCCAGCAGGTCCTGAGCCCAATTGGGTATTGGCAATCTTCAGTAACAGACTTCCGGTTCCGTTATTGGCGTTCATTCTCAACTCCCCCAGCAAAGGAGGAATCTCAGGTTTTGGATGTTACCTTCAGTGAAAGACGGGTGTGGCCCCCGGTAGTTCTTTCGGGATTTCATCCCCAGCAGAAGTTGTTGATCCGAAGAGTCGATCAGTATGACCCTTCTCAGCAGAGTTCCTGGATTCAGAGGACAATTTATTTTTGTCATCCCCAGCTGAATTGGTCTTTTCTCTCCATGCATTTATTTTGCTGGAGGGACCCCTTTTGCATATCATAAGCATTGGCATTGCATCCTCAAAACGTGTAGCATTTCCACTTTGTGTGGATCATTACGGTAAAATTCAAACATTTGCATTCGAAGCATAAGCCAGAGTTGATGCTTTCCTTGCCAGTTCTCTTTCCCAGCAGAGATGGCATAACTCAGGGGATTTTGGAGGGATGCGTTCCTCATACTTGTGCTCCCTGGCAGAATCTTTTATTTAGATTTCTCCTTTCCCCGGCAGAGTCATCTTATCTGTGGATCGTGAGTCCGTTAGAAGTTTGCCTTTGTTTGGCCTTTTTCTTTTGTGAAATGCAGTTCTCGCCTGGTAGTCAGTTCTCGTCTGACATATTTTGTTTGCCAATTTCCCTTTCACAGTAGGGTGGTATAAACCAGAAGTTTTGTTTCACGTTATCCCCAGCGAAGTCCACTTTCTGTTGGTTATCCTTTGCAGGTACAATTGAGGTTGTATTCGTTTTGTGGGTACGATTGAGGTCGTATTCGTATTTTCTTTGTGGGTAGAGTGATTGAGGTCAGTCTTCCTTTGAGGGTACAATTGAGGTTGTATTCGTTTTGTGGGTGCGATTGAGGTCGTATTCGTATTTTCTTTGTGGGTAGAGTGATTGAGGTCAGTCTTCCTTTGCGGGTACAATTGAGGTTGCATTTGTTTTGTGGGGTGCGATTGAGGTCGTATTCGTATTCTCTTTGTGGGTAGAGTGATTGAGGTCAGTCTTCCTTTGCGGGTACAATTGAGATTGTATTCGTTTTGTGGATACGATTGAGGTCGTATTCGTCCTTTTCTTTGCGGGTAGAGTGATTGAGGTCAGTCTTCCTTTGTGGGTGCAATCGAGGTTGTATTCGTTTTGTGGGTACAATTGAGGTCGTATTCGTCCTTTTCTTTGTGGGTAGAGTGATTGAGGTCAGTCTTCCTTTGATGGTACAATTGAGGTTGTATTTGTTTTTTGGGGGCAATTGAGGTCGTATCCATATTTTCTTTGTGGGTAGAGTGATTGAGGTCAGTCTTCCTTTGAGGGTACAATTGAGGTTGTATTTGTTTTGTGGGTGCGATCGAGGTCGTATTCATATTTTCTTTGCGGGTAGAGTGATTGAGGTCAGTCTTCCTTTGAGGGTACAATTGAGGTTGTATTCGTTTTGTGGGTGCGATTGAGACCGTATTCATATTTTCTTGGTGGGTAGAGTGATTGAGGTCGATTTTCCATTGCGGGTATGGTTGAGGTCATACTCCTTATTTTTCAGCACGCTCCGGTTCGTTATTCTCACCATTAGGAAATTTCCAGGGCTCTTTCGGTATTCAATCCCCGTGTATCCTGGAATGTCTGAGGGCTATCGCTATCATACCTTCAGGACCAAGTTGATTGAATAGGGGCAGCTGTAGCACCCCAAAATTTGCTCTCCTTACTTTAGTACTAACTGGCTTATGTTTCTTCTCATTTTGCATTATCATGTGTGCATATCATTGGTTCTTAGCATGGGGTCAACGTGCCTGAGGCATTTCTTCAAAGGGTCAAGCAAGAGCCCTTGTATTGTCCAAGAGAGCTTAGGTGGATCACCCTCTTAACTAGTGCAGAAATTAGGGTTTTAAGATTCTTGGGTTTATTGCTCCAATGGGCAAGCTTCTTGGGTTTTTATCATCACCAAATGGCATATCTTATCTTTGTTGGAGAGGATACACATCATATTCAGAGGAATTTGGATTTGGAGACTGTGTTATTTCCTCCTAGACTGAGGGTACCCATATTAGGGTTTGCTATAAAGTCATTTTATTTCTGATTTTTTGGGCAAGACTTGATTCCATGGTATTCCTTGGGTCCCTAAGTATCTAGGAATGGAAGATTATCCATCAGTTTGGTTCAGGAGAGATTCAATTGGCCAATGGATTGGGAATCAGGAGAATTGGGGAAAAGTCAACAGGGAGAGGGGAAGTCAACTGTGAAAGTCTGAGGTTCTCTTCAAGGTTTTCAAGATCTCACGTCCTCATATGGTCTTCAAGAGTCAAGTTTCACACCATTTATCAAGAACCAAGGGTTGGTGCAAAAGTTACTAAATATGGAAATGACCTATAATTTGAAAGTTTCCTTTTTGGGCAAGTTCTTACACTACAATCAACTTGAATTTTTATCATCAAAAAAGCTTCAAATGAATTTTCCTCAAACATCAAAGTTGAATATCTTTTTCTCCTCTTTCCAACAAGTACTAGTGGGTCTCCATATCATTTGTGAAACTCAAGTTATGATCAAAAGAAGGCAAAGTGGTTTTTAGGGTTCCATTTTCACAACTTTTGCATTTTGAGGCATAGTGACCTATAGTTGATTCCATTGCTTCAAGACATATTCCAACATCAAAGAACAATCCCTAAGGAGGATTGTTGGCCTTTAAATCAAGTGGATCCATGGTTTATTCATTACTTATTTTTCATTGTGCAAAATTGCCAAATTATTGAAGTCTCATGAACCAAGGCATCTCAAGGCCCAAATCAAAATTCAGGTGTGATTAGCAAATGGAAATTAAGTGATCCATCATAGAATGTTTGGATATACATGCATGGAGGAGGGTGTATTTCACATAATGCAATTTTCCAAAATCACCCAAAATTCATTAAACAAAGAATTACCAAGGCCCAAATGCTGATCAGTGAATTAACCTAGCCTATTTAAGATTACTCATGCTAGGGTTAGAAGGAAACACGTGATTTCAAGGAGAACCAAGGTTTGAACCCTAAAAGCTTCTCTCATTCGTATCTTTCAACCAAGAGGAGCTTTTCCAAAAATTCTTCCACAATCTTCTTTCTGGGGATCCACAGAGTACAAACCAACCATCCTTTGAAGCTAACAATAAGGATACGTGGTGCACAAGCTCAGGTTAGTGATATTTTTGATGATCATAAAACTCTCTTTTTAAACATGTATAATGTTGTGTGGCATCCATGGATCATTCTGATGTATTTATTTTTGAAATTGGACGTGTATATTGGTTGCTGCGTGAGTTCTAAGTTTTGAACCCTAACCTTTTTGCTTTCAAATCTCCTTATCTATGCATTGTTTGTGAATTTTGATTGCATATTTGAGATCCTAGTTAAATTCCGGTCAGAATGGTGTACCCCTTTACGTTTTCTGGAAAAATATTTGTTGCAGGTGGCCGGAGAGGGTGGCCGGAACCCTAGCTCCGGCGGCTGGTGAGGGTTCCGGCGAAGGGAGAGGCTGGAGGTAAGGGACGAAATCTCAGCCGTCCGTCTGCTTGATCGTGTGGCCATCATGCTGCCACGTTTTTATTTTTTTTGAGTTTTTATTTTAATATTCGTGTGTTTATTACCCCAGGGTTGTTGCCGTGTGCACCCAATCAATTTCCCTCATTTTAATTACTTTTTCTTTTGTTGACTTGTTTACGTACATCTGATGAATCGTGTGGCCTTAATTATACCAGCCAATTAAAAAACCCATGTGCCTAGCACGTGAGGATGTAGGATAGTCTGAATGCTTTGGTGTATGTGTGTGCATGTTAATTGTAGTGTGCTCCTTAATCATGACTGTTGATCATTATTACTTTGAGATTGTATTGACTTAATAGGGCGCGTCAGATTGATCTAAAGGTGAGGATGAGTCAACTGGGTTGACTGAGGTCCACGCGTGCCTCCTTTTTATTTTATCTTTTTCTGATGGATTTTGATCTGGGCCTTGTTATTCGCACCCCACATTTTCCAGCCCAGGTTCATTCTCAACAGGTTTTATTACTGAACGCACCCCCTTGCATATTTCTTCATTTTTATTTTATTTAATTATTGCATCTCATTTTTATTTTTTTTAAAATAGTTATTTGCCTTAAAAAATCCCTAAAAAATTCATCTATCATATTTATAATTTTATAAAATTTTCTAAAATTTTATTTTATCATTTTATTTTATTTTTATCATCTAAATTAATTATTTTAATAATTTCTTTCTTGTATTTATTTCATCATGTATACCATGACTTGTTTATTTTATTTCTCATCATCCATAAAAAATTTTGAACTCATTCTTTTTGCATTTTTTCAACAACACAATGAATTGCATTAAAATATTTTTCTCTCATTTTTAAAGTCATTTCATATTGCATTTTAGTCCTCCCTTTTTGCATATTGATCCATGTTTCTTGTCTGAACTTTGCATGATTGTTTGAGTGACTTTTATTTTGAATTTTGGCATGATTTTTGGACATGATGTTTGCTTCTGGTTGAGATATGTTGATAATTAATTTGGTGATTTTAGGAGATGTTCTGCTAATTGTTTGATTGCTTTTATTTGAGGTCTCCTTGTTTGCATATCTATGGTCATGTTTGGTTACTTGTTTGAGAAGGCACTTGTGCCATTGGTTGAGATTGCTTATTTGAATTCACGAGTCATGTTTGAATTGTTATTGGTCACTTGATTACCATTATATGTTATTGCTTGGGTTTCATTTGTCTCATTTCTTTTGCTTATGTCTGTTTTGTACTAACCTTTTATGCAGGGGCTGAGGTAAGTTATTTGAGGGTGTGGATAGTTATCCATGACCATTCTCACTCTTTCTGTATCTCATATTTTCTTTCCTTTAGGCTTAGGTTGTCGTCAAACCTCACTAACCGTAGGTCATCCATGCATGATAACATTAGGACTCTTAGTTTCCCTTTAGAGTTTCCTTTGTGTCTTCTCTCTTCTCATCTCAAAACTCCTTGAAAACACTTAATAAGGATAAAGTGTATTGCGCACGAGCCTTAAGCGTGGGGAATGAGAAATGAGGGGCTTCCTCTCATCTTTCTAGAGTGCTTAGCGAGCGTCCTGTCTTGGGACGATTCGTTAAATATTCGTCCCTATGCCCTAGACTTTGGTGCAATGCAAGTTATGAACTAATCCAAGTCACTTCTGTCTTAAAAAATACAAACAAACTTCAAACCTTTTTGTCCTTTAGGATTGTCAAACTAAAGGCTATTTTCAAAAAGGGCACGTTACTTTCCGTCTGAGTCGCAAACAGGCATCGACCCTAACTGCCAGACGCGAACTTGACGCCGCTCATAAAAAACACAAAAAGAACTTGGTCCGAACTACGTTGACTCTGAATTCCCCATTACACAAAGGGGGTACGTAGGCCTAGGACGTCGACGTCCTACCGAGTCTGTCCTTGTTTTCCCCTTCCCCATTTTAGTACAGCCATAGATGATAGGATAACTCACCCTTAGAATAGACAACAAGCGTGGATCCCATCGAGTATGATGGACGCGTGGGGTGATAGCATCTTCCCCTCGCGTAACCGACTCCCGAACCCAAGTTATGGTTGCGATGACCATTCCTTTCCCTCTTCCTCAGGTTTATGCGGTGTTCCCTTTCCCTCTCTTGGGATAAATTTACACGGCTGGCGAATCTGTTTTCCGCGCCACTCTCGCCTTTGTACCTGGATGAAAATCCTGGGAGCGACAGGGTCTTATCAAAAAGTGCTCCACCACTAGCAGCATCTAAAATGTTTCTATCCATTGGTAGCAATCCCTCATAGAAATACTGCATAAGCTAATGTTCGGTAATCTGGTGTTGGGGGCAACTGGACACTAACTGCTTGAATCTTCCCCAATAATCAGCCAATGATTCATTGTCGAGTTGTCTAATACCACATATATCTTTTCTGATTGATGCAGCTCTGGAGGCAGGAAAGTATCTCTCTAGGAAGACTTTTTTTAAATAATTCCAGGTTTTGATAGAATTCGGCTCAAGATAGTAAAACCAATCTTTGGCAGCACCTTGTAGTGAAAGCGGGAATGCTCTGAGCTTGATATGATCCTCTGTGATTCCTTCAGGTCTCAAAGGTGTAGAGCACACAACATGGAATTCCTTCAGATGCCTATGCGGGTCCTCACCTGCAAGACCATTAAACCTTGGCAACAAGCGTATTAAACCAGATTTCAATTCGAAAGGTACAGTAACAGCAGGATATTCAATACATAAATCATTATAATTCACATCAGGGGCAGCAAATTCTCTAAGCGTTCTTTGGTTATCCATATTAAATTTAATAGGAAAAAAATTAACAAAGAATGAGAAAATACAAAACCAATTCACCAATTCAACAAATGCAGAAATACCAACAATGTCCCAAATGAGAAAAAGAGTGGAAAAATAGAAAAGTGGTTAAAATAAAATCTTAAAATTATAAAAATATGACTAAAAATCAAATCAAATCAGAATAAATCTCTACAAAAAATTTCGGATTTTTTGAAAATATGAAAATAGAAAATAAATCAAATAAAATAGGAAAATAAGGAATTTGCGATTTTCAGGGTCAAATTCTTTTAGAATTTTATTCTAAATGTGAATTGAGTAGCGATTTGTTTCTGATATTTTGGAAAAAAATCAGAGCAAATCGAAACTGTAGATTTCAAACTTACCTGACAGGCTGGAATGCTTACCACTGTACTGCAGCCCTGAAAATCAACAAGCAAAAAAAAATAATAATAAAAAGATCTAACAAAACTCTAAACTAAAAATATGAAATTGGCTAATATCAACAAGAATCCCCGACAACAGCGCCAATTTGATCCGCTGTTGCGTACGGGTCAAATAACGAGTTTAAGAAAAATGTAGTAACGGGAAGTGACATATCGCAAGGATTCTTGTTGAGAATTTAACCAATTGAAAAAAACTATTGGGGGGTTTGTTTTCGATTTAGAAAAAGTGATTAAAAATATAAGTGATTATAGTTACGATTAAGGAGTTAATCTACTGATTCGATTCCTACCTATCATCGACTATTATAACTCGCAATCCCTAAGCGGATTCTGTATTCCTGTTCTATCATAAAATTAATCAATAAGCGTTCATGAAATTATAAGAATTATGTTTCCTATTTTTTGATCACAAATCAATCAACAAGCGTGAATGAATTAAGCACTCGGTTAAGAATAAAGCAAATTAATGAATTAAGCAAACGATAATACGCAAACAAATTTAGGGAACATGCATCAATCGAACCAAACAAAACTGCCCTATGATAAATCGAATTAAGCAAACAATAATCATACATTAAATTTGAAGGAAACCGAAATTAAATTGCAAATTATAATAATCTCAAGGTTTCGGAACCTGAATACAGCAGATTAACTACGAAGGGATTTAACTCTCCATGTGAAATCATACAAAAGAAAAAAGAATTATTCGTGAACAGAGAAAGGTAGGTAATAGTTGTACGGATGAAAACCTTATTAAAAAAATAAGGGTTTTCACCACTGTAGCATGCGATTTTTGTTGGTGACGCGACCATCTTATCGCCATTGGGATTTTCCTCACCGCAATGGTAGGGATTGGATGCTACTTTTTGATTTCTTATTTATCCTATGAAGCTGGAAAGGAAATGGAAGCTATCTAAACCTAACCTTGCATGCAAATGTTTGACTGAACAAATGCTTAAAGAGATTGGGGAGTTCGGGGAGTTGTCAATTACCCACCTATATGTGGTTATCCACAGGTTGTTAGCAATTTTCCTTACTGTTTCTTACTTACTGGTGTTTGTCTGTTGTGGGTTGGGAAGTTTTTCTTTTGGGAGTGTTTGAGAGAGAGAGAGAGAGAATTTTTGTTTGATTTTGGGTTTTCTGAGGTCTTTGATGAGTGAAGGTACTAGACCTAAAGTTTTTGATTGGTATGCTCGCTAAGATTTTGCAATCTTATGCCTGCGTATTCCCGTTAAAGAAAACATGGAAATCAGAGCAATCGTAGTTCCTCCTATTCTATGGGAGGAAAGAGATGTTTGATGTCTTGTTCAAAGCCCAAGATTGAAGCTAAAAGGTTATTTGTGTCTTGTTCAAAGCTCAAGATTGAAGCTAAAGATTTAACTGAGAAAGAATGTGTCATCTCAAAGGGAGATATCTCACTTGTTTATCACAAATGTTGGGTGACAGATTATAAAGGAGAATAACTTTAACTGGGATATGAGAATCCAACAATGCCATAATTTCCTTTATAGAGATTTGTCCTGAAGGAGAAAATTTTAACTCGGTGTTGAGTAATGCCATTTTTCCTTAGGAGTCTTTCATGCTAAGAGAGGGACAATGGCGTGGATGTAAGTAATCCAGAGGCTTGCCATTTGCAGCAATTAGATGAAAGAAGGGGATTTACCAGGATAAGTGATGGACGACAGCTTGGATTTTTGAGTCAATAAGTGTGCCACTTACAGTAGTTATCTGGGATTAAGGTTTATTTTTATGTGTGATTTACAGAGAAGTTTCTTCCTATAGAGAGATTTTGAGTTTCCTCTGAGGGGATGTTAATTTTTGTGTGCCTTGATCAAAGCCCAAGGTTGAAGCTAATAGATTGATTGACTCCACTAGGGAAATTATTATCTGTCTTGTACAAAGCCCAAGATCGAGGCAAAAAAAGAGGTTGACTCTTTCGGGGATATCATTATACAAAGCCTAAGAGGAGGCTAAAAGGAATTGACTTTTCTGGGGAATATTTGTATGTGTCTTGTACAAAGCCCAAGATTAAGGCTAAAAAGGGGAAACTGACTCTACTGGTGAGAGGTTGTATCTGTCTTGTACAAAGCCCAAGATTGTGGCTAAAATAAAATTGACTCTATTTAGGGAAATTTATATGTGTCTTGTACAAAGCCCAAGATTGAGGCTGAAATAAATTTGACTGACTCAACAAGAGAGTGTTTTTATCTATCTTATACAAAGCCCAAGATTGAGGCTAAAAGAGACTGACTCAACAAGAGAGTTTATTTATGGGTGTCTTGTACAAAGCCCAAGATTGAGGCTGACTTTTGCTGAGGAAAAGAAAGATCATTATACAAAGCCTAAGAGGAGGCTGAAAAAGGTTGACTCAACAAGAGAGTGCTTTAAGGAAGAAAATTGACTCAACAAGAGAGTGTTTTTAGGTGATTGACTCAACCAGAGAGTGCTGAAAGATCATAGACTCAACAAGAGAGTGCTGAAAGATAATTGACTCAACAAGAGAGTGGGAAAAATCTTTATACAAAGCCTAAGAGGAGGCTGGTTTCTGCTGAGGATTATTGAGATCCAGAGACAGGTCTAAGTTGGGGAACCAACTCTTGCTGAGGGTTTACATAAGAGTTGAAATATCAAATGCCTTGAGGTTCTGATAAAGGTTTATTGATAGTGATTTGACCCTAGCTGGGGAAAATTAGGATAAAGATTGAGTTTTAGAACCTATGGGGGATTTAACTCTACTGGAGATTGATTAAATGACCAGGGTTTTCTCCTGTGTTTGTAGGGAACTTAAGAATGTCTTTGAGATCCAAAAGGAGATTAGACTGTCCAAGTCTACTGGTATGAAAGAATTTATCTTTGCATGATGCCCAAGAGGAGGCATATGTTTTAAGGGATGAGAATCAACCCTTAATTGTCCAAGGTTTTGACTCTTTGGAGAGACTGCTCTAACAAAGGATGACTAGGTTCTGTCCTACACCTTTAAGAGGTCTTCAGGGTCTTCGTACTAAGCCCAAGAGAAGGCATGAGAACTTCTAAAAAGTTTGAGGGTCCTTGTACAAAACCCAAGATGAGGCTGGGGATGCTTTTAGAAAGCCTGTGGGTCCACACCTAAGAAAAGTTCAAGAAAAGTTTCATCGGGAATAATATTTTCTTTAGCAAACAGTTCTAGGGTTTGAAGAAATTCAAGAGAGGTTTCGCCGGGAATTAATCGTCTTTGGGGGGGGATGAATTTCTTTGACAATTTTCTAATAGTGACAGTCTCAGAAAAGTTTCACCGGGAATAATGCCTTTCTCTTTGTTCCATGTTGTATAAGCCCAAGAGGAGGCAAGACTGTATCTGGAATTCCTATGGGGAACTAGTTTTGACTGTGTTGAATGAGTGACCACTGGCTTTATCTAGTTCTAGACCTAATTGCCGGGAAAACTCTAAGCAGATAATATACAGGCATATATATACAAATGAAATATATACTATATGTAAAATAGTGTAGGAGGAATTACAGGTGAGCAAGCTTCCAGCACAAACAAATATATATATATATGTGCAAGTATGTAAAAGAAAGTTGTTTAAAACTTACAGGCGAGCAAGCTTCCATTATAACAGTTGTATGGTTAGTTGTTCAAGAATTTAAAGAAAGTTTTGATAACAACTATGAATTTGAACCTAAATCAAAAGGGAAAGTTGTTTGAAAAGATCGGGGCTTATACTCAAGGAGAGACCCAGATGAAAAACAGTAATCGTACCCTTGATCTGAAAATTATATCGGGACTTATACAATGACTGAGGCCCAGAAAGGTTTTACTTACAAAGGGATGGGACTTACACTCTATCAAGAGGCCCAAAGAGTTTGAAAAAGAAAAGAAATGACTTACAACACAAGGGTAGGCCCAGATGATTTGTTTGGAAAACGCATTGGAACTTATACAATGACTGAGGCCCAAAAAGGTTTTAATTTATCAGGGGATGAGTCTTACACTCTATTAGAGGTCCAAAAGTTTATTTTTGTACAAGGGATGAGGCTTACAACTTAAGGAGAGGCCCAGATGAAAACAACGATCGCACCATTATTTTGAAAATCGTATCGGGACTTATAAAATGACTGAGGCCCAAATATTATTTATATATAAAGGGGGTTGGGTCTTACACTCTATTAAAGGCCAAAAGTGTTTTGAAAATGATTTGTGAGAGTGAAAATCAATGAAAACCCTAATTTGATTTTAAAAATGTATTTTAATTGAATAAAATTATATTAAAATGATCAAAATTGCCAAACATGTGTGAAAAAACAAGTTGTGATCTTGGATTGATGTTTGAAAAATCATGTTTTGTTCATAGAATGATTTGAAAATCATTTGAATTTGCAAAATCAAGAGAAATAAATCTTTTAAATGTTAAAAAACAAATAAAAATATAATTCTTTTCAAAAATACCAAATATATGAAATAAATAATATTTTTGTGAAATGTTTGTATAATAAAATATTTTAATATTTTTGTGATTTTTCAGAAAAAGAACCAATAAAAAATAATTAAAATTAAGAGAGAAATTAATTTTGGAATTAATTAACAAAAACCATGAAAATGTGAAAAAAATAGCAAAAATAGAGAAAATGCCAAAATGGTCAGGGTGGGTGTTGAACCCACGACCTTCCATCTAAACACACATGCGCGCTACCACTAGGGTGGTGATACATCCGTGTATCAAAACCACCCCATGAATATATATGGGGGGCCTTGTTTTTAGGCCTGACCAAGGCACCATGGCCTGGCCCTTGCCCAAGGCAAGGCCTGATTTTGTGCCTCTTACATGAAGGCTCTAACTTCCTCATTTCTCCATGGATTTGGACAAAATTTAGGTGTATCCTGCCTAGAATTTCATGAGGAATCCAATGGTGCCTTTGGAATTTTCAGAAAAATGTTTATATTTTAAAAAAATCCGATAGTGATTTTAAAATAGGCCTAGATTTGGATGTTCTATGCTATCTCATTGTACAGACAATAATAGCATGACAAATTGGTTCAAACACAACATATATGATATGTATGAGATGTCCATGATCAATGGACATCAAAGCAATGCATGATTTAGAGAGTTCAAGTTGTGATGCACTTACCTCTTGAAGCTTCTTGTGCTAACTGTCAAGATCCTTGTGCCAGAAGTAATTTAATGCTTTAGACACTCTTGATTGATCCCTTAGAATCCTTTAGGATGATTAAAACCAGCTGGAATCCTCAGGAGCAAGTATTGGCTCTTTCTTGCAAAAGTGGCAAAAGTGACCAAGATGGTAACTCTCTCAAATGTTGTTCCAGATGAGGGAAACCAATTGGGACAATTTGAGGATGATATTTGGAGTGTGTTTGAGGTCTTGTTTGGTTTTGAAAGTGCCTAAATTAAGAAATGGCTTACAAAATGCAAAAAAGTCAAAATTTGAGGTTTTGGAGGTTGACTTTCTGATTTTGGTGTTTAAGATCAAGGGTGAGTGTTTGAACAGCTTATATATGATACATTGGATGTGCTTGGATCATTAGCTATGGTGAAATTGCTCTCTAACTCAAAAACTCAGAGATGACTTGCAAAAGAAGGTATTTTGGCCTAATGAGAGAGATTTTGAGGAAAGCATCAGTTGTAGTGCTTTGGTGTACTCAAACTGATCACAAATGAGCTCTATTTATAGTAGAGCAAATTTGTTTTGTAAGCAATAATGAATGGCAACTTGGACAGTCCCTTGGCCAATTGTAGCAAAAGGCATCTTTAGTCTCCTCTAGCCATTGAGTTGAGGTTAGGGCACAAGCCTATGGTCCTTTTATTCAGAGTGGAATCTTGACACATTCAGTTAGCAATGTCTCTGTTCATGCCATCTTTATGCATCCATTGAATGCTTGGAAATAAAATTGGAGTCTTGGATCTTTTTAGCCTTTTTAGGGCACTCATGGCTACATGTAGTTCCTTGGACTTAGGAGGCTTGTGGATCAGATCATTCCTCTTTGATTTTATCCCTTGAGGTGTCCAAATGGATGATAAGGCTTGGAATTATCTGATTTGGACAAATCGAGCAAATGTCCTATAATCTGCCTTGAATAAAATCAGTCCATGATGCCATGTTCCAAGGGTTATATCTCCCTACTCAAATTGAATTTGGAGATGATCTGATACTTGTTGGAAAGCCCCCATGGCATACTTCAAATTTGATGTTCACCAATGGACCTGATTTATAACTTGGATCAAGGTGAAAAATGTTCCTACATTTTGGAAAAAGTAAGGCAGATTATGACTTATTGAAAATTTCACGAAGTGTTGGAAAAGTGGTCATTTTCATGTTTTTGTGATTTTGATCAATCCATAACTCAAAACCCATGATGATTTGGAATCTCTTGTAGTTGACATATTTGAAGTATGTCAGATGGAATTTCATTTGAGCTTTGAATGGGAGAAAAAGGCCTTGTGGTTTAGGAGTTATGAGCTTGCAAAGTTGGGTAAAAACCACTTTTGTTCCATAACTTATAAAAAATTTGGTTTCTCAAGGTTGCCCCTTTTGAAAGAAACCTCAATTTTCTTGATTTTTATTAATGAATGATGATCAATACCACAAATTTACATTATTTTTGACTTAGGGGAACCATATTTGTGAAAAAATTCCAAAAAGTCAAACTTGATTTTGTGCACAGTTGACTTTTTGTCAAATGAAATCCAAACTGTGTGATTCTTTATACAATCAACTCTTTGACTTAATTCAAACCTAATGTATGGGTTCCATATGTGTTATAGGGTGTATTGAATCATGTCCCAAGGTTTGGGAGTATGTCTTGGTCAAAAGTCAAAGATACAGTTGACTTTTTCTTCAAAACCCTAATTGTGGTCCAAATGAAAATGAAACTTGTGAATCAAGCTTCTTGGATCAATCCATTGTTGTGAATGGATTAATGTGGTGTATTTGAGGTCCTCAAATTATGTATTGAGGTCTTGGCTCATGCTTTGCCTCAAAAGTCAACTTAGGGGTGAATTAGGTCAAGAAACCCTAATTCCTGATTTTTTAGGAATGCATTCCCTGAGGCTAAATTGACTTGATGATTGGGTTAATTAGGTCCCTTGGAGTATCTTGGGTTGTGATTTGAAGAATTGGCTCATGCCCAGATGAAAATTTTCATCTGGAGGCCTTGGTCGACTAAAACCCTAATTTGGTGACACTGGCGATCTCGAGGCTTGATCCACTTGGAATGTTGCAACCTTGTGCTTGATTCTTGATGTGGGAGTCCTCTTGATACCTTATGGATGTTTGAGAGACTTGACAAGTTGAAGATCATGTCATTTCTTGATTGATCTTTTGCCTAAATGCTCTGAGAGGGCTTGAAACCCTAATTCTTGATTAAAGTGAATGTTCAACCATCTTTGAGGAGATTGATGAGGCATGAAGGTACATCCATATTGTGGTGATGATTTGCACAATGATGAGAAATCTTGGTGGTCAAAATTTGGGGTATGACAACCACTAACTCAAACTGGGTCGGAGACATAAACCAGACCCATAAAACGACCCGAAACAAATTATTTTGTAAACTCAGAATTCGGGTTCTGACTTCAATGACTTATTTAATCATCTTTCACTCCGAATCAGCTTCTGCATAAAACACAAAAGTTGTAGCTCTCTGTCTTAGCTTTCCTTCGACTGGTAGAACGTGCGAAACGGCATCCCATAGCCCAAGTTATTACCTGCGCAGTGAAAGGTATCAAATAAGTGTTAATGCTGAAAAATAAGCTGCGGAATTAAAATAGAGGTAAAAACAAACTTAAATATGAAAACACATTAAAATAGTAAAAACACTCAAATAAACTGTAGGAATGCCTAAGTACAAACATAAAATAATGTGCATTAAAATGCACTGATCACTGACCTTAAGTTGTTTACTCCTTAGTCCTTAGTGTGAAAATGTAACGCCGATATATAAATACATACATCAAAGCATATATTATACATGAAAACCACGTTTGGTACTGAAATACCAATAAGTCCCTAGTAAACACATTATACATACACATGCCCAAAAAGCCTAATACAAAAAAACTATGGCATAAATATATATACAAGATGTTCCAAAGATAAATACTAAGAACTAGATCGACAACAATCTCAAAAAACTCCACAACGGAAGCTACGCCCTCAGACAAGTAAGGATAATCACACGGCCTTATCCTTACCCTTCGTGGAACCTGAAGTACCTGAAATATTCAACAATAGTGGGGTGAGATACATCAAATCTCAGTGAGTTCTCTATCTTATGGATTCTCTCGGCTTTACAAGGTTCTAACCAAAACCTAACTCAAGTCGGGGGAAAAGGAACTAGGCCTTGAATTCAAACATTTCTGACTAGAGAATCCATCGCATAATACACAAAATGACAACTAGTTAAGGAATCTTTCCCCAGCCAGCCCATACAAGGCACTACAACACGGGTCATGGATCCTTAACGTAGATAACTTTTCCCCGGCCAGCCCACACACGGAGCACTTCAACACGGGTCATGGTTATCTACATATGGTACTTTCCCTGGCTAGCCCACACAAGGAGCACTTCAACACGGGTCATGGTACCATCCACTAAGTAACTTTCCCCGGCCAGCCCACACAAGGAGCACTTCAACACGGGTCACGGTTACTCACTTAATAAATACTTTCCCCGGCCATCCCACACCAAAGGATCTCGACACGGGTCACTAATATTTATCAAGTGACACAAACGTTTAACTCGGAGGAGTTCACAAAACTAACCTCGAGCCTCCTCTAAACTACTTATCCACGATACACTCCCAGTATCAATGTAAGCATTGCCACACAATTCTCTAAGTCATTCTAGTATACTAAGGTTTCCTCACTAGCTCACCACTTAAAGCTTTTAAAATTCACAAGTTCTACTCTACGATAGTCACGTAATTCCGATTAATAACATGATTGAAATAAAATCCATCTCATAAACAATATTTTCACTTTCCATAGCATAGAACACTTTCATAGCTTCACATCGATATACCGAACGCTCAAATCGGAAACATGGTATTGCATTGAGAATCGGATAACAAGCTATTAATTAACTTGCATCACATTTCTTTGAATTCACCACCGACTTTGATATATCCAAAGGAAAGGTTCAAGATCTAGAAAAACCTAAAGGGGGGAGATCTAAAGTTCGGGGGTTGGTTATACTAAGGGAAGGTATTAGCACCCTATGTATCTATGGTACTCTACAGGAACCTCTTGTTTATGTTTGTGTTACGTTATGTTTGCTTGCTAAGAGAATCTGTTAAGGCTAAAGGTAAAGACCTAAAGGTAATGTACACTAAGTTTGCTCGCCAAGACGTCGCGTCTTGTGCCTACGTATCTGACTAAAGAATCAGAGCAATCGTAGTTCACCTCACTAAGGGTGGAAGAGAGGAACCATTGACTATGGCCAAAATTCCAAGGGGGAATGAGTATGAGCTTATGTAGAGTTAAAGAAACTCTCTAAGTCTAAGTTGTAGAGGTAGATGGCTATGAGGCCAAGGGGGAAGATGGCTATGAGGCCAAGATGATAGTGAGCTATCTATGACTATGAGGTCAATAGAGAGACTTTTCTATGACTATGAGGTCAATAGAGGATGGCTATGAGGCCTAGAGTGAATCCTATGACTATGAGGTCAAGGGATACCTAAGACTATGAGGTCAAAGGTTGAAGATGCAACTCTATGACTATGAGGCCATGAGATATTCCTATGACTATGAGGTCAAAGGTTAAAGATGTCACCAATGACTATGAGGTCAAGGGTCACAGGTAGCTCTATGACTATGAGGTCAAAGGAAGGTAATGAGCTTTCTATGACTATGAGGTCAATAGAGAGACTTTTCTATGACTATGAGGTCGATAGAGGATGGCTATGACTATGAGATCAAAGCTTGCCTATGACTATGAGGTCAAGGGCTACCTATGACTATAAGGTCAAAGGTTAAAGATGTTACTCTATGACTATGAGACCATGATAGATTTTTCCATGACTATGAGGTCAATGGGGGATGGTTGTGACTATGAGGTCAAAGCTTGCCTATGACTATGAGGTCAAAGGTTACCTATGACTATGAGGTCAAGGGTTGAAGATGTAACTCTATGACTATGAGGCCAAGAGAGGTTCCTATGACTATGAGATCAAGAGAGGTTCCTATGACTATGAGGTCAAGGAGGGAAGGATGCCTAAGACTATGAGGTCAAAGGTAGTAATGAGCTTTCTATGACTTTGAGGTCAATAGAAAAACTTTTCCTTGACTATGAGGTTAATGGAGGGTGGCTATGACTATGCGGTCAAAGCTTGCCTATGACTATGAGGTCAAGGTGAAGAGAGGGCTATGACTATGAGGTCAAAGCTTACCTATGACTATGAGGTCAAGTTGAACATGAGTTTTCTACGACTATGAGGTCGATAGAGAGACTTTTCCATGACTATGAGGTCAATGGATGGTGGCTATGACTATGCGGTCAAAGCTTGCCTATGACTATGAGGTCAAGGTTAAAGATGTTGCCAATGACTATGAGGTCAAGGGGTGGTAATAAGCTTTATATGACTATGAGGTCAATAGAAAGACTTTTCCTTTGGAAGGAAGGGGAAGAATAACATCTTGTAAACAAGAGTTACAGTGGGGTTGAAATACAATGAAACATATGAGTTCAAGAATTCCAAACAGTAAGCATTTAATCAACACATGAAGTGAACTTTTAAATGTGAACATAGCAAACAGCAAGAATAAGTGATCATGTAAATGTGACAAGTATGGCAGAGAAAGCTTTCACAATTTGAAGCAAATGCATTTGGAGTCATGCAACTTATCAACAGAGAACAAAAACAAACATCATTCTCATGGTAAGATTTTGTCAAAGTCAGGAAACAAAGTTTCACAAATCAAGCATACTTCAAAGAAAACTCGTTTCGAAGTCAGTGGTCACATGAATATGTCAAGCATGGCTGGGAAGGCACAAGAAACAAAGGGATTTAGGTCATGCAACATCAACCGAGAACAAAACTACAGATAATATTCTCATGGTAAGGTTTGTTACAGTTAGGACATAAAGCTTCATGAATCACGACATACTTCCAAAACAGCTCACTTTTAAAGTCAGTGGTCACATACATAAACCAAATATGGCGGAGAAGCATTCACAATTTGAAAACAAGAGCATTTAAAGTTGTGTAACTTAGCAACAGAGCCCAGAAAAATCAAGACAATACTCTCATGATAAAGTCAGGAGGCAATTTGTAAACAAAATTTACAAGTTACAGAATATTCCAAAAGAAAATTCTTTAACGTTTTTAAGAAAATAGCTGATTTTA
Source organism: Lathyrus tuberosus (assembly GCA_022829125.1). NCBI lineage: Eukaryota > Viridiplantae > Streptophyta > Magnoliopsida > Fabales > Fabaceae > Lathyrus > Lathyrus tuberosus. The sequence continues at coordinate 14,549,662 of JALAZF010000055.1, forward strand.
TTTACAAAAGAAATCCAAAATAAAATGAAGTGATGAATATTTTTAATGCTTTTTGAAAATATTAGGAGAAGAAAGAAAAATATAAATAAAGAAAGAAATGAAAGGTAAACACATAAAGAAATAAAACAAAAACAAAATGTCCACCAATGTGGCTCTCGCCACATTCCAAGCATGGCCGGCGCCATGACCATGTGGCTTGCGCCACCCCCCAACATGGCTGGCACAATGTGCTCTCCTTTTATTTTTTTTTATGTGGTGTGTGTTATTATTTTTTTATTTGTTTTATGTATTAGTGATGTGTGGCGGGCGCCACTATATACATGGCGAGCGTCACTTTAACTTTTTCTTGTTCAGCTTTTTATTCAAACAGACGAGTTCAGTTCATGATTTTTTTTACAAAACCAACATTTAGGATCTACAACATTCATCACAGAAACAAGCAATAATCAGATAACAACAAGATACGAATATGATAACAACATGGAGCAAAATGATCACAGAATCAGACAATAATGAGATAACAAATATGATACCAGTATGGTGCAAATATGAAACAAATGATCATCGTGTATAAAAAAACAGAGTAAAATAGAGTGATACCTAGTGGAGAGAGTCCACTGCTTCTTCACAAGTACGGGTTTCTGGAAATGGTGGATGAGCTTCCTTTCCTCAACTGCTACAGAGCCAAACCTCTTTCACAGAAAGAAACACAAGTTTTTGGTGGTTAAGATGTTGGAGGTTTGAAGGTTTAAAATGTTTACAAAAGGATTGAAAATGATAAGTTCTTTGCAAGTTTTGAAGATTACTTGCAGAACTAAGAAAGGGAGGATTGGAGAGAGTTTTCTTATCTCTTGCTCGGTGTTTTTTTTTGTGTGGTGCTTACAGAGGGAATGAAAAGTGGTGAATTCCTTTACAAGTTTTTGAAGATTACTTGCAGGATTATGGAAGGGAGAAGTAGAGAGAAATTTTCTTGGTAATTTCTGGTGTCTTGAACAAAGGAGAAATGGTATCCTTTTATAGGCAAGCAAAATGGTCCGTGCCTTGGAGATACAGTGGGTAATTTATTTGTCCATAGGAGAAAAAATTCAGGTTTGTGTAGCATTCCTTTCACCCGTTGATCCTAGTCAACCTTTGAGATCATTAGGCTTCATTTGCTGAACAAATGCAGTGGAGGACATGGTGCAGGTTTACTACTTTCATCCTTCAATATCCATTCCAAAAACCCTTTTTATTGTGCCATGAGAGAGAAAGTGAAAAGAGGTAATAGTTGGAATTGAGAATTACGGATTCTCTGATCATGAACACAGGTCTCTTGTGTAGAGCCATTTTATTTCATCAATCCACTATGGGGTCCCAGAAAGCTTTTGGTTTTGTCAGGAGAGGGTGAGCTCAAAGAGGTAGTATTTAGTGACTTTACGAAAATTGTTTTACAAGCAAAGGATCTTCAGATTTTTTTTCAAATAATAACAAGAGGCATATGAAATAATTTAAGTGCCTAATGCCTTGTTACATTATCCATACGTGACACCACTTTAAATTCCCCACTTTATGGCCTTTGAATGACAGCATTTTGGGCCCAATGGAACTTTGAGATACATCATATGTCCATGAACAAAAGAAAATGTCACGGGAACAATCTTAGGAAATTCCAAGTCACAAAATTAAATCCCCCCATGGCACCAATTTGAGATGTTGCACCTTGGTGAATTTTTATCCAAATGAAAAATTCTTGCACTTAAGAGAAAAATCTTTAAGGCCCATAGGTGGATTCCAAGGATGTTCATTAACACATGGAATAATGTCTCAAGACTTGGGATGTCACTTTGCTTGATATGTAAGGCAATGGTTTACTTGTCTTGATATAACACTTGATTTCTTGTTGAGAAAGACTTCTTGGATGCATGTAGATTCAAATGGTTGCACTTGGGGGCCAAAAGATGTCTTAGGAAGATCTTGTCCTTTTTATGTAAACCCTATCTTTCACAATAAAAAGAAACACTTGCAAGAATGAAATGGTTAGTTAACAATGCATACATGATTGAGGTCTAAATGTAGGTGCAAGATAATATGCATCTAAGGGGTAAAATTTGGGGTACAATAGTTGCCCCTATTTAAATAGCTTTACCGGATGGCACGTGGAATGGAAATCCTCGGGACACCAAGGTGAAAGGTATTTAAATATAGAAAATTGAAAATTTTGCCCTTAGATGGAATGCAGATTCTCAGGACAGGTAACAAATGTGCATATGCTGACATGCTATGAACTCTGGTATGATGATATGATGTTATGACAGTGCAAAAATGCAAGCAAACAAGACACCAAAGGATAAATGGCTACCAAACACAGGTGAGCTTCACCGAGGAATGATGAAGGTTGGTATCCATGAGGAAAAACTCACTGGGGATACAGACTGACCAACAAAAAGAGACTCACTGGGGAGACTCTGAGGCAACACTAGAGATTGAAGAATAAAATTGAGGGGGAAACCCTACAGGTCCTTACTGGAGATAGGAGCCAGAAAGGTGTCCACTGGGGGAATATTCAGGGAGATGGATGACAGGTTCATATGTGACCTGACGACACTGGGGAAAGAAGACACATTCTTATTGGGCATGAAACCAGAAAGAAGACATGATCTCCACTGGTTATCAATTTGAAATAAAAGGATAGATATATTCTGGGGATTTCTTATACTGAAGAGTTCAAACGGGATCTTCAAGAAAAGCCAGAAAAGATAGAGACATACTCTGAGTCCGCCAAATGATGAACAATCACAAGGATTTTCAAAGAGATATTGATAATGACTGAACCTCTGCTGGGAACCAGATTAAAGTGCCAACAATGATTGGACTCAGAAGTGACACGTTAGTGTACACCAATTTGAGTTGGATAAGATAACAATTTGAGTTTGGATTTTGGGTACCAGTATGAGCTGGATTTTAAATTTCGATTTAGGTTCATATTTGACCTGGTTTCAAACAACGGGCTCATATTTGACTCGAAGTTTAGGTTCATATTTGACCTGGGTTCAAACAACGGGTTCATATTTGACTCGAGGTTTAGGTTCATATTTGACCTGGTTTCAAACAACGGGTTCACATTTGACTTGAAGTTTAGGTTCATATTTGACCTGAGGTTTAAAACAACGGGTTCACATTTTACTCGAAGTTTAGGTTCACATTTGACCTGGGTTCAAACAACGGGTTCACATTTGACTCGAAGTTTAGGTTCATATTTAACCTGGGTTCAAACAACGGGTTCACATTTGACTTGACGTTTAGGTTCATATTTGACCTGAAATAATGTTTAGGTTCACAGCTGACCTGAAACAAATAATGCCAACAATTACTGGACTTAAGGTATCCATATGAGGAGATTAAGTATCATAGAGGTCAGTACCGGGGTTGCATAAATGAAGATTAGACTTCCTGGGGAATACCAATTATGGTTGCAACAAGGTTGAATAGTACCAGAGATAAATAAGATTCTCAGAAGAGACTGCCACTTATCGCCATAGAAAAACAAGCTTCTCCAAGAGATTGCTATTTTTTGTTGGGTATAAATTCCAAAGATATGTTGATATCACAACACTACTAGAGAATGAAATTTGTCTTCAACGAGGATCTGTGAAATATTCTTCATGCGAGACACGGTGCAAAATAAATGCATGTACAAACTAGGTTCAGCAACCTAAGCAGGCCCAATAGCACACTTACCAGGGGCCAAAAATCGATCTAGGAACAAGCTAGAAAGATACGATCAAACAAGACTCCAACCATTGAGGAATGATCTCAAATGGGGATTTATCTTATCCTATTGTGGAAAAGATAACTGACCCAACCATCATCCACGAGGATAAAACTCTGTGGGGAATTCAGAAGGAATCGACACTTTATGCCTAAGGGCTGACAACTCTATTGGGTCAGTCACTTAGGGAGATAAAGGCCAAAGTGAACAAAGCAGGTAAACACCAGGAAAGGATAACAGAGATGCTAAGATGCCATGCATATGTATACTTATATGCCATGCTTATGCTTATGCTGACAAAACAAACAAAGATAAGCGAGACTGGAGATAAAATAAACATCTCGTCAAGGATACCCAGCCAAACTCATTAGATTGGACCATTACTGGGGATGAACTTGCAGAATCAGTAGTTCTGGTTCAAGGTTACAACCTTCTTTGGTGAGAAGAGCACTTCACTTGGTGTAGCATCGTGACTTCCCTAGGATTGCCATCACGAGCTTGATTTCTTTATTGGGGGGAAATCCATGGAGAATTGCCAGGATTTAGCCGAAGTGACAGCTTACTGGGGAGCTAGCAAAAGATGTCGCAAAACTGAGTAGTCCTTCATAGTTCGTCTGCCCCGGATTACATAGTCTATCAGGAGGATTTTACAGAAGAATCGAAATATAAGAGGCCTTAATATCTTTAAACTCTTGGTCAGATTCATGAATTTTGGCATAACTGCCCCTGTTTAACTGTGTTTACACAACAAGGCCCTTGAACCTATTCTTCAGATTGGCTGATCTATGAGAGAGATGCCCCAGATTGATTAGCCTTTTAGAGATTTACCGAATCTCGACCCAACTGCTTCTGATTAACTGGTCTGTGTGGATAAGTCATCAAAAGGATTTTACAGAAGAATTGACATACCAGAGGCTTCAATGTCTTCAAACTTTTGAAGAGAAATGAACCTAGACATAATTGCCCCAATTCAACTGTATTTGAAATATCAAGTCCTTTATACTGTAGTAGAAACAACTAGGGAATGAACTTGCCCCTGCTGATGGGTCACTGGAGTCCACACTTGTCATAAGAAGACCTCAGGAAGGCTTGCCCCTAGATTCTTAAACTTTTTGAAGAGTTATGCCCCTTATTCAATAGCTCTTAGAATGGTGGATTGGCAGATCCTTCTGCTTGGTTGCCCCTGACTGAGCTTCCTTTATCAAGTCAAATTCCCTAGTTGGCTGTGTTTGTTGGGATTTCTTTGATATTGAATTGTTTTTACAAACAAGTGTTTTTCATTAAAAATTGGCAATTTCAATGCAAAGTTCATGCAAGCTTTTGAAATCAAAGTTCTATTGATGAAACACACACAGTGGAATGATTAAATCCAAAACAAAGTGGATCTAGTCATTTACGAAATGATAGATGAAGTGATCAACACATGGAAATAGCAAAGATCATTAGGAGTCAGGTTAATCAACCTTGTTGTAGTATGCTTTCAAAACAACCTTACCTCAATTAGGTCCTTTAAGGGTTGTAACGTGGCCTGGTTCACGGTTTTATGAAACAAAGGATAAAGGCTCAAAGTTTATTTGTCCCACCCCATCTTCGCGATGAACTCCGGTCCTATGCTCAGTTAGCTTAAGCTACACATTTACGTTCCTATAGACTAGGAATGAATTGATGATAGTTGATGATGATTCATACACCTTGGTAGTCACTACTCCCTTACAACATTTGGTTATCCTTTATTGATGAGGTTTTGAGACCTTTCCTTGTCTTCACTGAGGTTTTTGAGACCTCTTCTTTGTCTTCGGTGAGGTTTTGATACCTCTTCTTTGCTTGATTGATATTATGAGATTCTGCTTTGTCTTGATTGTTGTACGAACCTTCTTGTATAAGGCGAAGTTTAGGGCTTCCCATCTTTCTTGGCTTTTGCCTTGAAAGGGACTTGGCTCACCCTTAGATTAAGGATTTCTCAATAATCCTTCCTTATTTGCCGCTTCAGGAACAACTTGTGCAACATTTATTCACTTGATTGGAGATGGCTGACTGATGTCTTTGCATGAAGCGCTTGCATTTGAGTGCATAACCAAGTTAACATGAGAACTACCCACCCCAAGGTTGAGATTTAAGGTTTTTTGTGTAAGAAAAGAAGACTCCTACTTCTGGGCTCAAAGAGGTTAACGAGGGATTATCTTCCTTATTTCTCTAGTGTTTGGGAATTGAAACAATGCCTTACATCATCGGAAAAGTTTAATTGAAAGCATACCACAGCAGTTATGGATATGATGTTTTCATCATCCTCCCCAATCTTTGCTTAACAACAAATTGATAAGTGGAAAGAAACAAGATAAAGATATATGAACATAAAAATAGATGAGTGAAACGAATGGATTTAATCAAAAGGTGCAAAAACATTTCATTAATCTTGCCAATTTGAAAGTACAACAGCTTATAAGCACATACAAATTCAACATTCAAACAAAGTTCAAATGAAAATGCAAAATACAGCCAGCTTTGGCGAATTGAATTCAAAAGATTTTAGTTTCCGGGCCCAGACGGGGGAACACCTCCATCATTGATCACTTGCTCCTTGTGATATAGAACCTTAAGGGGCCTCAAAAATCCTCTGTCTTCTGCTTTGGGAGTTGGGGCATTGGCATCTGACCCACCTTCTTGAGGTTTCAGCAGCTTTAGCAGACTTAACAGTCGCTCTTCGAAGTCCTTGCATTCTTCAACTGGGTGCCCCATTGTACCAATATCGAATTTGCATTCAACTTCTGGGTGATCCTCTTCGAGGATCAGATACTTGTCATGGATCAGCTTTTGCAAAGTGGCCTCTAAGGCCAGGCAACCATCCAAATCATGTCCTTCAGCCCCTTTATGAAAGTCGCAGGTTAGATTTACATTGTGCCAAGGTCCTGGCACAGGGTTGTAAGGTTAAGGAGTCACCAACTTGTTTTGAATCGGCAGTGGAAACAGTTTGCTCAGCAGCACCGGGATAGGTGTGTACTGAACCTTACCTCTTTTGACGGAGCATTTTTTCTTATCTTGGTTTCGAGAACCTCGAGGAGAAATAACCGTTTGAGGCTAAAACACCCTTTCGGTAGACACCTGATGACGATTACATTATGGTGTAGGAACAAGACCACAGGCTGGCTGGCATGAAGTTTCCTCAAAGACAGATCCTGGGTATGGGAGAACAACAGGAGACGGAAAAGGATTGTTTTTTATATTAGGCTAAGAGTCAACGAAAGATAAAATATTTCTCTCTACTAGATCCCCCACAATATGCTTCAAAGCAAAACAACCTTCTAAATTATGGCCTGGCGCACCTTCATGGAATGTACAATGAGCATTGGGATTGTAAGAAGGTGGAAGCGTATCAGGAGGTGGGCCTGATGACCTTGTAGTTATTAGTCCTTGTTGTACCAAATAAGGATACAACGCTGTATACGTCATGGGAATAGGAGAAATCAGAGGCCTGCCACCCTATCTCTTACCTGGAACTTTCTGACAAGAAGCTCGAGTCCATTGTGGATAAGTAGGAGCGTTGGGCGCTCGTTGATAGATTGGTGGTTGAGGAAATGGCTGATAAACAGAAGCTTGGTTGTTGAATGTTGGCGCGATAGGGTGAATGTTCTCCTCTTTTTTCATCAGAGCTTGCAAAGTTCCCAAAACCCAACTCATCTGGCATTTGAGGATTCTGACTTCCTCCTTCAATTTTTCCTGGTTCTTCAGAATTTCATTTATTGTTGCCATTGCCTTGAATAGGTTCTAGGTATCCTTCAGACAAAGAGGAAGAGACTCAAGACCAAGAAATGCAAAAGGAGATGCGAATGCGCATGGAATGCGAATACAAGCCAAGTGGTTTCAAGGAACTCAAAGGCAAATTGCAAACATTTTTGTGGAAAAGCTGAAGAAAATTTTTGTTCTTAAGACCCAAGCTCTGATGATTTTTGAAAAGGAAATGAATGTCTGAATTCCTTGAAACCAACATTGGATGCAACGTGATGTATGCAATGCACAAACACGGGTACACATAAACACAGGCATATATACATACAACGAAGCACACAAGTTCTAGGTTTAAAGGTCTCATGAATGGAGCCATGGTCTACCCATCCTAAAAAGGTGTGGACTATAGGTTCCTCAACTGTAGAACAGGGTTCTAAAAAGTTCCCAGAGTCTACGTAAATCCTTCGGATATTATTGGCCTGCATGACTACTGACGCGGGTTAATAATATTCTCAAGATAAACTCGTCTGAGTGTAGTATCGCGTAACAACAACTCAGGACTTACTCCCTTGTAGCCACCGCACTACATCCTAAAAGGCCAAGTGGGGTGAAGGTAACTATGGTCCTCAGAATCCCTGGCTCTCAATTGAAAAAGTAATATCAATGCGACTGCTCACATCAGACATCAACAATCCCAAAGGGCCTTATCTGAGTGTGGTCATCATATGCCATAGATTGTTAGGACTACACCCAATAACTGACTATTGATTACACCACGATCCTATCATATATATGCTCTCGAGTCCGGGTTAGGACTTGTCTCACCACTCAATAATACCATGCCAACAAGAGATCTCAAGCAAAACAGGTATACAGGTAATGTACAATAAAGCAAATAAAACATATAACAAACAAAAGCATAAACAAGGTGGGCTTAACCCTCAAATTTTTATTATCATCCCCAGTGAAGTCGCCATTTCTGTTGCAGTGAGAATCGGATAACAAGCTATTAATTAACTTGCATCACATTTCTTTGAATTCACCACCGACTTTGATTTATCCAAAGGAAAGGTTCAACATCGAGAAAAACCTAAAGGGGGAGATCTAAGGTTCGGGGGTTGGTTATACTAAGGGAAGGTATTAACACCCTAAGTATCTGTGGTACTCTACAGGAACCTCTTGTTTATGTTTGTGTTACGTTATGTTTTCTTGCAAAGAAAATCTGTTAAGGCTAAAGGTAAAGACCTAAAGGTAATGTACACTAAGTTTGCTCACCAAGACGTCACGGCTTGTGCCTACGTAACTGACTAAAGAATCAGAGCAACCGTAGTTCACCTCACTAAGGGTGGAAGAGAGGAACCATTGACTATGGCCAAAATTCCAAGGGGGATGAGTATGAACTAATGTAGAGTTAAAGAAACTCTCTAAGTCTAAGTTGTAGAGGTAGATGGCTATGAGGCCAAGGGGGAAGATGGCTATGAGGCCAAGATGATAGTGAGCTATCTATGACTATGAGGTCAATAGAGATACTTTTCTGTGACTATGAGGTCAATAAAGGATGGCTATGAGGCCTAGAGTGAATCCTATGACTATGAGGTCAAGGGCTACCTAAGACTATGAGGTCAAAGGTTGAAGATGTAACTCTATGACTATGAGGCCATGAGAGATTCCTATGACTATGAGGTCAAAGGTTAAAGATGTCGCCAATGACTATAGGGTCAAGGGTTACAGGTAGCTCTATGACTATAAGGTCAAGAGGGAATCCTATGACTATGAGGTCAAAGGAAGGTAATGAGCTATCTATGACTATAAGGTTAATAGAGAGACTTTTCTATGACTATGAGGTCGATAGAGGATGGCTATGACTATGAGGTCAAAGCTTTCCTATGACTATGAGGTCAAGGGCTACCTATGACTATGAGGTCAAAGGTTAAAGATGTAATTCTAGGACTATGAGGCCATGAGAGATTTTTCCATGACTATGAGGTCAATGGGGGATGGCTATGACTATGAGGTCAAAGCTTTCCTATGACTATGAGTTCAAAGGTTACCTATGACTATGAGGTCAAAGGTTGAAGATGTAACTCTATGACTATGAGGCCAAGAGAGGTTCCTATGACTATGAGGTCAAGAGAGGTTCCTATGACTATGAGGTCCAGGAGGGAAGGATGCCTAAGACTATGAGGTCAAAGGTAGTAATGAGCTTTCTATGAATTTGAGGTCAATAGAAAAAAATTTCCTTGACTATGAGATCAATGGAGGGTGGCTATGACTATGCGGTCAAAGCTTGCCTATAACTATGAGGTCAAGATGAAGAGAGGGCTATGACTATGAGGTCAAAGCTTACCTATGACTATGAGGTCAAGGTGAACATGAGCTTTCTACGACTATGTGGTCGATAGAGAGACTTTTCCATGACTATGAGTTCAATGGACGGTGGCTATGACTATGCGGTTAAAGCTTGCCTATGACTATGAGGTCAAGGGTACACCTATGACTATGAGGCCAAGGTTAAAGATGTTGCCAATGACTATGAGGTAAAGGGGTGGTAATGAGCTTTCTATGACAATGAGGTCACTAGAAATACTTTTCCTTTGGAAGGAAGGGGATGAATAACATCTTGTAAATAAGAGTTACAGTGGGGTTGAAATACAATGAAACATATGAGTTCAAGAATTCCAAACAGTAAGCATTTAATCAACATATGAAGTGAACTTTTAAATGTGAACATAGTAAACATCAAGAATAAGTGATCATGTAAATGTGACAAGTATGGCAGAGAAAGCATTCACAATTTGAAGCAAATGCATTTGGAGTCATGCAACTTATCAACAGAGAAACAAAACAAACAACATTCTCATGGTAAGATTTTGTCAAAGTCGGGAAACAAAGTTTCACAAATTAAGCATACTTCAAAGAAAACTCGTTTTGAAGTCAGTGGTCACATGAATATGTCAAGCATGGATGGGAAGGCACAAGAAACAAATGGATTTAGGTTATGCAACATCAACAAAGAACAAAACTACAGATAATATTCTCATGGTAAGGTTTCTTATAGTTAGGACACAAAGCTTCATGAATCACGTCATACTTCCAAAACAGATCACTTTTAAAGTCAGTGGTCACATACATAAACCAAATATGGCAGAGAAGCATTCACAATTTGAAAACAAGAGCATTTAAAATTGTGTAACTTAGCAACAGAGCCCAGAAAAACCAAGACAATACTCTCATGATAAAGTCAGGAGGCAATTTGTAAACAAAATTTACAAGTTACAGAATATTCCAAAAGAAAATTCTTTAACGTTTTTAAGAAAATAGCTGATTTTATTTACAAAAGAAATCCAAAATAAAATGAAGTGATGAATATTTTTAATGCTTTTTGAAAATATTAGGAGAAGAAAGAAAAATATAAATAAAGAAAGAAATGAAAGGTAAACACATAATGAAATAAAACAAACAAAAAAATGGTCCACCAATGTGGCTCTCGCCACATTCCAAGCATGGCCGGCGCCATGACCATGTGGCTTGCGCCACCCCCCCAACATGGCTGGCGCCATGCGCTCTCCTTTTCTTTCTTTTTTTTCTTTTTTTTATGTGGTGTGTGTTATAATTTTTTTATTTGTTTTGTGTATTAGTGATGTGTGGCGGGCGCCACTATATACATGGCGAGCGTCACTTTAACTTTTTCTTGTTCAGCTTTTTATTCAAACAGACGAGTTCAGTTCATGATTTTTTTTACAAAACCAACATTTAGGATCTACAACATTCATCACAGAAACAAGCAATAATCATATAACAACAAGATACGAATATGATAACAACATGGAGCAAAATGATCACAGAATCAGACAATAATGAGATAACAAATATGATAACAGTATGGTGCAAATATCAAATAAATGAGCATTGTGAATAAAAAATAGAGTAAAATAGAGTGATACCTAGTGGAGAGAGTCCACTGCTTCTTCACAAGTACGGGTTTCTGGAAATGGTGGATGAGCTTCCTTTCCTCAACTGCTACTGAGCCAAACCTCTTTCACAGAAAGAAACACAAGTTTCTGGTGGTTAAGATGTTGGAGGTTTGAAGGTTTGAAATGTTTACAAAAGGATTGAAAATGATAAGTTCTTTGCAAGTTTTGAAGATTACTTGCAGAACTAAGAAAGGGAGGATTGGAGAGAGTTTTCTTATCTCTTGCTCGGTGTTTTTTTTTTTGTGTGGTGCTTACAGAGGGAATGAAAAGTGGTGAATTCCTTTGCAAGTTTTTGAAGATTACTTGCAGGATTATGGAAGGGAGAAGTAGAGAGAAATTTTCTTGGTAATTTCTGGTGTCTTGAACAAAGGAGAAATGGTCTCCTTTTATAGGCAAGCAAAATGGTTCGTGCCTTGGAGATACAATGGGTAATTTATTTGTCCATAGGAGAAAAAATTAGGGTTTGTGTAGCATTCCTTTCAGCCATTGATCCTAGTCAACCTTGGAGATCGTTATGCTTCATTTGCTGAACAAATGCAGTGGAGGACATGGTGCAGGTCTGCTACTTTCATCCTTCAATATCCATTCCAAAAACCCTTTTTATCGTGCCATGAGAGAGAAAGTGAAAAGAGGTAATAGTTTGAATTGAGAATTACGGATTCTCTGATCATGAACACAGGTCTCTTGTGCTGAGCCATTTTATTTCATCAATCCACTATGGGGTCCCAGAAAGCTTTTGGTTTCGTCAGGAGAGGGTGAGCTCAAAGAGGTAGTATTTAGTGACTTTACAAAAATTGTTTTACAAGCAAAGCATCTTCATATTTTTTTCAAATAATAAAAAGAGGCATATGAAATAATTTAAGTGCCTAATGCCTTGTTACATTATCCATACGTGACACCACTTTAAATTCCCCACTTAATGGCTTTTGAATGACAGCATTTTGGGCCCAATGGAACTTTGAGATACATCATATGTCCATGAACAAAAGAAAATGTCACGGGAACAATCTTAGGAAATTCCAAGTCACAAAATTAAATCCCCCCATGGCACCAATTTGAGATGTTGCACCTTGGTGAATTTTTATCAAAATGAAAAATTCTTGCACTTAAGAGAAAAATATTTAAGGCCCATAGGTGGATTCCAAGGATGTTCATTAACAGATGGAATAATGTCTTAAGACTTGGGATTACACTTTGCTTGACATGTAAGGCAATGGTTGACTTGTCTTGATATAACACTTGATTTCTTATTGAGAAAGACTTCTTGGATGCATGTAGATTTAAATGGTTGCACTTGGGGGCCAAAAGATGTCTTAGGAAGATCTTGTCCTTTATATGTAAACCCTATCTTTCACAATAAAAAGAATCACTTGAAAGAATGAAATGGTTAGTTAACAATGCATACATGATTGAGGTCTAAATGTAGGTGCAAGATAATATGACATCTAAGGGGTAAAATTTGGGGTACAGCACATGGTTCAAAAGTTACAAAGGAAACAAAAACGGAAAATCTGTCATGCTCGCTAGGCGAATCCCCCAATGAACATTCGCTTTCGCCTTCGCCTCGCGAACCTCTAGCGAACCAAGTCAGAGCCAAAAGGGTACAAAGTTTGCTTCGCGAAGACCAGGTGAACATTCGCCTTCCCTTGGCTTTGGGGTTCGCTAGGCGAGCCCTCGAGAATCATTCGTTAGGCCCTTCGCCAGGGGTTCGCTAGGCGAACCCTGAAAAACCCAGAATTCTCAACATCGTAACATCAGGTCCTTAGGGCCAGAAATCTCATCCAAAACATAACCAATCACATAAATAAGTATTAACAGATGATTCCACACATGTATTGATCATAACACCCAGTTTATATCGCATTTCAACCGTTAGATTCTTTCATTTTCTCACAATATCTAACCTAACTCTAACACTTCCAAAACTCCTAAAACAAAAGTACTAACTAGAACCCACCTGGATTTGAAGCTGATGATGAAGAAGAGGAGATGAATTGATGAATATGAGATGATGATTCTTGTTCTTGAGCTCTTGGGAAATTTTCTCTTCTTTTCCTTCCTTTCCTCTTCCTTCTCTCTACTTTCTTTTTCTCCAAATGTTTCTAACTTTGGAAAATGAGAGAAAAGAATTGATATAGAGAAAATACTCAAAATTAGCAACACTACTAAATGCCCTAATTAGCTTGAATGCACCAATAAACAAAACCTTTGAGTTAGATAATATTAATCTGATCAGCTATGAGTTCATCAGTTGATCTAATTATCTTATCAGATAAATACTCAGAGCACACTGGATCTCAACTGGTCTCAACTAATATTATCCAGAGCGTTTATCAAATATGGGGTATTACATCCTCCCCTCCTTAAATAGAAATTCGTCCTCGAATTTAAAATATTACCTGAATAGATGAGGGTAAGCATCCCGCATTTCCGATTCTAGTTCCCAAGTAGCATCACCCAGATGCGTCATATCCCATTGCACCTTTACAAGAGGAATGTCTTTATTCCTTAATACCATCGTTTCCCTTCCCACAATACGACTAAGTTGAGGTTCAAAAGTCAAGTTTGCTTCTATTTCCACTGATTCCGGTAAAACTGGTTGAAGAGGGTCAGGAAAAAACTTTCGGAGCTGAGATACATGAAAGACGTCATGCATCTCTGACAGAGAGGGTGGTAAGGCTAAACTGTACATGACTTCACCAATCCTTTCTAAGATCTGATACGGTCCCACATATCTCAAACTTAACTTGCGTGACTTAAACGGTCCTTTCAATCTCAATCTCGGAGTAACTTTCAGAAACACATGGTCACCTTCCTCAAATTCTAAAGGCCTCCTACGATTGTCCGCATAACTCTTTTGATAATCTTGTGCTTGTTTAACTTTCTCTCGGATCATCTGAATCTTTTTTGTCGTCTCTTGAATAATTTCGGGTCCCAAAATTCTATCTTCACCAACTTTCGCCCAACACATAGGTGTTCTACATTTCCTCCCATACAATGCTTTATAAGGAGCCATACCGATGCTCGCGTGGTAGCTATTATTATAAGAAAACTCAATCAATAGTAGAAATTCTTTCCAAGTTCCTCTACTTTCTAGCACACAAGCTCGTAACATATCTTCCATCGTTTGTATTGTTCACTCAGTCTGACCATCCGTCTGAGGATGATTCGATGTGCTCAAACGCAACCTCGTACCCATAGGTTGCTAAAAAGCCTTCCAAAACCTCGAAGTAAACTTAGGATCTCTATCGTACACAATATTAGAGGGAACACCATGCAATCTCACAATTTTAGAAATAAACAACCTTGCAAGATGACTTGCCTTGTAAGTGGTCTTCACGGCTAAGAAATGCGTTGATTTCGTTAGTCGATCCACAATCATCCAAATAGAATCATAACCACCTTGTGTACGGGGTAAACCTACTGCGAGGTCGATAAAAATACTATCCCACTTCCAAACTGGAATTTCTAAAGGTTGCAATAGACCACCCGGTCTTTGGTGTTCAATCTTCACCTGTTGGCACACTGCACATTCTGACACATATACCGCAATATCCTTTTTCATTCTGGACCACCAATAATCTTTCTGTAAGTCCTGATACATCTTTGAAGAACCAAGATGTATCGTAAAAGTGCCTTTATGAGCTTCATCTAAAATCTTTCTTTTTAATACCGCGTCATTCGGAACATAAATTCTTTGATTAAATAGGACAATCCCATCCTTCGCTCGTGTAAAACCCGGTTGAAGTAACATCTCTTGAAACTTCCCTTCCAAAACTTGTTCTTGTTAAATCTCATCTCTTAGAATAGAATTTACATTCAAATTTCCCATAATTACACCATTCGGAGTCCACACAAACTAGAGATTAAGATCTCTAAACTTTTCCAACAACGCATACTCCAATATCATCAATTTGGCACCATGAACCATTTTCCGACTCAATGCATCTGCTAATTTATTAGCTTTTCCTGGATGATACTTTAATTCTAAGTCATAATCCTTTAAGTACTCCATCCACCTTCTTTGTCGCATATTCAACTCCTTTTGGTCAAATAAATACTTCAAACTTTTATGGTCACTGAACATTTGAAAACGTACTCCATACAAATAATGATGCCACACCTTCAGTGCAAACACAACCGCTGCTAGTTACAAATCATGAGTTGGATAATTCTTCTCATGAACTTTCAATTGTCGAGAAGCATAAGCTACCACTTGGCCGCCTTGCATCAGAACACCTCCTAATCCCATCTTAGAAGCATCGTAAAATACTTCGTAAGAGTTGCTAGGATCAGGAATGATTAACACATGAGCAGTCATCAAACTTTCCTTCAATTTTATAAAGCTTTGTTCACAACCCGAATCCCACTCATAAGCACAATCTTTTCGAGTAAGTTTTGTCATTGGTAGGGCCAATTGAGAAAAACCCTTGATGAACCTTTTATAGTAACCTGCCAATCCCAAGAAACTTCGAACTTCCGAAGCATTCCTTGGTCTCTCCCAATTAATCACTGCTTCTACCTTCGACGGATCCACTGCCACACCACCTTGAGATATAACGTGACCAAGAAAATTAACTTCCGACATCCAAAACTCGCACTTGCTTAACTTAGCAAAAAGTTGCTTCTTCTACAATACCGATACAACAATTCTCAGATATTCTTCGTGCTCTTGTGGAGTGCGTGAATAAATAAGAATGTCATCAATAAAGATCACGACGAATTGGTCCAAGTAAGCTTGAAATATACGGTTCATGTAATCCATAAAAACAGCTGGAGCATTAGTCACACCGAAAGGCATCACCAAGAATTCGTAATGGCCGTAACGGGTTCTAAATGCAGTCTTAGGCACATCAGAACTCTTCACTCAGATCTGATGATACCCTGACCGCAAATCAATCTTCGAGAACACACAGGCTCCTTTCAGTTGATCCAACAGCTCGTCTATCTTGGGTAAGGGGTACTTGTTTTTAATAGTGACTTTGTTCAACTTACGATAATCAATACACATTCGCATTCCACCATCTTTCTTCTTTACCAATAAAACTGGAGCTCCCCATGGTGAAACACTAGGTTTAACAAAATTCTTAGCCATTAAATCCTCCAATTGGTCCTTTAATTCTCTTAATTCAAGCGGTGCCATCCGATAAGGAGAAACAGATATAGGAGATGTTCCCGGTACCAGGTCAATAGAGAACTCAACTTCTCTCTCCGGAGGAAGAGAAGTAACATCCTCGGGAAAAACTTCAGGAAACTCGCAGACTACAGGAATACTCAGCACTTGCTGGTCACTATTCCCCTCCTTAGTAAGAACCAGTAAAACAGATTTCTCCTTCTTAAACAAGAAATTTATCATTCCCACTGTACCTTCTAAAATAGTTGTTAACACATCCCTCGAGGTAGCCTCAACAGATGGAATGATGATTAGCTTTTCTTCACACCTAATAAACACCGAATTAGCAGAAAGCCAATCCATCCCCAAAATGACATCCACTTTCTTAAGCGGTAAACAGATAAGGTCAATCTGAAAAGCTCTACCATTCACAGACAAAACACAGTTTTCACACATCAACGGTGTCTCAACCATTTCATCCATGGCGGTAGTGACCACCATAGGAGAAGACAAAGGAATAGCTTGCAACCCAAGCCGCTTCACACATCGCATCGACACAAAAGAATGTGTTGCTCCACAATCAAATAAAACAAAACAAGGATGCCCATTTACGAAACACGTACCCGCAATTAAAGAGTTGTCACCTTTCGTCTTTCTTGCATCCAGGGTATAAACACTTCTGGTATTCCTTCCTTATGCTTGGTTTCTATTCTGAGGACACACTCTAGCCATATGTCCCATTTCATTACAATGATAACACCTAACACTCCCATCGACACACTTCCCAAAATGACGTTTGTTGCACAACCTACATAAAGGAATATCGTTAGGTCTAGCAACCTGCTTTCCCTTGAAAGCTTGCGATCTAGGCCCAAAGTGTTGACTCGCTCTCCCACGATCACCCTGATTTAACCTACTTGCAACACCTTCAGCTTGCACTTTCTTCAAACTATGCTCAACCACATAGCATTACCTTAGAACTTCTGCATAAGTAGTAAACTCCCTCTGAGATACACTATGAGAAATTTCAGCTTTTAGTCCAAAAAGAAATTGATCTATTTTCCACCGTTCATCCGGAGCATACATAGCCTGCCTAGAATAAGCAGCCATGTCCTCAAACTCTTTAGCATAACTGGCCACAGTCATACTACCCTGTCTTAACTGTTGAAACTCAAACTCTTTCTGAGTCCTCAAGGAACTAGGAAAATATTTCTCCATGAAAATTGCCTTGAATTGTTCCCATACCTTAGGTACACCCTGAATAGTTAGAAGAGCCGAAGCACTCTCCCACCATCTCATGGCAGGACCCTTCAACGAATGCGAAGCGAATACCACCTTATTCTCGTCACTGCAGTGCACTATTAAGAAGATTCTTTCCATACCTAAAATCCATTCTTGAGCCTTTATAGGATCTAATCCGCCATGAAATTCGGGAGGATTCATGTGGAAGAAATCCCAGAAAGTCCCACCTACAACTTCTGGAACAACCACCTGAGGATGAAGACCTCCATTCATTTGTTGTACCATTTGCTGCATAAACTGATTCTGTTGCTGCTGCATCTGTTGCATTAACTGGTACAAAGGAGCATTCTCATTGTCGCCTGGCGGATTTATCCTAGCTATAGTAGTTCGGGGTCTACCACAGTTGCTTCTACGTCCGGAAGCCATGTTCTTAAAGGTCATACAGATAGGATTAAGTTGATCAGGCTCAATACCATAAATATAACACTTAAGACCAATGCCGACACAAGGCATATAAAACGGAAAGAAACACTTATACTATTTCATGGCTAGGTCGAGGATACGACCTGCTCTGATACCAACTGTAACGCCCATATATAAATACATACATCAAAGCATATATATATATATATATATATATATATATATATATATATATGAAAACCACGTTTGGTACGGAAATACCAATAAGTCCCTAGTAAACACATTATACCTACACATGCCCAAAAAGCCTAATACAAAAAAACTATGGCATAAATATATATACAAGATGTTTGAAAGATAAATACTAAGAACTAGATCGACAACGATCTCAAAAAACTCCACAACTGAAGCTACGCCCTCAGACAAGTAAGGATAATCACACGGCCTTATCCTTACCCTTCGGGGAACCTGAAGTACCTGAAATATTCAACAATAGTGGGGTGAGATACATCAAATCTCAGTGAATTCTCTATCTTATGGATTCTCTCGGCTTTACAGGGTTCTAACCAAAACCTAACTCAAATCGGGGGAAAAGGAACTAGGCCTTGAGTTCAAACATTTCTGACTAGAGAAACCATCGCATAATACAAAAAACGACAACTAGTTAAGGAATCTTTCCCCGGCCAACCCATACAAGGCACTCCAACACGGGTCACGGATCCTTAATGTAGATAACTTTTCCCCGGCCAGCCCGCACACGGAGCACTTCAACACGGGTCAAGGTTATCTACATATGGTACTTTCCCCGGCCAGCCCACACAAGGAGCACTTGAACACGGGTCACGGTACCATCCACTAAGTAACTTTCCCCGGCCAGCCCACACAAGGAGCACTTCAACACGGGTCATGGTTACTCACTTAATAAATACTTTCCCCGTCCATCCCACACCAAAGGATCTCGACACGGGTCACTAATATTTATTAAGTGACACAAACATTTAACTCGGAGGAGTTCACAAAACTAACCTCGAGCCTCCTCTAAACTACTTATCCACGATACACTCCCAGTATCGATGTAAGCATTGCCACACAATTCTCTAAGTCATTCTAGTATACTAAGGTTTCCTCACTAGCTCACCACTTAAAGATTTTAAAATTCACGAGTTCCGTTCTACGTTATTTACGTAATTCCGATTAATAACATGATCGAAATAAAATCCATCTCATAAATAATATTTTCATTTTCCATAGCATAGAAAACTTTCATAGCTTCACATCGATATAAAGAACGCTCAAATCGAAAACATGGTTCAAAAGTTACAAAGGAAACAAAAATGGAAAAGCTGTCATGCTCGCTAGGCGAATCCCCCAGCGAACATTCACTTTCTTCTTCGCCTCACGAACCTCTAGTGAACCAAGTCAGAGCCAAAAGGTAACAAAGTTCGCATCACGAACACCAAGCGAACATTCTCCTTCCCTTCGATTGTGGGTTCGCTAGGCGAACCCTCGAGAATCATTCGCTAGGCCCTTCGCCAGGGGTTCGCTAGGCGAACCCTGAAAAACCCGGAATTCTCAGCAACGTAACAGCAGGTCCTTAGGGCCAAAAATACCATCCAAAACATAATAAAACACACAAACAAGTATTAACAGATGATTCCACACATGTATTGATCATAACACCCAGTTTATATCGCATTTCAACCGTTAGATTCTTTGATTTAGTAAAATTATTCATTTTCTCACAATATCTAACCTAACTCTAACACTTCCAAAACTCCTAAAACAAAATTCCTAACTAGAACCCACTTGGATTAGAAGCTGATGATGAAGAAGAGGAGATGAATTGGTGAATATGAGATGATGATTCTTGTTCTTGAGCTCTCGGGAAATTTTCTCTTCTTTTCCTTCCTTTCCTCTTCCTTCTTTCTACTTTCATTTTCTCCAAATGTTTCTAACTTTGGAAAATGAGAGAAAAGAATTGATATAGCGAAAATACTCAAAATTAGCAACACTACTAAATGTCCAAATTAGCTCAAATGCACCAATAAACAAAACCTTTGAGTTAGATAATATTAATCTGATCAGCTCTGAGTTCATCAGTTGATCTAATTATCTTATCAGATAAATACTCAGAGCACACTGAATCTCAACTGGTCTCAACTAATATTATCCAGAGCATTTATCAAATATGGGGTATTACAGAAAACCTTTGATTTCTCAACCTAATTACTATGTCCATAGGTAATTATGTTTGAAATCAAGCATGATAATGTCAACAGTGTTCCTAGTGCAACAGGGTATCCCTAGTCCTAGGTAATATCTACTGAAGCATAATCGCCCAAAAACCTTAACAATGTTGGTCCAACCTAATTGTTAATCATAAATCAATCTATGTTGGTTCGACAGAGAAAGCATTCTAAACATTGCACGATTAAAATAATTATAAAGAAACAAAGGTATCACTGAAAATAAGAAATCAATGTCATTAAAAAGTCAAATCAGGGACACCCCCTAGCATTGGGAGGTTTAGCTACTCATATGATTCAGAGAAAATACAATATAAAAAGTGGACATTTCAATAAATTAGATAGACTCGGATTGTTAATCGCTTTCTCTCCTGAAAATCCTTCACCTTCCGAAAACCTTGTGCTCTCCAATCTCTTGATCATAAAATTCTTCAGTAAAAAAAGTCCTTTCTTTCATCGTCAAAACTCATCTTAATAGTCAAACTCCAATAACAACAGTGGGAAATGCCAAAAATACACTCACGGGTCAATACTCAGTGAAAAATCAGTAAAGCAAGAAAAATCAATGTCTGAGCCAACACAGCCTGTGTCAGCTGACACAGGTGGCCGTGTTGCCCTGCTGTTTTCTCCACATTTTCACTTCATGCTCCAGGCATGCTGACACGGCCCCGTGTCAAGTGACACGGGTGCCCGTGTCAGCCCTCTGTTTTCTCCACATTTTCACGCACGCACCAACCTTCCTGACATGGGTGGTCGTGTCAAGTCTCCTGTAGACTAAGCAAATTTCCACTGAAACTACATATGTTTCCTCTTTCTCGCATCGAGTTCTTCCTGAATGCTTATATGGACCAAAAAACAACAAAAAGACACAACCAAATCATAAAATGCGGAAAAGGTGAAATAACACGACCAAACATATAACAAGATATCGATGTATTGAAGGAACGATCAATAACCAACGACGACGGGGTAAAGTATAATTGTAGATATCGATGGATTGAAGGAACCAGACCATTGAACGATATATTATGTGTTAAGGAACATAAAATGTACAGAATGAGATGCATGCAATTCGGAAAACATTGTTTGATATAGGTTGGTTTTCAAATACATCTTAATTTTCAGATTATAAGTTTCTATGTCAATTTAAATTATTGCATTTTCATTAAAAGGTTAGTGAAACAAACAATATACATAGTATATAATAAACTAAACTTCATCTCCTGTCAACCTGTATAAGAATATAAAGAACAAAACATTGTTAAGTCGCAAGAAGCCTCTTTCTTGTAACTTAGCAATGTTTTGTTCTTGTTTTGAGAACATTTTTCAACAACAACAACATACAACAACACAACAAATCCATGCAACACAATAAAAAACATACATTATTTTAGCACAAATTCAGCTATAGTTGAAACAAAACCCTAAGTGGGACTGTAATAAATCAATATACATTGAGTCAATAACGCACCTCTTATTGAAAATAATCATGGAACTGTAACAAATCAAGATATAACAAGTTCATCCAGTTTGTGATGCCATGAAGAAAAAATATAAGATGAATGAAGTTTATACAATAACTTCATACTTCTTATATTTTTTTCCATGGAAACAAAAACCATATGTATCATCACCGTACTATACTATTGCTACCACCAT
Organism: Lathyrus tuberosus; assembly: GCA_022829125.1. Taxonomy (NCBI): domain Eukaryota; kingdom Viridiplantae; phylum Streptophyta; class Magnoliopsida; order Fabales; family Fabaceae; genus Lathyrus; species Lathyrus tuberosus. Next base: position 14,571,790 of record JALAZF010000055.1, read on the forward strand.
ACGCTTGCTACCACCATCATAACCATGTATCTACAAGGAAACACAACAAACTTTAAACTTAACCCTAAAACATCAACAACATAATGTTTCCACAGCATTCTAGAAGAAGAGTAGAAAGAAGAGAGCAGGAGAACATACCATCTTCGTTGTCGTAGGAGTTTGCGCCGGACGTTGCTTACGTCAGATATCCTTTAAGCTTCTTTTCGCCATTCACTTGTTACAGTATTGGTTAAGATTCATGAGAGGAGAGGGTTGTGTTAGGGTTTTCTGTAGAGAGAAATGGCTGTTATGAACTGGGCAACAGATACTTTCGTTTATATATTAAAAAATGTCACTTTTTGTCACAATTTACAAGAATAATTGTAATTATATCTATAACAATATATAAAGCCAAAACATTATTTTGGTGTAGCCTATTTTTTACCTATTATACCCTTTATAATTTTTTTTATAACTTCCATGTAATATGGTTCCTAACATTGAGTGAACAATTTTTAACTGCATAACAAAAGGTAACCACCAGGGAAAAAAGAAGTGCCACCTATTGTCAGTTTTTATTTAACATAATAACTTCCTTGACAGTTTTAATTTTATATAGTAATAACAATATCACAAATGTATATAAACAAAATTATATAGTAATAACAATATATAGTTTTGGTGTGGCCTATTTCACTTTTCAAATTTATTCTTCAAATTTATTCTAATTTACATATTTTTTTCTTCTAAAATAATATTATTTAGATTTAATAATAAATTTTAATATATAATTTAATAAATGAATTTACTTTAACTCCACTATAATTAACTCTCAGAACTATCTCTACGTGGTTTTTGGATTTTATCATGTTCATTTATTTTTTAATTTAAATTTTATATGTAAATACTCCTACTTAATATTGAAACTACCACAAAACTGCCACACAAGTAATGCATTACAGTAACTGCCACCATCACAAGTAGTGCATCACAGTATATATGTTTGTAGTTAGTGTTTTCTTTAACATCTTCAAAACTCATCTCTTTCTATAATAAGTTTTTAGTTTTCTACTTAAAGATTCTTATCTGCCAAAATTTTCATATGTATCAAATTGTATTTTTCCTCCTAGGTAAACTTTCAATTTTCTTGTTGGAAATATTTGGTTAAGATCTTTGACCCTATAATGTGCTTCTTTTACCTTTGTTTTCTCCGATGGTGTTTTAATGTTATTTTATGATACTGTTACCAAAACTGCGATTTCCAATGCTAATGTAGGTATACCTATAGTATGCCATTTCAATTCTATTACTAACCTTAATTTCTGTGTTTTTAGTGCAGACAAATTACTTGACATTGCAGGAGAGTTTGCTGTTCTTCCACCAATCGACTGCAACGGCATATGCGGTAACAATAACAATTATCTTCCTTCCGTGAAAAAATAGTATGAAAATATGTACATAAATTTATACAATTAGAGACAAAAATGGCAAAAACGTTTCTCCAAACATGTACATTTATACAATTATTATTTTATAATGTATCAATACTTTCTTTTAATATATATTTTAATGAAATTTGGTGTTATAAATTATAAATTATTATTTTATAATGTATATCCTCAATGTACATTTTAAATATGTCATATCATCAATATATATCATAGAGAGAATTTTAATTAAAACCCCCCTTTACTTTTACTGCAATTGAAAAGTAAAACATATTGAAGATTTAATAAAACATTATACTATTATTTATAATTATGCGTGAAATAAAGAAATACAAAATTAATGTGCACCAATGGAATTTTTATAGTGACATACTACATAATACAGACTAAATTTTTCATAATAATATACTACATATCACAGACTAAACTAAATAAAATTAATTATACACATTATAAGCTATCAAATTATAAAGGGTTAATAGTCATTTACCCCCTGCAATATTGACGAGTTTTGATTTACCCCCCTTTAAAAAAATAATTTTGGATTACCCCCTTGAAATTTTGGGGTACCCCCCTAAACGTGTAAAAACCAGGGGGGTAAATTAAAAAAAAATATTTTACAGGGGGGTAATTTTTCTACCTGGGGGGCAAAAGACTTAGAATTTTAAAATTTCAGGAGGGTAATCCAAAATTATTTTTTTAAAGGGGGGTAAATCAAAAGTCGCCTATATTGCAGGGGGTAAATGACTATTAACCCAATTATAAAAGTATATGAAAGTAACCTACAATATTTATGTGTTATGTAGATACATGTGTGAATATATAGTTGTATGAAAATATGTGTTGTATATAGACATATTCATTTTTTAATTCATTGATAAAATTATTAGAGTTATTACATTGGTTGGGATAATGTCATACCGTATCTACAGTACACGACACATTCATTTTTGTACACGACACATTCATTTCTGTACAGGACACATTCATTTTTATATATTTTATAGATAAAATAATATAATGGAAAATATCCGTAGTCAATATTTAAGAGAACGTCAAAGAGAAAGACGAGCACAAAATGCAAGAGATCGAAGACAACGGATGAGTGTTGATCAAAGACAACAAGAATTAGCTAGAAGGCGTTCAAATTATAGACAAAATAAAGACAAAGGAAAACAAGTTCAAACATCTCATACTTCTAATATGAGAACCATGATGTTATTTCAAGACTTGACGAATGTCAATCTTGCTTCTCAATTTTATCCAAGAGCTCATGATAGTGAAGCTGGACCGAGTACCACACATGCCAGTCGCATTCCATCCCCGGGTTAGAAAATTTAATTTATGTTATAGATTATACTTTAATACATTATATTTAAAAAAAATATCATTTAATTATGCAAAAATAATTCTCTAGTCTATTAATTCAAATCTAATTTACATATCAAAATTTTACATGCCCAATTTTCCAACAAACTGATAACAACGAAGCAAGACCATTAATAAGAAATATTGATGGCAATGATTGTGGTAAGAATAGTTCTGTCAATAATCAAATTAATATTAACACATATTTAGATTTAGACTTTATTTTTATTTTTAAACTATAACTCTATATTGAAGTCAATACTTTCTTTTATAGAATCACCTTCGCAAAATATGAATTCACCTGTTGAAACTCACGAAACACAAACAGTTATTGATCAAGGTACGATTATGTATTTTTAATCCATAATATATATTGTATGTTTTTATTTAAATATTACTAGCGTCCAGACAGACACTCGCGTGCCCGTGTGTCCGCTTTTTTAACGCATACGTAAAAATTTAAATGATAGTTTTTATTTTATATATTAGTTTTAAATGGAAGTTATGTAGGAAGTTAATAGTATGAAATTGGGTAGAAAGTTAATAGTAGGAAGTTATATGAAAGATGATAGTAGTGGTTTCAATGAAAGCTATTGTGTAAGTTACATATTATAATAGGGGCAAAATGGGTAGAAAGATATGCTATATATATATATATATATATATATATATATATATATATATCCAACTAAAATTGTTAGAGGATTATAAATTTCATGTTAGTAACCATGTATATAATAAGTATAATTTTTTTAATGAATGTTTTGTATGTAATAAAATACACAATCACGATATATTTTTCAAGCAAGACATAACATTGCTAGAAATTTTTGAAATATTGTTATGACAATCAAATCCCTACTGCCTACTTCGAGTGAGTGTAGACGACGCACTGCAAAATTGTTTCATAGAGAATCTCAAGATATGTGTTGCAAAGGTGGAAAGGTGACAATTACACAGGTGTCTGCTCCTGACGAGTTGTTACAGTTATTTTCAGACACTTTAACTGAAGGACGACATTTTAGACAACATATTAGAAGTTACAACCATGTAATGTCGTTTACTTCACTTGGTGTCCATGTCGACGAAAGTTTGGTTGCAACTGGTCGTGGTATTTACACATTTCATGCTCAAGGCACATTTTATCACAAAATAGGAGGTTTTCATCCGAATCAAGGTTCAAGTCCATGTTACTTGCAGCTATACATTTATGATAACGATCATGAGCTTCAAAATAGGATGAGGGAAAACCCAATACTTAACCAAGCCATAATGTATAAATTGCAAAAAATACTCCACCAATGCAACCCGTTTTTCATTATGTTGAAGAAGCTTGCACTAGAGCCAGATGTTGAAGAATGTAGGTTACTCATTAAAGAACGTTCGTTAAATCAGCCACAATATAGTCTCCCTTCAGCTTCTCAAGTCGCAACAATTGTTATTAGTGGTGGTGATGAAGATACAATAGAACGTGGAAGAGATATAAATATCATCAACTGTGATGGAAATCTAACAAAGGTTCAAGAAACAATTGGGTATTATGATCCTTTACAATATTCTATATTGTTTCCGTTCGAAACATACGGTTGGGGCATAGACACAAAAAATAATGTTGGAAAAAATGTTACATGCCGAGAGTACTACAGTTATGTGCTTCAGGTACATGCTAAACTATTTTTCTAAGAAATTTACTTCTAAAAGTGTGAAAAAATAAATCATGATTGATTATTTTATTCAATGTAGATTCGTCATAATGATTAATCTGTATTGTTAAAATCGGGTCGACTCTTACTACAGTATGTTGTAGACAATTATGTAAAAAGATTAAAACAGGAACGTTGAGATGGATTCGAAGAAATCAAAATAATATTCGGTCTGAGGTGTATCATGGGTTACAAGATGCATTACACGATGGGGAGAATAACTATAACACCCATATATAAATACATACATCAAAGCATATATTATACATGAAAACCACATTTGGTACTGAAATACCAATAACTCCCTAGTAAACACATTATACATACACATGCCCAAAAAGCCTAATACAAAAAAACTATGGCATAAATATATATACAAGATGTTCCAAAGATAAATACTAAGAACTAGATCGACAACGATCTCAAAAAACTCCACAACGGAAGCTACGCCCTCAGACAAGTAAGGATAATCACACGACCTTATCCTTACCCTTCGCGGAACCTGAAGTACCTGAAATATTCAACAATAGTGGGGTGAGATACATCAAATATCAGTGAGTTCTCTATCTTATGGATTCTCTCGGCTTTACAAGGTTCTAACTAAAACCTAACTCAAGTCGGGGGAAAAGGAACTAGGCCTTGAGTACAAACATTTTTGACTAGAGAAACCATCGCATAATACACAAAACGACAACTAGTTAAGGAACCTTTCCACGGCCATCCTATACAAGGAACTACAACACGGGTCACAGATCCTTAACGTAGATAACTTTTCCCCGGCTAGCCCGCACACGGAGCACTTCAACACGGGTCATGGTTATCTACATATGGTACTTTCCCCGGCCAACCCACACAAGGAGCACTTCAACACAGGTCACGGTACCATCCACTAAATAACTTTCCCCGGCCAGCCCACACAAGGAGCACTTCAACACGGGTCACGGTTACTCACTTAATAAATACTTTCCCCGACCATCCTACACCAAAGTATCTCGACACGGGTCACTAATATTTATTAAGTGACACAAACGTTTAACTCGAAGGAGTTCACAAAACTAACCTCGAGCCTCCTCTAAACTACTTATCCATGATACACTCCCAGTATCGATGTAAGCATTGCCGCACAATTCTCTAATTCATTCTATTATACTAAGGTTTCCTCACTAGCTCACCACTGAAAGCTTTTAAAATTCACAAGTTTCGTTCTACGATATTCACGTAGTTCCGATTAATAACATGATCGAAATAAAATCCATCTCATGAGCAATATTTTCACTTTCCATAGCATAGAACACTTTCATAGCTTCACATTGATATAAAGAACGCTCAAATCGGAAACACGGTTCAAAAGTTACAAAGGAAACAAAAACGGAAAATCTATCATGCTCACTTGGCGAATCCCCCAGAGAACATTCTCTTTCGGCTTCGCCTCACGAACCTCTAGTGAACTAACTCAGAGCCAAAAGGGCACAAAGTTTGCTTCGCGAAAACCAGGCGAACATTCACCTTTCCTTCGCTTTGGGGTTCGCTAGGTGAACCCTCGAGAATCATTCGCTAGGCCCTTCGCCAGGGGTTCGGTAGGCGAACCCTGAAAAACCCAGAATTCTCAGCAACGTAACAGCAGGTCCTTAGGGCTAGAAATCACATCCAAAACATAACCAAACACACAAACAAGTATTAACAGATGATTCCACACATGTATTGATCATAACACCCAGTTTATATCGCATTTCAACCGTTAGATTCTTTGATTTAGTAAAATTATTCATTTTCTCACAATATCTAACCTAACTCTAACACTTCCAAAAATCCTAAAACAAAATTCCTAACTAGATCCCACATGGATTAGAAGCTGATGACGAAGAAGAGGAGATGAATTGATGAATATGAGATGATGATTCTTGTTCTTGAGCTCTTGGGAAATTTTCTCTTCTTTTCCTTCCTTTCCTTTTCCTTCTCTTTACTTTATTTTTCTCCAAATGTTTCTAACTTTGGAAAATGAGAGAAAAGAATTGATATAGAGAAAATACTAAAAATTAGCAACACTACTAAATGTCCAAATTAGCTCAACTGCACCAATAAACAAAACCTTTGAGTTAGATAACATTAATCTGACCAGCTCTGAGTTCATCAGTTGATCTAATTATCTTATCAGTTAAATACTCAGAGCACACTGGATCTCAACTGGTCTCAACTAATATTATCCAGAGCATTTATCAAATACGGGGTATTACATCCTCCCCTCCTTAAATAGAAATTCGTCCTCGAATTTAAAAGATTACCTGAACAGATGAGGGTAAGCATCCTGCATTTCCGATTCTGGTTCCCTAGCATCACCCAGATGCGTCATATCCCATTGCACCTTTACAAGAGGAATATATTTATTCCTTAATACCTTCGTTTCCCTTCCCACAATACGACTCAGTTGAGGTTCAAAAGTCAAGTCTGCTCTTATTTCCACTGATACCGGTAAAACTAGCTGAAGAGGGTCAGGAATAAACTTTTGGAGCTGAGATACATGAAAGACGTCATGCATCTCTGACAGAGAGGGTGGTAAGGCTAATCTGTACGCGACTTCGCCAATCCTTTCTAAGATCTGATATGGTCCCACATATCTCGGACTTAACTTACGTGACTTAAACGGTCCTTTCAATCTCAATCTCGGAGTAACTTTCAGAAACACATGGTCACCTTCCTCAAATTCTAAAGGCCTCCTACGATTGTCCCATAGCTCTTTTGACGATCTTGTGCTTGTTTAACTTTCTCTCGGATCATCCGAATCTTTTCCGTCGTCTCTTGAATAATTTCGCGTCCCAAAATTCTATCTTCACCAACTTACGCCCAACACAAAGGTGTTCTACATTTCCTCTCATACAATGCTTCATAAGGGGCCATACAGATGCTCGCATGGTAGCTATTGTTATAAGAAAACTCAATCAACGGTAGAATTTATTTCCAAGTTGCTCTACTTTCTAGCACACAAGCTCGTAACATGTCTTCCATCGTTTGTATTGTTCACTCAGTCTGACCATCTGTCTGAGGATGGTTCGATGTGCTCAAATGAAACCTCGTACCCATAGCTTGTTAAAAAGCCTTCCAAAACCTCGAAGTAAACTTGGGATCTCTATCGGACACAATATTAGGGGGAACACCATGCAATCTCACAATTTTAGAAATAAACAACCTTGCAAGATGACTTGCCTTGTAAGTGGTCTTCACGGATAAGAAATGCGCAAATTTCGTTAGTCGATCCACAATCACCCAAATAGAATCATAACCACCTTGTGTATGGGGTAAACCTACTGCAAGGTCCATAGAAATACTATCCCGTTTCCAAATTGGAATTTCTAAAGGTTGCAATAGACCGCCCGGTCTTTAGTGTTCAATCTTCACCTGTTGGCACACTGCACATTTCGACACATATACTGCAATATACTTTTTCATTTCGGACCACCAATAATCTTTCTTTAAGTCCTGATACATCTTCGAAGAACCAGGATGTATCATAAAGGTACCTTTATGAGCTTCATCCAAAATCTTTCTTTTTAATACCGCGTCATTCGGAACACAAATCCTTTGATTAAATAGGACAATCCCATCTGCCGCTCGTGTAAAACCCGGTTGAAGTAACATCTCTTGAAACTTCCCTTCCAAAACTTGTTATTGTTGAATCTCAGCTCTTAGAATAGAATTTACATTCAAATTTCCCATAATTACACCATTCGGAGTCCACACAAACTGGAGATTAAGATCTCTAAACTTTTCCAACAACGCATACTCCAATATTATCAATTCGGCACCATGAACCATTTTTCGACTCAATGCATCTGCTACTTTATTAGCTTTTCCTGGATAATACTTTAATTCTAAGTCATAATCCTTTAAGTACTCCATCCACCTTCTTTGTCACATATTCAACTCCTTTTGGTCAAATAAATACTTCAAACTTTTATGGTCACTGAACATTTCAAAACATACTCCATACAAATAATGACGCCACACCTTCAGTGCAAACACAACCGCTGCTAGTTCCAAATCATGAGTTGGATAATTCTTCTCATGAACTTTCAATTGTCGAGAAGCATAAGCTACCAATTCAAACCTAATGGATGGATTCCATAGGTGTTTTAGGGTGTCTTGAATCATGTCCCAAGGTTTGGGATCATGTCCTGGTCAAAAGTCAAAGACATGGTTGACTTTTCCTCAAGAACCCTAGTTTGTGGTCCTGATGAATTTGAATCTTTATATTGATCATGAACCAAGTTCATTATGTCCATTTTAACTTGTAAGAGGATCAATATAATATGTTTGAGTTCTTCAAAACATTCTTTGAGGGTTTGGCTCATGTCTTGCTCCAAAAGTCAACTTAGGGGTGAATTAGGTCAAGAAATCCTAATTCCTTATTTTTTATGAATGCATCCCCTGAGGCTATTTTGAACCTATGATTGGATCCATGATGTCACTTTGAGCTTCTTGGATTATGTTTTGAAGTATTGGCTCATGCCCATATGAAAATTTTCCTCTGGAGACCTTGGTCGACCAAAACCCTAATTTGGTGACCCTGGTGATCTTGAGGCTTGATCAGCTTGAAATGTTCCATTCTTAAGCTTGATTCTTGATATAGGAGACCTCTTGATCCTTCATGGATGTTTGAGAGGATTTACAGGTTTAGGATCATGTCCATTCTTGATTGATCCTTTGTCTGAGTACTCTGAGAGGGCTCAAAAACCCTAATTCTTGATTGAGGTGAATGCTCAACAAACTTTGAGAGGATTGATGAGGCATGAAGGTACATCCATATTATGGTGATGATTTGCACAATGATTGGAAATCTTGTGATCAAAATTTAGGGCATGACAGATGCCCCTATTTAATCTTCTTGGACCTGAAGGTGTGAATGGCGAAGACGTTCGGACATTCAAGGTAAAAGAGGATTAAATATCGGAATACCCTAAATTTTGATTGTGGTTATGAATGGTAGTTGTTTGCTCATCCGTCTTCTTTTGCTAAGTAGAGCTACTTAGAAAAGGGTATAACTTCCCCTCGATCATTGTCTCTAGCCATGGAACTGGTCTTAGTTTCTTGTGAAATAAACTCCACCTCGATCCTGGTCTTCAGCCAAGGAACTGGTCTTAGTTTCTTCTGAAATAAACTCCCCCTCGATCCTGGTCTTCAGCCACGGAACTGGTCTTAGTTTCTTTTGAAATAAACTCCCCCTCGATCCTGGTCTTCAGCCATGGAACTGGTCTCAGTTTTCTTTTGAAATTAAACTTCCCCTCGATTCTGGTCTTCAGCCACGGAACTGGTCTCAGTTTTCTTTTGTAAAGTCCGTTTTTTTACAAGCAATGCTATTTGCAGCGGTCTTCATCAAACTTCTTGCCGAGTTTCACTGAGGAGACGCCATTTGATGGAAAAAGATTTGATGTCAGACTTGTTGGGGGAGAACCATTTGTCTGAACTGCAGAGGTGTGCAAACTTCTCTGTGGGAGATACCATTTGTCGACCTACTGGGGAAAACAAGTCTCTTGATAAATTGCTTTTTGCTTGGTGATGTTACATCATACTTCCCTTCGAGACCTTTTTTCAGAGAAATTCCATATGATGTAATCCAATTTTGAGGTGCTGATGACTCCATTGAAAACGAATTTCTTGGGGAGAAACTGTCGTATTGCCAAGAGTATTTTTGGTGGAGAGGCTTTCTCTGGGGATTTTCTGTAATCCGGGAAAGCAAAATATCATCTTCATTGGTGAAGAGTGAAGTCCCAAAGTGTATATAACCAAATAACTTCTTGTCTTTCAGAGGTTCAAGTTGCCAAAGTGGTTACAGACCAATTTCAATCCAAGAATAAACTGGAGAGAGATTGTTTAGATGATACATTTCCAGATGAAGAAAGAAACTCAAACCGGGATTTTATCCTATCCAAGGGTGGAAAGGAAGACTGACAGCTCGATTAAAGAGAGAATATTTATCACTTGGGGATAAATGTGACCAACGTGATAGAAATATGATATGCAATATGAACATGAATATGAATCCATTATACATGATGCATGTATGAAATGCTTATGCTGACAAAACAGACATGACATATAAAATGACAATGAGTATAATTAGATACTCGGCCACTCTGGGAGATGGGGGTATCATTGGAGAGTCTGAAAGTTGTACTTTTGCTTGGGAGTAGGGATTCCTACGTTCGTTCCGATTTCTGGAGGTACAAATCTGCTAAGGATAGAAATTCGTTCTTGCTCTTCAAGGGTAGATTCTTCTGGGGAGAAAACCCAATCATTGGTTTTCAGATGTGAGAACTCTATCAGGGATGTCAGATGGGAAATTCCGTCTAAAGCAGTTGATCCTTCATTTAGGGTATACTAATCATAAGGAGTATTTTGACTCTGCATTTTGAGGTTAGACCACTACCGAAGAAGCAGTCAATATTCCTTTTTTCTTTCATTGATCCAAAAATAAATTTCCATCTTTATTTTAAAAGCAAAAGTTAATTTGAAAGCAAAAGTAAATTCATTTTTGTTTCAAGAATCATTGATCATATAAACATGTCATTTTGCAAAGCAAAATAAATGAGAGTTGCAAACAAAAGGCACAAGGGCTCAAATTTATTGATATAATGGTAATCAGCTAAGCGCATGATCCCATGGAGCATTACAAAGTTTAGAAAATGGAAATTTATAGGGAAAGGGGCTACATTGAAACATAACGACCGCTATCCTTCCACCAACTTTGAATTCTGGACATTCTGGACTTCATGTCGAAAGTGACCTTAACTGAGGTTTTTCTGACGGGTGAGGTTGTTGCCGAGGAGCCAATCTTATGAGATGTAGTTACTTGCCATGAATCCCTAACTTTTGCCTAGATTGCCCTTTTAGGTTTTCAATCTATCGGGATGATTATTTTCTGTTTATGTCTCTAATTTTTGCCTGGACCGTCCTTTCGGGTTTTCAATCCACCAAGACATTTTTTTTCATTTAGGTGAAGTATTTCTTGACTACATCGACATTTGTGGGGTAGGTAAACTCCTCTCCATTCATAGTTGCGAGTCTCAAGGCACCGCCTGAAAAGGCTTTCTTAACAACATAGGGACCATTGTAATTAGGGGTCCATTTGCCCTGGAATCAGTGAGACATGATTGCATCTTTTTTAGCATGAGATCTCCTTCTCTAAAGACACGGGGTCAGACCTTTTTGTCAAAAGCTTTCTTCATCCTTTGTTGATATAGCTGACCATGGCATAAAGCCGTCATTCTCTTTTCTTCGATCAGATTCAGTTCATCGTGTCGGGTCTGATACCATTCAGCCTCTGTTAGCCTAGCTTCCATCAATACTCTCATTGATGGGATCTCTACTTCTATGGGGAGCACTGCCTCTATGCCATATACTAGAGAGAAAGGGGTTGCCCCTGTTAAAGTGTGAACGGATCTGCGATAACCGTGAAGAGCAAAGGGCAACATCTCATGCCAATCTTTCTAGGTTACAACCATCTTCTGAATGATCTTTTTGATATTCTTGTTAGCCGCTTCTACCGCTCCATTCATTTTAGGACGGAAGCGAGATGAGTTATGGTGTTCGATCTTGAACTCTGCACAACTCTTTCATCATCTTATTATTCAAGTTGGATCCATTATCTATAATGATATGGCTTGGAACTCCATAAAGGCAGATGAGATTGTTCTTGATAAATTGGACCACTACTTGTTGGGTCACATTGGTGTATGATACTGCTTCGACCCATTTGTTGAATTAGTCAATGGCTACCAGGAGGAACCGATTCCGTTTGAGGCTTTGGGCTCTATCATGCCAATCATGTTGATTCCCTATTTAGAAAAAGGCCAAGAAGAAGAAAGAACTTTGAGATGCATTGGTGGTACATGGATTTTGTCGGTGTATATCTGACACTTGTGACACTTCCTCATGTACTTGTAGCAATCAGATTCCATTGTCAGGCAATAATATACTGCTCTCAGAATTTTCATTGTCATTGTGTGTCCATTGGCATAAGTTCCAAAGGATCCTTCGTGAATTTATTTCATTAATATGTTTGCTTCTGGTCTGTCTACGCATCGGAGCAAAACCATGTCGAAGTTTCTTTTATAGAGTACATCATTGTTCAGGAAGACGTGGCTGTCAGCCATCTATGAGTTTTCTTATCTTTTCTTGATGTCCCAGGTGGGTATTCTTGTCTTTTAAGGAAGCATTTGATATCTTGATACCATGGTTTGTCATCTATGATTGATTCGACTACAGATATGTAAGCAGGCCTATCAAGGCGCATTACGTCAATCTTGGGTACGTCGTTCCATCGACTCACACTAATCATGGAGGATAGAGTGGCTAATGCATCAGCCATGCGATTTTCTTCACGAGGGATATGATGAAACTCGATTCTGTTGAAGAATGGTAACAACCTTCTCACGTAGTCTTTGTAAGGAATCAATCCTGATTGATATATGTTCCACGCTCCTTTCATCTGATTTGTAACCAAAGCCGAGTCTCTGAACATATCCAAATTCTTTATCCTTAAGTCGATTGCCTCTTCGAGACCCATGATACAAGCTTCGTATTTGGCCTCATTGTGTATGCATTTGATTGTCAATCTGGCAGTGAAAGGAATGTGGGTACTCTGTGGTCTTACGATGATTGCCCTAATTTTGTTTTCATAAGCGTTGACAGATCCTTTAAATATTAGTCCCCATTGGGAACCTGGCTCTGGATCTTCGCTTGGTAGTGGTTCATCGAAATCTTTCATTTTTAGGTACATTACATCTTCATATGAGAAGTCAAATTTGATTGATTCCTGATCTTCAATTGGTTGATGAGCCAAATGATCAACTAAGATACTTCCTTTGACGGCTTTCTGAGCACGGTCCTCGATGTCGTATTCTGATAACAACATCTGTCAACGGGCAATCCTTCCCATGAGAGCAGGCTTTTCAAAGACGTACTTGATCGGATCCATTTCGGAGATTAACCAAGTAGTGTGACAAATCATATACTGGCGAAGAAGTTTAGCTGCCCAAGCTAAAGCGCATCAAGTTTTTTCTTTTTGTCTCATCTTGTTGGCCAAGCACACAATCCATGGAGTCTTCCAAGACTGTTAAGTAGATGATTAGTGGTCTTCCTTCCACTGGAGGAGACAGAATTTGTGGATTCATCAGATATTCTTTGATGCTGTCGAAAGCCTTTTGGCAGTCTTCTGTCCATACGCAGCTTTAGTTCTTTCTTAGTAGTTTGAATATTGGCATGCACGTCGCGGTCATGAGAGATATGAATCTTGAGATGTAATTCATACTTCCCAAAAATCCTCTGACTTTGGGCGAAGCGAAGAGGGACATTTACAGAAAAGTGAGCCCTATAAAACATCCATTTCACCCAGGCAAGGTGAAAGGTTAAAACAAAGAAACGACAATTACTTTGATTTATAAGTGACACTCGGGACATCGACTGCAACCCAATGGCGACGAACTCCTCTGTGTATCACAAAGTCTGGTACTTTCCTTCTTGGTTTGTCTTCAGAAATGACATTGATTTCTGGCGGAGTAGGGTCATTGGAGTCTTCTTTCCATGTAGAGTTATCATAAGGAGACTCATCTGTCGCATCTTCCATAGTATTTTCACTCTCAAGAGGATCTCCCCACCCAATTGGCTGGATGTCCTCGTATCTGATGCGAGAGCTTTCGGGAGCAGTGTATTTGACTAGAAAGTCGTACTTTCCCCTTGGTTGCGCCCCAAAGTATCCCAGGTTTCTATGGGAATAGATGAGTCATCCTCCTCAATGACGTTGACTTTTGGAAATACATAGTTAATGAATTCTTGTCCTGCGACCTTTGCAAATTCATCAACATGGTGTTGGACATTTTTGGAATGTTCAGAGTAAGGATTCCATGACTCTGTGGGAACATGTGTATTCTTTTCAAGATCATTCAACGGATAGGCATTATCTGGCTGACTCTTTTTCCCCGAGTCTTCTGTGTATGGCCTCCAGATAGGAAAATCATCTAGGGGATCATAAAAATCGTAGTCAAAGTTGTCTTTTATCAGAGTGTCTTCCTCTAATGAATTAGGTGGAGCATGGCATCCTTCGGGATCACAATCTCCATAGATCACTTTGACATCTGATCTTGGTATATATCGGGGACTTTTCTTTGGAGAGCAGAATGGAATGTGTGTTTCTCCCTGAGATATATAACCTTCATTATTGAGATAAGACTTCCATTCCTCATCCGTATCTGAGGAGTTGTTCCCATAGATGGTGTGGACTTCTTGAGATACTAGGTGGAGGAAGCCTCCGCTGTGGAAGAAATCCTGAATGGGACGAAAACTTTCATCCTTCTTCGTATTTTGGGTACAGGTCGAAGAGAAACCCATACCTTTTCTTGTCTTGTTATCAGTAGGAATTACAATCTGTCCCCATCCTTTTATGTCACTACTCTCTATTACTTTGAAAGCGTCCTTGTATGAGGAAATCGATGTTCTTTTTTCTTGGTGATTCTCATTGCTAACCAAGAGTGCTTGGAATTGAGTTCCAACAACCTCTTCTAGTTATACACAGGATAATGATGATAAGTTCCTCACGATTAAAGCTTGCTCTCCGAACATTGTGACTAATTTGTCGTTCATGACAAACTTCAGTTTCTGGTGAAGTGTCGAAGTGACTGCCCCGGCTTCATGTATCCAAGGTCTTCCTAATAAACAGTTGTATGCTGATCGGATGTCCATGACCTGGAAACTGACTTGGAAAGTGTGAGGACCAATGGTTATGGGAAGATTGACTTCACCGATAACTATTTTCCTGGATCCGTCAAAGGCTTTGACGATGATCTCGCTACCTCTCATGGGAGTACCGTGAAAAGATAGTCGTACCAAGGTTGACCTTGGCATGATGTTCAAGGATGAACCTGTGTCTACCAGTACGCTGGCTAAAGCGTTATCTTGGTAATTTACTATGATATTGAGTGCCATATTATGGTTTTTACCTTCTTCTAGAAGTTCTTCATCACTGAATCCCAAGTTGTTGCAAGAAGTGATGTTGGAGATAATGCTTTCAAATCGCCCTACTGTCACATCTTGTTCTACAAAGGCATGTTCTAAAACCTTCTATAGAACTTCCTTGTGAGCTTCTGAACTAATAAGGAGAGATAGTACGGAGATTCGAGACGGAGTTTGCAACAACTGATTCACAATGTTGTACTCGCTTTTCTGAATAAGCTTTAGCATTTCATCGTTGTTCCTTACAGGTTCTGTATTGCTGGGTTGACTGACTGGTTGATTAGGAACTTCAACTTGAGGTTCCTTTTCTTTTAAAGGTTCTCCAACTCCTCTGTTGAAGATCCGACCGCTCCGGGTAACTCGACTGATGTCGGCAATGTTCACAACAGAGGGTAATGGAGTTTCTTTTCCATTTTCTACGGTCGTTGCACCGTACTTGTATGGATAGCTTTTTCTGACTTGTACGGTATTGGACCTGGCAAGTAGACGACCACATGGGCTTTTTGGGCCATATGATCGTCATAGGCAACCTATATCAGCTCTAAGTTTGGAATTTTTCTATTGTCAAAAGAGACTTTTGACTCATTGAGCAGAGGAATTATGGCACAAACATCCTTGGTTATTCCATGATTGGATACTATGATGGTGTTTTTGTCTAGTAGTCCCTGGCCCTTATTTTAAACAGGGAGGAAATCTTGTATCATGTTGATTAATTCAGAATTCAAGCATAGTTGAATCTCCTTTCGGTCTTACTGATGCTGGAGGGCTGCTCGTACGAGATAGCATCCTTGGTTATTTTTCGAGTAAACTCCACAGTGCTCATAATTGTGAGGTGGTACTCGACCGTACCCATTTTGTATGCAGTGCATCCTTACCGGATCTGTTTCTAATAAACGGACGTCGCAGTTTTGGTGTCTTCCAGGATTCCCATCAGCTATGCTAACTTGTTACGTGTCCTCATCCAGGTAGATCGGGAGCCACCAGTAGTCCAACAAATGCTGAAGAGTCATTTGTAAAAGTGCACACCCTTGGTCATTTTCGGAGCATTCTCTGCAGTCTTGATAATCGTGC
Organism: Lathyrus tuberosus; assembly: GCA_022829125.1. NCBI lineage: Eukaryota > Viridiplantae > Streptophyta > Magnoliopsida > Fabales > Fabaceae > Lathyrus > Lathyrus tuberosus. The sequence continues at coordinate 14,588,360 of JALAZF010000055.1, forward strand.
GAGGCCAGAAAACCAAGTTTGACCTGCTTGGCATGCAATTCCACTAGACTGGTATTCATTAGGCGGGTGTCAAAGATTTTAGCCATATTAACCTGATGATCATTCCTTTCATGGTAGTCTTGGATCCATCCGATATCTATTTGACGCTGGATGGCCTCTTGTACAAAAGTGCATCCCTGATTGTCTTTCGAGCAAATTGGGCAAGCGTCGTAATCGTGCCGCAGAAAATTGTAGTACTAACTTTGTCTTGAATGCATTGTCACTAAATTGACGTTCATGGCACGGATGTCACGGTTCTGAACAATGATTGGGTGTGCATAGGCCATGTTGACTTCACAAATCCTATGATCCTGAATCCCGCCTAGATCCATTTGAAGAGTTGTTTGTACTATGGCACATCCTTAGTTGTTCTTAGAACAGATATCACACTAATTATAGTTGTGAGATGGCACATGGATGTACCTGCTCTGTCTGCAATGCATTTTTACCAGGTTGGTTCCTAGTAAGCGTACATTATGAATTTGATAATTGTTGCCAGGTTCTTCTTCTATAAAATTCATTGTAGTCTTCTCATGTTGCGGTAATGGGTTCATCTGAACATTTGCATTAGTATCTCTGAAAGATAAAATCTCGTTTCTGACAAGCTTCTATGCATCCGACTTGAAGTTGAGGCAGTTTTCAATGCTATGTCCTGATCCTCTTTGATGGTAAGGGCAAGTTTGATCATCTTTGAACCAAAAAGGTGGATTTTTTGGTATTGTAAGAGGAGTCCTGGTCTGAACGTGCCCCTTGGCAAGTAGAAGTGGAAATAATTTTGCATACAACATTGGTATAAGGTCGAACCCTGATGGTCGTGTAGTACGATTGTTGTTATTATACTATGGTCGAGCCTGCTGAAGAGGCTGTTGTTACCTTTGCTGATACTGTTGTTGATTTGGTTGGCTCTGAGCAACCTGAGGTTGATATGTCGGAGTTGGCGTTGGGTTGATAGCGGAAGTTACCGCTGCTAACAGTTGATACCTTTCCCTTTGCTTTCCCAGAGAGATATTATTGATATCTTGCTATTTCTTCTTTTGGAAAGCACTACCGTACCTTTTAGTACCACTGGATGGCTCTGCATCTTTGACCAATCGTCCTTCTCGGACTGCTTCCTCAAGGCGTACCCACTTGTTCACCATTTCAGTGAAGTCACTGGGTGCACTGGTGACCATTCGATCGTAATAAAATGAACTCAACATTTTTAGGAAGATCTTCGTCATTTTCTTTTCCTCGAGAGTAGGACAGATCTGGGCGGAGATTTCACGCCATCTCTGAGCATATTCCTTGAAGGTTTCTTTATCCTTTTGTGACATTTCTCAGAGCAGATCCCTATCTGGTGCTATGTCCAAGTTGTATTTATACTACTGAATGAAGGCTACCCCAAGATCTCTGAAAGTACTGATCTTGGTGCGGTTTAAACCCATGTACCATTTGAGTGCAGCACCGGTTAAACTGTCTTGGAAGTAATGGATCAGTAGCTATTGACTTTCTGTCTGGGTAGACATTTTTCGAGCGTATATCACCAGATGACTCTGAGGGCAAGAGTTGCCTTTGTATTTTTCAAAGTCAGGCACCTTGAATTTGTGCGGTATCTTTACGTTAGGGACCAAGCAGAGGTCAGTGGCGTCTTTACCAAACAAGTCCTGACCGCGAATGGCATGCAGTTCCTTCTGCATTTCCAAGAATTGTTCCTGGAATTCATTCATCCTTTCGTATACTTCTTCGTTTCTGCCAGAAGTGGCCTGTAGAATCTGTTCTTCTGGGATATTGTGTACCACTGGTTGTGGTATAGTCATTATGGCGATAACTCTTGGCGCTTCAGTGACTTGAAGTTTGTAACCTTCAGGAGTTTCTGTCGTAACCCTTGCATCTTCATTTTCCTGAAGTTTGTAACCTTCAGGTCTGGCGGTTCTTGTTGTGGCTTCTGGGTCTTCAGTGGCCAGTGGGATGTATCCTTCAGGTATAAAGTTGAGAGGCATGCCCCAGGGGAAACCTTTAGGCATGTTGTACTGAGATGACTGCCAGGTGTCTCAAATGTTGGCGTAGATGTAATCTCCGAGATCACAGTCCTTTGATGTTGTTGTTCCTGGGCTGCTGCCAGGGATTGCATGGTGTCATGGAGTTTCTCCAAACTCTCCTTTATAGCTTTGATTTCTTCTCTCAGTTCTCAGTTCTCTTCCTCGAGATCGTCCATTTTCTTTTGTCGATTGGCCCGAGTATTGTACGAATGAGACAGTTTGACTCTAGAGTGCGACACATGTGTGAGACTCAAAGACAAAGATGTTTTATGTGAGAATGATGAATGATATGCAAAGACTGAAAATGATATATATTTTTTAGTTTTTGTTTTTAAAATAACTTTTAAAAATTATATTGCAAATATCACACAGCGAGGGGGGACCCTTTTATTGAGCTCGAAAGACTGCAGTATTGTACAAAGGGAAAGTACAGTATTTTACGAAGTGCGAGAAGGTAAATTAGGCCTATGGATCCTTAGTTCTCTCTGAGAAGAGCTCAGATGCTGGTTCCTGAACTTTTATTTTCTTTGATCGGGCTCCTTCAGCCGTTATCGTGTTGGAGGTCCTTTGCTAAGTGAAAGGAGTAAACAAGTTTCTTCGTTCCTCCTGACTTTCTATGGCATGTTGCTCTAGTATCTCAATCAGAGCATCCTTTTCCCTTAGCAGTTCCTGAATCTTGGTACATTCCAAATTAAGAATCTGGTACTTGTTCTTCCAAGAGTTCATCTCGCGTTGGACTTTGTTAAGCACGACCTAGAGTTTTTCCACATCAGACATGAAATAAAGGACATATTCTTTTAGGGGAAAAACTTCTTGATGAGGGTAAGGCATCCTCAATTTGATGGCTCTAGTTTGCACCCAGTGGAGATAAAGTTCTGCAGAGATATAGTTTGGCCTCCCTAGGGACTCTCTTCCCTTTCTGTGGATATGTTGCCAGGCATGCACTATTTCTTTATTTAGTGCCCTGTCATTTTCTCCTTCCTTGAAGAAAAGACCTTCCAGATGAACATTATGGGGGATATTCTTCATCGGGTATCCAAGTTGACGGCGAGTCAAAATTGGATGATAGTTGATCCCTTCTTTATTACCAATGAGGGGTACATTGGGGAAATTTCCACATTTATCGATGATCTTTATCCCTTCGTAAATCCAATTATACCAATCTATGTCTGAATTGGTAAGAGACATAATCTTCTGCGACCATCACAAATTACTCTTGTGATCCCAAAAAACAGCAGACTTAGGCAGGTGGGAAATAAACCATTTGTAGAGTAATGGTACACAGCATGTGATCATTCCTCCACTGTACAAATTCCTTAAGTGTACAGGATGATAAGCATCCACGAGTAGGGTTGGAACCGGGTTCCCAATTAAGAATATCTTAACAGCATTAGTGTCGACGAAGTTGTCGATGTTGGGAAAGAGGAATAACCCATATATGAGCAGAACAAAGACATCCTCGAAAGCAGTTACATTTCCTATACTGGCAAAGTATAGAGCTTTCTCCATCAGGAATTTAGCTGGTAAACTCTGGATTCCTCCATTGGTGGTCATGTGAGTCCTGATTTCTGACTCATCCAAAGAGATTGCTCTTGCAATTGGTTGATCCTTTGGAATTTCTTCCAGTCCAGAAAATGTATCTTGATCAGTGATAGGTATATCAATCAGGTGGGAGTACTTTTCCAGTGTTGATGTGAACTGGTAATCTAGGAAAGTGAAGCAATGGTAGACTGGATCATAGAACTTAACCTGTGTGGGCAGGATCCCTTCAACCATGTTGACCTTTAAAAGAGATAGCAGTCCCCCGTGCTTTGCTCAGAAAGCCTCGGGATTAGTAATCATTCTTCCTAATTTCCTTAGGTCTTCTAGTTTTGGAACCTTGAAGGTGTACTGATGCGTTTTTCTTCTTCCGAAATCCATAACGCAACCTCTGATATTTGCAATTATTGTTTAAGTTCTTTTTAGAAAAAGAGTTTTTTTCTTGTTTAAAAAAGGTTTTAATGAATGCATGGATGCATGAATGCAGCAAACAAAAACATTTGAAAACATGGGTTTAGGGGTTTATCATCACGAGCATGGAGCCATGGATCTACCCATCCCCAAAGGTGTGTACTAATAGGTTAATTTTTGTACTTGTAGAACGGGTTCTAACAAAGGTTCCCAAAGTCATTGACCCCTCTTGGGGATATTAACAGCAAACTGATTGACTCAGGAAAGCTGTAATATCCCAAGATGAATCTCTTTTGAGTGTAGTATCGCGTATCAACTATTCGCGATAGTCACCGCACTACCTAATGGTTTAATGGTTAAGTGTCTACTAATCCTCAGCTTCAAGGGTAAACCAATGGGGAAAAACAATGCTTTCATGACTTGCTCGTTCAACATTGGTAATTCCACGCGGGCACCTCCACTGATTCTCTGGACTGCCAAGTTAACTTGGTCGGGATTCACTTCCTATAAGCATTCCTGGATACCCCACCATTTATCTCAATGTTCTCTCAGACTCACCACATGCGTATTAATCGTATTCCCAGATAACAGTAATTTAAACAAGGGTATCAAGTAATGAGACAGTAGATGATATATATATAAAATGAGAAAGTAAATAAGATAATAGAAACATAAATGTAAGCAAGGCCTATACCTCTTAGGAACTCTAATCCTAAACTCCCCTGCAGAGTCGCCATTTTTCTGTAGCGTGCGATTTTTGTCGGTGATGCGACCACCTTACCGCAAATTGGATTTGGGTGCTACTTTCTGATTTATGTATTTATCCTATGAAGCTAGTTAAGGAAGGGGGAAATATCTTAAAATAACTGTGCACGCAAATTTTTTCTTTAACAAATGCTAAGAGATTGGGGATCGGGGTCTTGTTATACAAAGGGAAGCTATTAACACCCAGTGTATCTATGGTAATCCATAGGAAACTTCTTTTACATGTATTTCTATTAATCTTAAAATGCTTTCTTGTGTTTATCTACTGTTTACTGGAAAGTTTCTCCTTTGGGAATATTGAGAGAATGTTTTTGTTGTTTTGGGGTTTTCTATTGTTTTTGGAAAGGTACTAGACCTAAAGTTTTTGGTTTGTGTACTCGCTAAGATTTTGCTATCTTATGCCTACCTATTCCCGTAAAGAGATTTGGGAAATCAGAACAATCGTAGTTCCTCATATTTCTATGGGAGGAAAAGTTTTTTTGGTGTCTTGTTCAAAGCCCAAGATTGAAGCTAGCGGAGTATTTGTGTCTTGTTCAAAGCCCAAGATTGAAGCTAAATGGGTGTTTGAGAGAGAATTTGTCATCTCTAAAGGAAGGTATCTCACCTACTCATCACAAATTTTGAGTTGTTGGTTATAAGGGAAATTACTTTAACTGGGATGTATGGAATCCAGCAATGCCATAATTTTCTTCATAAGAGAGATGTTATAGAGGAAGAAACTTTAACTCAGTATAGAGCAATGCCATTTTTCCTCATGAATCTTCCATGCTAAGAGAGGGACATTGGCTTGGATGTGTAAAATCCAAACGCTTGCCACTTATAGCTGTTAGATGAAAGACAAAATTTTAGCCAGAATAAAAGAGGGACTCCGGCTTAGATTTTGAATCAACAAGTGTGCCACTTATAGCAGTTATCTGGACAAAAGTTTTTATTGTTTGTTTTGATATGTGATCTATAGAAGAAATTGCCTCCTACAGAGAGGACTTATGGTCTCATCTAAGGGGATGTTGATTTTTGTGTGCCTTGATCAAAGCCTAAGGTTGAAGCTAAAAGAAAATGACCCCACTGGGGAGGATTTTATCTGTCTTGTACAAAGCCCAAGATTGAGGCTGAAAAAGTTTGAGTATAGTTTTAAAGAAGACTAACTCAATTGGGGAGTATGGTGTTTGTCTTGTACAAAGCCCAAGATAGAGGCTGACTAGGGATATTCTTATATGAAGCCTAAGAGGAGGTTGTCTCTTACTGAGGATTTATTGAGATCCAGGAGCAGGTCCAAATTATATCGGGGAATCCAAAGGATTTACTCTTGTTGGGAATCAAGGAAGAGTTGAAGTATCAGATGCCATGAGGCTTTGATTCTGTTGAGAGTTTATTGATGGTAGGTAGACCCTGGCTGGGATGTGTACAATGAAAGTTTAAGCCTTGTTGGGGGTCAGGGAAGTTTAAAGGTAGATTTGGAAACCTTATAGGTTCTTAACTCTACTGGAGACTTGGTATATTGGTAAAATGATCATGGTTTTCCCTATGCTTTTGGGTAACCTGAGGGTTTTTGTATTAAGCCCAAGAGGAGGCTGAGAGGGTGAGAGTTTCCAAGTCTACTTGAATGAAGCCCAAGAGGAGGCTGAGACTGTCCAAGTCTTATTAAGAAGAGATAGACTTTGGTTGGAAAGAGATCTTTGTATGATGCCCAATAGGAGGTTGTTGGTTTAAGGGTTGGAAATCAACCCTAGAATGGTATGATGTTATGGAAATTTGACTCTTCTGGGGATTGAATCAGTAAAGATGACTAATTTCTATCCTATGCTTTTAGGAAGCCTGTGGGTCCTTGTACTAAGCCAAGAGGAGGCTGGGGAACTTCTAAGAAGCCTGTTGGTCATTGTACTAAGCCCAAGAGGAGGCTAGGGAACTTTTAAGAAGCCTGTTGGTCCAAGCCTAAGAAAAGTTCAAGAAAGGTTTCACCAGGAATAAGTCCTTTCTTTTGTTGAACAGTTCTGAGGTTTGAAGAAATTCAAAAGAGGTTTCACCACGAATTAATCCTCTCTGTGGAAATGAATTTCTTGTAAACATATCTTTCTAAGTTTTGACAGTCTTGAGAAAAGTTTCATCGGGAATAATGCATTTCTATGTTCCATATTGAATAAGCCCAAGAGGAGGCAGATTGTATTGAGGGAAATTTCCCATGAGGGAACTAGTTTTGACTATGTTAGAAGTAACCTCTGGTTTGACCTAAGTGTATACCCAATTGCCGAGGAAACTCTAAATAAATATGCACAATTATATAAGTAAATATGATTTCAGATATATAAATCAACGGGTATATAAGTAAATATGCATTGAATTGAAAAGAATGTTAGGTTTTTCACTTTGAAAAAGAGACCCAAGTGTAGAGTGATCTGTTATATGATTTCAACTGTCTGATTTGGGTTTTAAGAAATTGAAGAAAGTTTTAAGAAAACCTTGAATTTGAATTTGAATTAAAAACAAGTTGTTTGAATGAAAAGAAAGTTTGCGGCTTATAACTCAAAGAGAGGCCCAAGATGACTTATTTGAAAATATTGATCGCACTACGATGCTGAAAGACGTTGTGGGACTTTTACTATTGCAGAGGCCCAAAAATTGTTTTTGTACAAAGAAGGGTTGGGTCTTACACTCTAATAGAGACCCAAAATTGTTTGTGAAGAACGAATAATGGGGCTTATACTCAAGGAGATGCCCAACTGATTTATTTGAAAAGGCGACGATCGCGCTGTGATTTTGAAAACTAAATAGGGACTTATACAAAGACTGAGACCCAAATTATTTATGTACAAAAAAGGAACGGGTCTTACACTCTATTAGAGGCCCAAGAGTGTTTGAAATGAAGTTTGAAAAATTAAAATCAAGGAAAACCCGAATTTTAATTTAAAAAATACAATTTTCAAAGGAAGTTAAATAAAAAATGATATAAAATATCAAATATATTTAAAAACAAGTTGTGAACTATGAAAAATGTTTTGAAAAATCATGTTTAATCACATGAAAGCTTGAAATTCATTTGAATTCAAAAAAATCAAGATGGAAATTTTATTAAAATGTATAAAAACAAATAAAATGAAATTCTTTACAAAAATTCAAAATATATTAAACAAATAATTTAAATTTAAATTTTTTGTAGCATAAAATATTTTAACATTTTTGTGAATTTTTTAAAAAAATAACCAATAAAAAATGATTAAAATAGAGAGAGAAATTAATTTTTGAAATCAATTAAAAAAATAAAAGAAAATTCAAAATTTTGAAAATTTGAAAAAGGTGCCAAGAACAAGTCATCTTCTTCGCGCGAGCTCTGGTTTTCCAGATTTGTAAAACCTCTCATATCTCCCTCAATACGTAATGGTTTTGACTTTTGTAAACATGAAACTTGCTCGTTTTTGAACAAGGATTCCAATGGTACCAATTAATTGCATTTATTTTAAGTGTGGAGCGAGAAATCAAGTGATGAACACATGAACCCTAATTTCTGGAAGAACACTATGAAATCCTATACACGATAGCTATAAAGCAATTGATTTAGGGAAAACACTCTACATAAGTGCAAAAACATGTTTGTAACTTGAAAACACATTTATGATGTATGGATCATAGAGTTTGAGAGTTCAGGCTTACCTCTTGCAAGAAGAACTCGAATTGTGTGTTGGAGGTGTTACAAATGTTGTTTGATGACTTGGACAACTTCAATGGACCTTATGTAAGGTGTTTGGAAGCTTGGAATGGATTGAAAGCACCTGGATCTTGTTGTGGCACCTAAACTGCAGCTTTGACAAAAAGCTTGAGCAAATGGATAATGACTTAATGATTCTGGTGTTCCATATGTGTTTTAAGGTTATGGATCACTTATATATGATATATGTGAGGTGTTAGGATGGTTGGTTTTGATGGAATTGCTCTTTATTTGAAAATCTGAATGTTACTTGAAAAAGAAGCAATTTCTCATTTTTTAGAGTGATTTAGAGGGAAACATGTATTGTTATGCTTTGGTGTACTCAAACTGATAAAAAAAATCCCTATTTATAGTAGAGCAATTTTGTTTTGGTAGCAATAGTGATTGGCAACTGATCATGGCATGTAGCTTGTAGCCATTGACTTGGATGTTCCAAAGTGCCAAGTCAACTCTTAGCTTGACTCTATTCAATTTCTGTAGGTTTGAATGCTCAGAGTTTTGACTTGAATCTTGACTGGTTTGAATGGTTATGGCTTGGTTCATGACACCTCAATGCATTGCATTAATGTTACCTTGCCAAAGTTGAATCTCAAAGTTCATGTCATGATGGTTTTGCACATGCCAAGTTGAATTCTTGGCTCCTTGATCAAGAAAAAAGTGAGTCATCAGAAGTTTTGTGTTTTATGGAAATGACAAAGTTGGCAAAATGACAAAACTTGAGTGAAAAGATCGTGTGGCACAAGTTAGGTTTTCATGTTGTTGTGTAGGCAAGGTGAAAAATGCCATTTTTGGAGGCTGATAACTCCTTGCTCAAGTTGAATCATGGGAGGCTCTTGTACTTTTTAGAAAGCCCATATATCATACTTCAACTTTGATGTTTAACTTTGGTCTTGAATCATCTTGGATCATAATGAAAAATGGCCCCAAAGTTGGTGAAAATGCCAAAACAGATTATGTCCAAAATTTCACTAAGTGTTGGAAAAATGTCCATTTTCCACTTTTTGTGATTTTGATCAATCCATAACTCAGAATCCATGAGGATTTGGAATGAGGTGTAGTTGACATTCTTGTAGTATGTAAGGAGAGCTTTCATTTAAGCTTTGGATGGAAGAAAATGGTTGCTTGGATCACAAGTTATGGCCTTGCAAATTTGGGTAAAAACCATGTTTTTTCATGACTTAGTGAAAATTCAAGTTTCTTAATGTTGCCCCTTTTGCAAGTAACCCCACTTTTCTTGATTTTTATTAACGGATGATGATCCAAACTATAAGTTAACATTGTTTTTGACTTGAAGAAGCCATGTTTGTCAAGAAATGTCAAAAGTCAAACTTGGTTTTTGGGTACAGTTGACTTTTTATCAGATGAATTTCAAACTTTGTGATCCTTTGTGAAGTCAAGTTCTTGACCTAATTCAAACCTAATGGATGGATCCCATAGGTTTTTTAGGGTGTCTTGAATCATGTCCCAAGGTTTGGGATCATGTCCTGGTCAAAAGTCAAAGACATGGTTGACTTTTCCTCAAGAACCCTAGTTTGTGGTCCAGATGAATTTGAATCTTTATATTGCTCATGAACCAAGTTCTTTATGTACATTTGAACTTGTAAGAGGATTAATATAAGATGTTTGAGGTCTTCAAAACATTCATTGAGGGTTTGGCTCATGTCTTGCTCCAAAAGTCAACTTAGGGGTGAATTAGGTCAAGAAACCCTAATTCTTGATTTTTGATGAATGCATCCCCTGAGGATATTCTGAACCTATGATTGGATCCATGAGGTCACTTTGAGCTTATTGGATTATGTTTTGAAGTATTGGCTCATGCCCATATGAAAATTTTCCTCTGGAGGCCTTGGTTGACCAAAACACTAATTTGGTGACCCTGGTGATCTTGAGGCTTTATCAACTTGAATTGTTCCATTCTTAAGCTTGATTCTTGATGTAAGAGACCTCTTTATCATTCATGGATGTTTTAGAGGCTTTACAAGTTGAGTATCATGTCCATTCTTGATTGATCCTTTGTCTGAGCACTCTGAGAGGACTCAAAAACCCTAATTCTTGATTGAGGTGAATGCTCAACAAACTTTGAGAGGATTGATGAGGCATGAAGGTACATCCATATTGTGGTGATGATTTGCTCAATGATGGGAAATCTTGTGATCAAAATTTAGGTATGACATATAGCAAGAGACTTAATCTAAACTACTAAAGGTTCATCAAAATAGAGAACAAGGTGTACATGATGCAAGCATCAGAGGTATGGGAAATAACCATAATAAAGACCTAAAGTACTTAAGATTTCTAAGATATACAATAGTAAGAAATCTTAAGGATTTTACAATTACAACCTATAACAAAAAATATACATATTACATTAGTGTTGATAATTGCTTGATCTTGCTACTCCTTCATCAGAAGAATCCTTGTTAAGATTCAAACTTGAATCTTCAGCCATATATATAATCTTTGCAGAAACTAGTCGTTGAGGAAGTGACTTGACCAAGTGTCTTTGCCTTTACTCCATAGCACAAGAGATGTTGAAGATGGATGCACAACAGATTCTGAATCAAGTGTGTAACACGTTTAACCTTTAAATATTTAAGGGGTTCTGTATGATAGAGCCGTTGGGAGCAGACATCCGTAGACCATGCCAACCTTTCTTGAGCCCTGCAATCTTGTAGACTCTAGCTGACAAGTTGATAAGACAATACAACTTGCTTTTTGCAATACGGACAATCCACAGCTTTATCACCTACTATGAATGGTACCCAATGCTGATATACAATTACCAAGTGTAGTAACTCGTCTGAATGTTGAGGCCTTCATCTCAGAGTCTGTGCCAAGCCACACTAGCAATTGTTCTTCAAATTCTGCCACCAGAAGCTAGCAATGAAGCAATTCCCAAGTGTGTCTAAGTAAAACAGATTCTGATTATTTATGTACAAAAACAAGAACCTGCATAAATAAAACCCGCATCAAATAAACCATTGTTATTTTAATACTTTTGTTATCATCAAAATTAAGGAGAATATGTCAAGAACAAATCTTGTTCTAACAATCTCCCCCTTTTTTATGATGAAAAAACACAAGTATTTAAAGGAAAATGTTGGGCATTTAATTTTCTCTGCAACAACAAGGTATGAGATTTGTAAGCTCTCCTTGAGTCTGAGAGTCAACAGCTGAGTTCTATTGACTCTAACACCTAGAACTATTTTCAAGAAAAAATATATCAGTCTTCTTAGTAACATCAGGGTCTGAGGTTTTCAAGCTCCTCCTGAGTCAAACAGTTCCAAGGTTGGGGTTTGTAAGCTCCCCTTTAGTTTCATATTTAAGAAAATCAAAATAACAACATTTTAACTTCCTTTGGCAACATCAGAATACGAGGTTTGTAAGCTCCTTCTGAGTATAATAGGCTAAGTCAAAGGTTTGTAAGCTCTTACTTTACACTATGTACAAGAGAGTTAAAATATGTTGCCCTTTTTAACTTTATTTGGAAACACCAGAATATGAGGTTTGTAAGCTCCTTCTAAGTCTGATAGGCTAAGTCTGAGGTTTGTAAGCTTTTCCTTATACCTATGTACAAGAAAGTTAAAAATACGCCCTGGGCAAGGTAACCATAAAAACAGAAAATATATGACCAATATGTATAACTGAGTATGTACTCAATGGGTTCAGTTTCCACTTAAATACTTACTATTATTTCTCCCCCTTGTCACATAAAAAAGAATAAAAGGAAAAGAAAAGAAAGAGAAAGAATATCACTAATAAATATATCTCAGCTCATCCTTACAGGATCAGTTTCCAAAGAGGAAAAGTAATCAAGTAATAAGAGTCATTAAGGTTTGTAAAGTGCATTATTTGAAGTCTTAGTGTTCGTTACTATTCCAAGAATTAAGCAAGGATTAATTTTAGTCTCTTGGTATCCACAGAAGCCATTATAAAAGCACCAACTTCTAAGTCATTTTTATCAACATCTTCTTAGAGAAATTGATTCATCAACTGGGAGTCATAATACATCCGTCGTAACAGATGTAACTGAGAGCTCTACAAGTTTAGAAATCCAATCTCTTCAGATGCAAGCTGCTTCTGAATCTTCTACAACTGAGCCTTTGCCCTCAACACCACTTACTTCTAAAGAGGAAACTTCAGTAGTACCAGAACAACCTTCAAAAGGAGGTTCATTAGTAGCTGCTTTGAAGCCAAAAAGAAGAAGTCTGAAGAAGTCAAATAAGAAAAGAAGGCTCAACAAGCGTTTTTACTGTTCACTCTCAGTCATAGAAGAGGAAGAAGAAGTTGACTCTGAAGACTAAGAGGTAGGCTATGGCAACAATGGACACTGTTGGGAACGAGACGCTCTAGCTAGGGATCTCCTCTAGAAACATCTATTCCCATTTTTATTTAAAATATGTTTGTAATCCAGATGCTTAAATATTAATAAAATAGTGTTTTGAACAAGAATTCTTCATCGAGCAAGTACATTCCATTAATTTCTTTAGATTTTCTGAAAGTACATTACAAAGTGAAACTGACACATAAGAAACAATTAAAACCAATTAAACATTAATTTAAAGTTGTTCAGAGAATCTTAAATAGATTAGACTGTTAGATAACATTTTCAAGAGTTATTATTAAAGTACTGATAAGATTTAACCAATACTTAAATAATATTAAACTCAAGACAATGTAAGTAACACGTCTATAAAAAAGGACTTAAGTAAGCTTTATTCCATCATCACTTAATCCCTAAAACACCAAGATGTACAAGCAAAAGCAAATATGGGTTCCAAAGAGAGAATTCAGGAAACCAGCATTAATGAATGCAACAACTCAAGCAAACCAAGCGAAAGCAGCAGCTGAAGGATCTGCAAACAAGCAGACAACTTTAGAAGTGCTCTCATGTTTAGCATCCTTTGTGAAGACACACAGAAGAAGATCTTCTAGATCCAGACGCAGAAATCAGCTGAAAAAGGAGGCTTTGGAGTTTGCTAAGGAAGAATGGCAAGATTTCTTAGATAATCTGGACATGTCAGATGATCCTAGGGAATACCTTATGGCTCATCCAACAGAGTAGGAAATCCAATTGTCTTGTAATAGCTTTCTCTTTATTAATGAAATAAGTTGCAAACATTGAGTTCTTTTATCTATTTATTTCAGATTCTCATTGAAAAACATAGAATAAATATTCAACAGTTAGAACTGAACACAAGCATGAACAAACTCTGAATTTACTAATAAGAAGCTCAATACAAAGATTTCAACAACATACAAAGCATAACTAAGCAGAATTCTAACATCAGAATCTTTCATAGATAGCTTCAAACTTGTCTCTCCAAATCTTAGAAGAACTAGCCTCATAACTTATGTTAACACCCTGCTGAACAAATATCTCAGAAATAACTCGTTTATAAGGAATGAAGAAGGTCTTTCCCTTTTGAAATGATGAAAGAGACTTCTTCAGATGGTCAAACATAACTTGAGGAAGATCAATCTTCAAATCTGAATTAAGAAGTAGAAGCAATTTTTTTTCAATAGGGTCCACTAGGTCTAAATCCTTATCCTTAGGAAGTAAGTTTGAAATCAGAATCTGATTCCAAAAAACAGCATCAGGAAGAATATTTGAGACCTTAGATGTATTAGATAGATCTACAAAGATATGCCAAGTAGGAAGATAGTGTTCTCAACTAAGAGTTACTGGGATTTCTCCAATTTCCTTACAATTGATCACATTTGCAATCGCTTTAGAGGTTACTGTTATAGAAACACCAGTTACTCTAGATAGAATAGCACACTCTGAATTCAATTCAAGAATGGAGGCATTAATCTAAAACTCTTTGACAAGACTTGGATAAGTGAAACCACAGAGCATCTCAAAGTAGCCATTCCAACCTTGTTTAGACATAGTCTTCCAGAAGTTGAAACCAATCTTAAACAACTCATCAAAATCCATAAACTTTTCATTGATGACAACCAACTGATTAAAAGAAGAATTAACTGAAGAACTCATCTCAGGTTTGGATTGATCAGCACACAAACAAGAGGAAAGAAGAAGAAGAAGAACTGAACAAGAATCTTACAAGAATAAGAATCTTGTCCGAAAAAGGACACAATGATGTTTCATAAGACAGGGAATAATAACAACAAGCACTAAAAGAGAGAACATCATTACCCAAAGATTCTTTATCCAACAAATATTTCAATTCCACTAGATGAGTTTCACTTTTATGAAAATTTAAGTATTATAAAAGTTTTGGAAAACTTTTAACTTAAACTACCATGTCAGATAAAAAGAATCTTCTTCTGAATCTCAGAAACTGACAACTTTCAGACACTATCATACATCAGAGTCTAGTAGATCTAGACTTAGACAGAGATATCATATGTCAATCATAAGTCTCTAAGATTCTATTCAGAACTAGCATTTTAACTTGAAACAAGAGTCATGAGTGATAGATGAATATTGAATTCTCTTCTTTAGATAGCTAACAAGTAACAGTATCAACACAGAAAGTGAGAAAATTGTTTCCATAAATATGCTCATCATTTGGCCTAATAAGACATTCAATATAGACAAACACAACAAAGTTTCCTCTTAAAGATTTCTAAAGTTCTTCTTTTCAAAAGAACTTCTCTAGAAGTCTAACAGAAATATTGTACTTATATCTATACAAATGTTTCATTGAATCAAAAGATAAACTAGAAAAGAACAAGCATACCATTTTTTTTGTTGGCCAGACTCGATTCAATATTCAGACTTGACCAATAGAGTCTGAACACAGCTTTGAGTGGATTCTGATTCAATGGCAGTGTAACCATTGATTCCACTACTCTCACCAAACTCAGTACCACTAGTACTTGAATCTGGGTTATTGGCTCTTCCTCCAATAAATGTTGTAAACAACCTCATGGAAGATGCCTCTGCCTCTTTCCTTGATATCTATAGCGGATACATTATGATACTCATATTTCTATAAGACCATACATGTAACACCCTAGATTCCCCGCGTTAATTAATAATAAAAACATCAGAGTAAAATAGAACATACAACATTTAGGATGCTACCTTTCAACATTCACCTGCTCATGCATACGACATGTAACACATAATTATCACAATTAAAATCATACTTAACCAATCTTCTCAAATAGCAGCAGAAATTCAACGAAAATATACTATGTTCAATACCACATAGCCATCATCAATTAAATTAAAGCAATTACAGATAATGAAACAAAAATCAATAAGCGTTCCAATTCCCCAGTGTTACACATCAGAGCAGACACCGACTCAACGAAATAAAAGAGAAGACTCCATCTTCACTAACTTCAACTCCTCACTAATCTTGATTATCTACATGTTACCCACGTAGAGGTAACATTCAAATAGAAGGGGTGAGATTTTCAAATCAACAAAAGAAATGCATAAGATAAGTATAAAAGTACATAATCTATATACAGCTCACCCTATCATCATAACATCAACGAAATAACAATTTCCACACACAATAGATAATCATATGATCCACAATACAACACAACATAAAGCAATGCAATGAGACTCACAACTCGACTCAATGCATGTGGTACAAATTCGATCCCTTTTCATGATCATAATTCCCGTCGGAATTTCCACATAAGACGCTCACACCCTACATGGGCACACGATAATCCGTGATCGCTCACACCCCACATGGGCACACGATCACCTCAACAACAACAATAACAAAATGATTCTATTTCAAAGAATCTGGATAAGACGCTCACACCCCACAGGGCACACGACTCATCACATAACTCATGCAACATGGTATGCATACAACGACAACATACAACGACAACAAAATGCATATGACTAACAATAAGCTAATACATCACACCACAACTATCCAACACGCAACATATACCTGCCAAAACATGCAACAATCGAAATCCACAGCTACAACACACATTCACACAACCAAATTCACCGTTTCAACGCGAAATACATAACAACATACACGCAAACCCAATAAATGCGTCAAATAGTTGGAATTATGGTATTGAAATTAGTTTTAACAAAAAGTATATGAAACCAGCTTTCCAACAATTCGAACGGCGACTGAAACTGACATACGGATTAAAAGTTATGAATTTTTAAAGTTTAAGAAAATTATGTTCGTACAGTAGCAAAACAGCACTGTCATGCTCGCTACAAGTTCGCTCAGCTAACTATCATTCGCTAGGAGTTCACCTAGCAAAGTCCCCAGTGAACAACCCCTCACATACAAAAACCCGAGACTTACTTTTTCTTTTCTCCATTCGCTCTTCATTCGCCCAGCGAACCTGTGTTCGCCAGGAGTTCGCCCAGCGAACTTGGGGCGATCTTCCCCACCACTCATTCCAGAATTTCTCTTCTTTCCCTTCGCTCGCTGCCTCATTCGCCTAGCGAATCTGGGGCGAACATTCGCCCAGCGAACTTTCATTCGCACAGCGAATTGCGCGATTCTGCAATTCTGCAGTTGCGATTTCAGCACAAACTAGCCCCAACCCTTCTCCGATTTTACCCACAAACAGCCCTGAAAATACACATACAATCACAAGTTATCATATAAAAAAATAGAAATACATAAACCACAATTCAACCGATAAATTTATGCATTTTTCCTCTTATCAAAATCTCCGACACGCAAAACCCCAATCCCTAAATCAACACATATAACACATAGGGATGATCCTAAAGGTTTATCTACCCTCATACAAATATGATGCAACCCTTAGAGATTAAAGAACCCCACCCTTACCTTAGAGTTCTTGACAAAAACCTCGGCCTTAACAATGGCTTTTCTCTTCCCTTTTGCCCTAGCTCTCCTCTTTCTCTTTTCCTCCAAAAACACATACTGAATGATTTTCTCCCCTAACCCCCTTTTTTATTTTCTAATATTCTTTTTATTCATAATATTATTATTATCTCAATATTATTATTATTATTATTATTTTACTAATTAAATAATAATAATAATAATAATAACAATATTTCTTAATAATTTATATTAATAATATTAATCAATTAATCATTCTCACCACCAAGTTCTACACCAATGGGTCATACACCGCCCAACACCTTAATCCTTACAATTCTAAGGTCACTACACCATACTAAGGGCAACTCAACCACGACCAAAACACGCATAACCACACACATATACACAACATCATATAATTCTAATTACAAAAAATAATAAAATAAATCGAGGTGTTACAACTCTCCCCCACTTAGAATATTTTTGTCCTCGAAAATTTACCTCATACAAACAACTCCGGATACGACTCTCGCATCCTGCTCTCTAACTCCCAAGTCATATTTCCACTGGAAGCACCTCTCCACGCTACCTTCACGAGCGTGATCTCTTTACCCCTCAATTGCTTTACCTCGCAGTCTTCAATCCGTATTGGTAAGGCCTCAACCGTAAGGTTATCCCTTACTTCCACATTATCCATTGGAATCACATGCAACGGATCCGAAACATTCTTCCGAAGCTGTGACACATGGAACACATCGTGCAAATTCGACAATTTGGGTGGCAACGCCACTCTCTAGGCAACAGGTCCACCTCTTGTAGAAATCAGATATGGACCAGTAAACCGAGGAGTAAGCTTCCTCAACTTCAATGCACGTCCAACACCGGTCACCGGGGTGACTCTCAAAAACACATGGTCTCCTTCTTGAAATTCAAGATCTTTCCTCCTCTTATCATGGTAGCTCTTCTGCCTACTCTACGAAGCTTTCATCTTTTCCTGAATCAGCTTCACCTTTTCAGTAGTCTGCTGAGTAATCTCAGGTCCAAGCACTACACTCTCTCCAGACTCATACCAACACAAAGGCGTCCGACACCTCCGATCGTACAAAGCTTCAAAAGGTACCATTCCAATACTGGAATGGTAATTGTTATTATATGTGAACTCAATCAATGGTAAATGGATATCCCAAGCACCTCCTTGTTCAAGCACACAAGCCCTCAACAAAGCCTCAAAGATTGTATAGTTATCTCCGTCTATCCATCCGTCTGCGGGTGATAAGCCGAACTCAATCTCAGTTTTGACCCCAAAGCTTCTTGCAAGCTCTCCCAAAATCTGGAAGTGAACCTTGGATCTCTGTCTGACACAATACTCAACAGAACTCCATGCAACTTCACAATCACCTGAATATAAATCTCTGCCATCTTCTACAAAGGAAAACTGATATTAATCAGAATGAAATGTGCCGATTTCGTCAGTCTATCCACTACTACCCAAATGGAATCATGTCCTCTTGGAGTATTAGGCAACCCCGTCACAAAATCCATAGAAATGTTGTCCCACTTCTACTCTGGGATATCTAACGGTTGCATCAAACCAGCAGGTTTCTGATGTTCCACCTTTGACTTCTGACAAGTCAAACAAGCATACACAAACTTAACCACATCACGTTCCAATCCAGGCCACCAAAATATTTTCTTCAAGTCTTGATACATCTTTGTAGCTCCTGGATGGATACTCAAACCACTCCTATGACTTTCCTCTAGAATCATTCTTTTCAATTCAGGATCATCAGGAATACAAATCCTATCACGGAACCTCAACACACCTTGTTCATCCACTCTGAATTCATTATTGTCCATCTGATCATTTCCAATCATCAAATCCACCAGTTTCACTTCCAACTTCTGACCTTCTCTGATACTATCAAAAAATTCATTGTTGATCTTCCGCATACCTAGTATCACACTATGTGGTGTCTGTTCACAAACCAAACTTGTAACGCCCTGTATAATATTTATCTAGAATAATACCATACAAGTGTTTTATTTGGTACTGACACCATCATAAGTGCCTATTGGCATAATTCACATACTTGTCCATTTCTAAAACATAAATACAACATATGGCACAAGTCATGGAAACTATCCAAAATAATAAAATCTAAGAATAAGGTACAATATTCCTCATTGTACAAGAATGATACACAGCGGAAATAATAAAACTAGGTTTCTCTTGAAACATCCAAGCATAGCTCCACTTGTAAATCAAACCTGCAAATACCTCCTAAAAATAAACAAAAATAGTGGGGTGAGATACATCAAATCTTAGTGAGTTCCCTATCTTATGGATTTTCTCGGCTTTACAAGGTTCTACCAATCCTAACTCAAGTTCAAGGGAAGGGAAAAGACCTTGAGTTCACAATCTCACACTATATGGAAACATGTTCATGAGTTCACCAACTCACAATATCACTAATCGATAACCCTACCAAGGCATCCCCTATTCCCATCCGCTTCTACGTCTAGAAGTCGACCCGAGTCATGGATCCTTGTAACCTACTTGACATACGAATGGATTCGGGTTCTACGGGCCATTAACCGTTATGAACCGTCACTTCACACGGGCCATTAACCGTCATAAGCATACGCTCCATGGGCGTCATTCGTACTGCACGTGGGAATCAATCCTGCCAAGTAGTCATGCATACATTTCAGAGGAGCTCGAGACTCATGAAACTGCAACTTAAGTGAAATGGTTATGATTACGTGATCTCACACACAAACGTATTTGTATTCGACAATCACGAGGCCACAATGCCTCAAGGCCACATTCGCCTTTCACAAAGAACACGGGGTTCACACACATGTTCCATACTAGTGTTTCACTCTCATCTAGACCATTACTCGGCAAGGATGCACCTTCCTACATCACATGCCCGAGCATCGCCATCTAGAGTTTTCTATCAATTTCTAATTGCAACCTAGCATCATATCATTAGGTTTGGGGTAAAATTTCCTCACTCTTCCTAATTCATTTTAAGCATGCATATTCTCTAATTCATACTTAACAACAATTAGATAGACCTGGTTTAACATAATTTGCATACAACAATGTCAATCATAAAACATACGAAAGCATATTACAATTGTATAATAGGATCACATATAATGATTCAACCCCAAGTTATATCACCCTTAGGTTCCCTCCGATTTATGATCCAAAAGATATGGAATTTCAACATATCATAAAACATTATTTCATTAAATAATTAATCCCACATCATACTGTAGCGCGAGTTTTTGCGTGGTTGCGAAGCACTATCACTTTGGGGTACTACAGTTCGATTCATTTTTTATCCTATTGAAGCTGATGAAGGAAGGGAAATAGATGTCTCCAATTAACCCTGCTTACAAACTGAGTTTAAACAGATGACTATTGGCTTACAGATGTTATTAAGATTGTGGGTCTCTCTTGGGTATTTTGTTAAGAACACAGTGTCTGGATTATTTGTAAGATGTTAGGACCGATGCTTTTTGATTGATGTATGAAGGTACGGGATTTTGGGTTTTTGATTAGTATGCTCGCTAAGATTTTTCAATCTTATGCCTACGTATTCCCGTTTAACGAAAGAGGGAAATCAGAGAGATCGTAGTTCTATAGGAGGAAAAAGGGTTGTTTTGGTGTCTTGTTCAAAGCCCAAGACGTGAAGCTAAATGTGATTTGTATCTTGTTTAAAGCCCAAGATGTAAAGCTGAAGGGTCTATTTGTATCTTGTTCGAAGTCCAAGATGTGAAGCTAAAGGGGTTTGACTTTAGAGAGAATTTGTCATCTCTAAAGGGGGGTCTATTTGTCATAACTGTTGGGTGACTGATTATAAAGGAGAATTACTTTAACTGGGACGTGTGAATTCAGCAATGCCATAATTTCCTTTATAGGGGACTTTTAACCTGAAGGAGAAGACTTTTAACTCAGTTTAGAGCAATTCCATCTTTCCTTACGAATTTCTCATGCTAAAAGAAGGACAGTGGCGTGGATGTAAACAGTCCAGAGGCTTGCCGCTTACAGCAATTTAGATGAAGGAGTTGTTGATGTTTGTATACTGTGAACGAGGCACAGATTTTGATGCTAAAAGGTTGATTGACTCAACCGGGGTTTCCTTATACAAAGCCTAAGAGGAGGCTATTGACCTAACAAGAGGGTGTTTTTATGTGTCTTGTACAAAGCCCAAGATAGAGGCTAAAAGGGGTTGACTCAACAAGAGAGTGCTAACAAGTGACTGACTAAACAAGAGAGTGCTTTTATATGTGTCTTGTACGAAGCCCAAGACGGAGGATAAAAGGTTTTGACTCCACATGAGGGTCTTTTATACTCAACAAGAGAGTGATTTTGTATCTCGTACGAAGCCCGAGATGGAGGATAAAAGTGGTTGACTCAACATGAGAGTCTTTTATACTCAACAAGAGAGTGTTTTGGTATCTCGTACGAAGCCCGAGATGGAGGCAAAAAGTGCTTTGACTCAACAAGAGAGACTGAAAAGGTTAGCTCCGCCGGGGAGAATCATTTGTACAAAGCCCAAGTGGAGGCTATTGTGCTGGTGACTGTTTCAGTTTAGTGACAGGTCCAGTATGTTGGATAAAAGAGAAAATCAGTTCTTATAAAAGGAATGATTAAAGGTATTGTTGTGCTTTGGAATTGATCAGAGGATCAGGGTTATTTCCTGTTCTTTAAGGAAATGGAAAATCCAAAGGGTATTGAGACTGTCCAAGTCTACTGGTGTTTTGAGAAATCGATTCTCAGGTAGTGAATGATCTTTGTATAATGCCCAAGAGAAGGCTGGTATGTTAAGGTATGAAGGTCACCCCATTAATTGGTCTGACACTTGACTCAGAAAGACAGCTCTAGCAAATTGATGACTAGGTTCTGTCCCTATACCTGTAGAGGTCTTTGGGTCCTTGTACTAAGCCCATGAGAAGGCATGAGAGCTTTTAAGAAGTCGAAGGGTCCTTGTACAACGCCCAAGAGGAGGCGGGGATGCTTTTAAGAAGCTTGTGGGTCCCCAAATCCCGAGAAGTTTAAGACATGCCATTCACCGAGAATAAATCAAGCCAGGAAAGTCCGAGAATTTGGAAGAAACTCAAGAGATGCCATTCACGGAGAAAAGATCATCTCTGAGGAGTAGAGTCTCTTTGATGATTTCTAAGGGTGACAGTCTGAGAAAGGGTTCACTGAGAATGCTGGCTTTCACGTCTCCATATTGTTTAACCCCAAGAGGAGGGAAGACTATGTCTGGTAATCCTATGGGGATCTAGTTTTGTTTGTATTTAAGAGTGACTAACAGAGCTTTACCTAGTGCTAGATGTAGTTGTCGGGGAAAACTCGAAATAACTATACTAGTATTACACAGTGGATATTTGACGAGCATATAAAAGTTTGTGAAAGAAGACTTACAGTGAGCAGCCCCACAATACAGTTATATATATGAAAGCGGGTAAACACTTACTTGGTTGTAGAGCTTCCATGCTGTTTTGTTAGTTTGTTCAACAAAGAAAGCTTTGATAACAATATTATATTCAAAATCAAAGGAAAAAGTGCTTTGAAAAGATTGTTGGGGCTTACAGCTTAAGGAGAGGCCCAAAATTTTATCAGTGATTGCACTATTTGTACAGGGACTTATACAAGTGACTGAGACCTAAAAAGTGTTTTCTGTACAAAGGGATGGGTCTTACACTCTCTCAAGAGGCCCAAAGGTGTTTAAAGAAAAAGAATGGGGCTTATAACACGAGGGCAGGCCCAGGTGATTTGTTTTTGAATTGGCGATCGAGCCGAGGTTTCTTTACCGTACTGGGTCTTATACAACGCATTGAGGCCCAAAAAAGTTTTGGTTAAAAGGGGGTTGGGTCTTACACTCTAATAGAGGCCCAATGATTTATTTTTATACAAGTGGTGGGGCTTACAGCTCAAGGAGAGGCCCAGGGTGGTTTTTGTTTGAGAACGACGATCTCTCCGTTGTTTTAAAAATGTACAGAGGGACTTATACAATAAGTGAGGACCAAAAAGGTTTATGTACAAAAAGGGTTGGGACTTACACTCTATTAGAGGCCCAAAAGTGTTTAAAGATGGGTCTTATAACTTAAAGAGAAGCCCAAAGACTTTTGTGAAAAAGGCAACGATCGTGTCGAACCTTTTGACGGTATTGGGACTTATACAACACACTGAGGCCCAAAAAGGTTTGTATTTACAAAGGGTTGGGTCTTACACTCTACCAAGAGGCTCAAAGTGTTTGAAAAAGATTTGATGAGGGTTGAATTGATCAAACCCCTAATTTGTTTTCAAAATATATTTTAATTGAATAAAAATTCAATTAAAATGATCAAAATTGTTAAACATGTGGAAAACAAATTGTGATCTTGGATTAATGTTTCAAAAATTATGTTTTTATCCACAAAATGATTGGAAATCACTAAAATTTGAAAAATCAAGAGGGAGAAAATATTTTAAATGTCAAAAACAATTAAAATATTAATTCTTTACAAAAATATCAAGTATATGAAATAAATAATATTTTTGGGAATTTTTGGGAAAATAAAATATTTTAACATTTTTGTGAATTATTAAAAAAAGAACCAACTCAAAATCATTAAAACTCAGAGAGAAATTAATTTTTGAATCAATTAAATAAAATCACAAAATTCAAATATTCAAATGTTCAAAAATGGCGCCAAGAACATGGCAAGAACACGCGCCACCCCCTATTTCTGCAGATTTGCGCTTTCTATCCAATCTCACTGAATACTTGATGATATCATGCAATCTACATATCAATCTACTCTTTTTTACCTCACGATCATGTCTATGGTCTTTAACTTCATTTATTTTAAACATGGAATAAGAAATCAAAGAGAAACCTCAAGAACCCTAAAATTTGCATGAAGGTTCATAAATTCCATACACGATTCAAACAAAGCAATTGATTTAGGGAAAACACTCTATGCATGATTATGAACATATGGCCAAATTATTGTGCAGCAAAAAATGCATAGATCATAGAGTTAGAAGAGCTCATGATTACCTCTTGCAGTTGGTGATTGTGTTTTGTGTTAGAGGTGTTACAGCTTGGTTCCAAGGATATGGA
The DNA here is from genome assembly GCA_022829125.1 of Lathyrus tuberosus. Lineage (NCBI taxonomy): Eukaryota > Viridiplantae > Streptophyta > Magnoliopsida > Fabales > Fabaceae > Lathyrus > Lathyrus tuberosus. The sequence continues at coordinate 14,612,733 of JALAZF010000055.1, forward strand.
CAACTTCTCGGAGAAATGCCATATGCTGTGATCCAATTTTGAGGTGCTGATGACCTTTTCGTCAGCGGATTTTTTGGAGAAAAACTGCTGTATTGTCGAATCTCTGACTAAGAGGCTTTCTCTGGAGATTTTCCTTAATCTGGGAATATCATCTTCAATGGCGAAGAGTGACGTTTGTCAAATGTTTTCTTGTTTTTCAGAGGTTCAAGTTATCAAAGTGGTCAAGGGCCAACTCCAATCCAGAAATAAACTGGAGGAGAGAGATAGTGTAGACGCAACATTTCCTGACGAGGAAAGACCCGACAACTCGATTGTGAAGACTTTTATCACTAGGGGACAAGACCGACTAGAGTGATAGCGATGCAATATGAATATGAATGTAAATCAATAATGCATGATGTATGTATGTATATGCTGACAAAACTGACACGACATACAAACTAACAGATGAACACGACTGGATACTCGGCCGCTGCAGGGGATGAAGAGGTACCACTGGGTTCAAAATATAAATTCTTCCTTGCTTAGGAGAGACAGTCCCTGCGGGGAACACCATTGGTCGGGCTTAGGAGATAAGAACTCTTCCGGGTATTTCAGATGAAACACGGTCTCTGACACAGTTGATCCTTCATTCAGGTGCACTTGTTTAGAAGGAGTACTTTGATTTTACACTTTGAAGCTCGATTACTTCTGGCGAAGCAATCGATGTTCTTTCGATGTTTAACAGTCAAAAGAAATTGCCATCTTTATTTTAAAAGCAGAAAAGTTTGACAAGTAAATTCATTTTTGTTTTATTTCAAGAATCGTTAATCATGCTTAAATTTCGTTCCGTAAAGCTAAAACAAATAAGAATTGCAAACAAAAGCACAAGGGCTCAAATTTTATTGATAGGATGGAAATCAGCCAAATGCGTGATTCCATAGAGTATTTACAAAGTTAGAAAATGGTAATTTAAGGGAAAAGGGTTACATTGAAACACAACGACCACTATCCTTCTACCAACTTTGAATTCGGGGCATCCTGAGCTTCTGTCAAAGATAACCGTGACTGGAGTTTTTCTTCTGACGGATGGCCTGACTGCTGAGGAGTTGAACTGATCAGACGTAGTTACTTGCCATGAATCCCTAATTTTTGCCTGGATCATATTTTGAGATTTCCAATCCACCGGGATGATTTTTTTTATTATGTCTCTGACTTTTTCCTGGACCGCCCTTTCGGGTTTTCAATCCACCGAGACATTTTTTTTTATTTAGGCGAAGTATTTCTTAACTACATCGACATTTGTGGGGTAGGAAAATTCCTCTCCGTCCCTGGTTGCAAGTCTCAAAGCACCGCCTGAGAAAGCTTTCTTGACCACGTAGGGGCCGTCATAATTTGGAGTCCATTTGCCCCGAGAATCAGTGAGAAATTATTGTATCTTTTTTAGCACAAGGTCTCATTTCCTGAAGACGCGAGGTCGAACCTTTTTATCAAACGCCTTCTTCATCCTCTGTTGATACAATTGACCGTGGCATAGTGCCGCTACTTGCTTTTCTTCAATCAGATTCAATTCGTCATGTCGACTTTGACACCATTCTGCTTCTGTTAACTTAGCTTCCATCAATACCCAGATTGATGGGATCTCTACTTCAATGGGGAGCACTGCCTCCATGCCATACACTAGAGAGAAAGGGGTTGCCCCTGTTGAAGTGCGGACAGATGTGAGATAACCATGAAGAGCAAAGGGTAGCATCTCGTGCCAGTCTTTATAGGTTACAACCATCTTCTGAACGATCTTTTTGATGTTCTTGTTAGCCGCTTCTACCGCTCCGTTCTTCTTGGGTCGGTAGGGAGATAAGTTATGGTGTTCGATCTTGAACTCTGTGCACAACTCTTTCATCATCTTATTATTCAAGTTAGATCCATTATCAGTAATGATCTTGTTTGGAACACCATAACGGCAGATGATATTGTTTTTGATAAATCGGACTACCACTTTCCGGGTTACATTAGCGTATGACTCTGCTTCGACCCATTTGGTGAAGTAGTCAATGGCTACCAGGATGAACCGATGTCCGTTCGAAGCCTTGGGTTCAATCATGCCAATCATGTCAATTCCCCATATGGAAAAAGGCCATGGGGAAGAGAGAACTTTGAGATGAGTAGGTGGTACATGGATTTTGTCTGAGTATATCTGACACTTATGACACCTTCTCATGTACTTGTAGCAGTCAGATTCCATTGTCAACCAATAGTACCCTGTTCTTAGAATTTTTCTCGCCATCGTGTGTCCGTTGGCATGAGTGCCAAAGGAACCTTCATGAATTTCTTTCAGCAGCATGTTTGCTTCTGGTCTGTCTACACATCGGAGCAAGACCATGTCAAAGTTCCTCTTATGGAGTGTATCACCGCTCAGGAAGAAACTGCCTGCCAGCCTTCTGAGGGTTTTTCTATCTTTCCTTAATGCCTCAGGTGGGTACTCTTGTTTCTGAAGGAAGCATTTGATATCGTGATACCAAGTTTTGTCGTTTATGACTGCATCGATCGCGAAGATGTAAGCGGGCCTTTCAAGGCGCATTATGTCGATCCTAGGTAAGTCGTTCCATTGACCTACACCAATCATGGAAGAGAGAGTGGCGAATGCATCAGCCATGTGATTCTCATCACGAGGGATGTGATGAAACTTGATTCTGTTGAAGAATGGTAACAACCTTCTCGCATAGTCTTTGTAAGGAATCAACCCGGATTGGTATGTGTTCCAATCTCCTTTAATCTGATTGATAACCAAGGTTGAGTCGCCATATACATCCAAGTTTTTGATCCTTAAGTCGATTGCTTCTTCGAGACCCATGATACAAGCTTCATATTCGGCCTCGTTGTTTGTGCACTTGAATGTCAGTCTGGCAGTGAAAGGAATGTGGGTAACCTGAGATGTTATGATAATTGACCCAATTCCGTTTTCGTAATGATTGACAGCTCCGTCAAAGATTAATCCCCATTGGAAACCTGGTTCTGGCCCTTCAGTGGGTAGCATTTCATCGCAATCTTTCATTTTCAAATACATGACATCTTCGTCTGGGAAATCAAATCCGACTGATTCTTGATCGTCAATCGGTTGATAAGCCAAATGATCGGCTAAAACACTTCCCTTAACGGCTTTCTGAGCAAGGTATTCGATGTCATATTCTGATAACAACATCTGCCAATGGGCAATCCTTCCCGTGAGAGCAGGTTTTTCAAAGACGTACTTGATTGGGTCCATTTCGGAGATTAACCAAGTAGTGTGACGAATCATGTACTGGCGAAGATGTTTGGCTGCCCAAGCCAAAGCGCAGCAAGTTTTCTCAAGCATAGTGTACCGAGTCTCGCAGTCGGTGAATTTCTTGCTCAAATAGTAGATGGCAGACTCTTTTCTTTTTGTTTCGTCTTGTTGACCAAGTACACAACCCATTGAGTCCTCTAGGACTGTGAGGTAGATGATCAGTGGTCTTCCTTCCACTGGAGGTGATAGAATCGGTGGGTTCAACAGGTATTCCTTGATACTGTCGAAGGCGGTTTGGCAATCTTCTGTCCAAATGCAGTCCTGATTCTTTTTTAGTAATTTGAAAATTGGCGCACACGTCGCGGTCATGAGCAATATGAATTTGGAGATGTAATTCAAACATCCTAGGAATCCTCTGAATTGTTTTTCAGTTTTCGGAGAAGGAATTTCTTGAATGGCCTTGACCTTGTCAGGACCAACCTCAATTCCTTTCTAGCTGACGATGAACCCTAAGAGTTTCCCTGAACGGACACCGAAGGTGCACTTGTTGGGATTCAAACGGAGTTTGTATTTTCTCAGCCGCTCAAATAGTTTTGACAGGTGGGTCACATGCTCCTCTGCTGTTCTAGATTTGGCAATCATATCATCGACATATACGTCGATTTCCTTGTGTATCATGTCATGAAACAGAGTAGTCATGGCCCTTTGATAGGTTGCCCTGGCGTTCTTCAAACCGAACGGCATTACCTTGTAACAGAAGGTACCACAGGGGGTAATGAATGAAGTTTTCTCCATGCCTTTTGATGCCATTTTGATATGGTTATAGCCCGAGAATCCATCCATGAAGGAGAAAACTTTGAACTTTGTTGTACTGTCTACCAGCATGTCAATGTGTTGTAAGGGAAAGTCGTCCTTTGGACTAGCCTTGTTTAGATCTCTGTAATCCACACACATTCTGACTTTTCCATCCTTTTTTGGAACGGGTACGATGTTGGCTAACCATTGAGGATATTCTGATGTGGCGAGGAAACCTGTGTCAATCTGTTTTCGGACTTCCTCTTTGATTTTGATGGCCATGTCTGGGTGAGTTTGTCTCAACCTCTATTTTACTAGCAGACATTCCGATTTCAATGGTAAATGATGTTCCACGATGCTGGTATCGAACCCTGGCATGTCCTGATAGGACCAAGCAAACACATCGGGAAATTCTCTGAGAAGCTTTGTCAAACTCTCTTTGGCAGTTGGACTGAGCAGTGCCCCAATCCTGATTTCTTTTCTCTCTTTTTCTGAACCCACGTTGATCATTTCCAACGGCTCTTTGTGAGGTTCAATGGACCTTTCCTCTTGTCAGAGTAATCGGGAGATCTCTTCTGGAATTTTGTTGTCAACTTCTTCTTCAGCCCCAAATATCGGGAACTCAATGTCGGGAGAAAGCATCGGATCGTATGTTTCAATGGGGTTTAAAACAAGCAATTTGCACGACGGTATGATTTGTGTTTAGAAGAGATAGAGAAAATGCAAGTGTGTGCAGTGTATATTTTTTTTGAAAAACTGCTTGTTTATTTTGAATTGTTTTTTAGGATTACCATTTTCTGAGAAAAGCGAAAAGAGAAAACAGCAATTAATGCGGAGATTACAGAATGACGTTATTTAATTTATGAACAAGTCAATTCTTGAAACTACAGCCCTATAAAACAAAACTCGGTCGCTTTGGACGAAGCGAAGAGGGATATTTACAAAAAGTGGGCCCTATCAAAACATCTGTTTCACCTGGGCAGGGTGAAAGGTTAAAGACGACAATTACTTTGACTTATGAATAATCTTTGAAACATCGATAGCAACCCATTGGCGGTGAACTCCTCGGTGAATCATAAAGTCTGGTACCTTCCTTGGTTTGTCTTTTAAAATGACGCTGATATCTGGCGGAGCAGGATCATTGGAATCTGTCTCCCAGGCAGAGTTGTCGTAGGAGGATTCCTCTGTTGTATTTTGCATAGCATTCGTGCTCTCAGATAAATCTCCCCATCCAGTTGGCTGGATGTCTTCGAGCCTGATACGAGAGCTTTCGGGAGCGGCGTACTTAACCATGAAGTCAAATTTTCCACTTGGTTGTCCTAAGGTGTCCCATACTTCTTTGGAGCTGGAGGAGTCATCTCTCTCGATGACGTTGACCTCAGGAAAAGCATAGTTGATGAATTCTAGTCCGGCAAGCTTTGCCAATTCATCTTCGTACTGGATATTTTCTGAATGACCTGAGTGTTGATCCCATGACATGGTGGGGACGCATGTATTCTGTTTAATAATGCTCAGCTGGTTTTTATTGTTCGGCTGATTTTCTTGCCCCAAGTCTCTTGGGTACGGTTGCCATTTAGGCAGGCCATCCATTGGGCAATAATAGTCTTGGTCAAAGTTGTCCTTCATCAGAGTATCCTCCTCTAATGAGTTTGGTAGAGCACGAAATACTTCAGGATCACAATCTCCGTATATCATTTTGACATCTGACCTCGATATAAATCTCGGACTCTGTGCGGGATAGTAAAAGGGCGTAGACACCTCTTCCTGAGACATATAACCGTCCTCATTGAGATAGGACTTCCATTCCTCATCCATATCGGAGGAATCTCCCTCGTTGATAGTATGGACTGTTTGAGGCACTGGGTGTAGGAAACCTCCATTGTGGAAGAAGTTCTGAATGGGATGAGGACTTTCATCGTTAGCAGCTGTCTGGGTGCAAGTTGCAGAAAAACCAAGACCCTTCTTTGTTTTATTATCAGTAGGAATGACAAGTTGTCCCCATCCTTTTCCATTGTTATTCTCAATCTCTTCGAGAGCATCTCTATATGAGGAAATCGAGGTTCCTTTCTCTGATTGATTCTCATTGCTCACCGACAGTGCTTGGAACTGAGTTCCAATAACCTCCTCGGGTTCTACACAAGTAGATAATGACAAGTTACTCACGAGCAATGCTTGTTATCCACAAACCGTGACGAGTTGATCGCTCTTGACGAACTTCAATTTCTGGTGCAATGTCAAAGTGACCGCCCCAGTCTGGTGTATCCAAGGTCTTCCTATTAAGCAACTGTATGTTGCCCGGATGTCCATGATCTGGAAAGTAATTAGGAAAGTGTGAGGACCGATAGTTATGGGAAGGTCGACTTCGCCGATAACTGCTTTCCGAGATCCGTTAAAGGCTTTGAAGATAACCTCACTGCCCCTCATCAGGGGTCCTTTGAATGATAGTCGCATTAAATTGGACTTCGGCATAACTTTGATGGTCGATCTTGTGTCTACCAGTATGCTGGTGTAGTGCGGTTTTTGTGGTTTCGAATCACTATCGCTTTGGTACTACAGTTCGATTCATTTTTTATCCTATTGATGCTAATGAAGAAAGGGAAATAGATGTCTCCAACTAACCCTGCTTGCAAACTGAGGTTAAACAGTCAAAACTGTTGGTTTACAGATGCAGCTTTAGTTCGTGGGTCTCTCTCTGCTTATTTTGTTCAGAAAGAAATACTGGGACTGTTCATGGGGAATTTATTGGGATACTGTGCTAGATTGGCTGGAGGTAGGGGACTTTGGGATTTTTTTATTAGTGTGCTCGCTAAGATTCTTTGCCAATCTTATGCATACGTATTCCCGGGATAGGGAAATCAGAGCGATCGTAGTTCCTCCTATTCTATGGGAGGAAAGGGTGTTTTGGTGTCTTGTTCAAAGCCCAAGACATGAAGCTAAAGGTGGTTTGTATCTTGTTCAAAGCCCAAGATGTGAAGCTGAAGGGTCTATTTGTATCTTGTTCGAAGCCCAAGATGTGAAGCTAAAGGTTTTGACTTTAGAGAGAATTTGTCATCTCTAAAGGGGATATTCGGTATGTTTGTCACAACTGTTGTGTGACTGATTATAAAGGAGAATTACTTTAACTGGGATATGCGAATCTAGCAATGCCATAATTTCCTTTATAGGGGATTTTCAACCTGAAGGAGAAGACTTTAACTCAGTTTAGAGCAATTCCATCTTTCCTTAGGAATTTCTCATGCTAAAAGAGGGACAGTGGCGTGGATATAAATAATCCAGAGGCTTGCCGCTTACAGCAATTAGATGGGGGGAAAGGAGTTGTTGATGTTTGTATGCTGTGACCAAAGCATGATTTAATGCTAAAAGGTTGATTGAATCAAACGGGGATTTCTTTACACAAAGCCTAAGAGGCGGCTATTGACCTAACAAGAGGATGCTTTTGTGTCTCGTACGAAGCCCGAGATAGAGGCTAAAAGGGTTGACTCAACAAGAGAGTGTTTTTATATGTGTCTTGTACGACGCCCAAGACAGAGGCTAAACGGGTTTGACTCAACAAGAGAGTCTTTTATACTCACCAAGAGAGTGATTTGTATCTCGTACGAAGCACGAGATAGAGGCTAAAGGAGGATCGACTCAACAAGAGAGTCTTTTTATACTCAACAAGAGAGTGTTTTTGTATCTCGTACAAAGCCTGAGATGAAGGCTAAAAATGTTTGACTCAACAAGAGAGTCTTTTATACTCAACAAGAGGGTGATTTTGTATCTCGTACGAAGCCAGAGATGGAGGCTGCAAAGGTTAACTCTGCTGGGAGAATCATTGTATAAAGCCCAAGAGGAGGCTAGGGTTACTGTTTCAGTTGAGTGCTAGGTCCAGTATGTTGGTTAAAAGAGAAAATCAGTTCTTATATGGGTAATGTTGTACTCATAGATTCGATCTGAGGACCAGGGTTATTTCCTGTTTTTTAAGGAAACGGGGAATCCGAAGGGTATTGAGACTGTCTGAGTCTACGGGTGTTTTTTCCCTATTTTTGAAAGGAACTTGAGAATATCTTCGAGACTCAAGGAGATTAGACTATCCAAGTCTAGAGTTTTATCTTTTGTACTATGCTTAAGAGAAATCCAGAGACAATATGTTCGCGATAGGAAGATCTAGACTCTTTGAAAGACTGTTCTATTAAGATGACTAATTTGTGTTCCTATACCTTTAAGAGGTCGTCAGGACAATTTGTATGAAGCCCAAGAGGAGGCGAGAAAAACTTTTAAGAAGCCGAAGGGACAATTTGTACGAAGCCCAAGAGGAGGCTATCTCCCCGGAGGAAGAATCATTATACTAAGCCTAAGAGGAGGCTGTGAAAACTTCTAAGAAGCCGACGGGTCCTTGTACAACGCCCAAGAGGAGGCAGGGATGGTTTTAGGAAGCCTGTGGGTCCTTACACTAAGCCCAGAAGGAGGCTGGTGAACAGTTCCAGAAGGGGTTTCACTTGGAACATTGGCCTTTGGTATATGAACTGTTCAAGGGGGAGATTTCTTAGATCTAGTTATCTAAAATTGTTGTAAAAGAAAATTCTCATGGTTTAGGTTATGTTGAAATATCCAAGAGAACGTTGGATGTAAGGAGACGAGGTTTTGTCTAGTTCTAGACGTAGTTGCCGGGGAAACTCTAAATATCTATACTAGTATTACACAGTCGATATGAGTTTATGAAAGAAGACTTACAGTGAAACAGCCCCACAATATAGTTATATACATATGAAAGCAGTAAATGAAATCAAAGGAGAAAGTTCTTTTGAAAGGAAAATTGGGGATTACAGCTCAAGGAGAGGTCCATGGTTTAATCTGTGATCGCACAGTTGTTTTGTACAGGGACTTATACAAGTGACTGAGGCCCAAGAAAGATTTTTCTGTACAAGGGGATGGGTCTTACACTCTCTCAAGAGGCCCAAAATGATTGAAAGTGAGCAAAGATGGGTCTTATAGCTCAAGGAGAAGCCCAATGGTTTATTTTGAAAAGGGCGACGATCGCGCCGAGGTTTTGAAAACACCGTGGGTCTTATACAATGACTGAGGCCCAACATTTTTTGGTTTCAAAAGGGGATTGGGTCTTACACTCTATTAGAGGCCCAAAATGATTTTGAATGGGTCTTATAGCTCGAGGAGAGGCCCCGATGGTTTTTTAAAAGAGGCTACGATCGCGCCGTTGTTTTTGAAAATACAGTGGGACTTATACAATGACTGAGGCCCAAAAAGTGGTGTATTTACAAAGGGATTGGGTCTTACACTCTATTAGAGGCCCAAAAATGTTTTTAAAATGTTTGACGAGGGTTGAATTAATCAAAACCCTAATTTGTTTCCAAAATGTATTTTAATTGAATAAAAAATTCAATTAAAATGATCAAAATTATTTAAGATGTGGAAAACAAATTTGATCTTGGATTAATGTTTCAAAAATCATGTTTTGACCTACAAAATGATTAGAAATCATTAAAATTTGCAAAATCAAGAAGGAACAAATATTTTAAATGTCAAAAACAATTAAAATATTAATTCTTTGTAAAAATATCAATTATATGAAATAAATAATATGTTTGGGATTTTTTGGGAAAATAAAATATTTTAACATTTTTGTGAATTATTAAAAAAAGAATCAACTCAAAATCATTAAAACTCAGAGAGAAATTAATTTTTGAATCAAATAAATAAAATCACAAAATTCAAATATTCAAATATTTGAAAAAGGGCGCCAAGAACATGACAAGAACACGCGCCCTTCCTCTGTTTCTGTAGATTTGCGTTTTCTATCCAATCTCACTGAATACTTGATTATATCATGCAATCTACATTTCAATCTACTCGTTTCAACCTCACGATCATGTCTATGGTCTTTAATTTCATTTATTTTAAGCATGGAATAAGAAATCAAAGAGAAACCTCAAGAACCCTAAATTCTGCATGAAGGTTCAGAAATTCCATACACGATTCATACAAAGCAATTGATTAAGGGTAAACACTCTATGCATGATTATGAACATATGGCCAAATTATTGTGCAACAAAAAATGCATAGATCATAGAGTTAGAAGAGCTCATGCTCACATCTTGTAGCTGGTGATCGTGTTTTGGGTTAGAGGTGTTACAGCTAGGTTCTAATGATCTGGATAGCTTCTCTAGGTGCCATGGAGTGTGTCTGGATGCTTGGAATGGATTGAAATGATCTGGAATTTGAGATGGCACCCCAACTGCAAATATGTCAAAGGCTTGAGCAATTGGCTAGTGATTTTGTGATTTTGGTGTTCCAGATGTTATGTGAGTGTTTGGATCACTTCTATATGATGTTTATGAGGTGTGTGTGTGATTGGTTTGGTTGGAATTGCTCTCAAACTCAAAACCCGATAGTGACTTGCTTTGGAAGGCAAATTTGGAAGTGAGAAGGTGATTTTGAGGAAAGCATCTATTTGATGGCTTTGGTGTACTCAAACTGAGCACAAATGAGCTCTATTTATAGTAGAGCAAGTTTGTTTTGGGATCAATAGTGAATGGCAACTACAGCAGAGGTTTGGCCAATGTTGATCAATAGGAATCCAAGTCTCCTCTAGCCATTGACTAGAGGTTAGAGCATAGAGCTGTGGTTCCCTAGTTGTTGGATCATTCTTGACTGAATTCAGTTGCAAATGTGTCAGTCCATGCCACCTTGGTGCATCCAATTAAATGCTCCAATCCAAAATTGGAGTCTTGTCCCTCTTTTAGGGATTTCTAGGTTTGGCATGCTACTTCTTGTTCCAAAGACTTTGGAGGCTTGGATCAGTGTTTATTCCCTTTAGATTTGATCCTCAGATGTGTCCAAAGTGATGACAAGGCTTGGAATTATCTGATTTTGCCAAATCGAGCAAAAGTACAAAATTCTGCCTTGCCTTGGCAGTTTTCAGCAAGGCATATTGTCATTGTCATATCTCATGGCTCAAGTAGAATTTAATGGAGTTCTTGGCCATTTTGGAAAGCCCTCATATGATACAATAACTGTTTGATCATAATTGGTTTTGATACTTTTTGGATCCAAGTGAAAAATGCCCCTACATTTGGAAAAAAGTGAAGACAGATTCTGACTTAGTGAAAATTTCACTAAGTGTTGGAAAAAAGTGACATTTTCACTTTCTGTGATTTTGATCATTCCATAACTCAAAATCCATGGGGAATTGGAATGAGGGGTAGTTGAAGCTTTTGTAGAGGGTAATGATAGCTACAAATCCAGCTTTGGATGGGGAAAAATGGCTTTGTGGTTTAGGAGTTATGATCCTCCAAAGTTGGTACCCTTGCCACTTTGTTCCATAACTTAGAAAATTTTCTAAGTTTTTTTATGGTTACCCCTTTTACAAGTTATCCCAATTTTCTTGATTTTTCTTGATGAATGATGATTCCAATCATACATTAACATCATTTTGGGTTCAAAGAACCATAATTGTGAAAAATCTCAAAAAGTCAAAGTTTGACTTTTGTGCACAGTTGACTTTTTGTCAGATGAATTCCAAACTGTGCGATCCTCTATGAAATCAAGTCCTTGACCTAAATCAAACTTGATGGATTGATTTCATAGGTGTTATAGGGTGTATTGAATCATGTCTTAGGGTTTGGGTGCATGTCCTGGTCAAAAGTCAAAGATACAGTTGCCTTTTTCCGCAAAACCCTAACTGTGGTTCTGATGAAATTGAAACTTGTTGCTCAAGCTTCTTAGCTTAATCCATTGTTACAAATGGATCAATGTGGTGTGTTAGGGACCCTCAAATCATCTCTTGAGGTCTTGGCTCATGATTTGTCCCAAAAGTCAACTTAGGGGTGAATTAGGTCAAGAAACCCTAATTCTTGATTTTTTTGATGAATGCATCCCCTGAGGCTATATTGACTTGATGATTGGGTTCATGAGATCCCTTGGAGCATCATAGGTTATGCTTTGAAGCATTAGTTCATGCCCAGAGGAAAATTTCCATCTGGAGGCCCTAGTCGACCAAACCCTAATTTGGTGACACTAGCGATCTTTAGGCTTGATCCACCTAGAAGGGAGAAGCCGTATGCTTAATCCTTGAAGTGGGAGTCCTCTTGATCCTTTGTGGATGTTTGAGAGGCTAGACAAGTTGAAGATCATGTCATTTCTTTATTGATGCTTTGTCTAAGAGCTCTGAGAGGGCTTAAAACCCTAAGTCTGATTGTAGTGGATGCTCACCCATCTTTGGGGAGACTAATGGTTCGTCCATATTGTGATGATGATTTGCACAATGATGAAAAATCTTAGTGGTCAAAATTTGGGGTATGACAGATGCCCCTATTTAATCTTCTTGGACCCGAAGGTGTGAATGGCGAAGGTATTCGGGCATTCGGGGTGCAAGAGGATTAAATATCGGAATACCCGAAATTTTGATGGTGGTTAAGAATGGTAGTTCATGCATCCTACTTCTTTTGCTAAGCAATGATGCTTAGAAAAGGTAAAAACTTCCCCTCGATCCTGGTTTTTAGCCAAGGAACTGGTCTCAGTTTCTAAAATAAACTTCCCCTCGATCCTGGTTTCCTACCCAGGAACTGGTCTTAGTTTCTTTTGTCAATAAACTTCTTGACAAGGGACGCTGTTTGTAGCAGTTTTTCCTCAAACTTCTCGCCAAATTTTCCTGGGGAGATGCCATATGATGGAAAAAATTTTGAGGTCAGACTTGCCAGGGGACCCATCCTTCTGAATTGTAGAGGTGTACATTCTTCTCTGTTGGAGATGCCATTTGTCGACCCTACTGAGGAAAACGGGTCTCTTGAGAGACTGCTTTTGTTTGGGGACGTTACATCATACTTTTCCTCGAGGTCTTCTTGGGGAAATGCCATATGATGTGATCCAATTTTGAGGTGCCGATGACCTTTTCGTCAGTAATTTTTCGGAGAAAAACTGTTGTACTGCCGAATCCCTGATTAAGAGGCTTTCTCTGGGGATTTTCCTTAATCCGGGAAAGCAAAGATATCATCTTCAATGGCGAAGAGTGATGTTTTTCGGAAGCTCTCTGGCTCTTCAGAGGTTTAAGTTATCAAAGTGGGCAAAGAACCACCTTCAATCCAGAAATAAACAGGAGGAGAGATCGCTTAGATGATTCATTTCCTGACGAGGAAAGAACTGACGACTCGATTGAGAGGACTCTCATCACTAGGGAACAAGACCGACTAGAGTAATAGTGATGCAATATGAATATGAATGTAAATCAATAATGCATGATGTATGTATGTATATGCTGACAAAACTGACGCGACATATAGACTAGTAGATGAACACGACTGGATACTCGGCCACAGTGGGGGATGAAAAGTATCACTGGTTCACGATAGCAATTCTGCCTTGCTTAGGAGAGATAGTCCCTGTCGGGAGCTATGTTGGTCGGGCTTAGGAGATAAGAACTCTGCCGGGGGTATCAGATGTGAAAGTCGCATCTGATACAGCTGATCCTTCATTCAGGCGCACTGGCTTAGAAGAAGTACTTTGATTCTGCACTTTGAAGCTCGATTACTTTTGGCGAAGCGATCGATGTTCTTTCGATGTTCAACAGTCAAAAGAAATTGCCATCTTTATTAAAAGCAGAAACATTTTACAAGTAAATTCATTTTTGTTTCGTTTCAAGAATTGTTGATCATGTTAAGATGTCATTCTATAAATCTAAAACAAAGAAGAATTGTAAACAAAAGCACAAGGGCTCAAATTTTATTGATAGGATGGAAATCAGCCAAACGCGTGATTCCATAGAGTATTTAGAAAATGGTAATTTAAGGGAAAAGGGCTACATTGAAACATAACGACCACTATCCTTCTACCAACTTTGACTTCGGGGCATCCTGAGCTTCTGTCGAAGATGACCTTGACTGGAGTTTTCCTGACCGATGGCATTACTGTTGCTGAGGGATTTGCCCCTATGTTGAACATAGTTACTTGCCATTATCCCTAATTTTTGCTTGGATTGTACTTTGAGGTTTCCAATCCACCGGGATGATTTTTTATCATGTCTCTAATTTTTGCCTCGACCGCCATTTCGGGTTTTCAATCCACCGAGACGTTTTTTTTATTATTATTTTTTTTAGGCAAAGTATTTCTTGACTACGTCAACGTTTGTGGGGTAGGCAAATTCCTCTCCGTCCATGGTTGCAAGTCTCAAGGCGCCGCCTGAGAAAGCTTTCTTGACCACATAGGGGCCGTCATAATTCGGAGTCCACTTGCCCTGAGAATCAGTGAGAAATGATTGTATCTTTTTGAGCACGAGGTCTTCTTTTCTAAAGACGCGAGGTCGAACCTTTTTGTCGAACGCCCTCTTCATTCTTTGCTGATACAACTGACCATGGCATATTGTCGTGATTCGCTTTTCTTTGATCAGATTCAGTTTGTCGTGTCGACTTTGACACCATTCAGCTTCGGTAAGCTTAGCTTCCATCAATACCCAGATTGATGGGATCTCTACTTCGATGGGGAGCACTGTCTCCATGCCATATACTAGAGAGAAAGGGGTTGCCCCTGTTGAAGTGCGGACAGATGTGCGATAACCGTGAAGAGCAAATTGTAGCATCTCATGCCAGTCTTTGTAGGTTACAACCATCTTTTGAACTATCTTCTTGATGTTCTTGTTAGCCGTTTCTACCGCTCCATTCATCTTAGGCCGGTAGGGAGATGAGTTATGGTGTTTGATCTTGAACTCAGCGCACAACTCTTTCATCATCTTATTGTTCAAGTTAGATCCATTATCGGTAATGATCTGGCTTAGAACACCATAACGGCAGATGATATTGTTTTTTATTAAGAGGACCACCACCTGTCGGGTTACATTAGCGCATGACGCTGCTTCGACCCACTTGTTGAAGTAATCAATGGCTACCAGGATGAACCGATGTCCGTTCGAAGCTTTAGGTTCGATCATGCCAATCATGTCGATTCCCCATATGGAAAAAGGCCAAGGGGAAGATAGAACTTTTAGATGTGTTGGCGGTACATGGATCTTGTCGGAGTATATCTGACACTTGTGACACCTCCTCATGTACTTGTAGCAGTCGGATTCCATGGTCAACTAGTAGTACCCTGCTCTCAGAATTTTTCTCACCATTGTATGTCCATTGGCATGAGTGCCAAAGGACCCTTCATGAATTTCTTTTATCAGCATGTCTGCTTCTGGTCTGTCTACGCATCGGAGCAAGACCATGTCGAAGTTTCTCTTATAGAGTGTATCACCGCTCAGGAAGAAACTGCCTGCTAGCCTTCTGAGGGTTTTTCTATCTTTCCTGGATGCCCCAGGTGGGTACTCTTGTTTCTGAAGGAAGCATTTGATATCGTGATACCAAGGTTTGTCGTCTATGACTACTTCAATCGTGAAGATGTAAGCGGGCCGTTCAAGGCGCATTATGTCAATCTTAGGTAAGTCGTTCCATTGACCTACACTAATCATGGAAGAGAGAGTGGCTAATGCATCAGCCGTGTGATTCTCCTCACGAGGGATATGATGAAACTCGACTCTGTTGAAGAAGGGTAACAACCTTCTTGTGTAATCTTTGTAAGGAATCAATCCTGATTGGTATATGTTCCAATCTCCTTCGATATGATTGATAACCAAAGTTGAGTCGCCATATACATCCAAGATCTTAATCCTTAAGTCGATTGCTTCTTCGAGACCCATAATACAAGCTTCGTATTCGGCCTCGTTGTTTGTGCACTTGAATATGAGTCTGGCGGTGAAAGGAATTTGGGTACCCTGAGGTGTTATGATGATTGCCCCAATTCTGTTTCCGTAATGATTGACAGCTCCGTCAAAAATAAGTCCCCATTGGGAATCTGGTTCTGGCCCTTCACTGGCTAGCGGTTCATCACAGTCTTTCATTTTTAGATACATGACATCTTCGTCTGGGAAGTCAAATTCGAATGATTCCTGATTGTTAATCGGTTGATGAGCCAAATGATCGGCTAAAACACTTCCTTTAACGGCTTTTTGAGCATGGTACTTTATGTCATATTCTCATAACAACATCTGCCAACGGGCAATCCTTCTCGTGAGAGCAGGCTTTTCAAAGACATACTTGATTGGATCCATTTCAGAGATTAACCAAGTGGTGTGACGAATCATGTACCGGCGAAGACGTTTGGCTGCCCAAGCCAGAGCGCAGCAAGTTTTCTCGAGCATAGTGTACCGAGTCTCGCAGTCGGTGAATTTCTTGCTCAAATAGTAGATGGCAGACTCTTTTCTTTTTGTTTTGTCTTGTTGGCCAAGTACACAACCCATTGAGTCTTCCAAGACTGTTAAATATATGATTAGTGGTCTTCCTTCCACTGGAGGTGATAGAATCGGTGGGTTCAATAGATATTCCTTAATACTGTCAAAGGCGGTTTGGAAGTCTTCTGTCCAAACACAATCCTGATTCTTTTTGAGTAATTTAAAAATTGGCGCACATGTCGCGGTCATGAGGAATATGAAACTGGAAATATAGTTCAAACGTCCCAGGAATCCCCTGACTTATTTTTCAGTCTTTGGAGAAGGCATTTCTTGAATGGCCTTGACCTTGTCAGGATCAACCTCAATTCTTTCTGGCTGACGATGAACCCTAAAAGTTTCCCTGAACGGACACCAAAGGTGCACTTATTGGGATTCAAGCAAAGTTTGTACTTTCGCAAATGCTCGAATAGTTTTGACAGGTGTGTCACATGCTTCTCCTCTGTTTTAGATTTTGCAATCATATCATCAACATACACTTCGATTTCTTCATGTATCATGTCATGAAACAGATTTGTCATGGCCCTCTGATAGGTTGCCCCGGCGTTCTTCAAACCGAACGGCATTACCTTGTAACAGAAGGTACCACAGGGGGTAATGAATGAAGTTTTCTCCATGTCTTTCGGCGCCATTTTGATATGGTTATAGCCCTAGAATCCATCCATGAAGGAGAAAACTTTGAACTTTGTTGTACTGTCTACCAGCATGTCAATGTGTGGTAAGGGAAAGTCGTCCTTTGGACTAGCCTTATTTAGATCTCTGTAATCCACACACATTCTGACCTTTCCGTCCTTCTTCGGAACTGGTACAATGTTGGCTAACCATTGAGGATATTCTGACGTGGCGAGGAAACCCGCGTCAATATGTTTATGTACTTCCTCCTTGATTTTGATGGCCATGTCTGGATGAGTCCGTCTCAACCTTTGTTTTACCGACGGACATTCTGATCTCAACGGTAGATGATGTTCCGCGATGCTGGTATCCAACCCTGGCATATCCTGATAGGACCAAGAGAATACATCGGGAAACTCTTTGAGAAGTTTCGTCAAACTCTCTTTGACAGTTAGACTGAGCAGTGCCCCAATCTTGACTTCTTTTGTCTCTTCTTCCGATCCTAAGTTGACTGTTTCCAGCAACTCTTTGTGAGGCTCAATGGACCTTTCCTCTTGTATGAGTAATTGTGAGATCTCCTCTGGAATTTCTTTGTCATCTTCTTCTTCAGCCTCAAATACCGGGAATTCAAAGTTGGGAGAAGGCATTGGATCGTATGTTTCAACGGGGTTTAAAACAAGCAATCTGCATGACGTGATAATTTGTGTTTAGAAGAGATAGAGAGAATGCAAGAGTGTGTGCAGTGTATTTTTCTTTGAAACCTGCTTGTTTTTATTATTGAGTTATTTTTTAGGATTACCATTTTCTGAAAAAAGCAAAAAGAGAAAACAGCAATTAATGCGGAAATTACAAAACGACGTTATTTTATTAATGAACGTCGATTCTTGAAACTACAGCCCTATAAAACAAAACTCTGTCGCTTTGGGCAAAACGAAGAGGGATATTTACAGAAAGTGAGCCCTATCAAAATATCTGTTTCACCTGGGCAGGGTGAAAGGTTAAAGTAAAGATGGCAATTACTTAGACTTACGAACAATCTTCGGAACATCGACAGCAACCCATTGGCGGTGAACTCCTCAGTGAATCACAAGGTCTGGTACCTTCCTTGATTTGTCTTCAGAAATGACGCTGATTTCTGGTGGAGCTGGATCATTGGAATCTGTCTCCCAGGCAGAGTTGTCGTAGGAAGATTCCTCAGTTGTATTTTGCGTAGTATTTGTACTCTCAGCTGTATCTCCCCATCCAGTTGGTTGGATGTCTTCGAGCCTGATACGAGAGCTTTCAGGAGCGGTGTACTTGACCTTGAAGTCGTATTTTCCACTCGGATGTCCCAGGGTGTCCCACACTTCTTTGGAATTGGAGGTGTCATCCCTCTCGATGACGTTGACCTCGGGAAAAGCATAGTTGATGAATTCTAGTACGGAAAACGTTGCAAATTCATCGTCGTGCTGGGTATTTTCAAGATAACCTGGGTGTTGATCCCATGACATGGTGGGGACACAGGTATTCTTTTAAATGATGCTCAGCTGATTTTCATTATTCGGCTGACTTTCTTGCCCCAAGTCTCTGGGATACGGCTGCCAGATAGGCAAGCTATCCATTGGGCCATAATAGTCGTGGTCAAAGTTGTATTTCATCGGAGTGTCTTCCTCTAATGAATTTGGCGGAGCCCGATATCCTTCAGGATCACAATCTCCGTATATCATTTCGAGATCTGACCTTGGTATAAATCTCGGACTCTGTACGGGATAGCAAAAGGGAGTCGGTGTTTCGCCCTGAGACGTATAACCGTCCTCGTTGAGATAGGACTTTCATTCTTCCTCCATATCAGAGGAATCATCTTTATTGATGGTATGCACGTCTTGAGTCACTAGTTGAAGGAAGCCTCCACTGTGGAAGAAGTTCTGAATGGGATGAAGACTTTCATCGTTAGAAGCTGTCTGGGTGCAGGTTGCAGAAAAACCAAGACCCTTCTTTGTTTTGTTATCAGTTGGAATGACAAGTTGTCCCAATCCTTTTGCATTGTTATTTTCGATCACTTCGAAAGCATCTCTGTATGAGGAAATTGAGGTTCTTTTCTCTGATTGATTCTCATTTCTCATCGAAAGTTCTTGGAACTGAGTTCCAACAACCTCCTCGGGTTCTACACAAGTAGATAATGACAAGTTTCTCACGAGCAAGGCTTGTTCTCCACAAACCGTGACAAGTTGGCCATTTTGGACGAACTTTAGCTTTTGATGGAGGGTTGAAGTGACTGCCCCAGCCTGATGTATCCAAGGTCTTCCTAATAAATAACTGTATGTTGCCCGGATGTCCATGACCTGGAAAGTGACTTGGAAAGTGTGAGCACCAATAGTTATGGGAAGGTCGACTTCGCCGATAACCGTTTTTCTGGATCCGTCGAATGCTTTGACGACGACCTCTCTGGTTCTCATCGGAGGTCCTTTGAATGATAATTGCATCAAAGTGGACTTCGCCATAACATTCAGGGCTGACCCTGTGTCTACTAGTACGTTGGCTAAAGCATTGTCCTGGCAGTTAACTGTAATGTTGAGCGCCATGTTATGACGGCGACCTTCTTCAGGTAATTCCTCATCACTAAATCCCAAGTTATTACAGGAAGTGATGTTAGAGATAATGCTATCGAACTGTCTGATTGTTACATCCTGTTCTACAAAGGCTTGCTCCAAGATTTTCTGTAGAGCCTCTCTGTGGGCTTCAAAACTGAGTAAAAGTGATAGCACAGAGATCTTCGAAGAAGTTTGTAACAGTTGATCAACAATGTTGTATTCACTCTTTTGGATGAGCTTCAGCATCTCATCATTGTTTTTCGAAAGGTCGGGATTACTGGATTGACCGAATGGTGGATCGGGAACTTCTGCCTGAGGTTCCTTTTCTTTGCTGGGTTCTCCAACTCCTCTGTTGAAGATTCTACCACTCCGTGTTACTCGACTGATGTCTGCAATATTCACGATGGAAGGCAATGGAATTTCCTTTCCATTCTCAATTTTTGTTGCACCGTATTTGTAAGGGATAGCCTTAGCTGATTCATACGGTAGCGGTCCCGGTAGATAGATAACTATAGGAGCCTTCTGTTTTTTCTTACCATCGTAAGTAATTTCGATCTGTTCCCAGTTGGGAACTCTCGATTCGTCAAGTAGAGGGATAATGGTACAAACATCCCTAGCCCTCTGATGATCAGAGATTACGACAACGTCCTCGATTTGATCAGCGAAGTAGTTGACTGATCCAGAACTTGACCATGGTTGAATCTCTTTGCGGTCCAACTGACTTTGAAGGGCTGCTCGCACAAGGTAGCATCCTTGATTATCCACTGAGCAAACTCCACACCGCTCATATTTGTGTAGTGGCACCTGGCCACATCCTCTTTGAATACAGTGTAGCCTTACTAGATCTGTTTCCATCGACCGAACATCCTGACTTTGATATCTAGTAGGATTCTCGTTAGTGATACTAAGTTGATGGGTGTCTTCATCCATATAGATTGGAAGCCACCAGTGGTTCAAAAAGTGCTGAAGTGCTTCCTGGACAAGGGCACAGCCCTGATCATCTTCGCAACCCGCTTTACAGCTCTGGTAATCATGTGATACCAGGAACCCGAGCTGGACCTGTTTAGCATGTAACTCCACCAGGCTGGTATTCATCAAGCGAATATCGAAGATTTGAATCATGTTGATTTGATAATGATTACTATCATGGTAGTCTTGAATCCATCCAAGATCCATCTGACGCTGGAGGGCCTCTTGTACAAAAGAGCATCCCTGTTTGTTTACCGAGCAAGTCAGGCAGGAATTATAATCGTGACGCGGCAGATTATGATATTGGCTTTGCCTTGAGTGCATTGTCACCAAGTTGACATTCATCGCACGGATATCGTGGTTTTGAATGATGTTGGAATTCGTATAAACCATGTTAACTCCAAGAACTCGATGCTCTTGGATCCATCTGAGGTCCATCTGTTCCTGTAGAGCTGATTGTACCACAGAACATCCTTGATTGCTTTTAGAGAGATATCACACTGGTGATAATTATGAGGTGGCACATGGCCATATCCACTCTGTCTACAATGCATCTTGACCAAGTTGGCCCTCAATAAGAGTACATCATGAATTTGATAGGTGTTGTTAGACTCTCCCTCTATTAAATTAACTGTAGCCTTCTCGTGTTGAGGCAGCGGGTTCGTGAGAACATTCGGATTCGTATCTTTGAAAGATAAGACCCCGCTCCTAACAAGCTTTTGCACGGCGGATTTGAAACTGAGACAGTTTTCTATGTTATGCCCTGGTTCTCCTTGATGGTAAGGGCAAGTCTGATCCACCTTAAACCAAAAAGGTGGATTTTCCAGTACTGTAAGAGGAGACTTAGTCTGGACATGCCCCTTGGATAATAGTAATGGAAATAGTTCTGCATACAATACGGGTATAGGATCAAATCCTGCTGGCCGCGTTGTACGGTTGTTGTTGTATTGAGGATAAGCCTGCTGAAGAGGCTGTTGTGTCCTTTGCTGAAATTGCAGCGAATGCGGTTGGCTTTGA
The DNA here is from genome assembly GCA_022829125.1 of Lathyrus tuberosus. NCBI lineage: Eukaryota > Viridiplantae > Streptophyta > Magnoliopsida > Fabales > Fabaceae > Lathyrus > Lathyrus tuberosus. The sequence goes on from JALAZF010000055.1 coordinate 14,634,190, forward strand.
GCAACCTGAGGTTGATACGTAGAAACAGGTGCATGGCTGATAGCAGAAGTTACAGCTGCTACTGGTTGGTACCGTCGCCTTTGCTTTCTGAGAGAGATATTCCCAATATATTGCTCCTTTTTCTTAGGGAGAGCACTACCATATTTTTTTAGTACCGCTTGTCGACCCAGTGTCTTTGACTAGACATCCTTCTCGAACGGCTTCCTCGAGACGCACTCCCATACCGACCATTTCGGTGAAGTCGCTGGGCGCACTGGCAACCATTCTGTCATAGTAAAATGAGCTCAAGGTCTTTAAGAAAATCTTTGTCATCTCTTTTTCCTCAAGAGGTGGAAAAATTTGAGCGGCAATTTCACGCCATCTCTGAGCGTATTCCTTAAAGGTTTCCTTGTCCTTTTGCGACATTGATCTGAGTTGATCTCTGTCTGGGGCCATGTCTAAATTGTATTTATATTGTTGGACGAATGCAGTGCCAAGATCTCTGAAAGTGCTAATCATAGCGCAATTTAAACCCATGTACCATTTTAATGCGGCACTGGTTAAACTATCTTGAAAGTAGTGAATCAGTAGATCCTGGTTCTCTGTCTGAGCTGACATTCGTCGAGCGTACATCACCAAATGGCTTTGAGGGCAAGAGTTACCCTTGTATTTTTCAAAATCTGGTACTTCGAACTTGTGCGGGACTTTCACATTGGGGACCAAACAAAGGTCTGCGGCGTCCTTTCCAAATAAATCCTGACTGCGAATAGCTTGCAGTTCCTTCTGTATTTCTAGGAACTGCTCCTGGAATTCATTCATTCTATCGAACATGCTGTCATTTCCACCAGACGGAATCTGTGGAATCTGTCCTTCCAGGACAGTGTGTACCACGGGTGGTGGTATAGTCATTATGGCCGAGACTCTCGGTGTCTCCCGAAGTTTGTAACCTTCAGGATTAGTTGTCATGCCCCTGGCATCTTCGCTTTCCCGAAGTTTGTAACCTTCAGGCCCAGTGGTTCCTGCTGCGGTTCCCTGATCCTCAGCGATCGGCGGAACATATCCTTCCAGGATATAGTTAAGTGGCATGCCCCAGGGACGATCTTTCGGCATTCTGTACCAAGGATCATACTTCTCCACTATGGGGGTTGATGTGATCTCTGAGATCACAGTCCGTTGTTGTTGCATCTGAGCTTCTGCTAGAGCTTGTATGTCGTTATGAAGCTTTCTCAAATCCTCTATCTGAGTGTTGATCTCTTCTCTCAACTCTCTGTTCTCTTCCTCGAGATCATCCATCTTTTTCTAACGATTGGCCCGAGTATTGTACGAATGAGACAGTTTGACTCTAGAACCGAGACACAAACGTGAGATTCATAGGTAAGAAGAATATGTGACGTGAGAATGATGAATGCAATGATTATATTAATTGTTTTCTTCGATTTAATCAAAATAAACTTCGACAATTAGATTGCAAATATCAAACAGTGGGGAAACCCCCGTTTTATTGAATTCAAAGGATTGCGGAAATGGAAATACAGTAAATTACAAGATGCGGAAACAGAAACCTAAGCTAATGGTCCCGAGTCCTCTCTGAGGAGAACTCGGGTGTTGATTCTGGTACTTTCCTTTTCTTGGACCGAGACTCTTGGGTCGTTGTCGGGTTGTCATTCCTTTGCCAAGTGAAAGGAGCGAGCAAATTCCTTTGGTCATCCTGATTTTCTACAACATGTTGCTCCAAAATCTCAATTAGAGCATCCTTATCTTTTAGCAGTTACTGTATTTTGGTACACTCCACATTGAGAATGCGGTACTTGTTCTTCCAAGACCTCCTCTCCTGTTGAACTTTGTTGAGAGTAACCTGAAGTTTTTCCGTTTCAGTCATGAAGTACATGACAGATTCCCTTGGCAGAAGAACTCCGTGACGAGGATAAGGCATCTTTAGCTTAATAGCTCTAGTTTGTACCCAGTGGAGATAAGGCTCCACCGAGACACAGTCCGGTTTTCCTAGAGAATCCAGTCCTTTCTTATGAACATGTTTCCAAGCGTGCACTATTTCCATCTTTAGTGCCCTGTCATTTTCTCCTTCCTTGAAGAAAAGACCTTCCAGATGAGCATTACGAGGGACATGCCTCATCGGGTATCCAAATTGACGACAAACTAAGACTGGATGGTAATCGATTCCTCTCTTAGTTCCTATAAGGGGTACATTGGAGAAATTTCCACAACGGTCAATGATCCTGATCCCGTCATAGATTCGATTATACCAATCGATGTCAGAGTTGGTAAGAGACATGATTTTCTACAACCAACGTAAGGCACTCTTATGATCCCAAAAAGTGGTAGACTTAGGCAAATGGGAGATAAACCATTTATATAACAGGGGTACACAGCACGTGACCATTCCTCCGCTGTATAAATTCCTTAAGTGTACAGAATGATACGCATCTGCGAGCAAGGTTGGTACGGCGTTTCCAATGAGAAAAACCTTAATGGCGTTGATATCGACAAAGTTATCAATGTTGGGAAACAAAAATAACCCGTAGGTGAGCAAAACAAAGATGCTCTCGAAAGCAGTCACGTTCCCTATACTAGCAAAGTACAGAGCCTTCTTTACCAGAAACTTGGGGATGGGTCTTACACTCTCTCAAGAGGCCCAAAATGATTGAAAGTGAACAAAGATGGGTCTTATAGCTCAAGGAGAAGCCCAATGGTTTATTTTGAAAAGGGCGACGATCGCGCCGAGGTTTTGAAAACACCATGGGTCTTATACAATGAATGAGACCCAAACGTTTTTGGTTTCAAAAGGGGATTGGGTCTTACACTCTATTAGAGGCCCAAAATGATTTTGAAAGGGTATTATAGCTCGAGGAAAGGCCCAGATAGTTTTTAAAAGAGGCGACGATCGCGCCGTTGTTTTTGAAAATACAGTGGGACTTATACAATGACTGAGGCCCAAAATAGGTTTTTATTTACAAAGGGATTGGGTCTTACACTCTATTAGAGGCCCAAAAATGTTTTTAAAAGGTTTGATAAGGGTTAAATTAATCAAAACCCTAATTTGTTTCCAAAATGTATTTTAATTGAATAAAAAATTCAATTAAAATGATCAAAATTGTTTAACATGTGGAAAACAAATTGTGATCTTGGATTAATGTTTCAAAAATCATGTTTTGACCTACAAAATGATTAGAAATCATTAAAATTTGCAAAATCAAGAAGGAAAAAATATTTTAAATGTCAAAATCAATTAAAATATTAATTCTTTGCAAAAATATCAATTATATGAAATAAATAATATTTTTGGGATTTTTTGAGAAAATAAAATATTTTAACATTTTTGTGAATTATTAAAAAAAGAATCAACTCAAAATCATTAAAACTCGGGGAGAAATTAATTTTTGAATCAATTAAATAAAATCACAAAATTCAAATATTCAAATATTTGAAAAAGGGCGCCAAGAACATGACAAGAACACGCGCCCTTCCTCTGTTTCTGCATATTTGCGTTTTCTATCCAATCTCACTGAATACTTGATTATATCATGCAATCTACATATCAATCTACTCGTTTCAACCTCACGATCATGTCTATGGTCTTTCATTTCATTTATTTTAAGCATGGAATAAGAAATCAAAGAGAAACCTCAAGAACCCTAAATTATGCATGAAGGTTCAGAAATTCCATACACGATTCATACAAAGCAATTGATTGAGGGTAAACACTCTATGCATGATTATGAACATATGGCCAAATTATTGTGCAGCAAAAAATACATGGATCATAGAGTTAGAAGAGCTCATGCTCACCTCTTGCAGATGGTGATCGTGTTTTGGGTTAGAGGTGTTACAGCTAGGTTCCAATAATCTGGATAGCTTCCCTAGGTGCCATGGAGTGTGTCTGGATGCTTGGAATGGATTGAAATGATCTGGAACTTGAAATGGCACCCCAACTGCAAATCTATCAAAGGCTTGAGCAATTGCCTAGTGATTTTGTGATTTTGGTGTTCCAGATGTTATGTGAGTGTTTGGATCGCTTCTATATGATGTTTATGAGGTGTGTGTGTGATTGGTTTGGTTGGATTTGCTCTCAAACTCAAAACCCGATAGTGACTTGCTTTGGAAGGCAAATTTGGAAGTGAGAAGGTGATTTTGAGGAAAGCATCTGTTTAATGGCTTTGGTGTACTCAAACTGAGCACAAATGAGCTCTATTTATAGTAGAGCAAGTTTGTTTTGGGATCAACAGTGAATGGCAACTGCAGCAGAGGTTTGGCCAATGTTGATCAATAGGAATCCAAGTCTCCTCTAGCCATTGACTAGAGGTTAGAGCACAGAGTTGTGGTTCCCTAGTTGTTGGATCATTCTTGACTGAATTCAGTTGCAAATGTGTCAGTCCATACCACCTTGGTGCATCCATTAAATGCTTCAATCCAAAATTGGAGTCTTGTCCCTCTTTTAGAGATTTCTAGGTTTGGCATGCTACTTCTTGTTCCAAAGACTTTGGAGGCTTGGATCAGTGTTTATTCCCTTTAGATTTGATCCTAAGATGTGTCCAAAGTGATTACAAAGCTTGGAATTATCTGATTTTGCCAAATCAAGCAAAAGTGCAAAATTTTCCCTACCCTTGGCAGTTTTCAGCAAGGCATATTGCCATTGTCATATCTCATGGCTCAACTGGAATTTGATGGAGTTCTTGGCCATTTTGGAAAGCCCTCATATGATACAATAACTGTTTGATCATAATTGGTTTTGATACTTTTTGGATCCAAGTGAAAAATGCCCCTACATTTGGAAAAAAGTGAAGGCAGATTCTGACTTAGTGAAAATTTCACTAAGTGTTGGAGAAAGTGACATTTTCACTTTTCTTGATTTTGATCATTCCATAACTTGAAATCCATGGGGAATTGGAATGAGGGGTAGTTGAAGCTTTTGTAGAGGGTAATGAGAGCTACAAATCTAGCTTTGGATGGGGGAAAATAGCTTTGTGGTTTAGGAGTTATGATCCTCCAAAGTTGGTACCCTAGCCACTTTGTTCCATAACTTAGAAAATTTTCTAAGTTTTTTTATGGTTACCCCTTTTACAAGTTATCCCACTTTTCTTGATTTTTCTTGATGAATGATGATTCCAATCATACATTAACATCATTTTGGGGTCAAAGAACCATAATTGTGAAAAATCTCAAAAAGTCAAAGTTTGACTTTTGTGCACAGTTGACTTTTTGTCAGATGAATTCCAAACTGTGCGATCCTCTATGAAATCAAGTCCTTGACCTAAATCAAACTTGATGGATTGATTTCATAGGTGTTATAGGGTGTATTGAATCATGTCTTAGGGTTTGGGAGCATGTCCTGGTCAAAAATCAAAGATACAGTTGACTTTTTCCGCGAAACCCTAATTGTGGTTCTGACAAAATTGAAACTTGTTGCTCAAGCTTCTTGGCTCAATCCATTGTTACAAATGGACCAATGTGGTGTGTTTGGGACCCTCAAATCATCTCTTGAGGTCTTGGCTCATGATTTGTCCCAAAAGTCAACTTAAGGGTGAATTAGGTCAAGAAACCCTAATTCCTGATTTTTTTTATGAATGCATCCCCTGAGGCTATATTGACTTGATGATTGGGTTCATGAGATCCCTTGGAGCATCGTAGGTTATGCTTTGAAGCATTGACTCAATCCCAGAGGAAAATTTCCATTTGGAGGCCCTGGTCGACCAAACCCTAATTTGGTGACACTGGCGATCTTAAGGCTTGATCCACCTAGAAGGGAGAAGCCTTATGCTTAATCCTTGAAGTGGGAGTCCTCTTGATCCTTTGTTGATGTTTGAGAGGCTATACAAGTTAAAGATCATGTCATTTATTGATTGATCCTTTGTCTAAGAGCTCTGAGAGGGCTTGAAACCCTAAGTCTGATTGTAGTGGATGCTCACCCATCTTTGGGGAGACTAATGGTTCGTCCATATTGTGAGGATGATTTGCACAATGATGGGAAATCTTAGTGGTCAAAATTTGGGGTATGACAGCTGGCTAAAGCATCGTCCTGGCAGTTAACTGTGATATTGAGGGCTATGTTTTGACTTTTGCCCCCCTCTGGCAAATCCTCATCACTAAATCCCAGGTTGTTGCAGGAAGTGATATTAGAGATGATGTTATCGAACTGTCGTATTGACACATCCTGTTCCATAAAGGTCTGCTCTAAGACTTTCTGTAGAGCCTCTCTGTGGGCTTCAGAACTGAGTAAAAGTGATAGCACTGAGATCTTTGAAGGAGTTTGTAACAACTGATCAACAATGTTGTATTCACTTCTTTGGATGAGCTTCAGCATCTCATCATTGTTTTTTGAAAGGTCGGTATCACTGGATTGACCGACTGGTGAATCAGGAGCTTCTGTCGAAAGTTCCTTTTCTTTGTTAGGTTCTCCAACTCCTCGGTTGACGATTCGACCGCTCCGTGTTACTCGACTGATTTTTGTAATATTCATGACGAAGGGTAATGGAATTTCCTTTCCATTCTCAATTATTGTTGCACCGTATTTGTAAGGGATCGCCTTAGCTGATTCATACGGTAATGGTCCTGGTAGATAGATAACTACAGGAGCCTTCTGATTTTTCTGACTGTCATAAGTAACTTCAATTAGTTCTTGGCTAAGATCCTTTTATTCGTCCAGTAGAGGGATGATGGTACAAACATCCTTGTTCTGTTGATTATCAGAGATTATAACAACGTCTCTGATTTGATCAGCGAAGTAGTCTGGCGTCCAGTTGATTGGCTTGGGACTCGGACACGGATGAATCTCTCTACGATCCAACTGACCTTGAAAGGCTGCCCGCACAAGGTAGCATCCTTGGTTATTCTCCGAGCAGACTCTACAACGTTCATAGTTTTGTGGTGGCACCTGGCCACGCCCGCTTTGAATGCAGTGCAACCTTACCAGGTTTGTTTCCATAGATCGGACATCCTGACTTTGACGCCGAGTAGGGTTTCCATTAAGCGCACTGATTTGTTACGTGTCTTCATCCAGGTAGATTGGAAGCCACCAGTGGTTTAATAAGTGTTGTAAAGTTCTCTGAACGAGAATGCACCCTTGGTTACTCTCACAACATCCTTTACAATTCTGATAATTATGTGAAGTGAGAAAACCGAGTTGGACCTGCCTGGCATGTAACTCCACCAAGCTAATATTCATCAGATGAATATCAAAGATTTGAATCATGTTGATCTGGTAAGGATTTCTATCACGGTAGTCCTGGATCCACCCAAGATCCATCTGACGCTGGAGGGCCTCCTGTATGAAAGAGCATCCCTATTTGTTTACCGAGCAAGTCAGACAAGAATTATAATCGTGCCGTGGAAGATTATGATACTGGCTTTGCCTTGAGTGCATTGCCACCAAGTTGACATTCATTACATAGATGTCGTGGTTCTGAATGATGTTGGAATTCATATAGGTCATGTTGACTCCATGAACTCGATGTTCTTGGATCCATCTGAGATCCAATTGTTCCTGTAGAGCTGATCGCACCACAGAACATCCTTGATTATTTTTAGAGCAGATATCACACTGGTGATAATTATGAGGTGGCACATGGCCATATCCGCTCTGTCTACAATGCATCTTGACCAAGTTGTCCCTTAACAAGAGTACATCATGAATTTGATAGATGTTGTTAGACTCTCCCTCTATCAAATTAACTGCAGCTTTCTCATGTTGAGGCAGCGGGTTTGTGAGAACATTAGGATTCGTATCTTTGAAAGATAAGAACCCGCTCCTAACAAGCTTTTGTACGTCGAATTTGAAACTGGGACAGTTTTCTATGTTATGCCCTGGTCCTCCTTGATGATAAGGGCAAGTCTGATCCGTTTTGATCCAAAAAGGCGGATTTTCCGGTACTGTAAGAGGAGACTTAGTTTGGACATGCCCCTTGACCAGTAATAATGGAAGCAGTTCTGCGTACAACATGGGTATAGGGTCGAACCCTGGTGGTCGCGTTGTACGATTATTGTTGTATGAAGCACGAGTCTCCTGAAGAGACTGTTGTGTCCTTTGCTGAAGTTGTTGTTGGTTCGGTTGGCTCTGCGCAACCTAAGATTGATACGTAGGAACAGGCGTGGGATTGATAGCAGGAGTTACAGCTGCTACTGGTTGATATCGTTGCCTTTGCTTTCAGAGAGAGATATTCTCGATATCCTGCTCTTTTTTATTAAGGAGAGCACTACCGTATCGTTTCGTACTACCTGATGATCCAGCGTCTTTTACTGAACGTCCTTCCCAGACTGCTTCCTCAAGACGAACCCCCATGCCCACCATCTCGGTGAAATCACTGGGCACACTGGTGACCATTCTGTCGTAGTAAAATGAGCTTAAGGTCTTTAAAAAGATCTTTGTCATTTCTTTTTCCTCAAGAGGTGGAGAAATCTGAGCAGCAATTTCACGCCATCTCTGAGCGTACTCCTTAAAGGGTTCCTTGTCCTTTTGTGACATCGATCTGAGTTTATCTCTGTCCGGTGCCATGTCCAAATTGTATTTATATTGTTGAACGAAAGCAGTGCCAAGATCTCTGAATGTGTCGATCATAGTGCAGTTTAAACCCATGTACCATTTTAATCCAGCACCGGTTAAACTATCCTGAAAGTAATGAATTAGTAGCTCCTGGTTCTTTGTCTGATCTGACATTCACCGAGCGTACATCACCAAATGGCTCTGAGGGCAAGAGTTACCCTTGTACTTTTCAAAATCGGGCACTTGGAACTTGTGTGGAACTTTCACATTGGGGACCAAGCAGAGGTCCGCGGCGTCCTTTCCAAATAGATCCTGACCGCGAAGGGCCTGCAGTTCTTTCTGCATCTCCAGGAATTGTTCCTGGAACTCATTCATTATGTTGAACATGTTGTCATTTCCACCAGAAGGTATCTATGGAATCTGTCCTTCTGGGACAGTATGTACCACGGGTGGTGGTATAGTCATTATGGCTGAGACTCTCGGTGTCTCCCGAAGTTTGTAACCTTCAGGAGTTGCTTTCATGTCCCTAGCATCTTCGCTTTCCCGAAGTTTGTAACCTTCGGGCCCAGCGGCTCCTGTTACAGTTCCCTGATCCTCATTGATCGGCAGAACATATCCTTCCGGGATATAGTTGATAGGCATACCCCAGGGACGATCTGTCGGCATTTTATACCTAGGATCATAATTTTCCACCATGGGCGTAGATTTGATCTCTGAGATCACAGTCCTTTGTTGTTGCATTTGAGCTTCTGCTAGAGCTTGCATGTCGTTATAAAGCTTTCTCAAATCCTCTTTCAGAGTGTCGATCTCTTCCCTCAACTCTTTGTTCTCTTCCTCGAGATCATCCATCTTTTTCTGACGATTGGCCCGAATATTGTACGAATGAGACAGTTTGGCTCTAGAATCGAGACGCAAATGTGAGATTCGTAGGTGTCGCTCCCGGGATTTTCATCCAAGTACAAACGCGAAAGTGGCGCTGAAACAGAGTCGCCAGCAATGTGTATTTATCCCAAGAGAGGGAAAAGAAACACTGCGTAAACCTGAGGGAAAGGAAAAGAGCATGGTCTCGCGACCAAGAGAAATGGGTAATGGAGTCGGTTACGCGAGGGGAAGGTATTAGCACCTCCACGCATCCATCGTACTCGATGGGATCTGCGCTTGTTGTCTCGATCAAAGGGTGTCGTCAATTGGAGCTCCGCTGCTACTGTAAAGGAGAAGGAACGGGAACGGAAAAGAACGAAGAAACAAAGAAGAAAAGAAAAGGAAGTGACTCGATAGGACATCGTCGGAGTCCTAGGCCTACGTATTCCCTCGGGAGCGGGAAAGTCAGAGTCAACGTAGTTCGGACACGAACTAAGAGGGAGGTTTGCTCGCCAAGACATCGCCGTCTTGTGCCTACGTATCCTCAATCTAACCAGAAGGAGGAAGTCAGAGCAGTCGTAGTTTGACTTAACCAAGTCTGTGTTTTTTATGAGCGATGTTAGATTGGCGCCCGGCAGTTAGAGTTGAGGCCTGTTTGCGACGAGACGGAAGTAACATGTCCTTTTCTGAAAATAGGTTTGAAACTTAACAATCCCGAAGAATGAAAAGGTTTGAGTTTGTTTTTGTGTTTTTTAGACAGAAATGGATTGAAGTTAGTTTGTAACTTGCATTGCACCCAAGTCTACAACGTAGGAACGAATACGTCGCGTATCATCCCTAACAGGACGTACACTAAGTACCCTAGAATAATGAAGGGAGACCCCCCATACCTCACTTCCCATATATAAGGCTCATGCGCAATACACGTTAACCTTTATTAAGTTTTTTAGAAAGGTTATGAGATGAGAAGAGAAGACTCAAAGGTGTAAGAGAAAATGGGAGTTAGCTGTTAGTGTGCTCGCCGAGATATCGCATCTCGTGCCTACGTATCCTCAATCTGAAAAGAAAGAGGAATCAGAGCATCCGTAGTTCACGCTACTACGGATGAACAAGAAACAGTCTCGAACGCATGGGTGCAAGAGACAAGATGAGACTCACAAAGGTCTAAAGGGAAACTCGGTCCTACAAGTTAGCATGCAAAATGATCCTAAGATGGAGGATGAGAAAGGAAGTCTACCTAATGTTGTCATGTAAAGGTTAGTCCTATGTTATGTTTTCTAACCTATCTAACTTGGACAAGTTAGAATAGGTATCCTAATGAGGAAGCAAAAGCTAAAACAAACAATACAATGATATCAAATATCAAAGTAGATCAATAAAAAAGATGTGAATGAGATCACATAAGCGTCAACATCGGTCGATGTGAGCTAATGACAATGAGTGGGGGTCAGTTGCGAACCCTATCTTCCACTTGACCGACTCGATAACAGGAGCAGGTGATGTTCAAAGCTTCAATCATGTAATGAGAACTAAGAACGACTCAACTAGAATAACGGGGGTCGATTGCTAACCCTACCTTCTGTCACTTTCCTTCTTGGAGGTCTTACAAGGGGATACGGGAATGGGATGCCTCTTAAGAGGTATTTAGGCATAATTATAAACAATGCACAAAAGTCTCACGCAACACCTTCTAAGGCATGGCATGAATGTCTCCTCAAAACCCTAGGGATCAAACTTGTAAGCACAAATGAATGCTCACAATCAAAAAGGTATGAAAAATAGTTAGAATTCCTAAAGAATTATGAAAATTTAATCATAGTATGATGAGGTCATTAGATCACATTGTCTAAAAGGAATTCATAAAATTATGCACCAAAGTTTCAAAACAATTCACTCAATAGGTGAGATAACAAGGCATGATCGCCAAAAAACAACTTCGCAAAGTGGATTTAAAATGATAGAAAAAATTATGGAAAAAATGTCCAAGGAGTATCAAAGTGTCATATGTTCCAGTGATTAATCACCCATAAAAATTAGCTTCACACCTATTGGAAAAAATACCACTTTCGGTCTCTTAAACCGAAACTATGTCCTTCGGGACAGCTTGGAATCAAAAATTTAAATTAATTACTAAACTCATCCAAAACTAGAATAAAAAGTTATAGAAAATTAATTCATAGATAAGGATCACTCATGAAATTTTTCATAATTTTATCACACTCAAAACTATTTTTAATAATTAGAACGAAACGAGCAAAATATTGCGATTAAGGGAAAGTGCTAGGAAAGCAAACTTATCACGCATAACTTAAACCCTAAGCTTCGAATCATCACATATCATCATAAATCAAGCGATAACCAGTGCCTCGGGTGGGAGGTCTCAATATTCCACCTACACTATATGATCATAAACCACTGTCGCTCCCGGGATTTTCATCCAGGTACAAACGCGAAAGTGGCACCGAAACAGAGTCGCCAGCAATGTGTATTTATCCCAAGAGAGGGAAAGGAAACACTGCGTAAACCTGAGGGAAAGGAAAGAGCATGGTCTTGCGACCAAGAGAACTGGGTTCGGGAGTCGGTTACGCACGAGGAAGGTTTTAGCACCCCCACGCGTCCATCGTACCCGATGGGATCCACACTTGCTTGTCTCGATCAAAGGGTGTAAGGAAAGGATACTGGAAAAGGAACTGCTAGATGGAGAACTGGAAACGGGAAGGAGATAAAAAGAGAAACAAATTTAGGGAAAATAAAAGAAGTGCTCAAATGGGCCCTACCCCACTGCCTACGTATCTCATCGGGAGCATGAGAATCAGAGCGACGTAGTTCCCCTCAGCTAGGGAAAAGTTGTTTGTGTTTTTTAGTGGAATACGTCAACGTTCGCGTCCTAGCAGTTAGGTGTTGCAGCTCGCTGTATGGAGACTTAGGCGTTACCTGTTTGCGGTAGAACGGAAGATGACGCATCCTTAAGGAATGAGTGAAGAAGATGAGAAGAGAATTATTGTTTGTTTTTGTCTTTTAAGAAAGAAGTGTTTTGATTGTTTTTGTGTTTTGTAACACACATTGTATTTAAGTCCCTCATGTAAGATCGAATGCCTCGAATATCGACCCAAGACGGGACGTACGCTAAACATTCTAAGAAAGTGAGAGAAGACCCCTCACCTCCTTATTCTCACATGAAAGGCTCAAATACAATATTTGTTATGCCTTTATTAAGTGTTTTTTACTTTTGTTTTGAGATGAGAAGAAGAGACTCAAATAGGAGCAAAAGGTGAAAACTAAAGGGGACTAAGACTCACCCTAATGTTATCATGCTTGGAAGTCCTAAGGTTTAGTGTAGTTCAAAAAACCTAATTCTAAGAGAAAGTAGAAGAAAAACAAAAGAAACAACTTACTTCCAAGAGGGATGTTAAGTTGATCTTAAAGAGGGATGAAGAAGCAGTTATTCAAGGAAAGCGTATAAATGCTTATCATGATCACAAGTTGAATTATTAAAAGAAATAAGAGAAGATGAAATAAAGAATTGTATGTGGAAGCATATCCACACACTTACTTACTATTTGCACCTACATGAAAAGGTTAGTTCACAAACTATTTACAAGTAGTAAAAATGAAGAAAGGATTACAAGTAGTGATCAAACACATTAAGAACCAATGAATAAGGATCCTAGGAGATGAAACTCAATCAAGGCCAGAACCTATATCTAAAGGTGCTCTCTAATGTTAAAATATCAATCACACACACCAACAAGGCACAATCAAATGTCTTAGACATCGAAGAAGTGAATCATGGAAGAAATAGATGAAGAATGAGTGGAGATGCAAAGTGATCATGCATTAATGCCTCACGCAAGATCAAAGTCAGAACCAAATATCATTTATAAAAGTCTTAACATGTATATGAATTATCATGCCAATCATGGATGCAATGATACAAATAGAAGAGGTAAGAAGAAGTAGAAGTAAGGAGAATAAACAAATATCAATTACATGCACAAGATGACATATTAATGATGCATAACATGTAACATGAATAATATGGTCAGTGACATACTATTGATAATATGCAAATAAAATGTGTGAAATATCATACAAAATGCACACATGAAACACATAGAGCATAAGAAAAAGATAAGGAATGAAAAACATGTTAAAGTTTCAAGTTATAACACATAAACTCACACCACATGCAAACACAAGTCAAGATGACCTATAATGAAACAAGGATGACCTATAATATCATGCAAATGACATATAAAAGATGCACAAACAAATCCTAATAGGATGGCATAAATGCCAACCTAAAACTAGGGTTTAGATGTTAACAAAACTTCACCAAAAGTTTCCTAACATAGCATGCATAAACAAATAGCAAATGATTTTTTAAAATTGGGAAACTAGAACACAAGCCAACTAAGTCAGAATGGAATCACATAGCAAAAGAATAGCACAAAATTCCACAAGAACCATGCTCAATTAAGTTCACAAGTTCACCTTGAAACACCTCAAAAGAAAGCTCAAATAAGAACATCAAAACACATGATGAAATGACATTAAAATTCAAATGACAATTTCATTACATGGTTCAATGTGTTATCTAAAAAATACAAAAAGAATGAATTAAAAATGTTGTGTGAGATGGGAGAAATAAAATGTACAAATTTGAGTGTCAATGAAGAACATTATTCAAAAAGGAATTAAAAGAAAATTATACAATTATGCTTAAAATTCACAAAGTCAGAATTAAAAATAATTGAAAATTAATTTAAATGAATTAAGAACACACGTGAATTTATTTAGGATTTTTAGAAGTGATTTTATATTTTTAAAATAAGAAAATCAAACAGATATGGAAAAAGAAAATAAAAATCAAAAGAAAATGACAGGGGGTGCAGCGTGAGTAATTTGATAGTTCAAAAATAGTTTGGGCTTAGCATGGGGGTGGAGAAAGCAATTAAAGACCCAGTCCAATATGCGTGCTTGTGTGTGATAGTGTGCATGTTCAGTCAACGTGAGGATGCAATTAGAACCACGTGATTAGATCATGATGAAAAGTAAAACAATCCAACGAATATCAAAGCGTGCACATCATAATTATTACGCACACACACCCATGTGATCACTCAGAAACCAAAAATAAAGCACGCGCAAGTCACATGGTATTTTAATGTGCTGGAAAGGTTATGGACGTTAGATCAAGTCAATGTATGATTATCACAGAAAGGTAAATGAATCTAACAATCCACAATGCAAGCACACCAAAGCAATCAGGCACGCATACACACAGGATCCATCTGAAGTCAAAATATGGCACATGCAAATCACATGACATCTTAATGTGCTGGCAAGTTAATAACCACACGATGCAAATAATCAGACGGTTGTGTTTAAAACTAGCATAAACCCTAACATTAAACCTCACCGGCCGGAGAATGACCTCCGGTCATCTTCTCCGGCCACTCTCCGCCACCTGCAAGTTCCAAATATTCCAGAAATGCGCAAACTATATACCAAAATGAAGCTGAAGTCATGTACGTTCCAAATCTACCATTAAAAATCACATAGCATGCACGCATAGAGAGATTCGAACACCAACAGTTTTGCCCTAATTTTTAGTCTAAACTCCTAAGGAGCTCTATCAACTAGCCAGATACTTAGGAGCTTCTACTAAGCTCAAATCAACACAAAAATAGAAAAATAGATAAGAAATCATGCAAGAAAGGTGTGAAAATGTTGGAACCTGAAACTTGCAGAACTTGGAATTATTGAGAAAACCAGAGAACTTGTGAGACCTTGAGCTTGTGGAACTTCAACTTTGAGCAAAATAAATGTTGTTGATCTTGAGTATAAGAAAAAAATTTGAAACTGCACTTGATGATTTCACACTTGCTCTTGCTAGTTCTTGATCAGAAATGAAACAATGATGATGATGATGATGAAATGTGGATGAAGATTGATGAGTTCGTGTGAGATCAGAGAGAGAATAGAGAGAATTTGAGAGTGTTTGTGAAATGTGTGAGCAAAATGAAGTGTTCTTGTGGTTTTGTGAGTGTGATTTGAATATATAGGCTGGGTTAAATGTGTTAACTGGTGTGGTTAGTTGAGTTCTGAGTTGGTTAAATTAGTTGCCTCTAACTAACTGAGTCAAGTTAGTTAGGACGAGTTATGGAGATTGGCTATGGTGTGGTTGCATTCATGGAGTGTATGGTGAGGTTGAAAGTGAATGGTGGTGATGTTAGTTCTGATGTAGCAGAAACTTGCATAGCAAGCTTTGTTTTTCTTCTTTCCTGTATGATGTAGCATGATAAGTAGCATAGTGTAAGAAGAATGTTTGGCTTAAAGAGGAAAAGAGGTGACTGTGGTATGCGTGTGAATGTTCAACAACATCAATGTTACCACACTCTTGGCAGCATGAAAGTATGGATGTTCATGCATGGAATTCTTTCATGTGAGTGCATGGTTTCATGAGTTTTTTGTGCCATTGGAAAGATGAACTATCATAGAACAAGTTTGATGTGAATTTTGGATTGAATGGGGGCTTGGAAGTTGATGAAAAATGGCTTGGAACATCAAGGTTTAAAACTGGCACATGGGCGAGGCAGGTTGGTAGGTTGGCATGGAAACATGGTCTATGGAATTCAACATGATCATATCAACTTTGGACCCATATAACTCCATTATAACTTGCTCAAATGGCAAAATGTCCAACATCAAAGTTGAAGAGGACATTGATATGAACAACTTTGATGTTCAACATTTTTTCATTTGAAGCTTCCTTCAATTAGAAAAATGGCTTGACATTTGGCACACCAAGGGTTTGACAAAATTATGGCGCATGGACCTGGTCTTGCTTGGGCATGACTTGGTTTTTGACCTAGTTTTGTCAAACTTTGATGGATCATAACTCCCTCAATTTTGATCCAATGGAAGAGTTCTTTATATGGTTTTGAAGCTTAAAGTGTGAAATTTAATTGGCTCCACTTGGGCCTGTGGTTTGAAGCTTTTATCATGGGGAAAGAAAGCCTCAAAGTGTGGTGCAAAATGGTCCAAACTTGCCATTTTTGGAAACCCTAAATTTCCAAAACTGGAAACTTTGCACATTTCTTGATTTTTCATGATTCCTCCATCATTTCTTGATCAAATTTTGTCCAATGAACATATATAACTTGAATTTCATGAATTTGACCTTAAAAAGTAAGGAGTTGACTTTTTTCACTGCACAGTTGACTTTTTCCCCAATTTCTTGATTTTGAATCTTCTGACCAATTGAAACCCTTCTGAAACCAATTGATGGGCAATTTTGCATCCCTATACACTTAGGAACATAAGGAATACCATGAGATCAAGTTTTGTCCAAAAAATCAGAAATAAACTGATTTTATGTCAAACCCTAATTTTGGTACCTTCTGGTTAGGAGGAAATAGTACATCTTGCAAATCCAAATTCCTCTGAATATGATGTATATCCCATCTAACAAAGAGGAGATATGACATCTGGAGGTGATAAAAACTCAAAGAGCTAGCCCATTTGAGGGTCAAATCCTAATTTTAGACTGTTTTGTGTAGGAGATGATGCACTGTCCAATCTTCTTGATGAATTCCCAACTTCCAATGAATTGTGGGATCAAAGTGAGAGGATATATGATATAAGAGACCCTTGAGGCTTGTTTGAAGACCCTTGGCTCTTATTCTCTTGCTTTGGATGATTAACACCTTTGAAAACCACTGATCACATGCCCTTATGCGACCAATGATATGCAATTTATGACCTATTATGGAATGCCAATGAGTAAAGCATAGACCAATTTATTGAGAAAACAAAAGGGCAAATTTTGAGGTATTACAACCACATAAAAGCTAGAATGATGCATTAAAGTCGAGATTTCTTACTTGGTCAAAGTAGTGATTCTTCACATAATAAGAAACCCGAAGACTTCATGCGAGATCTTGTAATCTCCCATAAGAAAAATAAATGCTTAGTATTCCATAATTAATCCATGAAGAACCACCGTAACCGAAATCGATCAATCATCGATTCAAAAGCTCATGAATACATCAGCATGACGCAGGGGGTGTGAATGGCAATTAGAGGGTGTGAAACTGAAGTCCATGGAGTAAGGCCCGATTTGATGCCTTGTATGAACCAAAAGTGGGTGAAAGAGTGATTTGAGGGCGTGTGGATAGAAACAAGGGCGTGTAAAGAATTGACCCAGTTCGCTTCAGATGACCCGGTTCAACGTTGGACTAAATTTAACCAAAAACTGAACCCTGCCTCTCTCTCTCTCCGCCATAACCTTCTTCGTTCTCTCTTTGATTCAAATCGCCTCCATCGACTCTGCACCATCCTTGCTCACCACGTTCTTCCATCCTTCTTCTTCGTTCGTCTTCATCTTCTTACTAAGCTTCGTCTTCTACTTCCCCAAACCACCATCAATTTCGCCCTCTTTCAAACCTCGCCGGAACATCGCTATCGTCGTCGCCATCTCCACCATAACAATTGCTCCGAAAATCATCTCCTAACATCTGCAACATCGTGATACGTGGAGGAGAAAAACAAACCAGCCTAGCGATGCTTACCTATAAGACGATGCTCCGATTATGCTTCAAACACGACGATGATGGAGCAAAATCAACACAATTTAGGTAAGCGCACTTTCTCTCATTCTGGATTGGTTCTGACACGCTCCTTCTTATCTGATTCACTTCTTCTTCCCCTTTTTTACGATCTTACAAATCCGAGTTGCGATCGTTATCAATGACGACTTCTCGCGTGCTGTTAATATCAAAATGTCGTGTTGTTCTTGTGTTTGTATAATTGAAGGAGTAGAACGCTGATGACGATGACGATGATGACTACAGATGGATGAGTCGCGGATGATTGGAGGAGGTTGCAGAAGTTTGAAGATTGTTGAAGATGAGCTTGAATTGGTGATGATTGAAGATGAACCAGAGAAAAGATTTTCTTGTTGGTTTTCGTCTGTTCGGGAAAGAAATCAAAGTTTGTTGCGCTTATTGATGCTCAGAGTTGTTTAATTTGATGGAAGTTTGAGGGGAAAATTGAAGATGATGAAGGGAAGAATAATGGAGAAGGTTAAGATTGAAGATGCTGGTTGATTGAAGGTGAAGGTTTGTGTAGAGATTGAAGGAATTTTGTTAGGTTATTCCTCTTGGCAGTTTTCTGTTAGGATCTTCTATTAGAAAAGCGGTTAGAATTGGTTATGGTGGTTATATTAATTTGGAATTGACAGTTAGAAAATGGTTTTTTCTCTTAGAAATTGGAGAAGGAGAATTGTTAGAGGTGTCAGTGGTTAATTGTTAATGGAAAAGAAAAAACTGTTAGCCTTTTTTGAACTGCTGCTATCTTCTGAGATTTATGTAATTATTTTCTGGTTCAAAATTTTGTCAAGATGCCTGTTATTTATTTGGACTGCTGTCAATTTCTTTTTCTTCTACTATGGATTTGTATCAGTGATTCTGTTATGGATTTTGCTGTTAATGAATTTTATTCACTGCCACATTTACAAGGATGACAACTTTAATTATCTACAAGTTTCCATACTCCATATATCACACGAGCTTTCCGAATAAGTAAACAATGGTGCGTAAAAGAGAACAAGGCTCTGCCATACCGTGTCAAACAATGTGATCCAAAATGATATTGTAAAAGTGTCAAGTCTGTGTATACTACTTTAAATCAACCTCTTTACAGAAAGCAGTTTTGCTAGATAGATATAATTTTTCAACCAAATAGGTTTTCACCTTAGCACAAATACACAGCACCTTAGCATAAAATAGATCAGCCTTACTTTCCTCTATCTCTTCTAGGACTCTATTATATGACACTGTATTTAAAATTTCTATTGCTCTGATATTGACTGCATGTGACGGTAATTTCTCCAACATCAGTGCCTAACTCGAGAGCCTTGGTTGCAGCAACACCATAAATTTTACCACTAAATAAAGCACTCTCTATTTTTCTTCTTTCCTTTGCAATGTAGCCACCACGATATGCAAAGCTTCCGTGATTTACAAGAAGGCGTGAAACATCCGCAATAAGGCCTAATGACATGGAAATCGGTGTAATTTGGTTTAAAAAGGTAAGGAAAATAAATGGTTTACAAATGTGGAAAAAGTATATGGATATTAAGAAGATGGATTAATTGGCTTGTAGCAAAATGGGGTTGGATGTGAAATTAGATTTTAAAATTAGTTTGAATTGGATGACACATGGCTTGAAATGGACTTTGAACGGGGTTTAGAAATTGGTGGAGATAATGGATTTAAAATTGGTTATGGATATCAAAAGTGGATTATGGTTTACGGATTTACGAACTTGTATCTTGAATTCCAAATATCTTAAAGCGCTTGCCCAATCCAAATCCAAACTTAAATACTCCATGAACTCCACCTCGAATCAACTTCGATCTCCTCCCCCATTAACTTGTATGATACGCAATGAACAATAAGCAAATGAGAGAATAATTCTGCCTGGCCATAATGTGAATCCACAACTAAATATCATGCCCCGATGCCTTTGCCATGAACCCTAACCACCATCTTCAATTGATGAATATCAACCAAGTTGCACAGAAGATAAGAAACCATGATCCCACGCCTCATGAGCCCAATGCAAATAAATGAATGAGTTATGACCAAATGGAAAATGCAGATGAATGTGAATCACAAGCCACTATTATAAGGCAATAAATAAGAGGGCAAATTTTTTGGTATTCAGCTGCCCCTATTCAATCAACTGTGGACCTGAAGGGATGAGAGCAACGGCTGTCAGACATTCAAGGGACATAGGGATTGAATACAAAAATTAACCAGAAAATATGCACTCTGTGGGTAAAAGGAAGATATATATATATATATATATATATATATATATATATATATATATATATGACAAACAAAGCAGTTGTTGTGAGGGATGTTGGTGGAAAAGAGTCTGGAACAAATGGAATCCAAAGGGTTCCTGTCGGGAACGGTTAAAGTATAAAGCTTATGGTATGCCTGTCGGGAACGGCTGAAGTATGCTTGTCGGGAACTGCTAAGGTTGAAAACCTATAGTTACCTATCGGGAATGGTAAATGGGCCTGTCGGGAACTCTAGGTTTAAAACTCAAAGGTCGCCTATCAGGAACGGCTAAAGTTGAAAACCTATGGCTTACCTATCGGGAATGGTGAATGGGCCTGTCAGGAACGGCTAGGTTTAAAACTCAAAGGTCGCCTGTCGGGAACGGCTAAAGTTGAGAACCTATGGCTTACCTATCGGGAATGGTAAATGGGCCTGTTGGGAACGGCTAGGTCTAAAACTCAAAGGTCGCTTGTCGGGAACGGCTAAAGTTGAAAACCTATGGCTTACCTATCGAGAATGGTAAATGGGCCTGTCGGGAACGGCTAGGTTTAAAACTCAAAGGTCGCCTGTCGGGAACGGCTAAAGTTGAAAACCTATGGGTTACCTATCGGGAATGGTAAATGGGCCTGTCGGGAACGGCTAGGTTTAAAACTCAAAGGTCACCTGTCGGGAATGGCTAAAGTTGAAAACCTATGGGTTACCTATCGGGAATGGTAAATGGGCCTGTCGGGAACGGATAGATCTAAAACTTAAAGGTCGCCTGTCAGGAACGGCTAAAGGAATCCTATCGGGAATGGTTCCTAAGAGATAAGGTTGACATATACGTCTATCGGGAATGACTAAGGTTCAAAACTTAGAAGGTGCCTATTGGGAATGGCAGTATGAATCCTATCTGGAATGATTCCTAAGAAATAAGGTTAACCTATACGTCTATCGGGAATGACTAAGGTTCAAAACTTAGAAGGTGCCTATTGGGAATGGCGGTAGGAATCCTATCTGGAATGGTTCCTAAGAAACAAGGTTAAGATGTAAGATCAAAAGATCTACCAACCGAAAAACTGGGACTCTGGTGAGGTGGAAAGAGGTGAAACCTTGGTACTGCTTTGAAATGTCTGTTGGGGGAATGAACGAGGCATTCTTTCTGGTTTTGTCAATTTGACCAGAGAGAAATAGTTTTGGGCTCTCGCACGAGGTATCAAAACTGGCTTATGCTTCACATGCATATGTTTGAATTTTTCCATAGTATAATGCTCCATCACGATGGAAATGCTACGCGTTTCGAGGATGCAATGATTACTATATGCAAAATGCAAGGAGGCTCCTCAGCAAAATAAATGCTAAGGAAAATGAAGTCAACTATGCTGGGGATAACAAACTGGATTGTCCTTGTGGTCACAAACCGATCTAAGGAAACAAACATCAATCTAATCTTCTGACAGCCCATGGGAAAATTTCACCTTAACTGGGGAGTAATGTTTACACATTCTGAGCTTTGAACTGCCAAGCTTGCTGAGGATTTCTGTAAGGAATGATGACCTTGCTGGGGGCCTCATCTGAACCAATTCTTTGGGGAAGAACTATAACCATAGAACTCCACTGGGCAAATAACAACTTTCTGACCTGGCTACTGGGGAGTTGAGATCAAGAAAACTTCTGTTGAGGAAGGAAATACCTGCTGAGGGACTGAGATAAACCATATCTCTCGCTAAGGGAAGAAACACTTGCTAGGGGACTGAAATCAACGAAGACTCCTGCTGGGGATAGCCTTTGAACAACCGATGGGTCTGAACTGTCAATAACCATTGGATTTTAATTGTAGGCAATATCATTGATCTGACATGCTAGAGGAGGAGAACACTCCGCCTTTCCACCATTTTCAAACTGCTTGGGAACATTCCATTATTTCACATTGCATGGGAGTGAGGAATTCTTCTATACTGCTGAGGATGAAAACCTCAAGGAAGAACTTTCTTGTTAAGGGACCCACTTCTGCTTGGGGAGAGCCATGACCATGGACTCTACTGGAGAAATCAAACTTCCTGATGTCTTGCTAGAGGAAGGATATTCAGATACTCTATTGGGGAGAGGCAACATACTAAATCCTGTTGGGGAAAAGAGATCAAAGACACCTCGTGCTGGAAATGACCTCTGTTTCAAGCTTCTGAGTTGATCAATTGCTCATTGATCGTCATGAGTGAACAATGATTCATTTAATTCTCTATTTACCCCATACTACAAGGTCTATGAACTAATTTCTCCTCGAGAGGATTTTATAGAAGACGTAGCATTCAAAATGCCCCAGTGTCTTCAAACTCTTTGAGAGGTGCTTCTGACTAGTCATCTTTTGGAAATGGAAACTTCTCGTACTCTTGAGGTGGACTGTCTCGAGTCTTGAAGAAACTTTTCCCCTGACTGATCTTCGAGAGATTTGTCAAATCGACCTGATTACCCCATATTAAACGCTTTTGGAGAGATTCAACGGATCTCAATGTGGTTGCCCCCAGTTTGGCTAAGCTTTGAAGAGATTTCTTGACGTGACTGCCCATGATTACACTGCTTTTGGAGAGATTCAAAGGATCTCAACGTGATAGCCCCAGATTGGTTGTACCTCGAAAACATTTCTCGATGCGATTGCCCCAAATTGGTTACATCTCAACACAATTGGCTGGGAACGCCTTTGCCCCACGTAGTCTTTCAGCAACATGTCCTCTGGAGTCCTCAAGCATTTCAACTTGGCAGGATTAAGCTTCTCGACTGATTTTTATCATGTAAGCTTCTTTGATGTCAAACAAATGTATGCAAGTAGAAAATATTTATTCTGAAAATGATTATTCAAATGCAATACACATGTTAATCTTGAAGTCTTTATTGAGAAGATGTCGCAAAGCCATGTGAACGAATCACTTCTTAGGATACGACATTGATTTTTGAATGAAAGAAAATTTGCACATGCAATACCAACAAACGTCTTTTAGCACTACTCATAGGAGTCAGGAACGCTATCTCATCGGAGTACGCTCTAAAAATAAACCATGTTTCAATTAGGACTTTTGAGGGTTGTATCGTGGCCTGGTTCACGATTTTGAGAAAAAAGAATTTAAGGCTCAAAGTTTATCGGTGCCCACCCACTCTTCGTGAGGTTCTCCAGTCCTACGTTCAGCTAATTCGGCACAAGCGCTCACCTCTCAAAAGATTTTGTGATCTTTAAGGAACCCATGAAACTGATGGTTTACTCAATGAGGTTTTGGAGTAACAGTCACCCCCTTTTGTCTTTTGTTCGTAGTCACACGACTTTGTTCTTGCTCGAGGATTCTCTTTTGTAATCCTTTTGTTTTTCACTTTCTCATTCTTTTGCTTTTTGATCCCTAATTTTGCCTGGACTGATTCTTTTGAATCTTTAGATTTTGAAGACCAGCGGGATGCCCTAACTTTTGCCTAAGTCACTTGTTTTCAAGTTTCGACTTAGCGGGCTTTTTTCTCTTTTTTTTATTCTTTTTTTTCGGAACGAATCGTCTGACACTGGCTTGTCTTAACTTTGTTGAAAGGATTGTGACTACCTCACTCCTTGATTGTTGATGGATAACCATTGTAGTTTCACATCTCTTGACCTCTTGATGGTGACATAAAAGGTAATGGATCCTCAGATGCACACTCCTTTTGAGTTTTGAACACTTGGTCAAATTAACTGACACCTACCCTACCCCTGGATTAAATGTGAGGGTTTTTTCATACGAAAAGAAAATCCTACTTCAAGGCTCAAAGAGGTTAACGCGGGTCTATCTCCCATATATCTCCAGTGTCTGGGGATTTGAAACAATGCCTGTACATCCTCAACAGGGCTCTATTAAAAAAACACACCCCTAGAGATTTTTTTGCGTTTTTAAATCACCATCCTCCCTCAAAGAGTTTTACCAAGAAAGTCAGTATTGCAATGCACATGAACATTTAAGGATGGTCATGAATGGGTTACTTCAAGAAAAACATGTTTATTGTATTATGATTGTCATTCAAGAACAAACAAATTTTTACATGCAAACAATGTTTAAACAAACAAATGAAAGCTACATATGAAGATACAGTAAAGAAACTGATGATTGTTGTTGTTGAGGAGACCTGGCTCCGCCTGGACTTATTGCTTCTAACGACATACTCGCAATCTGAGTGCTCACTCGGGAAGTTTCAATTGATGTGCAAACCATCGGCAGTGAATGTAATGACCCCAGCCTCGATTAAATCTTGCACATTATGATGAAAGGCTCGACACCTCTCAATAGTATGTCCAGGGCCACCTGAATGAAATGAACACCGGGCACTAATATCATATCCAGCTGGGAGCTTTACTGGGGGGACCCATTGCACGAGGTTCTACCAGATTCAGTTTGAGCAATTTCCCCTTTCAGCATTTTCTGGTCTTGAATCAAAGCTTGCATGTCCTCCATAAACTACCCCATTTGGCTTCGCATTTCCCTCAGCTCCGCTTGAACTTGATCCATGGTCGACTTCCAGCTTCTTTGAAAAGTTAAGTCTGAAATTCTGAAGAAGACCAGATCAGGATGAGAATAACCAGCTTCAAACACCTGTGATGCAAATGAGTATGAAAATGCTATGCAAATGCCATGTTCGAATATTTCCAAGGAATCATTCTACTTTGATTCAAGTTTTTCACATAAGAACAACAAGAAATAGATGGAAATGATCAACAACGAGTCTCAAAATTAAGATCCTTGGAAATACTAGAACATGTATGCAAACATGTTATGATGATACGGGTGCAGAGACATAGGATCAAGGCTTCCACAAATTCTGGATAAGTGTTGTGCTACTGTCTGAATAGGTTCATAGGTCTGCTCTGAAGAGAATATCGGAACACCAGAATATCCGAATAATCAGAATACCAGAAGGCCAGCATATCGGGATAATCAGAATACTAGAATTCCAGGGTGCCGGAATAATCAGAATACCAGAATACCAGAATATCGGCATAATCAGAATCCCAGAATACCAGTCTGATAAGTTTGCACTGATAAGAGAACCAAAATACCAGGTAGGATGAAAGTCAAGGTTACCTGCAAACCTGTAAACAACCCGTCCCTCTCACATGTGGGTACTAGAAAGGTGAGGATCCTCAATATCATGGACTCTTAGGTCGAGAAATGATGATACGTTCACCATTTCTGGTTTGGCATCATCATCAATCGAGGAGGCCTCAATTGATTCCCCTCAAAAAGGATATCCTATAGCAAGTTCCCAGAATTGGATCCTCGGATCGAGAAGTGTAATGGATTTGCCATTTCTAGTCTGGCATTATCACATCTCGGGAGGAGTGCCGCAACTAAGTCCTCGGGAATAGTCACCAGAGTCGACAGTTCCTCAAGAGAATAACTACTGGCATGTATCAATATATAGTAGCAGATATCTCTCGATAGAACCTCGTCTGATTGTGGGACTCATGAACACCCACACGTGGTCAACACCAAGGGAGCGTCACGCCTGCCCATGCTGATACTTATGTGCATGCTCAATCCTGGGTAGTGGGCTTATCCCTCAGAAATCCCAACCTGCCAAATAGAAAATCTATTATAGCACAACACAGTCCAGCATAATAATGAAATGCAATGCAGTAAATGTAGTAATACGATAATATACAGTAAAATAGTATTACAGCAATACACAACAAAACAAAGCACCACAGTAAACACCCAATGAAAAGAAACAACCAAGTTCTAGGATTGACTCACATAGGGGATGGACCAGCAAGAGGTCAATCTTTCCCCAACAGAGTCGTCAGCTGTCGCTCCCGGGATTTTCATCCAAGTACAAACGTGAAAGTGGCACTGAAACAGAGTCGCCAGCAATGTGTATTTATCCCAAGAGAGGGAAAGGAAACACTGCGTAAACCTAAGGGAAAGGAAAAGAGCATGGTCTCGCGACCAACAGAAACAGGTAAGGGAGTCGGTTACACGAGGGAAAGGTATTAGCACCCCCACACGTCCATCGTACTTGATGGGATCCGCGCTTGTTGTCTCGATCAAAGGGTGTCGTCAACTGGAGCTCTGCTGCTACTGGAAAGGAGAAGGAATGGGAACGGAAAATAATGAAGAAACGAAGAAGAAAGGAAAAGGAAGTGACTTGATAGGACATCGTCGGAGTCCTAGGCCTTCGTATTCCCTCGGGAGCGGGAAAGTCAGAGTCAACGTAGTTCGGACACGAACTAAGGGGGAAGGTTTGCTCGCCAAGACATCGCTGTCTTGTGCCTACATATCCTCAATCTAACCAGAAGGAGGAAGACAGAGCAGTCGTAGTTCGACTTAACCAAGTCTGTGTTTTTTATGAGCGACGTTAGATTGGGGTCCGGCAGTTAGGGTCGAGGCCTGTTTGCGACGAGACGGAAGTAACATGCCCTTTTCTGAAAATAGGTTTGAAACTTAACAATCCCGAAGGATGAAAAGGTTTGAGTTTGTTTTTGTGTTTTTTAGACAGAAATGGATTGAAGTTAGTTTGTAACTTGCATTGCACCCAAGTCTACAACATAGGAACGAATACGTCGCGTATCGTCCCCAACAGGACGTACACTAAGTACCCTAGAAGAATGAAGGGAGACCCCCCATACCTCACTTCCCATATATAAGGCTCATGCGCAATACACTTTAACCTTTATTAAGTGTTTTAGAAAGGATACGAGATGAGAAGAGAAGACTCAAAGGTGTAAGAGAAAATGGGAGTTAGCTGCTAGTGTGCTCGCCGAGATATCGCATCTCGTTCCTACGTATCCTCAATCTGAAAAGAAAAAGGAATCAGAGCATCCGTAGTTCACGCTACTACGGATGAACAAGAAACAGTCTCGGTCGCATGGGTGCGAGAGACAAGATGAGACTCACGAAGGTCTAAAGGGAAACTCGGTCCTACAAGTTAGCATGCAAAATGGTCCTAAGATAGAGGATGAGAAAGGAAGTATACCTAATGTTGTCATGCAAAGGTTAGTCCTATGTTATGTTTTCTAACTTATCTAACTTGGACAAGTTATAATAGGTATCCTAATGAGGAAGCAAAAGCTAAAACAAACAATACAATGATATCAAATATCAAAGCAGATCAATAGAAAAGATGTGAATGAGATCACATAAGCGTCAACATCGGTCGATGTGAGCTAATGACAATGAGTGGGGGTCGGTTGCGAACCCTATCTTCCACTTGACTGACTCGATAACAGGAGCATGTGATGTTCAAAGCTTCAATCATGTAATGAGAGCTAAGAATGACTCAACTAGAATAACGGGGGTCGATTGCGAACCCTACCTTCCGTCACTTGCCTTCTTGGAGGTCTTACAAGGGGATATGGGAATGGGATGCCTCTTTAGAGGTCTTTAGGCATAATATTAAATAAGCACAATCATGGCCTCACTTGAGGGCTTTCCATACAATCCTACTTATCATGGCATCGACTATTCCTACTTCTCATGGCATTTGAAAGCATTAAAGAGAAGTGAAGAGATAAGAAGTCCTACCAAACGGATATGAATCCGTAGCAAAGCAACGAAAGCGCAACGAAAGCAAGTCACGAAAGTACCTATAAACAAATAGCAAACTAAGTTAGAAACAATTTTTTATTTACAAAATGAAATGGTCAAACCACCTTTGGAATGTCTCCTTTATGCACCTTGCACATGTGAACCAAAGACATTAGTAATAACAAGAGAGTGTACATACAACATGAAAACCTAAGTCTAATGACTATGTACATTTGAGTCACATTAGTCAAAGTGGAAGACCTAAAAGGATTATGAAATTACAAGTCAAGTTACAACTATGCTACAAGACTAATCTACTTTGAAGTTAAAGGTAAACCAACAAAAGAAATCACCTAAAAGTTACAAGTATAGGCAAAGGACATGAAAGTAAACCAAAACCAGAATTGAACTCATGTTAGAAGTGTGCACACATCTTATAAACATCCACCAACGGCTAAGGTAAAACAAGTTTAAGTTCTTAAGACAAAACAAGGCAATTCAAACCAAAACTAGCTCCTAAAAACAAAGACTTGCAAGGCAAGCAAAAGATGAGCATTAGAGATGAAAACATAAATGAAAAGAGCCTAGGGCAGTAGAGTATGGTTCTCTAATTAATGTACAAAGTTTACATTCAAGGCATGCAAGTAAAGTTCAAAGGATTAAACCAAACTAGGCAAACAAAGGCAAACTTCACTTTTGGAAACAATGCAAAGTTAAGCATGCACAAACAAATTATGAGTCATGTACCAATGCACAAACACTTTATAAGTCAGTAGCTATATCTCAACATCATGTACACAAGTGTCAAAGAAGATTAGCAAAAGATAGGCAAAGAATGGTACCACAAACACAAAGTTAGAATACCACACAATGGATGCAAAAGGATGCTTCAAACATACATGTTTTTATTCACATTATGAATAAGTTAAAAACAACTTGAGATGGATTATAGGTCCTTAAAATGTGTCCAAACCAATGCACAAAAGTCTCACACAACAGCTTCTAAGGCATGGCATGAATGTCTCCTCAAAACCCTATGGATCAAACTTGTAAGCACAAATGAATGCTCACAATCAAAAAGGTATGAAAAATAGTTAGAAGTCCTAAAGAATTATTAAAATTTAATCATAGTATGATGAAGTTAGTAGATCCCATTGTATAAAAGAAGTTCATAAAATTATGTACCAAAGTGTCAAAACAATTCACTCAATTGGCGAGATAACAAGGCATGATCGCCGAAAAACAACTTCGCAAAGTGGATTTAAAATTAAACCAAAAATTATGGAAAAATGTCCAAGGAGCATCAAAGTGTCATATGTTCCAGTGATTAATCACCCACAAAAATTAGCTTCACACCTATTGGAAAAAAAACCACTTTCGGTCTCTTAAACCGAAACTATGTCCTTCGGGACAGCTTGGAATCAAAAATTTAAATTAATTACTAAACTCATCCAAAATTGGAATAAAAAGTTATAAAAAATTAATTAAGATGTTAAGAATCAGTCATGAAATTTTCCATAATTTTATTACACTCAAAACTATTTTTAATAATTAGAACGAAACAAGCAAAATATTGCGATTAAGGGAAAGTGCTAGGAAAGCAAACTTATCACGCATAACTTAAACCCTAAGCTTTGAATCGTCACATACAGTCATAAATCAAGCGATAACCAGTGCCTCAAGTGGGAGGGCTCAATATGCAACCAACACTATATGATCCTAAACCACATACAAGCTAGAATGATGCATTAAAGTCGAGATTTCTTACTTGGTCGAAGTAGCGATTCTTCACATAATAAGAAACCCGAAGACTTCGTGCGAGATCTTGTAATCTCCCATAAGCAAAATAAATGCTTAGTCTTCCATAATTAATCCATGAAGAACCACCGTAACCGAAATTGATCAATCATCGATTCAAAAGCTCATGAATACATCAGCATGGCGCAGGGGGTGTGAATGGCAATTGGAGGGTGTGAAACTAAAGTCCATGGAGTAAGGCCTGATTTGATGCCTTGTATGAACCAAAAGGGGGTGAAAGAGTGATTTGAGGGCGTGTGGATAGAAACAAGGGCGTGTAAAGAATTGACCCAGTTCACTTCACATGACCCGGTTCAACGTTGGACTAAATTTAACCTAAAATCGAACCCTGCCTCTCTCACTCTCCACTGTAACCTTCTTCATTCTCTCTTTGATTCAAATCGCCTCCATCGACTCTACACCATCCTTGCTCACCAAGTTCTTCCATCCTTCTTCTTTGTTCGTCTTCATCTTCTTGCTAAGCTTCGACTTCTACTTCCCCAAACCACCATCAATTTCGCCCTCTTTCCAACCTCGCCGGAACATCGCTATCACCGTCGCCATCTCTACCATAACAACTGCTCCGAAAATCACCTCCTAACATCTACGACATCGTGATACGCGAAGGAGAAAAACAAACCAGCCTAGCGATGCTTACCTATAGGACGATGCTCCAATTACGCTTCAAACACGACGATGATGGAGCGAAATCAACACAATTCATGTATGTGCACTTTCTCTCATTCGCGATTGGTTCTGACACGCTCCTTCTTATCTGATTCACTTCTTCTTCCCCTTTTTTACGATCTTCCAAATCTGAGTTGCGATCTTTATCAATGGCGACTTCTCGCGTGCTGTTAATATCGAAATGTCGTGTTGTTCTTGTGTTGCAGGTGAATAATTAATGATGATATAGTATGATTAAAGGAGTAGAACGCTGATAACGATGACGACCGCAGATGGATGAGTCGCGAATGATTGGAGGAGGTTGCAGAAGTTTGAAGATTGTTGAAGATGAGCTTGAATTGGTGATGATTGAAGATGAACTGGAGAAAAGATTTTCTTGTTGGTTTTTGTTCGTTGGGGAAAGAAATCGAATTTTGTTGCGCTTATTGATGCTCAGAGTTGTTTAATTTGATGGAAGTTTGAGGGGAAAATTGAAGATGATGAAGGGAAGAATAATGGAGAAGGTTAAGATTGAAGATGCTGGTTGATTGAAGGTGAAGGTTTGTGTAGAGATTGAAGGAATTCTGTTAGGTTATTCCTCTTGGCAGTTTTCTGTTAGGATCTTCTGTTCGAAAAATAGTTAGAATCGGTTAGGGTGGTTATGTTAGTTTGGAATTGACAGTTAGAAAATGGTTTTTTCTCTTAGAAATTGGAGGAGGAGAATTGTTAGAGGTGTCAGTGGTTAATTGTTAATGGAAAAGAAAAAATTGTTAGCCTTTTTTGAACTGCTGCTATCTTCTGAGATATATGTAATGATTTTCTAGTTCAAAATTATGTCAAGATGCCTGTTATTTATTTGGACTGCTGTCAATTTCTTTTTCTGCCGCTATGGATTTGTATCAGTGATTCTGTTATGGATTTTGTTGTTAATGAATTTTATTCACTGCCACATTTACAAGGATGACAACTGCAATTATCTACAAGTTTCCATACTCCATATATCATATGAGCTTTCCGAATAAGTAAACAATGGTGCATAAAAGAAAACAAGGCTCCGCCATACCGTGTCAAGCAATATGATCCAAAATGATATTGTAAAAGTGTCAAGTCTATGTATACTACTTTAGATCAGCCTCTTTACAGAAAGCAGCTTTGCTAGATAGATATAATTTTTCAACCAAATAGGTTTTCACCTTGGCGCAAATACACTGCACCTTAGCGTAAAATAGATCAAC
Source organism: Lathyrus tuberosus (assembly GCA_022829125.1). Taxonomy (NCBI): domain Eukaryota; kingdom Viridiplantae; phylum Streptophyta; class Magnoliopsida; order Fabales; family Fabaceae; genus Lathyrus; species Lathyrus tuberosus. Next base: position 14,665,586 of record JALAZF010000055.1, read on the forward strand.
CTTGTTTTCCTCTATCTCTTCTAGGACTCTATTATATGACACTGTATTTACAATTTCTATTGCTCTGATATTGACTGCATGTGACGGTAATTTCTCCAACATCAGTGCCTAACTCAAGAGCCTTGGTTGCAGCAACACCATAAATTTTATGACTAAATAAAGCACTCTTTATTTTTCTTCTTTCCTTTGCAATGTAGCCACCACGATATGCAAAGCTTTCGTGATTTACAAGAAGGCGTAAAACATCCGCAATAAGGCCTAATGACATGGAAATCAGTGTAATTTGGTTTAAAAAGGTAAGGAAAATAAATGGTTTACAAATGTGGAAAAAGTATATGGATTTAAAGAAATGGATATTAAGAAGATGGATTAATTGGCTTGTAGTAAAATGGGCTTGGATGTGAAATTAGATTTTAAAATTGGTTTGAATTGGATGACACATGGCTTGAAATGGACTTTGAACGGGGTTTCGAAATTGGTGGAGAGAATGGATTTAAAATTGGTTATGGATATCAAAAGTGGATTATGGTTTACGGATTTACGAACTTGTATCTTGAATTCCAAATATCTTAAAGTGTTTGCCCAATCCAAATCCAAACTCAAATACTCCATGAACTCCACCTCGAATCAACTTCGATCTCCTCCCCCATTAACTTGTATTATACGCAATGAACAATAAGCAACTGAGAGAATAATTCTGCCCTGACCATAATGTGAATCCACAACTGAATATCATGCCCCGATGCCTTTGCCATGAATCCTAACCACCATCTTCAATTGATGAATATCAACCAAGTTGCACAGAAGATAAGAAACCATGATCCCACGCCTCAGGAGCCGAATGCAAATGAATGAATGAGTTATGACCTAATGGAAAATGCAGATGAATGTGAATCTCAAGTCACTGTTATAAGGCAATAAATAAGAGGGCAAATTTTTGGGTATTACAGTAGGTAAGAAGAATGTGTTTATGATGAATGCAATGATTATTAATTATTTTTGTTTATTCAAAGTAAACTTCGACAATTGGATTGCAAATATCAAACAGTGGGGAAACCCCATTTTATTGAATTCAAAGGATTGCGGAAATGGAAATACAATAGATTACAAAGTGCTAAAAAAGGAAATCTAAACTAACGGATCCTAAGTCCTCTCTGAAGAGAGCTCAGGTGCTAGTTCGGGTTGTTTCCTTTTCTATGACCGGGGCTCTTGGGCCATTTTCGGGTTGTCATTCCTTTTCCAAGTGAAAGGAGTGAGCAAATTCCTTTGGTCATCCTGATTTTCTATAGCATGCTACTCTAAAATCTTAATCAGAGCATCTTTTTCTTTTAACAGTTGCTGTATTTTCTTACACTCCACATTGAGAATACGGTACTTGTTCCTACAAGACCTGTTCTCTTGCTGATCTTTGCTGAGAGTAACTTGAAGTTTTTCTGTCTCAGACATGAAATAAAGGGCAGAGTCCCTTAATGGAAGAACCTCCTGACGAGGGTAAGGCATCCTCAGGTTGAGAGCTCTAGTTTGTACCTAATGGAGATAAGGCTCCATCGAGACACAGTCTGGTTTTCCTAGAGACTCTCGTCCCTTCCTATGAACGTGTTTGCAAGCGTGCACTATTTCCGTCTTTAGTGCCCTGTCATTTTCTCCTTCCTTGAAGAAAAAACCTTCCAGATGAGTATTTCGCGGGACATGCCTCATCGGGTATCCAAATTGACGACGAACTAACACTGGATGACAGTTAATTCCCCCCTTAGTTCCTATAAGGGGTATATTTGGGAAATTTCCACAATGGTCAATAATCCTGATCCCGTCGTAGATTCAATTGTACCAATCGATGTCAGAGTTAGTAAGAGACATGACCCTCTGTGACCAACGTAAAGTATTCTTTTGATCCCAAAATGGAGCAGACTTGGGCAAATGGGAAGTGAACCATTTGTATAGCAGGGGTACACAGCATGTGATCATTCCTCCATTATACAAATTCCTTAAGTGTACCGAATGATACGCATCTGCGAGTAAGGTCGGTACGGGGTTTCCAATCAGGAAAATCTTAATGGCGTTGATATCTACAAAGTTATTGATGTTGGGAAACAAAAGGGAGCTTGATCAATAATATGTAAATCAGTCAGGTGAGAATACTCCTCCAGCGTTGGTGCAAGCTGATAATCCGGAAATGTGAAACAGTGATAGACTGGATCATAGAATTGGATTAGTGTGGACAGGATTCCTTCAATTACGTGGACCCTAACATATACAGTAGTCATCCATACTTGGCTCTGAAAGCCTCGTGGTTGGTGATCATTCTCGCCAAACCTCTCAAATCCTCTAACTTTAGAACCTTAAAGGTGTACTTATGAGTTTTCCTTCTACCGAAATCCATTAGCGCAATCTCCTTTCTCTCTGACATTTGCAATCATTGTCTTAGTTTAATTTGAAAAAGAGAAACTAGAAGAGAAGATTTTTCTTTGTTTTGATATTTTTTAAATGAATGCATGAATGCAGCACACAAAAACATAGAAAAAACATGGGGTCAAAGGGTCGGTGTCATGAAGTCAAGGCTCTACCCCCCCCCCCCCCCCCCAAGGTTTGTACTGGTGATTTTTTGTACCTGTCCGCAAAATCATTGACCCCTCTGGGATAACAACAGCAAGTGGATCGCCAGCGAGCTGATGTATCCTAGAGTGATCTCGGATGAGGGTAGTATCGCGTGACAACTATTTCCAATAGCTTCCGCACTACAAAATGGCTTAAGTCTACTAAAAACCTCAGCCTCTCAAATAACTCAGTCGACCACACTACTTTCAACAACCGGAGTCGTATAGGCAATGTATCTGCAAAGGGAGTCTCCACTAAGTTTGATGGTCGATCGGGGGCTCTTAACTGGAATTCACTCCCAGTAGGATTACCCGCATTGCCATCACCTATCTTAGGTGTATACTCAATCTTTCCACATGCGGCATCACACGCATTCCCATTAGCAGAAAAATAAACACATATATCAATTAGGAAAAGCAGTATATATATTTGTCTTAATCATCCTAGACCTCTAGTCTTATGATCCTATACAGACAATGACTCCCCAGAAGAGTTTGTCATTTCTGTGACACTTTGTGAACTCGGGGTTTTCTACCTAAGAGATGGGAAGAGAAACTTCTTCCTCCCCAGCAGAGTCGCCATTTTTATGTAGCGTGGGTTTTTGCGTGGTTGCGAAGCACTATCGCTTTGGGGTACTACAATTCGATTCATTTTTTATCCTATTGAAGCTGATGAAGGAAGGAAAATAGATGTCTCCAATTAACCCTGCTTGCAAACTGAGTTTAAACAGATGACTGTTGGCTTACAGATGCTATTAAGATTGTGGGTCTCTCTTAGGTTATTTTGTTAAGAACACAGTGTCTGGATTATTTGTAAGATGTTAGGACCGATGCTTTTTGATTGATGTATGAAGGTACGGGATTTTGGGTTTTTGATTAGTATGCTCGCTAAGATTTTTCAATCTTATGCCTACGTATTCCCGTTTAACTAAACAGGGAAATCAGAGCGATCGTAGTTCCTCATATTCTATGGGAGGAAAAAAGGTTGTTTTGGTGTCTTGTTCAAAGCCCAAGACGTGAAACTAAACTTTATTTGTATCTTGTTCAAAGCCCAAGATGTGAAGCTGAAGGGTCTATTTGTATCTTGTTCGAAGCCCAAGATGTGAAGCTAAAGGGGTTTGACTTTAGAGAGAATTTGTCATCTCTAAAGGGGGGGTCTGTTTGTCACAACTGTTGGGTGACTGTTTATAAAGGATAATTACTTTAATTGGGATGTGTGAATCCAGCAATGCCATAATTTCTTTTATAGGGGACTTTTAACCTGAAGGAGAAGACTTTTAACTCAGTTTAGAGCAATGCCATCTTTCCTTAGGAATTTCTAATGCTAAAAGAAGGATAGTGGCGTGGATGTAAATAATCTAGAGGCTTGCCGCTTACAGCAATTTAGATGAAGGAGTTGTTGATGTTTGTATACTGTGAACGAGGCAGAGATTTTGATGCTAAAAGGTTGATTGACTCAACCGGGGTTTCCTTATACAAAGCCTAAGAGGAGGTTATTGACCCAACAAGAGGGTGTTTTTATGTGTCTTGTACGAAGCCCAAGGTAGAGGCTAAAAGGGGTTGACTCAATAACAGAGTGCTAACAAGTGACTGACACAACAAGAGAGTGCTTTTATATGTGTCTTGTACGAAGCCCAAGACGGAGGCTAAAAGGTTTTGACTCCATATGAGGGTCTTTTATACTCAACAAGAGAGTGATTTTGTATCTCGTACGAAGCTCGAGATGGAGGCTAAAAGTGGTTGACTCAATAAGAGAGTCTTTTATACTCAACAAGAGAGTGTTTTGGTATCTCGTACGAAGCCCGAGATGGAGGCTAAAAGTGCTTTGACTCAACAAGAGAGTTTGAAAAGTTTAGCTCCACCGGGGAGAATCATTTGTACAAAGCCCAAGAGGAGGCTATTATGCTGGTAACTGTTTCAGTTTAGTGACAGGTCTAGTATGTTGGATAAAAGAGAAAAGCGGTTCTTATAAAGGGAACGATTAAAGGTATTGTTGTGCTTTGGAATTGATCAGAGGATCAGGGTTATTTCCTGTTCGTTAAGGAAATGAAAAATCCAAAGGGTATTGAGACTGTCCAAGTCTACTGGTGTTTTGAGAAATCGATTCTCATGTAGTGAATGATCTTTGTATAATGCCCAAGAGAAGGCTGGTATGTTAAGGGATGAAGGTCAACCCATTAACTGGTCTGACACTTGACTCAGAAAGACAGCTCTAGCAAATTGATTTCTAGGTTCTGTCCCTATACCTGTAGAGGTCTCTGGGTCCTTGTACTAAGCCCAAGAGAAGGCATGAGAGCTTTTAAGAAGCCGAAGGGTCCTTGTACAATGCCCAAGAGGAGGCGAGGATGCTTTTAAGAAGCCTGTGGGTCCCCAAACCCCGAGAAGTTCAAGACATGCCATTCACCGAGAATAGATCAAGCCAGGAAAGTCTGAGAATTTGGAAGAAACTCAAGAGATGCCATTCACGGAGAAAAGATCATCTCTGGGGAGTAGAGTCTCTTTGACGATTTCTAAGGGTGACAGTCTGAGAAAGGGTTCACTGAGAATGCTACCTTTCACGTCTCCATATTGTTTAACCCCAAGAGGAGGGAAGACTGTGTCTGGTAATCCTATGGGGATCTAGTTTTGTTTGTATTTAAGAGTGACCAACAGGGCTTTACCTAGTGCTAGACGTAGTTGTCGGGGAAAACTCTAAATAACTATACTAGTATTACACAGTGGATATTTGACGAGCATATAAAAGTTTGTGAAAGAAGACTTACAGTGAGCAGCCCCACAATACAGTTATATATATGAAAGCGGGTAAACACTTACTCGGTTGTAGAGCTTCCATGTTGTTTTGTTAGTTTGTTCAACAAAGAAAGATTTGATAACAATATTATATTCAAAATCAAAGGAGAAAGTGCTTTGAAAAGATTGTTGGGGCTTACAGCTTAAGGTGAGGCCCAAGCTTTTATCAGTGATTGCACTGTTTGTACAGGGACTTATATAAGGGACTGAGGCCCAAAAAGTGTTTTCTGTACAAAGGGATGGGTCTTACACTCTCTCAAGAGGCCCAAAGGTGTTTAAAGAAATAGAATGGGGCTTATAACATGAGGGTAGGCCCAGGTGATTTGTTTTTGATTTGGCGATCGTGTCGAGGTTTCTTTACCGTACTGGGTCTTATACAATGCATTGAGGCCCAAAAAAGTTTTGGTTAAAAGGGGGTTGGGTCTTACACTCTAATAGAGGCCCAATGATTTATTTTTATATAAGTGGTGGGGCTTACAGCTCAAGGAGAGGCCCAGGGTGGTTTTTGTTTGAGAACGGAGATCTCGCCGTTGTTTTAAAAATGTACAGAGGGACTTATATAATAAGTGAGGCCCAAAAATGTTTATGTACAAAAAGGGTTGGGACTTACACTCTATTAGAGGCCCAAAAGTGTTTAAAGATGGGTCTTATAACTCAAGGAGAAGCCCAAATATTTTTGTGAAAAAGGCGACGATCGTGTCGAACCTTTTGACGGTATTGGGACTTATACAACACACTGAGGCCCAAAAAGGTTTGTATTTACAAAGGGTTGGGTCTTACACTCTACCAAGAGGCCCAAAGTGTTTGAAAAAGATTTGATGAGGGTTGAATTGATCAAAACCCTAATTTGTTTTCAAAATATATTTTAATTGAATAAAAATTCAATTAAAATGATCAAAATTGTTAAACATGTGGAAAACAAATTGTGATCTTGGATTAATGTTTCAAAAATTATGTTTCTATCCACAAAATGATTGGAAATCGCTAAAATTTGAAAAATCAAGAGGGAGAAAATATTTTAAATGTCAAAAACAATTAAAATATTAATTCTTTACAAAAATATCCAGTATATGAAATAAATAATATTTTTGGGATTTTTTGGGAAAATAAAATATTTTAACATTTTTTTGAATTATTAAAAAAAGAACCAACTCAAAATCATTAAAACTCAGAGAGAAATTAATTTTTGAATCAATTAAATAAAATCACAACATTGAAATATTCAAATGTTCAAAAATGGCGCCAAGAACATGGCAAGAACACGCGCCACCCTCTGTTTCTGCAGATTTGTGTTTTATATCCAATCTCACTGAATACTTGATGATATCATGCAATCTACATATCAATCTACTCGTTTTTACCTCACGATCGTGTCTATGGTCTTTAATTTCATTTATTTTAAACATGGAATAAGAGATCAAAGAGAAACCTCAAGAACCCTAAAATTTGCATGAAGGTTCAAAAATTCCTTACACGATTCAAATAAAGCAATTGATTGAGGGAAAACACTCTATGCATGATTATGAACATATGGCCAAATTATTGTGCAGCAAAAAATGCATAGATCATAAAGTTAGAAGAGCTCATGCTTACCTCTTGCAGCTGGTGATCGTGTTTTGTGTTAGAGGTGTTACAGCTTGGTTCCAAGGATATGAACAGCTTCCCTAGGTGCTATGGAGTGTGTCTGGATGCTTGGAGTGGATTGAAATGATCTGGAATTTGAGATGGTACCCCAACTGCAAATTTGTCAAGAACTTGAGCAATTGGCTAGTGATTTTGTGATTTTGGTGTTCCAGATGTTGTGTGAGTGTTTGGATCACTTCTATATGATGTTTATGAGGTGTGTGTGTGATTGGTTTGATTGGAATAGCTCTCAAACTCAAAACCTGATAGTGACTTGCTTTGGAAGGCAATTTTGGAGGGAAATAATAGATTTTGAGGAAAGCATTTGTTAGATGGCTTTGGTGTACTCAAACTGATCACAAATGAGCTCTATTTATAGTAGAGCAAGTTTGTTTTTCAAGGAATAGTGAATGGCAACTGCTGCATAGGTTTGGCCAATGTTGATCAATGAGAATCCAAGTCTCCTCTAGCCATTGACTAGAGGTTAGGGCACAGGCTGCTGGTTCCCTTGGTCTTGGATAAGTCATGACTGAATTCAGTTGGAAATGGCTCAGTCCATGCCACCTTGGTGCATCCATTGAATGCTCCAAAACAAAATTGGAGTCTTGTCCCCTCTTTAGGGATTTCTAGGTTTGGCATGCTATTTTTAGTTCCAAGGACTTGGGAGGCTTGGGATCATAGTTGGTTCCTCCTTGGTCTCCCCTTGAGGTGTTCAGATGGATAAGTGTGTTTGTCATTTGTACAAATTTGGCAAATCAAGAAAAATGCACAAATCTGCCTTGCTTTGACAGTTTTCAGCAAGGCATGTTGCCATTGTCATATCTCATGGCTCAAGTGGAATTTGATGGGGTTCTTAGCCATTTTGGAAAGCCCTCATATGATACAACAACTATTTGATCATAATTGGTTTTGATACTTTTTGGATCCAAGTGAAAAATGCCCCTACATTTGGAAAAAAGTGAAGGCAGATTCTGACTTAGTGAAAATTTCACTAAGTGTTGGAAAAAAGTGACATTTTCACTTTTTGTGATTTTGATCATTCCATAACTCAAAATCCATGAGGAATTGGAATGAGTTATGTTTGAAGCTTTTGTAGAGGGCCATGAGAGCTACAATTCCAGCTTTGAATAGGGAAAATGGCCTTGTGGTTTAGGAGTTATGATCCTCCAAACTTGGTACCCTAGCCACTTTGTTCCATAACTTAGAAAAATTTCTAAGTTTTTATGGTTACCCCTTTTACAAGTTATCCCACTTTTATTGATTTTTCTTGATGAATGATGATTCCAACCACACATTAAAATCATTTTAGGGTTAAGGAACCATAATTATGAAAAATCTCAAAAAGTCAAAGCTTAACTTTTGTGTACAGTTGACTTTTTGTCAGATGAATTCCAAACTGTACGATCCTCTATGAAATCAAGTCCTTGACCTAAATCAAACTTGATGGATTGATTTCATAGGTGTTATAGGGTGTATTGAATCATGTCCCAAAGTTTGGGAGCATGTCCTGGTCAAAAGTCAAAGGTGCAGTTGACTTTTTCCTCAAAACCCTAATTGTGGTTCTGATAAATTTGAAACTTGTTGCTCAAGCTTCTTGGATCAATCCATTGTTGCAAATGGATCAATGTGGTTTATTAGAGACCCTCAAATCCTCTCTTGATGTCTTGGCTCATAATTTGTCCCAAAAGTCAACTTAGGGATGAATTAGGTCAAGAAACCCTAATTCCTGATTTTTAGTGAATGCATCCCCTGAGGTCAAATTGACTTGATGATTGGGTTCATGATGTCCCTTGGAGCATCATAGGTTATTCTTTAAAGCATTAGCTCATGCCCAGAGGAAAATTTCCATCTGGAGGCCCTGGTCGACCAAACCCTAATTTGGTGACACTGGCGATCTTGAGGCTTGATCCACTCAGAATGCTGCAACCTTGTGCTTGATTCTTAAAGTGGGAGTCCTCTTTATCCTTTTTGGATGTTTGAGAGGTTTAGACAACTTGAAGATCATGTCATTCCTTGATTGATCCTTTGTCTAAAGCTCTGAGAGGGCTTGAAACCCTAATTTTGATTGTAGTGGATGCTCACCCATCTTTGGGGAGACTAATGAGGTATGATGGCCCATCCATATTGTGATGATGATTTGCACAATGATGGAAAATCTTAGTGGTCAAAATTTATGGTATGACACATACCCCTAATTTCCACTTTTTATTGGGTAGAGGATTGTCATAGCTTTCCAACGGTACCAAGAACGTTTAAATCGGGATCACGGTTCAAAAGTTATGAATTTTCAAAGAAATGGGAATTATTTGAAAAACGCCCAGGAGCGCCCTGCGCTACAATCTTCGCCCGGCGGTGCCCCTTCGCCTCTACTTCGCCCGGCGAAGCAGGGACGTAAAACCCATGCCAAAATCCCAGAAGTTACAGAAGCGTTCCACGCTGCGCCCCTTGGCTTTCGCCCAGCGGAGCAGGGGCGCTCGCCTTGCGTCGCTCGGCGCTCTAAACGCCGCCCGGCGCTGCGTACCAGAAGCAGAATTCTAGGTCTGTGCTTTTAGGGTTCCTTGAGTTCCAAAATTCATCATTCTCATACCAAATCATTCCCCAGCAACAAAATGAATGTCAACATTTAATCACATGCATATTGCAATCACACTATGAAATTTATATCGATTTTCAACTGTTACAAACATGATTTTAGAAAAATTACTCATTTTCTCTCAATATCAAACCTAGCTCTAGAACTCAAGAAATTCCACAACTAAGTCTCTAACTAGAACCCACCTGATAATCGGAGAGGAGGTTGAAGAAGATGATGAACAATGGTGAGGATCCAAGCTTCTTCTTTTCCATTTTCCTCTTCTCTTCTCTTCCTTCTCTCTTTCTCTGTTTTTTCTACTTCTTTCTATTTCCTTTTCTTTCTCTTTCTCTTACCACATATATATATATATATATATATATATATATATATATATATATATATATATATATATATATATATATATAACCTTATACTATATTATAAATCCAATAGGGTATAATATCTCCAATTGATATTTTGTCGTCTCAAACCAATTGATCAATTATTAGAGTTACTTTAAAATCTTCTCTTAAACTAATAATTATTGATATGTCTCTTTTATTAAATAATTGATCTCTTCAGAGCTCATTAGTTGCTCTATTGATCCCAATTGATAATACTTAAAGTACTTAGAGGATTCCATTAATCCAATTATCCAAAGATAGAATACACAAAAGATCCTCTGATCTCATCTGATATCCAATTGAGCATTTAAATAATATGGGGTATTACACTCTCCCCCCCCCCCCCCCCCTAAAATTGAAATTCGCCCCCGAATTTCCTCCACTCAACAATAACCACAACTTGTAATATTGTCTTAGATCCACACCTAATCTTTACTTCTGTTCAAATTTCTGACGCACTCAAATTCCAACTTAACTTCACAGACCAAAATCCTTGTTTTCACAATTCATCAAACTCTACATCCTTAGTCCTACTCTTATCCCAATATTGGGTTAACTTTCAACTTGCTTTTTCCCATAAGTCATCTGTTGTTTCATAATAAAAGACTTGGTCATATCTTACCTTCAAAAGAAATACACCATTCTATACATTTCTACCGAGCCATAAAACAAAACCGTAACACCTCATCTTGATCTGAGATAACAAATACTCACCAATCTTCATGAGGTAATTCAGTGATTTCTTATCTTCATGGAATCACTGACGACTATCCTGTCATAAATTTCTTAATGTTCAAAACCACTTCGTAATTCGTCAAACGACTTCTTTACCAGTTCCACTTAATCCGATAGTTCATCTTTCTCGTATCACACCAAAAAGGTAACTCCCTTAGAACAAGATCTTCTTGTTTCCATACTCCTAAGAAACAATCTTCAAATCCTTATTATTCTGACTGAACTCTTTCATCTGTGTAACCCAATTTCTAATAGTAAAACATCACGAATTCTCAAACACTGCCAAGTAGTTAACAGTCAACGGAGAAACACATTCATCCATTGGGGTCCTTACTAACCAACGGCAAGGGAAATTTACTGATGTCCTATGGTTAGACAATTTCCTCATCATTACACAATATTATAACATCGGCCCAACACTCTCCAGATGACAAATGCAGGAGTTACACTGTGATCAGTCACCATTTGTGCTAGGTATTTCACTATTTAACTGTAAATAATTCAGGTAAACTGTGTGATTTTAAGCGTTTTTAGTTAGAATTAGGATTATTTTAATAATATGTAGTGTGTCATTACTTATGAGTTTCTTAAGGATATTTTACACTTTTGGTATGTTAGCAGGTCAAAAACAGGTTTGGAAGCTCAGAGGATTAAGCATCAGATGCGGAACTGAGCCGGAGCGAGAAAACAGAAGAAAAAGCCAAAAAGTGGAGGATCTGTTGCCCATACGCGTAAAACTCTAGTTGTTACGCGTATGGCCCCTAGCTTACGCGTATCATACGCATTCCAACAGAGGGATGATTTTTGAAAGGAAAAACAGGCCTTCTGCCAATACGCGTAAGGGCTTGGCCTTACGCGTATCAGGTTGCTTGTTGGCAGGCCCTTTTGCTCATACGCGTAGGAGAATGAGCTGCGTACCAGGTCATTACGCGTAACATGTTGGTCAATATGCGTAATGAGCCCAAAAATTTCAGAAAGCCCAAATTTCACCTATTTATTGCCAGAGCGCGATTTTACCAGGGTGGGACGATTTTTGAAAGAAAACACATGATTTGAAGGCTGGAAGCGCAAAGATTTGTCAAGGTTTCATATGTTCAAGTGTTTTTCTGACAATTGAAGATAGATTCCTCACGAAATTCTGTAATGACAACAATTCTTATTTTTGTTTTATTTATGATCATGAGTAGCTAAACCCCCCATTGCTAGGGGGTGACCCTGATTCCGAATATAACGTATTCTGATTTATTCAATGCATTGACTATTTTTATTCATTAAAAATTTGTTTATTCTTATTACCGTTCTTCATGCTTTATCCGTTGGACTAACGGATTCTGACCTTTAAAAATGTTTTGGCTGCATAGCAATTTGTTTATTGATCTGGATAAGAACTTTGGATAATAAATATTACCTAGGACTAGGAGTGTTTTATCCGAACCGGAAATTCTTCATATTTGAATGCTTGGGTATGAACATGATTATCTATGGACATAGTAATTAGGTTACATAACCAAAGATCTTTTCACTGAGGACTCATGATTAGATGCCCTAGAGAACCGGAAATCAATTATTTTGGATTACTGTTATTGCATTGGTAAATCACTATTGTTACAGGAAGTTTCATTCACCAAACCCTAGCAATTTACTCATATCTGTTCTCTGTTCAACTGTTTACTCGCTTTCTTTAATTGCATTTTTAGTTAAAAAAATATCAAAATACCAAGACTTTTTGTTTAATTGAAATCATCTTTGAACTCTGTATCGTTAAGCAGTCCTTGAGATCGACATTTGGGATCGTCCCTTTATTACTACAATAGGCACAATAGTACACTTGCTATTTTCCTATCAAGTTTTTGGCGCCGTTACCGTGGACTGCCAAAGATTATAGAGTTTAACGATTTTTTTTAATTGGAATTTTGTTGCTCTGCAACCAAAATTTTATTTTCTGTTTAATTTTATTTTTCTTTTTATTGTTACTAATCTCTGTCTAATCTGTGAATGTGAGGTAAGGCCTCAGCTGATTTTCATTTTGATGCAGAACTAGAGATAACTTTGCATGCTAGGCTCAGACAAGCTAAAAGTGAAGACTGGCAACATCTGACACAGAACTAGTGACTGAAGGACACGTCTTGGCTCATTCTGAAGATACTGATTCAGAAATAGATTCACATCTAGACACTGTTAACATGGCTGCAGATCCACCTCAAGTGGAAAGACTCTTGGGTGACTATGGCAGAGAGAATAATCCAGCAGTGTGGTTGACAATAGTTAACCAACCAGTCAATGCTGCCCACTTCCAGTTGCACCCGTCAACTATCCGTCAGTTGGAAAGTAAGCCTTTTTCAGGAAAGATCAATGAAGATGCAAACAAGCACCTACAGAGGTTCCTGACTATGACTACATCATTGAAAATTAAGGGCATTCTGAAGAGGCAAAGAGGCTGGTTATGTTTCAATTCACGTTATCTGAGGATGCTGAAGAGTGGTTTTATTCCTTACCTGCAGGAAGTATTACTACTTGGCAACAGATGGAAACCGCCTTCTTGAATGAGTACTTTCCCGCTTCTGTGTATATCCGTAAGAGGTATGACATCCTAAATTTTAAACAGAAGGACGGATAGTCACTTGGAGATGCGTACAAAAGGTTTAAGAGGTGTTTAGTTGCATGTCCTACACATAATTTGGATGCAACTGAACAAATGCAAAATTTTGTAAATGGCCTGAAGATGAAAACTAAGCAACTCATTGATACAGCTGCTGGTGGCTCATCTAACTTTTCAACAGCCACTGGTATCAAAAAGATCATCGAAGCTATTGCTGTAAATGGGTATTTAGAACTATATGACCGTATTGTGAGTCAACCTGAAGGAAAAATTGACTTGAAACTGGCAAATCAGGTAGTGAAGATGGAAGATCAGATAGCAGCTGAAGTGGAAAGAAGATTGAAAGCTATGAATTTAGGTACCCAGATTTTAGCTCAAGTTCAACTGGTTCAGACAGTGATTTGTGAAATATGTGGTGGACCACACTTTGCCATGCATTGTGTGGCCACTGCGGAACAAGTGCAGGCTATTAATTACCTGAGGCAGAATAATCCATATTCAAATACATATAATTCGGGGTGGAAAAGTCATCCTAATTTCTCCTGGAAAGATCAGCAGGGTAATGTTCAGAAGCAGGGACCTCTACAGCAACAACCACCTTACCAGCAACAGTATCAACCGCAACAGCAACAGGTACCAAAGAAAGCAGATTGGGAGATTGTTATAGAAAAGATGGCTGCTCAGAGCATTCAATTTCAGGAAGAAACTAGAAATAATCAGAGGAACACCAATGCATTCATTAAAAATCTGGAAGTTCAATTGGGTCAGATAGCACAACAGATAACAAGTTCTAAAGCACCAGGTGCCTTACCTAGTGCAACTGTGACAAATCCGAGAGAACACAATAATGTAAGTGCGGTAACAACAAGAAGAGAAAAATCTGTTGAAGAACCTGAAAAGAAGGATGAAGAGGAAGATCAATTGCTTGAAGTGGACCTTGAAATCTTAGAAAACAAGACACCACCTGAGGAAAAAGTGGTACTACAGCCGGTGGTGCAGGAAAAGCCCACTGAACCAAAACCCAGCATTAAGCTCCCATTCCCACAGAGCAAGCATAAAGCATAAAAAAAGGAGAAAAAAAAAGGTGAATGAAAACATTCAACATGAAAAAAAACAGAGATAAGGATGATTTTACATACTCTGAACCAAAAACCCATTATTTTCCTTTTTATATCCTACCTTAACCCAAACCCCGTTACAACCCCAATACCTCAAAAAGTGTGTGTATTTTGCATGTTGATAGGATTAGAGAATTTATTCAAACTGCTGATATGATATTGCTTACTGTGATTTGAGCGTAATAACACTTTAACCCCGAGAGACTTGGTAAGAGTGTGATATAAGCTGACAGGTGAAGTAGTGTTTCCGAGGAAAAGGTTTTTGGCTCGCTGGTTATGAGGAAAAATCAGAAAACCCAAGGCAACATTGAAGGGTCCAATGCAAAATATTTCAGCAGTATTGTGGTAAGAACTATTTTTACAGTAAGTTTGGGGTGACGTGATCTATGTTTCTAAAGTGTTACTTGAGGACAAGCAACAAGCTAAGTTTGGGGTTGTGATCAGTCACCATTTGTGCTAGGTATTTCACTATTTAACTGTAAATAAATCAGGTAAACTGTGTGATTTTAAGCGTTTTTAGTTAGAATTAGGATTATTTTAATAATATGCAGTGTGTCATTACTTATGAGTTTCTTGAGGATATTCTACACTTTTGGTATGTTAGCAGGTCAAAAATAGGTTTGGAAGCTCAGAGGATTAAGCATCAGATGCGGAACTGAGCCGGAGCGAGAAAACAGAAGAAAAAGCCAAAAAGTGGAGGATCTGTTGCCCATACGCGTAACACTCTAGCTGTTACGCGTATGGCCCCTAGCTTACGCGTATCATACGCATTCCAACAGAGGGATGATTTTTTAAAGGAAAAACAGGCCTTCTGCCAATACGCGTAAGGGCTTGGCCTTAAACGTATCAAGTTGCTTGCTGGTAGGCCCTTCTGCTCATACGCGTAGGAGAATGAGCTGCGTACCAGGTCATTACGCGTAACATGTTGGTCAATACGCGTAATGAGCCCAAAATTTTCAGAAAGCCCAAATTTCACCTATTTATTGCCAGAGCACGATTTTACCAGGTTGGGATGATTTTTGAAAGAAAACACATGGTTTGAAGGCAGGAAGCGCAGAGATTTGTCAAGGTTTCATATGTTCAAGTGTTTTTCTGACAATTGAAGGTAGATTCCTCACGAAATTCTGTAATGACAACACTTCTTATTTTTGTTTTATTTATGATTATGAGTAGCTAAACCCCCCATTGCTAGGGGTGACCCTGATTCCGAATGTAACATATTCTGATTTATTCAATTCATTGACTATTTTTATTCATTAAAAATTGGTTTGTTTTTATTACCGTTCTTCATGCTTTATCCGTCGCACTAACGGATTCTGACCTTTAAAAATGTTTTGGCTGGACAGCAATTTGTTTATTGATCTGGATAAGAACTTTGGATAATAAATATTACCTAGGACTATGAGTGTTTTATCCGAACCAGAAATTCTTGATATTTGAATGCTTGGGTATGAACATGATTATCTATGGACATAGTAATTAGGTTACATAACCAAAGATCTTTTCACTGAGGACTCATGATTAGATGCCCTAGAGAACCGGAAATCAATTGTTTTGGATTACTGTTATTGCATTGGTAAATCACTATTGTTACAGGAAGTTTCATTCACCGAACCCTAGCAATTTACTCATATCTGTTCTCTGTTCAACTATTTACTCGCTTTCTTTAATTGCATTTTTAGTTAAAAAATTATCAAAATACCAAGACTTTTTGTTTAATTGAAATCATCTTTGAACTCTGTATCGTCAAGCAGTCCTTGAGATCGACATTTGGGATCGTCCCTTTATTACTACAATAGGCACAATAGTACACTTGCTATTTTCCTATCACACTGCTACAACCGTAACATATACAACTCTAAATCCGGTGTATACTCGAAAGAATATATCCAAAATAGTTTAACAACTTCTGGTTCTGGTTACCACATTCCAAATCGATTCTTCTTACGGGGTTCTAACTCACTCAATGTTTCTTGTTGATTCGAGATCTCAACCTAAAATGACCTAACACCAATACAGAACTTCAATCATATGCGAGTCACCACTTAACAGAACTTAAACCCATTCAAGGTATAATTGTGAGTTTTCATACTACTCACCAATTCACATACAACACTCCACTTTTTCAAAGGCCATGCCACGTTTCTCAATTGAATCCACTTTTCTCATTCGTTATGTTCCATAAACAATTCCAAGTTACATACTTAACTTCGAATCACCCAATTCTTACTCGTACTTGGAAAGATGACTTTCAAATTTCCTTCTCTAGGAAAAATACAACTGCACACAATTGGTACCCCTCTCACGGAGCCTAAATCCAATACCATGAATGCACGGAAGTTAACAATTACTAACTCTGACCAACCGTTCATACCTTACTAATACCATAATTACACATCGAAATATATTCCTTGCAAAATCAATACTTCGTGAGTATTTTCCAACTTCGTCCTTAAGATTTTCTCACACTCAACATAATTCACAAGATTTCTTCTCCATAAGTCAAATTCCCTTGTCGTCTTGAACAAAGGATCGACTAAACAACACCCTTCCGAAATTTCCGATTTCAAAACACAAATTTGTCCTTCATTTACTTGCAATCTCTTTCTCCATTCACACAATACTCTCCACCCGGAGCAACATAAAGTAACAAAATGCAGATGATGGTTCCTAAGTGATTTCACAAATTACACACACATTAAATGATTACCCATTTAAGCTAATCAGTTAACTTCTCAAAATTCAACGTAAATCACCTTCCATGCACGTGTTAATCGGTTAACCCGATTGCGTTAGTCGGTTAACACTGCTGCAGAATCTAAAAACCAGTTTCCTCTTAATTCAAAGTCATCCCTACTCAAACCATCAATCTGATTTGTTCTATCTTGGAATACATTCTCAACTCGCGGCTTCTTGACTTATATTACATTCACTAACCATGATCCACTCAAGGTAAAACTGACAAAGTCGACGACACACTCCAACCAAGTGACATGGCAAAATTCTATATTCTGACGCGGTCATACTACAAAACTTCAGCGGGATAGTTCATTTTCTGTTCAAATAACTACACTAGCGGGAAGTCAATAATGACAAAATTCTAAGGTTTTAGCCACAACTCATGCTTGATTAGTCTATAAGCAAAAACCAACACACAACCATTACACGGTAACACTAAGCGATGGACATAACATGTCGAGCATACAAACCTGTTATCTCGCTTGAGTTTCCTTGGAGACAAATAATACAACAACGTTCTTAGTCCAACAAAGGGTAGATTCTGAATATTCCAATCATTCACAAATACATAAGTCTCTTTATACTTGAAAATAAATCAGGGAAATGCATCCCCTTGAAGGACCCTTTTTTCATCACTACGTACACATCAACCGATATTTCTTACCCTTCACCATCCATTGTACATCACACTTACACCAAATTACTTAATGGAAGATTCGCAACTGACAATCCTCATCAACTATCTGCAAAACCCTTCCGGTATAAATCGTTCCATGATCTACACTTAGTCCGTAATAAGTCATGGTTTGTTTCCCGTTGTTTTATCGCAATCTTGCTTCTAAAAATACAATATTCACTGTTCCACAGAGTACGTCCCTTCACACTTGTCTCAAGAATAAAAAACCATCACGTACACTTGTGACCATGGTGCTATCACTACATTTGTCCTAAATACCAATGTGTAATTTTTCCCATTCCACGTCATACTACTAGGGTTCCTCCCAGGTGAACCATCCGTGATTACTCTTCCTTAATTTTATCTTAACAATATCTTAATAACTCTATTGTACATTCATCCAAAATACGTTCTGTTATCACTTCTTCATAACATTATGTTAATACCGTTTTCCACATCGCGTTTACTTTGTTCTCCAAGGTAATCCTTTTCGGTCCAACATAAACCATCATACTAAGATTCCCTTAAATCCAAGATACTTACTCTGTTTCTTAATACAAACTTCTTCCGGTCTGTGTCACTACATTATCCGTTACTAAATGATGCTCATTCTTTCTCCAACACAATACCTTATATGGTTCCTTGGGTAATTTAACAATTTCCAAATTGGTCTCTTACTGAAAACAGAAATCTTGATGTATCATCTTGAACTTAATCTCTCTACATAACTGAATGTATGCAATTCATCACCCACTTTTCGTCCAGCACATACTTGTTTCACTTGAAGGGTGTAAACATATCTTTGTGTTCTTTCACACACTTCTCTACTACTTTAGGTTCCCATAAAAGCCGAACGTCCTTAACTCTCAACTTTTAACTAGTCAGAAGATATTGTTCCGAACATATTCCTTTAGGTATCCTCGTCCATTCAAGACACCTTAGCGACCTTAGAACCGAAACACCAATAACTATCTCACTTCCGGACCTTACTTCACACGTTCCATAAAACAACATTTCTTTTTCACGAAATGAGATTACTTGAGATCCTTATCTGTACTAGTGGTCAACCCAACTCTACTAGCGATTTTACAAACTCCTCAATACCTTAACCAACCGTCCAATAGAGATCCTTACTTTCAGACTCCATCATTTCCAAAGGATTGCTTGAACAACACACCACTCTTTAATTTCCATGCTACCCAAGCACAACTTCTACTAAAACCTCAATGAGCTGACCAAAACTCCTTACTACTAACTCTTGGCTTGAGCCTACCCTCACAACACAAGTTCCGACAACACTTCGAAGTCCTCGTGGTCGCTCAACCATGATTTTACATATCACATACATAGCATTTGGTTGATCATGCCCAACACTACACAGTATGATATTAAGAGTCATGATGGCAGGACACACTTAAGAGGCAGAAATAGATTTACTTATGATGTTTCAAGGCTAGGTCGAGGATACGACCTGCTCTGATACCAACTGTAACGCCCTGTATAATATTTATCTAGAATAATACCATACAAGTGTTTTATTTGGTACTGACACCATCATAAGTGCCTATTGGCATAATTCACATACTTGTCCATTTCTAAAACATAAATACAACATATTGCACAAGTCATAGAAACTATCCAAAATAATAAAATCTAAGAATAAGGTACAATATTCCTCATTGTACAAGAATGATACACATCGAAAATAAAAAAAAAAACTAAGTTTCTCTTGAAACATCCAAGCATAGCTCCACTTGTAAATCAAACCTGCAAATACCTCCTAAAAATAAACAACAATAGTGGGGTGAGATACATCAAATCTCAGTGAGTTCCCTATCTTATGGATTCTCTCGGCTTTACAAGGTTCTACCAATCCTAACTCAAGTCCAAGGGAAAGGAAAAGACCTTGAGTTCACAATCTCACACTATATGAAAACATGTTCATGAGTTCACCAACTCACAATATCACTAATCGATAACCCTACCAAGGCATCCCCTATTCCCGTCCGCTTCTACGTCTAGAAGTCGGTCCGAGTCATGGATCCTTGTAACCTACTTGACATACGAATGGATTCGGGTTCTACGGGCCATTAACCGTTATGAACCGTCACTTCACACGGGCCATTAACCGTCATAAGCATACGCTCCATGGGCGTCATTTGTACTGCACGTGGGAATCAAACTTGCCAAGTAGTCATGCATACATTTCAGAGGAGCTCGAGACTCATGAAACTGCAACTCAAGTGAAATGGTTATGATTACGTGATCTCACATACAAACGTATTTGTATTCGACAATCACGAGGCCACAATGCCTCAAGGCCACATTTGCCTTTCACAAAGAACACAGGGTTCACACACATGTTCCATACTAGTGTTTCACTCTCATCTTGACCATTACTCGGCAAGGATGCACCTTCCTACATCACATGCCCGAGCATCGCCATCTAGAGTTTTCTATCAATTTCTAATCACAACCTAGCATCATATCAATAGGTTTTGGGTAAAGTTTCCTTACTCTTCCTAATTCATTTTAAGCATGCATATTCTCTCATTCATACTTAACAACTATTAGATAGACCTGGTTTAACACAATTTGCATACAACAATGTCAATCATAAAACATACGAAAGCATATTACAATTGTATAATAGGATCACATATAATGATTCAACCCCAAGTTATATCACCCATAGGTTCCCTCCTATTTATTTAATCGGGAAATGAAAACAATATTTCTCACTCTTATCCCGTAGGATATTTTCACAGCTTTGCATCGGCTATAACCATGCCTCGATCAGATTTACGATCCAAAAGATATGAAATTTCAACATATCATAAAACATTATTTCATTAAATAATTAACCCACATCATACCCCTAATTTCCACTTTTTATTGGGTAGAGGATTGTCATAGCTTTCCAACGGTACCAAGAACGTTTAAATCGGGATCACGGTTCGAAAGTTATGAATTTTCAAAGAAAAGGGAATTATTTGAAAAACGCCCAGGAGCGTCCGGCGCTACAATCTTCGCCCGGTGGTGCCCCTTCGCGCCTACTTCGCCCGGCGAAGCAGGGGCGTAAAACCAATGCTAAAATCCTAGAAGTTACAGAAGCGTTCCACGCTGTGCCCCTTGGCTTTCGCCCGGCGGAGTAGGGGTGCTCGCCTTGCGTCGCCCGACGCTCTAAACGCCGCATGGCGCTGCGTACCAGAAGCAGAATTCTGGGTCTGCGCTTTTAGGGTTCCTTGAGTTCCAAAATTCATCATTCTCATACCAAAGCATTCCCCAGCAACAAAATGAGTGTCAACATTTAATCACATGCATATTGCAATCACACTACGCAATTTATATCGATTTTCAACCGTTAGAAACATGATTTTAGCAAAATTACTCATTTTCTCTCAATATCAAACCTAGCTCTAGAACTCAAGAAATTCCACAACTAAGTCTCTAACTAGAACCCACCTGATAATCGGAGAGGAGGTTGAAGAAGATGATGGACAATGGTGAGGATCCAAGCTTCTTCTTTTCCATTTTCCTCTTCTCTTCTCTTTCTTCTCTCTTTCTCTGTTTTTTCTTCTTCTTTCTATTTCTTTTTCTTTTTCTTTCTCTTACCACATATATATATATATATATATAACCTTATAATATATTATAAATCCAACAGGGTATAATATCTTCAATTGATATTTTGTCGTCTCAAACCAATTGATCAATTATTAGAGTTACTTTAAAATCTTCTCTTAAACTAATAATTATTGATCTGTCTCTTTTATTAAATAATTGATATCTTCAGAGCTCATTAGTTGCTCTATTGATCCCAATTGATAATACTTAAAGTACTTAGAGGATTCCATTAATCCAATTATCCAAAGATAGAATACACAAAAGCTCCTCTGATCTCATCTGATATCCAATTGAGCATTTAAATAATATGGGGTATTACAAAACTCATATCTCTAAATTGTTCAATTAATTCCAATTCTTTAACCATCATAGCAAACATATGCAACGTCTTCCGACTCAAAGCATCAGCCACGACATTAACTTTCCCGGGATGATAGTTCAAACCGAAATCATAATCCTTTAATAATTTTAACCACCTTCTTTGTCTCATATTCAATTCCTTCTAATCAAACAGATACCTCAAGTTCTTATGATCACTATATACTTCAAATCTGGAACCATAAAGATAGTGCCTCCAAATCTTTAATACAAATACTACCGCAGCTAATTACACATCATGAGTTGGATAATTCCTCTCGTGGACCCTTAACTGTCGCGAAGCATAAGCCACAACATTTCCATCCTGCATTAACACACCTCCTAAACCCATCAAAGAAGCGTCACAATACACCACAAATGGTTCATTCAGTTCTGGTAGAATTAAAACTGGAGTTGTAGTCAATCTCTTCTTCATCTCAATGAAACTCTTCTCACAGTAAGCATCCCACACAAACGCTTTACCCTTACAAGTCAACTGAGTCAATGGAAGTGCCAACTTCGAAAAGCCTTCAATAAACCTACGGTAATAACTAGAAAATCCCAAAAAGCTTCTAATCTCAGTTACCGACTTCGAAGACTCCCACTGTAGAACTGCATCTACCTTGGATGGATCCACAGCAATATCATCGCCTGAAATAACATGTCCAAGAAAACTTACCTCGCTCAACCAGAACTCACACTTAGATAACTTAGCATAGAGCTTATTTTCTCTTAGCACTTGCAACACTATCCACAAATGCTCAGCATGTTCCTCTTCTGACTTAGAATAGATTAGAATGTCGTCAATAAAGACAACCACAAATTGATCCAAGTAAGCATGAAAAATTCAATTCATATACTACATGAATACACCTGGTGCATTAGTAACTCCGAACGGCATCACCACATACTCATAATGCCCATATCGAGTCCTGAAAGCCGTCTTCTGAATATCTTCATCCTTTACTCGTATCTAATGATAACCTGACCTCAAGTCAATCTTGCTAAACACACGGGAACCCACTAACTGATCCATCAAGACATCTATTCTTGGAAGTGGATACTTGTTCTTAATCGTTACTTTATTCAGCTGTCTTTAATCGATACATAACCTCATACTGCCATCCTTTTTCTTCACCAAAACCGTACCGCAGCATCCTGCTATACACAACCATAACCTGCACAAAGCCACACTGAAAGGGACAATTCAGTAACGGTCATATTTTCAAATAAAATTCAAGAACAAGTTCTGTTGTTTATAGGATATATATATATATATATATATATATATATATATATATATATATATATATATATATATATATATATATATATATATATATATATATATATATATATATATATATATATATATATATATACATGTAACCAAGAGGCATGGTGTGGGGGGGGGGGGGGGGGGGGGGGGGTCGGACCAAAAAACCATTTTCCCTCATCATTCTTCTGGCTAAAAAACATCTCCATCATCGTCTCTTCCTTACTGCCAGCATAACGTTCCCTACCCTCTTTCCTTGCTGCAAATAAGCTACCTTCATCACCATCACTATCCCCAAGATAGAATCCTCTTGACTCCATATCATCACTTTCTTTTCAAACATTACCACCGCCCCAAAGCTTTCACTGTGTGTAACCTGCAAACAAACACACGACACACCTAAACTTCTGAACAAAACCACAAACTCCCTCAATAATCTCACTATCACAAACACTCTGTTTGCTTTATATACACGGCGAGAAATACGAACCACTTCCGTTTCTTCCATGGTGGCCATTGCGTAGTGACAGTGCTGATGTATTGAGAAGGCACCGAACATCAAGTTTGGTTCTTTGATGAACAACAACATTTAATGTTGTACTGTCCTGCTGCAAATTTCGAAACCGAACTTCATTACAATGATACAAGATGGTGTGTGGTACGAAAGGAAGCAACAGACGATGGGATGATGGTTCGATCTATTAGGAACACCAACAACTTCAGCTCATGATCTGTTGGCCATTGTGAATGCATTTCAACATCACAAGCTGTAACTTCATTCAACCACCCTGTTTCATACCTCAACATCCTCCTTCCATCTCGAAACACATCTCCATTCGCAGAAGCCAATCTCATAATCGTCACATACCCCAACAGCAGATAAAGATGGGTGAGCAACAGCGAGAATAACAGAGTTTTGTCATAGCAAATTTGCACGAGCAAATGTACGCGAATTGAGGAAATACGCAGACAAGAAACAATACGGACATTAACAAAACATTGACACAAGTTCAGACGCAAATAAGATTCACGTCAACACACGCAAAGAAAGGGACGAACCTGTCGGAGGAGCTCACTTCACCGCGCCGGAATCAGAACTCGCCGGACTAGCTCCGGTTATGTGAGTTTTTCTTAAAATTCTTCGTTTTTTTTATACTGTTTCAACCCTTGTGCTATGATGATTAAAACCCACATGATAATTGTTTGAGCTCATACTCCATGGCTGTTTTATTTTAATTGTTAGAGCTTTTGGGTAGATTTTGAAATGTTGATATTTGTACGAGTTTTGTGAGTTAGGGTTCCGGTTTAGAATAGATTTAGAATCATGAATTTTGTTCGGTTATTTGATTGAGGAGCGAGGTGTGGGCGCGAAAGATATGATGAGGGGATGACAGCGAGAGAGAGGACAGAGGAAGTATCAGAAAGACGAAGAGAATGAGATTTGAGACGAGGGTTAATTGGATTGTAGGAATTTCTTTTTGCAATATCCGCATATTAGTTTTTGATCCGTTTGGGCTTCACTACATCCCATAATCTCCACACCACCCACCATTTTTGTTCATCAGTATCCTTATTGTGAGGGTCAATGGGCCGTGTGACCCATGATGATCCATATATCATACACACTCTTACTATGCACCACCTTTGGAGTTTGCAGTTGTTTTATTTTTTTTTCACTTTATATTCTATGTTCTTTTTGTATGATTGGGCTTAGAGGAGCCCGTGAAGAGATGAGGTTCACACCACCATCTAAATCCAGCGCCCCCCTTTTTTTTATTTATTTAATAAGCTTCATTATTAACTTGTTTTTTTTTTAAATCTTGGATAGGTTTTTGATAGTTTTTTTTATTAAGTTATTAATATAGCTTTTGTAAATCCTTGCTAACTATGTTATTTAGATTTTTACTTGGATTCTCATCTTCGGTTTTCATTATCATTTCAATTTTTATTTAGGCCAATGACACAAATCTTAACTTTGTTGATTATTTCAAATCAATAAGTTTTGATAAGGGTGAGGCCACTTTTATTTATTTTATTTTGGTCGATGAAAGTAAAAATCTAAGATTGTCGATTTATCGATTAAATCTTGATTTAAACGAGACCAATTTTATTTTCATTCCGATGCTATTTTTGGTCGATGAAAGTAAAAAATTTAAGATTATCGATTCGTCGATTAGATCTTGATTTAAACGAGACCAATTTTATTTTCATTCCGATGCTATTTTTGGTCGATGAAAGTAAAAATTTAAGATTATCAATTTGTCGATTAGATCTTGATTTAAACGAGACCAATTTTATTTTCATTCCAATGCTATTTTGGTCGATGAAAGTAAAAATCTAAGATTGTCGATTTATCGATTAAATCTTATTTTAGACGAGACCAACTTATTTTCTTTCTATTTTTGGTCGATGAAAGTAAAAATCTAAGATTATCGATTCATCGATTAGATCTTGATTTAAACGAGACCAATTTTATTTTCATTCTGATGCTATTTTGGTCGATGAAAGTAAAAATCTAAGGTTGTCGATTTATCGATTAAATCTTGATTTAAACGAGACCAATTTTATTTTCATTCCAATGCTATTTTGGTCGATGAAAGTCAAGAATCCGAGATTGTCGATTTATCGATTAAATCTTGATTTAGACGAGACCAACTTATTTTCTTTCTATTTTGGTCGATGAAAGTCAAAGATCCAAGATTATCGTTCTATCGATTAAATCTTGATTAAGACGAGATCAACCTTATTTTTATTTCATAATCTTTATTTAGGCCGATGACGGCACATAAATCTTGACTTAGATCATGTCAAATCAATAAAGTCTTGATAAATGTGAGGCTACTGTTTATTTATTTTTGTTGGTCAATGAAAGTCAAATATTAAGATTATCGATTTCTCGATTAAATCTTGATTTAGACGAGACCGATTTTATTTTTCATGTCGTTTCCACTTTCTTTATTTTGGTCGATGACATAACAAACATCATGGTTTGGTTGATTTCATTGAGTTGATAAAACTTTGATCAACATGAGACCACTTTCTCTTTATTTCAGGTTCTTTACTATTTAGTCAATGAAAGTCAAGAATCATTGATTATCGATTTCTTGATTAAATCATGATTAAGACGAGACTATTTCTATTTTATTTCATCTCATATTTAATCATTGTCTAACATGTTTAATTCTCACTTTGCATTGATATCATGATTCTCACCCATATCATTATCTTAATTCATGTATTATTGTATCATCGTATTTACATTATATCTCTTTATCTTGATAATCTTTACAACTATTATATTCCCTCATTCCAAAGGAAGGTTAAACATGTTGACTCCTAAAGTCATGACCTCCCACCTTAACTTAAGTAACCTTTTAGGAGAAAACTTCAATTTCTTGGCCTCATCAGAGCCATAGAAATTACAACTAGCTTTAGGAGAGAGTTCCTCAACTCTTAGTGATATTCATCATAATGAATTTATCACTTCCCCTGCTAGCTAACCTTTAGCATAGAACCCTTTAGCAAACATAAGATAACATTAGCAAGAGGCTCCCGTAGGGTACTACGGACGTTTAGGGTGCTAATACCTTCCCTAAGCGTAACCAACCCTCGAACCTTAGATCTCCCCCTTTTAGGTTTTTCTAACGATCTTGAACCTTTCCTTTGGATAAATCAAAGTCGGTTGTAAAAGAAAATGATGCAAATTAATTAATAATTTGTTATCCGATTTTCACCGCAACAGAAATGGCGACTTAACTGGGGATTGTTAGACCTACTGCTGGTCCTTTCCTAAGAGGGTTAAGCCTATCTTGTTTTTATGTTATTCGTGTTTGCTTATTTACTTGTATATGCTTATATATGTCATATTTGCTTATATACCTGTATATCTGTTCTTGCTTGACATTTTTTCTGTTTGATATGGGTTGACATGATATATATGAGTGAGATAAATCTTATACCCGGATTTGAGCGTACATTTATGATAGGACGATGGTATTCAAGGAGGCTTTAAGGGAGTCGATTCCTGAACAGTTGAATTGATAACACCATCACTCTATTGAGGCCCTCTCGAGAGTCTAGTTATGTTGAACGATCCTATTCGTGAAAGCGTGCTACTCTCGACCTAGGAGCCCGGGATATTAAGAACCGTAGTTACCAAACCCAACTTAAGCCTTTTAGATGTAGTGCGGAGACCATGATGGAGTCTATTTCTGAATTGGTTGTCACGCGATACAACACTCAGACGAGATCCTCTTGAGAATTTTATCGATTACCAAGTCATCTGGGAAATCCTTAAAATCCGAAAGATGGATTGTAGACTCTGGGAACTCTTTAGAACCTTGTTCGACAGGTGAAAACTAGTAGTACATACCTATTGGGATGGGTAGACCATGGCTCCATTCATAAGACCCTATAAACCTAGGATTTATATGTCTTGTTGTGTGTATATATGTTTGTGCTCGCGTTGCATACATCTTTACATTCAAGCATTCTTAGCCCTTTTGGTTTCGAGGAACTCAAATGTTTGTTCCCTTTTCAAAAGATCAACAGAGCTTGGATTTTAAAAAACAAAAACTCTTCAATTTTCAAAGAATTTCTCGCGACTTGCCTTTGAGTTCCTTGAAACTATTTGGCTTGCATTAGCATCTCATTTGCATCATGTCATAGCATATGCATTTCTTCTTTGTCCTCTTCTCATGTCACCGTTTTCCGGTCAGAATCGTCTTTGGATCGTCACCCGAGCCAAACTCAACAAAGGATGTCTGAACAATACTGCGAGATGGAAAGAGTCAACAATGAATTGAGTGAGCTTCAAGGAGGAATGGGGAAGATCATGGAAGTTTTGAATGTTATACGAGCAAAGGTGGATGCACAGGTCACCGTAGTCTCAGAAGTCGTCACTACAACTGTAGAACCTCCCGTTACTATTGTGAACCCCACTTTAGGCATGCCTTTTAACTTTATGCGTGCTCCGGCCGTCACTTCCACTCAACAAGTTATTCCTTTAGTTGATGGGGCTTTTCAAGCTATTCCTACCTTCACTCCAGCAACAGTGCAAGCCCAGATGCACCCAGTTTTTCAGAATCCACATCTGGTTCACGATCGTGTCAATATGTCCGAAGAAGGGAATAATCGACATGAAAGGTTGGAGGAAAGTGTAGAGACAATGCAGAAGAAATTGGAAGCAATGGAGAGGAGTAACGAATCTAATACTAACGTTAAAGACATGTGCTTAGTCTCAGGCTTGGTAATTCCACCCAAGTTCAAACTACCCAATTTCGACCTCTACTCAGGAGCGACCTGTCCTAAGTCGCATTTAGTCATGTATTATCGTCGAATGGCTGCATTTATAGATAATGATAAGTTGATGATCCACTGCTTCCAAGATAGTTTGAAAGGGGCTGCCGCAAAGTGGTATTTGACTTTGGACCAATCTAGGATTTGTTGCTTTCAAGATGTATCTGATGCTTTTGTAAAGCATTATAGATATAACATGGACCTGGCGCCAGATCGTAGACAGTTGATGAGTATGTCACAGCGCAATATCGAGTCTTTTAGAGAGTATGCGCAAAGATGGAGAGAACTGGCTTCACAGGTAGAGCCACTTTTATCTGAAAAGGAGTTAACTGATTGGTTTATCGACACAGTTAGACCGGAATTCTACGAAAGGATGATCAGTAGTGTGTCTGCTAGTTTTTCTGATATCGTGGCTGTGGGGATTAAAGTAGAGCTTGGTCTGAAGAATGGGAAAATGACCAAGAGAGCTGATAGTTCAAGCGACGATGCCAAGATATCCTTCAAAAGGGAAGGAGATACCAATATGGTGATGACGAACAAAAGGAAGAAAAATCAGTTCTGGAAGCGTCAGCATCGACAATAGTGTTATTCTGTTCAGCAACCTTATGTGGCCGCCATCACGCTAACATTCAACCATCAAGCTTCTGTTTATCAGCCGGTTCCTCAACCACCAGTGTATCAACGGACGCCCAACGCTCCTGCTTATCGCCAACAGACTCAAGTTTCTCGTCAGAACATTCCAAGTAAAGGAAAGGGTGGAAGGCCTCCGATTCCTCCCATTCCTATGACGTATACAGCATTGTGTCCTGTTTTGGTGCAACAAGGATTAATAACTACGAGGTCATCAGGCCCACCTCCTGACCCGCTTCCACCTTCTTACAATCCCAATGCTCATTGTGCATTCCATGAAGGTGCACCAGGCCATAATTTAGAAGGTTGTTTTGCTTTGAAGCATATTGTGAAGGACTTAGTGGAGAGAAACATTTTGTCTTTCGATGGCTCTCAGCCTAACATCAAGAACAATCCTTACCCGCTCATGAGATAAGTAATGTTGTGGAAGATGTATCAAGACCAAGATGGACTGTGATTGAGCTCCTCTTTGATTTTCTGCATTTGATTCCCTAAAGCTGGCAATCTATTGGCTGTTTCAGCAATTTTATTGTATTTCCTTTGCACTTTGAATTTGTATTTGCTTATGAGCTTTGTTGTACTTTTAAACGGGCAAGGTTAATGAAATGTTTGTGCATCTTTTAGATTAAACTCATTCGTTTCACTCATTTACTGTTATTTTCAAAAATATTTACCTTGTTTTACTCCCTTTATTCAACTGTTTGTTTAAACAGAGATTGAGGAGGATGATGAAAACCCCGTGTTCACAATTGTTGTGGTATACTTTCAAATTAACCTCGCCGAGGATGTAAGGCATTGTTTCAATTAATCCCTTGTTAACCCTTTCGAGCCTAGAAGTAAGAGTTTCTTTCTTTACGCCAAAATACCTTAAATCTCAACCTTGGGGCAGGGTAGTTCTCAGTTTAACTCGGTTATGCATTCAAACACGAGCGCTTCATATAAGGCGCCAGTCAGCTTTCAAATCAAGTGACTTCCTACTTTTGGAGAGTTGAACGTATATCTTGAGTTAACTGAGCGTAGGATTTGAGCCTTTATCTTTTGTTTCATAAACCATGAACCATACCACATTACAATCTCTAAAAGACCTAATTGAGGTAAGGTTGTTTTGAAAAGCATATTACAGCAAGGTTGAGTAACCTGACTCCTAATAATCTTTGTTGCTCGCGTGTGTTGGTCACTTCCTTAATGACTAGACCCACCTTTGTTTTTTACTATTTAATCATTTCATTGTGCGTTTTTTATCAAAGCTTTGTTTTCAAACTTTGCATTAAACCTTTGCATGAAATTTTGCCAATTTTAATGAACAACACTTGTTTGCAATACCATTTGATATCAAAGGAATCCCAACAAATACAGCCATCTAGGGGATTCGACTTGATAAAGGAAGCTCAGTCAAGGGCAACCAAGTGGAAGGATTGGCCAATACACCGAATCGAGGGCAGAACTCGTCAAAGTTCAAAATATTGAGGCAAGTCTCCCTGAGGTCATCTTATGACAAGTATGGACTCCAGTGATCTATCAGCAGGGGCAAGTGTTGTTCCCCAGTCGTTTCTACTGCAGTTTGAGTATCACGAATACAGTTGAACTGGGGCAATCATGTCTAAGTTCATTTCTTTTCAAAATTTTGAAGACATTGAAGCATCTGGTATATCAATTCTTCTGTAAAAATCCTTTTGATGACTTACCCTCACCTACCAGTTAATCAGAGGCAGTCAAGTCGAGATTCTGTAAATCTCTAAAAGGCCAATCAGTCTGGGGCATCTCCTCCCCAGTTGACAACAACTATTATGAAGCAAGTCCAAAGGCTTTGTTGTGTAAACGCCGTTAATCGGGAGCAGTTACGCCGAAATCTCTCTAAGAGTTTGAAGATATTGAAGCACCTTATATGCCAATTCTTCTATAAAATCCTCTTGTTATCGTCTTCTGGCAAACCATATAGACTGGGGCAAATAAGATTTGAAGATGATTATTACTCCAGTAGAATGCAGAATCACTTTGCTCTTGTGATATCCTCTGCTAACTCCCTAGTGGAATACTCTTTTCACCAGTGAAGTGGTTGATTCTTCTTCATCCCCAGTATTGGTCCAACCTATTTAGTTTGGCTGGGTATCCTTGTCGAGACGTTTACTTCGTCTCTAGTTTCGCTTTCTGTCTGTTTTGTCAGCATAAGCATAAGCATGGCATAAGCACTCATATGCATAGAATTTTAGCATTCCTGCTTCCTTTTCTGGTGTTTACCTGTTTTGTTCACTTTGGCGTTTATCTCCCCAAGTGATTGGGTTTGTCTATTCACTCCAATAGAGAGTCAGCCCTAGGCATAAAGTGCCCATTCTTTTCTGAATTTCCCACAGAGTTTTATCCTCGTGGATGATGGTTGGTTCAGTTATCTTCTCCACATGTGGATAAGATAAATTCCCATTTGAGTTCTTCTCTCAATTGGGGTCTTGTTTGACCGTTTCTTTCTAGCTTGTTCCTAGATTGAACTTTGGTCCCTAGCAGGTGCGGTTTTTAAACCTATCTTTGAACGTACATTTATTTTGCGCCGTGTCTCGCAAGAATCTTTTACAAGATCCTCATTGAAGACAGAATTACTCCTCTAACGGTATGGTGATTTCAACATATCTTTGAAGCAGCAATCTCTTGAAGAAGCTTGGCAGTCTCTTATAAGCAGTTTATCTATCTCTGGTACTATTCAACCTCTTCGCAACTGTAATTGGGTATTCCCCAGGAAACCTTATCTTCAGTTACGCAACCCCGGTACTAACCTATCAGATTCTATACCTTTATTGGGGCCCACTTTTTGGTTCAATCAACCGGTCATGCTTGAACCTGTTGTTCCATCACTTTGGATATCTTTTCCCAGTGAAGACCGTTTTCGGTTCAACCTTCATTGCGGATTCTTTCTAGAATGTCATCTAGTCGCGTTTAGCCTTGATGATTAATCATTCTAGATACTTTATTGGAGCCCTTTTTTTTTACCTCCAATAAGGTTACTTCTAAAGCGCCAACCGGTCATACTTGAACCTGTTGTTCAATCACTTTAGAGGTTACTTCTAAAGCGCCAACCGGTTATACTTGAACCTGTTGTTCCATCACTTTAGAGGTATTTCTAGGATGTCATTTAGTCACGTTAGACTTGATGATCAATCATCCTAGATACTTTATTGGGGACCATTTTATGGTTCAATCTCCAATAAGGTTCTTCTTTTTTCCAAAGTACCAACCGGTCATGCTTGAACCTGTTGTTCCATCACTTTGGATATCTTTTCCTAGTGAAGACTGTTTTCGGTTCAACCTTCATTGTGAATCCTTTCTAGAATGTCATCAGGTTGCGTTTAGCCTTGATGATCAATCATTCTAGATACCTTTATTGGAGTCGATTTCTTGGTTCTATCTCCAATGAGGTTACCTTTCTAGCTCCTACCGGTTTTCCTTCATGAAGCAGATTATGTGTTATCTCAACCAACTCTTATTTGAGTACCAGAGTCTATTCTTGACTCATTAACCATGTTCCCATTTAAACCCCAGCTCTTTATGCAAAAATCCCCAGAGAAGTCAGCTTTTAGACGACAAAATTCCTAGTCACTAGAGTTGTTATTGGTCTTTAAATATAATAACTTCGTCATTTTCATCTGATTCTTGGAAGCGGAAGTTCTAAGAAAACACGAAAATAAACTAAGTTTTACTCTAGTATCAAGATGTTTTATGGAATCAAGTTGGTACAGGAAGAATTAGCAGTGCTGTATTATTGGCACGGATCTGCCATCTCCAGTGAGAGAAGATTTTCCCGGTTATCCTTGATGTTTGGGTTTCAGGGCGTTGGCTTGTGTTATCCTTTCTTCTTTCCTGTTTTGCGTCGTTCGCGTCGTTTCTAGCATATAGCCAAGCATATGCATCATACCCTAGCATCTTTGCATCCTTGTGCTCTGTTTTGCTTGTGGTCTTTTGTTGGGGCCTGTCTTTATTTCCCCAGTGAAGTAAAGACATTCCCGGTTTGCCTTGTGTCGTGTTTGTTCGGTCTTAACCTTTGCGCGCTAGATTGGAATCTTTAAACCTTTTACTGTTCCCCGAGAAGTTTAACATTAAAGACTTTTAAAACTTGTTCTTGTCTGAATCATGTCAGACTTGAACTTGGAATTTGTTTGAATCGTGTCAAGCATCGTCTGCTTGTTTTAAAACTTGTTCTTGTTTGAATCGTGTCAAACCTGAACAGAGTCTTGTTCGAATCGTGTCGGACATTGCCTCTTGTTTTAAAACTGTTCTCGTTTGAATCGTGTCAAACTTGAACTTGGACCTTACTTGAATCGTGTTAAGCATTGTCTTCTTGTTTTAAAACTTGTTCTTGTTTGAATCCTGTCAAACCTGAACAGAGTCTTTGTTTGAATCGTGTCAAGCATCGTCTCGTGTTTTAAAACTTGTTCTTGTCTGAATCGTGTCAGACTTGAACTTAGACTTTGTTTGAATCGTGTCAAGCATTGTCTTCTTGTTTTAAAACTTGTTCTTGTTTGAATCGTGTCAAACTTGAACTTGGACTTTGCTTGAATCATGTCAAGCACTGTCTTCTCGTTTTAAAACTTGTTCCTTGTCGGATCATGTCTGATATTGAACCTTTACCTCAGATTTTGAAAACTTACTTTAAGTTAAGCTCCTTGGAACAAATTTCTTCAACCTTATAAGACTCCTATCTGATGCGCAGAGTTTGTCTCTGTCTTTCTGGCTTTTCCTGAAGATCCCATTTTGAACTCTTCGGTATAGAATCCCCAGGAAGTCTTTGTTTGGCTGTCTGTCTTTTTGACTGATCCCCAGTGATCAGGTTTTTCTTCCTGGTTTCATGCCCAGGAAGAATGAGTGTTCGTTTTGTCCTCGGTAGTCTATCTCCCTGGATCTTTTCCCGATGAAGATTGTTTGTGGTCTTTCCCCCAGTGTTTCTTTGGAGTCCCCCTGGTGGGTCTTTTTTGTTGGTTAGCTTGTATCCCTAGTGAGGTGTTTCTCATGGATACTAACTTTCGTCCTTCCCCAGTGAAGCTCTGTGATCTTTTTGCTTCCTGTTTACCCCTTGGTGTCTTGTTGTGTCTGCATTTTCTTGCATCTTCTTGACATCATGTTTGCTGCATTGCATGTGTGTGCATCCGAGGGTAAAATTTTCGGTTATCTGTATTTAAATATCTTTCATTGTTGATTACATGGAGATCTTCATCTCTCATGTCATCAGGTGAAGATATTTATATAGGGGCAACTGTTGTACCCCAAATTTTACCCTCGTTTTTCTGCTAGTTGATGTTTTATCATTTTTCTCTATATTTTTTTATTTAATAATTATCTTAGTTTTTTATTTGTTCTATTTTAGCTTAAATTCAATATGGCCTATTTTATTTCATTTATATCCAAGTTGTTTTATTTTTATTAATCTTAATTTTATTCAATTTTAATAATTAGTTTTGATTAATTAGATTAATTATCCATTTAGTTTATTTTTCTAACTGATTTTAATTTAGAATATTAATTAGTTTAGTATTGTTATTATTAATCTTATTATTAATCCAAATCTCTTTATTTATCCAATTTTAATCCATGAATATCTATCTCCATGATCCATATTTCTAATCCACTTCATATACAATTTTCTAAATCCACTTTCAATTCACAATACCCTTCATTATCCATTTAAGACTTTTTTGTTTTGTTTTAAAATTCTCAAACAATTATCCTTTCCATATCCAATCCATATTTCAATTTTCAAGCCCCTCAAATCTCAATTCTTATTCAAGGCCAAATCAAATTCCAATTTGAATCTTTGTGTCCATTTCATTCAAGTTCTTTCTCCCAACTCCGTTTTAGCTCAAGTCCAAAAGTTCAAATGTCCATTTTATTTCAATTTGAAGTAGTTTCAAGAGGTCCATCCAAGATCCTACAATTCACTCCTAAATTTCTTTAATAAATTCATTTTACTTCAATTTCAATTTTATTCTCCAATTTCAACCAAGTTCCAAAATTTCATTTTCATTTAAGTTTCACATTCCATTCAATCTTTTCCCAAATTCAAAATTACTTGTCAAGTTACAAAATTCAGATTCAAATTTGTTTCATTTAACCAAATGTTCAAGTCCATTTTCTCACAAATTTCCAACAAAAGATGGTACAAGGCCCATATACACATGATACCAAAATCCATGAGAGAAAAAAAGAAAACCAGTACAGTGTTGTTACCAACCAAAACCATACCGCAGCATCCTGCTATACACAACCATAACCTGCACAAAGCCACACTGAAAGGGACAATTCAGTAACGGTCACATTTTCAAATAAAATTCAAGAACAAGTTCTGTTGTTTATATGATATATATATATATATACATGTAACCAAGAGGCGTGGTGGGGGGGGGGGGGGGGGGTCGGACCAAAAAACCATTTTCCCTCATCATTCTTCTGGCTAAAAAACATCTCCGTCATCGTCTCTTCCTTACTGCCAGCATAACGTTCCCTACCCTCTTTCCTTGCTACAAATAAGCTACCTTCATCACCATCACTATCCCCAAGATAGAATCCTCTTGACTTCATATCATCACTTTCTTTTCAAACATTACCACCGCCCCAAAGCTTTCACTGTGTGTAACCTGCAAACAAACACACGACACACCTAAACTTCTGAACAAAACCACAAACTCCCTCAATAATCTCACTATCACAAACACTCTGTTTGCTTTATATACACGGCGAGAAATACGAACCACTTCCGTTTCTTCCATGGTGGCCATTGCGTAGTGACAGTGCTGATGTATTGAGAAGGCACCGAACATCAAGTTTGGTTCTTTGATGAACAACAACATTTAATGTTGTACTGTCCTGCTGCAAATTTCGAAACCGAACTTCATTACAATGATACAAGATGGTGTGTGGTACGAAAGGAAGCAACAGACGATGGGATGATGGTTCGATCTATTAGGAACGCCAACAACTTCAGCTCATGATCCGTTGGCCATTGTGAATGCATTTCAACATCACAACCTGTAACTTCATTCAACCACCCGATTTCATACCTCAACATCCTTCTTCCATCTCGAAACACACCTCCATTCGCAGAAGCCAATCTCATAATCGTCACATACCCCAACAGCAGATGAAGATGGGTGAGCAACAGCGAGAATAACAGAGTTTTGTCATAGCAAATTTGCACGAGCAAATGTACGCAAATTGAGGAAATACGCAGACAAGAAACAATACGGACATTAACAAAACATTGACACAAGTTCAGACGCAAATAAGATTCACGTCAACACACGCAAAGAAAGGGACGAACCTGTCGAAGGAGCTCACTTCACCGCGCCGGAATCGGAAC
Organism: Lathyrus tuberosus; assembly: GCA_022829125.1. Taxonomy (NCBI): domain Eukaryota; kingdom Viridiplantae; phylum Streptophyta; class Magnoliopsida; order Fabales; family Fabaceae; genus Lathyrus; species Lathyrus tuberosus. Next base: position 14,701,963 of record JALAZF010000055.1, read on the forward strand.
TCGCCGGACTAGCTCCGGTTATGTGAGTTTTTCTTGAAATTCTTCATTTTTTTTATACTGTTTCAACGCTTGTGCTATGATGATTAAAACCCACATGATAATTGTTTGAGCTCATACTCCATGGCTGTTTTATTTTAATTGTTAGAGCTTTTGGGTAGATTTTGAAATGTTTATATTTGTACGAGTTTTGTGAGTTAGGGTTCCGGTTTAGAATAGATTTAGAATCATGAATTTTGTTCGATTATTTGATTGAGGAGCGAGGTGTGGGCGCGAAAGGGATGATGAGGGGATGACGGCGAGAGAGAGGACGAAGGAAGTATCAGAAAGACGAAGAGAATGAGATTTGAGACGAGGGTCAATTGGATTGTAGGAATTTCTTTTTGCAATATCCGCATATTAGTTTTTGATCCGTTTGGGCTTCACTACGGCCCATAATCTCCACACCACCCACCATTTTTGTTCATCAGTATCCTTATTGTGAGGGTCAATGGGCCGTGTGACCCATGATGATCCATATATCATACACACTCTTACTATGCACCACCTTTGGAGTTTGTAGTTGCTTTATTTTTTTTCACTTTATATTCTGTGTTCTTTTTGTGTGATTGGGCTTAGAGGAGCCCGTGAAGAGATGAGGTTTGTAATACCCCAAAATTTGCTCTCCCCTTTTGTCATCATAGCATGGCATTATCATTTATCATATCATATCCACCTCATTAACATTACATTGCATTTAACATAGAAAAATGAAGCATGGCATCCTTCTTACCATCAGGGCATGTGATCAGGTGGAAGGTGGACAATCAAGGAATCATTCAAAGCACAAAAAGGTCAATCAAGTTGGCTCTAGGCAAGCCAAGAGGTCTCTCATGTCTCATACTATCTCAATTGATCTTCCAAAACCTCAAGGAAGTGAGATTCAATGGGAGATTGAAGCACTACATCTTTCACTATGCAAGAGGTTCAAAAATTGAAGGGAAACCCTCAAAAGAGATAGCTCATTGATTCAAAATCATTCTCAAGTGGCATTTCTCATCATCCTTTAAGAGGATACACAACATACTCTGAGGAATTTGGATTTGGAAGATGTGCAATTTCCTCCTAACCAGAGAGGGTCAAAATTAGGGTTTCTAATAAAATCAGGATATCTCTGATTTTTTGGACAAAGCTTGTTGTCATGATATTCTACATGTTCTTAAGTGTATGTGTATGGAAAATTGCCTCTCAATTGGTTTTGGAAGTGTTTCAATTGGAAGAAAGATAAAAAATCAGGGAATTTGGGGCCAAGTCAAATAATCAGAGGAAAAAGTCAACTCTTGACCTTTTGAGGCCAAATTCATGAAATTCATGTTACATATGTCCAATGTACAAAATTTGGTCAAGAAACTCCAAAGGAATCATGAAAAAATCAAGATGTGGAAAGTTGCCATTTTTGGAAGAGGAAGGGTTACTAAAAATAGCAAGTTTTGGCCATTTTGCATCAGAATTTGAACCAAGGCCATTCAAATTTGGAGTACCAAATGAAAATTCCACTCTGCCTCAATGAAAGGCCTTGCTTTAAGCTTCAAATCCATGTGTGGAACATCTCCATTGGATAAAAAATGAGGGAGATATGATTGATCAAAGTTTGAGCAAAGTAGGTTCAAAACTAGGTCATGACCAAGATTTTCAGGGCACGCGCGCAGTCATTTTAACAAACATGTGGTGGGCCAAATGTCCACTCATTTTACTCATGGTTAAAGGCTTCAAATGAAAAATCTTGCAACATCAAAGTTGTTCCCCTATGTGAGATCTTCAAGATTGATGTTCATGATTTTTTCATTTGATCAAAGGACAAGGAGTTATGATAGCTCAAAGATTGGTCAACACAACTGAAAATCCATGCCATGCACACCTTGTCTGTAAGCCAAGTTGCTCGCCACACAGCAGTTGCGATTTCCAATATTTCAGGTCATTTTTGAGCAAGATAGAGTTCTAATTTCTAATCTTGTTTCACACCAAACTTGTAGTATTACACTTCTTCTTTCCAATGGTCCCAAAACATCATCAAACCATTCACTAAATTGAGAGATTTTCACCTGCAAATCACAATGCTTGACACTGATGCATTAACAGCTTGGTGCACGATTTTTGCTCAAGCTTACAACAAACACTTGTGTACTTTTGTTTCTTCATTTGGACAAACCTTGCTCTTACCATGCATGTACATCATAGCAGCCATACATCAAAGGGGAAAGTGTTTGAACAAATAGCTTGTGCACTAAGTAATGTCATGCTGCAATGTCATAACATCATCTCATCACCACTGATTCACTTCTTCCTCACCATAGCTGCTATGAGCTCACCATCACTATAGTTAATCTCACCAACTCGTGCCACTAACCTCCTCACTCATTCTGTTAACTCAGAACTCAGTTAACTAGCTCAGTTAACTTGAGTTCTAACTGTCAACCATATGAGTTAATTCTTAACCAGCCACATAAATAGAAATCTCACACACATTTGAGAGGGGGATTCATTTTCACGATTTTCACCAATCATCCTCACTTTTTCTCTCTGAACTTTCTCTCTGAGTTCTCTCTTATTGCACGATTCCTTCTTCATCTAATCATCTTCACTAGCAAGTATTCATTATTGTTCAAGAACAAGCTGAAACAAGGTGAATTCCTCAAGAGATATCTCATTTCAGATTTGATTTCTTCTCCACTCTCAAGCATATACGAGCATTTATTTTGCTCAAGCAAGTTCAAGAGTTCAAGTTCTCCCCTCTGGTTTTCTGAAGATCCAAGAATCTCCACGTTTCAGGTTCTTATTTCTCCAATTATTTTGCATTTTAGTCACTGATTATAGCTTGTTTGGTGTTGATAATAGCTTACTAGAAGCAATGTGACATTTCTGGCTAGTTGATAGACCTCTTAGAGGTATAGATCCAATGTTAGGGCAAATGTGTTTCTGTTCGATTCTCTCGTTTCATGAACTTTTTGTGCGTTTTATCACTGAATTCGTGCTCTACGTAAGCTCAGCTTCATTTTGGTATCATGTTTGTGTATTTTGGTGAGGTACGAAGGTTGCAGACGGTGGTGATTGACCGGAGAAGGTGACCGGAGGTCTCTCTCCGGCCGGTGGTCTTCCTGTTAGGGTTTATAGCCAGATTGTTTGTTAACCGTTTGATGTTGTTGATCTAACGATCCAAAACTTGCCAGCACATAAAAAAATCATGTGCACCTCACGTGTTTCTTTTCTGATTTCATTTAAACTATGTGTGATGTGGTACATGATAGTAAGGGTGCTCATGCGCGTGTGTGTGTTGATTCCAACTACTTTGACCATGAATTGACTTTGACTTGATCCATTGGCTAAGAATGAGTCAATTTCTGTTGACTGAAGTGCATGATTGTTATGGTGTTTTGCGCAGACTTGGACCTATTCAGATTGATAATTACACCCCCATGTATTGAAGCCCAATGATTTTGAACTGTGACTTTGCTATGTTCATACCCCCCTTCATTTTGCATTCATTTTTTATTTTTATTTCTTTCATACATGTTTCATTTCTAATTTTTAAAAATACCAAAACATATTGGAAAATTCTACAAAAATTCATGTGTATTCTTAAAACATTTAGGAAATTTTTCATGATTTTATTTTCTGATTTTATGACCTTTTTGCCCCTGTTCCATAATTTTCTTTGAATTTCCACTTAGATGCATTCTAAGCATGATACATGAATTTGTTTAATTTTGTTCTTGCTCATTACCAACTATTTTGACATGATTCTTTTTGAATTGATTCACTAATACATTGAAGCATGTTAGATGATTTTTGTTTGACTTTTTAGGTCACTTTATCATATGTCTTGATGCCTATATTTGCTCCACTTTGCATGATGTTTCAATTTGACCTAATTGCTTTGTTTGAAGTCATTTTGCTCTGAATTTTTACATGCTATCTTGATGTATGATGCATTTCTGACCTAGGCATTCCAATGATATGCTAGCATAATTTTCATGAATCCATTTGGTCTTTGTTTGATGCATCACATTGGATGTATAATCCATGGCATGTCATTACAACTTTAGTGCATGTTTACATGAATTCTTTTGTGCACATTTGTATGAGCATTTGCATATGTTATGAGCCATTCATATGATATTATAGGTCTTTGGCACACATTATAGGTCATCTTTACATGTTCATTTCAATTTGAACTTTGTGCATCATTAACATGTATTGTTTGCACTTTCTCTTTGAACTTTCATTTCAATTCTTCTTATATTACTTCTTGAATGTCTTGAAGTTGATTCATAAATACTTTTGAGATGTTTATAAACCATTTTCCATTTAGTTTCAATTCTGGTTGTTGATTTACATGTTCCATTTATGCATGTCCTCTTCATTTCTTTCCATCTTTCATCTACCCCTTCTTCTTGTAACATGTTTAAATGCTAATGGGTGATGATTGTTGCTTATTCACTTGCACTTGTATGATAATAACCATTGGTTTCCATATGATGTACATTCTGATTGTGGCTCTAGGATTTGGTTTCTCATTTAATTCTTTTGAGTTTCATGATGCATTACATGTTCTTTTACTTCTTATACTTCTTATACATGTTTACTAACCATGTAGGGGCTTTGGTAAGTTTCAATTGAGTGTGGATAAGGAATCCACATTCAAATTCTATCCTTTCTCTTTTACAATTCCATTTTGTGTTTTGTTGAGCACTTATGTGCTTTCTTTTAATAACTCATTACTTTCCCTTTTTTGAATTACAATTCATCTTCTACTTTGGAAGTGAATTGTTTAATTCTTTCTTTCTTTAGACTTTAGGTTGAAACCTCACAAACCTTAGGATCACTCCCTTAACTAATCAATTAGGATTGAGTCTTAGTCCATATAGATTTTTACCTTTATCCTCCCTTGAGTCTCTTTTCTCATCTCAAAGAAAATGCAAAATATCCAATAAAGGTAGGCATTTATTGCATTTAGGCCTTTCATATAAAGAAAAGATTATAAGGGGTCTTCTCTTATAATCTTAGAATGTGTAGCATATGCCCCATCTTGGGTCAATGTGTTAAACATTTGATCTTGTATGAGGGACTTAAATGCAATACTTGTTAAAGGTACAAGTAATAAAAACGCTTCTTCATTTCTTAATCAACAAAAATACTTGATAAATACAAGTATGCTAGTGTGTTTGAACCTTGATAATTGGAACTAAGTGTGAGGGTCTTCTTCACCCTTAGTGTGCTTTCTTACCCATTCCATCTTGGAATGTGAGAAGGTACACATTCCAATGACTAAGATTCAGATACACTATCATATGCAAACAAATGAAAAAACTCTTAAAAGACAAAAACAAACAATAACGTCTTTCCTTCGGGAATTCTTTTCTCATCTCATTCATTCTCAACGCACGAACGCGCTTCTACTCGTTCTCTTGCAAGATGGTAACGCACTCGGACCAGCGAGCCTGCAACACCTGAGCTAGGACGTAAGCCGTTCTCTAAAAAACACAGACAATCCATCCCTAGTGAGGGGAACTACGTCGCTCTGATTCTCATGTTCCCGATGAGATACGTAGGCAGTGGGGTAGGGCCCATGCGAGCACTTCTTTTATTTTCCCTACATTTGTTTCTCGTTCCTTTTCCAGTTCTCTTTTCGTTCCTTTTCCAGTATTCTTTTCCATCACCTTTTGATCGAGACAAGCAAGCGTGGATCCCATCGGGTACGATGGACGCGAGGGGGTGCTAATACCTTCCTCTCGCGTAACCGACTCCCGAACCCATTTCTCTTGGTCGCAAGACCATGCTCTTTCCTTCTCTTCAGGTTTACGCGGTGTTTCCTTTCCCTCTCTTGGGATAAATACACATTGCTGGCGACTCTGTTTTGGTGCCACTTTCGCGTTTGTACTAGGATGAAAATCCCGGGAGCGACAGCTGGCGACTCTGCTGGGGATCGAACCCAGAATCTCTGGTTTCCTTAGCGAGTCCATCCTAGCGCTTGTTTGTTTTTCTTTCGTTGGGTGTTTACTGTTGTGCTGTATTTACTGTTTTATTGTATGGTTATTTACTGTTTTACTGTACATTACTGTATTTACCGCATTTTAGCATTACATATCATATATTATATTGTGTTGCACTGTTTTGTCTGTTTGGCGGGATGGGTGTTCTGAGAGATAAGCCCACTACCAAGGCTTGAGTACATACATAGGTATTAGAGTGGATAGTCATGACGCTTGCGTGGTGGTGACCACGTATTGTTGTTCATGAGACCCACAACCAGACGAGGTTCTATCAGGAGCTTTCTGCTACTGCATGTTATGCAGGCCAGTGGTTATTCTCTTGAGGAACTGTCGACTCTGGTGACCATTCCCGAGGACTCAGTTGCGGCACTCCTCCCGAGTTGTGACAGTGGCAGACCACATTCCGTGGCAAACCCATTGCACATTCTCGATCCGAGGACCCAATGCTGGGAACTTGCTATAGGACATCCCTTTTTGAAAGAGAATCAGCGGAGGCACTCCTCGATTGGCGGTAGTACTGTACCCTGAGGGATGAATGTACTATTGCTTCTCGACCTCAGTGCCAGAAGCTGAGGACCTTTTTGTTTTGGAGAATCAGTTGAGGCCTCCTCGATTGATGATGATGCCAAACCAGAAATGGTGAACGTATCATCATTTCTCGACCTGAGAGCCCGGGATATTGAACATCCTAGTACCCACATGTGAGAAGGGCGGGTTGTTTACAGGTTTGCAGGTAACCATGACCTCCTACATACCCGGTTTTCTATCATCATTGCACAAAAAGGAAGTTTCATCCTATTGTATTCAGATGGTTCTTATCTATGGTTCTATATTAGTCTCAGAGCTACACTGACACCGTTCACAGTTCAGCACAGACACCTGATTACCTGATCACATTGCCCTTTGCATTGCATTATCATATCCTAACATACATGTTTATTTATTTCTAGGTGCATATATTACCCTTGATTCCAGTCATCAGGTCCCTGCAAAGATGAACACTAAAGAGAGGAAGAATATCATCAGCTATAAGTTCCTTACGCCTACTTTAGGCCCTATTGTTATGCTGAAGGGAATGGCGAGCCCTGCAGTACGAGAAGCTTTTGAAGAGAAATATGGGTGGATTTTATCTGTGGTCCGTAATGTCAGTGATTATGAAGCCAGAGGTCTCCATACGTTGATGCAGTTCTATGATCCGCCTCTGAGGTGTTTTGTATTTCCAGACTATGTGTTGGTTCCTACCTTGGAGGAGTATTCCAACATGTTGGGGATTACTATCAAGGAGGAGCCCCCTTTCTTTGGATCGGTGGGGGATCTTGACTTTGGGAAGTTGGCTGGTGCTCTTTATTTGAGCAAATCAGAGTTAAGTGACAATGTCTCCAACAAAGGAAAGATTCGTGGTTACAAGCTGGAATATCTGATTAAGAAGGCCCAGGAAGCAGCTAAAGGCGAGAATTGGCTTGTTTTTAATGCTTTGTTAGCCCTTTGTATATACGGCATAGTGTTGTTTCCCAACGAGCCGGATTTCATTGATACGGATGCTATACGAATATTCATGATGAAGAACCCGGTGCCAACGCTACTGGGAGATCTTCACTACTCATTGTACAACCGAAACGAAAAGAAAAGAGGAGGGATAATTCGTTTTTGTGCACCCTTGTTCTATAAGTGGTTTGCGGGCCGTTTACCACAATCAGGGGCTTTTGTGGATTCCAAAGATTCTCTAGAGTGGAAACAGCGTTTAATGGGATTGGTGGCCAAGGACATCGTATGGGTAGATCATGGGCTGATTGGTAAGAATATTATCCACAGCTGTGGTAAGTTCCCTAACGTTCCACTGATAGGAAGACTGGGTGGGATTAACTACAATCCTTCTTTGGCCATTCGACAATTTGGGTATGCCCTGACGGGTCCGCCTATTAAGAGAGATGTGGAGGAGTCCCTCTATTTTCATACATCAGATGGTTGGGAAGCAGCACAGAAAGCTTCTGAAAGCTGGGGTAGCATACTGAAAAAGGGGAAAGTTGCTCTAGGAAAGCCTAACAACCGGGTTTATCCAGCATATGAAGAGTGGGTGAAGAAAAGAGTTGAAGATTTTCTCTTGCCTTTTGGTAAGGCACCCCTTTTGTATCCGGAGAATGAGAAAGCAAGAAGCACTGCTACTGTGGAAGAAGTTGACAAGTTGCAAGCCTTGGTGAAAAAGCTCCAAGGAGAGAATTCCGAGTTGAGTAGCCATCTTCAGAATGCTCTACATGCCAACGAAGAGCTGGAGCGGAAAGCCCAAGATGCTGAACAAATCCTAACTGCAAAAGAAAAAGACTTTGCTGGAAGAGCACAACATTTCCGAAAGATTAGTAAAGGTGCTGATGATGCTACTCAAGCCCACAAGCAAACCAAACAGGCGTTAGCACAGACCAAAGAAAAGTTAACAAAGTTTCAGCACGCTTGGGACGAAGTTAGGATAGAGAATGCTGAATTACAGGAACAGTTGCAGATTAAGGACGAAGAGCTTGAAAAGGCGCATGAGCAGAGGAGAAAGTATCGGGAAAGCCTCGGTAAGAGTCAAGAACAGCTAGAAGAAGCTAGAGGTGAGCTGAGGAGTGCCAAGAAAGAGCTTGAAGAAGTCATGATAGAAAAGGAGATACTCAAGACGCAAGCCGGCATAAAGAGACACAAAGGAGTGTGCGATGACGAGGCTCTGATGCTGCACATGGGTTCTTTAACTGAAGCTCTTGAGAAAAGGGATGTCTTGATCAAAGAAATGATTGAAAAGCCGAATCACCAGCGTACCCGTATACTTTTTGAGGAGATCAAATACTCAAGTGATAAGCTGAAGGATGTGGAATTGTCAGACTGATGTTCTTTTCCTTATATTTTGTTATTAATGGTTACCATCAGGCTTGTTGATGGATCCATTTTTCCTTGTATTGCATTTGCGGATGAGCCTTTCTTAAATGTACTTGAATACTTTGTTGAATGAGTATGAGCAGTTTTATTCAGAATTATTCCTTATCAGATAGCTGCACGAGCACATGACCACGACACGTCTCTTTATATCACAATTTCTGGTCTTCAGATTTCTGTGGTTGGATTGGAATCAGGGTATAAAGCACCTCGGAAATGACAAACATGGCATTGCATGGCATTGCATATCATTTTGCATTTTTGTTACATGCTTTTCAGGTACTCGTTGCAGGGACTCTAACCTTTATTTGGTTTCAGGCAGTATAGCGGAGAGTCATATTCACCGATATTCGACGCGAAGGAATCAAGTAAGAATCATGGATCAAGTGCAAAGTGATTTGGCTGAAATGGGGGCGCGTATGGACCAGTTCATGACCCTCATGACTGGCATGGCGCAAAATCAGGAGAGATTGAGGCTTCTGGTAGAGCGTCCAGATAATGGGCCCGAAGGTGATCAGCATGATAATTCACAGGGACATGGCATCCCTTCTCCCGGTGGCAACCCTCCTCCTGGTGGTAACAATCGGGGTAATGGAAATGGTAGGCATGCTGGTGTTACTCTTGAAGATACTCTGGAAGACCAATTTACTCTGCTGGATGCTGATGTGGGTAATCAAGGGGATCGAAGGTATGATGAGTTAGCAGAGAAGATCAGGGCCATAGAATGCAAGAACTCTATGGGTATTGATGTTACCAGCTTGGGGCTGGTCTCAGGAGTCAGAATTCCCCCTAAATTCAAACCTCCCACTTTTGATAAGTATCACGGCAATGCGTGTCCCCAAACGCATCTTCAAGCTTACTTTGGGAAGATTTCAGCCCATACGGATGACGAGAAGCTATGGATGCACTATTTTCAGGACAGTCTGGCGGGGGCGTCTTTGACCTGGTACATGAAGTTGAGTAGAGCTGCTGTGAAGAATTGGAAAGATCTGGCAGAAGCGTTCCTGAAGCAATACCAGTATAATATTGACATGGCGCCCAACCGCACCCAATTGCAGGGATTGTCCCAGAATGCCAAGGAGAGTTTCAAAGAATATGCACAGAGGTGGAGGGAAATGGCTGCCCAGGTTCAACCTCCCTTGTCAGACAGAGAAATGGCAGATATGTTCATGGGCACCTTGCAAGGGGCCTATCTGGATAGATTAGCTGCTTGTCCGTCGACTGGATTTGCTGATATTGTGATTGCGGGAGAAAGAATAGAAAGTCTGTTAAAGCTTGGAAAGATCCAGGATGTGAGTGGGGCTGGCTCTTCGGGGACGAAGAAACCGTTCGCTAGTAACCAGAAAAGAAGAGAAGGTGATACGAATGCTGTGTTTAGAGGACGAGGCAGAGGGCGTTCTCGAGCTTATTATCAGGTAGATGCTGTAACAATCCCCACACCGTCTGTTCAGAAACAACAATCCCAACAACAAGTTCAACAGCAACAACCTTTTTTCCAGCAAAGGTCTAGACAGAGGGATCGTAAGATGGATCCTCTCCCTATGACTTATGCCGCGCTGTTGCCCCGGCTACTCGAGTTAAAGTTGGTAGAACTCCGTACTATGAAAGCTCCGGTTGCTGGAAACCTGCCACCTAACTTCGATGCTAATGCTCGTTGTGAGTTCCACTCAGGTGCTCAGGGGCACTCCATTGAAAAATGCTGGGCTTTCCATCATAAAGTACAAGATTTGATTGATGCTAAAGCCATCAATTTCTCTCCCGCTCCTAATATTACTCAGCATCCCATGCCTGATCATAGTGCAGCAAATGTGTACGCTATTGAAGATGGGAGGAGATTGAATTTGGTGTTAGACGTTCATCAAGTGAAAACTTCTTTGTTGGTTGTAAAAGATCGTTTATTGAAGGGACAGGTGTTCCCGGGCTGTAATCAAGATTGCTCTGAGTGTATGAATCAGGAGAACGGCTGTGATAAGTTGAAGATGGGTTTACAGAATCTGATCGATGAAGGATGTCTACAGTTCGACAGAGTCGTGAAAGACACTGATGAGATATCAACCGTGACCATCTATTACACTCCCGCTGAGATTCAAATGCCGGTCAATGCAGTTCCCGTGGCGAGTGTTGTGCCAGAAGGGCCCAGTCCTGTCACTATCACGGTGCCAGGACCAATTCCGTTCACATCTACGAAAGCTATCCCATGGCACTATGGGGCAGATGTATATTACGAAGGTAAAAAGCAGGAAGTTGAGCCGTCAGTCAGCCCAAATATTGATAATGTAGGGGGTGTAGGGGGCTTTACAAGGAGTGGAAGGTTGTTCGCTCCCCAAACCTTGAGAAGTGATAAGGAGGTAGAAGCTGCAGCAAAGGCTAAGGGTAAACAGGTGGTTGAAAGTGCGCCTACACCTGAAGCAGAGACAAAGATTATTTTTGATAAGGAAATGGAAGAATTTATGAAGATAATCAAGAAAAGCGATTATAAGATTGTGGACCAACTGAATCAGACCCCTTCAAAGATTTCAATCTTGTCACTATTGATGTGCTCTGATGCGCACCGGCAGGCGTTGTTGAAAGTGTTGAAGAGTGCGTACGTGCCACAAGAAATTACTGTTAATCAGCTCAAGGGCGTAATCTCCAATGTTAATGTCAGCCATGGCTTGGGCTTTACAAGTAGAGATTTGACTGTTGAAGGAAGAAACCATAATAAGGCTTTGCATATCACGATGGAGTGTAAGGGCGCAGTGTTATCTCATGTACTGGTAGACACTGGTTCATCACTTAATGTCTTGCCCAAGAAGGCATTGATGAAGCTGGAAGTTGATGGTTTGATCTTAAGGCCTAGTGAATTGGTGGTCAGAGCATTCGATGGGACCAGACGATCTGTGTTTGGTGAGGTGGAATTGCCCGTACAAATTGGACCACAGGTATTCAAATCCACGTTCCATGTAATGGACATACAACCTGCATATAGCTGCCTATTGGGACGCCCTTGGATTCACGGAGCCGGGGCTGTTACTTCTACTCTACATCAAAAGCTGAAGTATGAGTTTGAAGGGCAGGTTGTGACAGTGTGTGGGGAGGAAGACATCTTTGTGAGTCACTTGTCCACATTCAAGTACATTGAAATGGATGGGGAAATTCATGAGATGCTGTGCCAATCATTTGAAGCAGTCAACATTGACGATGCACCTGAGTCTTCTTCTGTACCAGTTGGGGCTGGTACCTCCATTTCATCTTACAAACAAGCTGTCGAAGTCGTCAGGGCAGGCAACGCCCAAGGTTGGGGCCGGTTGATAGAGACCCCAATGAAGGAAGACAAATTTGGTATTGGTTATCATCCCTCTACAACTTCAGATGCGGGGAGCAGGGGACCCATTACTTTCAATAGTGGGGGAATTATCTACATGGACCAGTCTTGTGCAGCCACGGAGGATAGTGTTGACAGTGATTGTGACCTGGACAACTGGGTACGCCCTCATGTTCCGGGACAACAAGTGCAAAACTGGTTCGTTGAAGAAGTCATCCGGGTTACTCTTCAGACAGAGTAATTTTTCTTTGTTTTTTCTAACCATAATGCATGACAAAATCTTGCGCTCTGCCCAAGGCGTATAGATTCATTTGTAGGGCCACCATGGTTGCATTTGCAATGTTTAATCATTAATAAAGGATGTTTTGCAATCAAATTTTGTTCTCTGTCTTTCAGTTTTTATTTTTGCACAAAAAATATAAAATGGCAATGTTTCATTTTCTTTTGTTTTGCTTAAAAATAAATTCTAAAATAAGGCATGAACCCGTTCATGCAGACTTGATCCTCCGGATACCACTGATAACGATTTTGATATGGCCATGTATGACTTTGACAATCCGATTTATCAAGCCGAAGAAGGGGATGGGAAAGATTGTGAACTTTCTGAAGAACTGGCCAGATTGTTGAAACAAGAGGAAAGGGTCATCCAGCCTCATCAGGAGACTGTAGAAATCATCAATATTGGTACCAAGGACGCCAAGAAAGAGATCAGGATTGGTGCCAGCTTGCAAGCAGATGTGAAGCAAACTTTGACGGAAATGTTGCGCGAGTATGTTGACATCTTCGCCTGGTCGTATCAAGACATGCCGGGGTTGGATACGGATATTGTCGTGCACAGGCTACCATTGAGAGAAGAATGTCCGCCAGTCAAGCAGAAACTTCGTCGGACTCACCCCGACATGGCCTTAAAGATTAAGGAGGAAGTCCAGAAGCAGTGGGACGCTGGTTTTCTTGCTGTGACAAAGTATCCTCCATGGGTAGCCAACATCGTGCCAGTACCGAAGAAAGATGGAAAAGTGAGAATGTGTGTGGATTATCGAGATCTTAATAAAGCTAGCCCGAAAGATGATTTTCCACTACCTCATATTGATGTGCTGGTCGATAATACAGCTCAGTTTTCAGTGTTCTCATTTATGGACGGTTTCTCCGGGTACAACCAGATCAAGATGGCACCTGAAGATATGGAGAAGACCACGTTCATTACTCCGTGGGGTACATATTGTTATAAAGTAATGCCTTTTGGGTTGAAAAACGCAGGGGCAACGTACCAGCGGGCGATGGTGACATTGTTTCATGACTTGATTCATAAGGAGATCGAATGTTATGTAGATGATATGATTGCCAAGTCGAGAACAGAAGAGGAACATCTGGTTAACCTGAAAAAGCTGTTTGAAAGGTTGAGAAAGTTCCGTCTGAGATTAAATCCAAACAAGTGCACGTTTGGGGTGCGTTCTGGAAAGTTGTTAGGTTTCATTGTGAGCGAAAGAGGAATCGAGGTTGATCCTGCCAAGGTGAAAGCAATACAAGAAATGCCTGAACCGAGAACAGAAAAAGAGGTTCGTGGTTTCTTGGGTAGATTGAACTACATTGCAAGGTTCATATCTCACCTAACAGCCACGTGTGAGCCAATATTTAAATTGTTAAGGAAAGATCAAACGGTCAGGTGGAATGACGATTGCCAATTGGCATTCGATAAGATAAAAGAATACTTGCAGGAACCTCCGATTCTAATGCCTCCAGTTGAAGGGAGACCGCTGATAATGTATCTGACAGTGCTTGAAGGTTCCATGGGTTGTGTTCTCGGTCAACATGACGAGACAGGTAGGAAGGAGCATGCTATTTACTACCTGAGCAAAAAGTTCAATGATTGTGAGTCCCGATACTCAATGCTTGAAAAGACATGCTGTGCGCTTGCATGGGCCGCTAAGCGATTGAGGCAATATATGGTTAGGCACACGACCTTGTTGATTTCAAAAATGGATCCTATCAAGTACATTTTCGAGAAACCAGCATTGACAGGCAGAGTTGCACGGTGGCAAATGGTCTTGACAGAGTATGACATTCAGTACACTTCACAAAAGGCCATCAAAGGAAGTATCTTGTCCGATTATCTTGCGCAACAGCCGATGGATGATTACCAACCCATGAAGTTTGACTTCCCTGATGAGGACATCATGTTTCTCAAAGCTAAAGACTGCGAGGAACCACTTCCGGAGGAGGGGCCAGACCCTGAATCCAAATGGAGTCTGATGTTTGATGGGGCTGTCAATATGAATGGGTGCGGAGTTGGAGCAGTTCTTATCACGCCGGAAGGTGTTCATATGCCTTTCACTGCCCGAATAACTTTCGGATGCACCAACAATGAAGCAGAGTACGAAGCTTGTATAATGGGGATCGAGGAGGCGATTAATCTACGGATTAAAACCCTTGATATATTCGGTGATTCAGCTTTGGTAATCAATCAAGTGAAGGGGAGTTGGTACACGCACCAAGCAAATCTAGTGCCGTATAGAGATTATACGAGGAGATTGCTGACATTTTTCACAACAGTGAAACTGTACCATATTCCTCGAGATGAGAATAGGTTCGCGGATGCCTTGGCCACTTTGTCTTCCATGATCAAAGTGCAAGGATGGAACCATGTACCTAAGATTGAGGTATCCCGCCTTGACAGACCAGCATTTGTGTTTGCGGTCGATGCAACGTCTGATGACAAGCCATGGTTTCATGACATTAAGTGTTTCTTGAAAAGTCAAGAGTACCCGTCCGGGGCATCGTCCAAAGACAGGAAGACGTTGAGAAGGTTAGCTGGTAGTTTCTTCTTGAATAAAGATGGCGTGCTGTATAAAAGAAATTTTGACACAGTCCTGCTTAGATGTGTGGATAGACATGAAGCAGACTTGTTGATGATTGAAGTGCACGAAGGCTCTTTCGGTACTCATGCCGGAGGGCAGGCAATGGCTAAAAAGTTGTTAAGGTCGGGATATTATTGGTTGACTATGGAGTCAGATTGTTGCAAATATGCCCGCAAATGCCATAAATGCCAGATCTATGCAGACAAGGTGCATGTGCCTCCAAATCCGTTGAGTATCATGTCGTCGCCTTGGCCGTTTGCCATGTGGGGCATTGATATGATCGGAAAGATTGAGCCTACAGCTTCCAATGGTCATCGTTTCATCTTGGTGGCAATTGATTACTTCACCAAATGGGTTGAAGCCGCATCCTATGCCAATGTTACAAAGCAAGTGGTCGCTCGTTTCTTAAAACGGGATATCATTTGCCGATATGGAGTTCCCGAAAGAATCATTACTGATAATGGTTCTAATTTGAATAATAAGATGATGGCTGAGTTATGCCGGGACTTCAAAATCGAACATCACAATTCTTCTCCGTACCGCCCAAAGATGAATGGCGCGGTCGAAGCGGCCAACAAAAATATCAAGAAGATTGTGCAGAAGATGGTTGTCACGTACAAAGATTGGCATGAGATGTTACCATTTGCTTTGCATGGGTATCGAACGTCGGTACGCACGTCCACTGGGGCAACCCCATTCTCACTCGTATATGGTATGGAGGCAGTGCTACCGGTTGAGGTAGAGATTCCGTCCCTCAGAGTCATGATGGATGTTAAGCTAGATGAGGCTGAATGGGTACGAGCCAGATTTGATCAGTTGAGCCTTATTGAGGAAAAGCGATTGGCGGCTGTATGTCATGGGCAACTATATCAGCGCAGAATGAAGCAGGCATTTGACCAGAAGGTGCGTCCTCGGGTTTATAAAGTCGGAGATGTAGTACTCAAAAGGATCCTTCCTCCCAATACAGATCACAGGGGCAAATGGACTCCTAACTATGAAGGTCCATTCGTGGTTAAAAAGGTCTTTTCGGGCGGAGCTTTATTGCTTACAACCATGGATGGCGAAGACTTTTCATCCCCTGTCAACTCGGACGTAGTCAAAAAATACTTCGCATGAATAGACCCGCTGGATAATAAAAATAAAAAATCCAGGCAAAAAAGGGCATCCCGGCGAACCAAAAACAGAATAAGGTTCGGGAAAAAATTAGGGATATAATTGAAAAAAAAATTGTACACCCGGTAAGTTGAAAACCCGAAAGGGCAACTTAGGCAAAAAAGGGTATCCTGGTGGATCGAAAACCTGAAAGGGCGGTCCACACAAAAGAGGGATTTAAGCGAATGACTACAGTCTGAGTTATCTGTACCCATTACCGTTTGAACAACTGACGTTCTGAAAGATAGGAATCGGTCCGATCATTCCTCAGAAGGCAAGGTCGGGGAGTTTTGAAGACATACTGGTCATAACAGAATGGAAACTCAGTGGAATTCCGTTTTCACATTGCTATTAGGATAGTTTCTTTTCTCAATTTTCAGCGATCACCTCTTTCCAGGGATTGCTTCCAGATGTAATTGCCTATTCTGGGCTCTCAGTCAATAAATTGAATTTCAATAAAAAGCTTTCTATTTTTGTTTTATTGCTTTGTTTGCAAAAACGTCCTAATTGTTGATAAAACATTGCATTTGAAAACATGGCAGCCTTGCAATAACATGCGCAGAAAAAATATTTGAAATTACTTCGAATGTTGAATACTCCCGGATGGTGGATTCTAGCCACGCAATATTCGGGGCATGTGGGCATATTCTTTTGTTGCAGGTAGCAGGTGCAGATGATTTTAAGCACAAGACCAGCAATAAATCACCCCACGCAAAAAACTGGGGCAATTATGGGTAAGGAGATCGGCGTTCATCGTTCGGTCGACGATTGTTCATAACGGGTCGATATCAGTGAATTAAGTTCAACTGGGTACCGTTGCATCTTATTAAGTCGATTCTCTCATACAGTATTTCCAACAGCTACAAGCTTTTCTATGACAATAACAGTCACAGGTTCCCCAAGAGAGTGGTCTCGTCGACACCGAAACTGATGGTCATTATCCCCAGCGAAGTCACAAGAGTTTGAAGAGGCTAGATCTTCTGTAAAATCCTCTTATGACATCCTCTTCGGGGATAAATTGTTGGTTTGCCCAAGCATGGGGCATGTTTGTTTCCCCAGCATGAAGTGTTGATCATCCCCAGTAGAGTTTGAGGACAGTTGGTCTTCTGTAAAATCCTCTCGAAAGGCATTCCCCAACATGAGACGTTTTAAAGCAGTTTTCTCCAACAGAGTTTGTTATAAACCCGTCATCCCTAACGGAATTGTCTAAAGGGAAGCTCGCCTAACATGGGGCATTGTGGTACTTATCCTAAGCTTGACAGTCATATTCTTCAGCAGAATACTGTGGATTTGCTTTGGGTTTCCCCAACAGATCTCTAAGGACTCTTTCCTAGCAAGTTGCAGTGGAATGTTCTAACCAGGATTTGCATATCCCTGGCAGAGTAGCCCTGATACCCAGCAAGATCGTATCTCTGGTCATGGTATCCCCACAGAGGTCAGCATCGAATCTTGTCAGCAACTCCCAGCTGAGTTGTTGTTCTTCCCGCAGAGGTTATCAGATCGACAGAATCTATTCCTCAACAAGGATGGTACAGTCTTTCCCCAGCTGGGTCAGAAGGTTGATAACCCCTACAAAGGGTCTTGGATTGGATAGATCCCCAAGCAGAGTTTTTTTTACGACTTTTCTTCCTTAGCAAGACGCCATGCAAAGAAATTCTTATCCCCAGCGGAGTCGCTGTGACCAGAATTCATTCCCCCAGCAGATGAAGTGATTACTGGCAGATTTATTATTCTTCAGGTCCAATTTATTTTTGGCAAACTTGACAATTCGAAGCAGACGGATTGTTCATTTATTCTCCAGCAGAGATACTATCCTCTCAGGAACCTCTAAAGTCAAATCATTGATCATTGTTCCTCAGCAGAGTCAGCAGAGATGTCTGGCGCAGAGGCAGAGAGTAATTCGATTTTAAAATTCTAAAAGTCCAACAGTGGATTGGCAAAAGTCCGTCTTCGGGTGGCAAAAGTCCAACAGTGGATTGGCAAAAGTCCGTCTTCGGGTGGCAAAAGTCCAACAGTGGATTGGCAAAAGTCCATCTTCGGGTGGCAAAGCAGCTAAAAGTCCAACAGTGGATTGGCAAAAGTCCGTCTTCGGGTGGCAAAAGTCCAACAGTGGATTGGCAAAAGTCCGTCTTCGGGTGGCAAAAGTCCAACAGTGGATTGGCAAAAGTCCGTCTTCGGGTGGCAAAAGTCCAACAGTGGATTGGCGAAAGGTCCATCTAAGGGTGGCATATTCCAAAAGTCCAACAGTGGATTGGCAAAAGTCCGTCTTCGGGTGGCAAAAGTCCAACAGTGGATTGGCAAAAGTCCGTCTTCGGGTGGCAAAAGTCCAACAGTGGATTGGCAAAAGTCCATCTTCGGGTGGCACAAAGCAGCTAAAAGTCCAACAGTGGATTGGCAAAAGTCCGTCTTCGGGTGGCAAAAGTCCAACAGTGGATTGGCAAAAGTCCGTCTTCGGGTGGCAAAAGTCCAACAGTGGATTGGCGAAAGGTCCATCTAAGGGTGGCATATTCCAAAAGTCCAACAGTGGATTGGCGAAAGGTCCATCTAAGGGTGGCATATTCTAAAAGTCCAACAGTGGATTGGCAAAAGTCCGTCTTCGGGTGGCAAAAGTCCAACAGTGGATTGGCAAAAGTCCATCTTCGGGTGGCACGAAGCTGCAAAGTCCACCAGTAGTGTGGCAGGCCAGTAGTCGTCTGGAATTGTATAAAAGACATTATTAAAGTCCACCAGTAGTGTGGCAGGCCAGTAGTCGTCTGGAATTGCATAAAAGACATTATTAAAGTCCACCAGTAGTGTGGCAAGCCAGTAGTCGTCTGGCGTCGTTCAAAAAGACATTTCCAAAGTCCACCATCAGCGTGGCAAGCCAGTAGTCGTCTGGCATCGTTCAAAAGACAGATCTCTCCGACGTTTCATCGAAGATTCAATCCAGCAGTCTCGTTGGGTTTATATCCCTTTTCTTCTTCATCACCCAGAGCAAATTTTTGGTTATTTTTGGTATTCAATCACTATATACCTTGAAAGTCCGAAAGCATTTGCTTTCAGGCATTCAGGTCTACAGCGCTTGAATAGGGGCAGCTGTAATACCCCAAAATTTGCTCTCCCCTTTTGTCATCATAGCATGGCATTATCATTTATCATATCATATCCACCTCATTAACATTACATTGCATTTAACATAGAAAAATGAAGCATGGCATCCTTCTTACCATCAGGGCATGTGATCAGGTGGAAGGTGGACAATCAAGGAATCATTCAAAGCACAAAAAGGTCAATCAAGTTGGCTCTAGGCAAGCCAAGAGGTCTCTCATGTCTCATACTATCTCAATTGATCTTCCAAAACCTCAAGGAAGTGAGATTCAATGGGAGATTGAAGCACTACATCTTTCACTATGCAAGAGGTTCAAAAATTGAAGGAAAACCCTCAAAAGAGATAGCTCATTGATTCAAAATCATTCTCAAGTGGCATTTCTCATCATCCTTTAAGAGGATACACAACATACTCTGAGGAATTTGGATTTGGAAAATGTGCAATTTCCTCCTAACCAGAGAGGGTCAAAATTAGGGTTTCTAATAAAATCAGGATATCTCTGATTTTTTGGACAAAGCTTGTTGTCATGATATTCTACATGTTCTTAAGTGTATGTGTATGGAAAATTGCCTCTCAATTGGTTTTGGAAGTGTTTCAATTGGAAGAAAGATAAAAAATCAGGGAATTTGGGGCCAAGTCAAATAATCAGAGGAAAAAGTCAACTCTTGACCTTTTGAGGCCAAATTCATGAAATTCATGTTACATATGTCCAATGTACAAAATTTGGTCAAGAAACTCCAAAGGAATCATGAAAAAATCAAGATGTGGAAAGTTGCCATTTTTGGAAGAGGAAGGGTTACTAAAAATAGCAAGTTTTGGCCATTTTGCATCAGAATTTGAACCAAGGCCATTCAAATTTGGAGTACCAAATGAAAATTCCACTCTGCCTCAATGAAAGGCCTTGCTTTAAGCTTCAAATCCATGTGTGGAACATCTCCATTGGATAAAAAATGAGGGAGATATGATTGATCAAAGTTTGAGCAAAGTAGGTTCAAAACTAGGTCATGACCAAGATTTTCAGGGCACGCGCGCAGTCATTTTAACAAACATGTGGTGGGCCAAATGTCCACTCATTTTACTCATGGTTAAAGGCTTCAAATGAAAAATCTTGCAACATCAAAGTTGTTCCCCTATGTGAGATCTTCAAGATTGATGTTCATGATTTTTTCATTTGATCAAAGGACAAGGAGTTATGATAGCTCAAAGATTGGTCAACACAACTGAAAATCCATGCCATGCACACCTTGTCTGTAAGCCAAGTTGCTCGCCACACAGCAGTTGCGATTTCCAATATTTCAGGTCATTTTTGAGCAAGATAGAGTTCTAATTTCTAATCTTGTTTCACACCAAACTTGTAGTATTACACTTCTTCTTTCCAATGGTCCCAAAACATCATCAAACCATTCACTAAATTGAGAGATTTTCACCTGCAAATCACAATGCTTGACACTGATGCATTAACAGCTTGGTGCACGATTTTTGCTCAAGCTTACAACAAACACTTGTGTACTTTTGTTTCTTCATTTGGACAAACCTTGCTCTTACCATGCATGTACATCATAGCAGCCATACATCAAAGGGGAAAGTGTTTGAACAAATAGCTTGTGCACTAAGTAATGTCATGCTGCAATGTCATAACATCATCTCATCACCACTGATTCACTTCTTCCTCACCATAGCTGCTATGAGCTCACCATCACCATAGTTAATCTCACCAACTCGTGCCACTAACCTCCTCACTCATTCTGTTAACTCAGAACTCAGTTAACTAGCTCAGTTAACTTGAGTTCTAACTGTCAACCATATGAGTTAATTCTTAACCAGCCACATAAATAGAAATCTCACACACATTTGAGAGGGGGATTCATTTTCACGATTTTCACCAATCATCCTCACTTTTTCTCTCTGAACTTTCTCTCTGAGTTCTCTCTTATTGCACGATTCCTTCTTCATCTAATCATCTTCACTAGCAAGTATTCATTATTGTTCAAGAACAAGCTGAAACAAGGTGAATTCCTCAAGAGATATCTCATTTCAGATTTGATTTCTTCTCCACTCTCAAGCATATACGAGCATTTATTTTGCTCAAGCAAGTTCAAGAGTTCAAGTTCTCCCCTCTGGTTTTCTGAAGATCCAAGAATCTCCACGTTTCAGGTTCTTATTTCTCCAATTATTTTGCATTTTAGTCACTGATTATAGCTTGTTTGGTGTTGATAATAGCTTACTAGAAGCAATGTGACATTTCTGGCTAGTTGATAGACCTCTTAGAGGTATAGATCCAATGTTAGGGCAAATGTGTTTCTGTTCGATTCTCTCGTTTCATGAACTTTTTGTGCGTTTTATCACTGAATTCGTGCTCTACGTAAGCTCAGCTTCATTTTGGTATCATGTTTGTGTATTTTGGTGAGGTACGAAGGTTGCAGACGGTGGTGATTGACCGGAGAAGGTGACCGGAGGTCTCTCTCCGG
The DNA here is from genome assembly GCA_022829125.1 of Lathyrus tuberosus. Classification (NCBI taxonomy): domain Eukaryota; kingdom Viridiplantae; phylum Streptophyta; class Magnoliopsida; order Fabales; family Fabaceae; genus Lathyrus; species Lathyrus tuberosus. The sequence continues at coordinate 14,723,760 of JALAZF010000055.1, forward strand.
CCGGTGGTCTTCATGTTAGGGTTTATAGCCAGATTGTTTGTTAACCGTTTGATGTTGTTGATCTAACGATCCAAAACTTGCCAGCACATAAAAAAATCATGTGCACCTCACGTGTTTCTTTTCTGATTTCATTTAAACTATGTGTGATGTGGTACATGATAGTAAGGGTGCTCATGCGCGTGTGTGTGTTGATTCCAACTACTTTGACCATGAATTGACTTTGACTTGATCCATTGGCTAAGAATGAGTCAATTTCTGTTGACTGAAGTGCATGATTGTTATGGTGTTTTGCGCAGACTTGGACCTATTCAGATTGATAATTACACCCCCATGTATTGAAGCCCAATGATTTTGAACTGTGACTTTGCTATGTTCATACCCCCCTTCATTTTGCATTCATTTTTTATTTTTATTTCTTTCATACATGTTTCATTTCTAATTTTTAAAAATACCAAAACATATTGGAAAATTCTACAAAAATTCATGTGTATTCTTAAAATATTTAGGAAATTTTTCATGATTTTATTTTCTGATTTTATGACCTTTTTGCCCCTGTTCCATAATTTTCTTTGAATTTCCACTTAGATGCATTCTAAGCATGATACATGAATTTGTTTAATTTTGTTCTTGCTCATTACCAACTATTTTGACATGATTCTTTTTGAATTGATTCACTAATACATTGAAGCATGTTAGATGATTTTTGTTTGACTTTTTAGGTCACTTTATCATATGTCTTGATGCCTATATTTGCTCCACTTTGCATGATGTTTGAATTTGACCTAATTGCTTTGTTTGAAGTCATTTTGCTCTGAATTTTTACATGCTATCTTGATGTATGATGCATTTCTGACCTAGGTATTCCAATGATATGCTAGCATAATTTTCATGAATCCATTTGGTCTTTGTTTGATGCATCACATTGGATGTATAATCCATGGCATGTCATTACAACTTTAGTGCATGTTTACATGAATTCTTTTGTGCACATTTGTATGAGCATTTGCATATGTTATGAGCCATTCATATGATATTATAGGTCTTTGGCACACATTATAGGTCATCTTTACATGTTCATTTCAATTTGAACTTTGTGCATCATTAACATGTATTGTTTGCACTTTCTCTTTGAACTTTCATTTCAATTCTTCTTATATTACTTCTTGAATGTCTTGAAGTTGATTCATAAATACTTTTGAGATGTTTATAAACCATTTTCCATTTAGTTTCAATTCTGGTTGTTGATTTACATGTTCCATTTATGCATGTCCTCTTCATTTCTTTCCATCTTTCATCTACCCCTTCTTCTTGTAACATGTTTAAATGCTAATGGGTGATGATTGTTGCTTATTCACTTGCACTTGTATAATAGTAACCATTGGTTTCCATATGATGTACATTCTGATTGTGGCTCTAGGATTTGGTTTCTCATTTAATTCTTTTGAGTTTCATGATGCATTACATGTTCTTTTACTTCTTATACTTCTTATACATGTTTACTAACCATGTAGGGGCTTTGGTAAGTTTCAATTGAGTGTGGATAAGGAATCCACATTCAAATTCGATCCTTTCTCTTTTACAATTCCATTTTGTGTTTTGTTGAGCACTTATGTGCTTTCTTTTAATAACTCATTACTTTCCCTTTTTTGAATTACAATTCATCTTCTACTTTGGAAGTGAATTGTTTAATTCTTTCTTTCTTTAGACTTTAGGTTGAAACCTCACAAACCTTAGGATCACTCCCTTAACTAATCAATTAGGATTGAGTCTTAGTCCATATAGATTTTTACCTTTATCCTCCCTTGAGTCTCTTTTCTCATCTCAAAGAAAATGCAAAATATCCAATAAAGGTAGGCATTTATTGCATTTAGGCCTTTCATATAAAGAAAAGATTATAAGGGGTCTTCTCTTATAATCTTAGAATGTGTAGCATATGCCCCATCTTGGGTCAATGTGTTAAACATTTGATCTTGTATGAGGGACTTAAATGCAATACTTGTTGAAGGTACAAGTAATAAAAACGCTTCTTCATTTCTTAATCAACAAAAATACTTGATAAATACAAGTATGCTAGTGTGTTTGAACCTTGATAATTGGAACTAAGTGTGAGGGTCTTCTTCACCCTTAGTGTGCTTTCTTACCCATTCCATCTTGGAATGTGAGAAGGTACACATTCCAATGACTAAGATTCAGATACACTATCATATGCAAACAAATGAAAAAACTCTTAAAAGACAAAAACAAACAATAACGTCTTTCCTTCGGGAATTCTTTTCTCATCTCATTCATTCTCAACGCACGAACGCGCTTCTACTCGTTCTCTTGCAAGATGGTAACGCACTCGGACCAGCGAGCCTGCAACACCTGAGCTAGGACGTAAGCCGTTCTCTAAAAAACACAGACAATCCATCCCTAGTGAGGGGAACTACGTCGCTCTGATTCTCATGTTCCCGATGAGATACGTAGGCAGTGGGGTAGGGCCCATGCGAGCACTTCTTTTATTTTCCCTACATTTGTTTCTCGTTCCTTTTCCAGTTCTCTTTTCGTTCCTTTTCCAGTATTCTTTTCCATCACCCTTTGATCGAGACAAGCAAGCGTGGATCCCATCGGGTACGATGGACGCGAGGGGGTGCTAATACCTTCCTCTCGCGTAACCGACTCCCGAACCCATTTCTCTTGGTCGCAAGACCATGCTCTTTCCTTCTCTTCAGGTTTACGCGGTGTTTCCTTTCCCTCTCTTGGGATAAATACACATTGCTGGCGACTCTGTTTTGGTGCCACTTTCGCGTTTGTACTAGGATGAAAATCCCGGGAGCGACAAGGTTCACACCACCATCTAAATCCAGCGCCCCCCTTTTTTTTATTTATTTAATAAGCTTCATTATTAACTTGTTTTTTTTTTAAATCTTGGATAGGTTTTTGATAGTTTTTTTGATTAAGTTATTAATATAGCTTTTGTAAATCCTTGTTAACTATGTTATTTAGATTTTTACTTGGATTCTCATCTTCGGTTTTCATTATCATTTCAATTTTTATTTAGGCCAATGACACAAATCTTAACCTTGTTGATTATTTCAAATCAATAAGTTTTGATAAGGGTGAGGCCACTTTTATTTATTTTATTTTGGTGGATGAAAGTAAAAATCTAAGATTGTCGATTTATCGATTAAATCTTGATTTAAACGAGACCAATTTTTTTTCATTCCGATGCTATTTTTGGTCGATGAAAGTAAAAACTTAAGATTATCGATTCGTCGATTAGATCTTGATTTAAACGAGACCAATTTTATTTTCATTCCGATGCTATTTTTGGTCGATGAAAGTAAAAATTTAAGATTATCGATTCGTCGATTAGATCTTGATTTAAACGAGACCAATTTTATTTTCATTCCAATGCTATTTTGGTCGATGAAAGTAAAAATCTAAGATTGTCGATTTATCGATTAAATCTTGATTTAGACGAGACCAACTTATTTTCTTTCTATTTTTGGTCGATGAAAGTAAAAATCTAAGATTATCGATTCATCGATTAGATCTTGATTTAAACGAGACCAATTTTATTTTCATTCCAATGCTATTTTGGTCGATGAAAGTAAAAATCTAAGATTGTCGATTTATCGATTAAATCTTGATTTAAACGAGACCAATTTTATTTTCATTCCAATGCTATTTTGGTCGATGAAAGTCAAGAATCCGAGATTGTCGATTTATCGATTAAATCTTGATTTAGACGAGACCAACTTATTTTCTTTCTATTTTGGTCGATGAAAGTCAAAGATCCAAGATTATCGTTCTATCGATTAAATCTTGATTAAGACGAGATCAACCTTATTTTTATTTCATAATCTTTATTTAGGCCGATGACGGCACATAAATCTTGACTTGGATCATGTCAAATCAATAAAGTATTGATAAATGTGAGGCTACTGTTTATTTATTTTTGTTGGTCAATGAAAGTCAAATATTAAGATTATCGATTTCTCGATTAAATCTTGATTTAGACGAGACCGATTTTATTTTTCATGTCGTTTCCACTTTCTTTATTTTGGTCGATGACATAACAAACATCATGGTTTGGTTGATTTCATTGAGTTGATAAAACTTTGATCAACATGAGACCACTTTCTCTTTATTTCAGTTTCTTTACTATTTAGTCAATGAAAGTCAAGAATCATTGATTATCGATTTCTCGATTAAATCATGATTAAGACGAGACTATTTCTATTTTATTTCATCTCATATTTAATCATTGTCTAACATGTTTAATTCTCACTTTGCATTGATATCACGATTCTCACCCATATCATTATCTTAATTCATGTATTATTGTATCATCGTATTTACCTTATATCTCTTTATCTTGATAATCTTTACAACTATTATATTTCCTCATTCCAAAGGAAGGTTAAACATGTTGACTCCTAAAGTCATGACCTCCCACCTTAACTTAAGTAACCTCTTAGGAGAAAACTTCAATTTCTTGGCCTCATCAGAGCCATAGAAATTACAACTAGCTTTAGGAGAGAGTTCCTCAACTCTTAGTGATATTCATCATAATGAATTTATCACTTCCCCTGCTAACTAACCTTTAGCATAGAACCCTTTAGCAAACATAAGATAACATTAGCAAGAGGCTCCCGTAGGGTACTACGGACGTTTAGGGTGCTAATACCTTCCCTAAGCGTAACCAACCCCCGAACCTTAGATCTCCCCCTTTTAGGTTTTTCTAACGATCTTGAACCTTTCCTTTGGATAAATCAAAGTCGGTTGTAAAAGAAAATGATGCAAATTAATTAATAATTTGTTATCCAATTTTCACCGCAACAGTCTCCAAAAAATTTCTTTGAATGCTTCTCTTTATTCAAATCAGAATCTGATTTGGTCAAACTCTTTGAACTCTTGGTTGTAGTAAACTCTTTGGCCTTTTTCTCTCTTCATGCTATTGTGTATGATGTTTAAAACTGAAAAACCTGAGCCTTTCCCTTCTCACACTAATTTTGAAATTGAACTTGCATGGTCATTCTCAATGGCAGAGCTTTGGTTGTTGTGAAATTTGAATCTCTGCTGTGAATTTTGTCTTATTATCCAAATTGATGTTAAGGTTTTCTGCTGTTAATCTGTGGTTCTGCATTGTTTCCCTTTTTGAATTCTGAACTGTGATGTGGTGTCTCTCTCATTCTGAAATTCCTTCTGCATTGTTTTGAATTGGATGTGTGATATGCTATGTGTGCAAATGTGACATTGAACTGGTTTGGACTTGCTGAATGTATACATGTGAATTTGTTATGTTAGGCATGATTTGAATTTGTTGTGTGACACATTTAAAATGTGAAGGTACATGGCTTGAAACTGTCTTGGATTGAAAGACTTGGCTCTTGATATTAAGAACAATTTGAGAACAAACTGCATTTGGGAGTTTGAAACTTTTTCCCTGTCTTAAGTTTGACACAACTTGGTGGTGCGTGACAAAACAGAGCATTGTATTGGTAGCAAGCTGGTACAAAAAGTGGGGTGATATGACTTGTATTATTCAGTAGGTTTTCAATTTGGAATTAAAAGCTTTGTAATTGAACACAATTGGGCTTTGCTCATTTGAATGGAAAGACCCTTTTTGAATTTGAAAGCTTCTCATGGGCCTTTGACATGAATCTAAGTCTTAAAATTTTAATTAAAATGGACTTGAGACATGAATTTTGGCCTTGGGATTTGGATTAGAGTTTGATTTTGCATTGTCTTCTAAGAATAGTTTTGACATGGTTTTGAATTGCTTTGTGTAGGTTGTATATATCATGAATTTGACAAAGATATTTGGAAGTCAATGGTTGACACGGCTTGAGGATGGTGAGGTTTGAAGGACGTGATTGAAGATGACGCGTGAGAAGCAAGATCGTGGCATGATGGAAGTGGAATTCTCAATCATGATGTTGAAAGCATGAAGCGTGAAGATGATGATGCTTGAAGAAAGTGGGAGTTAAAGACATGATGAAGACAACTTTAAAAAACCTTTGTAGTACAAACGACAAGCAAACTTGCAATGTAACCATGAGACGCATTTTGTTGTATTACTTTTATGCATCTTTGAATCTAAAAACTTTTTCATTTGAAACTTCCTCTTTAGATTCATGTATGAAATGACTTTTCTTGTGTGATGGAATTGGCTAGTGAGCATGTCCTTGTTAAAACTTGTATGACACCTTAGAATGCAATCTTTCTTTGTATTTCTTGTAAACATTCATGGAATCAAAAGGCAATCCTACTAAATGCACTCGTAGTTTGATAAGTTTGCAATCTTGGATCATGCAACTTATGTAGCAATCTATAGCTCACTTTTGAGTTCAATTGTTGTCACACCTTTATCATTAAATCTGCAAATTGTGACACTCTCTTCATATGGTGGCAACAAATTCACACTTCTTTTCAAACATCCACCTTAAATTTACAAGATCAAAAGATCACAAACTTCAAAAGTTGGATTCAGATGCCAACCATATTTCTTTTCGACGCCACTTGAAAAATGATTCAAAAACCATTAGCCCAAATTCAATGGATCGCCTTGAGAAACAAAGATCCATAGCCTAAATTCAATTTTTTTTAAAGCCAACATCATTGAAAACAAAGCCTCAGGGTCAATTAATGAATCAAACCCAATGGCTCCTCTTGACTTCTACTTTAAGGTGAAAACATCCCTCACACCACTTGCTAGTCCTGATGAGCATCAACACCAATTCACACCTTAATTCTTAATAGTTCAATGCTGGACAAAATCTTAGAGAGAAGGCTTAAAGTGAAAAGGGATAAACTCAACTGATTGTTCCTTTGAATCTTGATTTAACCAAACCTCCACTTCCTTGCATCAAACCTAATTTCAAAAAGAAACAAAACCACCATGCTAGAAGAAATTGGTTAGTTCAAAATATGTATGACTGGCCTATAATGATTATTCAAACGTAAATGACACCTAAGGGGTAAAATTTGGGGTATAACAGTTGCCCCATATTTAAATAGCTTCACCGGATGGCACGAGCGATGATAATCCTCGTGAAATCATGGTGAAAGGTGTTTAAATATAGCAAACCGATATTTTTTTCCCTTAGATGTAACATTATGCTAAGGACAACCAGAAGTATGCAAATGCTGACATGCCATGAACTTCTAATATGATGATATAATGGCATGATGGTGCAAAATGTTGACAAAACAAGACAAAAAGGACCGAGGTCAAACACCCATAAATGAGATTTACTGGGGATAATAGGCAACAACCAATAAGTAAGGCCTACTGGGGAATAAATAAGAAGTCCCTGGGGAAACGAAGAAACCAAAGGGGAAATCCAAGGGTCTTCACCGGAGGTGGCACTCAGACAAGTGTTCTCCACTGGGGATGATCCAGGGTGATGAAGTACAGGTTCAGATATGACTAGACTACCTCAGGGATAGCAAAGAAAAGGTAAGCAAAACTCTTCACTGGGGTGAAATCAGAAAGAAGACATGACCTCCACTGGAGATCAATTTGAAACAAAAGGATAGACACCCAACAAAAGATTTTTTGGGGATTTCTTATACTGAAGAATTCAAACGGGATCTTCAAGAAACGCCAAAAAAGACAGAGAAAGACACAAATTCTGCATGCGCCAAATGCTGATGATCATATGGACTTTTAAAGAAATATTGGTAATGGCCAATCTCAAGATGCCAATAATGATTGGACTTAGAAAACGTGTCAGTAGATACATGGACTTAGGATACTGATAATGATCAGATCTTCAACAAATGCCAATAAATACTGGACTTTTACGGGGATGTTGGTGATGACCAAAACTCTGCTGGGGGTAAGGTTGTAAGATGCTAATAATGATTGGACTTTGAAAATCACGCCAGTAATCACTGGACTTGTATACCAATAATGATTGGATGAAAACTATGCCAGTGGATACTAGACTTAAACGGTACCGATAATGATCGATATTTGAAACAATTCCAGTAAACACTAGACTTGAGATACCAATAATGATTGGATCTTGAGCAAAGAGACATGCAGTTATGACTGACCAATTAGGATTAAATTTTTAAACGATGTCGGTAATCACCGGACTTAGGAATACCAATAATGATTGGATTTAAAGGTAATGCTAGTGGACACTAGACTTAGGATACTGACAATGATCAGATCTTCAACAAATGCCAGTAAGTACTGGACTTAACAATACCGATGATGATCGATATTAGAACATGCCAGTAAACATTGGACTTTACAAATACCAATAATGATTGGGTTTAAAAACATGACAGTGAACACTGGACTTATACGATACCGATGATGATCGATATTAAAACAATTCCAGTAAATACTGGACTTAACGAATACAAATAATGCTCGGCCTGATGACAAGGGTTAAACAACAATTGGGACATTACCGGGGTTGCATAGTGATGACTAAGCTTCCTAAGGAATATGGATAATAATCAAATTTTGACGCATGCTGGTGATAACCGAACGCAAGCAGGAAACAGATGACGACCCACGAACTCAAAAGGATACTTACTGAGAACATGTCAAGGCAAAAGAGGTAAAGACCCAAAAGAAACACATCAAATGCTAAAATGCACATGATATGGGATGATGCGAATGCTCAATGATATGCAAGAGTCAACTCTGACGAGAGGCAAAGAGACTGGAGAACAGGGGAAATGAATAACATATCCACTTCAACGAGCCACACTAAATCTGAAGAGAATAGTCGTTCAAGGGTCTAATAGGAAATGTTCTTCTTTCACCTGAGAAGGTAAAGATTTTCCACTTTCAACAAACATTTGTGGATGATACTGGGGAGAAGTCCTTTGCATCATGGTAATCAGCCATTACTGAAATGTCCAATCCAAGAGGTATTGCCAGATGAACTGCTTCATTGTGGAATTACACACCAGATGGTTTAACAGCGCTTTCGTCATAACAAGAACCACTATGGAAGCATATAATCTTACTAAATCGTCCTCAGAGCCAGAGTAGGTTATGTTTTCATTGTGTCTTCACAAAAATTTGTTTTTATTTCAAAAATTTTCCGCTTTCAAAACCATTATTAATAAATAAACAAAGTTTTACATAACAAGAAAAGCGTAGGGAAATGATAAATATCCAACAAATGAATGGTTCAAAATCTGATTTTATTAGAATGGCAACTTACAAATGGAAAAGTTCCATGGATCATTACAATTAGGAAATGGCAATAAGAAAAAGGTTACATTGTATTCAATGACCACTACTATCCCTAATGACTAAGAATCTTCCAAAGCCTTGCTGTTGATGAGAGCGAATGAGCTTGAACTTTTGCTTGAATTCCTTGGTATTGGTGACAACCCTTCTGAAATAGTGAAACACCTTTTGTCCCTAACTTTTGCCTGGACCGCCTTTTCGGGTTTTCAATCCACCGGGACGCTCATTTTTGCCTAGGTCTCCCTTTCGGGTTTTCAACCTAGCGAACTCTTTCTTTTTTATTTAATCCCTAACTTCTGCTTGGGTCTTCTTCATAGGTTATGACCCATCGGGATACCCTTTTTTGTCTAAGTCACCATTTTTGGTTTTCGACTTAGCAGGCTCTTTAGGCGTAATATTTTCTTACTGCGTCAGCATTTACAGGGTGTGAGAGTTATTCATCATCCATCATCGTAAGAATTAGGGAACCTCCTGAGAATACAGTCTTTACCACAAATGGGTCTTCATAATTAGGCACCTATTTCCCACGTATATCCCTTTGAGATGGCAAGACCTTTTTTAGTACGAGTTCCCCTTCTTGGAATTCACGAACACTGACCTTCTTATCAAATTCCCTTTTCATCATCTTCTGATATAAATGACCATGACACATCTCAGTCAAATATTTCTCATCGATGAGGTTTAGCTTATCATATCTTTCTTGGACCCACTCTGCTTCATCAAGCTTGGTCTCCATCAGAATTCTCAAAGATGGTATTTCTACTTCAATGGGAAGAACAACATCCATACCATACACCAAAGAAAAGGGGGTTGCCCCTGTCGAAGTTCGAACCGAAGTTTTATATCTGTGCAAGGAAAATGGAAACATCTCATGCCAGTCCTTATAAGTCTTGACCATTTTCTTCAAGATCTTCTTGACATTCTTATTAGCAGCTTCGCCAGCTCCATTCATCTTGGGACTGTCACGGTGAGAATTGGATATCAAGCTATTGATTAATTTGAATCGCAAATCATTTATTTCACCACCGGTCTTTGATTTATCCAATGGAAGGGAGAAAGATCGAATAACCCACAGTATGCAATGCAAATGAAAAGCTAGAGAATCTAAGGTTCAGGGGTTGGTTATACCTAGGGAAGGTGTTAGCATCCTAGAAATCTATAGTACTCTACATGAACCTCTTGTTTTATTATGTTATCTGCTAATGTTATCTGTTTGCTAAGGGTTAAAGGATATAAAGATCTAAAGTTCTATTCCTAAGTGTGCTCGACAAGATATCACATCTTGTGCCTACATATCCTGTCGGGAGTGGAATCAGAGCACTTGTAGTTCCTCTCTGAGGGATACTAAATTTTGTTTAAAAATGGTTTAGGAGAAAAGATGAGTCGTCATCTTAAGAACCACCACATTTTTCAGAATGTTCCTTTGCTTCATCTTAGGAGAAAGGCTCCAACTCGGATATACAATCGACGAGTATGCCTCATACCTCTTCTAAGTGGAAAAGGAATCCATATCTTGTTTGTATTGTGGGGTATGCGATTGTATGTCTCTTCTTTGAGATGATTCACATCTAATTCTCTTGTGTGGAGAATTAGGTTAGCTAAAGATGTTAATTGTCTAATCAAGATATGGGGGGACTAACTTAGAAAAATCTATCCCAAAGTTGTCTAAGAGAGCTTATCTTAAAGGGTATAAAAACCTATGGGCTATATGAAATGCACATGAAATGCACCATGCACGATAAATGATTATCATGCATTGGGTTTTCCCTTGGATATAATGCAAGCAATATAAATATGCATAAAAGTATAAAGCTTAAAGGTCAAAATTATGATAGACGTCATTGATTAATCAAACAAAGGGTTGAATTTTAATCGTGTACACTAGCAAAGTGGGCTAGCTTTGTGTATAGTGACCAAAAGGGTTGGTGGCGATGCTTAAAAGCAATCGACTTACATGGGTGGAAAATGGCTCGACGTTGGATCGAGAATTTTACCTCTTTTGAGAAAGGTTTAGAGTACAATAGAATGCAGACATCAAGTATAATGGTGAACAAACAATGCATAAGCATATGACATGATATAAATCAAGACTAAGGTTCTAAGCTTATTTTACAAACGTATGATTAGATTAAGCGTCTAATGAGGGATTTTAATAAGGAACAAATTATTAAGAAATTTTAATAATTTTAAAAGGAAAATAAAAGGTTTATTACATTTTCTTATATTTAAAAGTTATATTATATCACAAAAGTTATTATTAATTTAAAGGAAAGAAAAAAAAAGTTTTATTAAAGGTTTTTTCTTATTTATTAAAAAAGGGTTTTATTAATTTAAAAAAGTTTTTTTTTCTGTTAATTTAAAAAAAATTATTAACTAAAAGAAAGTTTATTATTGAAAGGGTTCTAATTTCATTAAAAAAGAGTTTCATTTTTATTTTTATAAGAAAAAGACCTCACACTTATTATAGAAAAAGTTTTATTTTAAAAATGAATTTTTTTTTTTTTGTTTAGAAAAGTTTACATTCTAATTAGAAAAGGTTTTTTTATTATTACTACTAGCGTCCAGACGTTAATGCACACACGTAAAAATATAAAAAATAATTTTTGTTTAATGTTAATTTAAATATTTAAATGTAGAAAGTTATTAATAAGTTATGTGAAAAATGATAGTTATAGTTTAATGGAAGTTATCATGAAAGTTACAAATTTTAAAATAAAGGAAAAATGGGTGGAAAAAAACTACACCAAATCTATGTTTTGCCTTTATATTAATATAGATTATGATTAAAAGGTTGTATTTTATTTAAAGAAGAAAAGGACAACGCAGGCAAAGGGAGAGAGGGTCTATCATAGACCCTCAGATCTCGACCGTGTGAGGTGTGTACCGTGATCGGATGGATAAAAGGCGAGGGTGCACGATAAGTGATGTGTGTGTGCATGTGTACGTGATTACTAGGGGAAAAAACAAAGAAAGGGAAAACAACAGAACACAGACTCTCTTCTCTCTCGTTACCCTCTCATCTTCTCTCTGCGTTGTTCATTCCTACCTCCGGAAAACCTAATCGCCGCCAAAGGGTTGCGAGAACCCTCGATCTCTCTTACCCTCAATTGTTCACGCCTCACTCTCAGAAATCTCGCCTGAAACCTAAATCTAATCGGAGGAACCCTAAGCCCCAAAACAAACCCTAAACCCCATGTTTTCAATAATTATGATGATTACATTTTACAAGGAAATTGCAACGATAAAGAAAGAAAAGCGACGGAGAAACGGAGGGAGGTGATGCGGTGAGGCCAGATCTCCGAGATTCCTCCTCACAGATAAGTCAAATGGACCTTCTTTTCCTTTTACTTGTGTTGCTGCCTCTATGTTTGCCGTTTGCGTCTGTGTGGTTTGCTTCAATCCCTTGGCCTTGCGTGTTGTTCCTATTGATTTCAATCGTATTTTCGCATTGAGATAAGGTGTTGAGGATTTTTGCTGTTGCGCTTTTTTTGTTTGAATTCTGAAGTGAATATCGAGAAAGAGATTGTGATGTTGTGAACTGTGATGTTGGTTCTTCTTTTCTACAACGTGTGTTATTTTGACTGTTCTGAAGGTGGTATTGTGATACTGTGAAGGATGTTCTATGATTGTTTTTTTTTGTATGTACTTGCTGCTTTTCTGATATGATGGCAATGAAGAAACTGTATGGTGGTATTTGGTTGAGTAAGAAGGTGATGGTTGTGCTCTGTTTTCCGTGTCCCTTACTTGATGAATAAGTGTTCTTATATAGTAGGCCTATGATGAATAACCAAAAGACTTGTTTTGGAAATCTTTGATGTTGTCTTGAAATTGTTTTGAATGCTAACAAATTATGGGCTGAGCATGTTTCTGTTTTGAAAGGAAAGTTTTTGAAAAGCTTTAATGATGCCTTGAAAACGTGTTTTCTATTGTTGGAAGGTCTTGAATCTTGTCTGACATACTGTTTTGGAAAGAAATATGTGAGTTATGATAATGTCCTTTCTGGTTTAGAAAAAATCCTGTAATTACTGTGACGTTATCTCGTAATTGTTGGTTTGATTTGAAAATGATGCCAATTATGTCTGATTCGAAAACATTCTGAGGCCTATCTTAATTCTCTTGGAACCTAATAAAATGCTTTTGATACTGTCTGTTAAAACCCTTTCCATTTTTATTGAAAATGTCTCGACATGTTTGGTAAATTCAAAAAAAAAACGTGCTTGCTCTTGTATTGGAAAAGAAAGAATGATGGATCTTGTTTAATCAGGTTTGGAACTTGATGGCTATTCTGGATTCTTGACCATAACTCTTTATGCTTCGTATGATTTCTTTCCCCAAAATTACACTTCCGCTGTAACTTCATATCTTCGTGTTTTTTTTCAGATCTTCTGATGATGGAACATATCCTGGCATGTGCATATCAACAACTCCATATCTAATTGCATATGATGTTTTCTCAATCTTGTGGGCGTTGGCATTATGGAATAAGAGAACATTCAATTGTGTTGGCCCTCTTGCAGACGTTCCAGCCTTTGAAATTTTCATATCCCATTATTTTGGGGTCAGTCTCTAACTGATAAGCAGGTACATACTTACTTGTCCAAGCACTGAAATCAGAACCACCAATTTTCTCTAATTTTCATAGTAAGAAGGTTTCCACTAGAAGCACCCTGATTTCATTTTCACAGTGACTTGTTTAGTGGCCTGACCATGTTTTGCTTGTCATTCTATGAATATTCTTGTCTGAAGCTATTTTGGAATCATGATATCTCGTTAAATGAATTTGATCTTCTTTTTTACTACCTACAGGTCCTGAACCAAGACATATGGCAAAGGAAGAACTTAAGTCTCAAGAGTTATTGATGATGGATTCATAATATATTCTAGAAAGCTGTGAGCCTCAGTTGCAACAAGGACTTCGTCCATAGTATCTTGTGAACAATGGAGTAAATTCTTGGTAGATTCCACGCACACTTTTCCAAACCTTAGTATCACCTCAATTTACTTGTCCATGTCATTCAGATAGGATTTAAGAACTCTTCTTCTTTTATATATTTCATTTTGTAAATATGGCATTTATTATGAATCAAGTTGTCAACTGAATTACGGAGCACGTCTTGAGTGTGATCTTTCCATGTATTCTTACAATTGGCCCTTTGTATCTAAGAAAACTCTTTTCAAAATGTGCCCGTGGATTTCTTTGTGAGAAATGGCTTTAGTCTCTTTCAAGACAACAATAGAAAACATCCTGTATAGCAAATGACTTTTAAGTTTAAAGTTTTAGGATTATGTTCAAGACTTGGACTCCCTATGTAATGATTTTGAAATGGGAAAAGATGTGAGTCTCAATAATTTTGCAATGACGTGGATGATTTGATCTTTTTATGACATAGAATTATTCAACTTGTATCCATTGCTTTTATGGAAAAGATGTTGAGTTTTCATTATTAACCTTGAATCTTGGAATACCTTGATGAAATTGAACCTCTTTGGAGCAAACTTGAAATCAACATTACAAACCAAATGGGTCTAAAGTGCTTTGGAACTTGAAATAAAACTAAGTCTTGCAAACTTAAACTAAAACAAAAGCCTTGAACCCAATTGAGTTTTCATGGGGAAATGTCGTGTAAATATAGCTTCTATTTCAACATGAACTTGAATTTTGTAAACAACATTTATATATTTCCATGAGTTTTGGAAAATGTAAGACATAGGCCTTTGTAAAATCTTGATGCAATGTTATGGGCTAAAATTTTCCAACCAACCGGTTATAACATTCCACTTCCTTATCAACAATGGTAGCAAACAAGAACTTAAGGATTTGTAAGGATTCTCAAACTTTTGCCAATGGTCAAAACATCTTGAACGTTTTAAATTCCAGATAATCTTCAAACTTGCTTGAAGGATACCTTGATAGCTTCAAGAAACACAAATATTCTTCTTGAAACAGAGGACATGAACTTCACACTGGAACCAAATGAAATAGAGTCAATGGAGTGATGTAGGAATTTCAAAACTTGATCTGGTAAACTTGTGACAACAATGGACTTGAACTCGTACTCTGGATTCCAAACTTCTAATTCCTTCCAAATTGAATCTTCCTTGATGAACCATCAGTAGAGAAAACAATATCTCTTAAACCTTGAGGAGCTTACAGGGGGAGATGCCATCTTATAGTGTAGCTTGACACACAATCAGTGACCAGTTTTCAGGGGACCACATTTCATATCAGATGGTATGAGGACTTAAAAACTGAGGAGTCTTGAGGGGGAAAAGACTTGGTAATGGCTTAGGGACCAGAAAGGGGAAGGGCACAATCTCACAGGAATCCACACACATCTTGCAAGGACCAGGGAACCTCCACAAACACACACAGCACAACCTTCAAGACCTTGAATCTTCTGCAGCAGTACCTGTGTTCACTGTAATGCTCCGTTTTGTCCGATTTATTTAATCGAGTCGATTTAATTATTTTTGTTTTTATATTATTTTATTATTGACTTTTGTGTGACCATATATTATGTTTATCGCTGTTTATGTTTTATCGCGTTTTGAGGGCGTTTGCGGGATATTTGAGTGTAGGGGTATTTTGGTCTTTTTACATGGTAAGATATTTTTCTTTATATAAGAAATAGAGATTTGAGAGAAAATAGATAGAAAGGAAAAGAGAAGAGAGAAAGGAAAACATGGGAAAAGAGAAGAGAAGAAGAAAACATGGATTCATCATCTTCTTCAAACTCCTCTTCGATTAATCGGGTAAGGGTGAGAAGTTTCGATTATATCTTGTTTGTGTATGTATATGTGTTGTTTGTTGTAATTGTTTTGGTTGTTTCACAACTTTTTCTCATTGATAATTTGTGATCATTTCGATAGAATCGATGTTTTAACGGTTAGAATTTGGAATAGATTGTGTAGAATAGCCGAGTAATGTTTGGGTTTAATTGAGAATACTCCTTAGTATGATTTAGGAAGTTTTGGATTGAGTTATATAGTTTGTGAGAGTTAGGGCAATAATGATGAAATAGTGAGAAGTCGATGTTTTCACGGTTGGAATGCGGAATAAGTTGTGTAGTATAGTCGGGTGAGGATAGGAATTAATCGGGAATGGTTGTTTGTGTGTTTTCGAGTGGTTTTGATCGAGTTTGGAGTTGGGATAAATTGATAAAATTATGTTTTAAAATATTTCAAAAATGGAAAATGTGTTGGATGGCTTTTTAATGGTGAAAATATTGTAGTATGTTGAATTCTGAGACCGGGGTTTTTTACGAAATCAAAATCGGAGGTCCGGAAGACATTTAACGGTCGAAAACTGAGTTTTTAGCAGAATCTGCGCATTCATGCGCTAACCCCCAGAATTATGCGTCGACTCATGATCTTCGTGCGCTGACCCGGGCGAAATTTCCAGGTTTATGCGCTGACCCCCAGCATCATGCGTCGACTCATGATCACAAAATTTTCCAAAATGTCAGATTTTGTTTTCTTCATAACTTTTGAACAGTAAGTCCGTTTTGACCCCCGTTTGAAGCGTTGGAAAGCTAATGAAATATTATTTATATTAAAAATGGTTTGGAGGACAGTAGATGATTTATTTAAGTCGTGGTTTTGTGAAAGTGTGGTGTTGTCTGATTTTTACCGTCGTAATTGTGTGCGGTTGATGTGTTATCATGTGATATGCTTTTGATATATAACGTATAGCTTGTGTGCTGTTATATGATGTGAATACATGTGATAATGATGTTGTTGTGTGGTAAAATACATTGTTTGATTGAATATCAATGTATGTTGTTATGATGTTTTGTGGGATTGTTGTGGTTGATGGTGAGTAATTCTTGATATGAATTAATATGAGTGTATATGCTAAAATGCTAATTGTTGTGGCTTGTGGATTATGATGAAATGCATTGTTTATATGAAATTCAATGTGTGTTATTTGGTGGCCTTATGGAAAGTAAATGCATTGTTTGAATTGATTTCCAATGCATGAATAATGATGATGAGATAATCCATATTGTTGATTTATGAAGATGCATTTGATTGTCATGAGTCCTTGTATGCCAAGCATCATGATATGCATTCTTGTGATGTCGTGTGCCTTTGTGGGGTGTGAGCGACAAAACGGTTCCAGAGGGAATCCGCTATAACATCGTGTGCCTTATACAAAGAGGTGTGAGCGGTCGGGTCTTGTGCCTTATACAAAGAGGTATGAGCAATCCATAAACATCGTGTGCCTTATACAAAGAGGTGTGAGCGACGGGAGAACATCGTTTGCCCGACGGGGAGTTACACTAAGTAACAAGCGATGATTCCAATAGTTCCTGAGTGAACTGATGATGAGAATGAGGGATGGATGGATTGGTACCGCATTGCATTGCATAGAGTCGTTGTGTCGGTCTCTGTGCATTTGCATGAATCATGAATGGATTGATTATGTGTGGAAAATTATGAATGGATTGATTATGTGTGAAAAATCATGAATGGATTGATTATGTGTGGAAAATCATGAATGGATTGATTATGTGTGAAAAATCATGAATGGATTGATTATGTGTGAAAAATCATGAATGGATTAATTATGTGTGGGAGATTGTGAATTGATTGATTATGTGTTGAGCTTGTGATAGCATTGGTGATTTGATATGCATTTGTGGTAAATGAATTGGTTATGGATGATATGTTTTATGTATAGACATATGCTATGTGATGTGGTGGTGTGTTTCCATATGTCATAACCTTGGTATGCCTTATGAGTGAATATGTGATTATGTTGGTATAATTGATATATGCTATGTTGTTGGATTATTAGAAATATGAATTGTATCTGTGGCATGCTATATGTATTAATATGTAATGCTTGTGGTGAGAATAATTATATATGTGAATTTTTATGTGTTTGCATATTATTATGCAATCTTGATTTAGTTATTATTTCCCACCCTTCTGCTGTGGTTTGATGCTCTATGAGGCAATTGCAGATTAGTGTCTTTGAGGCTTTTGTGAAGATTATTTCTCCATCCTTTTGTTGGTCTGTCTGCTCTGATACGTAACACGGGAGTCGGGGAACGCTTTTGTCATATATGTATACATTTGTTGGATCTATTTTGTATTACCTTTGTATGAATATTTTGATGTTATAAAATAATTTATTTTGTAAAACAAGTCAGTTATGGATCTTTCCGCTTTATTCCATAATTGAACTTTCCTTTTGTTGAAAAAAGTTTCCCTTTTATGTTTATTCCATTTTGTGTTATGTATCAAATTTATGAGCAGGAATTGTGTTTTCTTTCTTTAAATGTGGCATCCTTGTTTCTGTCTAAGAATAATAAATTTTTATTTACTCTGATTTATTTATGTATTATTTATTCGCGATGGGAATTGGGGTGTTACATTAGTGGTATCAGAGCAGGTCGGTCGGTCCGCCCAAGTTGTTGAGTCAGTTGGTGTGACAGTTGAATATTGTCGATGTTGTTTGTTCCTTAGTATGTGATATGTGTGTGAAACACTGTCAGTGCTTTCTGGTTTTCTAATCCTTTGTCGTCAGGATTGAGAATGAGATAAGTGAGGGAGAAGCTGGTGCTTCTCCAAGTTGCTTCAGGTGTGGAGCGTTGGCTCAGTGTGTTGTAGATTGCAAGATTGTAAGTGTTGTTTGGACAGTGTTGTTCCCGATTCTGAAGGGAATGTGGAGGTAAGGTTTATGTCAACTAAGGATTTGTGCCTTAGGTAGTTTTGTGCACAAGATGTAAGAAATGCTATTATAGTTTGGTAAGGACGGTTTATGCCCCATCATGATTGTTGGTTGTCTATTGACAAATTGAGGAACTGATCACCCTTAATCTCTTGTTGATAGTAGACAGAATTATGTTGGATGGAGTAGACGTGTCTTTCCAGCTTTGATAGTATGTTGTGTGAATCGTTTGGAGCTAAGTCAAGTCAGTACAGATTGTTTTGTTGAGTCGATGAAGATTCTAATATCGGAAGATGAGACGGATTAGAGGTTTTGGTATGTTGGTCCAGTTGAGAAGTCATTGAGAGAGAACGATTGGGTATCGTTAATGGTTAGTCTCAGAGAGTAGAGTGTGAACTCAAATTTGATGAAGGTGAGGATTTGAGGTTTGGATCTGCTAAGTAAGTAGAAGAACTTTTAGGACGTGAAACTCAAATGTTTGTTATGTTGTGATGATAGGGTTCTGGAAATTGGCAGGAAAGCCACAGTGATGGGTCGTCAGTTGTGCATGGTTTCAGATGTGTTTTTGGATGAAACATTAGTGTGTCGACTTGAAGAGGTCTAGCATGGTTGGTAAGCAAAAGGATGATAGCATGAGGTTGCGTGTTAATCAGTGAGTAGTATGGAAACTTGCAGTTGTATTCTGGATAGCTTGAGTTTTGAATTGTGACGAATCACGAACGATTTGAAGTTCCTTGATGGTATTACTTTTGTTATGGGTTGAGATCTCGTGTCAACAGAAACCTTGAGTGAGTTGGAACCCCGTGAGAAGAATTGGTATGGAATGTGGTAACCAGAGATTATTAAGCTATTTTGGATAAATTGTTTCGAGCTCAGAATGAATTTTGAAGGTTGTATATGTTATGGTTGTGGAGTATATGAATCGTATCTTCTATACTTGTTTGGATAAGTTTATAGTGATGTTTATTGGATGATATTCTGATTTATTTTAAATCAAAGGATGAATATGTAGCGTATTTGAGGATTGAGTTACAAGGGTTGAGAGAGAGAGCTTTCTGCTAAATTATCGAAGTGAGAATTTTGATTGAAAGAGGTTAGTTTCTTGGTTATGTTATTTCTGATGATGGTATTGTTGTGGATCTATCCAGAGTAGATGCAGTTCTACAATGAGAGACTCCGAAGTTGGTTAAGGAGATTAGAAACTTTTGTGCTCAGTTGGTTGTTACTGCAGGCTATGGAAGACTTTGCTAAGTCCGTACCTCTGTTATCTCAGTTGACTTGCAAAGGGTGAGTCGTTTGTTTTGGATGTTTGTTGTGAGTAAGTTTTGGTGAGCTGAAGTAGAGATTGACTACGGCTCCAATTTTGATTATGCCTGATCCTAATAAACTGTTTATGGAATTTTGGGGTGCGTCCTTGATGAGTGTAGTTAGTGTGCTAATGCGATAGGGTAAAGTTATTTCTTATGCTTTACGACAATTGAGGATTCATGAAAAGGATTATCCTACTCATTTTGGAGTTAGTTGTTTTTGTGTTGAGAATCTAGAGGAATTATTTTGTGTGTAATATATTTTTTCTGTTTCTATGAATTATTAATTTATGATTTTCTTGGGACCGAAATTTATAAAGGGATCTCCCGAAAAATTATTATCTTATTATTTTATCGAGTTTTTCAATTTTTTACATTGGCCCAAGTCGGGACCAGACAAATTTATTATTTTAGAGAATTTATTAATTTACTGAGTATTAATTTAAAGATTTTCTACTATATATATATATATATATATATATATATATATATATATATATATATATATATATATATATATATATATATATATATATATATATATATATATATATATATATATCATAAAGCATCACATTTGAAAATCCTATTAAGTGGCTTGTGCTACTTGTTTTCACTTTTCCTATTCATTTCATTACCATAAGGCCACTCATTATTATATATAAAGTTGTTTTATTTAAAATGTAAATTTTGAAATAAATATAAAAAAGATTATTATTTAATATAAATAATTTAAAATCATAAATTGTTAATAGAATAGTTTATATAAAAGAAAATGTATTTATAATTATGTTTAGAAAAAAAATAATATTAATAGTATAATAATATTAGAAGAAGATATTAATTGATAAATAAATAAATGTAATTTTGTAAATATTTACAAATATGACAAATATAATATAAATATTTACGAATACGTTGGTGATTAAAATAAAAATAAAAAAAAGGTATTGTGGTGTTAGTGTCCTGTAAAAATAATAAATTTCAGTGATAAAAGTTAAATGAAAGTTGATCATATAAATTTAATTGTATTAAATAACAATATAAAAAAAATAACCCATGAAAAGGAGAAAAAAAATAAAAGATAAATTTTTACATTTGATAATAAGAAAAATGACTCATGTATTTTATTGATAGTGACCCGTGGAATGAAAATTTGTAACATCGTAACATTTATGACATATATAATTATATAATAAATTATTATTAAAGCAAATTATGTGTTCTTTGATAAACATTTGTTTTTTAACCAAGTAGTTAATAAAGATAAATTTTAAAATAATTGATCAATAAAATTAAAATTTATGTTTAATTTATTTTTAAAATATTGAGAAATTCTTTTTTAATATATATTTAAATATGGTGGAAAAAATATGGTGGAAAAAAATTCTCCCTTGTTTATGCTAACAACACCAATGTCCCATTTACTTTTGAAGTATATTGTCTGTTTTCCTTTTTTAACTGAAATATAGATGGAAGATTTATCTAGTAAGCAATTGAGAGAGAAGATAAAAGGCAAGCTTGAAAGCATGTATTTTCAGAAACAAAGTTTTGCTATTTCTAGAGTTTTAGAAAATGCTAAGATCTATTTTCAAAATTTACAGAAAACTTCTATTTTTGGTTGGAGAAAAAAATACAGCATATATATATATAATCAAGACTAAATAATTTCCCTTGCTTATCATGCATATATATATAACTCTTTTCCTGATAAAACTCAGGCAAAAATGACACTATCACTGGACTTTCCAGGAAATAATTGAATGCTACGATTCAAGCCGATGCTCGTCCAGATAACTGCATAACTTCAACAATAATCTAAATGTATGAAAAGAAACTTGTGTGCATGTGCCCCTAAAAGATACATAGATAGTTGCACACAAGTATGCATGATACAGCTACATACCACTTTAACATATATCTTACTCAAACCAATTGGTGAAAATAAGTCTGTTAGATTTGACATAACATATTTATTAGTGACAAAAATGAAACGACTTGCAATATTCTTCTCATTGGAAAACTTCACATGATGATTTATATATTCTTATTGTTGAAACAACAATATTACCATCTCCTTATACATTGCTGCCTCGTCAAAAGTCCTATGTCTGACATATTCACCGTGATGATGATGAGGAGTAGAACTTGGGCGGTACCTATGGGAGAATGCTTCAACAGCCCCAGATAACTTCTCTCGAATCTCTCTCCCAACTGAAACAAATTGCACAAGCAAATATTATATAACACAGGATTTGAGAGCAGTATATTAGTTTTATTATTGATGAGTGATGCTAAATATGACTTCAGTTGAACGCTTTTAGTTCAAACATCCCGATTATACTAAATTTCATTCTTATTCAGCTGAAAGAAAACAGACCTGGCATTTTTTCTGGTCTGTGTGCAGGTGTAGCTGCTTGCATAGCTGCCTTGCCACTGCCGTGTTGTCGTTACAACAACTACAGTAAGCAACAAACAATAAACAGAAAAAATCCAAACAAGAAATATACAAAATACTAACCCGTCCTCTAGAGCTGCTACCGATTTGTGGATATTTCAATACAGTCCAGTCAAAAACATAGTCAAATTGATATCCTGCACAAACAATGTCCACATTATTAGTTCACAGCTACTAAGCACGCTAAGTTTCCAGCAAAATTAACTGAATGCATTTTCCATATTGAATATTTGAGGCAACAACTTACCTTCTCGAATAAATAGATCTCTGAAAAGTCTCTTCAAATATGAATAATCTGGCTTGTCCTCAAACCTCAATGATCGACAATAGTGGAAGTATGATACAAACTTAGAGGGATATGCTTTACAGAGCACCTATTTTTATAAAAGCGCATAATTCAAGAATATCAACACAATGTGGATGTGGACAAGTATTCATAACACTAATTGCAACCATCACAATACACACACAACAAAGTACAAAACTTACCAGAATTCAACTTGCTATAGACATGTAATTGACCACATAATTTCTGAAATTCTACCAAGAAAAAAAATCAAACACAACTAACCGTCTCAAGGGCCATTTGAAACCGAGATGCCACAAATGGAAGGACCAATGAGGGTTCCACATAAGAAAGTATAGAAGTTGCTGCAGCAACTGTCTCAGAGAGGTGATCATTCTTGCTGTATTGTCCCCGATCGATTAATTTAAGCATTATGTTCACAAAGAATACCCTCTCTGATTCTCCAAGATGTTGTTCAGTAGGTCTACAATTATTTATGCCCCTGTAAAACAGACATTTTCAGTTTCATAAAACAGAAACATGAAAAAAAACTTAAAAATGACAGATGATAATTAATCCATACAACTGCTCATTATGTAGACGCTTATGAAATTGAATCACCAAATGAATACCCTCACCTCTCCATTGAGTAAGTCTATCGACCACCATTTGACGGGTGATAATATCTAAGATAGAGAAAAGTTAGTAACAAAAAGGAAATCATTGAATTGAAGAGAAGGCCAGCTTAATTAAGCTAAATACAATAAGTGCTTGTTTGGGCTTATTTCAAGACATAAGCACTTTTATAAGTTTATAGAAGAACTTGAATAGAAGAAGGTAATTTTGGTGTTTACCCAAACAACCTAATTGAGCAAGCATCAAACAGTTGAATGTTTTATATTTAAAATAATCTCAACGAAAAACAACCCATGATTAAGTCAACAGCCTGCTATTACAATCAGCTACAGCTTGGTATATGAAACTTATGCACTTTCATTGTGACTAACTCCTACTGTTATAGTCCATCTCTCTCCCCCACCCCTCTCTCCCATTCTAAGGTAGCATTTGGTATATGAAACTTAATGAACCATTCCATCTGCACGTTAAATGTTACCTAAGTGTGTTGGTTTGATTGCCTTGCCACACGCAGTTCCCACTTGGCAATTAAAGTTCAGCAGAAGCATATATGAAATTATGAACGATGATGTAGTGCGTGCAAAACATAGAACGGTGATAAAACCAACCTGAATGTAGTTAAGTATATCAAGCGTTGCAACTCTTGATCCGCCCTCTTGCTGTCTCCAGATCCACTGATAAAGTTTTTCCTGAAATCAGAAAAAACATCCAACATTAACAAAATGCCAACATAGTGCTTAAACCTCAAAAAATAAGAGCAAAGACGGTGTGTGACTACTGTATTACATATTTCATATAGTTAACTGTCCAAGATCTAAAGAGCTTTAAGCTATGTTCCAGTTAATATTATATAAAAACTATATCAAACCCAAAAGCAACGAAAGCCAGCAGTAATTTAGCATCAGACCCAAAAAACTTCAAACATCAGCGCAAGAACGCGGTCTGTGCCTTTGTTAATTTAGCATCAGCGGCGAGTAATTCAACGGATGGTATTGCAGGACCAATAACCATAGAGAGAAAAAAAGAGTTAACTACTTGTTTAGCGATAAAAAAGAAAGAAACTTCAAAAACAGATGTCAACAAAATAATTAAACAGAATGACAACCTTTTTCTAGGACCAACAGAATGATCGCCAGTAGCTTTTGTTGAACCGACATCTTCAATGTGTTTTGTCAGAACCAAACATATTTCAGGCAATGCAGCAGAAGGTTCAACTCAATTATTACTGGAGGAGGGACTCCTGAATGTCTTCGCCTGAAAATATATAGTAGAAGAAGGTTAAATTATACAATTAAAAGTATGGAAACCAATCAAATCAGGATTCAAAAGGGCTCTCAAAAGCTCTTCCCTAATAGGCAATGACTTGTAAATTTCTGATGAAGGAAAAGGACTATGTAGAAAAAATCTAAGTTTCACTCTATTAAACCTTTTCCTCAAGAAAGTTGGCAAAACCATGAGATGATAATGATGAATCCATACATAATCATCTTCAGGGTTAATCACTTGCGTAATTCTATCAGCAAATATCTTGTTGACTGATACATAAGCCTGCCACAGTGACCTATTGAACCTACCACCAAGGTCTGGTGACAAAGACAACATGTAATGAAACAGTGGATTAGCAGGAAGCAAAATGATCCAGAGGAACACGACAATCGTAAACTGACCTTTATTTCACGCAATCGGTAATCACCAAAAAAACTCACTTTTCCTTTATTTCCTTCAATAGTTTCGATACCTCCTAGACTCCTACCAGCCACACCAGTCCTCGCAGCTTTCTTACCCGTATTCATCTTTGGATCAGACACCTTATCGGTAGATGTACTAACAGATTGATATTGTTCTACAAAATTGAAACAACATGAGTAGTTAAGGCTGCATTCTCAACAGAATTGTCCAAATTCGCACATTGCTTTAGAGCCTCAGTTATTGCACCTAAAGCCATATGGTAACTTTCTTGGGATAAAGAACCTTCTTCGCCCAATAAAACATGTCATGAAAGCTATTAGAATGCATTTTGAAATCCTGCAGCTAAAGCTATTAGATCAAGGCTAGCAGAAAAGTGGCCCAACAATTAAAAAATAACACCATAGACTACTTCTCTAATTGAATGAACAGAGACCCAATTGAATGAACAGAGAATCACATGAAGACATACTTCTGAGATTTGTGGTACTTCTCTAATAAAGCAAGCAGACGCTTATCACGTAAATGCTCATCCAAGACCTATGAATGTATATAGTCAGGTTTGCATCCTGTTTGCATAAGTATATAGTAAGGTTTGCATCCTGTTTCGAGAATAAACAATGTTTATAATCTGTGCCAAAAATGTAATCGTAATGAATATATAAAAATATCAATCCAATACTTACATCATTATCAGTTTGGGCAGGTTGTGCCTTGATTGCAGCCATAGCTGCAGCTAATTCTTCAGCCTATTTAAATATTACACGCAGCACTGACATCAAGAATTGATACAAAACCGATACAGAAGAGACTGAACTGGTTAAGAGACTATTAGAAGTACCTTGCGGGCTCGATTAGTTGTTATTTGTTCTGAATTTTCTGCTTGGTATTTAGCAATTTTTGCTTCTATAGCAACAACATCTATTCCTTCAATCAAGTCAAACGATGCAGGGGGGATGAGGAGAAATTTCATCAAAATTAAAGCAAAAATTATCGGGTGAAACACATGTCATCATGACTAAAAAAACTTACTCATGTCTTCAACTTCCTCCAAGTAATCATTGTAACCTTTCAAAGATGATAAATCATCTTCCCGTTTATTGAATATATAAATCAATATTACATGACCCCAAAAAGTGAGAGTCTGAGTTTAGAATATGATGCATACTTCTTTTCTACAAAACATTCAAATATAACAGACTTTCAAAGTACTGAGAAAACCAAAATTCTTAATATGTTATATTTGTTCAGTTATGAACTATAAAAATGAATGATGAGACTTGGCTGTTGGCAATAAGAAAGAAAAAGTTTTTCATTTTATGGCAATGCCACGACTCCCTATTACATATCAGCTAGACAACTTAGTCATACAACCAAGGTAATGAAAAGGCTAAATCAATACAAATGCATACCTACGCCGACCACAGACATCCAATAAATCAAGAACAGAATATATGCAACTACAACAAACTAAACACATAAGTAGGTTATGAGTTCAACTCCCTCCACTAACATAAGACAGTAACATTTCTTGTTAAAGTAAAAACAAATTACACTTATAATTGGCACAATCACCCAAACCAATTTTTGTTTCTTATCAGATCTAACACTTACTTCCTCTTAAGAATCTAATTAGCCAAAATGTGACCTTTACCTGTACCTTTCCAAAGTTTCTGGACAACTACATGACACTTGGATCCAAACATTGACAGCTATGAATGATGTACTGCAAGATCAACATCTGGTAACTTCATAGCTCTCTTTGTCCCAACTATTTAAAAATGACAATTATCTTTCTTGCACATCATATCTTTACACGTAAATACTTTCGCTTCCATTCTTTGAGCATGATTTTCTTTGGCCAACTATAAGCTTTATATTCTTTTTAAACTGGATAGTATATAAAAAACAATATATCAAACTAAACAGAATCTTCTTTACAGAAAATCGGTAAGGGAATCAAAAGAAGTACTTATTTGGACCAATCGAAAGCAACAAACAAAATACCAGCCCCACAACCGGCAGAATAAGGCAAATTCCAATGTTCACACCAATCAAATATGTGCAAAGTAGTTTGGAGATTATGACATTCTTCTGATAAACTAATGTCATACCGCTATTCGACAACACTTTATACAAAATCCCGTAACAAAAATTATTATCTTATTATTTTATCGAGTTTTTCAATTTTTTACATTGGCCCAAGTCGGGACCAGACAAATTTATTATTTTACTGAGTATTAATTTAAAGAGTTTCTACTATATATATATATATATATATATATATATATATATATATATATATATATATATATATATATATATATATATATATATATATATATATATATATATCATAAAGCATCACATTTGAAAATCCTATTAAGTGGCTTGTGCTACTTGTTTTCACTTTTCCTATTCATTTCATTACCATAAGGTCACTCATTATTATATATTACATGAACTACTTATTATATTATATAAAAAAAAGTGCTACATTAGTACTCCCTCCGTCCCACAATGAGTATTCCAGTTGACTTTTCACACAGATTAAAAAAAAAGGAATAAATGAAGGAGAGAAAATAATATTTTTACTAAAGTATCCTTATGATGTATTGGGAATGATGAAAGTAATATTAATTAGAGGGTAAAATAAAAAAAATTGTATTAGAAATTGAAATGGATAATATATTTTGGGACACCATTATATTTTAAATGGGTCACTCATTATAGAACGGAGAGAGTATAAGAAAAGAGGGGTGTGCTCACACCCCAAAGAAGTCATGCGCAACTTTTAAGGGAGATTGACACTTAAAATTAAATAAGTCAATTTCTATCAATCACAATTCCTATCAATCACAATTCCTGCGCATGCCTATATATAAATAATACTCCTTCCTCCGTCCCAAATTATAAGTCACTTTACCAAAAAAATGTGTCCTAAATTATAAGTCACCTTATATTCTCAATGCAATATAAATGACATCTTCTCCAATATACCCTCAAATATTTATTATTATTTATTCTTTCAACTCTTTTAATTTCTCTTTTTTATATAATTATAAAGGACATTATTATAAAATTATACATAATTTATCTTTCCTATAAAATAATACTTAAGTTTTTTAATTTATGTGAAAACGGCTTATAATTTAAAATGGAGGGAATAATCACTATTAATAATAGCTACTTATTAATCTAGCATTTCTTCATTCTTATTATTAATGCTACAGGATTAAAAGTAGGGGTTTACTTCATACCAATTCCAAAAACAAATAAGATACATTACTAGGTGAAATTAATTCCCTTCTAACAGTACCAAGCACTACAGGTTAATACGAAAACAATATATTAATTCCAATTTCTAACTCCAATGAGTACTCTAAATATTAAATAAATATTTACAATATTATCAAAAATTAATTCTAAACACACAAAAATTAATAATTTTCAGAAATTAATATTAACCTAATAATTTCAATCTCATTGAAAATTTTTAGAGATTTTACTATAAATTTATTTCTACCAATTATTCATCATCAATAGTCTCAATAATTGAGTGAAAACCCCACTCTTTCCTTAGTTTTGGATGATTTCTTGAGTTGAATTTAATTTCCTCTTCTTCTTCACTCTTCTTCTTCTCTTCTACTCTTCTCTTCTTTTTCTTTTCTTGTTCCTAATATCCTTACTATCTTTTGTTTCTCTTTAACCCTAACTTTATCTTTAAGCTATTGGGTTTAACCCAACCCATCTCACTTACTAATTACACACCACATAAGCCCAACTAATAATTCTAGTAAATCTATAAAATTCGATCAAATAGAATTAATTAAATAAATTACTTAATTTAAATAAATCAAATCAATTAATTTATATAAATCTAATAAATTAATTAATTCAATTAAATCAAATCATTCAAATATATCAAGTAAATCAATTAATTCAAATAAATTAAATAAACCAATTAATTTATATAATTCCAATAATTCATATAAATCAAACAATTCATATAAATTCATTAAATAAAGTAAATCAAATAAATCACATAAATCAAATAATTTACAAAATCACTTAATTAGTTAATATAAATAATTAATTACTAAAATCGGGGTGTTACACTTCCTCCCCTACTTCAGGGAAATCCATCCAAACTGCCCTTGCACGACCTAGCGTTGAAGGTGGAAGACAGTGAAAAATAGGGGGATAATGGCTCCAATCTTCAAGTGCTCGCAAGTAATCTCGAATGCTCGGATAAAGGCAATCGAGTTCGGATGGAGCTATGAGGGCGCCAGGTCCAAATGACCAAAAACTGCCACCTGAAAATCTGTAAAGGGCAGCCTTAGCCCCATCTACTTAAAAACGTAGTCGTACATGGGAAATTGCTCGGCGTTGTAAGTCGAGCATATCCGGTCATCTTCCCCGGAAACCCAACTAATAATTCTAGTAAATCTATAAAATTCGATCAAATAGAATTAATTAAATAAATTACTTAATTTAAATAAATCAAATCAATTAATTTATATAAATCTAATAAATTAATTAATTCAATTAAATCAAATCATTCAAATATATCAAGTAAATCAATTAATTCAAATAAATTAAATAAACCAATTAATTTATATAATTCCAATAATTCATATAAATCAAACAATTCATATAAATTCATTAAATAAAGTAAATCAAATAAATCACATAAATCAAATAATTTACAAAATCACTTAATTAGTTAATATAAATAATTAATTACTAAAATCGGGGTGTTACACTTCCTCCCCTACTTCAGGGAAATCCATCCAAACTGCCCTTGCACGACCTAGCATTGAAGGTGGAAGACAGTGAAAAATAGGGGGATAATGGCTCCAATCTTCAAGTACTCGCAAGTAATCTCGAATGCTCGGATAAAGGCAATCGAGTTCGGATGGAGCTAAGAGGGCGCCAGGTCCAAATGACCAAAAACTGCCACCTGAAAATCTGTAAAGGGCAGCCTTAGCCCCATCTACTTAAAAACGTAGTCGTACATGGGAAATTGCTCGGCGTTGTAAGTCGAGCATATCCGGTCATCTTCCCCGGAAAAGTGGACCCTCCAATCTTCCTCGTCCCGCACCGTCGTGAAGGCATCCTGAGTATGGAAGGCGAAAAGTGAGGCGTGCTCTCGAGGCTCAGTAGCAGTCCATTCTTCCTCGGGACTTCGGGGAGCGGTTTCGTCGGAATTGCTATCCCCTGAAGAGCTTTCCTCGGACAGCTCCCGCTCGAGCATAACGTCATCCTCGGTATTGCGAGATATCTCCTTTACCTGAAAAGCAGAGGACAAAAGTGAATTCGATGGCAAAATCAAATCCACCATACCACCGCTAGTCAAGTGAAAGGGCGCGCGAAGGCCCGAGGACAACGTCCTCGACCTAAGCCCTTACTCAAACAGCGCAACGAAGGTGCGCAGGGATTCTCCATGGCAATCCCTCAACAGGTTGTGATTAAGGAAGTGAGTAGGCCTCTCATATCAGAGTTGTAAACGATGGAGTTTAACTGTGGTAAAGATGTTCATGAAGGGTAGTGATTAGGATAAAGTTGTAAACGGGGGAGTTTAACTTTAGGGTAATACTACAAGATAGTGAAGTATTTTTCCTGGATTGGTATCCCCCAAAGTAGGTGAATTGCACCGAACTGGGTTAACATATACTGTCTTTTTAACATTCTGCAATTTACAGTTTTGGGTGTTTAAATGATTATGTAGCACAATGTCTTGACATGTGTTAGGACATCTGTTGTCTGCATATGCCAGAATTTTAATTGGTATCAGAGCAGGCATCCTATCTGATTCTGGATGAGATCTTTAGGAGATACTTTCTGGCGTTTAAACAAGGAGGAGTTTTAAAGATCAGATCAATCAACTCAGACATACTCAAGGGTATTAATGGATGAGATGGATGTTCTGGATCAAAGGTAACAACCCAGAGGTTGTCCATGTTGCTGAGGAGGTTCTACAACAACTTCAGGAGAAGTGGTAGTTCTCTTGTTGGGGTGTCTTATAAGATGTTCTGACATCTTATTAGGGCAAGCAAGATATGTTCCTTGGTGGTTCCGCTGCATGTGTTTCTGATGAAAGAGCTCAAGAATTATGAGATTTTGAAGTTGTTACTGAAGATTGTGGATGAAAGATCTCAATCATCGGCCTCTATATATGAAGATATTTGCATTCTTTTATTCCAAAGTCGAGAGCGATGGAATGAAGGGTGTTGTTGGTAGATATCTAGTATGGTGACTTGGTACTTGGAAGCTTGGTTTCTTGGTGCAGTTGAAGTCAGCTGAAGAGGAGGGAGTTGAGTTAAGTTTATCAAGTTCTTGCTCTGGGAGTTTGATGAATTATTGATTGGCTAGGTTGTCAAAGATACTTGAGAATTCTCTCAAGTCCACTCATAAAGATGTCTCAGTCGTGCATCTGGAGTCTTCTAGTTATTCTTCTGACTAGAAGGTGTTTCTTTGAAACACAATCTAAAGAAAGTGGAGGTGATTTATTTTCACCATCCAAAACAGCAAGGAAGGATTCATCTCTCTTAACCCTAAGGGTGGATCTAATCTGATTGGAGCTTTCAGAATTGTTGAGGTAAATAGGATTCGTTCAGAGAGAATCTTAGTTACTTGAGTCAAGGGTGGCAGCCTTGGTATCTCAACATTGTTCTTCAAAGAAGATACTTGCAAAAGATTGAATACTTGATAAGTGTTCATGAATTGATCTGGTGGAGCTTAGCTATAACAGTGAAGAAGGGTTATTGGACAAGGATTTAAGATCAATTGCTATTTGTGGAATACATAAGTATTTAATTGATTATCCTTGAAAGTCAAGATTGTTGATGTTCAACAAGATGTTGGAACATCTCATCATCAGAGTTTATGCAGAATCATGGGAGGGGTACTGCATACACTTTAGCATCTGTTTGAGTCTTAGGTGTTGACCTAAGAATGGGCTTCAATCGGGTGTGACAGAAGCATGTGTTCTCTGGAGAGTTTCCTGGCAAGAAACTGGTATGGACTTTGATACTGTTGAAGATAAAGATGAAGACATCATAATCTTGATGGTTACTGCTTGGATCAGTTTATTTCTGATCTAGGTACTTGGGAGCATGGGATTTTGCTCAGTTTGAAGGTCAAAGTCAAGTGGCAGTTATCTCTGACTTTCTACAGACTGCTCTACTAAGAAAAGTGGCATTCTTTTGTATGACTATGGTGTAGTCTAGGACTACTTTTTCTTCTGAAGATTTAGACGTGGCAGGTGTGAAGTCTTGGGAGTTTCAAAGTAGGATGGAGGTTATCTACTCAAACTTGGTGGTTGAATCAAGTCTATGAGAGCATGGAACTCTTGTTTTGTAATAAGGAAGAGGTTCTTTTAAGTGGCAGAAGGAGGAGTTGAATTCAGCAGTTGGATGTCGTATCAGAATGTTCTGACATCTAGCTTAACATCAGAATCTCAGCTGGTGATGTGGCACATCAGCTTAAGATAAGGTGATCTACAGGAGAATGGAAGTTATGGATGCTTCAAAAAGGTATATCTCATGCAGTTTGCGGGAGCTATGGATGAGAAGATGTTACATGTCTAAAAGGCTTGGTGGATCCAAGATGTCTTGCTATGGAGCAAGTAGTTCATGTGACTTGAAGATCTGATTTCATTGGTGGACCAGTGTATCTTGTGGGAGGATGCTTGAAACTGACTGCTCTTGTGCAGAAGGGTAGTTAGTTGAAAAAGTAAGGAGAATCTGGTTCATATTGGAGCTTGTGGCAAAAGTTCTCAGTTTATGGAAGATTACCTTCTTTTGGTGGATGAGAGTTTATTTCTCTCTGGGGTTCTGAAGTTCTCTTTGTTCAAGTTGGTGGCGCGGTGTTGTATAAAGATCTTCAGTTTGGATTACTATACTGATAGTAAGTCCAGTGGTGGAGCATATCAAGAACCATGGTGTGTTGTGTCTATGATGTGGGAGGATGTCCTAACTGATGTTAGAACATTCTTTGGGTTGGTTATCCTTGGAGGAGGATTTCAAGTTCTGCGAGGAACTGGTTACTTCCATCATGTCTAAGAAGTATCTACCTTGTCATATGGGAGAATGATGGAGTAGAAGAATTGTCTTAGAAGTCTAATGTAAGGGTTTTGGTAAGACTTGAGTGGATCATAGGTTGATTGCATGAAGGTCTGGATTCTGATGCGTTTAGAATTGGATATTCACCAGGAAAATCAGAAGTATTCCAGGTTATCATACGGGAGAATGATGAAGGAATGATTGTCTTGAATTATGGGGTGTTTATCTCAGTTGCTGGCCTTGCGAAGGTCAGTGGAAAATCTTGGAAGGGGATACTGCCCCTTGATACAAGTCATGCTAGTAGTGGATCAATTTGGCAGCTGTGAAGTTCTGGAGCATGCATACGATATATGACATCGTTATAACAAACAGAGGGGCCCTATGCGTCTCTTTGAGGAATGTGAAGCATTCTGATTCAATTAGGTTGTGTCCCAGGGAACAAGGAGGTCTATACATAAGAATTCAGAAGGAATTCGTGTGGTGTATGGATAGTTTCTGAACGAGAGGGATCAATGGAGCTTTGGTCTTAATCCAAGAGTTTGTTATGTTAGGATGATGATCCTGATATTTCCTCATGGGTAGCATGATGGTGTTCATGTGTGAGTGATTATTGGTTCTTGTCAGAAGAAGCAATAAGAGGGTTGATGATTGTGTTCAGCAGGTAGTTTGGACTGAGGGTGCGCTCTTGAAGACATGAAGATGCATCTTATGTTTTCTATTCTTCAGTATAATGTTCATTGGAGGAGCACTGGTTATCTTAGATAGGGGGAGTTGCTCCTTGATCTAAGATGTATTACTGCGGGGGTGCAGTTCAGGTTCCAGTTTGTATTGTGCGTCAAGCAAGTTGTAATTATGTGTCAATCCTGGGAGGATGAGATGTCAAGAATGATGTCTTGACATTATTGTACTATTGCAAGTTGGGGGAAACTTGGCAGTACAGAATATATGATTCTTGATGGATGCTGGAGAATCATTGATTAGGTCTGGGAGAAATTATTTTTCTCTGCAGATTGTGATCATAATTGTGTGAAGATGTCTTGGTAATGTCAAATCAGAAGAAGAACCTGGGAAGAATAGATAATGTATGACATAATGTCAGGACATTGTTATTAAACATGTTTGCATGTAATGGGTTCTTTGGTCGGCTTTCTTAAAAGTAGAAACAGTCAAAGCAGTCTTGGTCAGTGCGCTTTTGGTGGAGTTATTGGCTTCGATTAATGATCCTTTGAATTGATCAGCGCTATTTTATGTGGTTTGTTACTTTCTAAGGTAAATGATCGGCTATAAATAGGATTGCCTTGGCCTTCTTTAGTCTCTATACTCTCTCATTGGGTTGGTGGCAGATGGGGTTTTTCAAAATCTGGGTGTGTTGCGTCTGGGTTTGGAGCTGTCTTGGTCACTTTTGTCAAGTTTTGGCTAAAAAGGGGGAGAATGGTTTTCTGGTGTTGTTTAGGATTGGGTACATTCCTGCAGTTGTTTTGCATGAATGTTGGATAAGATTTTCTGACATCTTAACAATCTTATTTTCCTTGTGTCTTGTGATCTAAGTTGTGAAGAAGGTTGTGTCTTGTGACCTAAGTTACGCAATCTATGCTCTCAGTGTTACGAAGCCTACAACTGTTGTTTCTTTTCTGGAGGAGTCTTCTAGTCCTCAAGACCTCTCTTGAAAGGAGGGGGAATGTGTTGAGGGGGAGACTCTCTCAGACCTTAGCTCCAATCAATTCTCAAGATAAAGGAGTCTTGATGTAGGAGTCTTGCTGATTGCAGAATGCAGAAGAAAATGTTTTAGCCAAAATTTGTCAAAAGGGGGATGTCGTACCTCGAAAAATACGATCCTCGCGATGGATGCGGAAAAAACTGTTCGAAACAGAGTCGCCACCGAACTTTATTCATTCCTAGGAAGGAATAGGAAAATATCGATAAAACCTTTAAAGGGATAAGAAAATGGTCATCGCAACCAAATTCTAGGTTCGGGAGTCGGTTACGCAAAGGGAAGGTGTTAGCACCCTCTACGTCCGTTGTACTCAACGGGAACCTCTTGATTCGATTCGGGTGTAATGTTAGCTCGGTTTGTTTGTTTTCTTCTAAGGGAATATTGCTTTCTAAGGGGAAAATGGGTGGTTTTTTTATTAGGGTGCTCGCCAAGGGTTGGGGCCCTTGTGCCTACATATTCCCTCGTGCAATGGGAAAGTCAGAGCATTCGTAGTTCGTGGGACTACAGTTGATTGGTGTTTTTTAAACGAACGAGTGTTTAATCCGCATCCTAACTGCTAAACATTGGGTTGTTTGCTCGCTAGGGGAGGCTGAAGCACAAGTTTATATGCGCGGAAGAAGGGACTAAACAATGTTCTTTATGAAAAGTTGTTTGAATTGGATTAAGTGTGTTAAGGATTTGATTGAGAAAAGAGTTTCATTTGAATGCGTTTTTAGGGTTTTGGTTGCATAGGAAATGTTTGGTTTGTTAAGTATTTTAGAGGAAGAATGACGATTATTCGATAAACAAGACGTCGGCCTCGCAACCAATTAATCGGGGCATTACTGAGATGCTAGATCTCAACGACACCTTTTTCATTCTATTAATTATGAAATTGTGTTTGATGGACAATGGGCTTCTTTGTCCGTGCAATTAGGGCGAGTATTTTTAGGAACGAAAGATCGAAACGAACACAACCCAAAGCGTGCGTCTCAAGAGCGTTCGTTCAAGGGCCCAAGAGGTGCTAGACCTCAAGAGTCCACTACTTTCGTAATTTAATTAGGAAAAAGATTTGAATTTGATTAGAATATTTTAATTAGACGTACTTAATTGGATTAGGGTTTGATTAAATTAAGAGTTTTTTAGGAGGATTAAGTGTTTTAACAGGATTGGAAGTTTTTAAGTTTAGAAATGGAAGATCGAAACAAACACAACTTAAGGCGTGCGCCTCAAGAGCGTTTGTTCAAGTACCCAAGGGGTGCTAGACCCCAAAAGCCCACTACTTCCATAATTAGTTAGGAAAAGGTTTAGAAATATTAATTAGAAAGACTTTAATTAAGAAAATATTTAAAGTAGATTATGATTTTAATTTTAGTTAAGAGAATATTTGTAAAAGATTAAGTAGTTGTTTTAAAATTTGAATTATGATTTTTTAAGTTAAGAAAATGTTTTAAAGGTTAAGTATTTTAGTTAGATTAAGTATTTTAATTAAAAAAATTGTATTTTTAAGTGTTAAGTGTTTTGGTTAGGATTTGAATGGATTAAAAGTTTTTTAGAAATGAAAGACGGAACGATCACAACTCAAGGCGTGCGCCC
This sequence comes from Lathyrus tuberosus, assembly GCA_022829125.1. Classification (NCBI taxonomy): domain Eukaryota; kingdom Viridiplantae; phylum Streptophyta; class Magnoliopsida; order Fabales; family Fabaceae; genus Lathyrus; species Lathyrus tuberosus. The sequence continues at coordinate 14,760,378 of JALAZF010000055.1, forward strand.
CAAGAGCGGTCGTTCAAGGACCCAAGAAGTGCTAGACTTCAAGAGCCCACTACTTTCATTATTAATTAGGAAAAAGATTTTGATTTGATTAGATTATCTTAATTAGACGTACTAATCGAATTAGGGTTTGAACGAGCTAAGAGTTGTAAGGAAGATTAAGTGTTTTAGTAGGATTAAAAGTTTTTTAGTCTTTTAGGATTAGAGAAAATGAACTAATAAGATTACTTAAATTAAAATCAAATGTTTAATATAACTAATCATTAAAATAATTTAGTTAATATTAAATAAATAATTTTAATAAAATTAATGAGAATTAATTCAATAAATAGATTTTATGATCTTTCTGGAAAAAAAAAAGTTAAAAATAAATAAATAATTATGATGTTTTTTGGTTTTTTTATAATTAAAAGAGAAATATAAAAAGTACTAAGAAGAAACTAAATGGGACAGAAACAACAGAAATTGGGGGGTGCGTTGGAAATCCACTCCAGGCCCAAAGTTGATAAGCCCACGTTGGGAAGGAGGGTCCGCCGCGAACCCTCAGGAATTCTGGAGCGTTTGATCTAGATGAGTCAAAGCTCACTCTAATTGAAGGGTGCAAGACACGATGGTGCACGGTAGGGATTAAAGAGCGAGATGCATAGGAATGTGGGGAGGGACTATCCTCCGACGACAAGTGTCACGGTGGGGGACACTTGTCACCCTACCTACAAGCCAACACAAACGTATGCGAATGAAATAAAACAAGGAAATGGGTTAGGGAAACTCTCACATTTTGATTTCATTTTCTCTCTCTCTCTATGCTACTCTCTCTCAACGCCTTTCTCTGCAACCAGCTTCGCCGGAGAAGACCGGCGGCCGGCGGTGGCGCCGCCGTCTTCTCCGGTCACTCACCACCTCAAAATGCCAAAGTTCAAACACTAACCCTACCTAAAAAACAATGACAGAGTCGAATCCGAACTCACTTCTCCCTAATTTCCTCTCAAATGGCCAAATCGGCCTCGTTCCCAAACCAAACCCTAAAAGGAGAACGCGCAAACGGACATGGGTTCAACAAGAATAGAGCAACAACACGAGCAAAAGCTACACAAATATGAGAAGAAGTTTTGAAAAAGCTTACCCTCGAAGATCTCGAACTCAGGTAGAGTGTCTTCCGATTCTAACTCGTTCCTGCTTCTTTTCTTTTCGCGGCTCAAACTCCCTCTCCGATCAAGCTCTCGACTTGCATTTCTTCTCTGCGCGGTGGCCTCTTTTCTCCTGCTTCTGAATCCGGTTTCACTTTGCGAATCTCTCACTCTCAGTTTCGGATTGTGGATTAGGGTTAGGTTTCAAAGTGGTTGCGGTTGAAGGATCACTCGATGGTGGCGGTTATGGAGAAGGGTTTCCGATGATGAATAGTTAAACTGAGGGATTTATGGTGTTGTTGTTATGAAGATTGAAGGCGTGATTTTGTGACGTAGTGAAGGAAGTGAGGCTACATGGTGATATGACGATGTTACTGTAAAACGAGGTCGTTTGAAGGTTTTGTTGGAGCTTTGATGATGAAACAATGGAGGAAGTTTAAGGTTGTGGAAGGAAAAGTGTAGTAGGGCTGAAGGAGAGTAGAGGCGATGAGAATCGTTTGATGGAGTGAAAAAGCCGTTGAAGAATTGTTTTACAGTGAGGTTTGTGTTTTCAAATTTATTTTTTCCTTTCTCTCTTTTTTCTGAACCCCCCTTTACTGTTGTCTCCTCTTCTTCTTTTAAAACCACAACAACCTATTTTTTTTGTGTACCAGATGGTATGTCGCTTTCTCGCAGATTATTGTCTCATTTTGAGCTGTTGTTTCTTTATCAATGCAGGCTTTGTTAGCAGAATTTTGGCATGTTGTGGTAAGTGTCGTCGTTTTCATGCTTGCAGTGTGAGGTACAATTCGCAAAATGGTCATAGCAGACAAGGTGGTTTTGGCTTGACGTGTTAGGCTGTTGGTGTGGTAGCAGAGTCAGAAATATAGTAGTTCTTGTTCTGGTGAAACAACCTGGTCAATAAAGTCAAACGTGATGGCTTGTGATCCCTTTCCTTCATTTCACTTTTCTGAAGTTTTTTTCTTTTGTAATAATGTACTTGTTTGAACAAATTATTCTTTAGAATTCCATTGGTAGTTCTTATTTTTGAATCTCTTCGAAATCAAATGGAATTTTCAATTTAGAGCTTTGTAACTTTGTGCCATGTAACCTTGATATTGATATGATGTTGTATAAACTTTGAAATCTAATTGAAATAATATCACGGCCTCGAGCTTGATTTTCATTTAGTGAGACAATTTGAAACCTTGCAACTTGGTTTCTTAGGCGTTGTAGGACTAGGGTGGTACTTGAACACAACTTGCAGAATGAAATGCTTTGGTTGAACCTTCCATTCCAATTCCTTGTAATATGCGTTTTATCCTTTGTCTTTCTTTTAAGTATTTCAACCTTGCCTTGTATTTCTCCAATTCAAATGATTAGCTTTGTAGCTTTAAATCCAAATTGTAATGGTCTTGCAATTCCTTGGAGTTAGATTAAAATTTCATTCATGGCGCCATTCTTGAGTTTGAATTCTTGTATCCTGTATTTCCAGTTGGTAGCATTTTGGTCTTTTAATTTGTTCCTGTACCAATTATGAAACTTTGTATTGCAAATAAACTCAGTTGTTGCAACATGTATCGAGTGTTATACACTTTTCCTCTTTTGAAATTCGATCCCTTCCTAAATTTAGACAAGAAATAAAAGTCTTTGGAACATGGTTCATGTCTTGCAATAGCTTGAAACAAAACAATTCAACTTATGACTCATGACTTAAAATAATCCAAACATTGCACCATTTGAACATATAGCTTGATCTCAAATTGGTTATGCTTTGAAAATGAATAATCATAACTTGAAATCACTTATAATCATGGTTGAAAACAAACTTGAAACAAATCAAGACAAAGCTTGAAACAATTCTCCCAACCATGGCTTGTAAATGGGCTTGAACCACTTGAAACATGACTTAAATATGGCCTAAAATCTTTTTGAAATATGGCTTAAAATCAACTTGAAGTCACTTGATCATATCTTGACCAATTGACCATGATAATTAGGACATATATTTCCTCTTGTTTCCACTTGAATTCAACACCCTTGCAAGAAACTGTATACACAATGAGCAGAAACAAGACCTCCATAACCCAAATGATCACTCTGAGAAAGATCATGAAGCAACAACATTCTTGGCATAAAAAAATGACATGGTAGGACAAATTTGGGGTATGACAGATGCCCCTATCTAATTGTCTTGAACCCGAGAGAATGAACTGCTGTATAGTGTTTATTTTAAGGGTGGAAGTCAATTAGATACAAGAAGACCCCAAAATTTGTCTGACAAAAGGTAAAGAGTAAGAGCTAATAGAATGAGGTAGCGGGATCCAAACTGAACAAAATAACTTGAGATCCTTTGGGTGGTCGAAGCAGCACCTTGTCCATTAAGGTCCTCCGATGACACCAAAGCAGCATATCTGAAAGGTAAAGGATTCTCTGGGTTGTCGAAGCAGTCCCTTATCTATTAAGGCTCCTCGATGATACCAAAGTAGTATCTCTGAAGGCAGACGATTCTCTGGGTCGTCGAAGCAGTCCCTTATCCATTAAGGCTCCTCGATGATACCAAAGCAGTATCTCTGAAGGCAGACGATTCTCTGGGTCGTCGAAGCAGTCCCTTATCCATTACGGTTCCTCGATGATACCAAAGCAGTATCTCTGAATAAATTTGCTAGGAGAATAGTTGAGCAAGATTCCTGTCGGAGGAAATGTGCTGGCTCTGCATGGGAAAGCTCACAAGAAACTTTCTAGGATAACCTCTGCTTGGGGAGTACTGACAACAGCTGTTAAGGATTTTCATTATCAATTGCATGGTTGAAGAATGACTTGCTGGGGGAATAGAATTCTTTGAGCACGTGTGGGGTATCAACTTCTCTTTAGAAGAATACTGCCGTCTTTGAAGGAGGACTGGCCAAGATGCTTGCGGACTGATCCTGGATCCTGTTATGCTATGTTACTGGGATGGATATGCCATGTATTGCATGATGCACTGAAATGCATACTAAGATGCAAATGTTGGGGAATCTAATGCACATATGAATACACAATACTAATATGCTAATGATCGATATGATCGAATATGATGTTATGCTTGCATGTCATACGTATGACGATGTAAAAGATCGGGCACGCTGGGGATAGGTTTCCTTGTCGAGGGTATCACCAGGGATTGGATTTGGGAATTGCCAAGTGAAATTGGACTTTAGGTTATGCGCCAAATGAAATTGGACTTTAGGTTAACCTTCCCGACTAAAACCGGGTTGGAGGATAGATTACCAGATGAGAACTGGTGTTTAAACTGTTTGTTTGTCAGACGAGAACTGACTTTTGGATAGTCTACCAGACGAGAATTGGTGAGAAAAGGGTATTCGCCAGACGAGAACTGGGCCTTAAAAGATTTGCCAGAAGAGAACTGGACCTTGAATTGGTTTGCCAGACGAGAACTGGACCTTGAATTAGTTTGCCAGACGTGAACTGGGCCTTTTAATGGTTTGCCATACGAGAACTGGGCCTTAAAATGATTTTCCAGACGGGAACTGGACCTTTTAATGGTTTGCCAGACGAGAATTGGGCCTTAAAGTGATTTTCCAGACGGAAACTGGACCTTAAAATGGATTGCCAGCCGAGAATTGGGCCTTAAAGTGATTTGCCAGACGAGAACTGGGCCTTAAAAGATTTGCCAGACGAGAACTGGACGTTTTAATAATTTGCCAGATGGGAACTGGACCTTTTAATAATTTGCCAGACGGAAACTGGACCTTAAAATGATTTGCCAGACGAGAACTGGACCTTAAAATGATTTTCCAGACGGGAACTGGACCTTGGATTGCCAAGCTAAGTTGGCTTTTGGATTGTAAAGCTATGTTAGACTTTGGGTTGCCAAGCTAAGTTGGACTTTTGGTTGCCAAGCTAAGTTGGACTTTGGACTGCCAAGCTAAGTTGGACTTTTGGTTGCCAAGCTAAGTTAGACTTTGATGTCAAGTCTAGTGTTACAAGGCTTTGAGATGTCAAATCTTGTTGGAATGTTAGGCTTGAAGAATGATATGATATGCAAGTCTATGCAATGAGCGAAGCGACATGACTAATGCATATGAGTAATGATATGAAGGTTTCCAAAGATGCCCCAGTAGAGGATAAGGGATCGATAGGTTCCTTTGCAGCAAGGTTTCTTGTCAGAAGGAAGGCAAAAGGTTATTTATTGGGTGATAGCAGGATTCCCCGACACTCGTCTTGAACTCAAAGGTCACTTGGCAGTGTTCGCTTGAGCAGATTGAAAGCAATGGAGAGATTTGCCCCTGTGTGGCTCATTCTTCCCCAGTCTGGGTCTATGAAGAATTTCTCTTTGACAGGAAATTGGAAACAACTGTACCATGAGATGATCTCGAGATAGCTTGCCCCAGAATTCCAAGTCGTGAAAGGCTTTGTCCTTGAAGGGAAGTTGGAAGCAGATGTACCATGAGATGAACTCGAGATGGTTTACCTTACAACTTCAAGTCGTAAAAGGGTTTGTCCTTGAACGGAAAATTTAGAAGCAGATGTACCATGAGATTACTTGATATGGCGTGCCTCAGAACAATTGTACCATGAGATGAACTCGAGATGGTTTGTACCAGAATTCCAAGCCATGAAAGGATTCTTCCTTGATTGACTGGCTCTTGGAGTATTTGGCTTCGAAGTACTCTTGAGGTAGCTTGCCCCAGAATGAGCGTTGGAGCGACTTAACTTATGTTGATTGAACATTAGAGGGGTTTTCCTTTAACCAAAAGAACCTCTGGGTGGCATGTCCCTGGTTGGTAGATTCTTGAGATAATTTACTCTGATCAACCTGTTCTTGAATGATTTGCCCCATAATCAACTAATGCTTCGGGGACTTGCTTTAAACTGACTGATTCCATAATCATTGGATGTCAATGCCCCTGTTCCATATGGTTATGAGGTGTTGTCAATTCCAGCCAACATTGTTGAATGGCCCAACCCCCTTTGATTGCTCCTTGTTGGAATTTCCTTGATGTCAAACACTGACTTGCAGTCAAAATTGTTCGTTCACAAATGGTAATTTTAATGCGATGCTCATGCAAGTTTTGAAAAATCAATCATTGTTGGAATGATGTGATAGTGTGTGACGAATGGACCATTAGTCCAGACATAGTGTCGATTTAGCTAATGTGAAAGATATAGCAAGAATATGACACTAATACAAGCGATTAGCAAATTTGTAGGAGTCAGTTTATGCAACCTTGCTGTAATATGCCTTCAGAATAAACCCCGCCTCAATTAGGTATTTTGAGGGTTATAACGTGGTCTGGTTCATGGTTATAGAAACAAAGGATATTAGGCCCAAGATCTGTTTTGTACCCACCCCTTCCTCATAATGTTCTCCAGTCCTACGTTCAGTTGATTCTGCACATGTTTGTCCTCCAAAAGGGTTGACGGTGTAAGAGATGAATGATTTAAGGTTTGCTCGAAATGGCAGTCGCCTTATTTTGTTTTGATGGGTGTCAGTGACCCTTTGATTTTGATAAGGTGGCCACTGAGTCTTATTTTGTTTTTGTTGAGGATTCGAGGACCTCTTTTATTTTTGTTTGATCCCTATCTTTTGCATGGACTGATTTTGCTTTTCGAGTCCATCAGGGTTGCCTTGATTTTTGCCTAAGTCTCCTTTGAGGTGCTCGACTTAGCAGGCTTTTGTTTTGTTTTTTTTTTATTTTTTTTTTGGTGTCAGAGGATTGTGACTGCCAAGTCATGGGTAATTGATGAACAACCATCATGTTTTTGGATTTTACTTTTGTGAAATGAGTGCGTAATTAGGTTAACTGAACACTACCCTACCCCAGGTTGAGTGTAAGGGTTTGAATATTCGAAGGAAACTGCTACTTCTAGGCTCGAAGTGGTTTACTAGGGATTAACTCCTTATCTCTCCGGTGTTTGGGGATTTGAAACAATGTATGTACATCCTTGGCAGGATTCCATCTGAAAGCATACCATCAATAATTATGGGTATCTCGTTTTCGTCATCCTCCCTCAAATCTTTGCTAAACAACAATTTGGTGAAGAAAGTGGACGAGAGGTATATGGATGAATTTTGTTGTTTTTGTTTTTTTCGTTTTTTTTTATATATAAGTAAATAAAAATGAGCGAATGCGACATGATTAATTCATAAAATGCATGATCACATCATTAATATTACCATTCAAAACAACAATATTAAAAAATAAGTAGCATTTAACATAACGAAATTACAAATGCAAATGATAAATGTCCAATGGTTGCCAGTATCTAAGGAAGTCCTCCTGTCTGAACCACTGGCTTTAGGGGATGCCTCTTGAAGTCTTGGAACTCATTTGGGCGAGAAGCTGACGTGCACAACCAAGTTTCCTTCTGGAAATGATATGTACTTTTTGTCAATCAACTGTTGCACCTTGGGTTGAAAAACTTTACAATCTTCAGTTGAATGCCCCGTGGATCCAGCATGATATTCACAATGAGCATTGGGATCGTACCTAGGCGGGTATGGTTTTGGCAACTACTTGATAGCTTTGGGCTCTACCAGTGAGTTTCAGACCAGATGCGGCAAGAGTTGACTGTACGACATAGGAACTAGGTGGAGAGGAGCAGTCATTCTTTCCAAGTTATTTCGAGGCCTATGCTGATTCTGATGATGATTCTGATATCCTCGACCACGGGCTCGCTGATTTGCACGAGGAGAGATCATGGGTTTCCGGTATGACGCCCTAGGATTGACAGGTTGCGCGTAAGGATGATATGGCGCTGACAATGATAACTGCCGAGAAGCTGAAGGGCCATAAAGTCTTGTTGGTGTACCCTGGGAATACTCAACATTTACTATGACTGCATCAATTTCATTATCCTCTTCCCCTTGGGGATTGCTGAAGGATTTAGTCTCACCAGCTTGATTACTCGAGACGTCTTGGACTTGTTTAGCTTTGAGGTAACTCTCTATGCATTCTCCTACTATTATAAGGTCAGAGAAGCTTGAGAATGAACTGCCAGTCATTCTTTCAAGATAGGTGGCATGCAGACTGTCCAAGAACATGTCAATCAATTCCTTGTCTAAGAGGGGTGGTTGTACCCTAGCTGCCAACTCTCTCCACCGCTGTGCATAATCCTTAATGGATTCACCGCTCTTCTGAGATAGGCTTTGCAACTGCGTGCGACTGGGAGCCATGTCCAAATTATACTCATATTGCTTTAGGAAAGCATTGGATAAGTCTTTCCATGATTGGATACAACTTCTTTCTAAACCCATGTACCAATTCAAAGATGCACCACTCAAACTGTCTTGAAAATAGTAAATCATCAACTTGTCGTCGCGGGCATGAGAAGTCATCTTTCGACAGAACATCACCAAATGACGCTTTGGGCAACTAAGACCATTGTACTTCTCGAAGTTGGGTACTTTGAATTTTGGAGGAATTACCAGGTCTGACACTAGGCACATATCAACAACATCGAGCCCAAAAGTATCGCGCGCTTTCATAGGTTGAACTTTCTCTTCGAGGGCACAAAACCTTGACATCATCTGAGACTAAGCAGGGATATTCACTCGTGGAGGATGATCACCAGGTAGACGATCATACAGTGGGTTAGTCGACACAGCAAAACCTGACGAGGGGTCAAAATCCTTCATCCCAACATGTTGAAAGCTATCCTCTGACATAGCTATCACAACTTTCAAATTGTCTATGCTCCTCTTATCTCCACTTGAACTTGCTTCAAATGCTTTGCGGCTACCACAGGTTCAATATGAGTGTCGGGAAACCAATCAGCTGGCAATGGACAGGGGATGGAATGAGTTTTGGTTGGAAGGGTATGCCATGCAAATGAGATGCAAATGCAATGATATGCAAATAAATGCAATGCAGGCAGATTCAGGATCCCGGATATGACAAGTAACTTCCCAACCCTCCTAACAGGTAGGCTTTATAAGGATAGTTCTAAATTCTTTACCCATAAACCCACTCACAGGATAGCTCATACGTTGATGGATAATGTTCCTAGGATTACGGACACTAATTGCATCAACACTACGCAACAGGCTAGCTGCATTGTGACGGGGATACAAAAAGGTCTATCCTGAGTGTAGTCTTCATGCTAGGCCCACGAGAAGCGAGTCCTCGGAGACTAACACTAACAACCGCCAAGATGGAAACTTGTGCTAAGAGTGGTTCCTAGAGTCACAGACCCTTCATGAATCAAGTAGTGCGGCAGGCTAGCTGCGTTACAACAAGATCTACGAAAAGGTCTACTCTAGGGGAAGCTTTCATGCTAGGCACACAAGGAGCGAGTCCTTGGGGACTAACACTAATTACTTCCAGAATCTAAACTACGTGTTCCCTCTCCTTTTTCCAAAGCTCGGGTGTATAGCTTTACTTGTGATGTTATCCCAGACTCCAACAAGAAGATATGATATAGAGCACATAGTAATAAAAGAGAAAGCAATAAAAGCAAATAAATAAGTAATAGGAGAAAGAAAACAAGAAAAAAATAACCAAGCGAAGCTAACACTCTCGAATCGAGTCAAGTTAGGCTTGACTCTCTCTAGCATAGGGCAATGAGCTATCCCCAGCAGAGTCGCCATCTGTCGTACCTCGAAAAATATGATCCTCGCGATGGACGCGGAAAAAACTGTTCGAAATAGAGTCGCCACCGAACTTTATTCATTCCTAGGAAGGAATAGGAAAATATCGATAAAACCTTTAAAGGGATAAGAAAATGGTCATCGCAACCAAATTCTAGGTTCGGGAGTCGGTTATGCAAAGGGAAGGTGTTAGCACCCTCTACGTCCGTTGTACTCAACGGGAACCTCTTGATTCGATTCGGGTGTAATGTTAGCTCGGTTTGTTTGTTTTCTTCTAAGGGAATATTGCTTTCTAAGGGGAAAATAGGTGATTTTTTTATTAGGGTGCTCGCCAAGGGTTGGGGCCCTTGTGCCTACGTATTCCCTCGTGCAATGGGAAAGTCAGAGCATTTGTAGTTCGTGGGACTACAGTTAATTGGTGTTTTTTAAACGAACGAGTGTTTAATCTGCATCCTAACTGCTAAACGTTGGCTTGTCTGCTCGCTAGGGGAGGCTGAAGCACTAGTTTATATGCGCGGAAGAAGGGACTAAACAATGTTCTTTATGAAAAGTTGTTTGAATTGGATTAAGTGTGTTAAGGATTTGATTGAGAAAAGAGTTTCATTTGAATGCGTTTTTAGGGTTTTGGTTGCATAGGAAATGTTTGGTTTGTTAAGTATTTTAGAGGAAGAATGACAATTATTCGATAAACAAGACGTCGGCCTCGCAACCAATTAATCGGGGCATTACTGAGATGCTAGATCTCAACGACACCTTTTTCATTCTATTAATTATGAAATTGTGTTTGCTGGACATTGGACTTCTTTGTCCGTGCAATTAGGGCGAGTATTTTTAGGAACGAAAGATCGAAACGAACACAACCCAAAGTGTGCGCCTCAAGAGCGTTCGTTCAAGGGCCCAAGAGGTGCTAGACCTCAAGAGTCCACTACTTTCGTATTTTAATTAGGAAAAAGATTTGAATTTGATTAGAATATTTTAATTAGACGTACTTAATTGGATTAGGGTTTGATTAAATTAAGAGTTTTTTTAGGAGGATTAAGTGTTTTAATAGGATTGGAAGTTTTTAAGTTTAGAAATGGAAGATCGAAACGAACACAACTTAAGGTGTGCGCCTCAAGAGCGTTTGTTCAAGTACCCAAGGGGTGCTAGACCCCAAAAGCCCACTACTTCCATAATTAGTTAGGAAAAGGTTTAGAAATATTAATTAGAAATACTTTAATTAAGAAAATATTTTAAGCATTTTAAAGTAGATTATGATTTTAATTTTAGTTAAGAGAATATTTGTAAAAGATTAAGTAGTTGTTTTAAAATTTGAATTATGATTTTTTAAGTTAAGAAAATGTTTTAAAGGTTAAGTATTTTAGTTAGATTAAGTATTTTAATTAAAAAAATTGTATTTTTAAGTGTTAAGTGTTTTGGTTAGGATTTGAATGGATTAAAAGTTTTTTAGAAATGAAAGACGGAACGATCACAACTCAAGGCGTGCGCCCAAGAGCGGTCGTTCAAGGACCCAAGAAGTGCTAGACTTCAAGAGCCCATTACTTTCATTATTAATTAAGAAAAAGATTTTGATTTGATTAGATTATCTTAATTAGACGTACTAATCGAATTAGGGTTTGAACGAGCTAAGAGTTGTAAGGAAGATTAAGTGTTTTAGTAGGATTGAAAGTTTTTTAGTCTTTTAGGATTAGAGAAAATGAACTAATAAGATTACTTAAATTAAAATCAAATGTTTAATATAACTAATCATTAAAATAATTTAGTTAATATTAAATAAATAATTTTAATAAAATTAATGAGAATTAATTCAATAAATAGATTTTACGATCTTTCTGGAAAAAAAAATAGTTAAAAATAAATAAATAATTATGATGTTTTTTGGTTTTTTTTATAATTAAAAGAGAAATTAAAAAAAGTACTAAGAAGAAACTAAATGGGCCAGAAACAACAGAAATTGGGTCGTGCGTTGGAAATCCACTACAGGCCCAAAGTTGATAAGCCCACGCTGGGAAGGAGGGTCCGCCGCGAACCCTCAGGAATTCTGGAGCGTTTGATCTAGATGAGTCAAAGCTCACTCTGATCGAAGGGTGCAGGACACGATGGTGTACGGTAGGGATTAAAGAGGGTGATGCATAGGAATGTGGGGAGGGACTATCCTCCGACGACAAGTGGCACGGTGGGGGACACTTGTCACCCCACCTACTAGCCAACACAAACGCATGCGAATGAAATAAAACAAGGAAACGGGTTAGGGAAACTCTCACATTCTAATTTCATTTTCTCTCTCTCTCTCTCTCTCTCTCTCTCTCTCTCTATGGTACTCTCTCTCAACGCCTTTCTCTGCTACCAGCTTCGCCGAAGAAGACCGGCGGCCGGCGGTGGCGCCGCCATCTTCTCCGGTCACTCACCACCTCAAAATGCCAAAGTTCAAACACTAACCCTACCTAAAAAACAACGATAGAGTCGAATCCGAACTCACTTCTCCCTAATTTCCTCTCAAATGGCCAAATCGGACTCGTTCCCAAACCAAACCCTAAAAGAAGAACGCGCAAACGGACATGGGTTCAACAAGAATAGAGTAACAACACGAGCAAAAGCTACACAAATATGAGAAGAAGTTTTGAAAAAGCTTACCCTCGAAGATCTCAAACTCAGGTAGAGTGTCTTCCGATTCTAACTCGTTCCTGCTTCTTTTCTTTTCGCGGCTCAAACTCCCTCTCCGATCAAGCTCTCGACTTGCATTTATTCTCTGCGCGGTGGCCTCTCTTCTCCTGCTTCTAAATCCAATTTCATTTTGCGAATCTCTCACTCTCAATTTTGGATTGTGGATTAGGGTTAGGTTTCGAAGTGGTTGCGTTTGAAGGAACACTCGATGGTGGCAGTCATGGAGAAGGGTTTCCGATGATGAATAGTTGAACAGAGGGATTTATGGTGTTGTTGTTATGAAGATTGAAGGCGTGATTTTGTGATGTAGTGAAGGAAGTGGGGCTACATGGTGATATGACGATGTTACCGTAAAACGAGGTCGTTTGAAGGATTTGTTGGAGCTTTGATGATGAAACAATGGAGGAAGTTTAAGGTTGTGGAAGGAAAAGTGTAGTAGGGCTGAAGGAGAGTAGAGGCGATGAGAATCGTTTGATGGAGTGAAAAAGCCGTTGAGGAATCATTTTACAGTGAGGTTTGTGTTTTCAAATTTGTTTTTTCCTTTCTCTCTCTTTTTTTTTAATCCCCCCTTTACTGTTGTCTCCTCTTCTTCTTTTAAAACCACAACAACCTGTTTTTTTGGTACCAGATGATATGTCGCTTTCTCGCAGATTATTGTCTCATTTTGAGCTGTTGTTTCTTTATCAATGCAGGCTTTGTTAGCAGAATTTTGGCATGTTGTGGTAAGTGTCGTCGTTTTCGTGCTTGCAGTGTGAGGTACAATTCGCAAAATGGTCGTAGCAGGCAAGGTGGTTTTGGCTTGACGTGTTAGGCGGTTGGTGTGGTAGCAGAGTCAGAAATACAGTAGTTCTTGTTCTGGTGAAACAACCTGGTCAATAAAGTCAAACGTGATGGCGTGTGATCCCTTTCCTTCATTTCAAATTTCTAAAGTTTTTTTCTTTTGTAATAATGTACTTGTTTGAACAAATTATTCTTTGGAATTTCATTGGTAGTTCTTATTTTTGAATATCTTCGAAATCAAATGGAATTTTCAATTTAGAGCTTTATAACTTTGTGCCATGTAACCTTGATATTGATATGATGTTGTATAAACTTTGAAATCTAATTGAAATAATATCACGGCCTCGAGCTTGATTTGCATTTAGTGAGACAATTTGAAACCTTGCAACTTTGTTTCTTAGGCGTTGTAGGACTAGGGTGGTACTTGAACACAACTTGCAGAATGAAATGCTTTGGTTGAACCTTCCATTCCAATTCCTTGTAATTTGCGTTCTATCCTTTGTCTTTCTTTTAAGTATTTCAACCTTGCCTTGTATTTCTCCAATTCAAATTATTAGCTTTGTAGCTTTAAATCCAAATTGTGATGGTCTTGCAATTCCTTGGAGTTAGATTAAAAATTCATTCATGGCGCCATTCTTGACTTTGAATTCTTGTATCATGTATTTCCAGTTGGTAGCATTTTGGTCTTTTCATTTGTTCCTGTACCAATTATGAAACTTTGTATTGCAAATAAACTCAGTTGTTGCAACATGTATCGAGTGTTATACACTTTTCCTCTTTTGAAATTCGATCCCTTCCTGAATTTAGACAAGAAATAGAAGTCTTTGGAACATGGTTCATGTCTTGCAATAGCTTGAAACAAAACAATTCAACTTATGACTTGAAATAATTTCCACATGACTTAAAATAATCCAAACATTGCACCATTTGAACATATAGCTTGATCTCAAATTGGTTATGCTTTAAAAATGAATAATCATAACTTGAAATCACTTATAATCATGGTTGAAAGCAAACTTGAAACAAATCAAGACAAAGCTTGAAACAATTCTCCCAACCATGGCTTGTAAATGGGCTTGAACCACTTGAAACATGACTTGAATATGGCTTAAAATCTTATTGAAATATGGCTTAAAATCAACTTGAAGTCACTTGATCATATCTTGACCAATTGACCATGATAATTAGGACATATCTTTCCTCTTGTTTCCACTTGAATTCAACACCCTTGCAAGAAACTGTATACACAATGAGCACAAACAAGACCTCCATAACCCAAATGATCACTCTGAGAAAGATCATGAAGCAACAACATTCTTGGCATAAGAAAAATGACATGGTAGGACAAATTTGGGGTATGACAGATGCCCCTATCTAATTGTCTTGAACCCGAGAGAATGAACTGTTGTATAGTGTTTATTTTAAGGGTAGAAGTCAATTAGATACAAGAAGACCCCAAAATTTTTCTGACAAAAGGTAAAGAGTAAGAGCTAACAGAATGAGGTAGCGGGATCTAAACTGAACAAAATAACTTGAGATCCTTTGGGTGGTCGAAGCAGCACCTTCTCCATTAAGGTCCTCCGATGACACCAAAGCAGCATATCTTAAAGGTAGAGGATTCTCTGGGTTGTCGAAGCAGCCCTTTATCTATCAAGGTTCCTCGATGATACCAAAGCAGTATCTCTGAAGGCAGACGATTCTCTGGGTCGTCGAAGCAGTCCTTTATCCATTAAGGTTCCTCGATGATACCAAAGCAGTATCTCTGAAGGCAGACGATTCTCTGGGTCGTCGAAGCAGTCCCTTATCCATTACGGTTCCTCGATGACACCAAAGCAGTACCTCTGAACAAATTTGCTAGGAGAATAGTTGAGCAAGATTCCTGTCGGAGGAAATGTGCTGGCTCTGCAGGGGAAAGACCTCCATAACCCAAATGATCACTCTGAGAAAGATCATGAAGTAACAACATTCTTGGCATAATAAAAATGACATGGTAGGACAAATTTGGGGTATGTCAGGGGAGATTGAAAGCACCTGGTGTTTAACTAAATTTTGCTAAAACATACTGATGATATTATTGAAGAATCTGCAGAAGAAAAAGATGTCGAAGGATATGTCTCATCTTGGTGACTCGACATCCTGACTGACTTACTAAGTTAGTAGGTTTAAATCTACTACAAGAATTAAGGAGCGGATCAAGGAACCACAGGATCAAAGATAGAAAGCCCAACATAGGCTATATAAGAAGACTTAGACCCAGAGTTTTGATACATCGAATGTACCTTTTGTATCACTTGTAACTTTGTAACCTAGTTCTCTTGTGTTGAATAAGGGTTTAGGGTTTGAGAGTCGTTGTCTCTCTTAGGAGTTGTAAGTCTCCCTCTGTACTATGAGATACATAGTGGAAGGCAGTGGTACAGGGACATAACCAGAAGCCTTTAGGTAATGGTTTGTGTATCGTTCTTGGACGAAGCTTTGGAGCAAGTCCAAAATGACTTGTTGGTCAAGAAAGTATGACAGAGATTCTGAATTGGCAAAAGACTGAGATATCACAGGTTGTGATTAAGGAAGTGAGTAGGTCTCTCATATCAGAGTTGTAAACGATGGAGTTTAACTGTGGTAAAGATGTTCATTAAGGGCAGTGATTAGGATAAAGTTGTAAATGGAGGAGTTTAACTTTAGGGTAATACTACAAGATAGTGAAGTCTTCTTCCTGGATTGGTATCCCCCAGAATAGGTGAATTGTACCAAACTAGGTTAACATATACTGTCTTTTTAACATTCTGCAATTTACAATTTTGTTATTAGTCTTGACTGACATTTTGGATCAGATGTCGTAACATCTGTGAATCCTGCAGTTCTGATATTCAAGGTATCAGTCTCCTGTTGCACCTCTGTGTTTAAATGATTATGTAGCACAATGTCTTGACATGTGTTAGGACATCTGTTGTCTGCATATGCCAGAATTTCAATTACAACTTGCGTAAAACAAAGAAGGACCAGAAATATACGTGGATGAGGAAAAAGAAACTGTGGTCGGTGAAGCTTGATCGGTGCTCGTGCGACTGTGTTGCGATGATACACGATGGAGACGACGACGACAACAAAAGAAGAGAGAGAAGCGAAAAGTGAAAATGAATGTTTCCTCCCTCTATTTATAGACGAGTCAGAAGCACGTGCATGAGCACGCGTGGCATATGGGCATCATTATAACCCTAACATAGCCATCATTACACATTAATTGCGGCACGTGGCTTGATGCATGTGTGGCACTCCATCCCTTTAAGTCTCATCGACTGTTGGACTCCACACACGGCGGACGCGCATGATAATGTTTAGGTTCCTCGAGCACATGTATCCTCGAGCACCACGAAACGACCATGTCTCATTAATAAGCAACGACTTGGGGGGCTCCTGTTCCGAACTGACCCAAAGGCTAGGCATGACCCAATCCACTTCTGCACCCAGAACAACCCAATAGTCTAAGCCCTGCCAGTTGAGGGCAAAGGAAATCACTTTTTCTTCTGCCCCTCAGCCGAGGAGGGCTGGCCAGCTGACCCCCAGGATCAGCTGCCCTTCACCACATCTCTGCCCATCACGCATGGTTCAACCATCCAAGAACGGCCACGACGCACTTGGCTGCAACCACGCCCCTGCTCGAAGCAACGACTGATTCCGAGCAAGTATGCCCGTCTCAACGGCTATTTTCTGGCAGTTACCTATTTTTAGGGAGCAAATATCTTGGCCCAAAAATAGGGACCAATGGCCAAGCGCTGGGGGCATTTTAAATACCCCCTCCTTTAAGAGGGTCAGATATTCCAAAATCATCCTAAGACATCCTTACTTTGTACTTGCCTTCTCCTCTCCCGATTCTTACTTTAGCATCGGAGTGCCTTGCAGGTACACCCCCTCCTTCTTGGATTCCAGCATCGAAGACGAAGTCTCTGACCCACTTCAAGTTCTGATCAACAGGAAAGATTATATATATATGTATATAATAAATAAATAAATAAATAAATTAGTTATAATTAATACTATACACACGGTCAGTGTAACCGCACATATGTGTGTATATACTATAATATACTAAACCAAATAGCATAATTAATACTATAAAGATAATTAATACTCTAAACATGTGACTACAATAACAAAATAACAAAAACACCGACTCTCTACTCCCACCTTAAATGTGTTCCACCTATGTCTTTATTCAATGCAGTTTCTTTCACATATGCCTTCCCGTGATCATCATTTCAAGTAAAGTCATAGTAAAACACACACACCATATTTAATCATTGACGTGTGCTGAAATTAAAAGCAAAGAGTTAGATCCTTGACTGTTTTGTTGATCAGTTACTTGTGAATGCAAGGAATGAAAACCACTAATAAATGAGAGTTTTACTATATTCCTCTACCTTCATCATTATTTTGAGAATTGTTATTGATGTGACACATTCAATTTCAATTTCAAGGTTCAACAAAGGTTCAAGGTGTTTGGTAATCACAAGAATATTGAATACTGGTTTGGTCAGAAGGAATAAAGTAGAAGACAATGAGGATGCTTGGAGTTTCTGATTAGTTATGACCTTGGCTCGAATTATCCTATTGGTAAAGTTAATGTCGTGTCTGATGAGTTAAGTCGAAAGTTTTTACATATGTCTGCTTTGATGGTTAAAGAGTGAGAACTTTTGGAAGAATTTAAAGATTTGAGTTGGTGTGTGAATTGACATCTGATAATGTGAGGTTGGGTATATTAAAAGTGAACAATGATTTTTGGTGAATATGAGAAAGTGTTAGACTTTGGACGTGAAATTGGTAGATTTGATGGTTACGAGTCATCAGAGTGCGCAACACAAGCGTGATGCGACACAATTCGTATATGCGTGTGTGACTTGTAAGAGTTCATAGGTTGAACATTATAAACATGTAGGAGTAATGAGACCATTGGACGTTTTAGAATGGAAGTGTTAGGTAAAAGGTTTAAATATTACTCATGGGCTACTATGTAGATGGATGTTTTGGTTGTATGTTCGATTGGGGAATCGTAGCATTCTTGTAATATTGTTGTGTGACAAGGATGTTGGTATGGTGGTTATGTAGGGGTTGTTGAACGATGTTGTATCATGGAACTTTATGTTCTTGTTTATGTTGTTGCCTCGTTTCCATCGTGATGGTTCGAGTGCGAGTAGCTAATTCCTATGTGTGTTCGTAATTTGGGTATTCCTTGAGTCGTGAGTTGGTCGTCAAGTGCATTGTACGGGCTTTGCATCTTGTCGTTGTAGTTGTCATCGTTGTCGTGTCGTTGTTGTAGCTGCTGTTAGCAAGGTGGTTTGTCAGTTTGTGTTGTTCGTGGTGTGCCTTTGGTAGGCATGATAGTTTGTTAGTCAGATGCGAGAGTCGTATTCAGAGTTGTTCGTATCGGTTATATTTTCGAGGACGAAAATGTCTAAGTGGGGGAGAATTGTAACGCCCCGTTTTGTACGATTTATTTAATCGAATCGATTTAATTATTTTCATTTTTATATTATTTTATTATTGACTTTTATGTGACCATATATTATGGTTATCGCTGTTTATGTTTTATCGCGTTTTGAGAGCGTTTGCGGGATATTTGAGTGTAGGGGTATTTTGGCCTTTTTACATGGTAAGATATTTTTCTTTATATAAGAAATAGAGATTTGAGAGAAAATGGAGAGAAAGGAAAAGAGAAGAGAGAAAGGAAAACGTGGGAAAAGAGAAGAGAAGAAGAAAACATGGATTCATCATCTTCTTCAAACTCCTCTTCGATTAATCGGGTAAGGGTGAGAAGTTTCGATTTTATCTTGCTTGTGTATGTATATGTGTTGTTTGTTGTAATTGTTTTGGTTGTTTCACAACTTTTTCTCATTGATAATTTGTGATCATTTCGATAGAATCGATGTTTTAACGGTTAGAATTTGGAATAGATTGTGTAGAATAGCCGAGTAATGTTTGGGTTTAATCGAGAATACTCCTTGGTATAATTTAGGAAGTTTTGGATTGAGTTATATAGTTTGTGAGAGTTAGGGCAATAATGATGAAATAGTGAGAAGTCGATGTTTTCACGGTTGGAATGCGGAATAAGTTGTGTAGTATAGTCGGGTGAGGATAGGAATTAATCGGGAATGGTTGTTTGTGTGTTTTCGAGTGGTTTTGATCGAGTTTGGAGTTGGGATAAATTGATAAAATTATGATTTAAAATATTTCAAAAATGGAAAATGTGTTGGATGGCTTTTTAATGGTGAAAATATTAATTGTAGTATGTTGAATTCTGAGACCGGGGTTTTTTACGAAATCGAAATCGGAGGTCCGAAAGGCATTTAACGGTCGAAAACTAAGTTTTTAGCAGAATCTGCGCATTCATGCGCTAACCCCCATAATTATGCGTCGACTCATGATCTTCGTGCGCTGACCCGGGCAAAATTTCCAGGTTTATGCGCTGACCCCCAGCATCATGCGTCGACTCTTGATCACAAAATTTTCCAAAATGTCAGATTTTGTTTTCTTCATAACTTTTGAACCGTAAGTTCGTTTTGACCCCCGTTCGAAGCGTTGGAAAGCTAATGAAATATTCTTTCTATTAAAAATGGTTTGGAGGAAAGTAGATGATTTATTTAAGTCGTGGTTTTGTGAAAGTGTGGTGTTGTCTGATTTTTACCGTCGTAATTGTGTGCGATTGATGTGTTATCATGTGATATGCTTTTGATATATAATGTATAGCTTGTGTGCTATTATATGATGTGAATGCATGTGATAATGATGTTGTTGTGTGGTAAAATACATTGTTTGATTGAATATCAATGTATGTTGTTATGATGTTTTGTGGGATTGTTGTGGTTGATGGTGAGTAATTCTTGATATGAATTGATATGAGTGTATATGCTAAAATGCTAATTGTTGTGCCTTGTGGATTATGATGAAATGCATTGTTTATGTGAAATTCAATGTGTGTTATTTGGTGTCCTTATGGCAAGTAAATGCATTATTTGAATTGATTTCTAATGCATGAATAATGATGATGAGATAATCCATATTGTTGATTTGTGAAGATGCATTTGATTGTCATAAGTCCTTGTATGCCAAGCATCATGATATGCATTCTTGTGATGGTGTGTGCCCTTGTGGGGTGTGAGCGACGAAACGGTTCCAGAGGGAATCCGCTATAACATCATGTGCCTTATACAAAGAGGTGTGAGTGATGATTATAGACGATCGTGTGCCTTATACAAAGAGGTGTGAGCGATCGGGTCGTGTGCCTTATACAAAGAGGTGTGAGCGATCCATAAACGTCGTGTGCCTTATACAAAGAGATGTGAGCGGCGGGAGAACATCGTTTGCCCGATGGGGAGTTACACTAAGTAACAAGCGATGATTCCAATAGTTCCTGAGTGAACTGGTGATGAGAATGAGGGATGGATGGATTGGTACCGCATTGCATTGCATAGAGTCGTTGTGTCGGTCTCTGTGCATTTGCATGAATCATGAATGGATTGATTATGTGTGGAAAATCATGAATGGATTGATTATGTGTGAAAAATCATGAATGGATTGATTATGTGTGGAAAATCATGAATGGATTGATTATGTGTGAAAAATCATGAATGGATTGATTATGTGTGGGAGATTGTGAATTGATTGATTATGTGTTGAGCTTGTGATGACATTGGTGATTTGATATGCATTTATGGTAAATGCATTGGTTATGAATGATATGTTTTATGTATAGACATATGCTATGTGATGTGGTGGTGTGTTTCCATATGTCATAACCTTGGTATGCCTTATGTATGAATATGTGATTATGTTGGTATAATTGGTATATGCTATGTTATTGGATTATTGAAAAAATCCACTTCCAAGGCTCAACAAAGTTCTGTTTCAATTTCAAGACAATGGTTCAACTCATATGTTATCATAACAACAAACATTTAGCATTCAATCTTAACATTCAACCAAGAAGAGATTACCAGCATTCAAAACAACAATAGATTTAACATTCAAGTTTCCAATAGAAATTAGAAAACCATTGCATTTAACAATACAAAAATAATAATAAATAGAGAAATGGAAACACAGAGAAAAAGAAAATTGAAAGATACCGGATACTAGATTTGAAAGACAACAACTCGTGAAGGTGGACAATTAATTTGCTAAAGGCATTAGAGTCAAAACCCGCTAATAAAAATGACTGTTATTATTATTTTTTTCGCTTCGACCCTGTAATGCCAACTTCAATGTTGCATTAGTTTTGATAAGTCTCGCTAACACATCAAATAGTTTTAGATTGGCTTAAATAGTATTTTCGTCCCTGTAAGTTGGCAAGTTTTTTGTTTTCGTTCCTGTATCTTTTTTTTTTCGGTTTTAGTCCCTGTATCTTACATTTTGTTGGTGTTTAGTCCCTACAGAGGTTTTCTGCGGATTTTCCTGCGGATTTTATTTTTAGGAAAATCCGCAGGAAACCTTCGGATTTTCCTGCGAATTTTGGCTTTAGGGACTAAACACCAACAAAAAGTAAGATATAGGGACTAAAACCGGAAAAAAAAAGATACAGGGACGAAAACCAAAAACACGCCAACTTACAGGGACGAAAACATTATTTAAGCCTTTTAGATTTTAATAAAATTTTACCTAAATAATTTATAATATAAAATTTCAATCTAACTATTAAATTTTACAAATTTTTTATTTATTAACTTGTTATTAAGCATTGAAATATTATCAAAACATTATATTTGTGTAATTTAATCCCATATAAACATTGATATTTTTTAAAAGTTCTTATAAAGAAATATATTAAATTGTTTTGAATATTTACACATTTTTCCACAAAAATAAAAAATGATGGGTCACATTATATTTGAACAAATAAAAGCTACTATATTATTTTGGCTTAAATGCATTTCTGGTCTTCCTAATTTGAGCATTTTAAATAATTGGTCTCTCTATTACAAAATCAGCGATTTTAATCTCTTAATTTTAATGACCTTTGAATTTTTGTGATCTCCTGCACTTTTACATACGTGACAACGATTATTAGGATAAAAAAATTATTTTTAATTAATTGGCATTAATATTATTTAATATGTTTTAAACTAATTTAATATTTAATAATGACATGGATAATTATTAATTAATATATTTTTAAATGAATTAATATTAATATGTTTCTAAACAAATTAATTAAAACTTTTAAAATCAGTCTTTGTACTTAAACTCATTCCTGAAAATTTTACCCCATATCCCTACAGTTATACCAATACTCCTACAATTTTTTTAAAATGTCAATTTTACCCTTATTTATTTTTTATTATTTTTTATTTTTTACTTTTTATTATTCGTGTCAATTTTTATTCATCAGAAGACTTGCCGAAAGTGTACCGGAACACTTAGGCCAATACTTCCGGTCTTAATAATACTATTTGGATGTATTATTAAAACACAGAATGTGTTCCGGTTTAAAAAAAATTCTAAATGAGTTTCAGCAACGGCTAAAAACCGTAGCCTAAAGTAACGAATATCATTCCGGAACACCTTTTAAAAGTGTTCCAGTATGATATTTGTTACTTTAGGCCACGGTTTTTAACCGCTGCAGACTCATTTAGAATTTTTTTAAAACCGGAACACTTTCAAAAAGTGTTCCGGAATGATATTCATTATTTTAAGCCACGGTTTTTAACCGTTGCTGAAACTCATTTAGAATTTTTTTAGCCGGAACACTTTTTGAATGATATTTATTATTTTAGGCCACGGTTTTTAACCGTTGCTGAAACTCATTTAGAAATATTTTTAGCCGGGTATTTATTACTTTAGGCCACGGTTTTTAACCGTTGCTAAAACTAATTTAGAAATTTTTTTAACCGGAACACTTTCAAAAAGTATTTTGGTGTCTTAATAATACATCCAAAATGGTATTATTAAGAGCAGAAGTCTTGGTCTAAGTGTTCCGGTACACTTTCGGCAAGTCTTCCGATAAATAAAAATTGACACGAACAATAAAAAATAAATAATTAAAAAAAAAAGGACAAAATTGACATTTTTTAAAAATTGTAGGGCTATTGGTATAACTGTAGGGGTATGGAGTAAAATTTTCCTCATTCCTTTATAACCAAGGCCCAATATACATTATTACATTTGTTTCATGCTTATTAGCTTTATAAACACTCAAATTATTTCTAACAAAAATAATGTGGGACTATACTCTAACCAATTTCTTCATGTTCCCCAAAACTTCCTTCTGAAAAAGCTTCAACGGAGTTTTTGGAACCCATCATCAATCCCACTCAACCTCTTCTTCCTCAAATTCTTTTTCCTGCAACATATTACAAATCTCAACACTATACCATTTTCACAAAACCTTTTCTTCATTAAAAATACTCTCCCTAAACTAAACCAAGGCTCTCTTTCTTAATGTTCATGTAATGAAAAATAAGGAAAAACTAAGAAGCAGTAGTTTTCCTCTTTCTTCAATCTTCATGATACAACAACACAAATTTATGCATGGAATATTTTGTATGAAGTTTGTGACAGTAATGTAGCCATTTAGAAAACTTTCTTTCTTTCTTCACTGTTATAAGAAAACTACTAAAAAATATAGCCATTTATCCATGGTTGTCATGCTTACATACATTCACAAAAAGAATCAAAGCACTTCCTTCGCTGAGGGGACCAACACAAATTTTGTGGACAATCACGTGAAATATGGCAAGGAATAAAAATTGAGATTTCAAATAACAACAAACGAAAATGTTACTAAAAGCTAATGAAAATGTGTATAATATGAAGAAAAAAATTTAGATGGTGTAAAAAAATAACTTGCCCTCATCGATTACTACAATGAATAGAGAAAGAAAAATTATCAAAGCATGAACAATTTTGAGAATTCGATCCATTTTTTTCTCTGTTGCTTGAAGAAAATAGAAAACTGTTTGATTACTTTCAAAGCAAAAGTTGCATGATTTTATATCGTTAAATACTCGTATAATTGTTGTTGGGATATTGAAGTTGCAAGACGTCACTCATAAGAATGGAAATATTGTTATATGTTTAAAGTATATCAAAATGTTGTGTTTATCTCAGTGTTTTAAAAATCGGATCGGCCGGTCGGACCGGTTGGCAGGCCCGGCCCAAGGGCAAGGCAAGTAAGACCTTTGCCTTGGGCCTCACTTTTTTGGTCTATATAAAAGGCCTCCAAATAAATTTATTAATAATTATATACCAAAAATTTTACCCCATACCCCTACATTTATCCTCATATCCCTACAAATTTTTAAAAATTTCAATTTTGTCCTTTTATTTTTTATTTATATTTTTTTTACTTTTTACCGTACAGTCATACAAGTTCAAAAGTAATTTTTGTCATTATTCGACGAGAATCGGAGAACATAAGGTAAGGATTTTCGGAATTGTATTTTTTAAACCAGATAACTTTACTACAAGAAATCCGGTTATTGTATATAGTGAACCGGATAACACTACCATAAGTTATCTGGTTGGTATTTTAGAGGCAATGTTTGTAAATTGGATAACTTGTCTTCAAGATATCCGGTTTATATATTTTTCTTCACTGGATGTCTTGTTCTCAAGTTATCCGGTTTTGGTTACTACTCAACCGGATAACTTGGTCCATAGTTATCTGGTTCGTTTTTTTTTTTTTTATAATTTTTTTTTAATTTAAGTTTGTTTAGGAGACATGGACATTCCTTTGATGATATGTGACAAAGACCAGACAGCTGTAGATACAACAGAAATATTCTTGACTACAGAAAAATTTTCTACAAGAGAAGAGGCGACTAGGTGGATTAAGGAGGTTGGACTGAGGAATAGAGTCACTGTTATTATAACCCGTTCAAACACCAATACTGGCAAGAGAGGAAGAAGTGACAAGGTTATATTTGGCTGTGATAGAGGTGGAAAATACAAAGAAGGGGATAGTGAAACACAAAGTGCTACCAAAAAATGTAATTGTCCTTTCAAAGTAAGATCAACACCTTCAAAAGATGGTTCCGGTTGGAAAATTGATGTAAAATGTGGAGTTCACAACCATGGTTTACCTGACAGATTTGAAGGCCATGCGTTTGTAAGTCGACTCAATGATGATGACCAACAACATATAGCTGATTTGTCAAAACGTCATGTTCCTCCAAGACACATATTGTTGTCATTGAAAGAACGAGATCCGGATAGTGTGACTCGAATCACCCAAATATATAAACATAAGAGTAAGATTCAAAAAAACATCAGGGGCCCTAGAACAGAAATGCAACAGTTGTTTAAATTGATAGAGGAATCTGATTATGTTTATTGGAGTAGGAAAAAAGATGAGTCAGAAGTTGTGAGAGATATCTTCTGGGCCCATCCAGACTCTGTGAAGTTGTTGAATCTGTTTCCTATTGTGTTGATTATGGATAGTACTTACAAAACCAATAAGTATAGGCAACCTTTGTTTGAAATAGTTGGTGTGACATCAACTGAGTTAACATTTTCTGTTGCATTTGCCTATATGGAATCTGAGCAAACAGAGACTTTATGTTGGGTACTAGATAAATTGAAACAGTTATTTACTAAACAAGGATTATGGCCACAAGTAATTTTAACTGATAGAGATCTTGCTTTAATGAAAGCAATTGAAACAGTATTTCCTACGACAGTTAATTTGCTGTGCCGATTTCATATAAACAAGAATGTGAAAGCGAAGTGCAAGGAGTATGTTGTGAATGACATGCGAAAATCGATAGAGGAGCTTTGGTATGGACTTGTAAAAGCTAGTGATGAGGTGGAATACCATCAAAAGTTGAAATTGCTTGAGCATGCATGTTTAGAATATGGACATTTTCTGGATTATGTGAAAGACACATGGTTGACACCTCATAGGCATAGATTTGTTGAAGCTTGGATCAATAAAGTGTTGCATTTAGGCAATATCACTACTAATAGGTAATGTGTTTGTTTTATAGCCATAGTTTGTTTATGGTAATGTTACTGATATTTCGTTTATTTTTGTTAGAGTCGAATCTGCGCATTGGAAGCTGAAGCAAATGTTGGAGAACAGTTTAGGTGATATGTGCAAGTGCTGGGAGGCTATGAATGGCAACATCAAGGTTCAAGTGGGCAATATTAGAGCTTCATTTCAGAAGAGTTTTTATGAGGTTGAGCATGCACACACTAGTCCATATTATTCGAATTTGCGTGGATCAGTATCTAGAGCTGCTTTGCGGCACATTGCTGAAGAGTGGCATAGGGTTGACATGGTGGGTACAAACACCCAGATGTGCAGGTGTTTTCGTAGAACAGTATACGGGTTACCATGTGCCTGTGAGTTAGGGAGATACATATTGAGTGGTGAACCAATACCAATTGATGCTATTCATATCCATTGGAGGAAACTGAGTATGGAATGTGAACAAGAGGTAGATACAGAGGATGGAGCAGAGGTGGATATGACAAATGTGATTGAAGCACTGTGGAAGAGGTTTCATTCATTAGATCTTACAGGAAAGAGAGCACTAGAAAGCAGGGTGTGCGAAATTGCTTACCCCACTACAACAAAGATGGTACCACCACCTGAAAAAATAAAGACCAAATGAGGAGTGAAGAGAAAAGGGAAGAAACCTGTTGGGTATGATGTTTATCGTGATCCTTCGTATCATGAGTATGTTGATAAAATCTTTAGGTTCTCAGCCATTTGATAAATGGATGACACTACCAGAAATGGGTTATGTGATAGCAAATCGGTATAACATCGTTCTTGTCTCACTAAGTGCTCTTAGTTTGAGTTTCTTCCCTATGACGACTACACATAGGCCTAATGTGTCGATTTACTGCATTGGTTTTGTAAACTCTAATCATTGGGTTCGGGTAAATATTATAGTTTTTTATATTGCTTAATTCATATTATTTTTACGCCTTACTTATAAACTTTCTAAACAGGTAAATATGAATGAGGGATTTCCCTTGCCACCAATCACAACAGATTGGAGAACACATCGGACATCAGATGCAACATCATGGATAAGTGGATTTGCTGGACGTTTACAACACTGGCATCAACTTACGCCTGTGCTCCCAACACATGTTAATTTATGATCGACGTTTAACTTCATATTATTTTTTTCCGTTATTTTGATTGACGTTTAACTACATATTATTTTTTACATTTTTATGAGTGACGTTTAACTTCATATTATTTTTTATATTTTTTATGTATCATCAATCATAATATAATTATAAATACTATCGCATAAATATAAATAAGTCTGAGTAATACATGAGTCTAAATAATAATACATAAATAACCTATCCACTCGAAATGTATATTAAGTGTATCAATATCAGGTGGATGAGATGGGATGAACTGCCTGTATCCAAACTGGCGTAAACATCTGTCAGGTAAATAAAGCATAGATGTACCATACCACTTCAGGCCACCCCTGTACAAACATATATCAGTAAATGGTATGGTCTGTCTGTGATCCTCGAACGGGCACCAAATGACATCAGCAGGTGTCAATCCATCAAGCACTGCCCTAATCTCATCCACCTTTTGCGTCCCTTGCTTGTATTGCCACTTCATCGCTCTGGGAAGTGGAGTACCAACACCAGCTATCTTTGAAAATCCTCTCTTCCCAACAGTTGGGAAATACTCGTGAATCCAACACTGTGACACATCATGAACATCATCAATTAAAAGTATTGTAAATAATATAATACAAATCTAAATGAAATTAAAATTAAACAACTGTACCTGTAGTAGAGAGGCATATCCACCAAGCTGTCTACAACTATAAAAAGAAGCATCTCCAAGATATCTATACAGTGTGACCAGAGCAGCAGCACCCCAAGAGTATCTACCACATGTTTCCAAGTCCTGAAACAGTGGTAAATACTTTGCCTCTACAAGAGTAAAGGTCTTATCTGTACAAATAGTGCAGCCTAGTAGCAACAACATATACGCCCTAGCCGCACAATCAAATCTGCTATCAGCTCGCAGACGGACAAATAACTTCTTCAACCAATCAAGCCTATAGTAAGGACCCCTGGTTACACGAATCTCCCCAGCTGCATCCTCCAGTGTAGCACCCATTAGACTAATAGCCAGGGTAATAGCATCTGAGTCAGTAATCCCTTGTGCAGAGTCACATAACTCCCCTCTAATAGGTATATGAAGGAGGCACGAAACATCGTCCAATGTAATCGTCATCTCGCCAAAGGGCATATGGAATGACGATGTCTCGGGATGCCACCTCTCCACAAATGCAGATAACAGGTTCTGATTTATCCTCGATAAACTGGTATTCTTCAGAGAGGATAAACCAGAATTAGTAACCCATTGCTCAATCGCACGTGGGAGATGTGATGGAGTCCATCCAATCAGTTTGCTGCCATGTGCAGCAACCTTCAGCTCCTTCTTCGGAACTCTCTCCTGAAAAATAAATCGTAGAATATGTCATAATACATAATTAATTAAAATTACATTTTATTCAACATAGAAAGGTCATAGATTTACTTACTTGGCCATCCCACAAATAGCGAGCCACATGGTTCTGATACCTCACCAAAAGTGATATATCAGTCGGTCCTCCCGAAAATGGTGGAAGCGGTGGAATGTGAGCTGCTGCTGGTATAGGTGGAGGATCAGCTATCCGATCTTCAGCTGGAATATCAAGTGCGCGAACTACCGATCCATCCGCGTACCGTCGATAGATAAATCCGTCGCGTCCTCTAAAACGGCGAGCCACTGAAAAAAAAAATTAAAAATCGAAACAGAACCGGAAAACTCAGCATCTAGTTTTCCGGTAAAGAAATTAGCAAACCGGATAACTGAGCATCAAGTTATTTGGTGAAGGCAACACACAAACCGGATAACTGAGCATCAAGTTATCCGGTGAAGGAACTACACAAACCGGATAACACGGAGGCAAGTTATCCGGTATGTGTCAACGAAAAATATAAAACCGGAACTAACTTACTTGAGTTATCCGGTTGTTAACTTTTTGTTCTCCGGATGTAGCACACGGGTGTTCTCTGGAAGTGTATTTTTTTGTGATCCGGAAGTAATCTCTATGTGTTCTCCGGAAGCCAAATTTTGAGCGATTTTTACAGTTTGTAACAAGACAAAATGAGAAAGAAAAATGAAAATTTTGAAAAAAAATACTATTTATATGAGGGCATTTTCGTCAAAAAAATTGATGAGTAGGGGTATGGGGTAAAATTTTCTTATATACCAACTAATGCATTTTAAACTTGAAATGTGTGTAGTAACCAAGTGGTTGAGTGTAATCCCTAAACACCGCCTGCAACAATAAGTTATGTTTTGGAGCTCATTTCATCCTTTTATTAATCATTACAAAATAGTTATTATTCAATATTTATTTAATACATTTAATGAGCTTCTTCATTAATATAAGAATACATATATAATTTATGGTAAGATTAAACGTTTATTTTAAATTTTTTAAATATCTTTTTTAATAAATACAATTAATGTTAAATAGATATAGTTAAGTTTTATTTGAGAAAATTGTATATAATTTGATTTTAATACTTTATCTATTTTTATTTGGTCATAAAAAAATGACTAAGATTTATTATTATTTTCACACTAATAAAAATAATATTTTTAATGAATAGTGTTCTCGACCGGGCAAGGCTTCCTGCCCTTAAGGGTCAGACCCAATCCATCATAATTAGCGAACATGCCTAATAAGCACAATATAGCCATTGGGTACAATATAGCCGTTGGGCACAATATAGCCGTTGGGCGTGTCCCCTTCACGCGCATAATAGCTCACGCGACCAACTGCCTCCCCGGATATCACGGAAACAGTTAGAAAGACCACGCGCTTCGCCCTCCATCTGGCAATACCTCATTGGTCGATCAGACACTTTGCTCGCCAACAATCTCCCAATAAAAACCCCTCGCTCGAGAGGGGCAGGTATCACAAATCATATACTTGACTTCTCTTACTTGCTTTCTCCCTTTCTCTTGACCAAATACTTACTTTGGCATCGGAGTACCTTGCAGGTACCTCCACCCCTTTTTCCTCTCCTACGAGCAGCTACTCTTGTCCTACACGAAGGCCGCGACAATCTCCTCCTGGTCCCCTCCGATCAGTGGCACCGTCTGTGGGAAACTTCGCTTCCCCGTCTTTTTTTGAATCAAGATCCCTCATCTTTTCACCCAAATAACCAAAGCTTTCATCTCTCTCCAAAACCCCAGATCATCATGGCTTTCATCAAGAGTGACATCCGCCAAGAACCTGTGACCGCTGCGGACACTGCCGACAATGATGTTGTCATCGGCCACATCCCGTGCGAAAACGCCCAGTGCAACGGTGGGCTGCCTTCCCCGAAGCCTGACGAACAAAGACCACGAGCGCCAGCCGCGAAAATTTCCTTCGAACCCATTCCGGTTCCTCAAGGCGCAGATCCGACCACCGCGGCGCTCATCGCCTCTGTGAACAACTCCAATCGTTTCATCCTCCAGCAGGGAGAAAAGATCAGTGCCCTCGAGCACGCCCTTCAGGAGCATCACACCTCTGAGATGCTAAGCCTCTCCCCGCCTCCGCGAGTTCACTCAAAGTGGAGATGTGATAGTCCCTCCCCGGTCAAAGAGCGTCCAAAATCAGGAAGCCCAACACCCGATCTTGCTCGCCGACATCGTCGTTCTCCTAGGAAAACCAGGCACTCCTCTGTTTCCAAAAGACACCGACATTCGGACAAGTACGAGCATAGGCGTACCCGCGTACGCTCTCCTCGCCGCAGTCAAAGCCGCGACCACAGTCATTCTCCATCGCTTTCTCACAGCTCTAGCAGTGACGACGAAGCTCGGGGCCCGTTCACGAGAAACATTGTGGAAACCCGGATCCCCCGTGGGTTAGAGAAACCTCCCACACTAGCTACGCACGATGGCACGTCAGATCCTCACGAGCACCTGGAGAACATCGAAGCTATGATCCAGTACCATGGTGTCTCCGGAGCCATCAGGTGCAAAATATTTCCCATCACCCTGAGGAAGGGCGCGATGACATGGTTCAAAAGACTCCCTCGAGGATCCATCTCCTCCTGGCGCGAGCTCAAAGGCCAATTCACCTGCCATTTCACAGCCTCCCGACGACATCCAAAGATGG
Organism: Lathyrus tuberosus; assembly: GCA_022829125.1. Lineage (NCBI taxonomy): Eukaryota > Viridiplantae > Streptophyta > Magnoliopsida > Fabales > Fabaceae > Lathyrus > Lathyrus tuberosus. Next base: position 14,791,661 of record JALAZF010000055.1, read on the forward strand.
AGGCAACGTTGGCAGGCATCATACAAGGTAGGGAAGAACCTCTGCGGGATTACATCGAGAGATTTAATAAAGAGGCAGTGGAAGTCAGAACTTCCGATCACATGAAGAAGTACCTCCTCGTGAAAGGACTCTGACCAAAAAGCGACTTCCGCAAAGCTGTCGGGATCGAAGCTCCTCGAACACTGACAAAGCTTCTTCACATGGCCAAAGATTACATCCGCTACAAGGAGAAGGAAGCCGCATACCGTGCTCGGGACGCAAGAGACCGTGAAGCACCCCGGGCACCCAAAAAGGAGGAGCCATAACCATCCCGCAAGGGGAAAGAAAAGCGGCGAGAGGAGCATCCCCGTGAAGGCAAAGGGCTAGTTGGCCGATTTAATGAATACACTGTGCTCACAACCTCACACGAGTGTATTCTCTCCGACTGCATCAACACCGAATTCAAACAAGGGGGTGTCAGGTTCCCTAAACCAACCACGTCCAAAGGAAACGTCGACAAAAGCAAATACTGTCGTTTCCATTGTAGTCACGGGCACGTGACAGAGGATTGCGTGCACCTTAAGGACGCTATAGAGATCCTCATCAAAGAGGGTCACCTGAAGCAATACGTGAAGAAGGGAGAGTCCTCCCGACGAGACACGTCTGATTCGAAGAAACAAGCAGAATCAACCCCCTCCAGTCCTCCCCCACAGGTCGCAATGTCCATCAGCCGACCAGAGGACTTCTTCGTTCCTGACCACATCGATCCGACTTCCCAGGCATCCGTACACAGCACCTGGGAAGCTTTTCCTGCGGCCATGGTCATCTCATGTGGGGGGTACCATGAACTCACGATAGGATCCATCAAGAGAAAGTTTGAATTGCTGATAGACAGCAGCCCCGATCAGTTGTACACGATCGGCAAGGGTAAAGGGCGTTCACATCCAATCACGTTCTACAAAGAAGAACTCCCCGGAGGATCGCCAAATTCCCACATTCCTCTGCTGATCAGGGCCAAATTATCATCTACTGATGTGCGGAGAATCCTGGTCGACCAGGGCAGCTCCGTGGACATCATGTACTCCAGCCTGTTCCGCGCACTGAAACTGAATAAGTCCAATCTCTCCCCGTACGTGGGATCTGATCTCCAAGGATTCAACGGAGAAACGGCCCGACCTTGGGGTTACGTGGAGATACTGATCACGTTTGGCGAAGAGGAGGCATCCCGGACAATCAAAACTCAGTTTTTAGTCATTGATTGCCCGTTGCTCTATCAGTGCATCCTCGGCAGACCAGCTCTCGCCGAACTCGTTGTTGTCCCCTCGATGGTCCACCTCAAGCTCAAGTACTACACTGAGAAAGGACACGTCGCAACTCTGCACGGTGACATTGAGGCTGCTCGCAGATGCTTCGAGGCCGCAACAAAAGGGCAGAACCAGATCGCGACAACAATAAAGTCGGCAAAACGCACCAGAGAGGATGAGGTTCCAGCCGAAGAGGGCCAGCCAGAGAAAAAGCCCACGCTTCCCGTGCACACCATTGACCTCGACAGCAGGCTTGCTGAAGATGGAAACGAAGATCGGGATGAAGATGGAAAGTTAGGAGTGACAAGCTCCCCGTCTCCTACACTGCTGCGACCAGTTCTAGATGGGGAATTCGAGATCATCACTTTCAGCAACAACCCCAGCAGGGGAGTGAGGATAGGCGCCGGTCTTCCCGAAGAGGTAAAGAAGGATTTGAAGAAATGCCTCGACGACAACGCCGACCTGTTCGCATGGAGTGCAGCGGATATGCTCGGCCTTGATCCAGAAACTGCGTGTCACCACCTCACAATTAATCCAGCTGCCCGCACCATTGCCCAATGAAGAAGGAAACAATCCGAAGAGAAGGCACAGGCTGCCGAAAAGCTTGTACAAGACCTCTTAGAGGCAAAATTTATTTCCGAGGCCAGGTATACGACCTGGCTCTCAAATATTGTACTTGTAAAGAAAAATAATGGAAAGTGGCGCATGTGCATTGACTACACCGATCTCAATTGGGCTTGCCCGAAAGACGATTATCCACTGCCGAGCATAGATAAACTCGTAGATAATTCCGCAGGTTTCAAGCTCTTATCCTTCATGGACGCTTATTCGGGATACAACCAAATCCCAATGGCCGACGAGGACAAGAGATACACGGCATTCATGACCTCCTCGGGGAATTATTACTATAACGTAATGCCCTTTGGACTAAAGAATGTCGGGGCCACATACCAACGCATGATGAACAAAGTCTTTCGATCAGAAATCGGTGACATGCTCGAAGTATACATGGATGATATGATCGTGAAATCCCAAGAGGAATCCAACTATACCACCCACTTGCGCAAGGTGTTCGACCAAGCTCGAAAATGTAAAATGTGCTTTAATCCGGAAAAATGCACCTTCGGCGTGCGAGCAGGAAAATTCCTCGGATTTTACCTCACTGAAAGAGGAATAGAAGCAAACCCAGACAAATGTCGAGCACTCGTGGAATTCCCTACGCCGCGGTCGAAGAAGGCGATACAATCTCTCAACGGGATGCTCGCATCCCTTGCTCGCTTCGTAAGCAAGTCCGCCCAGCACGCCCTGCCTTTTTCCAAATTACTCAGGAAAGAGGCGAATTTCGAGTGGACAGACGAGTGCGAGCAGGCTCTCGCCCATTTCAAACAAGCTCTGTCTGAACCACCAGTGTTGTCCCATCCAGACCGCGGGGAAACCATATACTTGTATCTCTCCGTGGCCAACGAAGCAGTAAGCGCAACACTTATTCGCGAGACTACTGACGGGCAAAAACCCATCTATTTCACCAGTAAAGCCCTACAGGGACCCGAAGTCAGATACACGCAAATAGAACGGGTGGCCCTTGCTCTCATAATCGCCGCGAGGAGACTCTGATATTACTTCCTGGAGCACACTATCGTCGTCAGGACCGACCAGCCAATTAGGCAGCTGCTAAGCCGACCAGATATGGCGGGCAGGATGCTAAAATGGTCCCTTGAACTGACCGAGTTCGAAATTCGCTACGAAGGAAGGAAAGCCCTCAAGGCGCAGGTCCTGGCCGACTTCGTGGCAGAAATGACTCTGGAATCGTTCCCTCCGGTAGGGACACAAGAATGGATCATTTACGTGGATGGCGCGTCTAGCCCCGCGGGCAGCGGAGCAAGGATTATACTCGAAAACAAGGAAGGGACCCTGATCGAAGTATCCCTGATCATTTCCTTCAAAACATCCAATAATCAAGCCGAATATGAAGCCTTCCTCGCAGGATTACGACTGGCTAAAGACGTCGGCGCGAGGAAAATTAAAATCTGCACTAACTCCCAGCTTGTGGCATCCCAAGTACGAGGAGAGTACCAGGAAAAGAATGACCAACTAGCCGAATACTTGACCACGGTGAAAGAAAAATTGAAAGAGTTCGAAGCATGGGAAGTTTCAGCACGTTCCGCGCAAACAGAATACCCGAGCAGACATCCTCTCCAAATTAGCCAGCACCAGAAAAAAAGGTGGAAACAAATCTGTCATACAAGAAACACTGGCTAACCCGAGCATTACAAAGCCCGACCTGGTGGATGTTAACGTCATCGGAGACCCCCATTGTTAGATGACCCCGGTATACAATTACCTCACCAAAGGGGAACTTCCCGAAGACAGTAAGGAGGCCAGTGTAACTAAACAAAGAGCCTGCTCGTACGTACTAGTCGAGGACAAGTTATATCGACGAGGGTTTTCCATTCCCCTATTAAAATGTGTCGACGAGGCCCAGGTCCCTGAAATCTTACAAGAAATCCATGAGGGCATCGACGCACAACACTTAGGAGGAAGATCCCTGGCTCGAATGGCTCTGCGCGCAAGATATTACTGGCCGGCCATGCAGCACGACGCCAAAGAACATGTGCAAAAATGTGATCGTTGCCAGCGCCACGGGGACTTGCATTTGGCACCACCCAACGAGTTGAAGACACTCTCCTCGCCGTGGCCCTTCGCCTGGTGGGGGATGGACATCCTAGGCCCCTTTACGATGGGATCTTATAAAAAAAAAATCCTAATCGTGGTCGTCGACTATTTCACAAAATGGATTGAAGCCGAAGCGCTCGCCAAGATCACAGCCTTCAACATGCTGCGTTTCTACAAAAGAAACGTCCTCGCCAGATTCGGGGTACCCCAGGCCCTCGTAACCGACAACGGAACCCAATTCACGGACAGAAAATTCCAAGACTTCGTCGCCAAATTGGGAACGAAACAACATTTTACTTCGGTCGAGCATCCCCAGACCAACGGGCAAGCGGAGGCCGCGAACAGAGTAATCCTACGCGGATTGAAGCGAAGACTAGGCGAGGCCAAGAAAAGGTGGGTCGAGGAGCTCCACAGCGTCCTCTGGGCGTACAGGACAATACCTCACTCCACCACCGGGGAAACCCCTTTCCGACTAGCGTATGGAATAGAGGCGGTAATACCGGTGGAAATAAGGGAGTCATCTAGAAGGACAGAAGCTCCCCTCGATGAAGAAATGAACGACGAGGCTCTACGCGAGGAGCTCAATCTGGTCGAAGAAATAAGATCAGGGGCTGCCCTCCGCGAGGCCGCGTTGAAACAATAAATATCGTTGCGACATGACGCCAGAGTCATAAAACGCGACTTCCCCGTGGGCAGTCTGGTCCTGCGCAGAAACCAGAAGGATTCTCGCGAAGGGAAACTGCCAGCGAACTGGGAAGGATCTTATAGGGTCAAGTCCAAAACGGGCACGGGAGCGTATTACTTGGAAACACTGGACGAAAAACAACTTGCTCGACCATGGAATGCTGAAAAACTCAAGCAATACTATAGCTAAGTCCTTAACCACGAGGATAGACAAGTCGCCGATATAATCAACCCAAAACGGGGAGAATTGCGCGACCATCGTATCATGCCTTGGTGAAGCATGACACGCACTACAACGCCGACCAACTTCTGCTCATTGAACGAGCAGATCCTGCGCACAACGGGGATACCTCAACCGAGCTCCGTCGTTGCCGCACCATTCAGGCAGGACGCCCAGCTCGCGATGGGAACAGTCCAAGCCTATGAGACTAGTACCTCAAACGAAGTCCTAGCCTCATCATGGGCAGAACCATTTCGCCCTCCTCGGTAGACTTCACACCTATCCGAACACACACATACATACAAACAAAAAGAGCAAAGTCCATAATAAAACGTCCACAAAACCCAAGTATATTAAAGTACCGGCCACGGCCGGATAATGTCATAAATACAAAGAAGGGCAGCGCCCATACAAAATGATAAATACAAATTGGTAAGGGCACGCAGGCCCACAAAACATGCTAAAAACAATAGTCCTACTCTGCGACTTCACTCTCCTCTTCGGCTGGGATAACTTGACCGTCCACCACTCTGTTGAACAAACCCATTCCATCTGTCGTAAGCTGCACATCAGAGTTGAGGGCCTGCATCTGCTCCTTTGCAGCATTGAAGCCGAACTCAGTAGCTTTCAAGTTGTCCTCGCCCAGGATTCTAATCCTGCCGATCAAGTCAGCCCGCGACTTCAGAGACTTCTCGTCGTCATTTTCATCGTGGATAGCTGCAGCCAAACCTTCCAATTCAGTGATCCTCGCCTGAAGACGCGCCTTCTCCTTGTCAGCCTCAAGCACAGCTAACTTCAGCTGGGTCACCTCCGTCTAGAGCAGCACCTTGGCCTTATCGTGACCTTTAAACTGTTTTAAATTGTTGAACAACTTGTTGTTTTCTGCCTCCAGCTCGGCTATTCTATTCTGGGAAGTCACGAGGCTCGCCCGAGTAGCGGCTTATCATCGGCGAGGACAAGGGCAGCTTCAAGGACCCTGAACATGCCCGCCGCATCCTGGCACAACTGTTTTCTCCTCACCTTGGAGTTGGCGTTCAAAATAGTCGTGGCTTCAGAATCATGGACCTCTATCGAATCCCCTTCAACGAATAAGTCTCGGCGCGTGTAGCAGGCGAGCAGGACGAAATGACCGGCACCGGACCCCCCGGGACCAGCGGCCACAGGAGTCCCCGCAGCATCTCTCTCCCTCTTAAGAGAACCCTTCGGGGTCAGCGGCGTCGAGGCTCTCTCCGGGATGGGGGTAGATCCAGCAGCAAAACTTTCCATCACTGTCTGCTTGGGCGCCCCGGCCTTGGTACCGGTGGTCGCCTTCTTGTGAACCTTCGCAGCCTGCGACCTCATCAGACGCTCTCGCATGTCAGCCATCATACCTACGAACACACACATCAAGTCAGAATCAAAAGAATTTAAAGAAACAAAACCAAACAGTGGAGCATACCAAGCAAAGTCATAGCATCGTCGTCGTTATCACACTCAAGGAGAGCTTTGACATTAACATATCTAGCTGCTCGGACAGGTCCATCCTCCCTGACCAACTGATTCCCGTCCCGATCAACGACGAAGGCCGGAGTAAAGCTCTCCACGTAAGCATGGAGGATCTTGTATAACTCCTTATTCGCCGGGCAAAGCTGCTCATGCTTCACCAGGAACTGATCTGTTCGGCATTTAAAATGGGTGTAGACCCATTCCAAAGGAAAGATGGAGACCACACCATCCCTTTCCCGACCATCCACCATCACCCTCTCAATGGTCGAGATGCTCCTCTTCGCCTCTTCGGTTATAGGCTTCACGATCAGAAACCTGTCCTTGAAATTGCGTATCGAATCAGAATACGGCTAGAACAGCCTACTCTGTTGCTTAAACGATACCCAACTCTGTTTCGACCCCGCCGTGCTCCGCTGAATTTGGAAGAGGCAGAAGAAGAGATCCGTGGTCGCCCCGATATTGAGATAACGACACATTAACTCAAAAGCCCGTATAAAAGCCAAGGCGTTTGGGTGAAGCTGGGACGGGCACAAGGCCAAATGGGTGAACAGAGAAGATTGGAAGTCAGTGAAAGGGAGACGCATCTTGGCCTCCGTAAACGCAAATTCGTACATAGTAAAGCGAAGTCCTGGGTACGAGGAACAGATTCTATCGTACTCCCCGGGACGAAAGGCTTTCCATGCCCGTGGAGCACCCTCGTCGGGTCTCTCCAACAAGTCGAAGTCCCGTATCTCCTCGGCGGAGAAGGTTAATCGAAAAGACAAAGGCTCATGTCCAAGCCAGTCAAGGTCCCCTCCTGCGACCTTGATATTCGAGTAATCGGCGGGCACACTGGGCCCCTCTTGTACTTCCTGTGCGTCGGGAATAACTTCATCGCGGGGTTCAACCATTTTCACCTGAAAAGTAGAGGAAGAGAAGTGAATTTGACATCCGCGATCAAATCCACCCTTCCACCACTAATCAAGTGAAAGGGCGTTAACGAATACGGGGACAACCACGTGCTCGTATAAATTACCTACCAATAACTAGAAGAGGTCTCCGCGACCAGAACAAACAGATGCACATACGAGGACGCATGTTCGTCCCAAAATCACGCTAAAACTCCGAACAGGCCTAGTGCCCGACTACAAACTAAATTCTACACCTAACCAGATTCTACAAGGATCTACGCTAACAATTTCTACAAAATTCTAGAAATTCCTAAAATTCATCATGTTCTTCACAAAATTTCCTAGAATTCATGTGTTCATCAAAGAACACATGAAGTTCAACCGAAAAATATGAACTTCAACCGGAAAACCTATAAAAATATGCAGAAAGGGAAGAACGAACTTACAAGTAAAAGAAGAACTTGACGGTGGCGAAGAGAAGCTCCGGCGAAGACTAATTGCAGAGAAAACGAGAGCAAAGAGAAAAAAACTTGTGAAATTATGAAAATGAAACCTTCCCCCACCTTTTTATAACCATTTGATCGTGGGGAATCGTGAAGGTCATCATAGCCTACACGCCCCTAGGACTGACAAAGGCCATAAATGCTCACCACGTGTCACAAAACTCTTCGCCTGGTTCAGCGCAGAAAATACACTAGCCCTTGGCCCCCACGAGCAAGTCTCTTCGTCAAAGTGAACACATCCGTGCAGAGATGCTCGCCAAAAACTCCCATTTCTCCGAGGACGCTGCAAACCTTGATCGACATTTCGCGCTGGTAGCTAGCGACCACATCTGGTCGGGGCACGAATGGAACATTCTACGCGAGCAACCACTTCCCCGACAGTACGGTCGAAGTCACAGCTATCTAAAGTCATTACTCTCCAACAGAGCAACGACTTGGGGGCTCCTCTCCTGGACCGGGCAAGGCTTCCTGCCCTTAAGGGCCAGGCCCAATCCATCATAATTAGCGAGCAGGCCCAATAAGCATAATATAGTCGTTGGGCACAATATAGCCGCTGGGCACAATATAGTCGTTGGGCGTGTCCCCTTCACCCGCAGAATAGCTCACGCGACCAACTGCCTCCCCGGATATCACGGAAACAGTTAGAAAGACCACGCGCTTCGCCCTCCATCTGGCAATACTTCATTGGTCTATCAGGCACTTTGCTCGCCAACAATCTCCCTATAAAAACCCCTCGCTCGAGAGGGGCAGGTATCACAAATCATATGCTTGACTTCTCTTACTTGCTTTCTCCCTTTCTCTTGACCAAATACTTACTTTGGCATCGGAGTACCTTGCAGGTACCTCCACCCCTTTTTCCTCTCCTACGAGCAGCTACTCTTGTCCTACACGAAGGCCGCGACGATCTCCTCCTGGTCCCCTCCGATCAAATAGTTTTAAATTAAATTTCTAAAACAATACTCTTTTTTAATATGATTCATAAATTATATAAATATAATAAGTAATTATTTTCATTATGTAATTCAAGAAGTACATAAAATTAATACATTTAATCAAATGATGATAAAATGTAACATGATTTTTTTAAAATATTAACTAAGGATTAAATCAATAAACTTAATATATTTAATTTTATATAATATAGACATTTAATTGAAGAAAATAATAATTTAAAAAAATTGATGGTTTTTTATTTTAAAATAAAAAATAATATAAATTTTGTAAATATATATTTTTTATTTTAAAAAATAAATATTTTAAATTTTGCCTTAGGCCTCCAAATTTGTTGGGCCGGCCCTGCCGGTTAGACCGGGAACCGGCCAGGTAACCGGTCGGATTCGCTTGTTCGATCGTCCATGTCTTCGAACCGGAGGGAACCGGTGTGAACCGGTGCGCACCGGAAAAACCGGCGATTTTCGCAAACCGGTGGTTCAACTGCTTATTTAAAAAAAAAACAAAATTTAAATGTTTTTTTTTTAAATTTTTTTACTCAAATACATATGAACTTTTCCCCAAGAATAATAGTGATCACTCATTTGATTCAAGTGATACACAAATTAAGTTTCGTAATATCCACAAAACTATTTTTACTATTTTGTATTTATATTGATTGAAAAACCATCATACAAATATTTGTATAGAAATTTAAGAACACAGATTAAGAAACTAAATATAATATAATTTTAGACTTAACTGATTTTCATTATATATATATATATATATATATATATATATATATATATATATATATATATATATATATATATATATATATATATTTGGAAATTTTATTTTTTAAAATAATGTTAATATTTGTATTGTTTTAATTATTAACATTAAAACTATGAATTTAAATTAAACTCTTATTAATTTAGACTCTCTTTAAAATTTACAATTAGACTCTGTTTAAAATTTGCATTTAAATTATGAACCTGTGAATTTATGATATGATATTTTTAAAAAATTTAAGTGCTAGTTATATTTTTGAGAGACTGAATCATCCGGTTCGACCGGTTTTACCGATTTTATACCTATTATAATGACAAGTTTATTCAACCGAGTTATCCGGTTTAATCCGGTTTTGTCATGCGGTTCGACGAATGACCCAGTGGTTCGACCGATAAACCAGTGACCCAGTATCCTCACCGGTTTGATGACCGGTCCGGTTTTTAAAACACTAGTTTATCTCTTTAACTTGTTGTTTTTGTTTATTAAATTTTCAATATTTTTTAGTAGTTTTCTTATAACAGTGAAGAAAGAAAGTATTCCATGCAGTTTTCAATATCTTTATTAAATTTATGCATGAAATATTTTGTATGAAGTTTGTGACAATAATGTAGCCATTTATCCATTTATATGACTTAATATCACCTCACCAACACCGTTACAATTATAGAACAGAACAAATATCTTTAGGAGGAGGAATGCAAACTATATAAGGAGTGCATATAAGGTGCCCTCCAGAAATCATTTTTTCACGATACAAAGCTAATAAACAATGCACAATGCTGAGATATCATCTTATACAACACCACAAGCCCACTGTTATGAGAAATGTTGTATCGTGACCACTGTTATGTCTTCTCACCCACCACTTCATACAACACCACAAGCCCACTGTTATGAGTGAGTTGCAGCAGACACTGGAATGAAGTTGAAATGAGATGAAGTCCCACATCGATTTATTAAAAAGTGGAATTAGTGTTTATAAAATAGAGTAAATCTCATGAATGCATAATGAAATACATGAGAGAGAGATTAAGAGTAATCTGTCAGATTTTATGTTCCAAAATTTAAATTTAAAATTTTTATTTAATTAAATTCTAAAAACACTTACCTAATTAAAATGATTAAAAATATTAATTTATTCTGTAAAAGAAATAAATAATTTAGTCATCGCCAACTAATTAAAAATATTTTTTTTTTATCCTAATTCACGTATATAAAAGTGGAAGGGGACCACAAAAATCTAAAGACCATCAAAATTAAGGGACCAGAATCGCTTGTTTTGTAATAGGGGGATCAATTGTTTAAAACGTCCAAATTAGGGGACCAAAAGGGCATTTAAACCTATTATTTTTGTGGATAAGTAGGCATGGCAAGAAAACCCAGACCCGCTCGGACTCACCCCGAAATTAACGGAAAAACCCAGTTTAACTGGGTGCGGCGCGGGTGCGGGTAAAACCCGATTTTCTATTACGGGTACTTGGGCGGGGGCTGTAAAGACCATATACAATACATGCCTCAAATCATATATTATACATGAGTTTCACTTTTGGTACTGAAACATAATAAGTTCCTAGTTAACACATTATACACATAAATGCCTCTAATACAAAACACCTAAAGGTCTAAGGCATTACATATACAAGATGTTCCAAAATGATAAAAACTAAGAACTAGATCAAAATAATGATCTCAAAACATAACGCCATAGCGGAAGCCATGCCATCACAAAACCACGATCCGTAAGGAAAGTCAAATAACCTTGTCCTTACCCTTCGCCAAACCTGCAGAACCTGTGATGTAAACAACAACAGTGGGGTGAGATACATCAAATCTCAGTGAGTTCCCTATCTTAAAGTCCTCTCGGCTTTACAAGGTTCTAACAAAATCCTAACTCATGTCCAAGGGGAAAGGGGAAAGACCATGAGTACACACACACAAGTAACCGTCACGGTGAGCCTGTACACTCACACTAGTACCGAAGTACCTCTTGAGCCTGGAAACTCAAGGATTCACAAAGTACCGAAGTACGTTCTGAGTCCGTACACTCAAGAACTCACATATCAATAACCAATACCAAGGTATCCCCTTTTCCCGTACCCTTCTACGTCTAGAAGGCGATCCGAGTCATGGATCCTTGTAGCTACTTGGCATACGATTGGATTCGAGATCACCGGTCCGTACACCGTGATCCGTCACTTCTCACGGCCCGTACACCGTCACAAGTCTCTTTACCCGTAGGCTCCAATCGTACTTAACACGGGACTCAAACCTGCCAAGTAGTTGTGTATAACGGTCAGAGGAGGTGCTCGAGTCTCATGAACTACACCGCACAACTGTGGTTATTGATAAACAGAATGCACACGCCTCGGCCTTTCATGCACGAGCGTTGCCACACATGGAACATTTCACACTTCCGACACAGTTTTGGTAATAATCCTCACCCTGCCTAGTCCATATTTTAACATGCATATATTGTCCACAATAATTACACACAATTAACAGATAAAAGTCGATAAAACAACACTATTTCAGAAATCCCGACTTAATTAAATCGGCCGACAATCTTAAAACCAAAGTAATAAGAAAGTACATTTTATTATCTTTCCGACGATATCAAAATTGTTCCAATCCGAGTTACGTACAAAAAGTTACGGCATTGTAAACAATCGATCGGAAAAATAAATCACAACAGCAGAATTCTGTAACTCTCCTGGCCGTACGCGTATTGGTACTCCCCGTACGCGTATTGCCCAAAAGCTCGCCCAGCCATACGCGTATTGCCCCAAGCGATACGCGTATTGCTCCAAATGCCCGGCCATCCATACGCGTATTGCCCTTGCCGTACGCGTATTGACAAGCCCCATACGCGTATTGACATGTTCCATACGCGTATGGGCAGAGAAAAAATGCAGAAGTTCCTGCAGAATTTCTTCTGTTACGGGTTGATCCAAAATCAACCCCAAATCCCATTTTCATCAATCAAATTGCATCAAAACATGTTATAACATCACAACCAGCATAACATATAATCAAACATTGAATTTTTACTGTTAGATTCATGATTTTATACCAAAATACCCATTTTTCCCAATTTCCAATCTAACTCTAAACTCAAAATAATCCTACTCTAAAGAGTCTAACTAGAACCCACCTGGATTACTAGACGAGGAGGTTGACACTGAGACGATTAAACGAAGAACAGATGAATTGATGATGATTCTTGAGCTTTTTGGAAAATTTCTCTTCTTCCTCTTTCTTTTCCTTTCCTTCCTTCCCTTTTTCCTTTTCTTTCTTCCCTTTTTCCTTTTCTTTCTTTCTCTTTAGCTTTTGTTTGTTTTTTCAAGGAAAATGAAAAGAAAATAGATAGTATAGAAACTATCATTTTTAGTAACACTACTAAATGTCCAAAATTAGCTCAAATACATCAAATTATAAAAACTCAACGTTAAATACTATTAATTAAATCGACTCTGAGTTCGTCAGTTTACTCTAATTATTTTATCAAATAATTACTCAGAGTACTCCGGAACCCAGTTGATCATAATAATATTAACTAGAGCGTTTATAAATTTACGGGGTATTACATCCTCCCCCCCTTAAATAGAAATTCGTCCTCGAATTAAGAATATTACCTGAACAGATGTGGATAAGAATCTCGCATTTCCGATTCTAGTTCCCAAGTAGCATCGCCCGGATGCGTCATATCCCATTGCACCTTAACAAGTGGAATATCTTTGTTCCTTAACACTTTTGTTTCCCTTCCCCCAATACAACTCGGTTGTGGTTCAAAAGTCAAATCTGCTTCTATTTCCACTGATTCCGGTAAAATCGGCTGAAGAGGATCAGGAATGAACTTACGGAGCTGAGATACGTGAAAAACGTCATGCATCTCGGATAGAGAGGGTGGTAAGGCTAATCTATAAGCAACTTCACCAATCCTTTCTAAAATCTGATACGGTCCCACGTATCTCGGACTTAACTTTCGCGACTTAAACGGTCCTTTCAATCTCAATCTCGGAGTAACTTTCAGAAATACATGGTCACCTTCCTCAAATTCCAAAGGTCTCCTACGATTGTCCGCATAACTCTTTTGACGATCTTGTGCTTGTTTAACTTTCTCACGGATCATTCGAATCTTTTCCGTAGTCTCTTGAATAATCTCGGGTCCCAAAATTCTATCTTCGCCAATTTCAGCCCAACACAAAGGTGTCCTACACTTTCTCCCATACAATGCTTCATAAGGAGCCATACCGATGCTCGCATGGTAACTATTGTTATATGAAAACTCAATTAACGGTAAAAGTTCCTTCCAATTCCCCCTACTCTCTAGCACACAAGCTCTTAACATATCCTCCATCGTTTGTATTGTTCGCTCAGTCTGACCATCCGTTTGAGGATGATTCGACGTGCTCAGACGCAAATTCGTACCCATCGCTTGTTGGAACACTTTCCAAAATCTCGAAGTAAACTTCGGATCTCTATCGGACACAATACTAGAAGGAATACCATGCAATCTCACAATCTCAGCAATAAACAACCTCGCAAGATGACTTGCCTTATAAGTAGTCTTTACGGCTAAGAAGTGTGCAGATTTCGTTAGTCGATCAACAATTACCCAAATAGAATCATACCCACCTTGGGTACGGGGTAAACCCACTGCAAAATCCATAGAAATACTATCCCACTTCCAAACTGGAATATCCAAAGGTTGTAACAAACCGCCCGGTCTTTGGTGTTCAATCTTCACCTGTTGACACACCGCACATTCTGACACATAACCTGCTATATCCTTCTTCATCCCAGGCCACCAATAATCCTTCTTTAAATCCTGATACATCTTTGAAGAACCAGGATGTATCGTAAAAGTACCTTTATGAGCTTCGTCTAAAATCTTCCTTTTCAATGTCTCATCCTTCGGAACACAAATCCGTTGATTAAACAAAACAATACCATCTGTCACTCGCGTAAAGCCCGGTTGAAGTAACAACTCTTGTAACTCTTCCTCTAACAATTGTGCCTGTTGAATCTCAACTCTCAAAGTAGAATTGACATTCAAATTTCCCATAATTACACCATTCGGAGTCCACAAAAATTGGAGATTAAGATCTCTAAACTTTTCTAACAATGAGTACTCCAAAATCATCAATTCCGCACTATGAACCATTTTCCAACTTAAAGCATCCGCTACTTTATTCGCCTTTCCTGGATGATACTTCAATTCTAAGTCATAATCCTTTAAGTACTCCATCCACCTTCTTTGTCGCATATTCAACTCCTTTTGATCAAACAAATACTTCAAACTTTTGTGGTCACTGAACATTTCAAAACGTACACCATATAAATAATGACGCCACACCTTCAGTGCAAAAACCACTGCAGCTAGTTCCAAATCATGAGTCGGATAATTCTTCTCATGAACTTTTAACTGTCGAGAAGCATAAGCTACCACTTGACCACCTTGCATCAGAACACCCCCTAATCCCCTCTTAGAAGCATCACAGAATACTTCATAAGAGTTGTTAGGATCAGGAATAATTAATACTGGAGCACTCGTCAAACTTTCCTTCAAATGCATAAAACTTTGTTCGCAACCTGAATCCCACTCAAAAACAACATCCTTCCGAGTAAGTTTCGTCATTGGTAAGGCCAATTGAGAAAAGCCCTTAATAAACCTTCTATAGTAACCGGTCAATCCCAAGAAACTTCTGACTTCTGAAACATTTCTCGGTCTCTCCCAATTAATCACTGCCTCTACTTTCGATGGATCCACTGCCACACCACCTCGAGATATAACATGTCCAAGAAAATTAACTTCCGACATCCAAAACTCACACTTGCTCAACTTAGCAAACAATTGCTTCTCTTGCAAGACCGATAAGACAATCCTCAGATGTTCTCCATGCTCTTGTGGAGTACGAGAATAAATAAGAATGTCGTCAATAAAGATTACCACAAATTGGTCCAAGTAAGCCTGAAATATTCGGTTCATGTAATCCATAAAAACAGCTGGAGCATTAGTCACACCGAAAGGCATCACTAAGAATTCATAATGACCGTAACGTGTCCTAAATGCAGTTTTTGGCACATCGAAACTCTTCACTCGAATCTGATGATAACCCGACCGTAAATCAATCTTCGAGAACACACAGGCTCTTTTTAATTGATCTAACAAGTCGTCTATCCTTGGTAAGGGATACTTGTTCTTAATGGTAACTTTATTCAACTTACGATAATTAATGCACAACCGCATTCCCCCATCTTTCTTCTTTACCAACAACACTGGAGCTCCCCAAGGTGAAACACTAGGTCTAACAAAATGCTTAGACATCAAGTCCTCCAATTGGTCCTTTAATTCTCTTAATTCAAGCGGTGCCATCCGATACGGAGAAACGGATATGGGAGCCGTTCCCGGTATCAGGTCAATAGAGAACTCAACTTCTCTCTCCGGAGGAAGAGAAGAAACATCCTCAGGAAACACTTCAGGAAATTCACACACTATTGGAATACTCAGAACTTGTTGTTCACTACTTCCTTCCTTAGTAAGAACCATTAAAACAGATTTCTCTTTCTCAAACAAGAAATTTACCATTCCCACCGTACCTTCTAAAATCGTTGATAATACATCTTTCGGAGTAGCCTCAGCAGATGGAATAATAATTAGCTTCTCCTCACAACCGATAAAAACCGAATTAGCTGAAAGCCAGTCCATTCCCAGCACAACATCCACTTTCTTAAGCGGCAGACAAATAAGATCAATCTGGAAGACTCTTTCGTTCACCGACAACACACAATTTTCACACATCAGGGGTGTTTCAACCATTTCATCCATGGCAGTAGTAACCACCATAGGAGGAAAGAAAGGAATAGTTTGCAACCCCAGTCGCTTCACACATCTTAAAGACACAAAAGAATGTGTAGCCCCACAGTCAAATAAAACAAAACAAGGTTGACCATTAACAAAACACGTACCCGCAATCAAGGAATTATCACCTTTTGCTTTCCTTGCATCCAGAGTATATACTCGACCCGTAGTCTTCCCTTGTGTCTGATTCCTACTCTGAGGACAATCTCTCGCTACATGACCCATCTTGTTACACTGATAACACCGTATCCCATCCGAATAGCACCTACCAAAATGACTTCTCCCACACGTACGGCATACCGGAGGCACACTAGTTCTAGAGCCCTGTACTTGCTTCCCTTTGGAAGACTGTTGCCTTTGCCTAAACTGTTGATTCGACCTTCCACGGTCACTTTGAGTTACCCTGTTCGAATCCACCTCCATTTGTATCTTTTTCAAACTATTTTCCGCCACATAACATTGTCTTAACATTTCAGCATAAGTAGCAAATTCCCGTTGAGACACGCTGTGTGAAATCTCAGCCCTTAACCCAAACAGAAACTGATCTAT
This sequence comes from Lathyrus tuberosus, assembly GCA_022829125.1. Classification (NCBI taxonomy): domain Eukaryota; kingdom Viridiplantae; phylum Streptophyta; class Magnoliopsida; order Fabales; family Fabaceae; genus Lathyrus; species Lathyrus tuberosus. Next base: position 14,808,538 of record JALAZF010000055.1, read on the forward strand.
CTTCCACCTCTCATCAGGAGCATACATGGTCTGTCTAGAATAGTCAGCCATGATCTCAAATTGTTCCGCATAAGAAGCCACTGATAAATTTCCCTGTCTCAACTGTTGGAACTCAAACTCCTTTTGAGACCTTAAAGAACTCGGAAAATATTTCTCCATAAAGATTACCTTAAACTGTTCCCAGACTTTCGGCACCTCCTGAGTTGTCATCAAGGCTGAAGCGTTCTCCCACCACCTCATGGCAGGACCCTTCAACTAGTGAGAAGCAAAGACCACCTTATTCTCCTCACTGGAATGAACTATCTGAAAAATCCGTTCCATACCTGTTATCCATTCGTGTACCTTCACCGGATCTAGCCCTCCTTGAAACTCCGGAGGATTCATACGAACAAATTCCCTGTAGGTTCCTCCCGTAACTTCCGGAACAACCACTGGAGGATGCAGACCATCAGCCATTTGTTGCATCATTCCTTGCATGAACTGATTCTGCTGTTGCTACATCTGTTGCATAAATTGGTACAACGGGGCATTCCCTTCATCACCTTGTGGAACTGTCCCAGCTGGAGTAGTCCTTGGTCTTCCACGGTTGTTTCTGCGTCTATCAGCCATGTTCCTGAATTCCATACCAATAGGATTAAGTTGATCAGACTCAATACCATAAATGTAACAGACAAGACCCATGGCGACACGCCGCATATGAAACGGAAAGAAACACTTATTCTATTTCATGGCTAGGTCGAGGATACGACCTGCTCTGATACCAACTGTAAAGACCATATACAATACATGCCTCAAATCATATATTATACATGAGTTTCACTTTTGGTACTGAAACATAATAAGTTCCTAGTTAACACATTATACACATAAATGCCTCTAATACAAAACACCTAAAGGTCTAACGCATTACATATACAAGATGTTCCAAAATGATAAAAACTAAGAACTAGATCAAAACAATGATCTCAAAACATAACGCCATAGCGGAAGCCATGCCATCACAAAACCACGATCCGTAAGGAAAGTCAAATAACCTTGTCCTTACCCTTCGCCAAACCTGCAGAACCTGTGATGTAAACAACAACAGTGGGGTGAGATACATCAAATCTCAGTGAGTTCCCTATCTTAAAGTCCTCTCGGCTTTACAAGGTTCTAACAAAATCCTAACTCATGTCCAAGGGGAAAGGGGAAAGACCATGAGTACACACACACAAGTAACCGTCACGGTGAGCCTGTACACTCACACTAGTACCGAAGTACCTCTTGAGCCTGGAAACTCAAGGATTCACAAAGTACCGAAGTACGTTCTGAGTCCGTACACTCAAGAACTCACATATCAATAACCAATACCAAGGTATCCCCTTTTCCCGTACCCTTCTATGTCTAGAAGGCGATCCGAGTCATGGATCCTTGTAGCTACTTGGCATACGATTGGATTCGGGATCACCGGTCCGTACACCGTGATCCGTCACTTCTCACGGCCCGTACACCGTCACAAGTCTCTTTACCCGTAGGCTCCAATCGTACTTAACACGGGACTCAAACCTGCCAAGTAGTTGTGTATAACGTTCAGAGGAGGTGCTCGAGTCTCATGAACTACACCGCACAACTGTGGTTATTGATAAACAGAATGCACACGCCTCGGCCTTTCATGCACGAGCGTTGCCACACATGGAACATTTCACACTTCCGACACAGTTTTGGTAATAATCCTCACCCTGCCTAGTCCATATTTTAACATGCATATATTGTCCACAATAATTACACACAATTAACAGATAAAAGTCGATAAAATGACACTATTTCAGAAATCCCGACTTAATTAAATCGGCCGACAATCTTAAAACCAAAGTAATAAGAAAGTACATTTTATTATCTTTCCAACGATATCAAAATTGTTCCAATCCGAGTTACGTACAAAAAGTTACGGCATTGTAAACAATCGATCGGAAAAATAAATCACAACAGCAGAATTCTGTAACTCTCCTGGCCGTACGCGTATTGGTACTCCCCGTACGCGTATTGCCCAAAAGCTCGCCCAGCCATACGCGTATTGCCCCAAGCGATATGCGTATTGCTCCAAATGCCCGGCCATCCATACGCGTATTGCCCTTGCCGTACGCGTATTGACAAGCCCCATACGCGTATTGACATGTTCCATACGCGTATGGGCAGAGAAAAAATGCAGAAGTTCCTGCAGAATTTCTTCTGTTACGGGTTGATCCAAAATCAACCCCAAATCCCATTTTCATCAATCAAATTGCATCAAAACATGTTATAACATCACAACCAGCATAACATATAATCAAACATTGAATTTTAACAGTTAGATTCATGATTTTATACCAAAATACCCATTTTTCCCAATTCCCAATCTAACTCTAAACTCAAAATAATCCTACTCTAAAGAGTCTAACTAGAACCCACCTGGATTACTAGACGAGGAGGTTGACACTGAGACGATTAAACGAAGAACAGATGAATTGATGATGATTCTTGAGCTTTTTGGAAAATTTCTCTTCTTCCTCTTTCTTTTCCTTTCCTTCCTTCCCTTTTTCCTTTTCTTTCTTCCCTTTTTCCTTTTCTTTCTTTCTCTTTAGCTTTTGTTTGTTTTTCCAAGGAAAATGAAAAGAAAATAGATAGTATAGAAACTATCATTTTTAGTAACACTACTAAATGTCCAAAATTAGCTCAAATACATCAAATTATAAAAACTCAACGTTAAATACTATTAATTAAATCGACTCTGAGTTCGTCAGTTTACTCTAATTATTTTATCAAATAATTACTCAGAGTACTCCGGAACCCAGTTGATCATAATAATATTAACTAGAGCGTTTATAAATTTACGGGGTATTACAGGCGGGGGCGGGGGCTGCTACTACCCGCCCCGCCCCCGGCTCCGCCCCCGCCCCGGTCTACTTTAATTTACTTTTATGCCTCATTTTAATTATTTTATTATAAATTTTTTAGAGTTATTTTAATTTTTAGAAATAGTTTTACTAGAAAAACATGTTTATTAGTTATTTTACTCTTTAGACATATGTTTATTATTAAAATGATTAATTATTTAATTAAATTATTAATTTTTATTGTTATAAAAAAATATTTATTTTAAAAAAATAGTTTTGCGGATGAGGGCGGGGTGGGGAACCCGTTCCCCATTGGGGACGGGTCTGGGTGGTAGTTTTTTACCCCCGACTGGGTGCGGGTGCGGGGGTGGATCTGTTTCAGGGAGGCGGGTGCGGGTGCGGGGGTGGATCTGTTTCAGGGAGGCGGGTGCGGGTGCGGGGCTGCTTAAACCCGCCCCGACCCGCCCTGTTGCCATGCCTATGGATAAGTGATAGGGATGACAATTTGACCCATTTTCAATAGGCATCCGTAAAATTACCCATAATAAATAGAATAAAAATCTATAAAAATGGATACGAACACAGACTTGAGTAATTATCCACAAAAATAAACATGTATAGGTGCAGGTAGAAAATTTTACCTTATACCCCTATTTTTATCCCTATACCCCTACATTTTATAAAAAATACCAATTTTACCCTTATATATTTTGAAGTAATTTATTATTTTATTTTTTAAATATTTTTTGTGTAAAAGAAGACTTTACAAAAGAGTTTCTGTTAAGGATAAGCACATATTATTCACATTAAAGAAGGTCAAAGCAAATATCAAGACATTCAAGAAGGTCAAACCCAAGCAAACATGTGCTGGCAATATAACTACTATAGGCGTGTAAACATGATGGCAATGCATATCCATATAGCTGTCAAAGTATATCAGGAAATTGTATCATAATTGTATTTAAAATAGGATTTCTATTATAGGCAATTATAGACTAGACAATTATAGGCAATTAGTATACAGATCCTTGTACTCTTATATATATATGTACATCATTACAAGAAAAAACAACATAACAAATTCCGATACAATATTCAAGTGCTTTCTTTTATGTATCGATCCATTCTTTTATTCATATGGTATCAGTTTTTCTCTGGTTAATCTCCCTCAGTTTGTGTTTATCATCCTGTTTCAATCCTTCTTCATCGACTCACTCACATCATCATGTCTGATGTTCCACCACCCATCATCCCAATCCCTTCACAAAACCCGCCGATCCATGATCAATCCGCCACCACCTCCAACACCGATCCATGCGTCATTCATCATTCCGACAACCCTACAACTGTCCTTGTTACACCTCTGCTCACGGTCGACAACTATGGTTCATGGAGCCGAGCCGTAACAATGGCACTTCGTGCCAAAAACAAATTCGGGTTTGTCGATGGAACCCTAACCTGTCCAAAGAAGGCCGATGATATCTCTAAGTGGCGCCGCTGCAACGATATGGTTGCAAGCTGGATTCTCAACTCGGTTTCAACCGAGATTCGCCCTAGCATTCTCTATGCTGAAACGGCGGCACAAATCTGGACCGATCTCAAGGATCGTTTATCTCAGTCCAACGCTCTGAAAATCTATCAATTGAAACAATCTATCTCTGCCCTAAAACAAGAGGGCATGTTTGTATCTCTGTATTTTACTCAGTTGAAATCTCTCTGGGATGAACTCCATTCCATCGCACCTATCAATCCGTGCATCTGCGGTAATGCCAAGAGTATTATTGATCAACAAAATCAGGACCGGGCCATGGAATTTCTTCAGGGCGTCCATGACCGATTCTCGGCCGTCCGCAGCCAAATTCTCCTCATGGATCCTTTTCCTTCAATTCAGCGTATTTATAACATCGTACGCCAGGAAGAGAAACAACAAGAGATTAATTTTCGACCCCTCCCTGCTGAGGAATCAGCAGCGCTTCAAGCTTCTAAAGTGCAGTATCGCACTCAAGGCAAACGGCAGCGTCCGTACTGTGAGAATTGCAATAAGCATGGTCACACTATTGCTACTTGCTATCAGATTCATGGCTTTCCAAATAAGCCACCAAAGAAATCTGAACCATTCTCATCTACTTCCGCTACTCAACTCTCAAGCGCACAATACCAAAAACTCCTATCTCTCTTAGCCAAAGAGGACACTATGGGATCATCTGTGAATTTAGCAGGTACCCGCTTTTACTTGTGTTCCTTTTTCTTGGATTATTGATTCTGGCGCTTCAAATCACATATGCACATCTCTTTCTTATTTTTCTTCATATTCACCTGTTCATAAAAACAAACTTGTTCAATTACCCGACGGCTCTCACGCGTCCGTGAAACACATCGGCAATGTTCATTGCTCGCCGTCACTTACACTCACGAATGTTTATCACATTCCATCTTTCAAATATAATCTATTATCTCTTTCACAATTAACAAAATCAATACATTGTGATATTATTTTCTCATCCTCTGGTTGCATATTTCAGGACCGAGCAACGAAGAAGACGATTGGTCGGGGTAGTGCTCGGAATGGACTCTTCTACCTGAATGAAGAACCACCATTAAATAAAGATGACAAGGATCACTATTGCCTTGACCATCCATCCAGTTCTTTTTTTAGTTCTAAGCAATGTAATAAGGCTGACCTATGGCATTTACGCCTCGGTCACCCATCTATTTCCCGCTTTCAATTTATTGTTAAGAACTCTCCAAATATTAATGCGAATAAAGATTTCGTTTGTGACGTTTGTCCGCGTGCAAAACAATCACGTTTACCTTTTTCTTCAAGAACATCATATTCATCTCATTGTTTTGAGTTAATTCATGTCGATATTTGGGGTCCATTCTCTACTCCATCACACAATGGATCACGATATTTTTTAACAATTGTCGACGATTATTCACGATGTACTTGGTTATATCTCATGCAACATAAATCTGAAACATTTACTACGCTAATTCATTTTTTTAATCAAATCAACCGCCAATTCAACACTAAAATTAATAAAATTAATTCCGGCGATGGGGGCATCTTTCTTCCCCAACTTCAAGCTATTCGTTCCGACAATGGTTCGGAGTTTTTGTCCAAACAAATCCAAACATGGTTTCATGATCATGGCATTATTCATCAACGCAGCTGCGTTGCAACCCCTCAACAAAATGGCGTTGTGGAGCGCAAGCATCGTCATCTTCTCGACGTCGCAAGAGCATTACGTTTCCAAGCGAAATTACCCCTTTCCTTTTGGGGTGAATGCGTGCTCACTGCCGCTTATCTCATAAACAAACTTCCTACTCCCATCCTGAAATATAAATCTCCTCATCAAATTTTACTCGGTTCTCATCCTTCATACTCATCACTTCGTGTGTTTGGATGTCTCTGTTTTGCCAAAAATATGAACATTCAACACAAATTCGATGAACGAGCCAAACCTGGTATTTTTGTCGGTTACCCTTTTAATAAAAAAGGATACCACATCTACGATATGCACACTCGCAAAATATATGTCTCTCGCGATGTTCAATTTTTTTAAACCATGTTTCCATATCACGACCTTCAAACTCCTTCCATCGCTAACGACATAAGCATCAACACTCAAATCCTTGATTGTGAATTTGATGATTCCTCTTCCAACTTATCACCTGCATCAAGTATCTCTCCCGACATTAGTCATCATGATGACACACTTGTGCCCATTCCCACCCCTCAGGATGATAACTCGTCGAATATTCCACCCAATATTCCATCCATTCCTGTAGAAACTCCCCAACAACATTCACCTACAGCGATCAATCCTGCAGAACGTCGTTATCCTCAACGTCTTCGTACTCCTTCCGTTCGCCTCACGGACCACGTATGTGACATTAATAATGTCACATCACAGAGTGCATTCCCATTAAAGAATTATTTCTCTTTATCCAATTTGAGCACTTCTCATCGAGCTCTTCTTGTTAATATCATTGAAAATAAAGAACCAACATCTTATTCTCAAGCTATCAAATCAGCTGAATGGCGTGACGCTATGGCTAAAGAAATCCACGCCCTTGAATCCAACAACACTTGGGTTTTATCTCCTCTCCCGAATGGCAAAACCGCCATAGGTTGTAAGTGGGTATACAAAATTAAATATCACTCTAATGGTACCGTTGAGCGATATAAGGCTCGTTTAGTCGCCAAAGGCTACAATCAAGTACATGGTATTGACTACCATGAAACATTCGCACCGGTTGCCAAACTTGTCACGGTTCGACTCCTTCTCTCCATTGCTGCAATTAAAAACTGGCCGTTACATCAACTTGATGTTAACAATGCTTTCCTCCAAGGAGACCTTAATGAAGAAGTTTACATGAAATTACCACCCGGCTTCTCTCATAAAGGGAAACCATGTGTTTGCAAATTAAACAAATCCATCTATGGTCTCAAACAGGCATCCCGTCAATGGTTCTCAAAATTCTCCACCACCCTCATTCAAAAGGGTTTTCATCAATCCATCTCTGATTATAGTCTATTCACTTTCAAAAGTAATCACACGACTATATTTGTACTCGTTTATGTAGATGACATCATCATCACTGGAAATAACGAAGACGCTATCTCCGACATCAAGAAATTTCTCGCCCAGGCCTTTTCCATCAAAGATCTTGGAAATCTTTCATACTTCTTAGGTATCGAAGTATCCCGTTCTAAAAAGGGAATATTCTTATGTCAAAGGAAATATACACTTGACATTTTATCCGACTCTGGTATGACTGGTTGCCGACCATCAGATTTTCCTATGGAGCAACACCTCCGTCTACGGCCCAATGAAGGAAGCCCTCTTCCTGATCCGACAATCTATCGTCGCCTCATTGGTCGTCTATTATATTTAACAGTGACACGGCCCGACATCCAATACGCTGTTAACACTCTCAGTCAATTCATGCAATCTCCATGTACAACTCATCTCGATGCGGCCACACGAGTTCTCCGATATCTTAAAGGGAGTGTCGGCAAAGGCTTATTTCTTTCGGCTTCTAGCTCCCTCAATTTAGTTGGATATGCCGACTCTGATTGGGCTGGTTGTCCTACTACTCGTCGCTCCACTACCGGCTATTTTACCATGTTGGGCTCTAATCCTATATCATGGAAAACCAAGAAGCAACCAACAATTTCTCGCTCCTCTGCTGAAGCAGAATATCGTTCCCTTGCAACTTTATCTTCCGAGTTACAATGGTTAAAATATCTTCTCTCGGATCTCGGCATTGATCATCCTCAACCGATCACCGTTCATTGTGATAGTCAAGCTGCTATTCACATCGCCGAAAACCCAGTTTTTCATGAACGCACAAAACACATTGAAATTGATTGTCATTTCGTTCGTCAGAAAATTAAATCAGGTCTTATCAGCCCTTCTTATCTCCGATCTTTTGACCAACTAGCTGACATATTTACTAAACCTCTTGGAGGCGATACTTATAAACGACTACTCGGCAAGTTGGGTGTTCTTGAGATTTCAATCCCACCTCCAACTTGAGGGGGGGTGTTAAGGATAAGCACATATTATTCACATTAAAGAAGGTCAAAGCAAATATCAAGACATTCAAGAAGGTCAAACCCAAGCAAACATGTGCTGGCAATATAACTACTATAGGCGTGTAAACATGATGGCAATGCATATCCATATAGCTGTCAAAGTATATCAGGAAATTGTATCATAATTGTATTTAAAATAGGATTTCTATTATAGGCAATTATAGACTAGACAATTATAGGCAATTAGTATACAGATCCTTGTACTCTTATATATATATGTACATCATTACAAGAAAAAACAACATAACAAATTCCGATACAATATTCAAGTGCTTTCTTTTATGTATCGATCCATTCTTTTATTCATAGTTTCAGTAGTCATTTTTAACCAATTTTTTGTGTATCGGAAGACTTTGCAAAAGAGTTCCGGTAGTAAATTTTTGTGTATCGGAAGACTTTGCAAAAGAGTTCCGGTAATCAATTTTTGTTTACCGGAAGACTTTACAAAAGAGTTTCGGTTTTTAAAAATATTTTTTAACTTTTATTTTGTGTACCGGAACTCTTTTGCAAAATCTTCCAGTATGCAAAATAAAATTTAAAAAATATTTTAAAAATAGAATAATAAATTAGTTAAAAATATATAAGGGTAAAATTGATATTTTTTATAAAATGTAGGAGTATAGGGATAAAAGTAGGGGTATGAGGTAAAATTTTCGTGAAGGTATTAGCTTCTTGGTACTCACTCCGCCCCATACCCGCACAATATATATTTATATATTTTAATTTATATTATTATATGAAAATATATATCTATCAATGTTAAACTATTATATATTTAATATAAATGCTAGTTTATTTCAACAATAAATTTTTAAAAACTTAAAATAATATAATATTTTATTATTAATTTATTTATTTTTAATAAAAATACGGACAACGTTATAAATATTTAAATCTAATCTAATATCTAACTATGAAAATGATAAACCGCTAACTACCATTTTTAACCTCTTGCTAAATTACAATTACAACTGATTACTAAGGGCAATTACGTCTAATTACTTCACTAATAGAGTATCAGCATTTAATGCTGCTTAGGTGTCAAATTCTGATTTTATCTCAAGGTTGAATATTGTCATGGTAAAAATACAAATATATTACACTTTTTTAGATTTTCTATGGAATACACAAAGCCTCCATCAGAAACTGTGCAGCCTCCAATCCTTGGATATTGCAACCTTGGATATCGCAACCTTGGATATTGCAAGGAACATAGGGAACTCATGAAACCTATATCATCTATGACTCTACCGAATCTACAAATCCTTTCTTCACTAATTCTTCATCTACTCATTCTTCATCTCACCACTTCTATTTCATCTTCCAACTTCTATTTCCCTTTTTCTTCCCAACCGGTCTTCGCAGCTTCCCATCTTCTTCCCATATCATATTCACGGCGAATGTAAAACCTATTCTTTGTCTATTATTTCTCTGTTTATCTTATTGCATTATACTGAAGAAATTTAATTTTTTTCAGATTCAGAATAATAATGGCTCGACCTATTGAATCCGTGAGGGATATTGATGACTCAAAGGATTTGTGGAAGATTGTTGTTCATTGTAGACATCTTTGGACAGTGAGAAATCAGTCAAACAAAGAACATCTTGAACTAATTTTGTTTGATTCGAAGGTACCCGTATTGTTGTATTTTATTGTCATGTAATCATTTTCCTTCTTATCTATACATACCTATTGATAATCTGAAATATATAACCCATGTTATGTTTTTATTTTATTAAAAGCTTGATATGATACAAGCTATTGTACCCTCCCATCTGGTGTCGAAATATGTGGCTGAACTTGCTGTAGGGGAATCATATATCATGCAGAACTTTAAAATCTCCAACAACGATTTGACCTTTAAGTCTACCATTCATGGTTACAAGTTGATGTTTTGTGGTTCAACTTATGTTAAGAAAACACAGCTCCCGGACATTCCTGTCAATTGTTTCAACATTCTTGATTTGGCCTCAATTGCTGATGGAAAATTTAAGTCTAATATGTTAGTCGGTACGTTGAAAATTACAATTTTAATTAACTTTCATTTCTTAGTGCTGTGTTTTTCCATACATTATTAATAAACAAAATTTTGCAGACGTACTTGGTGGAGTTACAGAAATTGTCCAGACTCAGATTAACGCAGATAACAACAAGAGCAAGATTGTGTTTATGATTACTGACATCAGGTATGAAACTAAACAAAACGTTGTAATACTCATAATACTATTTTGAGTATATTCAATTCCTTTTGGTTGTTTGTATTCTGTTAAATTTCAGAATTTATTTTGATTTTTATTGTTGAGTCGGATTTGTATATACTCAAAAGGTTTTTTTCTTTTTTCATTGGTAGCAAAACTGTCCTTCAGTGTACTCTGTGGGGAAATTTTGCATTGCAATTTTATGAATATTACAAGAACCATTGCGAAGATGTGAATATTGTTGTTCTGTTGCAAAACGCAAGGATAAAAGCTGCCACGGGTAAGATTTCTTACATGTTCAATTGTGTTCAAAGTAATTACCAATGTATTCACTTCATTATCCTGATATTGACTTGTTGTTGAAGGAGGTTTTCCTTTAAATGTATCCAATGCTTGGAGTGGCACAAAGTTGATTATTAATGATATTAACAATATTGAAATTAAAAAGCTGAAAGATAGGTATTTCACATACACCTTTGTGTATAATATTTTCCTTTTGATATTAGTTACTAAAAGAATTTTACTTCATATTGAATGTTTCTTTGCTTGATTCGCAGCATGCATGCTGAACTGCCAAAACTTTCTTCACCGAACTTGCAAGTTGAAACTACTCAAAATTCACAGTTTTCTGATTTTGATAAATTTATATGGAAGGCAGAAGTTATCAGCTTGGCTGAAATTACGATGCTTAAACAGGTATCCTGGCATGAACGTAAAATTTTATTCTGTTTGTAATCTATATTTTATTAAAAAAAAAATTTTGTGACAAATTATTTTATAGGAAACAACATGTGTTACCATTGCTATGTTGGACAAGTTTGAGGTTGATTATGTCGGTTGGTATTATGGTGGCTGTGGCGAATGTACGAAAAACGTCTCTGTAAAAGATGGCAAACTAAAGTGCTATTCAAACCACATAACTGTTGAACCAGTGCCAAGATATTTGATTATTCATTGTGTTTTCATATAATACAATGGGAGTTATAAATTATTTTCAGAGTAAAATTATAGTTGCTATCTTTTGTTGTATATAGGTATAAGCTTGAAGTGTTGGGAGTTGACGGTAAATTCAAGTGTCGGTTTGTCTTTTGGGACAGCGACTGTTTCAAGTTAATTGGAAAATCGGCTCTGCAAATGAAAAAGGAATTATTAGAGGTAATATGAGTATGTTAAAGTATTGTGGATGTATTTTAGAATACTATCTTTATTTGATATACTGTGTTTGGATGAAATTTAAGCTGGTGAAGACAATCCTTTAGAGTTCCCTTGTGACCTTGATGCCATGTTGAAGAAGGAGTTGGCAATCTGTTTTTCAGCCAAAATTTAACCGTCTGTCGGTTATTAGCTTCAAAGATGATGAATATTCACGTAACAAAGTTAGGGAGAGCTTCAAATCTTATGAGGCATTTAATAACATAAGTTGAAGATGTTTCAATCTCCATGAGTTGTATCTTAATATTGGATTTTTTATAATCAAACTACCTTCATATTTCCATTTAATATCTGCAGGATGTATCAAATGTTCCAAATTCAGTGTCTTACTCACAAGAAGATATGAAGAGTTTATCGGTAAGTTATATTGTTATATTTTAAACCGCTGAGTTATCATATATTCCTGCGTATAATTTGTAATCGAAGATACACAAATGATTTTCAGGAACCTTTATCTGCATCGGCCAACTTCGACCCTAATGCTGAAAATTCTGTGCTGACCCCATGTAAACGTATAAATCCTGATGTGTTATATGATGTTGAAAGTGTTCAACTTTCCTCCACCAAGATGATGAAGCCAGTCAAGAAGGAAGATGATCAATAGATTTAGTTAAAAATATCATATGTATCAAGGAATTTCATAGTTCTGGTTTTATTATGATTTAGTTTAATGTCTCTAATGTTTCAAAACATATCATTTGTTTGGAAGTTAGATTTCAGTCTATGTTTTGCATTTCACTTATTCTCATATGTATCATGGAATTTCATAGTTTTGGTTTTATTATGATTTAGTTTAATGTCTCAAATGTTTCAAAACATATGAATTGTTTTGGAAGTTACATTCTATTAGCTATTTAAAGAGATTATCTCATCTAATGTGAAAATTAAAGATTTAGTTGAAGTGATGAACATGGTTACTAATAGGTACTATAGCTATGGTGTAGACTACAATTATTACAATTATGGGAATATAAAACAAGTGTCACTATTATGTTTTGCATGTCTTATTATCACTTCTATTGCACTTTAGAAGTTACATCTTTTCCAATGAGCATTGCGTTTTACAATACTGAGTAATGATTATATTTGCATGCATTGAGATTTTTTAAGAGTGTCTTCTACTCTACCTATACAAAAGTAGTGATAATAATTAGTTAGTGATAATAATTAGTGGACATAGGAATATCACATTAGTAGATGTCATTTGAAATTTTTTTGTTAATATAATTATATGCTTTTCGTTATCCTATTGTAAAAGTGTTTAATTAACATGCAGAACAATTTAGCTATTAGTCAAAATATATTAACTACTATTATTCATTCTAAGGACATGCAGCATTTATGACTTATCCTATATAACTCTTACCATTCAAACCATATTGTTATTATATTTGTTTTCTTTTATATTACTCTAATTACTATAGTACTTCTAAGTATTAAAATTTTTAATATTATTATAATTTAATATACTTTTTAAATTACAATTTATTTTTTAAATCAGGTTAATGTTTACTTAAAACTCAATTCTACAATAAAAATTCAAAAAGTTAGATATAAATTTAATAATAATATCCGATTTTTAATTGTATTACAAATATATTTTAAATTAAAAATTTATTTTTACTTATAATTTAACGTATAATTAAAAATGACAATTTAATATATAGTTTTACATATAATTTAACAAATAATTATCTATAACAGTTTAATATATATTTTTTTTTATAAATTCTACAATAAATATTCTAAACGTAGTTTTAAGTAAAATTTTAGTTTTTTTTTTAAATAAAGAAGTGACATTTCAATAATTATCATTTTTTAATTAAATAAATTAAATTTTATTCTAATAATTCCACTCACACCATTAGCATCACTCTAAAAATTAAAATCTCTGTTACTGTTACAATGGCTACCAATCAAACCTTCTGATTTCTATGATTCTTGAGATAACCTTGTATCAACTTCTATAATCACTACAATTCTCCAATAAAATGGAACCACATTCTAACTCCAATAAACAAATGACAGCTTTGGCGCGACGTAAAAGGAAACAAATTCTAAAAAATAGAAGATCGAAGAAACTCCGAAACTTTGAAAACTTCTCTAACCATTGTCAAGCTTTTCAGATGTACTCAACTCCACCAAGGCCAATCATCAGAACACCATTATCTAATATAACCTCTACTGTGCTCAATGAAAGAAATACGTGTTCGCAATATCCTGTAATTGCAACCGGCAACATTAATTCAACGAAGAGTTTTGGAAGTGTATCTACAAAAAATGTTGCAGCATCTGCACGGGAAAGGAGAAGACAAATTTTGCAAGGAAAAACAAAACAAACTCATGATAAGAACGTTGACAAGTTTTCTCCGGGTTTTTTCAGGATCAACACTCCGTCATTTACTCATTCACAAACACCACATTCCAATATAACTTCTTCACATTTTTATGCAACAAGCTATAACATGAGTGGACAGCCAAGTAGTTCTATTTACAAACCAAAAAAATAGCTGAATGTTGGTGCTATTCAATCCATGAGCGTGAAAACTATTGAATTATTTTGTCACTGAGAATCATGATCCCGCTTCTTCATCCACAATCAATGTTCCTGTGCACAATGCATATATTTCCACTGCCGTTACAGATTTAAACTTTCCTATGGATAACTCTGTTGATGAAGAATCCACAGATGAATCTATCAGCGACAGCTCTTGCGAATTTAATGTTGCAGATGAAAATTATGACTCCGCTTCCACTCTTGACGATGACGACTCATTTGAATTCATTTCAACATCTGTTGATTCTTGCAATATTGGTATGTTTAACTCTAATTTATGTTTTACTTATAACTTCTTATTTAGCACACTTACCAAATTTATTCAATGCATCTTAATAACCATAAACGTTTCTGGACCTATAGATTATTCTGATATAGGTGATCCTGTGGTTGAGTGCACACATTGTGGTGCACTTATGTGGTATCAAGAAAAAACCATTAAGGCAAAGAATTGTTCAGTTCCTAAGTTCCAACTATGCTGCGGAAACGGTAAAGTGGTCTTGCCACTTTTGAAAACACCACCATTGTTACTTCAGCGTCTATTGTTTGGTGATAGTGAAAACGAAAGTAGAAATTATCAGCAATATTGTCGATTGTACAACATGATGTTTGCTTTTACGTCATCGGGAATAAAGGTCGACAATAGATTTCAAGATGGCAGGGGACCACCTAACCTAAGAATACATGGACAAGTTTGCCATAGGATTGGGAGCATGCTTCCTTTACCTGGACAATCTCCAAGGTTTGCTCAATTATACATTTTCGACACCGACAATGAGGTTCAAAATAGAATTGAAGGAATAGGGTGAGTTTATATTCTTCATTACATTTACTTCATGAATAAAAAATCCATAATTCTTCAAAATACGCCATCACAGTATACTATAATTAGTTTTGCATTGACTAAACATTGGTATTTCAATATGCAGGAACAACCCCAATATTATTCCAGATACAGTTAAAATATTGAAGCTTATGTTGGATGAGTTCAACACACATGCCAAGTCTTTTAGAATGGCAGCGGATAGATTGAAAAGTTGCCCATTGCCTGATCTTAAGTTGAAGTTAATTTCTGATAGATCAATAGACGGTAGGATCTACAACCATCTAACTGTTTCGGAGGTTGTCGCCCTTATCGCTGGTGATGTTGATACATGTCATAAAAGAGATATTCTTCTTGAGAGACAGAGTGGACAGCTGAAAAGAATAAGTGAGTTTCATCCAAGTTATTTGGCATACCAGTATCCACTATTGTTTCCTTATGGTGAAGATGGTTTTAGACTTGGTGTTCTTCTAAGGGAAACTAATTCAAAAAAAAAACAATGAAGAGGAATACACTTACCATCAGAGAATGGCTTGCTTTTAGGATTCAATCTAGGAATAATAAAGCCCAGACACTATTGCGATCGAGAAGGTTGTTTCAACAATTCTTGGTTGATGGATTCACTATGATGGAGTCACAAAGATTAAATTATATCAGAAAACATCAAAAAAGGTCGCGTGTTTCTAAATATGGAAATTTGAACGATGGACAGTAGAATGCAAACACTCAAGGTTCGAACAAAGGTAAAAGAGTCGTTTTACCGTCGACTTATGTTGGAAGTCGAAGGTTCATGGAACTACTTTATTTTGATGGAATGGCTATTTGTAGTCACCTTGGTTTTTCGAATCTTTTTATCACCTTTACTTGCAATCCTAACTGGCCTGAAATTCAAAGATTGGTTGCCAAAAATAGCTTGAATTCTCAAGATCGTCCGGATATCATTTCCAGAGTCTTCAAGATTAAGTTTGATGAGCTGTTGCGCGATCTAACAAAAAATCATGTCTTAGGGAGAGTTGTTGGATGTAAGTTTTAATTTTATTATTTTATTTTATCATATACATAATAGCTGAATATTTCACGATAAACTCATGTTATTGCAGATATATACACAATTGAATTTCAAAAGTGGGGTTTACCACATTCTCATATCCTTCTCTTCTTGCATCCCTCCAGCAAGTATCCAACCCCAGATGATATAGACAAGATCATTTCAGCAGAGATACCAACGAAACAAGATGATAAGCCACTCTATGATTTAGTAAAGACACATATGATCCATGGTCCATGTGGTATATCAAACAGGTCTTCACCCTGCATGAAAAATGGAAACTGCTCAAAATACTTTCCCAAAAAATTTCAGCCCCAAACCATTGTTGATCAAGATGGATATCCTGTGTACCGAAGAAGAGAAACTGGTAATACAGTTATGAAAAAACAAGTTCAACTTGTTAACAGGTATGTGGTTCCTTATAACCCATATTTGTTGAAAAAATTTCAAGCACACATCAATATGGAGTGGTGTAATCAGAGTACTTCTGTTAAGTACTTATTCAAGTATATTAACAAAGGTTATGATAGAATTACTGCTGCGGTTATTCAAACTAAATCTGATGGATCTTCAGTCGTAACAAATGTTGATGAAATCAAGCAATATCTTGATTGTAGATATGTCTCACCAAGTGAAGCGTGTTGGAGGCTTTTTTCATTTCCTATTCATGGTAGGTCACCTGCTGTTGAAAGGCTGTACTTTCATCTTGAGGGAGACAATTCTGGTTATTATACCGATTATGAATTGATAGATGAGGTGCTTGACAAACCAAGTGTGAAAGAATCAATGTTTACGGCTTGGATGGAAGCAAACAAAATATATCCTGAGGCACAAAATTTAACTTACTCTCAATTTCTGACGAAGTTTGTTTATGATAAAAGATATAGACGGTGGAGACCACGCAAAAGGGGTCATACTATTGGACGCCTAATTTGGGTTCCTCCAAGTACCGGTGAGTTGTATTATTTGAGAATGATGCTAACAGTTGTGAAGGGCCCAACTTGCTACGAAGATATAAAATTCGTGGATGGAAAGGTTCAGGATAGTTTTAGGGATGCATGCTTCGAAATGGGGTTTCTTAACGATGACAGTGAATATGTGGCAGCCATAAATGAAGCTAAAGATCGGGGTTGCGGACATTTTTTGAGAAAGTTATTTGTTACGATGTTGCTATCCAGTACAGTCAATAAGCCACGTCATGTTTGGGAAAAAATTTGGAGGACTTTATCCAACGGTATTCTATACCAACAAAGACGGAATACTAATAGAAGAGGTAAATACCAATTATTAGTTTATGAATAAAAATATTTCAAGCTGCCATATATTCAACAGTTTTGACATTTAATTTATTTCTATTATTTTTTACACAATGACTTTAATGAACATGTCTAAATATTTTTTATCTGGTCTATATGCATCTAACATAACAGTTATGTTTTTTTATTATTTATTTTCCTATGCGCATCATAAAGTTAAGTGGAAGGCACACATGATTAATATTACATGTACAAGTCTCCTGTTTCTTAAAAGGAACATTATTTGCATTCATGCTTTTAATTCAACAAGGCTGCCATAATTTGTAAGTAATTAGAATAGTGAATTGTCTTGAATTTTATTTTCATATGTCAGTATACCACCATGATGTTTCTTTGCAGATCCTCAGTACTTCAAAATGTTACCCATACATATTTATTTAACAATATTAAATACATACTTTCATGTTGTGTTGTATTGTTTTATATGTATTCAAATCCTTACTATATGTATGCTTATGAACTGTTGACAGAATTGCAACTATCAGACATTGAGTTAAAGAATTTAACACTCATAGAGATTGAAAATATGATGCAATCAAATAGAAGAAGTTTGCATGAATTTACGTGTATGCCATATCCGGATAGCTATGTGACGCAGCATGTTGGCAACCGGCTGATCTACGACGAGCTTGATTATGATGCTGAGATCGAACAAAAGAATTTTGAAGAGTTTTTTCATTCACCTACAGGTGACACATTATATTTTTATTCTGGATTTAAAAATGTCTTATGTTTCTTCTACTTATAACTATAAATGGATAATTTACAGTTGATATTTTACAGATGAACAACTTGCAATATATCATACTATCATGGATGCTATCAGTAAAAAAAGAGGAGGTGTGTTTTTTCTATATGGTTACGGAGGAACCGACAAAACTTTCATGTGGAGAACACTATGAAGTGCACTTCGTTCACAAAAAAAATTTGTTCTTACTGTTGCTTCAAGTGGGATAGCATCATTATTATTGCCAGGTGGAAGAACCGCACACTCAAAGTTTAAGATACCGGTCCCAACCCTTGACAACTCAACTTGCAACATCGACAAAGACACTGATCATTCACAACTAGTTGAAGCCACGGATGTCATAATATGGGATGAAGCACCTATGTCTCATAGATACTGCTTTGAGGCATTGGATAAAACTCTTAAAGATGTCATGAGCAAAAAGGGTTTCCAAAATACAATTTTTGGTGGAAAGGTTGTTGTTTTCGGAGGAGATTTTCGACAGATTCTTCCCGTTGTTCTGAGAGCAGGTCGTTCTGATATTGTCCATGCATCAATTAGTTCATCCTATATTTGGGAGTATTGTAAGGTTCTAAAGCTTACAAAGAATATGAGACTTCAACATGGAAGAGATAATACAAGTCATGATGAATTAGCAAAATTCTCAAAATGGATATTGCAAGTTGGGGATGGTAAGATTTCTGAACCAAATGATGAATTGGTTGATATTGAGATTCCCAAAGAATTATTAATTTCCAATTTTGAAGATCCTATAAAGGCTATTGTTGATTCCACATATCCTAATTTGTTGGAACAATTTCAAGATGTTACGTTCTTACAAGGAAAAGCGATTCTTGCCTCAACCATTGAAATTGTGGATAAAATCAATCATTGCATATTAGATTTGATACCAGGTAAAAGTTAGTTAGATTTTATCTTTTCTATACATAAAAGAATACATTATAGCAATTATCTTTACTAATGTTTTTATGTTTTGTTTTATGAACGGATTTTTCAGGGGAAGAGAAAGAGTATTTGAGTTTGGATTCAATTGATAGAACAGACACAAGTTATAATGAAGCTTATGAAGTCCTTACTCCTGAATTTCTTAGTAAATTAAGAACATCAGGAATTCCAAACCATAAGATCAAATTGAAGGTCGGTACGCCTATTATGCTTATGAGAAATTTGGACCAGGCTGATGGGCTGTGCAATGGAACAAGGTTAATTGTTACAAGGTTAGCAAATCATGTCATAGAGGCAAAGATCATGTCAGGAAATAACATAGGTAACATTTTTTACATTCCAAGAATGTCTATGTCACCTTCTGATTCACCTTGGCCATTTAAGTTGATTAGGAGACAGTTTCCTATAATTGTCTCCTATGCAATGATAATTAATAAATCCCAAGGTCAATCACTTGATAGTGTGGGATTGTACTTGCCTACTCCAATATTTAGCCATGGCCAATTGTACGTTGCTATTTCACGAGTTAAGAGAAAAAGCGGGCTAAAAATCCTAATACATGACAAGGACAATTCACCGTGTTCAACTACTACAAATGTTGTTTACAAGGAAATCTTCGAAGCACTTGGTTAATCGGTAAATTTTTTCTCTTATCTTAATTTTTAAAAATTTAAATATATATTTTACTTTATAACTTAATGTTTCACAATGCTTTTCTATATATATATATATATATATATATATATATATATATATATATATATATATATATATATATATATATATATATATATATATATATATATATATATATAATACGGATCTTTAATTTATATTGACTATTGTAACAATTATTTATTTTAATTGCTGCAGGAAATATGTTCCAGTATAGATGTTATTGTACCTAAGTGTCAACTTTGATTTATTGTCCTGAAGTTACAAATCTGCAACTACCGGTTGCAATAGGATAGGAATCCTTATGTGTATTATTATTTAATAGTATAAAACATAATGAATGTATCACTTTAGAAAAAAAGTTTTATTGTAATAATACTGTTCTCATTTTGTAATTTGAAGGTATTACTTTAGCATTAGTTTTTATGATGAGATGTGAATCTGAACCAAAATCAAGGAATACAATTTATGGGTTATTCATTTTCTAACCACAATTGTTCTTATGCACAGGTTCCATGTTCATCACTTCTACTACTTTGGTACTTTTCTTTGATCTTACTTGCATGGTCTTCTAATCTTCTATTAAATATTTAAAGAGATTATCTTAGTTATTGTGAAAATTAAAATTTTAGTTGAAGTGATGAACATGGTTACTTATAGGTACTATAGGAACTATGAAGTAGAGTACAATAATGGGAATAGGGGTGGACAAGCACCCGGGACCCGCCCGAAACCGGTAAATCTGTTTCCTAAAATTGACATTTGGGCGGGTGAAAACGGATTGCGGGTTATCATTTTTAAAATTTTCAATTTATCTGGGTTTAAACAGGCGGGTCGGTTTCATAAAAGCTACCCATGGGTAATCGAACCCGCCCAGATATACACACAAAAATGCAAGTAATTATATTAGTACTATATTAAAGCTTGTGTGAAAATGTCATTATGAATAAAACGACGTGTGTCAGTAGCTATTAATTATGGAAAACACGTGACCGAGACAAATGAATGATGGAAGCAGCTAGCAAGCATTTATGTATTTCTGTTTCCAAAGCATGTTTGGATTTCCAACGTAGCAAAAGTTTTATTATAAATTAAGGACCCTTAATAAAAACTATTTCAATTTAAAAATTATACAATTTTATTATATTTATTTCTCTTACTAGTTATAGTTATTTCATTTTAAAAAGAGAATTTTGTTGTTTATTTTCTCTCTACTGTTTCTCTTCTTTTCTTCTCTGATGTAAAATTTGTTCAGGCCACATACTTCTTCATATGCTTCTTCATGGCAAGAGACAAAATATATTATATTTGTAGTTTGTTGTAAATGAAGATGATGAATCCGATACATGATAGTTATGAAACAATAACATTAGATTCAATACAGGTGCATGCGATTGAACTGTGCAAACAACCAAACTCTGAGTGACTGTATCTTCTTCTACCCTTTCACCCGACTCAAACCAACCGTTCAACCCGTTACCCGTATAACCCACCACCCTAACGAACCGAGTATCTAAATGGACGGTAATGAATTGTAGTTTTCCAACCGGCAGTTTCTTTCGGATGATGGTTTAGGGTCCGAAACCGCCCTAAACCGTCCGTTGTCCACCCCTAAATGGGAATATAAAACAAGTGTCACTATTATGTTTTCCATGTCTTAGTATCACTTCTATTGCACATAAAAGATTCATCATTTCCAATGATGTGCACGTTTTACAATAGGCAGTAATGATAACTTTTGCATGCATTACTATTTTTTAAGTGTCTCTTATACTCTACCTATATAACATTAGTGATAATAATTAGTAGACAACTTAATATCACATGATAGATTACAAAGTAGCGTGTGAATTCAAATTAATTTTATTTTATGAAATTCATATATTCAGTAGTAATATTATTTTCAAAAATAATTAGCACTTATTATTTTTTTAATATTTATATATATAAACGGAAATTTTGTATTTATATATAAATATTTTAAATTACAAAAACTGTTATAATTTTATATTTTAAAAACAAATTAAAAGTTTGACAAGTAATTTTTAAAATATAGCGAATCAATCCATACAGGACCGTGCGAATACACAAGTTTGTTATCCATACAGGACCCGTGCATTTCGCACGGGTTTGTTACTGGTATCAATAAAACACACATAAGGTGAAACACTACCATTGTCATCCCTAATAAATGAGTTTACTTTCTGAAATATAAATAAAAATTTCAAAAAACTTCTCTTGCCGGAACTTGAACCCGGGTGTTTCGGTGAGAGCCAAATATCCTGACCAACTAAACTACAACGGATGCGATATTCTGATTCCATCGTTTGGGAATTAAAATAAATAAAGTGTGCAGATAATAAACCTTCCCTCCCATCCCTCTTTCAATTTTTCGGCCTTAATATCACACACAAGTTGAATTGAATCCATTAATCCATTCATAACCAAACAGCAACCAAAAGCAAGAGGAACAACAAAACCTAGCGGTGAAAATGAGGGAGGAAGAGATCGAGAAGCTTCGAGGAGTAGTGAGAGATTGCGTCAGTAAGCACCTCTACTCCTCCGCGATCTTCTTCGCCGATAAAGTCGCCGCCTTCACCAACGACCCCGCCGACATTTACATGCAAGCACAGGCTCTCTTCCTCGGCCGCCACTACCGCCGTGCCTTCCATCTCCTCAACGCATCTAAAATAGTCCTCCGTGACCTTCGCTTCCGCTACCTCGCCGCCAAGTGCCTCGTAACTCTCTCTCCCCAAATACCTGCTTATTTTTTATTTATTTATTTTTGCAGAAAATTACGAATATTTAATAAAAATAATGTATATTATTTTTTTTTTAAAGGAGGAATTGAAGGAGTGGAATCAATGTCTATCAATGCTGGGTGAAGCCAAAGTGGATGACAATGGAACTGTTTATGATACCAAGGACTCTAATGTTATGTACTTGGATAAAGACAGTGAAGATCGTGAAATCAATGTGAGCACTTTTTTCTGCTTATGTTGATTAGTCTGTTTTTATAATAGGATTCTTATTTGTATGTATAGGTCAAATTTGTTTATAATTTCAGCAACATTTGTTAGGAAGAGACAAAAGAAAATAATAATATCTTATAGATTAAGGTTATTTGGATATCATAAAATGTAGCGGAGCGGAATGAAATGTAGCGGAGTGGAATGAAGATTCTATTCCATGTTTGGAAATTTTAGGACGGAACAAGGCAAATTCTTTGTTCCACCCAAATCAGAGGGGAAGATATATGGTGGTAAGTGATGAAATGGAATGAAATCCATACTGCTCCATTTCGCCCCACTCCATTGTTAGAACAACATAAAACATAAAACCAGAATTTTGAAGGTAGTAACAATGGTGAAAAGAAACTTGGGGAAGAAGATGAATTGAGAGAGAGAGAATTAGGGTAGAGAGTAATATTGATGAATAAAAAATGGCATTAACTTTGAAATGGGATTATAACAATGTATATATACACATGAGAGAATAGTACAACTAATAACAAAACCAACTAAAGTGCCATGCTGTTAAATTCTGTTATTTTTGGAAAAACAACAGCTGTAACCGATTAGCAACAATCGGGTAATCGATTACGCTTGCTGAATTTTCAAAAATATCAGATTTTTCAAAACAGCTCACAACACACCACCTCACTTTAGTTGCTCCAAGTTCATCATGCTCAAGCTCTTCAACAGTCTCTTGAACACCTCATTTGTCACACCCTTGGTCAACAAATCCGCAACTTGGTCCTCGCTTCGGCAATAGCTCAATCTAAGCTTTCCATCACCGACCAATTCTCTCAAGTAATGAAACCGCATCTCGATATGCTTGCTCCTTCCGTGTGCAATCGGATTCTTCGCAAGATTTATCGCGGAAACATTATCCACAAACAGTGTGGTGGCATCATCATCACCACATCCCAATTCCTTCATAAGATTCACTAACCACATAGCTTGGCAAGCACTCAATGATGCCGCAATGTACTCGGCCTCACAAGAAGAGAGTGCTACAACCGGTTCCTTCTTCGAACACCATGAGATTGGTGTACTACCGAACATAAAGATGTAACCCGCCGTAGATTTTCGATCATCTTTATCTCCGCACCAATTAGAATCGGTGTAGCCAAGTAAAGTACATTTGCGACCCATATCCGATGTGGGAAACAAAATACCACAACCAAGAGTACCTTTCACATATCTAAGGATTCTCTTGACCGCCGCCAAGTGAGACACCTTAGGTCTCTCCATGAATCTACTCGCAATACCGACACTAAAAGCCAAATCCGGTCGAGTATTGCACAAATACCGTAACGATCCAATCAAACTCCGGTAAAGTGTTGGATCCACATCATCCTCATCATCAC
Source organism: Lathyrus tuberosus (assembly GCA_022829125.1). NCBI lineage: Eukaryota > Viridiplantae > Streptophyta > Magnoliopsida > Fabales > Fabaceae > Lathyrus > Lathyrus tuberosus. The sequence goes on from JALAZF010000055.1 coordinate 14,832,890, forward strand.
TTTTGGACAGCTGAACTCTAGCCTCACAAGGTGTATTAGAAGCATTACAATGTTCCATTTCACACCTTTTCAAGATATCTAGAGCATACCTTCTTTGATGCATAAGCAGCCCCACTTTTAACTTGTGAAACTCTATGCCAAGAAAGTGTCTCATGACACCAAGGTCCGTCATCTCAAACTCACTCATGAGCTCCACTTTGAACCTTGAAATACTCTTGTCATTGCTGCCCGTAATCAAGAGATCATCAACATACAAGCAAAGTATAATAACACCATCAATAGTATCCGATCTCACATAAACACCATGTTCGGATACACACCGTTTGAAACCGATGTCAATAAGAAAGCCGTCTATACGTTTGTTCCAAGCTCTCGGAGCTTGTTTCAAACCATACAACGCCTTGTGTAGCTTGTAGTACTTCTTCTCTTGATTTTTAATCACGAAACCGGGTGGCTGCCCCACATAAACCTCCTCATCAAGAGGACCATTCAAAAACGCAGATTTCACATCCATTTGGTAAATCACCCAATTGTTGCTATGCGCAATTCCAACAACCAAACGAATAGTCTCCAATCTAGCCACCGGTGCGAATACCTCCTCGTAGTCTATCCCCTCACGTTGCAAGAACCCTTTGGCAACTAATCGAGCTTTGTACTTGATTACTTCACCTTTAGGATTTGCTTTGACTTTATAGACCCATCGCACACCAATCGGTTTCTTTCCATGTGGTAAATCGACCAGCTCCCAAGTACCATTTTTTTCAATAGATTCCAGCTCCTCTTTCATTGCACATATCCATTTAGGATCACTTAAGGCTTCCTCCTCATTTACCGGTTCAGATTCGGCCATAAGTGCGAAATGAACAAAATCACCATCATTATTCACTTCATTATCTTGGAACCTCTCACAATCTCGGAGTCTATGAGGCAAGGCTCTTTGCCTCACTGGTCTACCATTATTCACAACATCATTTTCCGCTTCAGTAGGTGCAGGTACAGCGGCATCGGAATTCTCCGGATCAAACAAATCAACAAACTGCTGCTGTTCAGCAGGGTGTAACCGATTAGCAACAATCGGGTAATCGATTACACCTGCTGTTTCAGCAGTTTTTATTTCATCAAACTGCACATCCGAGGTTATCACGATTTTCCGATTCCTCTCATCAAATAGCTTGTAACCTCCAGTAGAGTGATATCCAACAAATATCAATTTCTCACCTTTATCATCCAACTTCTTTCTAAGTTGATTCGGTACATGATGATATGCAATCGATCCAAAAACGCGCAAATGATTCACACTCGGTTTGAAACCACTCCAAACCTCTTCTGGTGTAATCTTCTCCAGCTTCTTAGTAGGACACCTATTCAACAAGTAGGTGGCTGTAGACACGGCCTCACCCCACAATTCCTTAGGCAACTTCTTCCCACAAAGCATACTATGCACCATGTTCATTATTGTACGATTTTTCCTCTCGGCAGCTCCGTTTTGTTGAGGCGTATATGGAGGCACCACCTCACGCACAATACCCTCAAGATCACAAAACTTCCCAAACTCACTAGAGGTATATTCACCTCCACCATCCGTTTTGAGAATTTTGAGCTTCCGACCGCTTTGGCGCTCCACCATGGATTTGAAACTCTTGAACACTCCAAATACCTCATCCTTCCTCTTGATAAGATATGTCCAAAGCTTCCTACTAAAGTCGTCAATAAACGTAACAAAATATCGATTGCCGCCATAAGTCTCTACTTGCATTGGTCCACAAACATCGGAATACACCACCTCAAGTAAGCCTTTGGTTCTTCGACCCGCATCCTTGCTAAACACATTCTTATGTTGCTTACTCGTCACACATTCCTCACACAATTCTGTCGGAACACTAATATGTGGCAGCCCTATTACCATTTCACTTTGTTGCAACATTTTGAGATCCCTAAAATTAAGGTGACCAAGACAGTAATGCCATAACCACTCATCTCTACTTGCCGCGGTAGCTAAACAACGATGCTCCATAACCTTTAACTCAACCTTAAAAGTTCTATTGGCAGCCATCGGCGCTTTTAGAATCAACACACCATTTGAATCTAAAACGCGTAACATCTTGTTCTCCAACCGAATTAAGTAACCTCTTTCAAGTAATTGGCCAATGCTTAAAAGATTACACTTAATTTCCGGTATGTACAAGACATCTTTGATCCTAGAATGTCCACCATTCTTTCTTCCGATCAAAACATCTCCTACCCCTTCGGCTCTTAAAGTGGTGTCGTCGGCAAACTTAACTTTACTCTTTGCCACTTGATTGATTTGCACAAACCAATCCTTTCGACCCGTCATATGTGTTGAACAACCGGAATCCAAGTACCACTCATCTTTATTTTGAACTCCATCACGCATGGTAAGTAATGCATTTCGATCCGAACGCATTTTTCCACCACTTTCCGAAACAGTACAGCTGCTGTCCCGCAGACTATCACCACAGTAGCTGCTGCCCGGAACATCAACAATGCCATAATTCTCCTCCGTAATCATCACAAGAAGGGTATCTTCATCATCTACCTCTTCCCTAGCAACCTTAGCCTCATCCGCATCCTTTTCCTTGCGTTTTGAGCGACATTCTTTCGCAAAATGCCCAAGCTTTTGACAATTATAACACTTCACGGAACTTTTGTCAAACAGTTTGTGGGCGCTTTGATTACCCTCTTTGGAGCTTCCTTCACCCTTTGAATTTTGTGGATCTTTTCCACCAAGATTCTTCTTACTTTTAGAAGTCCACTTCCCTTTCGATCTCTTGTTCTTCTCATGTAAACGCGCTTGCAAAGCGATCCCCGCTTTGGCTTTGTCGGCACCTCTCTCATCCATCCTTTGTTCATGCGCCTCGAACGAACTTTGCAACTCATCTTTGGTCAAAGTTGTTAGATCCTTTGACTCCTCAATAGCCACAACAATGTTATCGAAACGTGATGTTAACAAACGCAACACTTTTGATACAACATTTTGCTCAAGGATCGTTTCGCCACATGACTTGATTTGGTTGACTAACCGGGTAATGCGCGTGATGTAATCGTTGATCGTTTCTTTGTCCTCCATTTGCTTTAACTCGAATTGACGTTTGTAAGTTTGTAACCTTACCACCTTCGCTTTGACGGCACCGGCATACGCTTTCTCCAAGATTTCCCATGATTGCTTCGCGGATTCACAATCACCAACCTTCTCGAAATTGTCGTTATCAACACATGAATGAATCAAGAATAGAGCTTTGTAATCCTTCTTCTTTTCTTCCTTGTGTGTAGCCCTATGAGCATCGGTAGCATCTGCCCCTAACGGTGTAACTCCATTGATGACGATCTCAAGAACCTCTTGATAACCAAACAGCACCTTCATTTGTTTCGCCCATTTGTCGTAGTTCTTCGAATCAAGAATTGGGAGATTGGTGGGAATTCGATCATTGGAAACGGTAGCCATTGTTGTTGCAGCGGATTAGGATCAGTAACCAGAGCTCTTGATGCCAAATGTTAGAACAACATAAAACATAAAACCAGAATTTTGAAGGTAGTAACAATGGTGAAAAGAAACTTGGGGAAGAAGATGAATTGAGAGAGAGAGAATTAGGGTAGAGAGTAATATTGATGAATAAAAAATGGCATTAACTTTGAATTGGGATTACAACAATGTATATATACACATGAGAGAATAGTACAACTAATAACAAAACCAACTAAAGTGCCATGCTGTTAAATTCTGTTATTTTTGGAAAAACAACAGCTGTAACCGATTAGCAACAATCGGGTAATCGATTACGCTTGCTGAATTTTCAAAAATATCAGATTTTTCAAAACAGCTCACAACATCCATCCGATTTCATCTATCCAAACAGAGCCTAAACGATCTAGTTCCTCAAGAGCATATCTCTCATGCCGGATTTGATTTCTGTTAGTATTGATTGATACTTCAATTTGATATTTGCTAGAATAGTACATACGTGTTGTTTTAGAATGTGAAAATATGGTTAAAGTTAAACTTTTTGAATAACTTTTGCTTTAAAATGTGGAGTTTTATGATTGGACAGTATCCTTATTTTGGTTTCCCCCCTTATTTGAATGTATTTTGTAATGCTATAACAGATATCTTCTGCAATATGTTTCTTGAGAGGCAAAGCATATGAAGCTCTGGAAAACCGTTCTCAGGCTCGTTTGTGGTGAGTATATTTGCGGTATTTTGTCGCTTTTATTGTCTAACTTAAATATAATAACACCGTCAGAAACATTACTCTTTGTTGACAATCTGCATTTAGTATGAGGTCGAAGTATAATTGCTTGTTACTCTTGTGAAGAGTTAGATACATATGATGTGTGCCAATTTGATTTGATAAAGGCTCATAATCATTGCATCTGCTTTTGTTAAAGGTACAAAGCGGCTATAAAAGCGGATCCCTTATGCTATGAGGTACACATTGATATTCTCCTTACTATATCTTATAGGTGTGTTAATACTATCAAGTTATCCGTCTTGTGATACCCATCTACAGTAACAACTGCTTTTCCTTCCCCTCCTTAGTCCCCTAACCATGGGTCTTATGGGGCATCGTCCCTTAGACACCACTTTAGAGCAATGCATGTTAGAAACCAGACATCACACAAGAAGGAAAATAACAAAGGGTATTGGAAATTATGGAAACTGCAATTAGGCACCACTCTAACGCAATACATGTTGGAAACCAGAAATCACACAACAAGGAAAATAACAAAGAATATTGGAAATTATGGCAACTGCAATGTATTATTATTATTATTAATGAGGAAGAAAAATACACACACACACTGCTACCTTTTTATTCCCTCCTTGCCTCTTTATATTTTTCCTAACATAGACTCCCTAAACAGTGGGCCTATATTGCTGGTGCGCCATTGGCTCTTTTGGGCCCATATTTGTAAACTGAGCTCTAACAATACATCCTTTGACTTCTGATAGGGGCCCAATAGTTAAATGCTTGTATGTTAGAAGAGATAATAGTTAGACATAAAGGGGTTAGTTGAATTTTAACTAATGCCTACTGGCCTATAAATAGAAACATGTCGGTAGGTAATTAGGGAGGTATGTACTTAGAAAAGGAGATTAAAGGTGCTCCAAAATCCATCTCACTGTATATCTGGCTGTTCACACGGAATTGGTTCTGAATAACATTACCATGGGTTAAATTCCCTATGATCAATAAAAATATGACATTCTAAAGTAAAAATAGGCAAATGACATACCCAAAAGCATAAGTTTATGTATTATTTATGAACTTCAAAATAATTTCAAGATGAGGATATCAAAATGACGAAAGACAAAGTGGTTGGTTATTAGTTTATTGATTGTGGGCGGTGGACCTTTGGAGGAAAGCCAAAAGTCTGCAATACTAAGCCGCCATAAAACGCCATGGCGCCGCCGTCCTTCACAAATTGACCATGGCAGTTGTTAACAAATCTGCTGCCACCATGGCTAATATTTGACAACCCTTGGTTATACAAAGTTGACAAGAAAGTGGTTGGCCACATAAAGTTTAGGAGTAAGTTGCAAGTCATCAGAATGAATTAAGTTTCATACTAGAAATATAATTCATGTCCAAAGTAGATACACCAAAGTTTAAATTGGGGTTGCAGTTGTAGGGAGCTTGCAGTCACAGATTGCTGAGGTGCGTATTGTGGCCATTGTGACATGAATTTATTTTATATATCCACCACGTATTGTTATTTACTGTTTGTTCTAAAAACCACACAAGTTATCTCTTAATAATATCTCAAACCTTGTCTCTAAGTCTGACTTGAAGAAATAGGAAATAAAAAAATAATTTGTGAGCAAGAAAGAGTCTGTTGTGATTGATTGTGGCTGTTGTACACACCATGTTCTGGGTTTTCTGTTGATTTGCAAAGAAGCGCAACTGACCTATTGCTGCAATTGACATATTGCTGTCGCATCACGTGATGTGTTCCCCAATTTGAAACAATGCGATACTGGCAGACATTACGGTCTGTGTTGAATGGGTTCAGCTTTGTTTCGAGTCGAGCTACTAATTGCATGTATAATAAGACACCCTCTGATAACCATGTCCGTCACTGCATAAATTGGTTAAATTTTCTTATGATAGTTATTCAGAAGTATTGAATTGATTCAACGATTCCAGTTGCCTTTTTAGAGTTTTAGAATGCTTTATTGCTTCTTTTTATTTTATTTTTTTTGCCATTTGGAAAGTATCTTTTGTAGCATAGATGCATGCTTATATTTTTCTCAACTGACTGTTATCTAATTCTTCCTTGATGTTTGTAAATTTTGTCAGGCTTTGGAATGCCTTATTGAAAATCACATGCTTACATGTGATGAAGGTAAAATTTTTCACTTCTCCCTTGAAGTCTGATATAAAGTTTATATGATTTATAAAATAGTCTAAGTAGTATCCTGTGTAATTCAAAATTGATCCTATAAATCTCTTTCTGCCCTTTGTGTTGAATGCTAGAAACTAATTTGATCTCATCATTGCAATTTGGAAGTGAGGATGGATGGCTTTCATCATTTTATTCTTGTTTGGTTAAGAAGGTAATAGCAGGTGCCAAGTGGAAATTGCCTATATCCAAATGCTTTGTACTAATGAACTGAAAGATGATTTCGTTTTCTTTCCCAGTATGACAAAGAAATTGTTGTAGAAGCCAAGTTTAGACATCTTGAGAACGAGAGCTGTAAAACTGACCAGTCTAATCCTTCTTTCTGCCGCACACTGAAAACCAACACCGATCTATTGGCCTGCAAAGCCGAATACTATCATCAGTGTGGTGAATATCAGAAATGTTTCGAATTAACATTTGTGTAAGTTGAGGATCTGATCTGGAGACTGAAGTGAGAGCGAGATAAAGCTGTCTTACATCATTCATTGTTTACATTCATTTCTCTTTTTCTCTTTCTCTCTGTTTTCAATATCTGAGCTTAGGCACTGGTATTTTACAGTTTGCTTGAGAAGGATCCTTTTCATATCAAGAGCACATTAGTACATCTGGCAGCTGCTATGGAGCTTGGGAATTCAAATGAACTCTATCTTATGGCATGCAATTTAGTGAAGGATTATCCTCAAAAGTAAGCTCCTATCCACAATGTTGATTGGCTTCTACAGATTTTGCCATATATAAGAATCAGTTGTATCTTTAGACTTTTGCTTATCATTTATAGTTGTTTTCTAAAAAGCCTTTGCTTCACATAACAATAAAATCTTATTGACGTTATTTAGGGCTTTATCATGGTTTGCTGTTGGTTGCTATTACTATTGCATCAAGAAATATGACCAGTCCCGCCGTTATTTCAGGTAAACATAACTCCTCAACATTATGCGATGAGAGAGATATTGAAGCATCTAAAGCTTATTATTATTATTATTATTATTATTATTATTATTATTATTATTGACTTCTTGAAAATGCAATATGCTGAAATTTTTTTATATTTCACATTATAAGGCTTTATGACATTAGATAGTTTGTTATATTTTCAATTTGATGCAGCTGTTCATTTTTTCATAAACAAAATTTTATGATCACTGTTGTGATATCTGTCTTTAATCTAATAAGAATATTGTGGTTTATCACATGCCATTAACCAAGCTGTACATATATGCAATGAAAGCATGGTAATGGTTAATTGATATTGACTTTTGTGTCTTAAGAAATCAGTTTCTCTCTCAAAGACTCAAAACTGCTTGCTTAGTCTAGCTTAGAAATTTTCTGCATGAGTTTGGATTATAAAGGGCTCTTTCTTTATGTACCTGATTGCTTGTATACCATTTTATAAAACTTACTGTTCAATATCATTTTCTACCGTACAGCAAGGCGACAAGTCTAGATGGAACATTCCCCCCTGCATGGATAGGCTATGGGAATGCCTTTGCAGCTCAAGAAGAAGGTGATCAGGCTATGTCAGCTTACCGCACTGCAGCTCGATTATTTCCTGGGTATTGATTTTTCTAATTAGAACTTTCTCACCCTAGCCCCACCCCTTAAAGTAAATTTCTTCTTTACATTTCTTCAGTACTAAGGTTAAGACCTTAAACAACTGTCTCTTAGATATGTAATACATGTTTGTTTTGGGTTCTTGCAAAAAGAAACATACCACAGAAATGAAAGAAAAACACTATTAAAATGTTTTCTATGAATCATTTTCAGGGCAAAAGTATGCTTAATGAAAAATAAAAAGAATAATTCTCTTCTATTCCTTTCTGATTTTTGTATAATGACCTAATATAACATGAATATATTTATTGAAAACCCTAGCAGTGAAGCGCTTAGGCTAACTGCTTTTTGTTTCTTTCATTTTTCTTGTTACCATGAACATTTTTCTCAGTATTTGAATTTCTTTATGTTATTTTTCAGAGGTTTTACTACATTTTTGGTCAATGATTTGATGAAGTTGTGTTATGGTAATGAAACAAATTTTGCTTGTTGCTTTTCATGATCGGGTGATATTACTAATATGCAATTACTCAATGTAGATTAAAAGATTGAATAGGGGTAGTGGAAGTCCAAGAAGGGTATTAGTGATATGGACAAAAAGTTCTTTTGACAATGCATTATTGATGTATTTGGATAAGCCTTGAAAAATATGCTTCTATGACATCCAATTATAGAGTGACACCCCTCACCTTATAGCCGGTTTTGTAGGGATGAGTTACGGCAAACTCATTCTTTTGGGAAAAATTCAAGTCCCATATTGGTTAAAGATAGAACATAGTAAAGATTTATATAGTGACGCCTCTCACCTTATAAGCCGGTTTTGCAAGGATGAATTAGGTCAAACTCTAATTCTATCATGGTATCACAAACTTATCAATTCGGGCCACCCACCATTTATATGCGCACAAAGCCCAATAGTGCTATGCGTAAGGGGGTGTATTGGAAAACCAAGCCCCATATATTGACATTTGTTTCTCACTAAAAGTATATTTCTCTTAGAAAAAAGCTCCGTATTTGAATTTCTTTATATTATTTTTCAAAAGTTTTACTACATTTTTGGTTAATGATTTGATAAGTTGTGTTAATGGTAATGAAATGAATTTTGCTTGTTGATTTTCATTTGACATTGCAAGTATTAGTGATAGAGACTAAAAGTTCTTTTGACATTGCATAATTGTATTATTTGTCTTTTTGGATAAGCCTTGAAGAATTTGCTTCTATGACATCCAGTTCTGAGAAAAGTATCAAAACTGATTAGTTCTTCTGTTCTTTTTTTGTTTTTGTTTTCAGATAATCTTGTTTAATTTTACAAACTTTTTTTTGACATTTGTTTCTCACTAAAAATATGTTTCTCTCAGAAAAAAAAATCAATTAACCAGGGCCTTAGTTGGCAAAGGCCTTACATTGCGATTTGGGTTAGATGGGTGGCCTTAGTCACGTCGCCTGAGCTCGTGTATGTGTGAATTCTCCAGCATGTGGGTTTGAATGCGAGTTTAGCAAAATTCACCTCATCAGGAAAAACAATTCTTTTCTTTTTACTCACCAAAATTCACATATATCATTCATTGTTTTTCCCTGTGAATGTGGTACATGGTTACATGCGCACTGATTTGCAATACGTTTACGAATTTGTTCTTCCCAATTCTCTAGATAATTTTTGTTGAATTGAAAAATAAGTTGTTTCAAGGCTTAGGAAGACGAAAGGGAGTGAGTGTTTATGAGAAAAGAGGAGTCTAAGGAAAATGATGCTAAATCTCTTTCCTAATTTCTATTGACGAGGTTTTACAAAGTTTGAATCTAATATTGTGTGGGGCAGTGGGGTGGTTAGAAGAATTTTTCTGGGAGCAAGTGATTTTAGGAACACAAAGGGCTTCACCGTTTCCCAGGACACTTCTTTGGGAGAGAGCACAGTGCTTGAGAGGAAAAAGACAATTTGAAATGTATTGGGAAAATTGGCTGATGAATATTTAAAGACCTTCATGCTTGTTTTTTCAGGTTTATGAAAAGATTAGAAAGATGTGGAATCACTTTGAATATTTTACATCATGTAATTTTAACTATTAATTAGATAATCTTTTATCAGTATATGTATCCCAAATATACTGATTATAAGTCTACCCCTAATATAACACAATACTTGGTAGGGTTTAGAACCACATCTGTATCATGTATCTTAACTAGAGGCTCACTTGTATGTATGTGTTTCTTTTGTTTGTTTGTAAACTCAAGTATGAAGTCTTACGAAATCTTCTTATTATCTATAAATTGTTCTTTTACAGGTTAAATCTTAATGTTCTCTTATTCCAGGTGCCATTTACCAGCTCTTTATATTGGAATGGAATGCATGAGGACTCACAGCTATAAGCTTGCTGAACAGGTATATACATTTAGAATTGGATTTGGAAAGATTCTAGGGTCAGTTCGGAAGCTTTGGGGGGCTGTGGGGCTGTCAAGATTAATATCTTACTCTTACATTCTTGTATGCTATTTAAGAAGAGTTCAAACAAAGTCTACTACTTTATATCCTATGTCTACTACATATATGCTTAAGTCCATTTTACTGTATTTAGTGTTCAGTGCAGTTTCTTTATAGGATTTGGATGTTTTGATCTTTCTTCACCTAAACAAAATCCAGCAATGACTGGTTATCAGATCAACCGGTCCTCTCCTACTAATCTGTGGAAAGTCACCCATACCACAATTAATTTTTCTATATCTTTCTTCAGTTTTTCATGCAGGCGAAGTCAATTTGCTCATCGGATCCACTTGTGTATAATGAGCTAGGAGTTGTTGCCTATTATATGAAAGAGTAAGGATATCTTCCTGATATATATTATTAGGCTCAAATACAATTTTAGTATCTCTAGTTTGAAGATTAAACTATGAACAATCCGTCAAGTTTTTGTTGATCCAATCAAGTCTCTCTGCTTTAAAATTAAGCAAAATATAGTCCTATTTTCAATTTTATTTTCCTTGTGAGGGTATCTGATTTGTTTGAGACAAAGTCGTTTTTAACACCTTTCAGATTCATTGAATAACCAATGTATTTGGTTTATATATGAATTATATAAATTGATTATTCAACAAATCTAAAAAGTGAATTGTTTATTATAAAAAGGACCGGAGGAAGTAATATTTTTATATTGATGAATTTTGAGTAGAAAAAAGTTAAAAAAAAGTTAATTGATTCAATTTGTTAACATTTTGAATAGATTGTAAATTTATGAGAGACTTAAATGATTAGAAAGTGATGAAGTTATCCAATTGTAATAAGTGAAAAGGTGCAGGACTAAAATTGCTCAATATATTAGTGGGGAACCAAAATGACACTAGCTATTGCAAAGTGACTGAAATTACAATCAGCTCAAATTATTATTCTATAAGTTACTTAATCTAATGTTCACATTGCAGAATTCTCCCATCCATGCAATTCAAATGACCCTATAAAATAGAAGCAAATGCCCGTGTATGTGAAGAAACTGATAGATATGCCCTGGCTCAGTTTTATTCAATATATGAGTTGCTTTAACTCTATACTAAGAACATATTAAGTGTTGATCTGCAAAGTTTCTAATATATTGCGGTCTCTTTATGTCCAAACAGTTAAAGTCTGTTTTCTTTATTTTGCCAGCCATGTTTGCACGTGCTACTTAGAATATTTGAGTGGTTTCGACTTGCGTAATTGTGATTTTTGATTCAGGTACAAGAAAGCAGTGTGGTGGTTCGAGAAAACGTTAGCCCTCATCCCGACCGCTTTAAGTGAAATGTGGGAGCCAACTGTAGTCAATATTGCTCATGCATGCAGAAAGTTGGAGTAAGTTGATAAATATCTTGGTGCTCACCTGACTTGAATTTTTCTTTCTCATCTATAGAATTTTTAGAATACAGACTGGTATCTTTTGACAAGTTGAAACGGTTTGCTAGCTGACTTGATTTATACACAATGTTTTTGTTATTTGTTATTTTCTAGGTATTTTAATTTCGATTCATAAAAACCAAGGAGAAATATATAATTGTTCCAATTATAAAGGGATAAAATTTATGAGCCATATTCTGAAGTTATGGCAAATGGTGATTGAACATAGACTAAGAAAAGAAACCAAAATTGGAAATAATCAATTTGGTTTTATGTCTAAGAGGTCGGCCATGAAAGCAATTTGCTACGGTGATTGATGGAGCAATATTGGAGGGATATAAGATAGAAAGACTTGCACATGGTCCTGAAATTTGCTAGTGTCAATATGTAATTCTCGACTTCTTGATCCTGATTGTCTATATAAACCATTTCAGGATGTACCGAGAAGCAATTTCATATTATGAGAAAGCACTTGCATTATCAACAACAAGTGTGAGCACTTATGCTGGTCTTGCATATACTTACCATTTACAGGTATCTAAAATGATCTTTCAGTTTGTCATATTCTGTATGTTAAAGCAAAATGTGGATTTTCTGTATGATTGGAAATGTGGTTTCGTCATATAGAAAAAGTTCTTTGAGCATGGGAATGATGACAACTCTTGGCTTTTACTGAGTTTTTGTAATTTCTGAGAGGAATAGAGGATGGGATAATGATTACTATGTTTCAGTAGAAAATTGGATGTTTTTTGTTTTTCTAAATGAAGTTCACATTATATGGTGGTGTTTTGTTTCAGATATTTCATGGTGTCTAGTGTTAGCTACTAGAATTATAAATGCATATTGACCAATAGAAGTCATCTGTTCATTGATTTTCCAAGCATAACCATAAACGCAGATGTGAATGTATTTGTTAGTGGACATAGTTATGTAAATAAGTTAGCCGGTAGAGAATAGAATGCATGAAAAGGAATGTAATATGCTACATAATGTTGAATAACCTATGGTTAAAGTAACCGCATTTCCTTTTTTAGCAAGACACTTTCTCTTGGTGACACATTCTGCATATCTGTTCTTGCTGTAAATTTTTTGGACAACTTTACATTTGTATCATCATTTGTAGGGAAATTTATTCAACATTATAATAATACCTATAAATTTCAAATTGGATTTTAATTTATAGTTGCAGACAATATAAATTATTTTGACAAAGATGTTTCATCATATTTTACTATTTTATCAGTGTAAATAAGGAATTGATGTTACAATGTAGTTTTTTTGATAAATATAATTGAATGTATGCATTAAACACGTCTACACTGTTGGTACTCGTTACATAATTATTTAACTAATGTCTCTGGTTATAATGATTAATTTTGGACCGAGACTTAAGTTTTGTTGTTGTATGTAATTCATGCAGGATGATTTCACTACAGCAATTACATATTATCACAAAGTGAGTAATAGCTATCCAACATTTCCTGTACTCATGTCAATAAATCTATCTGGAACATGGTTCAATTTTCTTTTATACGATTAAGTTTATTCTCTAGATTGGTGTTACCTTTGAGATAATATCATGTTGATCTATGCATGAATATTTTTAAAATTTACCACTTTTATCTAAGGAATGTCCGATTGTTTTTGTGTTTACTAATCATACTGTTCATTAAAAATTAGGCGTTGTGGCTGAAGCCAGATGATCAGTTCTGTACTGAAATGTTAAGCTGGGCTTTAATTGACGAAAGCAGAAACTGCGCTGAATCTCACCTTGAATTCCGATGAAAGCAGAAACGGCGTAATTTCGTTTGGGTATATATATATTAACGCCAAGGTAATGTAGTGCAATTATTATCATGATTATTAGTAAATTGTTCTTGTTTATTAGACCTTTTCTTGTTGGTATTCGGGCTTTGTCTTTTGTAATGTAGTGCAGTTATTATCATGATGGAGTAGGAAATTGTTCTTGTTTATTAGACCTTTTCTTGTTGGTATTCGGGGTTTGTCTTTTTCTTATTCTGGAATGTAATTTTTGCGGGTTGTAATTAGATTTCGATTTAATTGTCAGAACTATTATTATTATTATTATTATTATTATTTAGTTTAATTGGAATACACTGACTGTAAAATTATTTTACATTGTCATTCAATTACAACTATTTCTTTCGACACATAAGCATATAATTAAAACTAAATAAAAAATTAATTAAATCATAATAATATAATAATAACAACTTCTCCATGTTTCTCATGTAATTAAAAATAAATATAAAATTAATTAAATCATAATAATAACAACTTTTCCATATTTCTCTCTTCTTCCACGTTCTTCTCACTCTCTTTGTTTTCAATTTCAGTTGCTTCCATTATTCTTTTCCACTCCATCCATTTATTCAAGACTAGTTTTTATACTTTCACAAATTTTATCTCAAAAACTATATTTGCATATCTTTACATGCATAAGGTTAAACCCTAAACTAATAATTTTCTCTTTTTTTATTGTATGACTTTTCAATTTTTTCTCTTTTTTAATATTAAATTTAAGTAGAATAATTTATGGACTTCTATTTGTTGTTGGAACTATATAAAATTTAAATCAATGGTAGCTTGAGTTTTAACATATGATATGGTAATTCATTATAATGGAGAAGATAAGTAATGCATTCAATTTTATTAGCTTTACTATTGCAACATCATTTTTATTAAAAGTTGCTTGCGTAATTGTTGTTTGTAATATTATAACAGATTAAGAGTTGATTGATTTAAATGGAGATACTCAAATGGAGATGCCCAAATGATGTTATCATACTCAAATGGAGATTTTGAAACAAGATTAGTAAATTGCTTTTGGGTTGATTTAAGGTCCAAAATGGCATACAAATACTTTGGGGATGTTGTTACTTTTGATCCGACGTATTTGACAAATAAATACAAAATGCCTTTTGTTCCATTCACTGGAGTTAATCATTATCAACAATCTATTCTTTTTGTTTGTGCTCTATTATGGGATGAAACTATAGTGAGTTTTGTTTGGTTGCTAAGTACTTGGTTAGAAGCAATGGGTATAATTTGTCCTAAAACTATCATTACAGATCAAGATACTGCTATTAGTAACGTGGTTGCAAAGGTATTTTCAGATGTTAATCATCATTATTGCATGTGGCATATTGAGAAAAAAGCCACTGAGTACTTGAATCGTGTATATCACAAACAAGGTGAATTTAAAAATTAATTTTACAAGTGCATCCACCAATCTACCACTGTTGAAGAATTTGATTCTGATTGGGAAGCAATGATAGATAAAGATAGATTACAAGATAATCAGTGGCTAAATAAGATATACTCTATTCGAGAAAAATGGATTCCTGCTTATATACGTCACAATTTTTGTGCAGGCATGTTTACCACTCAAAGGAGTGAAAGTATGAATAAATACTTTAAGGATTTTTTGAATTCTAGTACTCCATTAAGCCAGTTTGTGACACAATATGAAAAAGGCTCTTGATGCACGTTACAACAAAGAAAGAGAGAAGACTTTCAAAACAAGAAATTCAAAGCCACTTTTACGAACTTTATATCCCATGGAAGAAGAAGCTTCAAAATTTGATACAAGAAAAAATGTTTAGAATGTTTAAAGATGAGTTGGTTGGTTCTCAATTATTTATCACAGAAAAGGTTAAGTTTTCTATTGAAGTCTCAACGTATAAAGTTTGTGAAATTTACAAAGAGAAACCTATCTACTATGTGAATTTTCATGTCACTTCAAAAGAAGCAAATTGTAGTTGTCACATGTTTGAATTTTCAGGTATTCTTTGTAGATATGTATTATGTGTATTCATAAAGAAAAAGGTTTATTGTTTCTGATCGTACCTGGATCAGACAATTACTGGTGGCCAACGACGTCCGTTGAGCTCCGGCTCCGGTGAGGTTGAATGACGGCCGGGGGGGGGGGGGTGTACCTGCAAGGTACTCCGACGCTCAAGTTAGGGAGTGCACAGAGTAACAGCAAATACAAGAAGAGTGAGAAAAGTGACTTAACCTGACCCTCTCAAGTGAGAGGGTATTTATAGAGAACCCCCAGCGCGGGGCCAACGGTTACTTGCATTGGGCTGGATTGTCAGGCCCAATCCAAGTAACTGCCAGGGCTTACGTGGCGTAGTGAAGACCAGCGCGTGGTCTTCGCCCTGGGGTAACCGCTCCTAGATTTCCGGGACTAGGGCAAACCGAATCCTTCGGGAGTGGAGTGGTTACTTGGAACGTGTCTACGTGGTACGGACCGTTAGACACTCCTCGCTGGGGAGGAGCCTTCTGTGTCGAGGACCCGTCAAGCCGTACGACGGACATGGCCTCGCGGGGAGGAGACATGTCTGTCGAGGAGTGATGTGCGGTATTCTCGCGGGGGAGAAGCTGGTATGTCGGGGACGTACCTATCCGCCGGGGTGCGAGGTCCTTCTGCCCTGTCGGCCCAAGTGCCCGACACTGTAAAGTGCTCGGGGGAAACGTTGGTATGCTTGCAGCAGTCAAGTGCCCCGCAGAGGGGTCTTATTGGGCCTCTCCATGCTATATGGATTGGGCCTGCTCGACTGTTGGGCAGCCTCGGCCCAGTCCAGAACAGGAGCCCCCCAAGTCGTTGCTCTGAGGTGTCAGAGTAATGACTTAAGGGTTATTGGCATGTCGAGGATACGCCAAGAGGGGAACCGAGGAGGTCGTTCATATGCGCGAAATTCCTTCGGCCGGATGAGAGTCGGGCATCGATGCAGTTGTGTCTGATCGTATGGTCGGGGATATGAACGGTTTTGGACTCGAAGCGTTGGGGAAAACCGAAGCGACACGCGTGGGGAGATGGGTGGCTGCATGCGTGCCACGTGTCGCCTGCCATAATTACCTAGGGAGGCTAGGGCGGCTGGCTAGGGTAGCACACTCGAGTGCCCTATGCCCCTCGAGTCTCGCGAGGACCGCTTATAAAAGCCGTTCCCCTCGCTCATTTTTCACTTTTCCACTTCTCTCTCAAGAATCCCCTCCTTCTCTCTCTACTCTCTCCCGCCGTAGCTGGCAGCCGTCATCTGTCGGACGTTCCTTGCCGGAGACCCTTTTCTCCTCAACAACCGTCGTTCACCGTCGTGAAACCGCCGGAGACTCCGTGCCGGAACCCTAATTCGCCGTTTAACAGGTACTTGTTCCAAACTTGACATTTATTTTGCGTTTTTCTTCAATTTCAACTAGTGTAGGACGTTTCCTTGGTGAGTTGATGATATTCCCATGAGAAACGAGAGGATTCCTGGCGAATACGGTGGGAATCTTTTGTTGAGGGAGAGAGTGCGGAGAACTTCGCTCTCTTTTGATGAATATCTCGGGGATCAGGGACGAACACGTCGGGGAACCATTGAATGTCTCGGGGTCCCCAATAATCAGTATATCTGTTAGTGCCGCGGGGACACGGGGCAGAACCTTCTGGTGAGGCAATGAATTCCCCGGTGGACAAGTTGATCCTCGGACGATCGTGTCGGGGAGTTGAGAAAGTCTCGCCCCTTCTTCGCCCGTTCGCTTGAACAGCGGTGGAGGGGTGAATTTGATACGACCAATCGAATTCACCGTTTCCTTCTGCTTTTCAGGTAAATGGACGATTTGGCTGCGGAGGTGGCCGTAGGATATTTCGAGGAAAACGACGACCAACCCGACTCCCCCATGGCTCACATGACCTTTGCGCAAGAGAGGCCGCTCGAGGATTGGGTCTGCGACGAGGCCCTGGAGATGTCGTCCATCTTCGTCTACCCAGATGAGGATGACGCTTTCTGTACCGTCGAGCACAGATTAATCGGATCTGGCAAGTCTTGGAAGGTTTTTCGTCCCGAGGAGAGTCATCGAATATGCTCCTCTTACCGAGGAATGCGCATCCCCTTGTACGAGTTTATGTTCGAGAAGGCGGGGTGGAGGCTTCCCTTCACAGACTTACAAGAGGGGATCTTTACCTGGTTGCAGCTGGCGCCCTCTCAAATTCATCCGAACTCGCTAGCGTTTATTCGGGCCTTCGAGCTCGTTTGTAAATATTTAAAAATCGTGCCGACCGTTCGCCTCTTCTTCCGTATATTCCACCTTCAACGATCGTCGGCCGGTGGTTGACACGGCTGGGTGTCTTTCAAGCAGAGCAAGGCACTGTTCCACACTTACTTGGATTCCATACGGGATTTTAAGTTCCGTTATTATTTTGTGAAACCGGTCACCCTGGAGGCCATCAATTCGTTGTACCGGAAAGTCACCCGCGAGGTCGACGGTCGTCTCGAGGAGGTGCTGGAGCCAAAGTTTCCTCTATACTGGACGGAGGAACACTTTAAGAAGGGAGTCGACAAATACAAGATGAAGCATGCTCAGATGGAGGCCTACGAGCGAGAAGCCTACGATAAAATCATCGCTTTCGTTGAAAGCTTCACTGAAGCTCGGCACGAAACGCTGGATGGCCAGCCGATAGTGGGCGCAGATGGGCAAGTGAAAAAAGAACGTCGCCTGATAAACACCCGCGTTCTGCTCGAGACCTTCTCCGACGAGGAAGCAATCGAGTTGTTAGGTGGTAAAAACGTCCCCGCTTTAGGTCTTCCTCGTATCTGTGTTCCTCGCCTTACTAATGTTTTCTTTCTTTTTGCAGGAACAATGGCCGGAGCCGATGAGAGGTTGAAGAAGCTGAAAGCGAAGAGGGCCCGGGAAGCGCAGGCCCGAGGAGAGACGTCGCGCTCCAAGGACCAAGAGGTTGCTCCTTCTGGGGCCCCGCCCGAGGGTGTTTCCTCGACTGCCATGCCCGAAGGTTCAAGTCAGACTCAGCCCGCTGCCACCGTGTCGGGGACTGCAGGTGGGCGCACAACTCCCGCCGGCAGCCAGTCTCCGGCTACCCAAGGGACTCCGAAGCGGCAACGGGTTGCGAAGGTCGTCGACCTGGGTGGTGACGACAGTCCCCCACCCCTTCCACCTTTGACCTCCCGCCCTGCCACCAAAAGCCTTGCTTCTTCTCCGAGGTCACTTATCCTCGCGTCCCCCCTTCCGAGATCCAAACTGTGCTGGGGACTGCTACCAAAGCGAGGAGGAGGATGATTTTTGAGGATCTGTCGGCCGTCATGCGCCTCTGCTCGACTGCTATCATCCTTAATGACGAGACCTGCCCTGCCGCTGAACTTGCCCGCTTGCAGGAAAAGCTGGAGACCTTGGGCGCTGAGATGGTCGGTATGCGCAAGGAATTGAAAGAGTGCCAAGACCTGAACAAGGAACAAAGCGAGCAGCAGCAGCAGGTCGAGGACAAGCTTAAGAAAGTCGAGGAAAGGGAGACAAGCCACCTTGCCCGAATCGCCGAGCTGGAGGCGGAGGAGAAGCGGCTTAAGGAAAGGATTGCTGAGTTGGAAGATGCTGTGCGACCGGCCGAAGGGGAAACCGAGGAGGACAGGCTCATAACTACTCGAGTAGCGTTTGTGGCCTAACTCCGGAAGCTCGAGCAAGATCTCCGGCTATCAGAGGACGATGCTCTTGAAACTGCGGGCATAGGGTTCCGAAGTGCCGTGGCGCAGCTTCGGGTTCTCAACCCCGACCTCGTCACCGAAGGGATTGACCCCGACGCTGAGGTGGTGGATGGCCAGATAGTTCTGCTCGGTCAAGGCGGACGTGGCAATGGTGGAGGCGGGCCAGACGCGACCGAGACTGCTGCCGAGGATGCTGCATAGGATTATGTTTTTCTTGGCCTGCATGCCACTTTGTTTTTGCCCGGCTTGTGGGCTTATTTTATGTACTATTTGCACAACGGTTATTTTTGCCCGGCTTGTGGGCTTATATTTGTAACTTTTTGGACTAAGGGTTTTGCCCGATATTCGTACTTTATAATACCTCTTTGTTAATTTTGCTTGTGTGTGATGTGGTGTTTGTTATACTTTATTTTTACCTAAGTAATAAGGCTTTGGGATTTGCTCGACCTTGATAGTCCCTGACCGCGTGGAGAGCTGGTCGGGCGGCCGGAGGTGTACTCCGACCTTCAACGAGGCTAAGAGTTCGATTGACGTCCTAGCCTCGTGGCATGAACTTCCCATCGCGAGCTGGGTGTTATGCCCGGTTGGTACGACGATGGTGGGCCTCGGTCGAGGTATCCCCGCCGGATCAGAGGTCCTCGCGCACACACACAACGCGGTCTCTGATCGTCGTGTTCTTATAGGGGTGTCACGCTTGTACCCTAGCGCGTCCCCGTAATCGCGGTGCTAGTAAGCCACGAGCAGTGTTTAACTGTAATATTGTTTTAGCTTTTCAGCGTTCCATGGTCGAGCAAGTTCTTCCCCGTGCAGGTTTTCGAGGAAGTAGGCTCCTGTCCCCGTTTTTCCGCGGACGCGGTACGGGCCCTCCCAGTTCGCGGCGAGTCTGCCTTCTCGCGAGTCCTTCTGGTTCCTGCGCAGGACGAGCGTGCCTACCTGAAACTCACGTTTGATAACTTTGTCGTTATAGCGTAGTGTTATTTTTTGTTTAAGTGACACCTCTCGGAGAGAAGCGCCCGAGCGTGTTTCCTCGACGAAGTCGAGTTCTTCCCTCAAGCCTTCATCGTTCGCGTCCCCGTCGAGGGGGGCTTCCGTCCTTCTCGAGGGTTCCCTGATCTCCACGGGGATTACTGCCTCCGTTCCATAGGTCAAACGGAAAGGGGTCTCCCCGGTCGTGGAGTGTGGGGTTGTTCGGTAGGCCCAGAGGACGCTGTGTAGCTCCTCGACCCACCGTTGTTTGGCGTTGCCCAGTCGTCGTCTTAATCCTCGAAGGATCACTCTGTTCGCGGGCTCAGTCTGTCCGTTAGTTTGAGGGTGCTCGACCGACGTGAAGTGCTGCTTCATTCCTAGTTTTGTGACGAAGTCTTGGAAGTTCCTGTCGGTGAACTGGGTTCCGTTGTCGGTGACGATGGCTTGAGGCACTCCGAACCGGGCGAGGATATTTCTTTTGTAGAAGCGTAGTATGTTGAAGGCAGTGATTTTGGCCAATGCTTCTGCTTCAATCCACTTCGTGAAGTAATCTACCCCGACGATGAGGTATTTGTTTTGATACGACCCCTGGACGAAAGGTCCGAGGATATCCATCCCCCACCATTCGAACGGCCACGGGGAGGATATCGACGTGAGCTCGCTGGGAGGAGCGAGGTGCATGTCCCCGTGCCGTTGGCATTTATCGCACTTCTTGACGTGCTCCTTGGCGTCTTGTTGCATGGTGGGCCAGTAATATCCTGCCCGGAGTGCTTTACGAGCAAGCGACCGTCCGCCGAGGTGCTGCGCATTGATTCCCTCATGGATCTCCTGGAGTATGCCGGGGACCTTGGTATCCTCGACACATTTGAGGAGGGGAATAGAGAATCCTCGCCGGTATAACTTATCCTCGACTATTGTGTACGAGCACACCCGTCTCTTGACCATTCCTGCCTCTTTGGGATCTTCGGGCAGTTTGCCTGTCATGAGGTATTCGTATACCGGGGTCATCCAGCAGCTGTTGTCCCCTATGGCGTTGATGTCCGAACCCGTGGCCGGTTTGTCGATACTCGGGTGGGAAATCACTTCTTGTATGACTGACTTGTTCCCGCCTTTATTTTTCGTGCTCGCCAATTTTGACAGGACGTCCGCTCGGGCATTATGCTCTCGGGGGATGTGAGTTACTTCCGCCGAGGTGAACTTTTTCATCTTCTCTTTTACCAAGGACAAGTATTCTATGAGACTGTCGTTCTTGGCTTGGTACTCTCCTCGGACTTGCGAGGCTACGAGCTGAGAATCGGTGAAAAGTTTGACCTCTTTGGCGCCAAGGTCCTCGGCTAGCCTGAGTCCCGCGAGGAAGGCCTCGTATTCGGCTTGGTTGTTTGAAGTCGGGAAGGACAGTTCGAGGGACACCTCGATGAGGATGCCTTCCTGGTTTTCGAGGATGATTCCCGCTCCGCTTCCTTTCGGGCTGGATGCTCCGTCGACATAGATTGTCCATTTCTGCGACCCGTTGGTCGAGGGTTCCGGGACGGTCATCTCTGCTACAAAGTCGGCCAGTACCTGTGCCTTCAGGGCTTTCCTCCCTTCATATCGGATGTCGAATTCGGCCAGCTCGAGTGACCACCTGAGCATCCTCCCCGCCATATCCGGTCGTCCGAGGAGTTACCTGATAGGCTGGTCGGTCCTCACGATGACGGTATGGGCGAGGAAGTAGCGGCGTAGTCTTCTGGCCGCGGTGACGAGACCCAGTGCGACTTTCTCGATCTGCTGATACCTGAGCTCGGGGCCTTGGAGAGCTTTGCTCGTGAAGTAAACTGGCTTCTGTCCGTCTGGGGTTTCCCGAATGAGGACGGCGCTGACCACTTCGCTCGTGATCGCAAGATATAAGAAGAGTGTTTCCCCGTTCTCGGGTCGCGAGAGGACCGGGGGTTGCGATAGGACTTGTTTCAAGTGTGCGAGTGCTTGTTCGCATTCCTCGCTCCACTCAAACTCCGCTTTTTGCCGGAGAAGTTTGAAAAATGGGAGTGCGCACTGTGCGGATTTGGCGACGAACCGGGAAAGGGCGGTGAGCATCCCGTTCAACGATTGTATCGACTTCTTCGAGTCTGGAGTGGGGAGCTCGGAGAAGGCCCTACACTTGTCGGGGTTTTCCTCGATTCCTCGTTCCGTGAGGTAAAATTCAAGGAACTTCCCTGCCCGAACGCCGAAGGTGCATTTGTCAGGGTTAAACCTCATGCGGCACCTCCTCGCCGTGTCGAACACCTTCTTGAGGTGCGCGGCGTGGTTGACTTCTTCTACAGACTTGACGATCATGTCGTCCATGTAAACTTCGAGCATGTCGCCGATTTCAGTCCGGAAGACCTTGTTCATCATCCGTTGGTAGGTCGCACCGGCATTCTTCAGACCGAAGGGCATTACGACGCGGTCATGAAGGCCGTGTGTTGCTTGTCGACCTTGTCCATGGGAATTTGGTTGTATCCTGAATAGGCGTCCATGAAAGACAGTAGTTTATAACCTGCAGAATTGTCGACCAGTTGGTCGATGTTAGGCAAGGGATAACAGTCTTTCGGGCAAGCCCGGTTGAGATCAGTATAATCAACGCACATTCTCCATTTTCCATTATTTTTCTTAACAAGTACAACGTTGGACAGCCATGTCGTGTATTTGGCTTCCGAAATAAAATTTGCCTCTAAGAGATCTTTTACAGCTTTCTCAGCAGCCTCCGCTTTCTCGGGAGACTGCTTACGCCTACATTGTGCTATGGCCCTAGCGGCCGGATCTACTGCGAGCTGATGGCAAGCCACCTCGGGGTCGAGGCCAGGCATCTCGGATGCGCTCCACGCGAAGAGGTCAGCATTCTCCCTCAGACATGCTTTCAGCTGCTCTTTGGCTAGGTCGGGGATCCCGGCGCCGATCTTCACGTTGCGATCTGGGTCGTCTCCGAGGGCCACGAGCTCGAAGTCTCCATCTGGGATGGGGCGCGCTGGGTGGAGAGGCTGCCCGTTGTTTTCTGCCTGGTGGTCGGGGTCTTCGACTCTGTTTTCGTCGGGCTCGCCGGAGAACCTGCTGTCGAGGTCGACCGCGTTGACGCGCGGGAGAGGTACCTGTCCGACGTCCGGGGGTGGTTTGGCCACGGCCTTAGGTTTGGGACTAATGGAACTTAGGCCCTTGGCGGCGGCGTCGAAGCATCTTCTGGCCGCGTCGATGTCCCCGTGCATCGTCACTACTCGTCCCTTCCTCGTGTAGTACTTCATTTTGAGGTGGACCGTCGACGGGACCGCCGTGAGTTCAGCAAGGGTGGTCCTTCCGAGGATGCAGTTGTAAAGGGATGGGCATTCAACCACCAGGAAACGGATCTTCATCTGTCGGGCCGTGTCTTCGGCCCCGAACGTAACCATTAGCTCCACGTAACCCCATGGTCTGGTGGTGGTTCCATTGAACCCCTGTAGATCTGACCAGACGTACGGGGTCAAATGCCTCTCGTCCAGCTGAAGGGTCCCGAACAAGTGAGAGTACATGATGTCGACCGAGCTCCCCTGGTCGACTAGGATTCTTCGGACGTCGAAGTTCGCCATTTGCGCCCTGACCAGGAGGGGAATAGTGGCGTTCGGGGCTCCCCCGGGGAGTTCCTCGAGGTAGAAGGTGATAGGATTGGAATCTCCCCGCACTTTCTCGAGGGTGGTCGTTTTCGCGGATGTCGCGGATTCCAGTTCGTCAAACTTTCGTTTGATCGATCCCACCGAGACTTTCCCGGGTTCGCCTCCGGAGATGACCATTGCTTTGGGGAAGCCTTCCCAGGTGCTGCGGGCAGTGACAGGGTCCTCGTCGGGGAAGGTCGCCCACATGTTGCGGATTGCCTCTTCGCCCTCGATGATTGGGGGGACGAAAAAGTCCTCGGGTCGAGTGACGCTGAGGGCGACCTGAAGCTGGCTGTCGCCGGGAGGAGGTGTCGTCTCCTCGACGTTCTGTGCTTCCTTTGAGCTGGGACGAGGAGGGTCATTCTGTTGGGCATACTTCTTCAAGTGCCCCTCTTTGATGAGAATCTCAATGGCATCCTTGAGGTGGATGCAATCTTCGGTCACGTGCCCGTGGCTTCGGTGGAACCTGCAGTACTTAGATTTGTCAACGTTTGGTTTGGGAGCAGCGGGCTTCGGGAAGCGAACTCCTCCTTTCACAAACTCGGAATTCTGGCAGTCTGAGAGGATCCGAGACCGGGTAGTGTTGAGCGGCGTGTACTCCGTGAATCGGCCAGCTGGTCCACGCTGTTCCCGGGGATCTCGATTGCGGCTTTCTTTCTTCTTTTCTCCTCCCCGTCGGGGAGAAACGTCATCGTCTTTGTGGCCGCGGGGGCCTTCCCTACGTCTCGTCTTAAGAGCGATCTGGGCTGCTTCCGTCTCTTCGAGTTCGATGTACTTCTGGGCTCGAGCGAGAAGGTCCTCGAGACGCCGGGGTCTCCGGAGGCCAATGGATTTGGCAAAGTCCGACCCGACACGTAGTCCGTGGATAATTAAGTATTTCTTCATGTCGTCGGTCGTATGGACCTCGACGGCTTCCTTGTTAAACCTCTCGATGTAGTTTCGGAGGGATTCGTCCCTCCCTTGGAAGATCTTTTCTAAGGCAGTCTCTGTCTTCGGGTGTCAACGAGACGCGGTGAAGTATTTGGTGAAGCGTTGCTTTAGTTGTTTCCATGACGTGATCGAACCAGGTTCCAGACCCTTGTACCATGTCATGGCTCCCTTCCGCAAGGTGGTGGGGAATAGCCTGCACCTGATGGCTCCCCTGACGTTTCGAAAGTCGAGCATCGCTTCGAAACTCTCCACGTGATCGTCGGGGTCGGTCAGCCGGTCGTAGGTCCCCAATGGTGGAGGTTTCTCCATGCCTGGAGGGATTGGGGCGTCCATGATTTCCCACGACAAAGGGGTCCTTTGGTCCTCGTCGTCGCTACCAGCCGGGGATCTCGAAGGTGATCGATGGTGCCATGGAGGGGAGTTCCTCGAACAGTTCTTTGGTCTCTCTTCAGTCTGCTTGGACTTCTTGGATATGGTGGAGGCCCTGGGTTCCTTCCGAGGCGGGGAACGAAGGCGTTTCTGGGTGATCGCCGGCTGGGGGCGCTCGAGACGCGGTCGTCGACCATGGCGTACGGGCGACGGGGTCCGGGAATCTTCGGAAGGGGTCCTTCGCGGGGAAGGAGAACGGCGAGGTGACGGGGGACGACGACGTCTTCGCGGGGAAGATCGTTGTGCCCGTCCTTGCTCCAAGACTTCGATTCTGGTGTTCTGCTGCGCGATCAGCTGATTGGTCTGGTTGATCAATGCAAACAGGGCCACGGTGCTTGGGTCCGCGTTCGGCGGCGGAGCAACTGGATGGAGAGTGGTTTGCTGGTCGTCCGTGCGGACGACGTTGTTGGTCGCATCCTGGGAGTCCGGGGAGGCGGTCTGTCCGTCTCTTATGTCGCCTTCGCCACCGTGGAGGATGATGGCGTCCTCACGGTGGCTCCCGTTCTCTAGTTGCGCGAGCACGGTGTCCAGAGCCTGGTTGACGGTCGGATTGGCCATGTTGGTGATGAATAGAGGAAGCTTTGGTTTATCGAGGAGAAAACGGGGAAGCTTATAAAGTTCCCACAGACGGCGCCACTGATCGTACCTGGATCAGACAGTTACTGGTGGCCAACGACGTCCGTTGAGCTCCGGCTCCGGTGAGGTTGAAGGACGGCGGGGGGGGGGGGGGGTGTACCTGCAAGGTACTCCAACGCTCAAGTTAGGGAGTGCACAGAGTAACAACAAATACAAGAAGAGTGAGAAAAGTGACTTAACCTGACCCTCTCAAGTGAGAGGGTATTTATAGAGAACCCCTAGCGCGGGGCCAACGGTTACTTGCATTGGGCTGGATTGTCAGGCCCAATCCAAGTAACTGCCAGGGCTTACGTGGCGTAGTGAAGACCAGCGCGTGGTCTTCGCCCTGGGGTAACCGCTCCTAGATTTCCGGGACTAGGGCATACCGAATCCTTCGGGAGTGGAGTGGTTACTTGGAACGTGTCTACGTGGTACGGACCGTTAGACACTCCTCGCTGGGGAGGAGCCTTCTGTGTCGAGGACCCGTCAAGCCGTACGACGGACATGGCCTCGCGGGGAGGAGACATGTCTGTCGAGGAGTGATGTGCGGTATTCTCGCGGGGGAGAAGCTGGTATGTCGGGGACGTACCTATCCGCCGGGGTGCGAGGTCCTCCTGCCCTGTCGGCCCAAGTGCCCGACACTGTAAAGTGCTCGGGGGAAACGTTGGTATGCTTGCAGCAGTCAAGTGCCCCGCAGAGGGGTCTTATTGGGCCTCTCCATGCTATATGGATTGCGCCTGCTCGACTGTTGGGCAGCCTCGGCCCAGTCCAGAACAGTTTCCCTTCACAATATGTTTTACATAGATGGTCCATTAATGCTAAGAAAGAAAAGGTAAAAGAAGTGACAATTGAAGAATTTCAAGAAGGAAGCACCAACGTTTCTGACACGTCATTGTTTAATAGTATTATGGTTCACTCCCTTGAACTATTAGAAAGAGGTTCACAATTCAAAAAACATCATGATATTGCAATTCAAAGTTTGCAAAATGGATTTGCAAAACTTGATTTATTGGATATTGAAGAATCAAATAAGGAGTTTGTTGATTCAACATCTGAAGATATGTCAAAAGTCTCTGATGTCAATATAGCTTCGCATGACCCTCCACTTGTGGCAACTAAAGGACTTCCGCGGACTTTGTGAATGAAAGCAGTTTGGAGATGGTCAGAAAAGGTTCCTCTACTTGTAGTTATTGTATGAAAAAAGGGTCATACTACGCGTAAATGTCCAAATTTAAATCAAACAAGGTATCTTAAAATTAAATGTACATGTCTTCTCATTCTTTTATTTATGTTAATTTGATTCACTAACAACATACTTATGATTTTTAGGCGATAAATTCAATTTTCAAACTCTGTTTTGAAACTTCTCTTTTGTTGGTTGATTAGGCGGTAATAATTTTTTCTAATGTTACTACTTTTGCTTATAATTATACTACTGTTAATTTTAACAATTAATTAACTTCATATTATAATTGAAGGTCTTTATTCAAGTCATGCTTCGTCAAGTCTTTTAGAGCCGTAAAGTTCAACAAGTTACTTCTATGCTATTTGGAGACATCATGAGAACCTTACTTAAGTTGTTGGCATTTTGCACTTATTGTTTCTAATCTACTATAATTTTTGTGTTTAGATTTGAATGGTATTTATTGATTTTTTTATGTTAGAGTGTATCAGATATTGGGGAAACATTTCTCATGCTATGTACTTATCTATTTATTCTTAACTTTCAAATCTTTTTCCAAATTTTGTTTGATTTTAAATGCGTTTTTGTAGAGATATTTGCAGTTAAAATGGTTAAAGATGTGATCAGGGAAGGAATTTACCAAATTTACATCTTATAGCTGTTGCTAATATAGTAATTGACATTAATTGGAGCATTTCTTCACACTTGCAATTTTATTTCAATCGGCTTATCTCACAGCAGAGACAAAAAATACTTGTGATAGTAATATATTAATTAAAAAGGAGACAAACACAATAGTACCAGTAATGACCAGCAAATTGGAGCTCTCATTGTAAATGGGAATATTTTAGAAGATTAAATGAAGTATATCGATTTCATTATAAAATTTCATCAAAAAATGCCAATGCTTCCAAAGCTTAAGTTGTGCCATGCCTTTTCCATCTTAATGAATGACTAGGAAAATGAAAAATTGTCAACCATTTTAGCGCCATTAGGAACGATTTTTTCACAATTTTTCACGTTTTGAGTCATTCTAGCTATAGTCCTATACTCCTCCGTCTTATAAAATGTGTTTCATTTGCACTTTTTCTTTGTCTCAAAATAATTGTTTATTTACATTACAAATGTAACATTTATTATTATTTTTCCACTACTATGCCCCTATTCATTTACTTTCACTTTATTCAACTACTTTATTAACTACAAGTAATAGGAGTATTCTAGTAAATGATATTAATTTTTCACTAAAATCAACACATCTAATCATTTTCTTAAAAACCGCACATTGTTCAAATATGACACTTTTTATGAAATGAAAGAAATATATCAGAAGAAAAAAGAAAAACAATAATAAATATAAGTCAGTTCGATTTGGTGTCTAGAATTAGTCACCGGTTGGTTCTTAGTTAACTAGAAGTCTAGAACCAGTTATGTTTGATTATTTTCAAATTGAATATCAGAGTTTGCAGACTCATTTGCATGATCACCAACCTCTGACTGCTTTTCCCACTTAATACTCAAAACGAACTCATTAGCCTACCTTTGCAGTATGTGTATCGTAAAGCTAACAAATAAATGTTTCCATAATGTCAATAATGTTGGTCCTATTCGCCATTCCTGTTGGCCTGCTGCAATCATATTTCACTTCATAGGAGCTAATCCTATTTACTTATGTTCTTCTTCTTTACAATCACACAAAAATTAGCTAGGAATATATCCCAATATTTGCAAAACGGGTAAAAGTGGCCTAAGCTAAATGACCTATGCTAAAGAACCATCAATAAACGGGTAAAGTAATGAAATTTATAAAATAGTTAATCTATTTAATGAATTAGTAAATTTGATTTAATTACAAAACATCATTAAATATAAGATTGTAATTATAAAATTATATATAGGTTTTGTTGTTAAATAGGATAATAATAGTGACTAGAGACTATTATTAGTATAGTGATGATTATATTCACAAGTTATGAATATGAGAGAATTTTTTTAGGAATAACTAGTTTATTTTAAAAAAATCCCAAAAAAACATAGGTTTCAAAAATTCTTAAAACGGCGTGTTTTTGAAAAAAAATAAACCTGCTGGCGCCATATGGTATGGCGCCTCAGGCAAAGTCAAAATTGTTTAGTAAGTCAAAGTTGATATGAGCTAGGCTTCTATGCCATAACCAAGAGTTTTCATTCATGGTAGCTAGACACTTAGTACCAACCAAGGATACCTCATCTAACTTAAGCATATAAGTATTATTAACCCTCAAGCCTTTAAACATACACTCCTTATTTTTATCATGTACAAATAAGCAACAAGTATTTGTAAAATTAACATTAAAACCCTTGTCATAAAGTTGACTAATGCTAAGAAGGTTATGTCTAAGACCATCAACTAACATAACATTGGAGATAGTAGTAGATGAGGGATTACCTACGCTACCTTTTCCAAGTACAGCTCCCTTGTTATTGTCTCCATAAGTGACGAGCCCCTTTTTCTTTGGCACAAAGTCAATGAAGAGAGATATGTCACCCGTCACGTATCTTGAGCATCCGTTATCAAGATACCACATCTTGTCGGTAGAGTCAAGACATTTAACCTGTGGAAACAAATAAGAGAAATAGGTACCCAATTTTCATTGGGTTATTGAGAGTGAGTGAAATCAAAGTTGCATTTGGGCAACCATTGAACAACTCCTTTAGGGACAAAAAGTCTCCTAAATTTGCACTTTTCAATAATATGACCTTTCTTGCAACAGTAATGACAAGATAGGTTGTGATGAGATTTATCCTTGCTATTTGAATCCTCATGCACATATTTATGCTTTTTAATTAAATGCTTCAAATATTTTTCAGGCTTTGAAGGATCGATAGCAAGTGCAATCTTAGGTTGTAAGATTTTGTCTATTTTGACTTGAAGAATATTTACCTCTTTTTACCAATTGTGGCAATGTTCACAACCAAACCTTGAAGGTTTTACATCCTCATTCTTGTCACTTTGAATATCTATCATAGATATCTTAATAGCTTCTATCTTCCTTTCGAATTCTAACACTTTAGCTTCTAATTTTAAAAAGACTTTTCATGTGAAGCTAACTTGTTAAAAGCTCTTAAGGACTCTCTATGAAGATCTTCAAAGGATTTTTGTAATTGAGAATACTATAAATCATTAATAGATTCAAGCTTAGAAAGACTTACATTTTTCTTCTTCTTTCTATTTTCCATGAGACAAATCCGAGCTGATTCAACACTTGAAGTTGTGCTTTTATCACTTGAGGAATCACTTGCACTCTCCCAAGCGACATAAGCTTATTTAGACTTGCTAGGTTTCTTATGACGACTTTTCTCTTTGTCTTTCTTTCTCATAGGACACTTCGGTCTATAGTGACCGACTTCCCCACAATGATAGCAAGATCTTCTAAGTTTACCTTTCCTATCCTTATCATTCCTTGAAGAATTTATTAGCCTTTTAAATTTGACTAGTTTCTTGCCGGAGTCTCTAACTTCATTCTTCCTTATATACTTATGATATCTTTTTACAAATAGCCCCAATATCCTCACCATAGGAATTCTTGCCATCTTCACTTTCACCATCACTTTTCTCATTATAGGAGGACCTTGAGTTTGAAGTCTTTAGAGCAATAGACTTCTTCTCTACTTCCTTGTCTTTACCTTTCTCCTTTTCAACTTTCTTTTCATACTCTTTTTCATGTTTTTCCAAGCAAGAGAGTTCTTGCTCATGCTCATCAAATTCGCCAAGCAAAGTCGTGAGACCAAGTACTTTAAAATCATTCACCTCTTTGATAGCGGTGACCTTGGGTTATCACTCCCTATTAAACATCTCAACACTTTGTTTGTAGCAATCTCATTGGAAATAGGCTTACCTAGCGCATTCAATCGATTGATAAGATGTGTGAGCCGCTTTCACATGTCTGCAATGGTTTCACCATGCTCCATACAAAATAACTCAAACTCTTAATTTAATATGTTGATCCTAGCTTGTTTGACATCATTAGTACCCTCATGGGCAACCTCTAATGCATCCCACATAGCCTTGGCGGTCTCACAATGACCACAATTTCTAATCATTTTCATTCCATTGTGCTTTCGATTTAGGTAGTACGGTAACACCCTCAGCATTGGTCACGGTAATTTCATTTGGACCATTTTTTATGGCGTCCCATATACCATTGTCAACGGAGTTGACATGAATATGCATACAAGCTTTCCAATAGCCATAATTTTCACCGGTAAAAGTTGATGCTCTATTGTATGCTCCCTTAGGTTCGGTAGCCATTCTTCTAAAAAGCAAATCTTAAGAACGAAATTAACCGGAGCTCATGATACCAAATCGAATCGTCTAACCGAACCTCTATCGAAAAGCTCGGATATGCATAAAGGTACACAATTGAATGATAATGAACACAAATTGTTCAACAACGATTAATAACAAACAAATAAATGCTAACTTATACGTAGAGCTTATTCCCAATAATAAAAAATACAAAAAACACAACAATGCAATTTATTGAACACCTTGTGTGCAATCGATATAGTTTGGAAATTTACTTTGTTTTGTAGATCATATAACCAATCACAATCAACCAGATTATGATTCTATCAACAAAACCTACTTAAAAAATGTGATAAAATATAATTCCCAATCGAATTGATCAAATAACCAATGAATCCAATAATTTGCTAAACCAAAATTAAAAGAGAGAGATAGATATATAGATAGATAGATAGATAGATAGATAGATAGAAAGAGAGAGAGAGAGAGAGAGAGAGAGAGAGAGAGAGAGAGAGAGAGAGAGAGAGAGAGAGAGAGAGAGAGGGAGAGAGAGAGAGAGAGAGAGAGAAAGAGAGAGAGAGAGAGAGAGAGAGAGAGAGAGAGAGAGAGATGAGGGAGGGAGAGAGAGAGAGAGAGAAGTATTTGTTTAGGAAGTTCCCCAATCGGCCTTGCTATGGGTACGTCTGCCCTGAATTCGAATTCGATTTGAGATAGTTGCAATTTGCAAAAGGTGTATATACAAGAGATGAAGAGCTCTAACCCTACAAATCCTATTGTTTGTTTTTGATTCTACCACCTCCAAAACCCTTGATCAAAGATTTATCAAGTCACCAACAATGCCGCTTCAATTCACCAATTCTTGTTACTTCCTTATAAGGCACCTCCTTATCCCAAGGATTTCACACGGTCGAATTAATCACAAGCGCATACTTGTTGAAACCCATGATTTACCAACACAATCCACCGTCTCACGCTACTCCCTTGAAAGGCACCCCTTGTCCCAAGGCTTTCACTCGATCGGATCCGAATTGCGTAATCTTGTCTAAAACCTTCAAATCCTCAATGATCTTGAAGGAAAAACCCAACTCGGTTTTCTTATTTGAAACCCTCAAAGAACTCAACCTAATATTCTCGATACAACAACCTAATAGGACGTTATCAACCCTAATCTAGATGATCACCCAATCGAAAAATGATTATTTTTAGTTTGATTGTGTGTGTGCATAGAAGAGAGGTTGAAGATGATGAGTGTGCTTTGAAATTCTGGTTTCATGTAGGTTTTACTCTAGAACCTTACTATATATGATGCATGTATCATGTATTTATAAGTATGCAAGTTTGGAAGCAAAATGAATGCAAAAGAATGGAGAAAATTATTATTTATTAAAAAATGCATCGCATGTATTGACATATGAAAGCTATAGGTTGACCTATGAAAGAAAATGTGTCGACCTATCAAGGTCTTAGGTCAACATATAAAGGTCTAGTTTCGACCTCGTGTCGACCTATGTTAGTCAGCATATGGACAATGGCTACAAGCTTCATTATTGATGCATGGGTGTCGACCTGAACAATCTATGTGTCAACCTATGCTGAAGAGAAACTTCTATAGGTCAACCTAAACACATATGTGTCGACCTATGATGTAGTGTTTTAACAAAACCCATGTTTTTAATGCATTTATGATGTATGAACCTTTTGCAAAACATTTTAATGCTTTCTAATGCTAAGATGAACATATAGAATCAGAGGATACCATCCAATATACATTAAGGCTTAACTATCCTAGTTTTGACATTATTCAAAATACATCCAACGGAAAGTTGCACTTACACTTATATCCCAAGTGTCAGAGAAGACCTTTCATATTCATGACACATAAGTGGAAAAATGTCGAACATCAAGATACTCACTTATATGCTATCAGAGACAACAAATCAAATTATGAGTATCAGAGGCTGAGTTTCTCAGATGCTTACTATTCACCATAAGCTTGCTTAGAGCTTCTGACCACAATAGCTTATGATCATCATCAGACTCTGATTCTCTATTCAAAAGCAATCACTAATCCTTAAGAAAATGCATGTTTAGATTCTTTTTGATAAAATCAAATCTTTCAATAGTGAGAGGTTTGGTAAATATACCAACCCATTAATGATATGTATCAATGATCTGAATATTTATCACACCCTTTTGAACATAGTCTCTTATAAAATGATGTTTTATTTCTATATGCTTGGTTCTAAAATGTTGAATAGGATTCTTTGTCAAACAGATAACAACAGTATTATCATAAAAGATTGGAATACTGCTTCCACTTATCTGATAGTCTTCCAACTGATATTTCATCCAGAGTAGTTGTGTGCAACAACTTGTAGCTGAGATGTATTTTGCTCCGACTGTGGACAAAGCAATTGTTGCTTGTCTTTTACTAGCCCATGATATTAGGTTTTCACCTATGAATTGACAGCTCCCACTAGTGGATTTTCTTTCAATTCTATCCCCAGCATAATCAGCATCACAAAATCCAACTAGCTTATATTCTAGATATTTATTATAAAGAAGTAATTGATTTGTTGTTCCCTTAAGATATCTAAAGATCCTCTTAACAACTGTTAAATGAGTCTATCTAAGATCTGAGTCAAATCTCGCACACAGAAAAACACTAAATAAAGTATCTTGTCTAGAAGCTTTTAAATAAAGAAGAGAGCTAATCATACCTCTGCACAGCTTCTGGCATACCTTGGTGTTGCTTTCTTCTTTGCTCATGTTGCAGGTTGGATGCATATGGGTGTTCATGATCTTGCAATCGTCAAGCTTGAACTTCTTCAGAAGTTCCTTTGTATATTTAGTATTATGAACATAGATACCCTCTTTGCATTGATTTATTTGAATTCCAATGAATAACTTCAACTCTCTCGTCATACTCATTTAAAATTCAACCTGCATTGTCTTAAATTCTTGGCAAAGAAAAGCATTAGCTGAACCAAATATGATTTCATCAACATAAACTTGGACAATTAAGATATCATTCTTAAGAGTCTTTCTAAAGAGTGTAGTGTCAACTTGCCCTTTCTGAAATCAATTTTCTAACAGAAAATTACCCAGTCTCTTATACCAAGCGCTGGGAGCTTATTTGAGTCCATAGAGTGATTTCTTTAATTTGAAAACATAATCTGGGTAGACTGAGTCTTCAAACCCAGGTGGCTGTTTGATATACACTTCTTCAGAAAGGACACCATTTAAGAATGCATTCTTAACATCCATTTGGTTTAGAATAATATCATGATTGATAGCATAAGAGAGAAGTAACCTGATTGCCTCTAACCTTGCAACTAGTTCGAAGGTTTCAGAGAAATCTATACCTTCTTGTTGTACCCATGTCAATAAATTTATTTGTAACATGGTTCATAAGAGACTAGAGCATATGTCATCACGTGATAAAGTGTGTTAAGAGATGAACAATGACCTATTAGTGTCATCTTGGTTCTTGCGCTTTAACTAGCTCAGGTTCTGATTAGAAGCAGACTTCTCCAGAGTCTATTTTTTGGAGGCTCCTTCCTTCAGAGCCCGATCTTACAAATGTTGACCTATTTTAGAATATGACTTCTTTAAAGTCAGTTCTTCAGCTTCTGGTACATCAACATATGCTCTTCACGCTTCTCTTTGGATGTCCAGAGTCAGTACCAATACTTGGATTTTAATATGAATTTTAATTATGGTTCCGCACACTTGAACAAACATTGGTGTACTCTATTGTTCTTTAAATACTTTGTTATCATAAAAATCCAAGGGATATGAGACAAACCAATTTTGTTCCAACAAAGACCATATGATTCATGCACAAGAAGCACGCTTGAAACTCTACACATTAAATTTCTATTAAGCTTATATGAAGCCATCCACATTATCCTTAATGAAACCATTCTGACGGTTTTAAAAATAGTAAAAATGGTTGTGAGTAAAGAAACAATGTAAACCATATTCTTTTCGATTCTCTTCTATATTATTAAAAAAATTAGTTAACCCAAGAGTTTATTAAAAAACAATAAAACGAAAATTAAAACAATACCTTCCCGAACTAGAATTTCCATGAAATGGACCGAGACGATCATAATGACTAATTATGGTTAGGAGGTACGATGTCATCTCAAGACGTGTAACCAAATTATGCGACTCTGTGAGTAGTGTTAGAAACTCACATTTGCTTCCTTTATGGGTTAAAGTCACTTGGAAGTGTTGTCCCATTGATGACTCGAAGTTCCTTAATGGTATTACTCCATTGGTTGATTGAAATTCCATGTCAGCAGAACCCCATGAGTGGGCCGAAACCATATAAGGGACTTGAAATGGAATATAACAATAAAAACCGAGTATTGTCAGATTAATCTGGATTAATTGCAACCAACATAGGATAATCCTGAATGTTTTATACTATTATGGTCGCAGTAGTACGACTCTTGCATATCTATCTTTTGGCAGGTGTTGGTATTATTCTAAACCTTTATGTGTCGGCATGAAATTTTTTTCTAACGGTGGATGTCAATAGTACTGTTTTGGGCAATAGGCGCTCAGAAGGGAAAATGCAGATTTTCTCTAAAGGAACATAACCTAATAATTAGTTGAAGTGATGGATGGATGAGTTCAGCAAATGTTTATGGAGAATTAGAGAGATAATTGCTCTTAGGATTGGAAGTAATACAATTCCGCACCACGTGTGTGAAATCTCATTGGAGTTGTGCAGAGGAAGAAAGACATAAAGTTTGTGCACACTTAATACACATTATTAGGCCAAGTGAAGTCTATTAAGAATATTAGTAGCTGGATTTTAAAGTCTGTCGCAAATGTTTGAAGAATTTATAAGAGAAGAGTCGTCGGTGTATTACATGTATATAAACGGATTAGTGGTTAACACCACGAATATTTGAGAGTGTTCACCATTTTAACAGATCAGCGTGGCACTTCCGAAGAAGTAAGTTATTGGAAAAGGTTAGAAGTTAATAAAGGATTGGAAATAGAAGTATGCTTAGACATAGGAGGTCTTGAGAAGTCACGAAAGAACGAAATTTGCCAATAAGAGAAGTTGGTAGTTCGAGTATGTCAGAGAATTGTACATCGGTCAGAGAATCGAACTCAATCAAAGCTAAGTGTTAACTTAAGTAGGAGATGCAAGAAGTGTATTCATCTCCTTCATTAGGAGAAATTCGCGGACGAATTCAAATTTAAGGCGGGGGGAGGGGGATGTAATATCTCATATCTTCTTAATTGCTTTATTCCTTGTTAGTTGAGACAAATTGAGTTCCTATATGCTCTATTCCTTTTAAGATAGGGCAAATAGAGTAATTAGTGAACTTAGATGAGACTAATTAGTATTAAATTCGCTTGATCCTTACTAATTAATATAAGAAAAGACATTTTGGTTTCATTGGAAAATGACCATTATTTACTAGGGGATAGAAGTCAAACCTAAATATTTTCTCTTACCCTTTCTTATACCACTCATTCATCATTTTGTTAGTAAAAAGAAAAGCGAGGAAGAGAAAAAGGAAAAGAGAAGAAAAGAAGAAAGGAAAAGAGGAAAAATGCTTGGGAGTGAAGATCAAGGCTTGGAACAAGAATAATCATCTCAATTTCTTCGTCAATCTTCTTCCTAAGAGGCGGTTCCTAGTTAGACATAGGTTAGGGGGGATTCATGAAATGTGAATTAGTTTTTGTAAATTTTTGCTATATGTGTGGATTTGATGTTGATGCATGACCATCTTGTTGTTTTGCATGCCTATTTGTGTTACACCATGTTAATTGGTATCATTGGGTGCAGTATGATGATATGTGATAGCATGTATGGCCATTTTTCCCTTTATGTTACGTTTTTGCAATGACTAAGTTTTGCAATTCTTGCTAGGAGAACCTATCAGTTCATATTGTAGAAGTTTGTCTGCTATACTCGCTCGGCAAGGACATGTCTCACTAAGCGAGATAATGAAAATTGGGAAAATTTTCATTCTGTTTGACCTCACTTGAGCCTCGCTGGGATCTCACTTTGGCGCTTATGGCTCGCTAGGTGAGAGTCGGAGACTTTGAGAAAATGCTTGTTTCCCCATTTCCATCTTAAAATGGGATTCGTAACTCTGATTGATGTGAGATCGGATACATTGGAAATCTAGTCCAATGATTTATCTTTTGATAAAGAGAAACCATGCTTATGTTCCAAATTATTAGTTGGATAATGGTGATGAATTATTATGTGTGATTCATGTATAATATTATGATATATATGTATTGAATGAACGATGAATGAAACAAGTTCCATAATGATGAATAAAACTTATAGTTAGGTGAATGAAATTAGCAAAGATAACTTAGGTTATGGTAACTAACTTAAGTTGTGATTCTCGAATATAAGAGGTACCTCAGTGTGTACCTTGTGAGCGAGTAATCATGTGAGATAAGTCGTCCCCTCTATGATAATGCCGAAGGCCTGGATGGGGAACAATGTCATTGTTATGTAATCACATGATAATTGTGTAAAATCCCATGGTGATTATGATATAATCACACGGTGATGGATGAGAATGATCATGTTTTCGAGAATAACCCCCATCCATGCATATCCCGAATCCAAGTCTTATATAAAGTAGTGATCGAGATAGAAAAATCATTGAGTTTGATACCGTGGCCTATGTCCATAGTCCATAGATTTGGATCGGTTGGGGAGAAGTAATCCAACTATAGGAAGTACGTGACCCCTGTCCATATTCCATGGATTTGGATCAGCCGGGGAAAAGATGTTCCTTATTGAGACAAATTGCTTTAACTCTGTAAAGCGTATTCCACACAGTGGAGGTATGGTATCCGTTGAAAATATCAAGTGCATAATGAAATCCATTTAGTGGATGTCTGGTATCCATTGACCATATTTGGTGGAAATGGTTTTGATGCATTTCGTGTAGTGGAGGTCTGGTATCTGTTGACCATATCTGATGAAGAGTGTAACCCATGCAGTGGAAGTCTTGTGTCCATTGACCATATTTGATGGATAGTGTGATCTACGCAGTGGAGGTCTGAATTCCATTCACAATATTTGGTGGATGGTGAAACCCATACAGTGGATGTTTCGTATCTATTGACCATATTTGGTAGATAATGTAGTCTGTACATTGTAGGTCTGGTATCCCATTAACCATATCTGATGAATGAATTGGAAGATTTTTGTGATCAGTTTTGGGCTAATCACCCTAGTGTTATATGACAAGTACGAGAATAGTGATTCTTTGAGTTATGTGCATTCATGTTGTGTGTTTCCCTACGAAGCGTAAACCCCATTGAATGCTTAAGTCCTTGTTACATATGTGTGAGTGATATACAAGTAACGTAAAATGGTAAGGCTTAAGTAAGAAATCGGTAAGAGTACCCTTTAGAGTCGAGTGGACCCATAAGATAGGGGAACTAAATGAAATTACTATCTTATCCCAATATTATTGTTATTTTTTAGGTAACTCAAGGCAGGATGGAGACAAAGGTAAAGCCGTGTGAAGATTTTTGAGGATCTTGATGTTCGAAGATAGTTTTCACTGTATAAACCTTAGTGTTTTTTAAGGCACATTTTGTACATTATGTGCTATATGATGTATTATACAATTTGGACATGTATTTATAAATGATGCCGTTAAGCACTTATGTTGTATCAGTACTAATTAACACTCGTATGATATTATTTTAGATTTATATTATACGGGGTGTTAAATAATACACTGTGAGGATTTTTCAGTTTCAACATCTCCGTAATTATTTAAAATATAGGACAAATACAATTTTTTTTTTGGATTAAACTAAAAACAAAATATTTTCTTCAATTTTGTTGTAAGAGTTTAAGAGTGTAATACAAATAAAAAAGCACATCAAAAAAGAAAATCTCATCTAAAATGAGACTTACATGCGTTCAAAATAAGATATTTGTATGTTGTATATGATTTAATTGTAATAACATTATAAACTAATGCTTAAAAAGAGAGATAAATGAAATCTGTACTTCTAACATGCATTTTTCAAAATAACCCAGTTTTTCAAAAAAATTCTCAAAATACCACACATTTCAAATTATTTCCCAAAGTACCCCACTTTGGGGTACTGATTGCATGGTGGCGCCCTGTGGGTTGTCGACCCTTCACAAGGGAATGAGTGGTGTCACCAATTAGATTGGATACACCTCAAGGTGTCTCCAATCCAATTGGCGACTGGGTCTAATACTTACAAGGGTGTCGCCAATTGAGATGGAGACAACCTTGAAAGTGAATTTTTTTTCTATAAATAGAGGTGTTATGATAATTTAGTTCCACAACCTATCTCATATCTTTGTTCCACTGATAACATGTATTGTCGCCGGTGGGGAAAAGTCGTCTATTCGAGAGAGAAGCCTCCGATGGATATGCCATTTGGGAACATTCAAAGTTTTAATCAACTTAAGAGGGAGCTGAATCGGTGGTTAGAAGAAGACATTGGTGAATGGGAAAAAATTCGAAGTATCGAGAGACTTGATCGTCTGCATGGATGGGTT
The DNA here is from genome assembly GCA_022829125.1 of Lathyrus tuberosus. NCBI lineage: Eukaryota > Viridiplantae > Streptophyta > Magnoliopsida > Fabales > Fabaceae > Lathyrus > Lathyrus tuberosus. The sequence continues at coordinate 14,872,816 of JALAZF010000055.1, forward strand.
CGCGTTAAGACTGACAAGGATGCGATGGAAGTCATGTTTGGACCGAATGACATTAGTTTGATTGTTGTAATCAGTTAGAAATGTTTTATGTTTCTTTTCTATTATCTGTTTTATGTGTTATATGTGTCGTGTATTGTTAGTTCGCAGTATGTGTTGTTTGATGTTAACATTGTTGTAACAAAGACTCATTAATATATGAAAATATTAGGTTACAACAATTGAAAAGATAAGCTAAATCATGATGCAGATGTTGCTCCGACATTGGGACAATTTTTTCGGTTGTGTCCGGGCTGACGACATATACTGCATAGTCTTATCATTTTATCAGCCGTATCCATTTCGGTTCTTATACGCTTGCTATTTGGGCGTCCTTTTTTCTTTCTTCGCATCTCATCGTTGTGCCAAAATATGCCCCCTTGGTATGGAGGCCAATATTCCTCCATTGGTAGCACTTTAAAGCCTTCATTATAGACATTCATAACATTAATCGCCTTGTAAAAATCAGATAGATGGCTATAAGCATCCTGACGAGCATGTGCGTATGCCGCAATGACATGTGATCAAGGTACACGGAAGGCTTACCACCAACATCTGTTTAGTATGACAGCATAGGATAAATTGGGCCTCCCCTCATTATGGTCCATTATTTCTCGTACACTAAAAGTTTGCCTATGAAGGTCAAAGACTGTAACTGCATGTGTGCTGGCTTTGATAGTATCCTCTTTCATCACTTTCATTATGCTTTCACTGAATACTTGACCCGACATTAACACTGCACTCCATCGTTCACCTCTTGTTGCGAAAAGTGATGCCAACTTATAATAGGTTGATCTCACCAAAGCGGTGATTAAAAGGTTTCTAATTCCTTTGAAGACCCCGTTCATGGATTCCATAAGGTTTTTCGTCATGTGGCCCCAACGACATCCACCATCAAAAGCCCTTGTCCACTTTTCCAGTGGAATGTTATCCAACCACCTTCCTGCATCTGCATTTGACATCCTAATTTCATTAAGGTAGTATTGAAATGATGGTTGAGTTAGAGCATACCCGACATTCATAACTTTTTTGCAAAGGTTCTTGTCTTTGATTGCACGGATGAAGTTTTGTGCAATATGTCTAATGCAATATACATGGGTAGAAGGAGGATTATACCACCTGTTATCATGGTTATTATAAGCACTCTCTATAGCAGCATGCATGTCTGAAATCAAATAAAGATTGGCTTGTGGAGCGACATGTGTTCTGAGATTCTTAAGGAAGAAACTCCAAGCAGAAGCGATCTTACCCTCAACCAGAGCAAAGGCTATGGGAAAGACATTATTTTGCCGTCTTGTGCAACAGCCATAAGCAAGGTGCCCTTGTATTTTTCATAGAGCCATGTTCCATCAATTTGAATAATAGGTTTGCAGAATGCAAAACCTTTTATGCATGGTTGAAACGACCAAAAGAGTCAGTGAAATATGACATTTCCATCAACAATAGTTCCATCTGGCCTACATGCTAGCACTATCTGCATGATTGTAACAGTTCCCGGTGTGTATGTCTTAAGTGCTACCAAAAATCGTGGTAATTCTTTGTAAAAATCCTCTCAGTTGCCAAATACCTGTTCAACATCCTTTGTCCCTGCAATCCACGCCTTCTTGTATGAGGGAGTATAATTATACCGCGTTACGATATGAGAGATTATAATACTCATCTTCACTGATGGATCCTTGTTAACAAGCGGCAAAATATCTTGACATATCAATTGTGCGATTAGCTTTCGGTGATCCTGAACAATATTTATGGCAGTGCAACTGTGAGGTGGCTCTATGGAAGCTATCTTCCAAGAATCACTTCTCTTTATGTAAGACATAGCAAGCCGAAATTTTCAATGTGGATTACGACAAATAATAACATACCTTCTCGAATCACTTTGATGTACACTGAAATTAACAGAGTTATCCATGTGATATTTTTTAATGGCTCGTACACATTCTTCCTTGGTAGAAAACTTGTCTCCCACTTTTAATTCATTCTCTGACCGCATATACGGGTTGTAAAACATATCTGAGGATCTCTCATCATTTTGCAAGTCCAAGTCTGTCATATGTTGAGGTGGACAATATACATGACCTGGAGGTATTGACACTTATTCGTCATCTTCAACGTTGTTGTTCAACAGTTAATCGACCAACGTCTCGCTTCCTTCTCCTTCTTCATCAACGAAGTTGACCTCCGGTTCGATTTCATCTGAGTATGTTGTTTCGGTTTCATCTGAGTCTACACCTATTGATTGGTCGATGATCTGAGACTGTTGAGATGAAATATTTTGTTGGAGGAATGTATACAACTCAATATAGTTGAAACCAGAATGTTTGTGACTAACGATCATATTTTCAACATCTTCATCATCTCGCACTTTAAGTGGATAAAATTTAACGTGGTTGGTTTTAAAAAAACTGGGTTTTGTTATATTATTTGTGATATAGGACCGAACCCTAATTTCGATTCCAATCTTTATTTGAAATGCAAGAAACTTGTGTTTCTATTGATTGTCAATTGGACGACATCGGTGTTTTAAAAACCAAACCCAGTGTCATTGGAGACATATGTCTCTCCGTTGTAGTGGGCGTTAACAAAGTATCTCGGTGCAGATGACATCATAGAATCACTTGTTAGAGACTTACTATTTTTGGTTGCTTCAGATGAAAATACATGAGAGCATTTAAATATGATGATAGCATTTAATGAGGCCGCCAGATGAATTGGCGACATGGTATAAGTTTTGAAAGGGAGTCGCCAACTCACATGGAGACAAGGTACAGTCTGAGCACACAATGTCGCCATGTGAGTGTCAGCCTGTTATGCATGCATGGGACATCTTTAGGCTACGTGCACAGCTAGTGTCTGGTTCCCAGGACTCTCCATTTGAACTGGTGGCCCTTTGTAAGGAGTGAACACAGTCGCTAATTCATGTGGTGCACCATGCAATGTGTAATGTTCACATGTGACTCCTATAATGCTATATAAGGAAGCTAGAGGTATGGAATGATACATCATCTAAAACATTGCTGTAGAGAAATAATAGCAGATACATTTTATCAAGTCTAGAGTGTCAGTAGCATCAGAAACATTTAATCAGTTATAATGTCTCTGTTGACAATGGGTGAAACGCATAGAGGCACTGTCGTAAACATTGAGAATTATGTAAGTGTTATTTTCTTTAATGTCTCTGTTAATTTTTTTTCTAAATTGACAATGTGTTATTTTCTTTAATGTCTCTATTATTTTATTTTATGTAAGTGTTAATTTTTAATGTCTCTGTTAATTTTTTTTTCTAAATTGACAATTATGTAGGATGTCTCTAAGTTTCACCCTTGTGCCCATGAATACGTTGCCCCGACGAATTAATTCAACCATATATTGAGCTCGCCGGTTTTGAACATGTAAGCAAAATCATGTCTTACTCGGTTGATGCAAAGTTTATACTAGCTTTGCAAGAGAGATGGAGCCCAGAGACACACACCTTCTTTTTTCCAACCGGTGAATGTACCGTGACGTTAGAGGATGTGTACATGTTACTCGGTTTGCATATTGATGGTAAGGAGGTCAATGGACCAACAAACCTTGATGGTTCAATTTGTGAGGAACTTTTGGGTGCCGACTTGCTAGATGAGAACTCAAGAGGCCAAGGTATCTTACTTTCGCGCCTCAAATCATGGTACACTGGTTTTATATTAGATCAAGATTCTACAGAAGAAATGAAAATAATAAAAACCAGGTGTTACCTTATGCTTTTAATTGGTTTATTTTTATTTCTCGAAGGCACTGGTTCTTCTATACACGTTATGTATTTACCCTTACTGAGAAACCTAGATAAAACAAGAGAGAATAGTTGGGGTTCAGCTTGTCTATCTTATTTGTATAGCTCTTTGTGTAAGTGCGTAAAAAAAAACATCTACTTTTTTTAGATGCGCCGTTTTTCTCCAAGCATGGGGTTGGTCTAGATTGCCATCCTTAGCGCCCGTCAACCACAACAACGTTTCCTTCCCGTATGCACAAAAGTAAGTTACTAACTTAATCTTAGTTTATTTCACCTTACCAATTATTGTGTCTAACTAATTGAATTTGAACTTTTTGTTGTTTAGATGGTCGACTAAGGGTATGAGTTACAATAGATGCCCTAGACATTATATCATTCAATACCGCAATATGTTGGATCACCTAACACCTGGAGAAGTAAGGCCTATAAATAAATCAATTTATTTTTTATATCAACAATTTTATGATCTAATATTTTTCTCCTCTTCATTTCATTTGGTGTCCATATCTAAACATGGAACTCCTACATGAAGTTAGAGAGGAAGATGCTGCCGTTTGGACTGCTTGTGTGCCGATCATCAGATTTACCACTGTGGATATGCATAACAGTTACCGTGTCAAACTACAATTTGGAATGCATCAAAACATCCCTGATCCTCATGTTGACCTCGGTAAATGGCATCTAAAAAGATTTAATGATCAATGGGACTTTGCCGACTGGAAGGATTTTTCAAAATCTGAGTGTCGTAAATAGAGGAACTGCAGCACCCCTGTCTTACGTGATTCGGTGATGGCAACCTCGTCTATACCAACTAATAATTATATGGCTTGGTACAGATTGGTTGTAACTGGGTTTGTCTCCGAAGATAGGTATCTATACGACCCACGACAAACCACCTACACACAAGAAACTTCAGCGTCTAACCTACCGGGAAATTATCGGCCATGTTACTCACAACCCCTTACCCAACAGAATTACCAACCCACTAACACACAAAGCTACCATCTAAACATGCCAAAAACCCAACCACAATACCAAGAGCGTCCCCCATACCATCTCCAACAAAATGACTATTATCAAGAAACCCAATATGGCTATGCCCCCAACACAACATCAAGATATAGCCAAAATGAGGGTACATCATATCATACCCTAGCCTACACACATAAACATACCAACAACCTTATGGCTTTCAAACATTACTACCATTTCAACATTTTACCAACGAATCCTTCACACCAATGTCCCCCTTCAATCGTCCAGGCCGCACACCAATGACCCCTTCATCACATCCGAACTACTCTGGCATGGGTCGCACACTCAGTTTTAACACACAAGACCTCATGAAAATGCAAAAAATTCTTAGGGAACCATCTGGGAATGTTCCTGAGACTTCAACTCCTCAAACATCTGGCATGCTTCAACAACTAGGGGAACGAGTGCAATGAGTAAGGGTGCTTAGGGGATGTGGAACCGGTGGCCGATATGACCAACCCGGTCGCCAAAATTGATTTATGTAATAGTATTTTTAATTAATGATAATGTTATTTATTTTTGTTAATTTTTTTACAGAAAGCACCCTGTCTCCATCTCAATTGACGACTCTCTTTTAATTTTAAGACCCAGTCGCCAATTGGATTGGAGACACCATGAAGTGTCTCCAATCCCATTGGCGACACCACTCATGCCCTTGTGAGGGGTCGCTAACCCACATGGTGCCACCATGCAATCAGTACCTTCCTTCTTCAACACACATCTTATATATATATATATATATATATATATAAGAACTTGAATGGCTAGGGAAAAGTCCAGGATGCCCTTCTGCTTCCCCACCCTTCCACCTGTACTCCTGCTTCTCCTCCACGTGGTGTTTCTTGATGTGGTTGATGCTGAGCATTTGGTGTTTTGGAAATTCTGCAAATTTCTCAACTTCCTTCTATGCCTCTTCATACTAACTCTCCTAAATATCTTACCATGCCATACTGCATTTAATGCGCCACTGTTCATATCCCGTTTCCCAATTTCTGATCCCTTATCCGTTGCATTCTGCTTTTATCGTTCTTCTTATTCTTCATTGTCCTCTTCTTCCAATACAGCAGCTATTCCCTCTTTCGTTCTCTGCTTTAATACCATTTCGCATTTTCAGCTCCAATGGCGCGTCCTTTCACATGTTTAGGTGATGTTAACGATACGAAGGACCTTTGGAAGTTGGCGGCCCGCGTGCAGCATTTGTGGCCCGTCGTCACGAATAGCAAACGCCACTTTGAAATGGTTGTGGTTGATGATGCTGTGAGTTTGTTTCTTTTAGTGTTATGTTGTTATTTTCTGTTTTTATATTATAGTTTGTAGCTTGACATTTACAGCCATGTTTGTTGTTTGGGTGGTGTATGTTGTTCTTGATTATGAAATGCTTGTGGTTGATGCTTTTAGTGTTATGTTGTTATTTTCTGTTTTTATATTATAGTTTGTAGCTTCACTTTTATAGCCATGTTTGTTGTTTGGGTGGTGTATGTTGTTCTTGATTATGTTGTTAGTACCTCTTTTGACATTATTTACTGTTTTTACATTTGTAAGGGTGATGACATGCATATGGTTGTGCCAACGGTGGTGGAAAAGGCTTTTGGTTCCATCATGGAGGTTGGCTCTACATACAGTATATCAAATTTCCAGGTTGTGCAAAATAATTTGGTATTCAAGCCTTCGTCGCACCAGTTTATGGCCAAATTCACCGGTGGAACCTCTGTTGCCGATGTTGGGAAGCATAATATACCGGCAGTGGCACTTTCCCTTACCAGTTTTGGTGATATCATTACTGACAACTTCAAAAAGGATATGCTCATAAGTTATAATGTTTCTTTTGACTCACGTCATTATTGATCTACTGTCCTGTTTGTTATATCCCTGTTTATTGTTTGTTTTGGTTGCAGATATTGTTGGTATGGTGGAAAGTATAGGTTTCACCCAAAACCATGGTGGAGGAAGGAAACAACAAATTAATTTAATACTCAGGGATAATGCGTGGGTTTTGTTGTATATTATTTATGCCCCGGTTCTTTCCTGTATTTGTCGCTGGTGTTAAATTTTCCCTGGATTTGCAGGAACAATGTCATTAACTGTACTTTGTGGGAGGCATATGCGGATCAGTTTATGAAATTCCACAGGGAACATGTTGGTCAATATGGACCAACCGTTATTCTCCTGCAATATGCTAAAGTCAAGGAAGAAGGTTATTAATGTTATTGTCGTCTTGGCATACTGGTTTTAAATTATTTTCTTAACTTGGATCTTATGTGTTTTGAATGCATCTGATGTAGGGAAATACCCTCTATCTGTTTCCAATACATTTAATGTCACTGCATTATTGATTAATTCTGATGTTTCACCAATCAACGACTTTATTAAAAGGTTGTATCTATGTTGCATCTTTAAATTCTGTGCTTTTCTGTTTATGTTGAGTTTTAAACAAAAAAATTGTGTTGCAACTCAGCATTCCTGCTGCGTTCGTTGTTACACTCTCCGAAGGCACATCTTCCCATTATTCGCAGAACACGGGTGGTTCACCACCAACTCCATTTGAAAAAATCATCTCAAAGGAAATTGTGCTTCCTCTTGATGAAATCTGTAAACTTTCAAAGGTATGATGAGTCTCTGCTTCTAAATATAAATGATCTTGATAGTTTGGTTATGGTTTTGCTTTTTTTACATAGGTTACCTTCTGTGCAACTGTTGCGACAACGACAAAAATTCTTGCCTCACAGCATGGCTGGTATTATCATGCATGCCATGAATGTCCAAAATTTTCTCGTGGGGATGTCACGCCTTTTATATGTGAGGCTGGACATATTACAGAGACTGAGATTTTAAGGTGCTGTTAGGTTAAAGGTTATTGGATTACGGCATGTCTCAATCGTTAAATTTATAATTAAATTTTTATGCTGTTTATTGTGTTTTGTCAGGTTCAAGATTGAGATAGAGGTTATTTATTCTAAGAGGCGTTGTAAATTTGTTTTCTGGGATAGAGAATGCAATCAACTGTTGGGGGTCTCAGCTATTCAAATGCGTGATTCACTTGCGAAGGTGTAATTTCCTATTTATATTTATATTTCATTCTGAAAAACACGTCTTGGGTTCTTCTGTCGGTCCTGATTCAGAGGAAAAAATGCAGAAAGGAATCACCAATCCTCTGGAGTTCCCATTAGGACTCAATGCAATGTTGGAATTGGAGATGGTTTTTAGAGTTAAGTGGCAGCCTGAATGGGAAAATTGCTCTGTTGTCATGCTTCTTAGAGATGAAGCTGCTGTCAAACAGCTCAAGGCTCCGTGGGAGATAACTCAGGTATATCTCATTGTAGTTGACTCTAAATTTTCTGTTTGCCTTTGTTAAACAATTTTTTATTTTTCTCTTTATTATGTGCAAGACAACAACATCTGACCAAACCACAACACCTCATCCGCATGCCGTGTCGCAGCTATCTACAAATTCTTCCCCAGCAGCTACATCGCATCTGTCACAGGTTTGGTGTGTTTCTATCTGTGTCATTAGATGTTTTTTTATTGTGCCCTTTACAGTTTCTTCCTTTTTTCGCACTTATATTGGTTCAACTGTGTAGAGGGCAGACAGGTTGGAAAAGGTCAACGCCTCAGGTGTTGACACCTCGGGTGTGCCTGTGGTATGTATATCAACAAACCAGCAAATGGTTATTGCACCGATGTGTGATACTGAACCTGTTACGCCAACTTCAAAGAGAAAGAATGGAGATTTGGTTGTTGACCTTAAGTTTGGTTCGCAACATGCGGTATGCATGCCAATTAGCACACAGAATTTCAGTATGAACCTATTTCCATTTCTTCTATAATTTTCCCCCCCGTCAGGATGTGGAGATCCAATCTGTTTATGACATTGAACCCAAATTCCCGATTTCAAAGATGAAGAATGTTGAGTTTGTTAATGACGTTTGATGCGATTGTTTAGATGATTCGGTTCTGCCGATTTGTTACAAACTAATTGCTACTCACCTTTCTATTGTTTTAACCATTTTTTGGGCTCACAGGAAAAAGAGGTTACATCTGGGTGTGACGATGAACTTGTTATGCCAACTTCAAAGAGGGGGATCGCAGATTGTATTGATGACATAAACTTCAGTTCGGTGGATGCCCCTAATGTACCTGTGGTATACATGACAATTAGACCACTCAATTTGATTATAAACTTATTCTCAACTACATTTTTATTTTATCTCAATTTTTTTATCATGCAAGATTGTCGAGGTCCAACCTGTCTGTGCTGCTGGACCCAAAATCGAAATTTCAAAGATGAAAATGTAACACCCCACTTTCTTATATATGAAAAATACACATAATTCTACGAACTAATCAGAGTTTTGTACCAACAATAAAGTAGGATGCCACATTTGTAAAACCAACATCAAAACTACTTTTATTAAATGAAATAAACAGCGGAAATAATTTATTTATTCATTTCACGGCCACATGCCAACAACTTAGAAAATCCCACATAAAATCGTGGTTCACCATAAATTCATCGAAAACAAGATACGTAACAAAATGAAAGAATAACAAATAACGAATGATTTAAAATCCCCAAAATATCCCGTGTTACGTATCAGAGCGACTCCTACGACTCGAACAAGCAACACGCACTCCAGCAACCTAAGTACCTGGATTATCTGTACTTCCGAAGAAGCACAGACACAACAACAACAAAGGGGTGAGAAATCACATTCAATATTAAACGGTGAACAAATACATGATAAGAGTAGTATTTACGCACAATCTTACAATTTACGACCCACTGGTCCACAAATCATCACCATACAATAACACATATCAATAATGATGCAATGCGACTCAACATAGACACAATGCATGTGGTACCAATATCACGGTTCATTCAATCGAACCCGGATAGATCACATACACCCCTACTTGGCAATGATCTATCCCCATCATTCTCCATATCAGAGTACGGATGAATCACATACACTCCTCCTGAGCAATGATTCATCCCACCAACACCATGAAATGCATGACACAATTATGCATATAAAACACATGTACAATATCATACAGATACATGTTCACGATCCTCCTGATCACACCTGAATCACACATCAACATCCAACATCATACAATTACCTCACAAAATATCAACCAACGGTTAATTAATTAATTAATTCCCTAAAATTATTAAACTAATTATTTCCATCACAAATGCTACATTTCTCAAGGTCTGACATCTATCCCCAACCTCTCAAACCAAAAGAAACAACTTCGGATGCGAAAACGAGAAAGAAATCGTGAAACGGTAAAATTCTGCACACTCGCTGGCCATACGCGTATTGCCCCGTGCCATACGCGTATTGCCCCGTGCCATACGCGTATTGCCAGCTCGCTCGCCTAACCCATACGCGTAATACCTCTCTTCATACGCGTATTGCCTCACATTGCCCAAGTCCTTACGCGTAACGTCTTATGCCGTACGCATATGGACAGAGACGTTTCCCACTGAATTTCCCAAATTCCAACCCATTACGCGTACGACCCTCCTATTACGCATAATGCCTAGCCTTTCATACGCGTATTGCTGCGTATTAGCCCTCCCATACGCGTATTACCTTACCTGGTACACGTATGGTCAGATCTATTACGAAAAATCCAATTCTCCACACCAGTTCGTGTTCTGCTACGGGATCCTCCCCTTTTCACCCTAATTCAGTCCTAAATTTGTTTCTACACTAGTTTTAGGTCCTCTACTCCATTTAATTTCTTTTACATATCAATAGTATAACAAATTCAGGTCTTAGATCTAATTATCTGTCATATTCACCTGCACAAAACCAGTCCAGCAACATGATGCATTCTTACAACAGTGGCAACAACAGAAAATCATGCTAACACGAATCAATTCATGCACAATTTCATCATCACATCAGACATATACACAAATCAATAACACATAATTTTGCATACGAATTCCTACGGGGTTAAGGACTCCCCACTACCCTATCATGAACATATCACCAATATTAAACCCGTTTCTCCCCCCTTACCTCGAATTCTTGATTAATTTTCTGCAAAATCTGATGGAGATATTAACCCTAGCACACACTTGTTCTTCTTCTCCTTATCTTTTCTCTTTCTATCTCTAAAATTCTGATTATGCTAAACCCTTACCAATTTTCACTAATTAATCTCTAATTACCAAACTGCCCTCATTAATCCCATTATCCCATTATCTACTTAATTATATCAGATTTTATTTTACTAAATAATAATAATAACCATACTAATAATAATAATATGGAATAATACTGATAATAAAAATAATAATAATAAATTTCATATTGCTATTAAAGGACACACCCCCTAAACAAGGCCAAACAATTAAAATAAAACCAGACGATTAAATAATTAAAAATGGGGTGTTACAACTCTCCCCCACTTAAATTATTTTCGTCCTCGAAAATGTAGCTGATGGAAACAGTTCCGGATACGACTCCCGCATCCTGCTCTCCAATTCCCAGGTCACACTTCCGCCAGCAGCTCCTCCCCAAGCTGCCCTCACCAGCGGTATCTCCTTTCCTCTGAGTTGCTTCATCTTGCGATCCTCGATCCTTAAAGGCATCGTCTCCACAGTAAGATTCTCTCTGATCTGTACTTCATCCCTCTGAATAACATGAGACGGATCTGAAACATACTTTCGAAGTTGCGACACATGGAACACATCATGCAAGTTCGAAAGCTCAGGGGGCAACGTCACCCTGTAAGCAACTGCACCAACCCTCTGCAAGATTTGATACGGTCCAATAAACTTAGGATCCAACTTCTTTGACTTTAATGCACGTCCCACACCGGTCACTGGGTTAACTCTCAGGAATACGTGATCACCCTCACTGAATTCCAACTCCTTCCTCTGATTATCATGATAACTTTTCTGTATACTCTGAGACGCCTTCATCTTCTCACGGATCATATGAATTGTCTCCGTAGTCTGTTGCACAATCTCTGGTCCCAGTACCACATTCTCACCTGTTTCATACCAACACAGAGGCGTCCTACACCTCCTATGCTCGAATGGTGACTATTATTATACATGAACTCGATCAATGGAAAATGAGTATCCCACGCACCACCTTTTTCCAACACACAGGCTCTCAGCAAATCCTCTAACGACTGAATAGTCCTCTCTGACTGACCATCGGTCTGTGGATGATAAGCCGAGCTCAACTTCAATTTAGACCCCAAGGCTTCCTGCAGGCCCTTCCAAAATTCTGAAGTAAACCTCGGATCTCTATCCGACACTATGCTCGACGTAACACCATGTAACTTCACAATTATCGTGATATAAATCTCCGTCAGCTTCGACAATGGGAAACTGATGTTAATTGGAATAAAATAAGCGAATTTCGTAAGTCGATCCACCACTACCCAAATAGCATCAAAGCCCCTCGCCGTATTTGCCAAACCAGTAACAAAATCCATCGCCATACTGTCCCATTTCCATTCAGGAATCTCTAACGGTTGCATTAATCCTGACGGCTTCTGGTGCTCCACTTTTGACTTCTGACAGGTCAAACAAGCATAAACAAACTGAGCTATGTCCCTCTTCATACCGGACCACCAAAATAACTTCTTCAAATCATGGTACATCTTTGTGGCTCCCGAATGAATACTCAAGCTACTCCGATGACTTTCCTCTAAGATTGCCTTTTTCAATTCCACATTATCTGGCACACAAATTCTGCCCTGGAACCTCAACACACCAACATTATCCACTTTAAAGTCACTATCAGGATTATCTCCTCCTGTAGGCGTCAAGTCCACTAATTTCACATCCAGTTTCTGATTTTCCTTAATTACAGTAAAAAAGTCATTATTCACTTTCAGCATACCCAACCTGATACTTCCCGGTGTAGTTTCACAAACCATACTCAAATCTCTGAACTGTTCAATCAATTCCATTTCTTTCACCATTAACGCAGACATGTGGATTGTCTTCCGACTCAGAGCATCTGCCACAACATTAGCTTTTCCCGGATGGTAACTCAAATTGAAATCATAATCTTTTAAGAACTCTAACCATCTTCTCTGCCTCATATTCAACTCCTTCTGATCGAATAAATACTTCAGATTCTTGTGATCACTGAATACTTCAAATCTCGATCCATACAAATAATGCCTCCAGATTTTTAACACGAATACCACTGCAGCTAATTCAAGATCATGAGTAGGATAGTTCCTCTCATGCACCCTCAATTGCCGTGAAGTATAAGCCACCACCTTGCCATCTTGCATTAACACACCGCCTAATCCCATCTTAGACGCATCACAATACACTACGAAAGAATCGTTTGGACTTGGTAAAATTAACACTGGTGCTATAGTCAATTTCTTCTTCAGTTCCTCAAAACTTTCCTCACAGGCAGCATCCCACACAAAAGCTTGATTCTTCCTGGTTAACTGAGTCAATGGCAACGCCAATTTAGAAAACCCTTCAATGAATCTTCTATAGTAACCTGTCAAACCCAAAAAGCTTCTAATCTCCGTTGCTGTCTTCGGAGCTTCCCATTGAAGTACTGCACTTACTTTAGATGGATCCACTGCTATACCATCACCAGAAATCACATGACCCAAGAAACTCACAGTCTTCAACCAGAATTCACACTTCGAGAACTTTGCAAAAAATTTATTATCTTTCAACACCTGCAATGCAATCCTCAAGTGACCTGCATGCTCTTCGTCAGACTTAGTATAAATCAGTATATCATCACTGAATACCACAATAAACTGATCCAGATAAGAATGGAAAATACGATTCATATATTCCATAAATACACCCGACGCGTTAGACACTCCGAAAGGCATCACTGCATATTTGTAATGTCCGTAGCGAGTTCTGAAAGCAGTCTTCTGAATATCACCTTCTTTTACTATAATCTGATGGTAACCCGACCTCAGATCAATTTTGCTAAACACACGAGCTCCTACCAGCTGATCCATTAAGTCATCAATCCTCGGAAGTGGATACTTATTCTTAATGGTCACTTTATTCAACTGACGGTAATCAATGCACAGACGCATACTACCATCCTTCTTTTTCACCAACAACACTGGAGCTCCCCACGGCGACACACTTGGTCTAATAAACTTCTTATCGAGCAATTCTCCGACCAGAGATTTCAACTCTGCCAATTCTGATGCAGACATCCTGTACGGTGCCATAGAGATAGGTCTGGTACCCGGTACAAAATCAATAGAAAATTCAACTTCCCTTGTCGGAGGCAATTCTGTGATGTCATCTGGAAATACTTTAGGAAATTCATTAACCACTGGTAATTCTTTAACTGAAGTCTTGCTTTCAACAGATAGCGAGGCAAACACCACAAACAGCTTCGCTTCATCCTCTAACAACGCCCTCAACTCCCCGTTAGATAGCGAATCCGCTAATGCTTCCTCTTTCGGAGTAAGAAACAGTAACGTCTTCCTGAAGCAGTCAATATAAACCCGGTTGAACTCCAACCAGTTCATCCCCAAAATAACATCAAGATTACCGAGTGGCAAACAAATCAAGTCCACTATGAAATATCTACCAAACATGGTCAGCGGACACTTCAAATACACCAAAGAAGTAACCACGGAACCAATAGATGGAGTCTCAATCGTCATCCTTTGCTCTAGAGTAGACGACACAATCCCTAATCTCTTCACACAATCAACAGAAATAAACGAGTGCGTTGCACCCGTGTCAATGATAGCAATAAAAGGAATATCATTAATAAAGCAAGTACCTTTGACGGAATGCTCCTCATCAGTGGATTGGGCTCCCACCAAGGCAAATACTTTTCCACCAGTTTGGGACGCCTGAGACTTCTTCGGCTTCTCACAGCGAGTGCTAATGTGACATTTATCTCCATAATTATAACAAGTAGGCATAGTGGCTCTGCAATCTGCTATAACATGACCAGGCTTCCCACATTTAAAACACTTCTTCACCTCATTTGGACAGTTGTTAGCACGGTGACCCGCACCACCACATCTGAAGCATCTGAGAGTATCAACACCTGCTCCTTTCTCCTTTGGTTTCTTCCCCCCATCAGTTTTCTATTTCCCCTTATCAGCTGGAGCACTGTAAGGAGTACCTATAAATCTCTGTTTACCTTTCTTCTCATTCACAGCCTTGTAATGAGCAATTTTGGCTCTGTTGTCATTGTCATAAATTATGCTTCTGCTTACCAGCTCTGGATAGTTTCTTATCTTCTGACAAGCAATACCCAATTTGATCTCGGGACGCAACCTATTCTTAAACTTCAAACACTTCGAAGTCATAGCTTCTTCAATATTGTAATGAGCACAATACTGAACTAGCTCCTCAAACTTAGCGGCATACTCAGCAACTGTCTTATCACCCTGTTTCAGCTCCAAAAGTTCAACCTCTTTTGCACTACGAATGTCTTCTGGAAAATACTTTTCCAGAAACTCAGCTTGAAACATAGCCCAAGTAATCTCAGTACCTGTAGCTTCCAATCTCTAACGACTGTTGTCCCACCAGGCCTCAGCCTCCCCTTCCAGCATATGAGTACCAAACCGTACCTTCTGAGCATCACTGCACTCCATGGTCCTGAAGATCTTCTCCACAGCCTTCAGCCACTTCTGTGCAGCCTCTGGATCCAAGATACCTCCCTCATAAGTAGGCGGCTTGTTGCTCTGGAACTGTGCTAAGTCACAGAACTGAGCACCTCCAGCCTGATTGGCGTTCTCTACAGCTTGTGCCATGGCTTGCATAGCAGTAGCAAGAGCATCATCATTCCTTCCTGCCATACTGGACAACAATCACCACAAGGTTAGAACACACAAACAACTCCTATGCTAAGGACAGACTCAACTACTACACCTTGCCGGACGGACCGACCTGCTCTGATACCAATTGTAACACCCCACTTTCTCATATATGAAAAATACACATAATTCTACGAACTAATCAGAGTTTTGTACCAACAATAAAGTAGGATGCCACATTTGTAAAACCAACATCAAAACTACTTTTATTAAATGAAATAAACAGCGGAAATAATTTATTTATTCATTTCACGGCCACATGCCAACAACTTAGAAAATCCCACATAAAATCATGGTTCACCATAAATTCATCGAAAACAAGATACGTAACAAAATGAAAGAATAACAAATAACGAATGATTTAAAATCCCCAAAATATCCCGTGTTACGTATCAGAGCGACTCCTACGACTCGAACAAGCAACACGCACTCCAGCAACCTAAGTACCTGGATTATCTATACTTCCGAAGAAGCACAGACACAACAACAACAAAGGGGTGAGAAATCACATTCAATATTAAACGGTGAACAAATACATGATAAGAGTAGTATTTACGCACAATCTTACAATTTACGACCCACTGGTCCACAAATCATCACCATACAATAACACATATCAATAATGATGCAATGCGACTAAACATAGACACAATGCATGTGGTACCAATATCACGGTTCATTCAATCGAACCCGGATAGATCACATACACCCCTACTTGGCAATGATTTATCCCCATCATTCTCCATATCGGAGTACGGATGAATCACATACACTCCTCCTGAGCAATGATTCATCCCACCAACACCATGAAATGCATGACACAATTATGCATATAAAACACATGTATAATATCATACAGATACATGTTCACGATCCTCCTGATCACACCTGAATCACCCATCAACATCCAACATCATACAATTACCTCACAAAATATCAACCAACGGTTAATTAATTAATTAATTCCCTAAAATTATTAAACTAATTATTTCCATCACTAATCCTACATTTCTCAAGGTCTGACATCTATCCCCAACCTCTCAAACCAAAAGAAACAACTTCGGATGCGAAAACGAGAAAGAAATCGTGAAACGGTAAAATTCTGCACACTCGCTGGCCATAGGCGTATTTCCCCGTGCCATACACGTATTGCCAGCTCGCTCGCCTAACCCATACGCGTAATACCTCTCTTCATACGCGTATTGTCTTACATTGCCCAAGTCCTTACGCGTAATGCCTTATGCCGTACGCGTTCGGACAGAGACGTTTCCCATTGAATTTCCCAAATTCCAACCCATTACGCGTACGGCCCTCCTATTACGCATAATGCCTAACCTTTCATACGCGTATTGCTGCGTATTAGCCCTCCCATACGTGTATTACCTTACCTGGTACGCGTATGGCCAGATCTATTACGAAAAATCCAATTCTCCACACCAGTTCGTGTTCTGCTATGGGATCCTCCCCTTTTCACCCCAATTCAGTCCTAAATTTGTTTCTACACTAGTTTTAGGTCCTCTACTCCATTTAATTTCTTTTACCTATCAATAGTATAACAAATTCAGGTCTTAGATCTAATTATCTGTCATATTCACCTGCACAAAACCAGTCCAGCAACATGATGCATTCTTACAACAGTGGCAACAATAGAAAATCATGCTAACACGAATCAATTCATGCACAATTTCATCATCACATCAGACATATACACAAATCAATAACACATAATTTTGCATACGAATTCCTACGGGGTTAAGGATTCCCCACTACCCTATCATGAACATATCACCAATATTAAACCCGTTTCTCCCCCCTTACCTCGAATTCTTGATTAATTTTCTGCGAAAATCTGATGGAGATATTAGCCCTAACACACTCTTGTTGTTCCTCTCCTTAGCTTTTCTCTTTCTATCTCTAAAATTCTGATTATGCTAAACACTTACCAATTTTCACTAATTAATCTCTAATTACCAAACTGCCCTCATTAATCCCATTATCCCATTATCTACTTAATTATATCAGATTTTATTTTACTAAATAATAATAATAACCATACTAATAACAATAATAATATGGAATAATACTATTAATAATAATAATAATAATAATAATAATAATAATAATAATAATAAATATCATATTGCTATTAAAGGACACACCCCCTAAACAAGGCCAAACAATTAAAATAAAACCAGACGATTAAATAATTAAAAATGGGGTGTTACAACTCTCCCCCACTTAAATTATTTTCGTCCTAAAAAATGTACCTGATGGAAACAGTTCCGGATACGACTCCCGCATCCTGCTCTCCAATTCCCAGGTCACACTTCCGCCAGCAGCTCCTCCCCAAGCTGCCCTCACCAGAGGTATCTCTTTTCCTCTGAGTTGCTTCATCTTGCGATCCTCGATCCTTAAAGGCATCGTCTCCACAGTAAGATTCTCTCTGATATGTACTTCATCCCTCTGAATAACATGAGACGGATCTGAAACATACTTTCGAAGTTGTGACACATGGAACACATCATGCAAGTTCGAAAGCTCAGGGGGCAACGCCACCCTGTAAGCAACTGCACCAACCCTCTGCAAGATTTGATACGGTCCAATAAACTTAGGATCCAACTTCTTCGACTTTAATGCACGTCCCACACCGGTCACTGGGTTAACTCTCAGGAATACGTAATCACCCTCACTGAATTCCAACTCCTTCCTCTGATTATCATGATAACTTTTCTATCTACTCTGAGACGCCTTCATCTTCTCACGGATCATTTGAATTGTCTCTGTAGTCTGTTGCACAATCTCTGGTCCCAGTACCACATTCTCACCTGTTTCATACCAACACAGAGACGTCCTACACCTCCTACCATACAAAGCTTCGAAAGGTGCCATTCCTATGCTCGAATGGTGACTATTATTATACATGAACTCGATCAATGACAAATGAGTATCCCACGCACCACCTTTTTCCAACACACAGGCTCTCAGCAAATCCTCTAACGACTGAATAGTCCTCTCAGACTGACCATCGGTCTGTGGATGATAAGCCGAGCTCAACTTCAATTTAGACCCCAAGGCTTCTGCAGGCCCTTCCAAAATTCTGAAGTAAACCTCGGATCTCTATCCGACACTATGCTCGACGGAACACCATGTAACTTCACAATTATCCTGATATAAATCTCCGCCAGCTTCGATAACGGGAAACTGATGTTAATTGGAATAAAATGAGCGGATTTCGTAAGTCGATCCACCACTACCCAAATAGCATCAAAGCCCCTCACCGTATTTGGCAAACCAGTAACAAAATCCATCGCAATACTGTCCCATTTCCATTCAGGAATCTCTAACGGTTGCATTAATCCTGACGGCTTCTGGTGCTCCACTTTTGACTTCTGACAGGTCAAACAAGCATAAACAAACTGAGCTATGTCCCTCTTCATACCGGACCACCAAAATAACTTCTTCAAATCATGGTACATCTTTGTGGCTCCCGGATGAATACTCAAGCTACTCCGATGACTTTCCTCTAAGATTGCCTTTTTCAATTCCACATTATCCGGCACACAAATTCTGCCCTGGAACCTCAACACACCAACATTATCCACTTTAAAGTCACTATCAGGATTATCTCCTCCTGTAGGCGTCAAGTCCACTAATTTCACATCCAGTTTCTGATTTTCCTTAATTACATCCAAAAAGTCATTATTCACTTTCAGCATACCCAACCTGATACTTCCCGGTGTAGTTTCACATACCATACTCAAATCTCTGAACTGTTTAATCAATTCCATTTCTTTCACCATTAACGCAGACATGTGGATTGTCTTCCGACTCAGAGCATCTGCCACAACATTAGCTTTTCCCGGATGGTAACTCAAATTGAAATCATAATCTTTTAAGAACTCTAACCATCTTCTCTGCCTCATATTCAACTCCTTCTGATCGAATAAATACTTCAGACTCTTGTGATCACTGAATACTTCAAATCTCGATCCATACAAATAATGCCTCCAAATTTTTAACACGAATACCACTGCAGCTAATTCAAGATCATGAGTAGGATAGTTCCTCTCATGCACCCTCAATTGCCGTGAAGTATAAGCCACCACCTTGCCATCTTGCATTAACACACCGCCTAATCCCATCTTAGACGCATCACAATACACTACGAAAGAATCGTTTAGACTTGGTAAAATTAACACTGGTGCTGTAGTCAATTTCTTCTTCAGTTCCTCAAAACTTTCCTCACAGGCAGCATCCCAGACAAAAGCTTGATTCTTCCTGGTTAACTGAGTCAATGGCAATGCCAATTTAGAAAACCCTTCAATGAATCTTCTATAGTAACCTGTCAAACCCAAAAAGCTTTTAATCTCTGTTGCTGTCTTCGGAGCTTCCCATTGAAGTACTGCACTTACTTTAGATGGATCCACCGCTATACCATCACCAGAAATCACATGACCCAAGAAACTCACAGTCTTCAACCAGAATTCACACTTCGAGAACTTTGCAAAAAATTTATAATCTTTCAACACCTGCAATGCAATCCTCAAGTGACCTGCATGCTCTTCGTCAGACTTAGAATAAATCAGTATATCATCAATGAATACCACAATAAACTGATCCAGATAAGAATGGAAAATACGATTCATATATTCCATAAATACACCCGACGCGTTAGACACTCCGAAAGGCATCACTGCATATTTGTAATGTCCGTAGCGAGTTCTGAAAGCAGTCTTCTGAATATCACCTTCTTTTACTCTAATCTGATGGTAACCCGACCTCAGATCAATTTTTCTAAACACACGAGCTCCTACCAGATGATCCATTAAGTCATCAATCCTCGGAAGTGGATACTTATTCTTAATGGTCACTTTATTCAACTGACGGTAATCAATGCACAGACGCATACTACCATCCTTCTTTTTCACCAACAACACTGGAGCTCCCCACGGCGACACACTTGGTCTAATAAAATTCTTATTGAGCAATTCTCCGACCAGAGATTTCAACTCTGCCAATTCTGATGCAGACATCCTGTACGGTGCCATAGAGATAGGTCTGGTACCCAGTACAAGATCAATAGTAAATTCAACTTCCCTTGTCGGAGGCAATTCTGTGATGTCATCTGGAAATACTTCAGGAAATTCATTAACCACTGGTAATTCTTTAACTGAAGTCTTGCTTTCAACAGATAGCGAGGAAAACACCACAAACAGCTTCACTTCATCCTCTAACAATGCCCTCAACTCATCGCTAGATAGCGAATCCGCTAATGCTTCCTCTTTCGGAGTAAGAAACAGTAACGTCTTCCTGAAGCAGTCAATATAAACCCGGTTGAACTCCAACCAGTTCATCCCCAAAATAACATCAAGATTACCGAGTGGCAAACAAATCAAGTCCACTATGAAATATCTACCAAACATGGTCAGCGGACACTTCAAATACACCAAAGAAGTAACCACGGAACCAATAGATGGAGTCTCAATCGTCATCCTTTGCTCTAGAGTAGACGACACAATCCCTAATCTCTTCACACAATCAACAGAAATAAACGAGTGCGTTGCACCCGTGTCAATGATAGCAATAAAAGGAATATCATTAATAAAGCAAGTACCTTTGACGGAATGCTCCTCATCAGTGGATTGGGCTCCCACCAAGGCAAATACTTTTCCACCAGTTTGGGACGCCTGAGACTTCTTCGGCTTCTCACAGTGAGTGCTGATGTGACCCTTATCTCCACAATTATAACAAGTAGGCATAGTGGCTTTGCAATCTGCTATAACATGACCAGGCTTCCCACATTTGAAACACTTCTTCACCTCATTTGGACAGTTGTTAGCACGGTGACCCACACCACCACATCTGAAGCATCTGAGAGTATCAGCACCTGCTCCTTTCTCCTTTGGTTTCTTCCCCCCATCAGTTTTCTGTTTCCCCTTATCAGCTGGAGCACTGTAAGGAGTACCTCCAAATCTCTGCTTACCTTTCTTCTCATTCACAACCTTGTAATGAGCAATTTTGGCTCTGTTGTCATTGTCATAAATTTTGCTTCTGCTTACCAGCTCTGGATAGTTTCTTATCTTCTGACAAGCAATACCCAATTTGATCTCGGGACGCAGCCCGTTCTCAAACTTCAAACACTTTGAAGTCATAGCTTCTTCAGTATTGTAATGAGCACAATACTGAACTAGCTCCTCAAACTTAGCGGCATACTCAGCAACTGTCTTATCACCCTGTTTCAGCTCCAAAAATTCAACCTCTTTTGCACTACAAATGTCTTCCAGAAAATACTTTTCCAGAAACTCAGCTTGAAACACAACCCAAGTAATCTCAGTACCTGTAGCTTCCAATCTCTAATGACTGTTGTCCCACCAGGCCTCAGCCTCCCCTTCCAGCATATGAGTACCAAACTGTACCTTCTGAGCATCACTGCACTCCATGGTCCTGAAGATCTTCTCCACAACCTTCAGCCACTTCTGTGCAGCCTCTGGATCCAAGATACCTCCCTCATAAGTAGGCAGCTTGTTGCTCTGGAACTGTGCTAAGTCACGGAACTGAGCACCTCCAGCCTGATTGGCGTTCTCTACAGCTTGTGCCATGGCTTGCATAGCAGCAGCAAGAGCAGCATCATTCCTTCCTGCCATACTGGACAACAATCAACACAAGGTCAGAACACACAAACAACTCCTATGCTAAGGACAAACTCAACTACTACACCTGGCCGGGCGGACCGACCTGCTCTGATACCAATTGTAACACCCCACTTTCCCATATATGAAAAATACACATAATTCTACGAACTAATCAGAGTTTTGTACCAACAATAAAGTAGGATGCCACATTTGTAAAACCAACATCAAAACTACTTTTATTAAATGAAATAAATAGCGGAAATAATTTATTTATTCATTTCACGGCCACATGTCAACAACTTCGAAAATCCCACATAAAATCGTGGTTCACCATAAATTCATCGAAAACAAGATACGTAACAAAATGAAAGAATAACAAATAACGAATGATTTAAAATCCCCAAAATATCCCGTGTTACGTATCAAAGCGACTCCTACGACTCGAACAAGAAACACGCACTCCAGCAACCTAAGTACCTAGATTATCTGTACTTTCGAAGAAGCACAGACACAACAACAACAAAGGGGTAAGAAATCACATTCAATATTAAACGGTGAACAAATACATGATAACAGTAGTATTTACGCACAATCTTACAATTTACGACCCACTGGTCCACAAATCATCACCATACAATAACACATATCAATAATGATGCAATGCGACTCAACATAGACACAATGCATGTGGTACCAATATCACGGTTCATTCAATCGAACCCGGATAGATCACATACACCCCTACTTGGCAATGATCTATCCCCACCATTCTCCATATCGGAGTACGGATGAATCACATACACTCCTCCTGAGCAATGATTCATCCCACCAACACCATGAAATGCATGACACAATTATGCATATAAAACACATGTACAATATCATACAGATACATGTTCACGATCCTCCTGATCACACCTGAATCACACATCAACATCCAACATCATACAATTACCTCACAAAATATCAACCAATGGTTAATTAATTAATTAATTCCCAAAAATTATTAAAATAATTATTTCCATCACCAATCCTACATTTCTCAAGGTCTGACAACTATCCCCAACCTCTCAAACCAAAAGAAACAACTTCGGATGCGAAAATGGAAAAGAAATCGCGAAACGGTAAAATTCTGCACACTCGCTGGCCATACGCGTTTTCCCCGTGCCATACACGTATTTCCAGCTCGCTCGCCCAACCCATACGCGTAATTCCTCTCTTCATACGCGTATTGCCTCTCACTGTCCAAGTCCTTACGCGTAATGCCTCATGCCGTACGCGTACGGACAGAGACGTTTCCCACTGAATTTCCCAAATTCCAACCCATTACGCGTACGACCCTCCTATTACGCGTACTGCTTAGCCTTTCATACGCGTATTGCTGCATATTAGCCCTCCCATACGCGTATTACCTTACCTGGTACGCGTATTGCCAGATCTATTACGAAAAATCCAATTCTCCACACCAGTTCGTGTTCTGCTATGGGATCCTCCCCTTTTCACCCGAATTCAGTCCTAAATTTGTTTCTACACTAGTTTTAGGTCCTTTACTCCATTTAATTTCTTTTACCTATCAATAGTATAACAAATTCAGGTCTTAGATCTAATTATCTGTCATATTCACCTGCACAAAACCAGTCCAGCAACATGATGCATTCTTACAACAGTGGCAACAACAGAAAATCATGCTAACACGAATTAATTCATGCACAATTTCATCATCACATCAGACATATACACAAATCAATAACACAGAAATTTGCATACGAATTCCTACGGGGTTAAGGACTCCCCACTACCCTATCATGAACATATCACCAATATTAAACCCGTTTCTCCCCCCTTACCTCGAATTCTTGATTAATTTTCTGCGAAAATCTGATGGAGATATTAGCCCTAGCACACTCTTGTTCTTCCTCTCCTTAGCTTTTCTCTTTCTATCTCTAAAATTCTGATTATGCTAAACCCTTACCAATTTTCACTAATTAATCTCTAATTACCAAACTGCCCTCATTAATCCCATTATCCCATTATCTACTTAATTATATCAGATTTTATTTTACTAAATAATAATAATAACCATACTAATAATAATAATATGGAATAATACTATTAATAATAATAATAATAATAATAATAATAATAATAATAATAAACTTCATATTGCTATTAAAGGACACACCCCCTAAACAAGGCCAAACAATTAACATAAAACTAGACGATTAAATAATTAAAAATGGGGTGTTACAAAAAACCCTGCTCCTGTTGATGAGGTCGGATCTGATTCGTTGGACGATTCTGCCATCTCACTGGTATGCATAGCAACTGTCGTGTTCAAATGTATTACAAAGTGAAACCTGGTCTATTCCTGTTTTAATTTATATAGTTTAACCGTTAACCTGTGCTGCCAATTTTAGAGTGACGATGCAGATCCTGTGGATGATGGTGACTCTGATTCCTTAGAGGACCCAGGCATAGATATGGTATGTATATATAGTGTGCGACTAAATTACAAAAATACTTAAGCCCACGATGGTTTCTTTTGTGTTAACACTTTTTCTTTGGTTCCAGGACATGGAAATTACATCCATTTGTGAACCTGAACCTATCGCACAAACTTCAAAGAGGCAGCCTGCCTGTGATTTTACCAAAACCCACAAGAAACTCAAGAAGATTATTAAGTTGGAGAAGCTGGACTAGATGTTTGTTTTCGTTTCGCTATTGTAATGTTGTATTTTGGAATTGGTTTCTCTTTTGATTTTGGTAGTTATCTAGGATGCTACATCTAAATTATATACAATGATATTACCTTTTGATTTTCGTAGTTATCTTGGCTGCTACATGTAAATTACAGAAAATGTAATTCTCTCTGCCTACAACACGTAATGTATCATATTGTATGTCATGTTTTTATGTCTTCCAAGATCTTGTGTTAACTCTTTTATACATGATGTTTTGTGATATAACTCTTTCTGTGTTAACAGGTTCACCTTTACAAAATTCCCAACAGAGTGGCAACTAAATCATGTTGTAGGCTGTTCAATCAAACATGTTTGCATCCAATATTTTGATTGTTTCTTGTCATATATACTTTTATTTTTTGTTTTCAATCATCAGCTATGATAGGCAGGTTGTTGCCAACTTTATAATAAAAAGGTTGATAATTTAGTTTTGAAATCACAATTTCACTAACAGCCAGTGAAAAACACACATTCCTTAAAAATCAATACATCTTAACCATTCACATAAAAGATAGCAGTGAATTAAACATTTAACTACTAATTACAAACATTGACTACGAAATACATATTTTGCATGAAACTAAGAAATTAGAAACCTTAAATACGTTGCATCTTTTGTTTGCGTCGTTTACATCCAATATGAATCTGATTCTGTCTCCTGCCCTTAGCTGATTTGACTCATAGAATAAATTCCATTCATATCCTATCTTTGTGCGCTGTGGATCATCTATGTTCAAAATCAGTAGCATTTGAGTCCAGCCATTGTCGCTGTACAACATAACAACCTCATAATCATGGTCTTTCAGAACGGTTCCGAATTCTGGTTGCAATTTCTATCATACATAATGGTTTAAAATGGTAAATTAGTTCAAAGTAAACAAATTAATGTATAATAAAGATCATAACATTCAAATTTCTAACTCAACTGATTTTGGCCTGGAGACGATTTCCTCTGAAAGCTCAACATCAAATGCATATATCCCTTTCTGGTTTATGTACCTACTGTGAAACATTGGTAGATCCTCCAACCCAGTTACCTCTTTGAACGCAGCGACTTCAAATTTGTTGTTCCCATAAAAAGCAACAACTACAACCACATCATTTGGGAGTTCATACAGTTGTTGCAGCTCCGTCCAACCAGCGACAACCAGGGGGACATCCTCATTTACGTTAAATACAATTTTAGAAACATTTCCATCATTGTTTATTATCGTCCATGTCTTTGCTAGATCTGTTATGTGACTTCTAACAAATGTTGGATCAATTTCTGGAAACGGCTGCACCGCATATATTACCATAATGAATTTGTCTGCTGTTTTTTGCGATTTGTAGCAACGGGAAATAGTGTCTTGAAAATGAAATTGAAAAACAAATAAGAATTAATTTAATTACTAGCAAACTTACTTGAATGCTCAACTTTACAATTTCAAAAGTATCCACCACATCTGCAACTCCCATCACTGTCCCTGTTGCCATTGATTTTGAACACGGAACCAAATAGCCCAACTTAGCAAGTAGTAACAACATTTATGGTTCTTCACACCAGATCTAATTCCTTATTTGGTATGCCAAACCTTTCTATTTATTCCAATATATTTAGCATCATATGCATTTTGTCTTTATTGTATTATACCATTTTACAACCAAAAAGATGGGCCAACCTTATTTAACTTGACCTTTGGTTTCACGTGGCAACAGTCCCAATTGTGTGCTATCCAATCTCATAATCACATCATATAATATATGTATTCAAAACAATGGGAAAACTATGATTCATCTATATAAAGCAAGCCATCATTGTGGACTACAAATATAGCACTTGACAGGTTTTGTTTCACGTGGCAACAGTGCCAATTGTGTGCTATGCAACATATTAATCACATCATATAATATATATATTCAAAAGAATGGAAAAACTATGATTCATCTATATAAAGCAACTCATCTGTGTGGACTATAAATATAGCACTTCACATCCTGGGACTATTCTCTGGGGCCCCTGCTGATTCCACATGGCACACAAATCTGGTGTGGATATTTTCCCATGCCTTTACATGGATATTTTCCTATTTCCTTGGGTTCTCCTTGCTCACACAGCATAATCTGGAACACACGTGGCTTCCGGAATTTGTTTCTTTAATAATGTGTGTATTTCTTACATCGTCACAATGTCAAATTCTAAAACATCAATTAATATGTATTTTTGAAATCCTTTATTCCGCCACATTGGTTCTGTTCAGACAGGTAGTCTGATTGAATTTGAACTGCATTTTCTTAGAACGTTGATAAAACTGATTCATTCTATGGATGCTGTTGGATTACCGATTGGTAACAGGAAATGTTCTGATGCAAGGAAAAGACGAAAGCTGATAATGAATTTTAAGAAAAACTCACATACACATGGCTATGGTGCCTGATTTCTTTAATGTAGCTGATATGGAGGCAACAAACCTCCAAGGATTACCGATTGGTAACAGGAAATGTTCTGATGCAAGGAAAAGACGAAAGCTGATAATGAATTTTAAGAAAAACTCACATACACATGGCTATGGTGCCACTGATTTCTTTAATGTACCTGATATGGAGGCAGCAAACCTGCCAAGGCCTATCAATGCTGCCCCTGATGTTTTTCAGTCAACTGATGTCTATGCACCTGTTTCTGGTTCAAAGCCTGCTGCTGCTTTCATTGCAAGAAAGAGGAGGAGGTTGATTTTAAATACCAGGCTCAATTCGCATATCCATCCCTACTCGGGAACTATCCCAACATCGTACCACAATAATGTTGTAATAAATACAAATGTATTGCACCATTCGGTTATGTGGCTTTACAAGAATACAAATGACTCCACTCGACCTACGCTGATGCAACAGGATACATTGCACAAATCGGATCATAACAAACCAATACTCAGTCCAACATAGGATGCGCCTGATATACACAAAATTTCCACTCCTTTGAGGAATGATCCTCAATTGTCAACTGGTATTGCTACGCCAATCCACAATGCCATAAATCATGATCCTCCGTCATCAAATGCTGTCAATACGGAGAATATAAATCACCATATGAATGGCGCTGCTTATTCATCTGATGAACGTCTCTCTGATTCTGATGATCATCACACTACGACGCACAATTCCAATTCAGATGGTGACTCCACAGATAGATTAGTCACTGATTTGAATCGTCAGCGTATGTTTCCTTACATCAATTTAACAGTTTTTCCTTTTTCCCTGCATTATAATTATCTGATACAGTCTATCATTTAAAGCAGGATATTTTGATATTGCCAACCCTATGTATAAATGCCAGTTCTGTGGCGCAGCAATGTGGTACCAAGAACGCAAGGGGAAATCATGCCACACTGCAAATCCTAAGTTCAGCATCTGTTGCAAGGGAGGGAAATTGTACTACCTATTCTCAAAGAACCACCACTTCTTATACAGAGCCTCCTGTACGGCAAACAAAGTTCACCTGAAAGTAACAACTACAAAAACAATATCAGAACCTACAATGCAATGTTTTCTTTCACATCACTAGGTATGAAATTTGACAGAACACACTCTAATGGAATAGGGCCACCAACTTTGAGGCTTCACGGGCAAACATGTCATAGAATTGGTGGTTTGCTACCAGCGGTCGGTCATCTACCACAATATGCCCAACTCTATATCTATGACACCAATAATGAAATTGAAAACAGGATAAACTGTTTTAGGTAATTGTACTCTTTTCAATTTTGTATTATTATTTTGCATTCTGTTCTATCTCATAAAAAACTACTATCTCACTTCAAACAGGGATAACAAAGGGATTATGAGAGATATTGTTGTCAAATTAAAAATTATGTTAGATGACTGTAACGTTCATGCCAAGGTTTTTAGGATGGCAAGGGATCTGTTGGAAGTTAATCATTCTTAGACTTGAAGTTAAAGCTCTTTTATGATCGTCAACATGACGGTAGACTCTACAACACTCCTACTGTTTCAGAAGTAGCAGCACTAATTGTCGGTGATGTTGATTCGGCGACTAAAAGGGACATTATTGTCTATTCAAGGGATGGAGAATTATAGAGGATAGATGAGTTCCACCCGGCATACCTTGCATACCAGTATCCTCTTATTTTTGTGTACGGTGAGGATGGTTATAGAAATAATATACTACACAAGTACCAACATGAGCATTTGGTTACGAAGCAAAATCGACAAACCATTAAAGATTGGTTGTGTTTTAGATTGCAACAACGTGATACAGAGGCTAAGACTCTGCTCCACTCACGCAGATTTTTTCAGCAATTTTTGGTGGATGGATATGCAATGATGGAGTCAAAGAGACTGAATTGGTTGCGCAAGAAACAGTCTAAATTGCGAGTTGGAAAATACAAGCAATTAAATGACCAGTATGGCAGTGCTTCCCAGGACGTAACAGGTAAAAAAGGAAAAAGAGTTGTGCTCCCATCATCTTATGTCGGAAGCAAGAGATATATGGACCAACTCTATTTTGATGGCATGACAATTTCCAGGAAACTAGGATTCCCAGACTTATTTATGACGTTCACATGCAATCCGACTTGGCCTGAAATTTCTCAAGTTTTGACGGGGACTGGTTTGAAGCCACATGACAAGCCCGATATAATTTCCAGGATCTTCAAAATAAAATTCAACGAATTGATGATAGATTTAACCAAAAAACATGTCCTGGGCAGGGTATTAGCATGTGCGTCTCTTATGGAATTATTTATTCTATTTCTATGTGTTGGCTACATTGAAATTTTGTTTCTAAGCTATGCAGTTTTTTTGATTATTTCAGTTCTGTACACAATTGAATTTCAGAAGCGAGGACTGCCGCACACACATATTCTGTTGTTCTTGCATCCTCAGAGCAAATATCCCACACCATCTGACATTGATGCTATCATATGCGCTAAAATTCCAGACCCGGTTCAGTATCCTGATTTATATTGTCTGGTCAAACAGAACATGATGCATGGTCCATGCGGTCTTGCCCGGATCGCTTCTCCGTGTATGAAGAATCGAAGATGTTCAAAATTTTTCCCAAAGAAATTCAATGAGGTTACCATAATTGATTCAGAGGGTTATCCACTATATAGAAGGAGATTAAAAACACACACAATTCTCAAATACGAAATATCATTGGACAACCGCCATGTTGTGCCATACAATGCTGGGCTACTTTTGAAATACCGTGCGCATATCAATATGGAATGGTGCAACCAGAGCACTTCCATCAAATATCTTTCAAATACATACATAAAGGATATGATAGAATAACAGCTACAATAGTTAATTCCCAGTCAGATTCCCAAACTGGAACGGAACCGGTTGATGAGATAAAACAATATTTGGATTGCAGGTATGTTTTGCCAAGTGAGGCGTGCTGGCGAATTTTTTCATATAATATCTATGGTCAGAAACCATCTGTGGAACAGATGTTTTATCATTTGATAGGCGAGAAACCAATTTACTACACTGATTTTGCTCGCATGGAAGATATTTTAGAAAAAGAAAGTGTCACCGAATCAATGTTTACTGCATGGTTAGTTGCTAATGCCAAATATGAAGAAGCCAAGTTATTAACATATGCACAATTTGTCTCCAGATTTGTTTATGTCAAAACAAAACGTTTATGGAAGCCTCGGAAAAAAGGTTTCACAATTGGACGTTTGATATGGGTTCCGCCAACTACTGGAGAACTGTATTACTTGCGGATGATGTTGACAGTAGTCACGGGACCAACCTCATATGAGGAAATACGCAAGATTAGAGACACTCAATTCCATTCTTTTTGGGATGCCTATTTTGCAATGGGCTTCCTTCAAGACGATAGAGAGTATATTGGTGCCATTAGAGAGGCAAGTGAATGGGGTTCAGGGGATTTTCTGAGGAGACTTTTTGTTGTTATGCTCCTGTCCGGAGCTGTGAATAGGCCGGTTCATGTTTGGAAAGAATCCTTTTAATTATTATCTGATGGAATCTTATATAAATAGAGGATTTTGGCTAATAATTCAGGTGACAACATATTTAATCTCATTGTTTCCAGGTTTTGTGCATCACAGTCTCGGTAATTGATTATTATATTTAACAACATTACTCTTCTGTATTATAGACTTGGTGTTATCAGAACACCAATTGCAGAATTTGACATTAACTGAAATCGAAAAAATACTACAAGAAAATCGGAGCACTCTCAAAGATTTTAAACCTATTCCATATCTAGATGATTATGTACTGCGACAGCTAGGAAATAGGTTTATATATGATGAAAGAAATTATGATATCCCTACAATGAAATCTAAATTTGCGAGTCTATTTGCGGCAATGACAGGTGTGTGCAAATGTTTATAATTACACTTTATGTATTACATGTGTGCTTCTTACATATCTGATTTTATCTTCTTAGATGAACAAAAGCTGATCTATGAACAAATTATGACTGCTGTTTCAGAACAAAAAGGTCAGGTTTTCTTTTTGCATGGCTATGGTGGTACGGGAAAAACATACATGTGGAGAACATTAGCAGCTGCCTTGAGGTCAAGGCATAATATATGTTTAACAGTTGCAACAAGTGGTATAGCTACTCTATTATTGCCCGGTGGCCGAACTGCACATTCAAAGTTTAAAATACCAGTTCCCACATTAGAGAATTCAACTTGTAAGATTAATTATGGTGATGAAGTTGTTGAGTTACTAAGGCAAACAAAATTAATTATTTGGGATGAGGCACCAATGGAACACATGCATGCTATTGAGGCACTTGACCGGACATTGCAAGATGTAATGAGCAGTTACAACAATTCTGATAATGCCTTTGGGGGAAAAGTTGTTGTCTTCGGTGGGGATTTTAGACAGATTTTACCAGTTATTCCTAGGGGAAGTCGTTCTGATATAGTCCATTCTGCGATAAATGCATCGTATATATGGCATTCTGTAAAGGTGTTAACTTTGACTAAGAATATGCGACTACACTGCGGCCATAATCAACATGAAAGAAAGGAAATGCTTGAATTTTCAAATTGGCTCTTAAAAATAGGTGATAGCAGAGTTTCTGAACCAAACGACGGATATGCCAACATTGAAATTCCAAATGAACTATTGATTACCGATTACACCGACCCTATTGATGCCATAATTGAAAGCACATACCCACATTTCATGTCTAACTTTCAATCGAATGACTACTTTAAGGGTAGAGCTATACTGGCTTCAACTTTGGAGGTGGTTGATCAAATTAATGATCGAGTCCTCACATTAATGCCAGGTTCCAATTTTATACTGTATCCATTTCATTGCCTACAACCATATTTTTTTATTCACCTCACAATTTCATTTTGTCTACAGGTAACATACATAACTATTACAGCTCAAATTCTGTCGATAGATCTGAAATTCATGACAGTGGCGTCGTTGTTATTCTAACACACGAATTCCTTAGTTCCCTTGCTACCTCAGGATTGCCTAATCATCACATTAAATTGAAGATTGGAACGCCTATCATGCTTATGCGCAATATTGATCAGGCAGCCGGGTTATGCAACGGGACAAGACTCATCATAACAAGGATGGCAAATCATGTTCTCGAGGCATCTATAATGGATGGAACAAATTTTGGCAACTTGGTTTATATACCAAGAATGGATATGTCCCCATCACAATCCCTTTGGCCTTTTAAACTAAATAGACGTCAATTCCCAATTGTTGTTTCCTTTGCAATGACAATAAATAAATCACAAGGCCAATCTCTAGATCATGTTGGACTTTACTTACCAAAGGATGTTTTTACACATGGTCAAATCTACGTTGCACTATCGAGAGCCACCAACAAAAACACAATCAAAATATTGATACATGGTGAAGATGATAAACCCAAAAACTCAACAACAAATGTTGTATATAAAGAAGTTTTCAATAATATCTAGGTTGAACCGTATCATAGTTATTACTTACATCTTTCCTTTTGAATATGAATATAATTAATATCTGCATTTTCCAACACATTTGCACCAATGCTACGACATTTACACCAATGACGTTGCACATTAATGGTATAGGACTGAGTCTGCTTTTCACAGCTGTTTAGTCTGCAAGGCAATTTCGCCATTTATGCTGATCCTGCTCTGATCATTCTAAAAAGGTAATGGGAAATGTTGCATTTAAAACTTAAGGATGTCTATATATTGTGACCTCAAATTATATGCTTTACTGTAACTGAACTATTCTTCTACACATTAAACCTCAAGGATGCTTTTATTATGTGAGATGTAGATACTAAAATACTGATTTACTTGATGCAGGGTTGGTACTAAATTGGTTGGTACTATATTTTGAAGAGCTACACCAAAATTCATTGAGCATATATTTTCATTGTTCAAAAAAATTACCAGCAGGTAACATAAATAAATAATCATTATGTTGTTCTCAACTCACCATATTCATGTAATCAGCACACCATCATTTTGATTACACTACTGAGAAAAGAAAATTTTGTATGCTATCATTAGTTTATGGTAACCAAATTTTATCAGTTTTCATTTCTGATTTAGATGAAACATGAGACATGGTTTTGAGAAAACCCATCATCACAATCACAATAAAGTTGACATTTTATGTTTAACAGTTGTCATAATAAAGTTGGTAAATACTGTCATAATCAAGTTGAAACCAATTATGTATTTAAGGATAATTGTCATTACATCCACAAAAAGTGAAAACAACTAAAAAAGTGATAACAACCAAAACAGAATATCATAAACCAGATATTCCAAAACAACCATTACATCCAAAATACTTGCAAGCCTAAGTTGATAACAAACTATAACATTCAAAACATTCAAAACAAAAACTATATCGAAAACCAACTCTAAACAAAATGATTCTTTAACTTCCAGCAGATTCAACACCAGCATACAAGCATACCGGCCTTCAGCTTCCATCACCATGCTCAACTAAAACAACAATTTCTTCTATAGGTGGATACTGAATTGAAAAATGCAGACGGTCCCCATCTTTTATGTCTCGATCTTTTGGAAAACGATACCAGCTCCCTAATAGATATTTCTCTAATTTCTTCGGTGTCTTCTTCACATCGCAATAGTATGCAACAGATTCGTCTGAATCCCAGACACGAACATAGTCAATGGGTCCACGGAGGCATTTCCTGATGACATCAGTAGGAATTTTCTGCACATATACACAAATATTAGCAATGCATTTATCTCCTAATAATATAAACCTAAACTTATCAATGGAATTCTGCATTTACTTACAAGCACATTTTTCTTCAACTTCTTTGCATTCTTTACCACCATTGTCCAATTTACTTCATGCTCAAACATAACAATAGTTCCCCTGCAATATATCACCGAAATAAAATTACTTCATTTTCAGTAATACGTAATCTTACATACCCTCCAATATACAATTGATTATATATGTGTATGATTCATTGCGATTACCTTCCCGATTTCCCAAGACAGCATCCTGCTTCTATGCCAGACACTGAACCCTTTTCTTTGATCTTTACATCAGCACTGCAGACACAACAGAGTTTCCAGATTATTAAAATTGAGACAACAGGATGACAAGTTTTCCCATTCAGCACCCAACCAACAAAACAAACATTAAATATGACTTCTTTACATTATAAGAATCTTAAAAGTACCTTTTCCTTTTTTGAAACGAATTCCCTGTTTCTTTAACAGACCCCACATTCTCTTCTTTTTCCTTTCCATCAGAACTGCAGACACACAACAGTTTGTTAGTTACTTAGATTGACCCATTGAATACCAAATATGTTTTTGCTTCAGTTTTACAGAATAGACAATGCAAATAACGATAACGCTGACTGAATATCACTTCCCCATTTTCGGAAGACAAATACCCACAAATCCAAACAAAGTCTATCCTCTAAATATAACCAATGACATCAATCCAACACTAAACATACACATGACAAAATATACATGCTATGAAAAATACTATCATGCAAATTATATCTTCAAAAAAGCAGACATAATAAGTTACATGCAACTACTACAGATACATGTATTCCGTTCCAACCTTCCAGCAAGTGCCACGCGTCTGGCTCCATGACGAACTTCTCCCTCCATGTCCTAACAACCTGACGTTGTTCCATACCTTGGCGAAACAACATCTCCCTGCTAAGCTTATCCCATTGCCTTCTCGGTCCCATCCCACACTCTTGCTCTGTCCTCGGCACCACCAAAATGAAATGCTACGCGATCCGTTCCCCTGCTTGCAAAAACAATAACGTTAAATTTTTAGTATTCCACTGCGATACAAATAGTAGTCACACCATACACCCTTCCCCAAAGCCATGTCGGTTCATACCCACCCCTTCACATTCTACTATTGCCTTTTTAAAATTATTTAATTAACTTACTTTATTTATTAATGTTTGTTATACAAAAAATTAACTCAATTTTCAAACCAATGACTGTCTAAGCTTTTTCATGCTGATAACTTATTAGTTTGGATAAACAATTCCAGTTTTCAAGATAACATATTTCTATTTATTCTACTTTTACATAAATAATTTCCTTTATTTTATTCCCTGTCTTTTAAAAATATAATCTATAAATAAATATCTCAGTTGTTTCCACTACCATTCTTATTCATCCAACGACCCAAAATAGGGAACCCATAATAAGCTATAAAAATAAATTACATCAATAATAAGTTACAAAACTACCATAGCCTATTATATATGTTGCAAAGGCTGAAACCACTGTTGCCAACCACACTTCCTAAAGTAACACACCCATGTCTGCAGATCGACCGCGCCGTCTTCCTCAAGGGTACACAAACCACTTCAATCTTTCTTACCATTTCCCTTTAATTGTTGTAGGCTTTCTTTATCGGGTTCGAAATCATCCGCATTCCTATTTTCAGCAACACCCACATGCAGGATGTTGAATCAACCGTGAAAAAATTGATTGTCGAAGTCGTAACAACTACTGAGGACCGCCGGCGCATTAAGGGCATCCTTACTAAGAAAGACTATCTCAAACTATGTCTGGGAATGGATTCAGAAGAAGGAAACAGTAGGTCGCAAGATGGAACCTTGCAACCCCAGTACGGTTCCACTATTTCCTTTGCATGCATGTTTACCCAATGGCTTATCAAAACCTAACTAATTTCCCTATCCTTTCATTGCAGCAACATTGGTGCAGAGTTGGATCGCCTACGGCCGAATATGGACCAGCCACTCCCAAAAAAAAGGGTCTCATTTGCTGCAGACCCTACACAGGTTTCTTCACCTCCCTAGGTTGTAATCAATCAACCGCAAACACCTGCACTCCCAATGCGCCCCAGGTATAATCTCCCATAACTCAGCTAATAACTTATGTTATGCTCTAACTATGTCATATTAGTTATAAGAATGGAGTGTGTTCTGTCAAATTTTATCCTATTTGCAGTAACTTAATTCCATTCTGGGATATGATTGAGAAAGTCTTCCGAATGAATTTCGGTTGCGTTCATTAGATTAGTTCAATCTTAAAATAATTTAACTGACTGTACATATTGTTTAAATTCTATAATTAGTTTTCAGAATGTGAAATAAGGAGTGCAACATTTCCATGTTGACATTCTGAAAACATTATTAGTTGGAATAACATTGAATATCCCAATTATCATTCTCAGCAATGTGATTTTTATTGTTTGAAAGTAATCATTTTGGTTTTATGAATGAGTTTAACTCTTTGCAAGAATGAAGTGGTTTTGGAACAATAGCTAGACTTCATTGGTGTTGAATAACTTTGGATTTGTGAAACTCTTTTTCTTGGTCTAACAAACAAAGAAAAGTTTCGATTCTTATTATATGTTTTTTACTTGCTCGATTGTTGTAATCTGCTCAAGTGATCTTATCTTATGGTGTCACAAGCATGGAGTAGGAGCCTTTAATTGTTCCATACTTTAAGTTTTAGAATTTTTGTTGCTCACCAGTGCCTTTTTGCGTTTGATTGTTAATCTTTTGTTTTACTGTAAGAGCTGCAATTGAATATGTTCTTATCATATTTTACTAAAAACATATATTCCATGTCTATAGCTGCCAGGAAGCCCCGCCCACAGGTCATCTAAATTCTGGGTCTACTTTTAATGAACCAGATACACTAAGGGCCCGTAGGGCAAGGTATACCTCACATATGACACTTCCATGTATTGCCAAAACTAACTTCATCCTGCATTAATTACTTATTACTAGTGCTTCTATGTTTTTCATGTCATTCTAGAAATGTGGAATCATGGTTGAGACAGAGAAAGGAGATTGACGACCAACTATGACAACTGAATACAGACACATCGCAGGTCTACTTTCAAAAGGATGACCATTTACTGTCTGAGAACATCAAACTTACTCAGCATCCTATAGACATAATGCAAGGGAACAACACCGCTGAGAAAATCCAGAATAAGACTGACGTTCCAACCAACATCAGGTAATCCGTAACATAACTAAACATATATGCTGCATTGCAGCGAACAACCACCACTCTCTACTATCAAACACACCTTTGGCTTTCTATGAATACTATAACTCACTCCACATCGAATTGATATTACACTCTCAATCTATCATCGTCATTTTCCCTTTATACTAATCACTATCTCTTCAACATTCATTATAGCTCTTCAACGCACAAACAGGCTGCCAAGCAAACATTTGATAACCAACAATCTGATGGGCAGATGTTGGATGATCAACAATGCAACAATGAATTCTACTGGGAAAAGACAATCACTTTTGGATACAAGGCTACAAAGAATGTCATGGTAAGTTCCAAATTACATAGTCGTCCTTGAACATAATAGAGTTACTGCAGATAAATTGTATAACTCAGTCTTATGGTACCATTTCGGCAGTATTTTCCAAACAAGGTTACACGTGAAATTTTACGCGTCAACCAGACAACTATTGAGTTGGTCGATGTAGATGACGGTAGGATTTATCAGGCTGATGTGCGTTCTGCACGGCGTAACGGGAAAATCAACAAGATGGAGAAGTTTATGACAAATGGCTGGTACCAGTTTGCTGTGAATAAGAGGCTTGGTAGGGGTGACACACTTCAATTCACAATAACAATTCCTCCCCAAAGGCTCTATGTCTCCGTTGTTAGAAGACATGAACACCCTTAGATTGTGAACGGCATGTTACCACTTTGTATCGTCGAACTATTCTATGTTTGGATAATTACTATTGCCTTAACTTTTTAATTCCCCCTTTTCAACAAGACATGTTATTTTGTTACATATGTTGGATACTATCAAATATATTACATATCTGTACTAACCTTTAATCTTTGCACTTTCTTTTACAAAATAACTTATCATTCAACACAAAAACTTATCATATTAATTTTTAGTAAATAACACATATACTAATTTTCCTTATATTTACAAATTTGGTATAATTTTAAATTCTTATGCACAACTCTTTAAATCCTATTAATGTTATTTCCCAAACCAATGCTTTTATTTATTGTTAAGTTCTATTTTTATAATTTTTACCCTATTTAGAGATTTTATTTCAAAATGTAACTTTTAAATTTTTTTTTTATTCCTTTATAAAAATAAACAATAAACAGCCCAGGTGGCACCAATATCATATCAATTTACTGTATTAAAATATCCAATTTGACTTAGACATATCTATTTAAGTGAGAAAACAAATCTTGCAAATCTCTCCAACACCTTTCTCATGATATCTATATCATTAATATCTTTTCCAAAATGTTTTTTTCCAAAAACAATTGATTTATTATTAAAGTCTATTCTAAATAGTATTTCTTGCCTCCCTATTAAATTCTTTTTACTTTTAATCAAATCTCATTTTATTCAATTTTATACATATCATAGCATATTTTACACTTTATAATTTTTTCTCCTTTTAAATATAAACCTATAGTTAAATATAAACTTTTTAAAACCTTATAAATTTTATTATTATCACTATTTTTATTATCAACAATATTTCAATTTTTCCCTAATTTCTTCTTTCTAATAATATTTACTTAAAATGTATTTATTCATGTTGATGGTATTTATTTATTAAATGAACAAAATATTTACAATTACTATTATATTATTTGATATTTATAAATACAAACAAATACATTCCTTTTACTTTTAATCAAATCTCATTTTTATCAATTTTATAGATGTCATAGCATATTTTACACTTTACAATTTTTTTCCCTTTTAAATATAAACCTATACTTAAATAACTCTATGTAATACAAATTTTATAATCAATATTTTAATTCTTATAAATCAAAAGGTAATTATTGATTTGAGGAAAAAAAATTTATAATAAACTATTTATTCACTATAAATTTTTGAAAAACTTATAAATTTTATTATTATCACTATTATTATTATTATTAGTTATGTTTTTTTAATTCCGAATTTTGAAATAAAAGTTAATAACAATATGCATTTTATTCAGTAATATTAAATAACTTGAAAAATACTGCTTTCATAAAATTAAATTATTTATACATATTTAGTTGTTGAATCAAGTTATTTAAAGATTTTGACCAATCATTGAATTGCACCTCTTTTTAATAACTATAATTCAAGTTTTGTAGAAATCATTAAAGTGTAACAAAAAATAGTCAAAATCATTTATATCCATGGTAGAAGATCAAACAATCAATTAGAATATATTCATCAACAATCAAATAAAATAACTTCATAAAACCAGCTTTAAAATAACCAACATTAATGTTTGTGCACAAACATAACAACTCAAACAAACTCGTCATATTTTAAAAACAAAAGACAAACTTAAAATAATGGATCAACAAACAACAAATTCAAATTAAGATACTTTGGTAGACCAGTACATAACGCACATAACCATAATTTGAAAAGTTAGTCACGAAATCGAAAACCACTCGATGTCATAAAGTTCTCCCAGTTGTAGTCATGCCCATCATCATCATCAGAATCATACATATCAACCTCCAGTTTGTCATCATCTGCTGCATGAAATTTGTTAAACCTGCTATCCACTGTTCCTGATTTACTTAATCTTTTCCTCTTCTGTCTTTGTCGGGCAGCAGCAGGGCGACGTGCCTGATGGAAAAAACCAGTAACTGATTATTGTGAAGAAGAACAACAGAATATTTCACGTGACATAAAGACAAACAACAAATCACAACGATGAAGATGTTCAAGAAACCCCAAATTCACACAGTATTTAACACAACCATATCGGTTGGAACTCATGATGATGTTCAACATCAGAACGATGTCGATGGTGCAGGGGGCGGGTATTGCCAGCATGTGGTTCATTCTCTTGAAGCCGTTCGATGTCAAGCTCTGCTGTTACCGGAACAGCCACATGAAGTTGTTGTTGCACCTATTGATTAAATAACAAAAAAGAATGTCAAAAGGGGAACAAAAACAAATGCAGAACTGTATATAGTATTTCAAAAAAAAAATCCATTTACGAAATTGAACCTCCTCTGCTTCATGGACAGCAGCAGGATGATGTCGGTAGTGTAGAGGGCGGGTGTTGTCAGCGTGTGGTTCATTCTCTGGAAGTCGTTCGATGTCAAGCTCTGCTGTTACTTGAACAGCCACACGAAGTTGTTCTTGCGCCTATTCATTAAATAACAAAAAAGAATGTCAAAAGAGGAAGAAAGACAAATGCAGAACTGTATATAGTATTTCAATAAAAAATATCCCATTTACGAAATTGAACCTCCTTTGCTTGATGGACATCAGATGGCTGTGGTAATGTCGTCAATGGCTGCATTACAGCCGCACTATGCACTGGTGTAGCCTGTGAAACCTGCTTTCCATCATTGGTGGCTATAGAAGCAGTGCTAACTTTCGAAATTGTAGTTTGTGTGGATAACAGAAGGAAGGTTGTATATAAACTTTAGCCTAACACTCTTAATCTTCTCCCTGCATTGGTAATGCAAAACCATTAATTAGTTTGGAAAATGTATTATTGGAAGATACTGAGGCAAAATAATAACTACCCATAAGGAAGATTAATGAGAAGTGGGTTATAATTTGGCATTAAAACCCACTTATATTTTCCCTTGAAAGGTATTTTGAAATCCCAATGTATTCCAATTCTATAAATCAATCTACCGAGAGCAGAATATGACAATTCTTGTGACTTTTTGCTGTAATATAACTGTTGAGTTTTCAAACAGTCCATACTTATAATAGTAGTGTATCTTACTTTACACAAATTTTCTAATAAAATTCAAAATTTAAGTGAA
This sequence comes from Lathyrus tuberosus, assembly GCA_022829125.1. NCBI lineage: Eukaryota > Viridiplantae > Streptophyta > Magnoliopsida > Fabales > Fabaceae > Lathyrus > Lathyrus tuberosus. Next base: position 14,914,133 of record JALAZF010000055.1, read on the forward strand.
ATTTACCTAACTCAATTATCAACTACCATTGTGCTGACAAACCACTGCCGCAAAAAGATCATAGCAACTTTAACCATAGTTTAAAAATTAACAAAATACAACCTGAACAATCATATTCTATGGATCCACTGTTGTCACCTGTTGCCATTCACCATCAACTGCTTCTTTCCATAACGTGACATTGTTGTTTCCATCCCCCACAACCAGTATATTTCCTGTCAAACACCATGACATATATTCTCACCAAATAAAATATTCAAAGAAATATATTCTCACCAAAACAAAATGAGCACACTAACTCCTGAACAACACAAACCTTCAAATTCAAACACCAAACACCAAAATAGCAGCAGCCATGTTTTGAACTAATATAATGAGATCTCGAGAAACACACAAATATAAGTAGAACCACGACAACCATGTTTTCTAAATTGTATGTCTCCAAAAACCTTTTCTGAATATGAGAAACCACTTCATATTCACCAAACAACAATTCCTCAAAACTACATTCAAAACAAACATCATTGCCATTTATATGCCAACTAAACTTATAAAAAATCCAATGATTTCCATTTAAATCACAAAGCTGCCAAATTCAAACTAAACCATAATTACTTATAACACAAATTAATGCAGCAAAAATTAATTAACAACTAATCATCCCTTCCAAACTAAGCACACTAAACATTTTAAATCTCGAAATTTTTCATACCTTCCAAACTAAACACACTAAACATGTTAAATCTGCACATTTTGCATGTAAATTTGTCAAAAAGCATCACGTCAAACCAACAATAAGAAGTCTATCAGGAACCATTGCTATCATAGAGCCTGTTTCATTACACAACAAACATAATTAACATTAAAAACTAATAAATAAACTCAGCCTAACCAATCGGAAAACCAAACAGAAAATTAACAGAAACTTAACACGAAATTAACAGAAACTGCCATTAATCTTAAACATGAAAATTAACAGAAAATTAACAATAGATTACTAATTTCAACCATTTGACTCAATATCAATTTTTTCCACCAGATTCAAACATCCAAACATACACTTATTCAATCACAAAGCTTAGATAAATCTGTTAAACACGATTAAAATAAACACAAACTTGAGACCTTCTCAAAATCACAACATAACCTCAACTTCAACTGATATAACTGACCAAAATACTGAATTTATATTTAAAGATTTCCATTACAGATTTATCATAATTCTGTGCAAAATCGTTACACCATCATACATACTTAAACCTAAAACTAAAATCTTCATACATACTTTTATCTTATTTACGATTTAATAGCTTAACCATCATTCTGTTCCCAGGAGGCTTGCGAATGCAGAATCCAAGTCTATCCCCATCCTTCAAATCTCTTTCCTTTGAATACTCATACCAACCATGCCCAACAAACTTCTCCACATGGTACCCTCTGTCACAAATATGGAGTTCACAATTGTAAATCTTTTTCATATCACAGTCATACATCAAAACTCGATCGGATTCCAGCCCCACACATTCCTTAATCACGTGTTGCGGAATTTGCTGCACAATCACAACCAAAAAATCCTATTATACCATATATATTCCTTTATGAACTTTACAAATAATATGTCTTAATCACATACTTACCATCACATTCCTTTTTGCAGTCTTCGCACACCGTATGTCCTTATACCATACAACAAACCTAACCATTACAAGCAAACGAATAAATCAGTTCCCAAACATCTGCAACACTGTTTAACAAACATGCAAAACCATATTCAACCTAAAACCTTAATAGACAATATGAAATATATGCTTTACCTTTTCCCCTCTGTCTGCAAACCACCACTTTTCAACACTGCTTCCTCCTTCGAGCCTCTCACCACCTCTCCCCCATCATTGCCTTTCCGGTCCATTTTGGATTCCTCTCGTCTTCTCCGGTCGCTGATACCTCGCAATACAGGCTCTGAGATTTAATCAATTCCCTTTACGCTTCAAAATTTTACTTTCCCTTCTTTCCCCATTTACAATCATTTCTAATATTTCTCACTTTTCCCCCAAATTATTTTCCCTTCTTCCTGTTAATATTGTGGGCAAAAAAGTTTTCAAGCACATTAAATTGATTTATTTTTTAAATGGTATTACAAAATGTCAATTAATTGTTATATAAATTATTATATTTTTCTCAATACAGCCTTATCTCAATTATATTCTTCAACATACAAAATTTCCATAAAATTTCTATTTTTATTCACTCAATTTTATTATATTTAATTTCTTTTCCCATATATTTTACACAAAAAAACATTTGAAAACAAAATTCGCACGGATATCATACTAGTATTAATGATGTTTGTATCCCATAAGCTCCTTTTATCTCAACGAAAAAACATATTCAAAAGAAGACAATCCCATCTTAAATAAGAATTAGACATGAGTTTAAATAAAATATTTGTATGATTTCCGTGATTTAATTGCAATAACAATATAAACTAATGCTTAAAAGGAGACAAATGAGATTTGTACTTCTAACATGCATTTGTCATTATATTTTTTATAACTAACTCACAGTACTCTCATGGTAAGTTGTACATATATATTTTATTTTATTTTTTAAAATCCATTTATGTGTGATTGTGATCATTACCTTCCTTCTTTATAAGCCATTTGTTAATGATGTTAGCATCCAATAACTCCTTTATCAACTTTTTTTATTGATTTTCTAATTCTATTATTGTTTATATTTTCATAATATATTGTATTCAATGAAAATCACTTCACCAATATAAATCATGTGAATTCTATTCGATAGAAACGAGCTTTAAATTTTGTGAACTTTGTTTATATGGGATAGTGTTTTTTTTTCCCTCTTCGTAATAATTATAAATGGTCTATTTTTTTTTAATATATCTCTTTTTTAGAAGTCAATAACATTAATAATAATGATTATAATAATCAATTCAAAATTAAATTAAAGATAGTTAAAGAAAGATTTTTATTAATAGTAACTTCTAAATTGAAAAACACTCTTATTAGATGAGAAGTGGTAAACTTGTCAATAAACTATCTTACTTTAATATATATTATAGATTAATGATTAAATTTACATATATTTAAGTACTAAAAATAACAATGATTTGTTTTCAAATTTTATATTGATTCACGCTCGTTGTGGAGCATTTCAATTTCAATACCTCCTAGTTAAATAATATAGAATGTCTAATTTCAATATTTCAATGCACATATAATTTTTAAATCTAAATTTTTATTATAATATGATGTGAAACGATGTCGTCAATAACATAATACAATTATAAGATAAAGATTGAGTTTTTTTGAATAAACACAAGAAACCCTATTAGGTTTTACGAAATAGAGAGAAGAAGGAAGAAGAAGAATAAGAATTAGTTAAGACTATTTTACTATTTAATTTTTCAATAAGGGTTCAAAAATTACAAGTGAATAACAACAATTAAAATCTCTCAACAACCTGAAAGAACTAGTATATTTATAGACTACTAAGCTAACTTAGATTACAAGCTAACTTAACAATTGGGCTTACAAGCAAGACCCAAATCGACATGCTAACTTAAACACAAAGCTAACACATTTCGACAGCATGCTTGAACAGACTTCGACTATAGCATGCACAACTTTTATCGAACCATGAAGCTACCCTTGTCATCACCAGAATTCGATCCAAATGCCACAATCTCCACCTTGGAACAAACTCTACACTAGCAAGGGAATAAACTAGCTTTCATCATGCAGCTTTATCAACTCTATATAGTAAAAAACTTGCTACTTGGCAATGTTTTGGTGATCATATTAGAAGCATTATCATCAGTCAAAATCTTCAGCACTTGGACTTCTCCACGCTCGATTATCTCTCTGACGAAGTACAACCTCAAATCGATGCGCTTGGTTCGCTCATGATAGGCTGAATTCTTCGACAATTGTATTGCACTTTGACTATCACATTTAACAGTGATAACTCGACCTTGAAGTTTTAGCTCTTTAGAAAAGTATTCAAGGCACAATGCTTCTTTCACAACTTCAGTGAGGGCGATGTACTCTACTTTAGTGGTTGATAAGAAAACAACCTTCTAAAATGTTGCTTTCCAACTGATTGTTGTGCCAAATATAGTGAACAATATTCAGAAATAGATTTTCTGGAATCCATACAACCTGCATAATCAGAGTCGACAAATCCTTTGATTTCAACTTTCCTATCATCATCACAAGCTCCACCATAAATCAGGACTCTGCTCAGAGACCCATTGATGTACCTAAGGATCCACTTTAATGCTTGTCAGTGTGTCTTCCCAAGATTGGCCATATACCTACTTACAAGACTCACTCCGTATGCTATGTCTGACCTCGTAAAGACCATAACATACATCAAAGAACCTATTATACTAGTATATAAAATGCTATTCATATTGGCTCTTTCGACTTCAGTACTAAGACTTTGAGTCGTACTAAGGTTGTAATACCCCGTATTATTTAAATGCTTAATTGGATTTATGGAATCCACTAAATACTTTAAGTATTGTTAATTGAGATCAATAGAGCAACTAATGAACTCTGAAGAGATCAATTATTTTATTAAAGAGACAGATTAATATTTATTAATCCGAGAAAGTAATTTATGGTAACTCTTATAATTGATCAATTGGGTTTAGACGACAAAATATCAATTGGAGGTATTTTGCCCTGTTGGATTATATTATATTATAAGTTTATATATATATATATATATATATATATATATATATATATATATATATATATATATATATATATATATATATTTTGTTAGTAAGAAAGAAAAGAAGAAGTTAGAAAAGAAGAAGAAAAGAAGAAAGTGGGAGAAAGAGGAAAATGGAAAAGAAGGAAGAGCTTGGATCTTCATCATCTCTTCATCGATTCATCATCTTCTTCAAACTCCCTTTGATTATCAGGTGGGTTCTAGATAGAGACTTTAGTGGTAGAAATTTTTGAGTTTTAGAGTTAGGTTAGGTTTGTGAGAAATTGAATAATCATGCTAAAATCAACGAATCTAACGGCTGAAAATCGATATAAATTGCGTAGGATAATCGTAATATGCATATGAACATTGTTGATACTTGTTTTGATTGTTTGACAATGGTTTGGGTTGGGGAAAGTGGGATTTTGGGGTTTGGAACCGTGTAACCCGCAGCAGAAAAATTCTGGTTCTGATGCGATTCGCCAGGAGAATTGGGAATTCGCCAGGCAAATTAGGTCTCGCCACTGGTTCGCCAGGCGAAGTGCTGGCGAAGAGGGATTCGCCAGGCGAAATCTCAAGTCGCCAGGCGAAAATGGGGTGACAGAATTGTGTTAGCTACTGGAACTCTTGGGTTTTTTCTAAAATGGTGTTCGCCACTAGTTCGCCAGGCGAAGTGCTGGCGAAGAGGGATTCGCCAGGAGAAATCCTGAGTCGCCAGGCGAATCTGGCTGTTTCTCAATAATTTCCTTTTTCTTTAAAAATCCATAACTTTTGATCCGTAACTCGGATTGAGACGTTCTTGGTATCATTGGAAAACTATGACAATCCTCTACCCAATAAAAAGTGAAAATTAGGGGTATGATGTGGGATTAATTATTTTAGTGGGAAATGAATGAAATAATGGTTATGTGATATGTTGAAATCCATATCTTTTGGATCGTGAATCCGATCGAGGCTTAATTATAGCCGTTAGAAAGCTGTGGAAATATCCTACGGGATGAGAGTGAGAATATTGATTTTGATACCCGATTAAATGAATCGGAGGGAACCCAAAAGTGATGTTTTTATGTGATGAATCATTATATGTGATTCTATTATACAATTGTAATATGTTTTGTATAACTTGTGATGAAATTATTATATGTAATTCAAATGTGCGATTGTAATATGCTTTGCCTAATATCCTTGTTAAAAATTATCAAGAGAATATGCATGCTTAAAATATGAATTAGGTAGAGTGAGGAAACTTTACCCCAAAACAAATGGCATAGTTTAAAATAGTGGAACCTAGTAACGGCTAGGAAATTGATGTATGACAAAATGACAACGCTCGTGCAAGAGAGGCCGAGGCGTGTGTCCATTACCGAATGGTATAGAAATGAGTGAAACACTAGTATGGAACATGTGTAATTGTTATGTTTTATTGTTAAAGGCATGAGAGGCCTAAAGGCTAATGTGGCCTGGTGATTGTCGAGTACAATCACATTGTGTGTATGATCACGTAATCGTAACTGTTTATTTGAGTTGCAGTTTCATGAGTCTCGAGCTCCTCTGAAACAAGGCATGGTACTTGGCAGGTTTGATTTCCGTGTGTAGTACGAATGGAGCCTATATATAAAGGTAAAGAGACTTGTGATGGTGTACGGGCCGTGTGAAGTGACGAATTAAGGCGATAATGCGTCCCTTAATTCCGAATCCATTTCGTATGCCAAGTAAATTACAAGGATCCATGACTCGGGTCGACTTCTAGACGTAGAAGCGGACGGGAAAAAGGGATGCCTTGGTACAGGTTATCGATTAGTGATAATTTGAGTTGGGGGACTCATGACATGTTTCCATATAGTGTGATAATTGAAATTGTGAACTCGAAGTCCCTTCCCTTTCCCTTGGACTTGAGTTAGGATTGTTAGAACCCTGTAAAGCCGAGAGAATCCATAAGATAGGGAACTCACTGAGATTTGATGTATCTCACCCCACTATTGTTGATTATTTTTTAGGTTTTGAGTACAGGTTTGGTTTACTAGTGGAGCTATGCTTGGATGTTTCAAGAGAAGCTTACTTGAGCTTATTTCCGCTGTGTATTTGTTGTATAAAATTGAGGATATTGTATATTATTCTTAGATTTTATATTTTTGGCTAGTTTCCATAGCTTGTACCATAGATTATGTTATGTATTAGAAATGGTCAAGTATGTGAATTACGCCATTAGGCACTTATGATGGTGTCAGTACCAAATACAATGCTTCTATTGTATTATTCTAGATAAATATTATACAGGGCATTACAAAGGTTGTACCGAGCATTAGTCAGTGTTAGAACAAGCTTTGACTTTGACATACCAAACTTGTCGAGAATCTTCTTCAGGTATGTCTCTTGAGATAAGCATAATCTCGACTACTTTCTATCTCTCCGGATGTCAATCCCAAGAATTCTAGAGGAAACTCCCAAATCCTTCATGTCGAACTCCTTATCGAGTTCATCTTTCACCTTCATAACATCTTCGACGCTGTTTCTTGCTATGGCGATGTCATCCACATAAAGCAATAAAATAACTAGTGAATTTCTAAGTCGAAATATGAAGTAAACACAGTGGTCAGACTGGCTCCTAGTGAAACCAATGTGTGCCATGAACTTGTCGAATCTCCTATTTCATTGTAAAGGAGATTGTTTCAGGCCATACAAAGACCTATTCAGCTTGCACACATAATCTTTATTTCCCTTTTTTCATACCCTTCAGGTTGCCTCATCGGGATTGTTTCATCTAGATCACCATAGAGGAAGACTGTCTTCACATCCATCTATTCAAGTTCTAGGTCGAACTTCGCTACCATGACTAACATCAATTTAATGGATCTATGATTTATAACAGGTGAGAACACATAATTGAAGTCGACACCTTCTTTCTGAGTGAACACCCTAGCAATCAACCTTGCCTTAAAACGCTTCAACATCACTCATTCGATTTCTTCCTTAACCTTGAAAATCCACTTTCAATAGACTAACCGGGCCCCTGCTGATTTCTCGATCAACTCCCAAGTGTTATTATCATGAAGAGATTTCATCTCATCATCCATGGCTTTCAGCCATTCAGTTTTATTTCGACTCCTCATAACTTCCTTATAGTCTCTAGGTTCTTCTTCAAGAACCTTACTTGTAGAGATTAAGGCATAAGTTATGAGATCTGCATAACCAAGTCTCTGAGGTGGCTTTATGAATCTTCTCGACCTGTCTCTTGCCAACAGGTAGTCATTATCATTCTCCTCAGCTTCAACAACAAATTATGTTTCTTCTCCGACTTCAACTGGGTTATGCAACTCAACATCAACATGCTCCATGTAACGCCCCGATTTATTTGATTTATTCCCTTAATTTAGAGTTTACAATGTTATATGTATGTATGTGTTTATGTGTGTTGGGTTACGTTTGGATTGCCCTTAGTATGGGGTAGTGACTTTAGAATTATAGAGAATAAGGTATAGGGGGTGTGTGACCAATTGTGTAGAGATGAGTGGTGTGGTTAGTAATTAATTATGAATATTAGTTAGTAATTATTTATTGGAATGATATTATATTGGTAATAATCATTAGATAATTATTAATTTAAATAATTTAGTTGGAATTATTTAGATTTAAAATAATCAGTTTAATTATTTTAGTTATTTAAAAATTGAATAGTAGGAGTAGAAGAATAAGGAGGGCAAAATGGGCTATTCATGAGGATTAGTAAGGGTAAGGAAGGAAAACCATATTAGGGGTCTAAGGGTTATAGTAGGAAAGAATAAAATTGGGAAGGGGGAGAATCATCTGTGAACGATCGTGTTTGGAGAAAAGGGAATAGAAGAGAGGAGCAGAACTAGGGCTTAGAGAATTACATTAAGGAGCTTCGAGGAATCTTTTTATCTAAGGTAAGGGTGGGGTTCTTTGATCACTTAAGGGATAAATAATGTATGTATAAGGGTAGACAAATCATTAGGTTCATATCTATGTGTTTCTCTCGCTGTGTGGTTATTTCGATGCAAAGTCTAGGTTTTATGTGTCGGTGATTCTAATAATATGTAAACTGTATAAATTGATTGGTTGAATTGTGATTTTGTGTTGAAAGTGATTATATTTGATGTGTGCTCTGTTGTGTGATAATCATGTATTCTACGTGCATTCATGGATTCTATGCAATTGAAATTGGAGAAGTGTTGGGGGTTTGGACTGTACAGAATCGTAACTGTAGGGTTGCTGATTCACACATTTTCGCCAGGCGAATGGGGTGTCTCGCCGGGCGAAGCGACATCGCTTGGAGGTCGCCAGGAGAAATGTGAGGCGAGTGAAGGGTGAAAAATAGGTGCTGCTGGAATTTGTATGGGGGAGGAATTTCGCTTCTGCTTCGCCGGGCGAGCCTTGGGCGAAAGGGAAATTTCGCCGGGCGAATGGGGGTTTCGCCAGGCGAAGGTGAGTTCCCTTGTGTCTCGCTGGGCGAACATCAAGCGAGCAGGAACACTGTCTAGTTTCCACTGGAACGAACAAAATTTTCTAAAACTTTAATAATTCATATCTTTTGATCCGAAGGTCCTTTTCAGTCACTGTTTGAATTGTCAGTGTGTAGACATAGGACGGAGGTTAAAGATGATGAACAGATGCAGACTAATTTTATGGTATCACCAGTTTGGAATGAAGCATGAATGATGTATTTATAGTTTTTGAAGATTGGAGGCAAGAAGGTAATTTTTGGAGTAAAAAAATTAACAAAATTGATCAACTTAAACAACATGTGCTGACCTGAACGTTAGACGTGCTAGCACATACTGTAAAAAATAACAGTATGTGCCGACCCAAATGAAACAGAAGCTACAGCCTTATTTAGGACAGTAGATGTGCCAGCCTGAAGCACGTATGTTCCGACTCAAATGAAATAGAAGCTACCGCCTTATTTAGGACAGTAGATGTGTCGACCTGAAGCACACATGTGTCGGAACATAATGTTGAAACTTACAGTATGTGTTGACCTGAAGAAGGTGCGTGTCGACTGTAACACCCCAATTTAAATTATTTGATCGTCATGTTATTTTTCCGTTGTTTGGCCTGTTAAGGGTGTGGGGTTGAGCGCGTAGGCGTGGAGTCCTTAGTGGGACGGGTAGATTAGAGATGTCGAGAGTAATTTTGAGTATGAGTAGTAATAGTATTATTATTATTATTATTAATATTATTACTAGTATTATTATGAATTATTATGTGAGTATCATTACTAGTAATATTATTATTTTTATTAAATTGAAAATATGATTTAATTAAATGGATAATGGGCTATTGGAGAAAAATAACGACAGTTTGGTCATTAAGCAGAGATTATTGAGGATTAGTGAGTAGGGTTAGGCATAATCAGAATTTCACAAAGAGAAGGGCTAGGGAGAGGAAGAGCAAGGAAGGACTAGGGTTTTTCATCATCAATTTTCGCAGGATTTTAATCAAGAATTCGAGGTAAGGGGGGAGAATGAATTTCAATTTAGGTGTTTATATCATGAGAGGGTAGTGAGGTGTCCTTATCCTCGTAGAAATTTTGTATATATGTCCTATATGTGAATTTTGAATATGGTATTAGTGCATTGTTGTTGATTTGATATGAATTGGTTGCCGACTTTATGAATTTATTGTCATGCTGTGATGAGCTGTGAAATTCCCTGATATTGTTGCTGCTGTATGCATGTGTATGTTGCAGAACTGGTTTCTGTGCAAGTTAAGTGAACGAAATTAGATCTAAGACCTGTAACTTTGGTTAGTAATGATAGGTGAAAGATGTAAGATGAATGATAGGGCTTAAAATTGATGTAGAACTAATTTTAGGACTGTATTGGAGTGAAAAAGTGAGGATCCCATAGCAGAACTCAGAATGGTGTGGAGAAATGCAGTTTGCGTAACAGATCTGGAAATACACGTAACAGGTAAGGCGTTACGCGTAAGGCTGTGGTCAATACGCGTATGGGAGGGCCAAAAGGAGGCTTTGGCACGGCCCTCTGCCCGTACGCGTAATAGTATGCGTATGGAAGCTTGGCATTATGCCTATGAGAGGGAGTACGCGTATTGGGATCTGAAGGTGGGATTTCTGGGAATGAAACGTCTCTGCCCATACGCGTAATAGGCTGGCCAGTACGCGTATGGCAGGGTGGGAGGAGAGGCATTACGCGTATGATATGCAGCAGGATGGGCGAGCGAGCTGGGCAATACGCGTACGGCCCAAGGCAATACGCGTATGACCAGCAAGAGTGCAGAATTTTGCCGTTTCGCAATTTCTTTCCCGTTTTCGCGTACGAAGTGATTTCTTTTGGTTTTAGAGGTTGGGGATAGATGCCAGAACCTGAGAATCATAGAATTGGTGATAAAAATGATCGATTTAGTAATTTTGGTGGATTAATTAGATAATTAGCTAATTGAACGTTATGTGAGGAATTTCTTGTTGTGATGTGTGTGATGGTGAGCAGGTATCTCACGTGCGATCATGAGGATCGTGAAGATGTATGATTGTTGTCATACATGTGTGTTGTATGCATATTTACTGTCATGCATTCATGGTGTCGGTGGTGATGAATCATTGCTCAAGAGGAGTGTATGTGATTCATCCGAACTCCAATGTGGAATGTGGTGGAGATAAATCATTGCCAATTAGGGGTGTATGTGATTTATCCGGGTTCGATTGAATGAACCATGGTGTATTGGTACCACATGCATTGTGTCGATGTCTTTGAGTCACATTGCATTATTATGTGTTTGGTGAAATCTGAATGAAAATGACAAGTATGTCGTGATGGTGTGTTTCTGATATATTATTGTGTGAGTACTACCTTTAGCATGTATTATACACCGTTATTTATTGAATGTAGTTCTCACTCCTTTGTTGTTTGTTGCGTCTGTGCTTCTTCGGAAGTACAAATAATCCAGGTACTTGAGTGTGCATGGAGTGCATGTTGCTTGATCGAGTCTTAGGAGTCGCTCTGATACGTAACACAGGATTTTGGGAGTTTTTCGTCATTTGTTATTCTTTATTGTTTTGTTACGTATCATTCTTTATTTGAAACTTTAATGGACCACGATTTATATGGATTTTTGGTGTTATTGACAAATTACCGTATTTTGAATAAAACAATTATTTCCGCTGCTTATTAATGAAAAAGGAGTTTTGTTGTTGGTTTTAATGATGTGACATCCTACTGTTGTCGTAAACTCTGATTATTTTCGTAGTATTTACTTATTTTGTAAAATGGGAAAGTGAGGTGTTACAATTGGTATCAGAGTAGGTCGGTCCATTCGACAAGGTGTTGTAGTAGAGTCTGTTCTTAGAATAGGAGTAAATTGTGTCTTCTAACCGTATGTTGATTGTTGAATAGTATGGCAGGAAGGAATGATGCTGCTCTTGCTGCTGCTATGCAAGCGATGGCACAAGCGGGTGAGAACACTAATCAGGCCGGGGGTGCGCAGTTCCGCGACTTAGCACAGTTTCAGAGCAATAAGCTGCCTACATATGAGGGAGGTATTCTGGATCCTGAGGCTGCACAAAAATGGATGAAGGCTGTTGAGAAGATCTTCAAGACCATGGGATGCAGTGATGCTCAGAAAACAAGGTTTGGCACTCATATGCTGGAGGGAGAGGCTGAAGCCTGGTGGGACAATAGTCGTCAGAGGTTGGAAGCTGCGGGCACTGAGGTTACTTGGACAGTGTTTCAGGCTGAGTTTCTGGAAAAGTACTTTCCAGAAGATATTCGTAGTGCAAAAGAGATTGAATTCCTGAAGTTGAAATAGGGTAGTATGACTGTTGCTGAATATGCTGCTCGGTTTGAAGAGTTGGTACAGTATTGTGCTCATTACAATACGGAAGAGGCTATGAATTCGAAATGCTTGAAGTTTGAGAATGGGCTGCGTCCCAAGATCAAACAGGGCATTGCTTATCAGAAGATAAGGAATTATCCAGAACTGGTTAGCAGAAGCAGGATTTATGATAATGACAACAGGGCTCCGATTGCTCATTATAAAGCTGTGAGTGACCAGAAGGGTAAGCAGAGGTTTGGGGGTACTCCTTATAGTGCTCCAGCTGACAAGGGAAAACAAAAAGCTGATGTGGGGAAGAAACCAAAAGAGGGAGGAGTGGTTCCTGATGCTCTCAAGTGTTTCAGATGTGGTGGCACGGGTCACCGTGCTAACAATTGTCCGAATGAAGTGAAGAAGTGTTACAAGTGTGGGCGACCAGGTCATGTTATAGCAGATTGTAGGGCCACTATGCCTACCTGTTATAACTGTAGAGAAAAGGGTTATATCAGCACTCACTGTGAGAAGCCAAAGAAGTCCCAGGCCAGTGGAAAAGTGTTTGCCTTGGTGGGAGCCTAATCCACCAATGAGGAGCGTTCCGTCAAAGGTACTTGTTTTATTAATGATATTCCTTTGATTGCTATCATTGACATGGGTGAAACCCACTCGTTCATTTCTGTTGATTGTGTGAAGAGATTAGGAATTGTGCCATCTACTCTAGATCAGAGGATGACGATTGAAACTCTGTCTATTGGTTCTGTAGTTACTTCCTTAGTGTGTTTGAAGTGTCCGTTGACTATGTTTGGTAGAGATTTCAGAGTGGACTTGATTTTTTTGCCACTCGGTAATCTCGATGTTATTTTGGGGATGAACTGGTTGGAGTTCAACCGGATTTACATTGATTGCTTTAGGAAGACGTTATTGTTTCTTACTCCTGAAGAGGAAGCATTAGCGGATTCTTTGTCTAGCAGGGAGTTGAGAACGTTGTTGGAGGATGAAGCTAAGATGTTTGCAGTGTTTGCCTCGTTATCTGCTGAAAGCAAGACTTCAGTTAATGAGTTACCGGTGGTGAGTGAATTTCCGAAAGTGTTTCCAGATGATATTACAGAATTGCCTCCGACGAGGGAAGTTGAATTTGCTATTGATCTTGTTCCTGGTACCAGACCTATATCTATGGCACCGTACAGGATGTCTGCATCAGAATTGGAAGAGTTGAAATCTTAGATTGGAGAATTGCTTGATAAGAAGTTTATTAGACCGAGTGTGTCGCCGTGGGGAGCTCCAGTGTTGTTGGTGAAAAAGAAGGATGGTAGTATACGCCTGTGCATTGATTACCGTCAGTTGAATAAAGTGACCATTAAAAATAAGTATCCACTTCCGAGGATTGATGACTTAATGGATTAGCTTGTGGGAGCTAGTGTTTTCAGCAAAATTAATTTGAGGTCGGGTTACCATCAGATTAGAGTAAAGGAAGATGATATTTAGAAGACTGCGTTCAGAACTCGCTATGGACATTACGAATATGCAGTGATGCCTTTCAGAGTCTCTAATGCGCCGGGTGTGTTTATGGAGTATATGAATCGTATCTTTCACTCTTATCTGGATCGGATTATTGTGGTATTCATTGATGATATACTGATTTATTCTAAGTCTGACGAGGACCACGCAGAACATTTGAGAATTACATTGCAGGTGTTGAAGGATAATAAATTGTTTGCAAAGTTCTCGAAATGTGAATTCTGGTTGAAGACTGTGAGTTTCTTGGGCCATGTTGTTTCTGGTGATGGCATAGCGGTGGATCCATCTAAAGTAAGTGCAGTACTTCACTGGGAGCCACCGAAGACAGCGACTGAAATTAGAAGTTTCTTGGGTTTGGCAGGTTATTACCGAAGATTCATTGAAGGGTTTTCTAATTTGGCATTACCGTTGACGCAGTTAACTAGAGAGAACCAAGTTTTTATTTGGGACGCGGCGTGTGAGGAAAGTTTTGAAGAATTAAAGAAGAAATTGACTACGGTACCGGTGTTAATTCTATCAAGTCTGTAATGCCCTGTATAATATATATCTAGAATAATACCATACAAGCATTTTATTTGGTACTGACACATCAAAAGTGCCTAATGACATAGTTCACATACTTGTCCATTTCTAAAACCTAAATACAACACATGGCACAAGTCATGGAAACTAGCCAAAAATAAAATCTAAGAATAATATACAATATCCTCAATTGTATACAACAAAAGATTACACAGCGGAATAAGCTTAACTAAGCTTCTCTTGAAACATCCGAGCATCGCTCCACTTGTATCCAAACCTGCACCTGAAATAAAACAACTATAGTGGGGTGAGATACATCAAATCTCAGTGAGTTCCCTATCCTATAGACTCTCTCGACTTTACAGGGTTCTATCAATCCTAACCCAAGTCAAGGGGAAGGGAAAATGACTTTGAGTACACAATCTCACAATCTCACACTATATGGAAACATGTTCATGAGTTCATCCACTCAAAATATCACTGAAGGAATTACGTCCTGAGCCTGTTAACTCAAGATTCCTTACGAATCAATAACCACACCAAGGCATCCCCTTTTCCCGTCCGCTTCTACGTCTAGAAGTCGACCCGAGTCATGGATCCTGGTAACCTACTTGACATACGAATGGATTCGGGTTCTACGGGCCATTAACCGTTATGAACCGTCACTTCACAGGGGCCATTAACCGTCACAAGCATACGCTCCCTGAGCGCCATTCGTACTGCACGCAGGAATCAAACCTACCAAGTAGTTGTGCACATGTTTCAGAGGAGCTCGAGACCCATGAAACGCACTCATAAGATAACCGGTTACGATTACGTGATCGTACATATAAACGTGATTGTATTCGACAATCACAAGGCCACAATGCCTTATCACAAACCACAAGGTTTACGCACATGTTCCATACTCGTGTTTACTCATTCTATGACATTAGTATCTGACACACGCCTCGGCACCGCACGCACGAGCGTTGTCATCCAGAGTTTATCACAATTCTATTCACAACCTAGAATTATAACAATCTTAACTATGCCATTTGTTTTGGGGTAAAGTTTCCTCACTCTTCCTAATTCATTTTAACATGCATATTTCCCATTCACAATTTACAATTAGATAGACATAGTATAATCACAAATATTATAAGTAAACACATATAATCACACATCACATAAAACATCATTTTCCACGTTTACATAGTTAACACGAGATGTAGGTTTCCTCCGATTCATTTAATCGGGTACCAAATCAATATTTCTCACTCTTATCCCATAGGATATTTCCCCAGCTTTACATCGGCTATAATTATGCCTCGATCGGATTTACGATCCAAAAGATGTCAATCCCCACATTTCACAAAACACTACTTTCTTTCATTTTCCACTAAATGAAATATCCCACATCATACACAAGATTTTCAGATAGAGTGTCGTCATAGCTTTCTAATGACACCAAGAACGTCCCGATCTGAGTTACGGATCAAAAGTTATGAAAGAAACAAGTTGGAGGATCTGCTATGTTCGCAATGCGAAGCAGCCAGTGAATGCTCGCTTTTTCATTCGCAGTGCGAAGCTCCCAGCGAATGCCTAAATACACTGGGTTCACTGTCTCATTCGCAGTGCGAATGTCTGGCGAACTGTGGCAGAACCAAAACAGGGTAATGTTCGCAGTGCGAACCTCTGGCGAATCTATGGCGAATGCTCGCCTTCACCTTCGCCGTGCGAACAACCAGCGAATGTTTGATTTCCCCTTCGCTAGGGGATTCGCAGTGCGAACCTGCAAATTATGGGGTTCTCAGCAGCGCTGTTATGGGTCATTTGGGCCAAAAACCAACCTTTCTTCCACCAAAACTCATCCAAAGCATACCAAAACATAACCCAATCATACAACAAGTATTCCACACATTTTATATCACGTTTCATCCATTAGATTTCATCGATTATCCGTTTAATCATTTTCTCTCAATTCTAACCTAAGTTCCAAACATCTATTTCTAGAACTTAGAGTGTCTAACTAGAACCCATTTAATAATCAAAGAGGAGTTTGGAGAAGATGATGATGGTCCATGGCTTCTTCTTCCAGCTTTTCCCTCTTTCTCTTCTTCTTTCTCTCTTCCTTCTCTTCTTTCTCTTTTCTTCTTTTTCTTCCTCTTACTACTTCTTTCTTCTTTTTCTCTTATATATATATACACAATCATTATTATATAATATAAATCCAATAGAGTAAAATATCTCCAATTGATATATTGTCATCTCAACTAATTGATCAATTATTAGAGTTATCATAAAAGTCTCTCTTAAACTAATAATAAATTGGTCTCTTCAGAGTTCAATAGTTGCTCTATTGATCCAATTGATAATACTTAAAGTACTTAGAGGATTCCATTAATCCAATTTACCAAGGATATAGCACATAGGTACTCATATGATTTCATCTGATAGCCAATTGAGCATTTAGATAATATGGGGTATTACAAAGTCCAAGTGAACCTTTTGTGGTGTATTGTGATGCGTATAAGATGGGATTAGGTGGTGTGTTAATGTAAGATGGCAAGGTGGTGGCGTATGCTTCACAACAATTGAGGGTGCATGAGAGGAACTATCCTACTCATGATCTTGAATTAGCTGCGGTGGTTTTTGTATTAAAAATTTGGAGACATTATTTGTATGGATCGAGATTTGAAGTATTCAGTGATCACAAAAGTCTGAAGTATTTGTTAGATCAGAAGGAATTGAATATGAGGCAGAGGAGATGGTTGGAGTTCTTGAAAGACTATGATTTTAATTTGAGTTATCATCCGGGGAAAGCTAATGTTGTAGCAGATGCGCTAAGTCAGAAGACAATTCACATGTCGGTATTAATGGTAAAAGAAATGGAACTGATTGAACAGTTCTGAGACTTGAGTATGGTTTGTGAAACTACACCGGAGAGTGTTAGACTGGGTATGCTTAAGGTGAATAATGACTTCTTGGATGTAATTAAGGAAAATCAGAAACTTGATGTGAAGCTAGTGGACTTGATGCCTACAGGAGGGGATGATCCTGATAATGATTTTAAAGTGGATAATGTTGGTGTATTGAGATTCCGGGGCAGAATTTGTGCACCGGATAATGATGAATTGAGGAAAGCGATCTTAGAAGAGAGTCACCGGAGTAGCTTGAGTATTCATACGGGAACTACAAAAATGTATCATGACTTGAAGAAGTTATTTTGGTGGTCCGGTATGAAGAGGGACATAGCGCAGTTTGTTTATGCTTGTTTGATCTGTCAGAAGTCAAAGGTGAAACACCAGAAACCTTCGGGGTTAATGCAACCGTTGGAAATTCCGGAGTGGAAATGGGACAGTATTACCATGGATTTTGTTACTAGTTTTCCAAGTACGACGAGAGGCTTTGATGTTATTTGGGTAGTGGTGGATCGACTTACGAAATCCGCTCATTTTATACCAATTAACATAAGTTTTCCGTTGTCAAAGCTGGCGACGATTTATATCAGAATAATTGTGAAGCTGCATGGTGTTCCGTCGAGCATAGTATCGGATAGAGATCCGAGGTTCACTTTAGAGTTTTGGAAGAGTCTGCAGGAAGCCTTGGGTTCTAAATTGAAGTTGAGCTCAGCTTATCATCCACAGACCGATGGTCAGTCAGAGAGGACTATTCAGTCGTTAGAATATTTACTGAGAGCCTGTGTGTTGGAGAAAGGTGGTGCGTGGGATACTCATTTACCATTGATAGAGTTCACGTATAATAATAGTTACCATTCTAGTGTTGGGATGGCACATTTCGAAGCTTTGTATGGTAGGAGGTGTAGGACGCCTCTGTGTTGGTATGAGACCGGTGAGAATATGGTGCTTGGACCTGAGATTGTGCAACAAACTACTGAGACATTTCAGATGATCCGTGAGAAGATGAAAACGTCTCAGAGTAGGCAGAAAAGTTATCATGATAATCGGAAGAAAGACTTGGAATTCAGTGAAGGTGACCACATGTTCCTGAGAGTCAACCCAATGACCGGTGTTGCGCGTGCATTGAAGTCGAAGAAGCTGGATCCTAAGTTTATTGGACCGTATCAGATCTTGCAAAGAGTGGGCGTAGTTGTATATCGGGTGGCGCTGCCGCCTGAACTTTCGGACTTGCATGATGTGTTTCATGTGTCGCAACTTCGGAAGTATGTATCTGATCACTTCATGTTATCCAGAGGGATGAGGTGCAGATTAGAGACAATCTTACTGTGGAGGCGATGCCGATAAGGATCAAGGATCGCAAGATGAAACAACTCAGAGAGAAGGAGATTCCTCTGGTGAGAGTAGCTTGGGGAGGAGCTGCTGGAGGAAGTGTGACCTGGGAATTGGAAACCAGGATGCAGGAGTCGTATCCAGAATTGTTTCCATCAGGTACATTTTCGAGGACGAAAATAATTTAAGTGGGGGAGAGTTGTAACACCCCAATTTAAATTATTTGATCATCGTGTTATTTTTCTGTTGTTTGGCCTGTTAAGGGTGTGGGGTTGAGCGCGCAGGCGTGGAGTCCTTAGTGGGACGGGTAGACTAGAGATGTCAGGAGTAATTTTGAGTATGAGTAGTAATAGTATTATTATTATTATTATTAATATTATTACTAGTATTATTATGAATTATTATGTGAGTATCATTACTAGTAATATTATTATTTTTATTAAATTGAAAATCTGATTTAATTAAATGGATAATGGGCTATTGGAGAAAAATAAGGACAGTTTGGTCATTAAGCAGATATTAGTGAGGATTAGTGAGTAGGGTTAGTCATAATCAGAATTTCACAAAGAGAAGGGCTAGGGAGAGGAAGAGCAAGGAAGGACTAGGGTTTTGCATCATCAATTTTCGCAGGATTTTAATCAAGAATTCGAGGTAAGGGGGGATAATGGATTTCAATTTAGGTGTTTATATCATGAGAGGGTAGTGAGGAGTCCTTATCCTCGTAGGAATTTCGTATATATGTCCTATATGTGAATTTTGAATATGGTATTAGTGCATTGTTGTTGATTTGATATGAATTTGTTGCTGACTTTATGAATTTCTTGTCATGCTGTGATGAGCTGTGAAATTCCCTGATGTTGTTGCTGCTGTATGAATGTGTATGTTGCAGAACTGGTTTTTGTGCAGGTTGAGTGAATGAAATTAGATCTAAGTAACTTTGGTTAGTAATGATAATTGAAAGATGTAAGATGATTGATAGGGCTTAAAATTGATGTAGAACTAATTTTAGGACTGTATTGGAGTGAAAAAGTGAGGATCCCGTAGCAGAACTCAGACTGGTGTGGAGAAATGCAGTTTGCGTAACAGATCTGGCAATACGCGTAACAGGTAAGGCGTTACGCGTAAGGCTGTGGTCAATACGCGTATGGGAGGGCCAAAAGAGGGCTTTGGCACGACCCTTTGCCCGTACGCGTAATAGTACGCGTATGGAAGCTTGGCATTACGCGTATGAGAGGGAGTACGTGTATTGGGATCTTGAAGGTGGGATTTCTGGGAATGAAACGTCTCTGCCCATACGCGTAATAAGCTGGGCAGTACGTGTATGGCAGGGTGGGAGGAGAGGCATTACGCGTATGATACGCAACAGGATGGGCGAGCGAGCTGGGCAATACGCGTACGGCCCAAGGCAATACGCGTATGACCAACAAGAGTGCAGAATTTTGCCGTTTCACGATTTCTTTCCCGTTTTCGCGTACGAAGTGATTTCTTTTGGTTTGAGAGGTTGGGGATAGATGCCAGAACCTGAGAATCATAGAATTGGTGATAAAAATAATCGATTTATTAATTTTGGTGGATTAATTAGATAATTAGCTAATTGAACGTTATGTGAGGAATTTCTTGTTGTGATGTGTGTGATGGTGAGCAGGTATCTCACGTGTGATTAGGAGGATCAGGAAGATGTATGATTGTTGTCATACATGTGTGTTGTATGCATATTTACTATCATGCATTCATGGTGTCGGTGGTGATGAATCATTGCTCAGGAGGAGTGTATGTGATTCATCCGAACTCCAATGTGGAGTGTGGTGGAGATAAATCATTGCCAAGTAGGGGTGTATGTGATTTATCCGGGTTCGATTGAATGAACCATGGTGTATTGGTACCACATGCATTGTGTCGATGTCTTTGAGTCGCATTGCATTATTATGTGTTTGGTGAAATCTGAATGAAAATGACAAGTATGTCGTGATGGTGTGTTTCTGATATATGATTGTTTGAGTACTACCTTTAGCATGCATTATACACCGTTATTTATTGAATGTAGTTCTCATCCCTTTGTTGTTTGTTGCGTCTGTGCTTCTTCGGAAGTACAGATAATCCAGGTACTTGAGTGTGCATGGAGTGTGTGTTGCTTGATCGAGTCTTAGGAGTCACTCTGATACATAACACGGGATTTTAAGAGTTTTTCGTCATTTGTTATTCTTTATTGTTTTGTTACGTATCATTCTTTATTTGAAACTTTAGTGGACCACGATTTATGTGGAATTTTGATGTTATTGGCAAATTACCACATTTTGAATAAAACAATTATTTCCGCTGCTTGTTAATGAAAAAGGAGTTTTGTTGTTGGTTTTAATGATGTGACATCCTACTGTTGTCATAAATTCTGATTATTTTCGTAGTATTTACTTATTTTGTAAAATGGGAAAGTGGGGTGTTACATCGACCAAAACAAGACAGAAGCTACAGGCTTCAAAAATGAGTTACATTTGCCGACCTGAGTTGCGTATGTGCTGGCACATGCAGTGCATTTTTGTTCTAAAACTGATTTTCATGATTTTGGACAATTTTGAAGTGGTTTTTGATGATTCCTAAGACCTCTAATGCAAGGGGTGCCACACATACTCAGAGCTATTGTCCAATATACCCAAAATGCGAAGTAGTTTCAATGTTTTAACATCATGCAAAACGTCTCATGGTGAAGTTGCACTCATGAGGAGCATTACCACCATAAGAATTCTGTAGATCTTTAGCCTTGATTTTTTCAAACCTATAATCTTTCTTCAAGAATTTTCCCTTAATGGACAAGACTTCACCAATAGAATATGGTTTTTGCTTCTTTCGTTCGTTCAAATCATTAGAGTACAAGGTTGATTGAACATCTTCAAAGGTCAACGAATCTCTTCCATACAAGAGATTTTCTTTGAAATGAGCGTGAGGCTTAGATAAAGAACACAACAACAACAACACATGATCTTCATCATCAAGGGGAAGTTTGTATCAAAAACTGAGACAAGTTCCTTGGTAGGAAACCAGGATCGAGGGGAAGTTTACATCAGAAACTGAGACCAGTTCCCTTGCTGAAAACCAGGATCGAGGGGACGTTTATATCAGAAACTGAGACCAGTTCCTTGGCTCAAGACCAGGATCGAGGGGAAGTTTACATCAGAAACTGAGACCAGTTCCCTGGCTGAAAACCAGGATCGAGGGGAAGTTTGTATCAGAAACTGAGACCAGTTCCTTGGTAGGAAACCAGGATCGAGGGGAAGTTTACATCAGAAACTGAGACCAGTTCCTTGGTAGGAAACCATGACCGAGGGGAAGTTTGTATCAGAAACTGAGACTAGTTCCTTGGTAGGAAACCTGGATCGAGGGGAAGTTTTACCTTTTCTAAGTATCAACGCTTAGCAAAAGAAGATGAATGCATAAACTACCATTCATAACCACTGTCAAAATTTTAGGTATTCCGATATTTAATCATCTTGCACCTCGAATGCCCGAATACCTTCGCTATTCACACCTTCGGGTCCAAGAAGATTAAATAAAGGCATCTGTCATACCCCAAATTTAGACCACCAGGATTTCCCATCATTGTGCAAATCATCACCACAATATGGATGTAACTTTCATGCCTCATCAATCTCCTCAAAGACTGTTGAGCATTCACTATAACTAAGAATTAGGGTTTCAAGCCCTCTCAAAGCACTTAGACAAAGGATCAATCATGGAATGACATGATCTTTAACTTGTCTAACCTCTCAAACAGCTATAAAGGATCAAAAGGACTCCCACATCAAGAATCAGACACAAAGTTGCAAGATTCCAAGTGGATCAAGCCTCAGGATCACCAGTGTCACCAAATTAGGGTTTTGGTCGACTGAGGCCTCCAGATGGAAATTTTCATCTGGGCATGAGCCAATACCTCAAAGTATGACTTAAGATACTCCAAGGGATCTCTTGGACCCAATCATCAAGTCACTTTAGCCTCAGGGGAAACATTCATAAAAAAATCAGGAATTAGGGTTTCTTGACCTAATTCACCCCTAAGTTGACTTTTGGGACAAAACATGAGCCAAGACCTCAAGCCATGATTTAAGGGACTCCAATACACTACATTTATCCATTTGCAACAATGGATTTATCCAAGAAGCTTGATCCACAAGTTTCAATTTCATCAGGACAACAATTAGGGTTTTGAGGGAAAAGTCAACTGTACCTTTGACTTTTGACCAAGACATGCTCCCAAACCTTGGGACATGATTCAAAACACCCTATAACACCTATGGAACATATCCATCAAGTTTGATTTAGGTCAAGGACTTGATTTCATAAAGGATCGCACAATTTGGAATACATATTATAAAAAGTCAACTGTGCACAAAAGTCAAGTTTGACTTTTTGAGATTTTTCATAATTATGGTTCTTTAACCCTAAAACAATGTTAATGTATGATTTGAATCATCATTCATCAAGAAAAATCAAAGAAATTGAGATAACTTGTAAAAGGGGTAACCATAAAAACTTAGAATTTTCTAAGTTATGGACCAAAGTGGCTAGGGTACCAACTTCTAAGGATCATAACTTGAGATCCAAGCAACCATTTTGAATGATCCAAAGATGGATTTGTAGCTCTCATGACATAATTTAAAAATATCAACTACACCTCATTCCAATTCTTCATGGATTTTTAGTTATAGAGTGATCAAAATGACTGAAAACATGAAATATCACTTTTTCCAACACTTAGTGAAATTTTCACTAAGTCAGAATCTGTCTTGCTTTTTTTCAAAATGTAGGGGCATTTTTCACTTGGATCCAAAAAGTTTCAAGACAAACTATGATCACACATGTGTTGTGTCACATAAGGACTTTCCAAAATGTCCAAGAACTCCATCAAAATCCATCTGAGCTAGGAGTTATGACAGCTGCAACATGCCTTGCTGCAAACTGTCTTGGCAAGGCAGATTGTGCATTAAGACTCGATTTGATCAATTTGTGCAAATGACAAACAAGTTTATCCATCTGCACACCTTAGGGGGAGACCAAGGAGGAACAAACACTGATCCATAAGCCTCCCAAGTCTTTGGAACTACATATAGGTTTGGCACCCCTAAAAGCTAAAGATGCCTCAAGACTCCAATTTTGTTTTGGAGCATTCAATGGATGCTTAGAGGTGGCATGTATCAGAGCAAAGATGAACACTTCAGTCCAGCCTTATCCTTGAATCAAAGAACCGTAGGACTGTACTCTAATCTCAAGTCAATGGCTAGAGGAGACTTGAGATTCCAAAATGATCCAATTGGCCACAGACCTGTACCAGTTGCCATACACTATTCCTTGCAAAACAAACTTACTCTACTATAAATTGAGCTCATTGTGATCAGTTTGATTACACCAAAGCACCCAAACTGATGCTTTCCTCAAAATCACCTTCTCACTTGCAAAATTGCCTTCTAAAGCAAGTCACTATCGGGTTTTGAGTTTGAGAACAATTCCAACCAAACCAATCACCCACACACCTCATAAACATCATATAGAAGTGATCCAAACACTTAAACAACATCTGGAACACCAATTTCACAAAATCACCAGCCAATTGCTCAAGTTTTCAACCAAGTTGCAGTTGAGGTGCCATAACCTGTTCCAGTCCATTTCCAATCACTCCAAGCATTCAAACACAGTCTATATGGTGTAGGGAAGCTGTTCAGATCATCACAACTCATCTGTAACACCTTCAACTCAAAAATCAAATTGCTCTTGCTGCCACGACCTTCAAGTAAGCCTAAACTTAGTCATTTCATGATTCATGCATATTTCCTCGCGCAATAATTTTTCCATATGTTCATAATCATGTATGGAGGATTTCCCCTCAATTAATTGCTTTGTATGAATCGTGTATTAAAATTCCCAGCCTTCATGCAGAATTTAGGGTTCTTGAGGTTTTGTCTTGATTTCTTATTCCATGCTTAAAATAAATGAAATTAAAGACCATAGACATGATCGTGAGATGAAAACGAGTAGATTGATATGTGGATTGTGTGATTTCATCAAGTATTCAGTGAGATTGAAGGGAAAACACAAATCTGAAAAAACAGAGGGCGCGGGTAAGAACTTGGTGTTCTTGGCGCCCTTTTTTGAATTTTTATGATTTTATTTAATTGATTCTAAAATTAATTTCTCTCTTGTTTTTAATGATTTTGAGTTGATTCTTTTTTTAATAATTCACAAAAATGTTAAAATATTTTATTTTACAATAATTTCCCAAAAATATTATTTATTTCATATATTTGATATTTTTGCAAAGAATTAATTTTTATTTGTTTTTTGACATTTAAAATATTTTTTCCTTCTTGAATTTCCAAACTTAAATGTTTTCCAATCATTTTGTGGATAAAAACATGATTTTTCAAACATTAATCCAAGATCACAACTTGTTTTTCACACATGTTTGATAATTTTGATCAAATTTTTATTTAATTAAAATATATTTTGAAATTAATTTAGGGTTTTGATCTTAATCACCCTAAACAAATCTTTTTCAAACTCTTTGGGCCTCTAATAGAGTGTAAGACTCAATCCCTTTTGAAAACCAAAAAAATTTGGGCCTCAGTCATCGTATAAGACCCACTGTGTTTTCAAACCTCGGGGCGATCACCATTTTTCAAACAGATAATCATCTGGGCCTCTCCTCGAGCTATAAGTCCCATTCCTTTTCTTAAAAAAATATTTTGGGCCTCTTGATTGAGTGTAAGCCCCACCCCTTTGTAAATAATACCTTTTGGGCCTCACACATTGTATAAGTCCATCTGTATATTTTCAAACGTTCGGCACGATCGTCGCCTTTTTAACAAAATCAACTGGGCTTCTCCTTGAGCTATAAGACCCATCTTTATTCATTTTCAAACTCTTTGGGCCTCTTATAGAGTGTATGACCCAATCCCCTTTTGACCAAAAGCTTTTGGGCCTCAGTCGTTGTATAAGTCCCGATACGATATTTAAAACAACAGTTCCATCACTGTTAAAATTTGGGCCTCTCCCTGAGCTGTAAGCCCCGATCTCTGTTCAAAATACTTTCTCCTTTGATTTTGAATCCAAATGTATAGTTGCTATAAAAACTTTCTTTAATTTCTTTGTTGAACAACTAACAAAACAGCATGGAAGATCTACAACGGGTAAGTGTTTATCCGCATTCTTTTATATGCTTTCATATACATAACTGCATTGTGGGAAGATGCGCATGGTTAGTCTTCTTTCATATCCTTTTAAATACTTGTCGTATATCAACTGTATATATACTAGTATAGTTATTTAGAGTTTCCCCCGGCAACTAGGTCTAGAACTAGGTAAAGCCCTGTTGGTCACTCTTAAATACAAACAAAACTAGATCCCCATAGGATTCCAGATATAGTCTTCCCTTCTCTTGGGGTTAAACAATATGGAACAAAGAGAAAGACAGTATTCTCGGTGAACCTTTTCTCAGACTGTCACCCCTAGAAATTGTCAAAGAAATTCTACTCCCCAGAGTTGATCTATTCTCCGTGAATAGCATCTCTTGAGTTTCTTCCAAACCCTCAAAATTTCCTGGAATAATCTCTTCTCTGTGAATTGCATTTCTTGAACTTCTCTTGGTTTGGGGACCCACAGGCTTCCTAAAAACATCCCCGCCTCCTCTTGGGCTTTGTACAAGGACCCTTCGGCTTCTTAGAAGTTCTCATGCCTTCTCTTGGGCTTAATACAAGGACCCTAACGACCTCTTAAAAGGTATAAGACAAAACTTAGTCATCCTTTGCTAGAGCAGTCTTTCCAGTGTCAAACCTCAGGCCACTTTAGGGTGGATTCTCATCCCTTAATGCCATTGCCCTCTTTTTGGCATCCTACAATAGATAAAACTCTTCAACACCAGTAAACTTGGATAGTCTAAACCCACTTTGAGTCTCAAAGACATTCTCAAGTTCCTTTCAAACATAGGAAAAAACACTGATCACTCTGGATAAATCTCCAGCAGAAACCCGGTCTCTCTCATGAGAGTTCCCCACCCTTGGGTCTGCCTATGGATCTAATCCTTAGCAGTAAGATAGCCTCCTCTTAGGCTTTGTATAATGATCTTTCCTCAACATAGTCAGCCTACTCTTGGGCTTTGTACAATGATCCTCCCCCAGCGGAGCTAACCTTTTCAGACTCTCTTGTTGAGTCAATCATTTTTCAGACTCTCTTGTTGAGTCAATCACTTTTCAGACTCTCTTGTTGAGTCAATCATGTTTTAGACTCTCTTGTTGAGTCAATCACCTTTCAGCACTCTGTTGTTGAGTATAAAAGACTCTCTTGTTAGGTCAATCTCCTTTTAGCCTCAATCCCGGGCTTCGTACGAGACAGCAAATCACTCTCTTGTTGAGTATAAAAGACTCTCTTGTTGAGTCAATCAACTTTCAGGCTCTCTTGTTGGGTCAATCACCTTTGCAAGACTCTCTTGTTGAGTCAACTCTTTTAGCCTCCGTCTTAGGCTTTGTGCAAGACATATAAAAACACTCTCTTGTTGAGACAAACTCATTTTAGCCTCTGTCTTGGGCTTTGTACCAGACACATATGAACCTCCCCAATTTGAGTCAAAAATCCCTTTTAGCCTCAATCTTGGGCTTTGTACAAAACAAAAAGAGCATTTTCCCCGAAAAAGTCAAACTGTTAGCCTCCTCTTAGGCTTTGTATAATGATATCCCCAAAGAGTCAGTCTCTTTTAGCCTTAATCTTGGGCTTTGTACAAGACATATATAAACACTCTCTTGTTGAGTCAGTCATCCCTAGCCTCCTCTTAGGCTTTGTATAAGGACTTCCCCAGTGGAGTCAATCAACCTTTTAGCATCAACCTTGTGCTTTGATCAAGGCACACAAAAGTCAACAATCTCTCTTTAGAGATGACAAATTCCCTCTCAATTACCCTTTTAGCTTCAATCTTGGGCTTTAAACAAGACACAAATACCCTTTTAGCTTCAATCTTGGACTTTGAACAAGACACCAAAACATCTTTTTCCTCCCTTAGAATAGGAGGAACTACGATTGCTCTAATTTCCCTGTTTCGTTTAAATGGGAATACGTAGGCATAAGATTGCGAAATCTTAGCGAGCATACAAATCAATAACTCTAGGTCCAGTACCTTCATACCTCAATCAAAAATTTTTAGATATAGTACCTTCCCAAAAACCTCATGAACAGTCAAGACACTCTATTCTTAAGCCAAATAACCTAAGAGAGACCCACGATTTTGATAGCATCTGTAAATTAATAGTCATCTGTTTAAACTCAGTATGCAAGTAGGGTTAATTGGAGACATCTATTTCCCTTCCTTAATCAGCTTCACAGGATAAAAAATGAATCGAACTGTATCACCCCAAAGACATAGTGATTCAAAACCACAAAAACCATGTTACAGAAGAATGGCGACCACAGTGGGAGCACCATTCTCCCATCTCTTAGGTAGAATCCCTTATGTTTAGAAGGTACCACGGTGAATGGCGACTCTGCTGGGAAATCATTGACTGTTAGGATCATAGGACTAGAGGTCTAGGATGTTAGGACAAATATATATACTGCTCTTCCTAATTGATATCCGTGTTTATTTTTCTGCTAATGGGAATGCGTGTGATGCCGCATCTGGAAAGATTGAGTATACATCTAAGATAAGTGATGGCACTAGACGGGTAATCTTATAGGGAGTCACTCCCAAATAAGAGGTCCCGATCAACCATCGAATAAGTGGAGATGCCCTTTGCGGATTCAATGCCTATACGAATTCGGTTGTTGAAAACAGATTGTTCGATTGGGTTATCTGAGAAGCTGAGGATTTTAGTAGACTAAAACCTTGTTTCTGTTTTGTAGTGTGGAAGCTATCGGAAATAGTTGTCACGTGATACTACCCTTATTTAAGATTACTCTAAGATACTACAGCTCGCTTGGGTGAACCAGCCTGCTGTTGTTATCCCAAGAGGGGTCAGTGATTTTGAGGACAGGTATAAAAAATCACCAGTATAAACCTTTGGGGATGGGTAGAGCCATGACTTTATGACACCGAACCTTTGACCCCATGTTTTTTCTATGTTTTTGTGTGTTGCATTCATGCATTCATGTCATTAAAAAACATTAATCAAAAGAATAAATTTTCTCTTCTAGTCTCTCTTTTTCAAATTAAACTAAGACAATGATTGCAAATGTCAGAGAAAAAGATTGCGTTATGGATTTTGGTAGAAGGAAGACTCACAAGTACACCTTCAAGGTTCCAAAACTAGAGGATTTGAGAGGTTTGGCGAGGATGATCACCAACCCTAATGCTTTCAGAGCTAAGTACGGAGGACTGCTGTCTCTGTTAAGGGTCCATGTAATTGAAGGAATACTGGCTATGCTCATTCAGTTTTATGATCTGGTCTATCACTGTCTCACATTCCCGGATTATCAGTTGGCACCAACATTGGAGGAGTACTCTCACCTGACTAATTTACCTATCACTGATCAAGCTCCCTTTTTCGGACTGGAAGAAATTCCAAAAGATCAAACCATTGCAAGAGCAATTTATTTGGGGGAGTCAGAAGTCAGGACTCACATGACCACTAAGGGTGGAATCCAAGGTTTGCCATCCAAGTTTTTGATAAAGAAAGCCTTGTACTTTGCTAGTATAGGGAACATGGCCGCTTTCGAGAGCATCTTTGTTTTGCTCACCTACGGGTTATTTTTGTTTCCCAACATCGATAACTTCATAGATATCAATGCCATTAAGATATTTTTGATTGGAAACCCTGTACCGACCTTACTCGCAGATGCTTATCATTCTGTACATTTAAGGAATTTGTATAACGGAGGAATGATCACATGCTGTGTACCCCTGCTGTACAAATGGTTCATTTCCCACTTGCCCAAGTCTGCTGCATTTTGGGATCCTAAGAATACTTTACGTTGGTCGCAGAGAATTATGTCTCTTACCACCTCTGACATCGATTGGTACAATCAAATCTATGATGGGATCAGAATCATTGACTGTTGTGGAAACTTCCCTAATGTACCCCTCATAGGAACTAAAGGAGGAATCAACTATCATCCAATTTTAGTTCGTCATCAATTCGGATACCCGATGAGGCATGTCCCGCGTAATGCTCATCTGGAAGGTATTTTCTTCAAGGAAGGAGAAAACGATAGAGCACTAAAGACAAAAATAGTGCATGCTTGGAAACATGTTCACAGGAACTGAATAAAGTCTCTAGGAAAACCAGACAGTGTCTCGGTGGAACCTTATCTCCACTGGGTACAAACTAGAGCTCTCAAAATGAGGATGCCTTACCCTCGTCAGGAAGTTCTTCCGTTAAGGGACCCTGTCCTTTATTTTATGTCAGATACGGAAAAACTTCAGGTTACTCTCAACAAAGTTCAACAGGAGAAGAAATCTTGGAAGAACAAGTACCGCATTCTCAATGTGGAGTGTAACAAAATACAACAACTGTTAAAAGAAAAAGATGCTCTGATTGAGATTTTAGAACAACATGCTGTAGAAAATCAAGATGACCAAAGGAATTTGCTCGCTCCTTTCACTTGGCAAAGGAATGACAACCCGACAACGACTCTAGAGCCCCAGTCAAAGAAGAGGAAAGTACCAGAACTAGCACCTGAGCTCTCCTCAGAGAGGACTCAGGACCCATTAGCTTAGAAATTTCCTTTTACAGCACTATGTAAATTACTGTATTTCCATTTTCGCAATTTTGAATTCAATAAAACGGGGTCTTCCCTACTGTTTGATATTTGCAATCCAATTGTCGAAGTTTATTTTGATTAAACAAAAAAATATATAATATAATATTATAATCATTGCATATCATTCATCATTCTCACGTAGCGCATTCTTCTTACCAACGAATCTCACGTTTGTGTCTCGATTCTAGAGTCAAACTGTCTCATTCGTACAATACTCGGGCCAGTCAACAAAAGAAAATGGATAATCTCGAGGAAGAGAACAAAGAGTTGAGAGAAGAACTCGATGCTCTGAAAGAAGATCTGAGAAAGCTTCACAAGGATATGCAAGCTCTGGTAGCAGCCCAGATGCAACAACAAAGGACTGTGATCTCAGAGATCACATCTACGCCCATAGTGGAAAAGTATGATCCTCGATATACCATGCCTAAAGATCATCCCTGGGGCATGCCACTCAACTATATCCCAGAAGGATATATTCCGCCGATCACGGAAGATCCGGAAACTGCGGCAGGAACCGCTGGGCCTGAAGGTTACAAACTTCGGGAAAGCGAAGATGCCAGGGGCATGACAACAACTCTTGAAGGTTACAAACTTTTGGAGAGGGAAGTACCAAGAGTCTCAGCCGTAATGACTATACCACCACCCGTGGTACACACTGTCCCGAAAGGAGAGACTTCACAAATACCGTCTGGTGGAAACGAAAGTATGTTCGACAGAATGAATGAGTTCCAGGAACAGTTCCTGGAGATGCAGAAAGAACTACAAGCCATTCGCTGTCAGGATCTATTTGGAAAAGATGCCGCAGACCTTTGTTTGGTCCCCAATGTGAAAGTTCTGGACAAATTCAAGGTGCCCGAATTTGAAAAATACAAGGGTAACTCTTGCCCTCAAAGTCATTTGGTGATGTACGCTCGGATAATGTCAACTCAGACAGAGAACCAATAGCTACTGAGCCACTATTTCCAAGATAGTTTAACCGGTGCCGCACTCAAATGGTACATGGGTTTAAACCGCACTAAGATCGTCACTTTCAGAGATCTTGGTGCTGCCTTCGTTCAACAATATAAGTATAACCTGCACATGGAGCCGGACAGAGATCAACTCAGAGCTATGTCGCATAAGGATAAGGAAACCTTTAAGGAGTACGCTCAGAGATGGCGTGAAATTTCTGCCCAGATTTGTCCACCTCTTGAGGAAAAAGAGATGACAAAGATCTTTTTGAAAACCCTGAGCTCATTTTACTATGACAGAATGGTTGCCAGTGCGCCCAGTGACTTCACTGAGATGGTGGGCATGGGAGTTCGTCTTGAAGAAGCAATCCGGGAAGGACGACTGGTTAAAGACGCTGGATCATCAAGCAGTACTAAAAGATATGGTAGTGCTCTCCCTAAGAAAAAATAGCAAGATATTGGCAATATCTCTCTCGGAAAGCAAAGGTGACGTTACCAACCAGTATCAGCTGTAACTCCTGCTATCAACCCCGAGCCTGTCCCTACGTATCAACCTCAGGTTGCTCAAAGTCAACCGAATCAACAACAATATCAGCAAAGGACACCACAACCTCTTCAGTAGGCTCGTCCTCAATACAACAACAATAACCGTACAACGCGACCACCAGGGTTCGACCCTATAACAATGTTGTACACAAAACTATTTCTATTATTACTGGTCATGGGGAATGTCCAAACCAGGTCTCCTCTTACAATACCGGAAAATTTGCCTTCTTGGTTCAAAGCGGATCAGACTTGCCCTTACCATCAAGGAGGACCGGGGCATAACATAGAAAACTGTCTCAGCTTCAAATCCGATGTACAGAAGCTTGTTAGGAGCGGGGCTTATCCTTCAAGGATACGAATCCAAATGTTCAGACGAACCCGCTGCCTCAACATGAGAAAGCTGCAGTAAATTTGATAGAGGGAGAGTTTAACCACAGCTATCAAATTCATGATGTACTCTTATTGAGGGCCAACCTGGTCAAGATGCATCGCAGACAGAGCGGATATGGTCATGTACCATCTCATAACTATCACCAGTGTGATATCTGCTCTAAAAACAATCAAGGATGTTCTGTGGTGCAATCAGCTCTACAGGAACAGTTGTATCTCGGATGGATCCAAGATCACCGAATTCGTGAAGTCAACATGACTTGTACGAATTCCAACATCATTCAAAACCACGACATCCGTGTGATGAATGTCAACTTAGTGGCAGTGCACTCAAGGCAAAGCTAGCATCACAATCTACCACAGTACAATTACGATTCCTGTCTGACTTGCTCGGTAAACAATCAGGGATGCTCTTTTATACAAGAGGCCTCCAGTGTCAGGTGGATCTTAGAAGAATTCAGGATTACCGCGATAGAAATCAATATCAAGTGAATATGATTCAAATCTTTAATATTCGCTTGATGAATACCAGCTTGGTGAAGTTACATGCTACATAAGTCCAGCTCAGTTTTCTGACTTCACATAATTATCAGAACTGTAAGGGATGTCGTGAGAGCGACCAAGGATGCGCTCTCTTTCAGAGAACTTTGAAATACTTGTTGAACCACTGGTGGCTTCCGATCTATTTAGACGAAGACACACAACAAGTCAGTATGATTAATGGTAACCCTACTAGGCATCAAAGTTCGGATGTTCGATCAATGGAAACAGATCTAGTGAGGTTACATTGCATACAAAGCGGATGTGGCCAGGTGCCACCACACAACTATGAACGATGTCGAGTTTGCTTTGAAGATAATCAAAGATGTTACCTCGTGCGAGCAACCCTTCAAAGTTAGTTGGACCACAAAAAGATTTGACCGTATCCAAGTTTTGGGTCAACTAATTTGATGCCGGACTTTGGCGCTAATCAAATCAAGGATGTTGTCGTAATCTCTGATCATAAAAGGACCAAAGATGTTTGTACCATCATCCCTTTACTTGACGAATCTAAAGTTCCCAACCAGGAACTGATTGAAATTACTTACAATGGTCAGAAGAATCAGAAGGCTCCTGTAGTTATCTACCTACCGTGACCATTACCGTATGAATCAACTAAGGTTATCCCTTACAAATACGGTGCAACAACAATTGAGAATGGAAAGGAAACTCCATTACCCTCCTTCGTGAATATTGCAGACATCAGTCGAGTAACACAAAGTGGTCGAATCTTCAACCAAGGAGTTGGAGAACCTACCAGAGAAAAGGAACCTCAGACAGAAGTTCCTGATCAACCAGTCGGTCAGTCCAGTAATCCCGACCTTTCAAAGAACAACGATGAGATGCTGAAACTCATCCAGAAGAGTGAATACAACATTGTTAATCAGCTGTTGCAAACTCCTTCAAAAATCTCAGTGCTATCACTTTTACTCAGTTCCGAAGCTCACAGGGAAGCTCTACATAAAGTCTTAGAGCAGGCCTTTGTGGAACAAGATGTGTCAATAAGACAATTTGACAACATCATCTCCAACATCACTTCCTACAACAACTTGGGATTTAGTGATGAGGAACTGCCGGAAGAGGGCCCAAATCATAACATGGCACTCAATATTACAGTCAACTGCCAGGACGATGCTTTAGCCGGCGTACTGGTAGACACTGGATCAGCTCTAAACGTAATGCCAAAGTCCACTCTAATGCGACTATTATTCAAAGGATCTCCGATGAGAGGCAGTGAGGTCACCGTCAAAGCATTTGACGGATCTCGGAAAACAGTTATCGGCGAAGTTGACCTTCCCATAACTATCGGTCCTCACACTTTCCAAGTCACTTTCCAGGTCATGGACATCCAAGCAACATACATCTGTTTATTGGGAAGACCTTGGATACACGAGGCTGGGGCAGTCACTTCGACACTTCACCAGAAGCTGAAGTTCGTTAAGAACGACCAACTCGTCACAGTCTATGGAGAACAAGCCTTGATCGTGAGTAACCTATCATCGTCCACTTGTGTAGAACTAGAGGAGGTTGTTGGAACCCAGTTCCAGACACTTTCGGTGAGTCACGACAATCAATCAGAAAGAGGAACGCCAATTTCCTCATACAGAGATGCTCTCGAAGTGATAAAAAATAACAATACCAAAGGATGGGGATAACTTGTCATTCCTACTGATAACAAGACGAAGAAAGGTCTTGGTTTTTCTTCAAACTGTGCCCAGACAGCTACTAACGATGAAAATCTTCATCCCATTCAAAACTTCTTCTATAGTGGAGGTTTCCTTCACCTAGTGTCTCAAGAAGTATATACCATCAACGAGGGAGATTCCTCCGATACAGATGAAGAATGGAAGTCTTATCTCAATGAGGACGATTATATGTCCAGGAAGAGGTGCCTACACCATTTTACTATTCTGCACAGAGTCCGAGATTTATACCAAGGTCAGATGTCAAGATGATATACGGAGATTGTGATCCAGAAGGATGCCGTGCTCCACCCAACTCATTAGAGGAGGACACTCTAATGAAAGATAACTTTGACCACGACTATTATGGCCCAATGGATGGCCTGCCTATCTGGCAGCCGTACCCAGGAGACTCAGGACAAAAGAGTCAGCCCAACGATGCATATCAGCTGAGCATCATTGAAAAGAATACCCGCGTCCCCACCATGTTATGGGATCATTACTCCAGGCATTCAGAAAATATCCAATACAACGATGAATTTGCAAATATTGCAGGACAAGAGTTCCTTAACTATGCTTTTCCTGAGGTCAACGTCATCGAGAGGGATGACTCCTCCAGTTCAAAAGAAGTGCGGGACACCTTAGGACAACCAAGTGGAAAGTATGACTTCTTGGTCAAGTACACCGCTCCCGAAAGCTCCCGTATCAGGCTCGAAGACATCCAGCCAACTGGATGGGGAGATCCACCTGAGAGTGCAAACACTGTGCAAGATACAGCCGAGGAATCCTGCTACGACAACTCTGCCTAGGAGACAGATTCCAACGATCCTTCTCCACCAGAAATCAGCATTATTTCTGAAGACAAATCCCGAAGGAAAGTACCAGACTTTGTGATTCACCGAGGAGTTCGCCGTCAATGGGTTGTTGTCAACGTTCCGAAAGTTGTTCATAAGTCAAAGTAATGGCCATCTTTATTTTAACCTTTCACCTTGCCCAGGTGAAACATATGTTTTGATAGGGCTCACTTTCTGTAAATATCCCTCTTCGCTTTGCCCAAAGCGACAGAGTTTTGTTTTATAGGGCTGTAGTTTCAAGAATCGACAAAATCATAAATAAAATAACGTCGTTCTGTAATTTCCGCATTTATTGTTGTTTTCTCTTTTCGCTTTATCAGAAAATGGTAATCCTAAAAAACAACTCAAATAATAAAAACAAGCATTTTTCAGAAAATACAATGCACACACTCTTGCATTCTCTCTGTCTCTTCTAAAAACAAATCATCACGTCATGCATATTGCTTGTTTTAAACCCCATTGAAACATAGATCCAATGTCTTCTCCCAACTTTGAATTCCCGGTATTTGAGGCTGAAGAAGAAGATGACGACAAAATTCCAGAAGAGATCTCCCGATTACTCAGACAAGAGGAAAGGTCCATCAAACCTCACAAGGAGCCGTTGGAAACAATCAACTTAGGTTCAAAAGAAGAGAGAAAAGAGGTCAAGATTGGGGCACTGCTCAGTCCGACTGTCAAAGAAGGTTTAATAAAGCTTCTCAAAGAGTTTCCCGATGTATTTTCTTGGTCTTATCAGGACATGCCAGGGTTGGATACCAGCATCGTGGAACATCATCTACCGTTAAGATCAGAATGTTCGCCGGTAAAACAAAGACTAAGACGGACTCATCCGGACATGGCCATCAAAATCAAAGAGGAAGTACAGAAACCGATTGACTCAGGTTTCCTCGCCACATCAGAATATCCTCAATGGTTGGCCAACATAGTATCAGTTCTGAAAAAGGACGGAAATGTCAGAATGTGCATAGACTACAGGGATCTGAACAAAGAAAGTCCGAAGGATGATTTCCCTTACCGCACATAGACATGTTGGTAGACAGTACAACGAAGTTCAAAGTCTTCTCCTTCATGGATGGATTCTCAGGCTATAATAAAATAAAAATGGCGCCGGAAGACATGGATAAAACTTCATTCATCACCCCATAGGGCAGCTTTTGTTACAAGGTAATGCCGTTCGGTTTAAAAAACGTCGGGGCAACCTATCAAAGGGCCATGACTACTCTATTTCATGACATGATACACAAAGAAATCGAGGTATATGTCGATGATATGATTGCCAAATCTAAAACAGGGGAGGAGCATGTGACCCACCTGTCAAAGCTATTCGAGCAGTTGAGAAAGTACAAACTCCACTTGAATCCCAATAAGTGCACATTTGGTGTCCGTTCAGGGAAACTGCTAAGGTTCATCGTCAACCAGAAAAGAATTGAGGTTGATCCTGACAAGGTCAAGGCCATTCAAGAAATGCCTTCTCCAAAGACTGAAAAATAAGTCAGAGGATTCCTGGGACGTCTGAACTACATTTCCAGATTCATATTCCTCATGACCGCGACATGTGCGCCGATTTTCAAATTGTTCAAAAAGAATCAGGACTGGGTTTGGACAGAAGATTGTCAAATCGCCTTCAACAGTATCAAGGAATACTTATCGAACCCACTGATTCTATCACCTCCAGTGGAAGGAAGACCACTGATCGTTTACTTAACAGTCTTGGAAGACTCCATGGGTTGTGTACTTGGCCAACAAGACGAAACAAAAAGGAAAGAGTCTATCATTTACTATTTGAGCAAGAAATTCACTGACTGCGAAACTCGGTACACTATGCTTGAGAAAACTTGTTGTGCTCTGGCTTGGGCAGCCAAACGTCTTCGCCAGTATATGATTCGTCACACTACTTGGTTAATCTCCGAAATGGATCCAATCAAGTATGTCTTTGGAAAGCCTGCTCTCACGGGAAGGATTGCCCGTTGGCAGATGTTGTTATCAGAATACTACATCGAGTACCATGCTCAGAAAGCCGTAAAAGGAAGTGTTTTAGCCGGTCATTTGGCTCATCAACCGATTGACGATCAGGAATTAGTCGGGTTTGACTTCCCAGACGAAGATGTCATGTATCTAAAAATGAAAGATTGCGATGAACCGCTACCCAGTGAAGGGCCAGAACCAGGTTCCCAATGGGGACTAATCTTTGATGGAGCTGTTAATCATTATGGAAACGGAATTGGGGCTATCATTATAACACCTCAAGGTACCCACATTCCTTTCACCGCCTGATTGACATTCAAGTGCAAAAAAAACGAGGCCAAATACGAAGCTTGTATCATGGGTCTCGAAGAAGCGATTGATTTAAGGATCAAGAACTTGGATGTATATGGCGACTCAGCCTTGGTTATCAATCAGATCAAAGGAGATTGGAACACACACTACAAGAAAATTGGCAAGTTGCGACGGTTAATATTGGCACATTACGGCGGTTTGAACCGCCACAATTTACTAGTCGCGGCGGTTTTACTTTTGTCATAAAAACGTGCGTCGCCAGGCTATATCGCGACGATTCCTAAAATCGCCACTCCAACCGTCGTTCTAGGTTGCGACGGGTAAGGAACTATCGTAAATTGAAAATTCCGGCGGTTAAAACCGCCATAAATAATTGTTTTTTTCCAAAAATAAGAAACCATAGATGTTTCCAAAGGTAAATCCGCAGGTAATTTCCCAGCTAATATATTTCTAAAATAAAAAAAAAACAAATGAATTTTTAGCACACACGTAGCATTATTTTCATTTACAAAAATAATCTATACCGATACCAATACATTTCAATTCTGACAATACAAAATACCATGAAATTTTGAAAAGACAAATTAGATCAAATGTTATTACAGAAAACAATTTAAACAATGTGACAATGGAGGCATCAGCTTTATTTTCAAACTCAAAAACAAAATATTTCTGCAACAATGGAGGCCTTTTGCAGGTATGAGATCACATCGCCAACATGAAATTGTACAATTTCTTCCACCTTATTGGGAGCTCCGTTCAGCTTCCCCTGCTCCCACTTGATCCTCCCGCCAGTAGGATCTTCTATCTCATCAGATACGTCCTGCGACAACCGCACAAAATAGATATTTCCAAACTTGTCCGCACCAGCCATGGTGTCAAAATCAATGTGGTATGATGCCGTAAGCCATCTCGGAACACAATCATCAGCGAATATGTAAAATTGGTTTTCATCCCGTCTATACTTGCAGTAATGAAAGTTGTTGGAAAAACTTTAAATGAAATCATGTTTGTATGCTTAAGTGGCTTGTTTCATATCACTCAATTTCTAGCATTACTTTTCCTATGTTAGTACGTACCTGAAGCAAAAAGTGGATGAATAATGTATAGACATGGAAATAGTAAAACAATATCGACAAGAAAAATCAAAACCTGCAGTAAACGATTCATTGGAACTGGCCTCTTTAAATCCCAAATAATTTCTGAAACAGCTTGCAGTTGACCAGGAGTAAGAGTGCAGGGAAAGAGCTCCAAAACCTTCCTGGTGAGACAGGACCATTCCTCAGTACGCACACTGTTATGTTCAGGTCTTATATACTTATCTAGCAATCCATCCTTTTCTATTTGTGTACCAAGACCGTCGAGCATTTGGAATAATCGACCTAACTGACAAAAGACAGTAGAGATAGAGTTGGGTTGAATCAAAAAAAGATTTAAGTATATAACAAGAACAATAAATTATTACAATGAAAGATGATAAAGCTCAAAAATTGCCGCACAAACATAGAACCAGAAAAATGTATGCTCAACTGCATCTAAGTTAAGGTTAGTGTGCGCACGCGCATATGCACATGTATGCTCAACTGCCTCTAAGTTAAGGTTTGTGCGCGCGTGCAGACACACACACACATCTAAGTTAAGGTCACAAGCGCGCGCAATCCTACACACACTAAGTGCGCGCTATCCTACACACACTAACACTAACAATTTTCCATTTAAAAATATATATTTGCAAGTACTTATCTTATATCTTACGAGATTAGCATAAACAAGTTCTAAATAAGCTCTTCCAACAGCAGTTGTTAACAGTAAAGTAACAAGAAATAATCACACCTAGGACAATGGTCATTAGTTACTTTCAAATAGATAACTAAAAGAAATGACTTTACACATGACATCATTCACCCAAACATAGGCTTGATAATGGTAGCAAGTTAGAAGAAAAAGATTAGAAATGTCCACAGATGATAGAGCAAACTAAATGTGATATAAAATAATAACCACACCTGCCGGTAAAAAAATTTATCAAATATAAGTCTCTTACGTGCCAGATCAGCTTCACTAAGATCATTCGGTTTGTGAATTCCAAAATATGCCTGAATTTTTAGCATTGAAGAATTTAAAATTTTAGTTAAAGTATGCAGAAGCAGATGATAATGAAAATTCAGACAATATAATTGATAGTTGGAATGATTATCAGCTCCTGTACATTTTCCCTTCTTTTATGGCATGCTCACATTAAGAATACTTGTTATCTCTTTATCTCTGCTTACTTTTGCTCTCATTCTCAACAATTTATTACCCCGAGAGTCCAAGACTTCTGCAACTCATCAGCATGTAGAAATGATATCACACACAATAATTAAAGTTTATACAGCCAATTATGTGACAATGGTCAGGTTTCATTCGGCAAGAAGGCTCATTATGCATAATTTTTTAACAAGTAATTTTTCAACAAAAGTATGCATGTCGAAAATAGAAATTTTTCTACAACAGGGGCTACCTCGATTCTCTCTACTATTATCATTCCAACTTAAACATTCTCTTCAAACAATAAATATACCTACAGTAGAGTAAGCTTAAAAAAAGGAAATCGAACCAAGATAAGGAAAACATACCGTCTTGCAAAAAATTACAACATTTTTCATGTGGTCAACTTCCATTGACATAAACTTCTGCTTATAAACATCTACGAAAATATTCTCCACATGATAATTATTTGTTCAGCCTGAGTAAAATCACTACTCAAGGAGGATCTGGTACAAGTTGAGAGACAACAGGTTTTAACAACATCT
The DNA here is from genome assembly GCA_022829125.1 of Lathyrus tuberosus. NCBI lineage: Eukaryota > Viridiplantae > Streptophyta > Magnoliopsida > Fabales > Fabaceae > Lathyrus > Lathyrus tuberosus. Next base: position 14,954,694 of record JALAZF010000055.1, read on the forward strand.
ACAACAAGAATCATAGGAGAGTCAGTGAAGTGATATGACAAGCAAAATCACTACTCAAGGAGGTTTAATGTCTAAAATAAATATTTTGCTTAATTATAAAGTAGGTAACAGACTTATAATTTAGATAAGAAAATGAAGATAACATGCTAAGTAATATCAGATGCAATAGAAATTTTCAAAAACAACCAAGATGCCAATCAAATATACTTATTTTTAAATAAAAATATCATATACTTATTTTTTAGCGATGCTTTCATCACAATGAAATAAACAAAATAAACTCCTAAATTCTCATATGTTTTGCCTTTTTCTTTATGAGTTAAGTTTTAAGGTAAAAAAATATATATGAGAGTATAGGTGCAATGCTTGCAACTGGAGTTCATTTAACGACAAAAATAACTTCAAATTTATGTTCAAAAGCATATAGAGTAACCAGATCCACCTAAGTCATGCTCCCCCATCCCCCTCTTTTGAAATTAGATCATGAATATACTCAGCAAAGAAGTCAAGATTTTGTCACCATATGTAAGACAATGACCATTATGTTTCGTTGTCCACAATAATATATGTAAATGGTGAAATTCCCTCTTTAGATACCTGCAAATAACAAGGAGCGTAACCAAAAAAAGTGTTAATAAAATGTCGAGGCCATTGGCTGTTCAGAACTCCACTAGCTGCTTTTAATTCTAAATGGAATAAATTCTTATTCATATAAAATCTTTAGGAAATCATACTCAAAGTAATTAGCACCTGTAGCTCGTCTAACATACCTCTGCCTTGGCTGTCATCTGCAATCTAATTGCCTGTTTCACATAAAAAAAGAAACTTTATGTAGGAATCTAGATTGATAACAATACTCAGTTATACAAATAGGAAATGCTCTAAGCAATGAATAGGACCAGCATACCTGTAATTGAGAAAGAACGGATAGAGAATCAGTAGTACTATGTTTCACACCTTCGTGTGTCCCTTTAACGCTAGATCCGGTAATGGTAGTAGAAGCAATCCGGGCAACAACAAGATTAATTGGTGGCAGTGGAAGAGCAGAAAGCATGCCAGCCCCACCAGCGGCCTTATGTTTCACATTAATCCTGATGGTTTCCCCCTCCTATAAGCCAATTGACAAATAATTCAAACATAGGAAAAGTCACGATTCCTACGAAGAAATTTAGAAACATTGTTAAGACTCAAGAGGAAGTAAATTCATCCGAATTTTGACGATCCACTCATCCACAACATTCAACCATGGTTCATTAACTCTAACACAACAACTGACCAGTTATTAAAAGTACACAACAACTCCATCTATAATCAATGCAAGCTAAAAATAAAGTTATCACACTAAGATTTTGATAAGAATGTATCTTCTAACTGAAAATTGGAAACATTATAATCTTCGTGATAATAAGCAAGACGATTAATTATAGTTCAACTACACAGTCTGAAGAGAATTAGATTGATTACAGAAACTGGTAAAAGAAAAGAAATGACCTTTAGCCTATGATTTACAGCAGGGTGAATGTCGATCTGAGAGTCCTTTGCGGCATCGGCGATATCAGACTCCTTATCATGCTCTCGCCGAACATACTTTTCATGATCAGATAGCGTAACATTGAAATCAAAAGCTTCGTTCCTCTCCGTGAACCCTAATCCAATGAATGTGTGCTTACCTTGACCATCTTCGATCTTGAGGACGAAGTAACGAGACGAGTCGAGAATTGGTTCTACAGAACCCTCACGCTGACCGGGGAACACGAAGCATACAGCGAAGAGATCGCCGGAGTTTGGATCTTCTAACCGGATCTCACATCGGTCCCGACGTGATACTACCCGGAGGCGTCCCGACCAGATCTTGTCGGATTGAAGCCACTCACTGCACTTGTAGCCACCGGAGGTTGTGTGCCGCGGGATCTTGTATACGGCGACTTCACGCACCACCAGTAGCGTGTGCTCAAAACCCTCTTCTTCTTCCTCTAACGACATCGCTTTGGTTGCGTTTGAATTTGAGTTTATTGTGAATGACTTTAAGAGACGCGTTTGTAGTTGTTGTTTAATTTGGAAATTGAAGATTGGTGGGGTGTGGGGTCTTTCTCAACTCTGTCTCAAAGAAAACACCAAGTTCAACTTGTTATTTGCAGCGGACTTGTTAATTTTATTCATAAAAACTAGGGCGGTTGCCTAAAAGCGCCATGAGAACCGTCGCGAGTGGCAGATAACGACGGTTACGGAGCAACCGTCGTGACCTATGTGTCGCAAAACTCTTATTTTCTTGTAGTGACATACCAATCAGGACTGATTCCTTACAAAGACTATGCGAGAAGGTTGTTACCATTCTTCAACAGAGTTAAGTTTCATCATATCCCTCATGAAGAGAATCACATGCCTGATGCATTAGCCACTCTCTCTTCCATGATTAGTGTAGGTCAATGGAATAACATACCTAAGATTGACATAATGCGCCTAGAAAGACCCGCTTACATCTCCACGATTGAACCATTCATAGACGATAAAACTTGGTATCACGATATCAAATGCTTCCTTCAGAAACAAGAGTACCCACCTGGGGCATCCAGAAAGGACAGAAAGACCCTTAGAAGGCTGGCTGGCAGCTTCTTCCTGAGCGGTGATACACTTTATAAGAGAAACTTTGACATGGTCTTGCTTCGATGTGTAGACAGACCAGAGGAAAACATGTTGATAAAAGAAATTCACGAAGGATCCTTTGGCACTCATGCCAACGGACACACAATGGCGAGAAAAATTCTGAGAGCAGGGTACTACTGGTTGACCATGGTATCCGATTGCTACAAGTACATGAGGAAGTGTCACAAGTGTCAGATATACTTAGACAAAATCCATGTACCGCCAACACGTCTCAAATTTCTCTCTTCCCCATGGCCTTTTTCCATATGGGGAATCGACATGATTGGCATGATCGAACCCAAGGCTTCGAACGGACATCGGTTTATCCTAGTAGCCATTGATTACTTCACCAAGTGGGTCGAAGCAGCATTATACGCCAATGTAACCAGACAAGTGGTGGTCCGATTTATCAAAAACAATATCATCTGCCGTTATGGTGTTCCAAACCAGATCATTACTAATAATGGATCTAACTTGAACAATAAGATGATGAAAGAGTTGTACGCTGAGTTCAAGATCGAACACCATAACTCATATCCCTACCGACCAAAGATGAACGGAGCGGTAGAAGCGGCTAACAAGAACATCAAGAAGATTGTTCAAAAGATGGTTGTAACCTACAAAGACTAGCACGAGATGCTACCCTTTGCTCTTCACGGTTATCGCACATCTGTCCGCACTTCAACAGGGGCAACCTCTTTCTCTCTAGTATATGGCATGGAAGCAGTGCTTCCCATAGAAGTAGAGATCCCATCAATCCGGGTATTGATGAAAGCTAAGCTAATAGAGGCTGAATGGTGTCAAAGCAGACACGATGAACTGAACCTAATCGAAGAAAAGAGAATAAAGGCTCTATGCCATGGTCAGTTGTATCAGTAGAGAATGAAGAAGGCATTTGACAAAAAGGTTCGACCCCGTGTCTTCAGGAAAGGAGGCCTTGTGCTCAAGAAGATACAATCATTTCTCACTGATTCCCGAGGTAAATGGACTCCGAATTATGATGGCCCCTATGTGGTCAAGAAATCCTTCTCAGGCGGTGCCTTGAGACTCGCAACCATGGATGGAGAGGAATTTTCCTATCCTACGAATGTTGGCGTAGTCAAGAAATACTTCGCCTAAATAAAAAAAAACGTCTTGGTGGATTGAAAACTCGAAAGGGCGGTCCAGGCAAAAATTAGAGACATAATAAAAAATCATCTCGGTGGATTGGGAATCTCAAAGTACAATCCAGGCAAAAGTTAGGGATTAATGGCAAGTAACTACGTCTGATCAGTCAGCTCCTCAGCAGTAATGCCATCTATCAGGAAAACGCCAGTAAAGGTCATCTTCGACGGAAGCTCAAGATGCCCAGAATTCAAAGTTGGTAGAAGGATAGTGGTCGTTATGTTTCAATGTAGCCCTTTTCCCTTAAATTACCATTTTCTAAACTTTGTACATACTCTATGGGATCACGCGCTTGGCTGATTTCCATCCTATCAATAAAATTTGAGCCTAGTGCTTTTGTTTGCAATTCTCACTTGTTTTAGCTTTACAGAACGACATTTTAACATGATTTATGATTCTTGAAATAAAACAAAAATGAATTTACTTGTCAAACTTTTCTCTGCTTTTAAAATAAAAATGGCAATTTCTTTTGACCTCGAACATCGAAAGAACATCGATTGCTTCTCCAGAAGCAATTGAGCTTCAAAGTGCAGAATCAAAGTACTCCTTCTAAATTAGTACGCCTGAACGAGGGATCAACTATGTCATAGACCGTGTTTCATCTGACACCCTCTGTCGAGTTCTTATCTCCTAAGCCCAATCAACGGTGTTCCCCGCAGGGACCATCTCTCTCCTAAGCAAGGCAAAATTGCTATCTTGAACCAGTGATACTTTTCATTCCCCGCAGTGGCCGAGTATCCTGTCGTGTTCATCCATTAGTCTGTATGTCGCGTCAGTTTTGTCAGCATATACATACATACATCATGCATTATTGATTTACATTCATATTCATATTGCATCTCTATCACTCTAGTCGGTCTTACCCTCTAGTGATAAGAGTCTTCTCAATCAAGTTGTCAGTTATTTCCTCGTTAGGAAATGCCTCATCCGAGCAATCTCTCCTCCAGTTTATTTCTGGGATGGAGAAGGCCCTTGACCACTTTGATAACTTGAACCTCTAAAAAACAAGAAAATTCTCGAAGAATGTCACTCTTCTCCATTGAAGATGACATCTTTGCTTTCCCGAATTAAGGAAAATCCCAGAGAGAGCCTCGCAACTAAAGACTCTCAGCAACACAGTGGTTATTCTCTCCAGAAAATCAATGTCACTGAAGTCATCAACAACTCAAAATTGGGGTACATTGTATGGCATTTCTCCGAGAAGGTCTCGAAGAAAAGTATGATGTAATATCCCCAAGCGAAAACAGTCTCCCAAGAGACTCATTTTCCCCAGTAGAGTTAGAAAATGGCGTCTCCAACAAAGAAGTTTGAACACCTCTACATTTCAGACCAATGGGTTCCCCAGCAAGTCTGACATCAAAACTTTTTCCATCAAATGGCATCTCCCCAGGAAAATTCGGAGAGAAGTTTGAGGAAAAACCGTTACGAATAGCGTTTCTTGTCAAGAAAGTTTATTGACAAAAGAAACTGAGACCAGTTCCTTGGTAGGAAACCATGATCGAGGGGAAGTTTATATCAGAAACTGAGACCAGTTTCCTGGCTGAAAACCAGGATCGAGGGGAAATTTGTATCAGAAACTGAGACCAGTTCCTTGGTAGGAAACCAGGATCGAGGGGAAGTTTACATCAGAGACTGAGACTAGTTCCTTGGCTGAAAACCAGGATCGAGGGGAAGTTTATATCAGAAACTAAGACCAGTTCCATAGCTCAAGACCAGGATCGAGGGGAAGTTTACATCAGAAACTGAGACCAGTTCCCTGGCTGAAAACCAGGATCGAGGGGAAGTTTGTATCAGAAACTGAGACCAGTTCCTTGGTAGGAAACCAAGATCGAGAGGAAGTTTACATCACAAACTGAGACCAGTTCCTTGGTAGGAAACCGGGATCGAGGGGAAGTTTGTATCAGAAACTGAGACTAGTTCCTTGGTAGGAAACCAGGATCGAGGGGAAGTTTTACCTTTTCTAAGTATCAACGCTTAGCAAAAGAAGACGAATGTGTAAACTACCATTCATAACCACTGTCAAAATTTCGGGTATTCTGATATTTAATCATCTTGCACCTCGAATGGCCGAATACCTTCGCCATTCACACCTTCGGGTCCAAGAAGATTAAATAGGGGCATCTGTCATACCCCAAATTTTGACCACCAGGATTTCCCATCATTGTGAAAATCATCACCACAATATGGATGTAACTTTCATGCCTTATCAATCTCCTCAAAGACTGTTGATCATTCACTACAATTAAGAATTAGGGTTTCAAGCCCTCTCAAAGCACTTAGACAAAGGATCAATCAAGGAATGACACGATCTTCAAGTTGTCTAACCTCTCAAACAGCTATAAAGGATCAAAAGGACTCCCACATCAAGAATCAGGCACAAAGTTGCAAGATTTCAAGTGGATCATGCCTCAGGATCGCCAGTGTCACCAAATTAGGGTTTTGGTCGACTGAGGCCTCCAGATGGAAATTTTCATCTGGGCATGAGCCAATACTTCAAAGCATGACTTAAGATACTACAAGGGACCTCATGGACCCAATCATCAAGTCACTTTAGCCTCAGTGGAAGCATTCATAAAAAAATCAGGAATTAGGGTTTCTTGACCTAATTCACCCCTAAGTTGACTTTTGGGACAAAACATGAGCCAAGACCTCAAGAGATGATTTGAGGGACTCCAATACACTACATTGATCCATTTGCAACCATGGATTGATCCAAGAAGCTTGATCCACAAGTTTCAATTTCATCAGGACAACAATTAGGGTTTTGAGGGAAAAGTCAACTGTACCTTTGACTTTTGACCAAAACATGCTCCCAAACCTTGGGACATGATTAAAACACCCTATAACACCTATAGAACATATCCATTAAGTTTGATTTAGGTCAAGGACTTGATTTCATAAAGGATCGCATAGTTTGGAATTCATCTAATAAAAAGTCAACTGTGCACAAAAGTCAAGTTTGACTTTTTGAGATTTTTCATAATTATGGTTCTTTAACCCTAAAACAATGTTAATGTATGATTTGAATCATCATTCATCAAGAAAAATCAAAGAAAGTGAGGTAACTTGTAAAAGGGGTAACCATAAAAACTTAGAATTTTTCTAAGTTTTGGAACAAAGTGGCTAGGGTACCAACTTCCAAGGATCATAACTTGAGATCCAAGCAACCATTTTGAATGATCCAAAGATGGATTTGTAGCTCTCATGGCATACTTTAAAAGTGTCAACTACAACCCATTCCAATTCTTCATGAATTTTTAGTTATGGAGTGATCAAAATGGTTGAAAACATGAAATGTCACTTTTTCCTACACTTAGTGAAAATGAATTTGTCTTGCTTTTTTTCAAAATGTAGGGGCATTTTTCACTTGGATCCAATAAGTTTCAAAATAAAATATGATCACACATGTGTTGTGTCACATAAGGGCTTTCCAAAATGTCCAAGAACTCCATCAAAATCCATCTGAGCTAGGAGTTATGACAGCTGCAACATGCCTTGCTGCAAACTGTCTTGGCAAGGAAAATTATGCATTAGGGCTCGATTTGATCAATTTATTCAAATTACAAACAAGTTTATCCATCTGCACACCTCAGGGGGAGACCAAGGAGGAACAAACACTGATCCATAAGCCTCCCAAGTCTTTGGAACTACATATAGGTTTGGCACCCCTAAAAGCTAAAGATGCCTCAAGACTCCAATTTTGTTTTGGAGCATTCAATGGATGCTTAGAGGTGGCATGTATCAGAGCAAAGATGAACTCTTCAGTCAAGCCTTATCCTTGAATCAAAGAACCATAGGACTGTGCTCTAATCTCAAGTCAATGGCTAGAGGAGACTTGAGATTCCAAAATGATCCAATTGGCCACAGACCTGTACCAGTTGCTATACACTATTCCTTGCAAAACAAACTTGCTCTACTATAAATAGAGCTCATTTGTGATCAGTTTGAGTACACCAAAGCACCCAAACTGATGCTTTCCTCAAAATCACCTTCTCACTTCCAAAATTGCCTTCTAAAACAAGTCACTATCGGGTTTTGATTTTGAGAATAATTCCAACCAAACCAATCACCCACACACCTCATAAACATCATATAGAAGTGATCCAAACACTTAAACAACATCTGGAACACCAATTTCACAAAATCACCAGCCAATTGTTCAAGTTTTCAACCAAGTTGTAGTTGAGGTGCCATAACCTGTTCCAGTCCATTTCCAATCACTCCAAGCATCCAAACACATTCTATATGGTGTAGGGAAGCTATTCAGATCATCACAACTCATATTTAACACCTCCAACTCAAAAATCAAATGGCTCTTGCTGCCACGACCTTCCAGTAAGCCTAAACTTGGTCATTTCATGATTCATGCATATTTCCTCGCGCAATAATTTTGCCATATGTTCATAATCATGTATGGAGGATTTCACCTCAATTAATTGCTTTGTATGAATCGTGTATCAAAATTCTCAGCCTTCATGCAGAATTTAGGGTTCATGAGGTTTTGTCTTGATTTCTTATTCCATGCTTAAAATAAATGAAATTAAAGACTATAAACATGATCGTGAGGTGAAAACGAGTAGATTGATATGTGGATTGTGTGATTTCATCAAGTATTCAGTGAGATTGAGGGGAAAATGCAAATCTGAAGAAACAGAGGGCGCAGGCAAGAACTTGGTGTTCTTGGCGCCCTTTTTTGAATTTTTAAATATTTGAATTTTTTTGATTTTATTTAATTGATTCAAAAATTAATTTCTCTCTGGTTTTTAATGATTTTGAGTTGATTCTTTTTTTAATAATTCACAAAAATGTTAAAATGTTTTATTTTACAATAATTTCCCAAAAATATTATTTATTTCATATATTTGATATTTTTGCAAAGAATTAATTTTTATTTGTTTTTTAACATTTAAAATATTTTTTCCTTCTTGATTTTCCAAACTTAAATGGTTTCCAATCATTTTGTGGATAAAAACATGATTTGTCAAATATTAATCCAAGATCAAAACTTGTTTTTCACACATATTTGATAATTTTGATAATTTTAATCAAATTTTTATTTAATTAAAATACATTTTGAAATTAATTTAGGGTTTTGATCTTAATCACCCTAAAAAAATCTTTTTCAAACTCTTTGGGCCTCTAATAGAGTGTAAGACCCAACCCCTTTTGAAAACCAAAATAATTTGGGCCTCGGTCATCGTATAAGACCCACTGTGTTTTCAAACCTCGGCGCGATCGCCATTTTTCAAACAAATAATCATCTGGGCCTCTCCTCGAGCTATAAGTCCCATTCCTTTTCTTAAAAAATCTTTTGGGCCTCTTGATAGAGTGTAAGCCCCACCCCTTTGTAAATAATACCTTTTGGGCCTCACACATTGTATAAGTCCCTCTGTATATTTTCAAACGTTCGACGCGATCGTCGCCTTTTTAACAAAATCAACTGGGCTTCTCCTTGAGCTATAAGATCCATCTTTATTCATTTTCAAACTCTTTGGGCCTCTAATAGAGTGTACGACCTAATCCCCTTTTGACCAAAAGTTTTTGGGCCTCAGTCGTTGTATAAGTCCCGATACGATATTCAAAACAACAGTGCCATCACTGTTAAAATTTGGGCCTCTCCCTAAGCTGTAAGCCCCGATCTCTGTTCAAAATACTTTCTCCTTTGATTTTGAATCCAAATGTATAGTTTCTATCAAAACTTTCTTTAATTTCTTTGTTGAACAACTAACAAAATAACATGGAAGCTCTACAACGGGTAAGTGTTTATCCGTTTTCTTTTATATGCTTTCATATACATAACTGCATTGTGGGAAGCTGCGCATGGCTAGTCTTCTTTCATATCCTTTTAAATACTTGTCATATATCAACTGTATATATACTAATATAGTTATTTAGAGTTTTCCCCGGCAACTAGGTCTAGAACTAGGTAAAGCCCTATTGGTCACTCTTAAATACAAACAAAACTAGATCCCCATAGGATTCCATATACAGTCTTCCCTTCTCTTGGGGTTAAACAATTTGGAACAAAGAGAAAGGCAGTATTCTCGGTGAACCTTTTCTCAGACTATCACCCCTAGAAATTGTCAAAGAAATTCTACTCCCCAGAGTTGATCTATTCTCCGTGAATAGCATCTCTTGAGTTTCTTCCAAACCCTCAAACTTTCTTGGAATGATCTCTTCTCTGTGAATTTCATTTCTTGAACTTCTCTTGGTTTGGGGACCCACAGGCTTCCTAAAAGCATCCCCGCCTCCTCTTGGGCTTTGTACAAGGACCCTTCGGCTTCTTAGAAGTTCTCATGCCTTCTCTTGGGCTTAATACAAGGACCCTAACGACCTCTTAAAAGGTATAAGACAAAACTTAGTCATCCTTTGCTAGAGCAGTCTTTCCAGTGTCAAACCTCATGCCACTTTAGGGTGGATTCTCATCCCTTAATGCCCTTGCCCTCTTTTGGGCATCCTACAAAAGATAAAACTCTTCAACACCAGTAGACTTGGACAGTCTAAACCCACTTTGAGTCTCAAAGACATTCTCAAGTTCCTTTCAAACATAGGAAAAAACACCGATCACTCTGGATAAATCTCCAGCAGAAACCCGGTCTCTCTCATGAGAGTTCCCCAGCCTTGGACCTGCCTATGTATCTAATCCTCAGCAGTAAGATAGCCTCCTCTTAGGCTTTGTATAATGATCTTTCCTCAATATAGTCAGCCTCCTCTTGGGCTTTGTACAATGATCCTCCCCCTGCGAAATTAACCTTTTCAGACTCTCTTGTTGAGTCAATCACTTTTCAGACTCTCTTGTTGAGTCAATCACTTTTCAGACTCTCTTGTTGAGTCAATCATTTTTCAGACTTTCTTGTTGAGTCAATCACCTTTCAGTACTCTCTTGTTGAGTATAAAAGACTCTCTTATTGGGTCAATCTCCTTTTAGCCTCAATCTCGGGCTTCATACAAGACATCAAATCACTCTCTTGTTGAGTATAAAAGACTCTCTTGTTGAGTCAATCAACTTTCAGGCTCTCTTGTTGGGTCAATCATCTTTGCAAGACTCTCTTGTTGAGTCAACTCTTTTAGCCTCCGTCTTGGGCTTTGTACAAGACATATAAAAATACTCTCTTGTTGAGACAAACTCATTTCAGCCTCCGTCTTGGGCTTTGTACAAGACACATATGAACCTCCCCAACGGAGTCAAAAATCCCTTTTAGCCTCAATCTTGGCCTTTGTACAAGACAGAAAGAGCATTTTCCCCGAAAAAGTTAAACTGTTAGCCTCCTCTTAGGCTTTGTATAATGATATCCCCAAAGAGTCAGTCTCTTTTAGCCTCAATCTTGGGCTTTGTACAAGACATATATAAACACTCTCTTGTTGAGTCAGTCATCCCTAGCCTCCTCTTAGGCTTTGTATAAGGACTTCCCCAGTAGAGTCAATCAACCTTTTAGCATCAACCTTGTGCTTTGATCAAGGCACATAAAAGTCAACAATCTCTCTTTAGAGATGGCAAATTCCCTCTCAATTACCCTTTTAGCTTCAATCTTGGGCTTTGAACAAGACATAAATACCCTTTTAGCTTCAATCTTGGACTTTGAATTAGACACCAAAACATCTTTTTCCTCCCTTAGAATAGGAGGAACTACGATTGCTCTGATTTCCCTGTTTCGTTTAAACGGAAATACGTAGGCATAAGATTGCGAAATCTTAGCGAGCATACAAATAAAAAACTCTAGGTCCAGTACCTTCATACATCAATCAATTTTTTTTAAATATAGTACCTTTCCAAAAGCCTCATGGACAGTCAAGACACTCTATTCTTAAGCCAAATAACCTAAGAGAGACCCACGATTTTGATAGCATCTGTAAATCAACAGTCATCTGTTTAAACTCAGTATGCAAGCAGGGTTAATTGGAGACATCTATTTCCCTTCCTTAATCAGCTTCACAGGATAAAAAATGAATCGAACTGTAGCACCCCAAAGTGATAGTGATTCGAAACCACATAAACCGCACTACAATAATATACATAATATTTTATAGTTGCTATAATCACTGTACACCTATAAAGTTAAAATTGTCTCCTAGTTTATATTATATAGGAAATACTATCATTTTATAATTTTGATATTTCTAAATAAAAATGGGTTTAACAATAAATTTATATATAAAATTTATAAATCTAAATTTCAAATTAAAATTTATTAAAAAAAATATTTTTACTCGAATGTAATTAAATGTCAAAAATCAATTAGAAAAATTATTTTTACAAGAATGAAACTAAGCATGTAATTAAAATCAATTTTTACATATTCAAAACTAGTTCTAAGTGTTCCATATATTAAAATAAACATAAATTTATTTAGAAAGGAGTATAATAATTTTAAGGTTCTACTATTCTTATATAAATTTTTTTATTTCTATTAACTTTTTATTTATTATATTTGATAAATTTTAACAATACAAAAGAATTTGACTCACATTCTAGTATTAGTAGAAAATGAACACAAGGCTTTATCAAAAGATACAGCTATAACAATTGTGCTTTTATTTGAAACTGCACCAAAAGCAATATTACGTAACCTACACCTCAATCTCATAAGAAGTGTCTAGAATCCCAAAATATTTAGTATACCTTAAAAGTGATATTTTAAAATTCTGCATCAAGAACAATTAATGTATTCTATTGGAAGCGTACGGAAAATAGTCCTTAAATTGAATACAAAAGCTTCGTGAAACAAAGCAAAATTTCTCGAATATATTGATTAATTAAACTTAATCAAACCACACCTAGATCAACGGTACAAGTCCGATTCTTCATGTTTCGGTAGAAATTGCATGCTGCACAAGCCTCCAACCCAGTTTGTGAGCTCATTCGCTTGATTAGTGGACAAACATATTTTAAGAAAATGAAAACATCTTATTGAATAGTTTAATTAACCTTGCAGAAGTCATGTCTTTCGAGCAATAATGGAAAGAGCTTTGGGTGAGGATTGTGAGTGATGGTGAGGATGAAATTCTACAGAGTAAGTTTATGGTGATGATTAATTGTTTTGATTATAATTATTTAATTATGTGGTAATTGTGTGGTTAATGATTCTCAAATCCCGTTTATTTGTAAATCTCTTTGACTTGCTTCATGATTCCCCATTTGGCAACATGTATCCCCTCTTCCGGGTTGTATTGTGGGCTTATTTTTATCACTTTACATTTGATTATTTTATTATATTAACTAATTCCTAACTTAAGATTAAAATTGATCGATTTTTAAAAAGCACAAACTGAACACTTGATCTAACGGCAAGTTGTTCTTTTTTTTTTCAAAATTCTTTCACAATAAAAATGGAATGAAAAAGAATTGAGTGTGTGTAGACCCTTCTCCTTCCTTGATTGTTTGGACACTGCTGTTGAGCTCCATTTTCAAAACCTCGTTTTTGTTGGGTACGAGGAGGAGTATCAACATTGGGTCAAGAGCAACACAAGTGAGAGAGATATCACATATTCACCAAAACCTTAAAGTGATAGGTGTGTGAGTTCTCCCACTTATAAATGCTTAACTCTTCACATTTATAACCAATGTGGGACTCCAACTCACACTTGACATATTATTCTCAACAATTTTTTTTTTTATCAAAACACGATAATCAATTGAATTAAGTTGGTTCCCCTATAGAAGAAAAAGGATCGAGTGAAAGTAGACCTTCTCCTTCTCCGATTATTTGGACACTGCTGTAGAGCTCTTTGTGCGAATAATTGTCTTCTGTTAACGAACCTTGACTTAATTTGCCATACATTTTTCATAATAATTTAGAAGAAAAAGGATTGATAAAGTGTAAACCTTCTCCTTTCCCGAGTGTTTGAACACTGTTGTAGAGCTTCTTGTCTGAATACTCATCTTCAGACTGAAAACAATCTCAACACATCAAACTCTATTTTTCCTTAGGGTAAATGTCAAGGTCCAATCGAAAGACTCTCATACCATCTTAAAATTTTGGGTTGGATCTACCTGATCATCCATTCAAACCCGACTTGTAAACACAACACATGTCATATCTCTAAGCAATGTAGGACTAAATCCACCCCTTCAAACCCAATACAATGAAGGTGTTGGAGGCTGTAATGAAGGCAAGCCAGATGGCGCAATTAAGCCAACTAGGGGCGGACCATAATTAAGGCTAAAATTCCAACACTGATGACGTGACTCGATTGTTGATCTTGTTGGCTGATCAGAACTTGAAGTGGGCCAAAGATGACGTTTGTGATGCTGAGTGTGAAAGGTGAGGAGGGGGTGTACCTATAAGGCACTCCGATGCTAAAGTAAGAATCAGACGAGAGAGAAAGGGCAAGTACAAAGTATGTACTTCGTAGTGTGATTTGGAATACCTGACCCGCTCAAATGAGAGGGTTTTTATAGTGCCCCCAGCGCGTGGCCAACGGTCCCTATTTTCGAGGCGAGATAATTGTTTCCCGATGAATAGGTAACTGCTAGAAACTAGCCGTTGGGACGGGCAAAGGTGCTCAAAACTAGCCGTTGCCCCGGGCAGAGGCTCAGTCGCGGGCACGAGCATCGTGACTGTTTCTGGATGGTGGAACCGTGTGTAACGGGCAGGAACTACCGAGGAGGAGCAAATGACCCTTGGGGTCATCCGACCATATTTGCCCGATAGAGGGTAAGAAAGGTAAATGCTGCCCCAATTTGGCTGGACTTAGGCAATTGGGTCGTTCTGGTAGCAGAAGTGGATTGGGCCTAGCCTAGCCATTGGGCCATTCCAGAACAGGAACCCCCCAAGTCGTTGCGCCCGAGCATGGGAGTGATGACTTAAGAGCGGTTCGCAGTCCCGGGGAGGTCTATAAATGGTCGTCGCTTATCAACGAGATGAGGTTGTTCGGTGATGCCCGAGGGAGTAGGTGAAGGCGTGGGGCGTGCTGTCATACCCTAAATTTTGACCACTAAGATTTCCCATCATTGTGTAAATCATCATCACAATATGGATGAACCATCATGCCTCTCATCAGTCTCCCCAAAGATGGGTGAGCATTCACCACAAAGAATAATTAAGGTTTCAAGCCCTCTCTGAGCTTTAGACAAAGGATCAATCAAGGAATGACATGATCTTCAACTTGTCTAAACCTCTCAAACATCCAAAATGGATCAAGAGGACTCCCACAACAAGGATTAGGCACAAGGTCGCAACATTCCAAGTGGATTAAACCTCAAGATCGTCAATGTCACCAAATTAGGGTTTTGGTCGACCAGGACCTCCAGATGGAAATTTTTCTTTGGGCATGAGCCAATGCTTCAAAGCATAACCTAAGATACTCCAAGGGACCTCATGGGCCTAATCATCAAGTCAATTTAACCACAGGGAATGCATTCACTAAAAATCAGGAATTCGGGTTTCTTGACCTAATTCACCCCTAAGTTGACTTTTGGGACAAATTATGAGCCAAGACCTCAAGACATGATTTGAGGGTCTCTAACACACTATGTTGATCCATTTGCAACAATGGATTGATCTCAGAAGCTTGATCTACAAGTTTCAATTTCATTTGGACCACAGTTAGTGTTTTGAGGGAAAAAGTCAACTGTGCCTTTGACTTTTGACCAGGACATGCTCCCAAACCCTAGGACATGATTCAATACACCCTATAACACCTATGAAATCAATCCATCAAGTTTGATTTAGGTCAAGGACTTGAGTTCATAGAGGATCGCACAGTTTGGAATTCATCTGATAAAAAAGTCAACTGTGCCCAAAAGTCAAAGTTTGACTTTTTGATTTTTTGATCAATTATGGTTCCCTAACCTTAAAATGATGTTAATGTGTGATTTGAATCAACATCCATCAAGAAAAATCAAAGAAAATGGGATAACTTGTAAAAGGGGGTAACCATAAAAACTTAGAAATTTTCTAAGTTATGGAACAAAGTGGCTAGGGTACCAACTTCCAAGGATCATAACTTGAGATCCAAGCAACCATTTTGGCTGATCTAAAGATGGATTTGTAGCTCTCATGGCATACTACAAAAGCTTCAACTACACCTCATCCCAATTCTCCATGGATTTTAAGTTATGGAATGACAAAAATCACAAAAAGTGGAAATGTCACTTTTTTCCCAACACTTAGTGAAATTTTCACTAAGTCAGAATCTGGTTCACTTTTTTCCAAATGTAGGGGCATTTTTCACTTGGATCCAAAAAGTGTCAAGACAAACTATGATCACACATATGTTGTATCATATGAGAGCTTTCCAAAATGGCCAAGAACCCCGTGAAACTCCACTTAAACCATGAGATATGACAATGGCAATGTGCCTTGCTGCAAACTGTAATGGCAAGACAGATTTGGGCATTTTGTTCGATTTGAGCAATTCTTGCAAATGACAAACAAGTTTATCCATCTGAACACCTCAGGGGGAGACTAAGGAGGGACAAACACTAACCCATCAGCCTCCCAAGTCCAAGATTCCCAAAGTAGCATGCCAACCCTAAAATGCCTAATGAGGGGACAAGTCTCCAATTTTGTTATGGAGCCTTCAATGGATGCGCCAAGGTGGCATGAACTGAGCAATTTCTAACTGAATGAGTCAAGGATAAGATCTGAACCAAAGAACCATAGGCTTGTGCTCTAACCTCTAGTCAATGGCAAGAGGAGACTTGGATTCCTATTGATCAACATTGGCCAAACCTCTGCTGTAGTTGCCATTCCCTATTCCTTGCAAAACAAACTTGCTCTACTATAAATAGAGCTTATTTGTGCTCAGTTTAAGTACACCAAAGCCATCAAACAGATGTTTTCCTCAAAATCACCTTCTCACTTCCAAATTTGCCTTCCAAAGCAAGTCACTATCAGGTTTTGAGTTTGAAAGGTATTTCAACCAAACCAATCACACACACACACACACACACACACACACACCTCATAAACATCATATAGAAGTGATCCAAACACTTAAACAACAACTGTAACTCTGATTTCTCAGAATCCCCAGCCAGTTGCTCAAGGTTTTAACCAAGTTGCAGCTGAGATGCCATGAAGTGATCCAGCCATTTCCAATCAAGTCCAAGCATTCAAAAACACTCCATATGGTGTAGGGAAACTGTTCAGATCATCACAACACATCTGTAACATCTCCAACTCAAAAATCACACTGCTCTTGCTGTCACGACCTTCAAGTAAGCCTAAACTTGGTCATCTCTTAATCTATGCATATTTCCTCGCACAATACTTTTGCCAAATGTTCATAATCATGCATAGAATGTTTCCCCTCAATTATTTGCTTTGTTTGAATCGTGTATCAAAATTCTTAGCCTTCATGCAAATTTTAGGGTTCTTGAGGTTTTGTCTTGATTTCTTATTCCATGCTTAAAATAAATGCAATTAAAGACCATAAACATGATCGTGAGGTGAAAACGAGCAAATTGATATGTGGATTGTATGATTTCATCAAGTATTTAGTGAGATTGGATAGAAAATGTAAATCAGGCCAAACTCAGAACACGAGCGTGTTCTTGCCATGTTCTTGGCGCCTTTTTCACAAATTTGAATATTTGAATTTTGTGATTTTATTTAATTGATTCAAAAATTAATTTCTATCTGAGTTTTAATGATTTTGAGTTGATTCTTTTTTTAATAATTCACAAAAATGTTAAAATATTTTAGTTTACCAAAAAATCCCAAAAATATTATTTATTTCATATATTTGATATTTTTGCAAAGAATTAATGTTTTATTTGTTTTTAACATTTGAAATATTTTTTCCCCTTTGATTTTCCAAATTTAATTAGTTTCCTATCATTTTGTAGATATAAACATGATTTTTGAAACATTGATCCAAGATCACCGCTCATTTTTCACATGTTTTCATCACTTTTTATTAATTTTTTTAACAAAATTAATACCTTTTTAAAAAAAATTAGGGTTTTTATTAATTCAACTCTCATCAATCATTTTAAAACTCTTTGAGCCTCTTGGTAGAGTGTAAGACCCAATTCTTTTGTAAATAAACCTTATAGGGCTTCACACATTGTATAAGTCCCTCTGTATATTTTCAAAAGTACGGCGCGGTCGTCGCCTTTGTAACGAAACCAATTGGGCTTCTCCTTGAGCTATAAGACCCATCTCTATTCATTTTCAAACTTTTTGGGCCTCTAATAGAGTGTAAGACCCAATCCCTTTTTAACCAAAACCATGTTGGGCCTCAGATACTGTACAAGTCCCTCTGCGTTAAAAAAATCTCGGCGCGATCTCCAGCTTAAAAACAATTGGGCCTACCCTCGTGTTATAAGCCCCATTTATTTTCTTTAAATTTCTTTGGGCCTCTAATAGAGTGTAAGACCCATCCCCTTGTACATAAAAACTTTTTGGGCCTCACATATTGTATAAGTCCCTCTGTACAGTTTTCAAAACAACGGTGCGACCATCGTTAAAACTTGGGCCTCTCCTTGAGCTGTAAGCGCCAACAATCTTTTCAAAGTACTTTCTCCTTTGATTTTGAATACAATATTGTTATCAAAACTTTCTTTGTTGAACAACTAACAAAACAACATGAAAGCTCTACAACGGGTAAGTGTTTATCCGCTTTCATTTATCGCTTTCATATGTATATAACTGTATTGTGGGACTGTTTCATTGTAAGTCTTCTTTCACATCCTCTTATATACTTGTCATATATCCAATGTGTAATACTAGTATAGTTATTTAGAGTTTTCCCCGGCAACTACGTCTAGCACTAGATAAAGCCTTGTTGGTCACTCTTAAATACAAACAAAACTAGATCCCCCGTAGGATTCCAGATACAGTCTTCCCTTCTCTTGGGGTTAAAAAATACGGAACAAAGAGAAAGGTAGTATTCTCGGTGAACCTTTTCTCAAACCGTCACCCTTAGAAATTGTCAAAGGAACTCTACTCCCCAGAGTTGATCTATTCTTCGTGAATAGCATCTCTTGAGTTTCTTCCAAATTTTGAACTTTCCTGGAATGATCTCTTCTCTGTGAATTGCATTTCTTGAACTTCTCGTGGTTTGGGGACCCACATGCTTTCTAAAAGCATCCCTGCTTCCTCTTGGGCGTTGTACAAGGACCCTTCGGCTTCTTAGAAGTTCTCATGCCTTCTCTTGGGCTTAATACAAGGACCCTGACGACCTCTTAAAGGTATAAGACAAAACTTAGTCATCCTTTGCTAGAGCAGTCTTTCCAGCGTCAAAACTCCGACCATTCTAGGGTTGATACTCATCCCTTAATGCCCGTGCCTCCTCTTGGGCATTGTACAAAAGACAAAATTCTAGACTCGGACAGTCTAAACCCCCTTGAGTCTCAAAGACATTCTCAAGTTCCTTTTAAACATAGAAAAAAACACTGATCACTCTGAAACCCAGTCTCTCTCATGAGAGTTCCCCACCCCTGGGTCTGCCTATGGATCTAATCCTTAGCAGTAAGATAGCTTCCTCTTGGGCTTTGTACAATGACTCTCCCCAGCGGAGCTAACCTTTTCAGACTCTCTTGTTGAGTCAGTCTTCCTTTTAGCCTCCGTCTTGGGCTTGGTCAAGACATACAAAACCCACTCTCTTGTTGAGTATAAAGGATTCTCTTGTTGAGTTAACCTTTTGCCTCCGTCTTGGGCTTCATACAAGACACATATAAAACACTCTCTTGTTGAGTATAAAAGCCTCTCTTGTTGAGTCGATCTCCTTTTAGCCTCTATCTCGGGCTTCGTGCGAGACAACAAAACACTCTCTTGTTGAGTATAAAAGACTCTCTTGTTGTGTCAATCACATGTTCAAGACTCTCTTGTTGAGTCAACCTTTTTAGCCTCCGTCTTGGACTTTGTACAGGATAGATAAAAGTACTCTCTTGTTGAGTCAAACCTTTTCAGCCTCCATCTTGGGCTTTATACACGATACATTCTCCCCAACGGAGTCAAAATCCCTTCTAGCCTCAATCTTGGACGTTGTACAAGACAAAAAGAACGTTTGCCCCAGAAAAGTCAAACTTCCTGCCTCCTCTTAGGCTTCGTATAAGGAAACTTCGGTTGAGTCAGTCAACCTTTGAGCATCAAATTTGTGCCTTGCTCACAGCGTACAAACATCAACAACTCCTCTTTAGAGATGACAAATTCTCTCTCATCCAAAACCCTTTAGCTTCACATCTTGGGCTTTAAACAAGATACAACCCACCTTTAGCTTCATGTCTTGGGCTTTGAACAAGACACCAAAATAACATTTTTCCTCCCATAGAATAGGAGGAACTACGATCGCTCTGATTTCCCTGTTTCGGGAATACGTAGGCATAAGATTGCAAAAATCTTAGCGAGCATACTAACCAAAAAAACCAAAATTCAGTACCTTCAAAAGCATCAGATCTAACACCTTACCAGAAACCTAGCCCATAGTCTAGACCTTGTTTTTAAGTAAATAACCCTAAAGAAGAACCCCCTATTTTGATAGCATCTGTAAACCAACAGTTTTGACTGTTTAAACTCAGTTTGCAAGCAGGGTTAATTGGAGACATCTATTTCCCTTCCTTAATCAACTCAACAGGATAAAAAATGAATCGAACTGTAGTACCCAAGCGATAGTGATTCGAAACCACAAAAACCGCGCTACACGTGCCTGGCGTACGGGGAGCCCAACGATTGATGTGATATGAAGAGGTGGGATGCCACGTGTGCCTCGAGCCATGTGTTGTATTAAATGCATCATGATGGCTAGGCTAGGGCTGTGATGATATCTATAGCTGCGCATGCTCATGCGCGTGCCCTCAGAACTCCTATAAATAGAGGGAAAAGCTGCTCATTTGCACCTTTCGCTTCTCTCTCCTCCTTCGCCTTCTGATCCGAGTTCTTTCGTTTGCTGTCGTTCAAGCCATCGTCAGCCACCTTCCAGCCGCCATATCAGCTCCGACCAGAGACTTCGACCCTCTAATACTTCCCTGACCACGTAAGTTGCTCAACTTTGTCTTTGTCTTAGGCTTTTTCCTTATAGTTCTCTTAGAATGCATGTGGTTAGGGTGAAGGTAGTGTAGTATCAGTTTCCGGCGTCTGTTGGTGGCAGATGGTGGTTGGCCACTTTTTGCCGCTCTCTTAGTCGCCGGAATCTTAGGAGCTTAAGGGTTTAGGTCGTTTCTGACATCGTTGCAATGACGGGCTCATTTATCGCCGGTGGAGCTCATGAACTTTCTGGTGTATCTATGGGTTTTCTGGCAGATTCATGAGTTTTCTGGTAGGCCTTCAAACGGTTTTTGGGTAGCGATCCAGGGAGGATCTCCTCGCGCGCATTGAAGGGTTACCCGGGCATCTCCTTGCGCCATGACTGTGCCATTTGAGTTGGGCTTAGGTCGGGGAAATCGTCCTCAGGCCTTTGCGCGCCCTTTCACTTAACTAGCGGTGGAAGGGTGGATTTGATTTGGTCATCAAATTCACTTTTGTCCTCTTCTGTTTAGGTGAAGGAGATGGCTCGTGAAACTGAATAGGAAATTCTCATAGAGTCGTCTAAGGAGAGCTCCTCAAAAAGTAGTGACACAGAAGTTACGGCCACTCCCAGCGATGCCGGCGAGACTCCGCTTGAGAGGACTTCTGCAGAGGAGTGGATAGTGGCAGAATCTGCGGAGCATGCCTTTGTTTTTGCTTTGTATCCCGGGGATGCCTTCACGACCGTGGGGGATGAAGGGGAATAAAAAGTTCATTTTCCTGGAGAAGATGACCGAATCTGCACGGACTACGGGGAGAGGTTCCCGATGTATGAGTATGTCTTCAAAGATATTGGGCTGAGGCTACCCTTCACTGATTTCCAGAGGTCTGTCTTCGTGCATTTAGACCTGGCCCCGTCACAACTGCATCCCAACTCCTTGGCCTTTATCCGGGCGTTCGAGTTGACGTGTGAGTTCCTGAAGATATGATTTACTCTCCCTTTGTTCTTTACCATCTTCCATCTCCAACGACAAGTCTCGGGGAAGAAGTTTGATTGGGTCTCGTTGAAGCATACCATAAGGACTTTTAAGGAGATATTTTACATTATCGATCCTGTGTCAAAGAAGGCCCAGGACTCTACGTACATCTTGGAGGTGTTGACAGATGAAAATGGGGAGGATCTTTATGACGAGCAGGGAAAAGTAGTGGCGGAGAGGTTGCTGAAGCCCCCCTTCTGCTGGAGTGGGTCTCATTTTTCCCAGGGAACTGACCAGTATCTTGCCTAGCCAGAGATGTTGGATGACGATGACAAAGCCGACTATGTGGCGCTAGTGAATTTTGTCAATAGTTTTATCCCTGCCCAGTGTTGGACTAAGAGCGGGGATCCGATCTTTGAGGAAGATGGTGGGCAGAAAGTGGAGAGCCGTTACATTAACACGAAGGAGCTCCTTGAGTACAGGACTCATGATGATGCTCTTAAACTTCTGGGTAGTCTTTATCTCTTAGCTTGTATAGATTATTATTTTCCCCGTTTGCTAACGTGCCCGTTATGTTTTTGCAGGTGAAATACCTTCAGGGCACGAACGGATGGTAAAAAATGCCCAGGCAAAGGGCAAGGGTGACGCGGCCAACACGAAGAGTCAGCTCGGCCAATGATTGCCACCTCCACAAACGGGGTTGTGGACCTCCTCGTCGACTCCGTCACCTGTCCAGAACTCTCCAGTGCCTGCAAACTCGAGGCTCAAATGCTTCCGGCTGACTGAGACGGTGGACTTCAGCCAGGCAGGGGAGAAGAGCAGGTTCGAGCTTCCCTCGTGCCTTCATTGCAAAAGGTTCTTCGAACGCTCCTCATTGACGGCTCCTCAAGCGGAGTCTCTGAAGCTCGAGGGAATGGACCACTCGAGTAAGAGGGCGATGCTGGCGCAAGATGCTTCTGCCTTGATTAGGGTCCTGGAGATGACGGCGGTCTACATCGAGGAAGACTCCCCTCATGAGTCTGAGCTGAAGAAGGCCCAGACCGTAATATCGGCCCTGGAGGAGAAGGTGAAGAAGGCTAAGAAGGAGGCTAAGGCTGGCGAGGAGGCGAGGAAAAAGTCACAGGAGGAGCTGACCAAGATTCAAGGGGAGAAAGACACCCTGGCCACGGAGAAGAAAGCCGTAGAGGATTTGGGTCGAGCAAATGAGGTCTGCTGCTGCCCCTGCTGAAGATGAACACGAGAATATGAAGGAGCTGAAGACTTGGGCTGAGTTGGTTGCCTGTATCGTGCAGGCGGAGGATGACGTCGAATCCATTGTTAGATGTCAAACATGCCTTATATTTCTCTCATATACTTTGCATTTTTCAACTCTTTTACGTTGAATTGTTGGAATTCATTCTTGAAAGTTGTCATTATTCAAATATTGTGAAAATGCCTTTGGTACTTGTAATTTGTGTTTTATTGCGCAGAAAAAGGCATTAAGTCATCAAGGAGTAAGACACAAGACAATTGATTTAAGTTGCCAAAGGAAGTGAAGAAGCATTAGTAAGTTCGCTAGGCGAACTTGCTAGCGAATGTTCGCTGGGAGAACATCTGGCGAAGTTCCAGCGAATGCTCCCAGACTTGTGGCAGTAAGAAAAGACACCTAAGTTCGCTGTGCAAACATACCAGCGAATGTTCGCTGTGGCAACGCTCCAGCGAAGACCTGGCGAAGCAACTCAGAGAAGAGGCAGTAGCTAAAGGGACCTAAATTCACTGTGCGAACTTGTAGGCGAATAGTTCGCAAGGCGAATAATCATTCGCACTGCGAACTTCTGAAATATCTCAGAGGCGGTTTAACTGTGCAGAGGCACATCAGGTGCCTATTTTGCTATTTTCTAGGCGAATGAAAAGTTCGCAGTGCGAACATGACCGATTTTAAGTGATGTATTTAAGCACTTTTGGTCATTTTTGGGGATCATAACCTATTTTCACACACCATAACCTAGTTTTCTGAGTTTTCATCATCCAAGAGTGAGATTTCACATAGAGAAGCTAGATTTGCATCCAATCTCGATTATTTGATGTGGATGTTTTTTCATCTCCTCCCGATACTTGTGAAGCAAGGTACCATGTCAATGGGTAGCTAAACCCGTTTTGTGTCAAGATTAGAGGTAGATAATCCTTTCTTTTGTATGTATTGATCTTGATAAATAGTTTGTGAACATTGTTGATGATTAATATATGGTGAAAAACTTTGTTTGTATGATTTATACTTTATTTTGGTTCATGATTGAGAAATATGTTCCAAGACTTGACCTATGTTTTAATCCATCAACAATCATGAGGCTAGAGATAGTTTTGAGAGTTAGTGTTCATAAATATTGACCTTTTAATGTTATCATATTGATAGTTAGAGTGAGAGATCATCTAAGGATCAATATGGTAAAAATCACAACATGTGTTAGAGATAAACATGTTGAGAGGATATGTGATTATATTCATTGTTAACAAGTTCACATACTTTATTGAGTAAATACGTATGAAATGGGTTATTGAACCCTAATCTTGGCATGCTTTTACCAAACGCTTTAAAACCAATTTCCTTTATCGCTGTTATTAACTTTTCATGCAAACTTTCTGTTACCAATCAAACAAACTCTTTGTTACCTTAAGTTTAAAACGATTCCAACTGTAGAACGGCGGTAATATCGCACAATCCCTGCGGATACAATAACAAAAACACCCACTGAAATACTTTTCAAAAAAAATGGCGCCGTTGCCTGGGATTGTTGTTTGATATTGTAAGCATTGCAATAGTTGTTAAGTTTTAAGCTTTTATAACTTTTTCTTGATCTTCTTAATTTGTTTGGTTAAGTTTTGCAGACTCTGTTTATGCGAGGAAAGTTACCTACAGATCAACTTCTTTTCGATCCTGAGATTGAGAGAACTGCGCGTAAGTTGAATAGCAAAACTAGACGGAGGAGGCAACTTGCCAAAGAAAGACGAGAGAGAGGAGAAAGTTATATTTCTACAGCAACACCACAGTTTACGCCAACCATGGTAGCACCACCTCCACCACCACCTACTTCAACGCCATGCACTAACAGTCCAAGGCACACAGCCCAGTTTGCACGCAATGCCCATAACGTGAGGCACTCTGAGATAAAGACCGACATCCTTGCTCTTCTATACCAAAATCCATTCACCGGTATGGATCAAGAGGATCCCTTCACTCATCTTACAAAATTTTACAAAATTGCGGGTTCAACTGGAGCGCCTGAGGCTGAAGAGGAGTCATTGTTCAAGAGACTCTTTCCTCATTCCTTAATAGGGAAGGTGAAGGAATGGTACCTTGATCAATCGACTGTGATTATGACGGATTGGAATGTGTTGGAAGAAAAATTCTTAGAACGATTTTTTCCACATAATCGTTTTATGGAAGCAAAAATGACAATCGCGGTTTTCTGACAAGGTGGAAATGAATCCCTCAACGAATCTTGGGAGAGATTCAAATCCATGTTAAGAAAGTGTAAGGGACATGGTTTTGATGAACTTACGCAAGTGCATATTTTCAGAAATGGTCTCCAACCGGTTCACAAGAACTTGTTGGATGCTACTTCGGGCGGTTCTTTAATGTCGAAAAGCGTCGAAGAAGCAATTTCTATCATCGATAAGATGACACTTAATGATCATCAAGGGAGTCATAATCGTGTTACACCGCAAAAGAAACCGGGGATGCTTGAATTGGGGACTAACGATGTTATTTTTGCTCAAAATAAATTGCTATCCCAACAAGTGGAATTATTGACTCAACAAATGTCAAAGCTTCCACAACAAGTAAAAGAATTGCAAGATTTTCCAAGCAAGAATGTGCAAATAGCCGTATGTGAACTATGCAAAGGAGATCACCCCACCGGCTATTGTCCTCCGGAGAATGAAGAAGCAAATTACATGGCAAATCAAAATCAACAACAGGGTTATCAAGGAAGACAACAACCTTATCAAAACAACTCTCAATAACCTTATCAAAACCCTCAGGGATACCAACAAAGAGGGAATTATCAAAATCAACAAGGCTACTATCAAAATCCTTATCAACCGACACAACCTCGAGGTGGAAATTCAAAGTTAAAGGAAAATCTCAATCAATTCATTCAAATGTCAATGGCCAACCAAAAGATTAATGAGGCATCAATAAAAAAATCTTGAAAACCAAGTTGGGAAACTTGCAAAACAATTAGCCGATCAACAACCGGTGCCATCTTTTTCCGCAAACACTCAAACCAATCCGAAGGAACATTGCAAAGCCATTGTGACTAGGAGTGGAAGAGAGTTGGGTGGAGGAGAAAAAAATGAGAAAAATGTTGATGTGAGAAATGATGAGATTGCGGAGGAAGAAAAAAATAATGAGGTGGAAGTTGAAAAGAATGATGAGATAGAAGTTGAGATGAATGATGGAGAGAGGTTAGTTGAAAATGAGAACCATGAGGGAGAAAAGATAGAAGAAAAAAAGAGAAGAGTCAAAAAGGGGAAGGAGAAAGTGAATCCTATTCCTATTTAAAATCTACCTTACCCTCATGTGCCCTCCAAGAAAGACAATGTTAGGCATTACACTCATTTCATGGACATATTTCGACAGTTGCAAATCAACATTCTGTTTTCCGAAGTGCTTGAACAAATGCCCAAATACGCTAAGTTCATGAAAGATATGCTTACCAAAAAGCAAAGATATTCGGAGGCGGAAACAATTATCCTAGATGCAAGTTGTAGTATAATCATTCAAAGAACTTTATCGAAGAAGGAAGCCGATCTGGGGAGTGTTACTTTTCTGGTTACAATTGGTGATGTTTATGTTGGCAAAGGCTTAATTGATTTGGGCTCAAGCATCAACTTAATTCCATTGTCTATTGTGAAGAGGCTTAGGAACATTGAAATGAAAGCAATTCGAATGACATTACAATTGGTCAACAAATCTACAACTCATCCTCATGGATTAGCTCAAGATGTGTTAGTTAAGGTGGATAAATTCTTCTTTCCGGTTGAATTTGTTGTGATTAATATGGAGGAAGATGAAGATGCTCCATTGATCCTTGGACGCCCTTTTATGAAGACCACTCGAATGATGATTGATGTTGACGACGGCCTTATAAAAGTGAGAGTTCAAAATGAAGAGGTGTGCTTTAATCTTTTTGAAGCAATGAAGCATTCCAAAGATAAGCATGATAGTTTTCATATTAATGCAACGGATGAAGCTATAATGGAAGTCTCAAAGCAAGTTCACATAACATCTCCCTTGGAAAATGCTCTTGGTGACTCATTTGAAATACTTACCAAAGAGGAAGAAAGGGAACTTGAAGAATGCTTGAAGAAACTTGAATCCTTGAAAGAATTTCAACCATGGGAAAGTGAAATGGAAGTGTTGATTAGTAATAGGACCTAAAATCAATGTAGAATCAATTTTAGGACTGGTTTGGAGTGAAAACTAGTGGAATTCGTAGCAGAATATAGTCTGGTGTGGAAAATGGTAAATTGCGTAATGGATCTGGCCATACACGTATGAGGGGTGTTGATACGCGTAAGGCTAGCAGGAGAAGGAGTCATTACGCGTAAGGGGAGGCCAAGAGGAAGAATTGACACGACCCTCTGCCTATACGCGTAAGGGTACGCGTATGGTGGCAAGGCAATACGCGTACGGGAGTAGCCGTACGCGTAAGCAGATCTGGAAGTTGGATTTTGGAGGAAAAATGGGTCTCTGCCCATACGCGTATGAAGCTGGTCAGTACGCGTATGGTGGGGCGAGGCAGGACGCCTTACGTGTCTGGTAGGCGCAGGAAGGGCGAGGGAGCTGGTCATTACGCGTATGACCCAGGTCAATATGCGTATGGACAGCGTGAGTGCAGAAATTCCCCGTTTTACGATTTCTTTCCCGTTTTCGCATCGGAATTGGTTTCTCTTGGATTGATAGGTTGAGGGTAGATGCCAGATGTTGAGGGATGTAACAATGGTTATTAAATTAATTAATTTAATATTTTTTGGAGGATTAATTAATAATTAAGTGGGTTAGGTGATGTGAAATAATCTTATGGTGTTGGATGATGATAGTATGTTTGATGGTGTGATCAGGAGGATCGTGAGCATGTATCTATGTTATAATACATGTGTCTTAATATGCATTATGTGTCATGCATTTCATGGTGATGGTGGGATGAATCATTGCTCAGGAGAAGTGTATGTGATTCATCCGTACTCCGATATGGAGAATGGTGGGGATAGATCATTGCCAAGTAGAGGTGTATGTGATCTATCCGGGTTCGATTGAATGAACCGTGTTATTGGTACCACATGCATTGTGTCTGTTTCGTGTCGCATTACATTTGTTATTTGTTGATTGATGGTGATTAGATATGACAGTAGGTCGTGATTGCATGCTGTTGATTTCTGTGAGATGCTACTTCTTATATGTATTATTCACCTTTTTATATTGAATGTAGTTCTCACCCCTTTGTTGTTGTTGTGTCTGTGTTTCTTCAGAAGTACAGATAATCCAGGTACTTAGGTTGCTGGAGTGCGTGTTGCTTGTTCGAGTCGTAGGAGTCGCTCTGATACGTAACACGGGATATTTTGGGGATTTTAAATCATTCTTTATTTGACATTCTTTCATTTTGTTACGTATCTTGTTTTTGATGAATTTATGGTGAACCACGATTTTATGTGGGATTTTCTATGTTGTTGGCATGTGGCCGTGAAATGAATAAATAAATTATTTCCGCTGTTTATTTCATTTAATAAAAGGAGTTTTGAAGTTGGTTTTATAAATGTGGCATCCTACTTTATTGTTGGTGCAAAACTCTGATTATTTCATAGAATTATGTTTATTTTTCATAAATGGGAAAGTGGGGTGTTACAATTGGTATCAGAGCAGGTCGGTCCGTCCGGCCAGGTGTTATAGTCGAGTCTGTCCTTAGAATAGGAGTTGATTTGGTGTTTTGACCTTATGATTGATTGTTGAACAGTATGGCAGGAAGGAATGATGCTGCTCTTGCTGCTGCTATGCAAGCCATGGCACAAGCTGCAGAGAACGCCAATCAGGCTGGAGGTCCTCAGTTTCGTGACTTAGCACAGTTCCAGAGCAACAAGCCGCCTACTTATGAGGGAGGTATCTTGGATCCAGAGGCTGCACAGAAATGGCTGAAGGCTGTGGAGAAGATCTTCAGGACCATGGAATGCAGTGATGCTTAGAAGGTACGGTTTGGTACGCATATGCTGGAAGGAGAGGCTGTGGCTTGGTGGGACAATAGTCGTCAGAGATTGGAAGCTGCAGGTACTGAGATTACTTGGGCGGTGTTTCAAGCTGAGTTTCTGGAAAAGTATTTTCCGGAAGACATTCGTAGTGCAAAGGAGGTTGAATTTCTGGAGCTGAAGCAGGGTGATAAGACTGTTGCTGTGTATGCCGCTAAGTTTGAGGATCTAGGTCAGTATTGTGCTCATTACAATACTGAAGAAGCTATGACTTCGAAGTGTTTGAAGTTTGAGAACGGGCTGCGTCCCGAGATCAAATTGGGTATTGCTTTTCAGAAGATAAGAAACTATCTATAGCTGGTAAGCAGAAGCAGAATCTATGACAATGATAACAGAGCCAGAATTGCTCATTACAAGGCTGTGAATGAGAAGAAAGGTAAGCAGAGATTTGGAGGTACTCCTCACAGTGCTCCAGCTGATAAGGGGAAACAGAAAATCGATTGGGGGAAGAAACCAAAGGAGAAACGAGCAGGTGCTGATACTCTCAAATGCTTCAGATGTGGTGGTGCGGGTCACCGTGCTAACAATGGTCAGAATGAGGTGAAGAAGTGTTTTAAATGTGGCAAAGCAGGTCATGTTATAGCTGATTGCAGAGCCACTATGCCTACTTGTTATAATTGTGGAGAGAAGGGTCACATCAGCACTCACTGTGAGAAGCCGAAGAAGTCTCAGGCGTCTCAAACTGGTGGGAAAGTGTTTGCCTTGGTGGGAGCCCAATCCACTGAGGAGGAGCGTTCCATCAAAGGTACTTGCTTTATTAATGATATTCCTTTGATTGCTATCATTGACACGGGTGCAACGCACTCATTTATTTATGTTGACTGTGTGAAGAGATTAGGGATTGTGCCATCTACTCTAGAGTAGAGGACGACGATTAAAACTCTATCTATTGGTTCCGTGGTTACTTCTTTGGTGTGTTTGAAGTGTCCACTGACCATGTTTGGTAGAGATTTCAGAGTGGACTTGATTTGTTTGCCACTCGGTAATCTTGATGTTATTTTGGGAATGAACTGGTTGGAGTTCAACTGGGTGTATATTGATTGCTTCAGGAAGACGTTACTGTTTCTTACTCCTGAAGAGGGAGCATTAGCAGATTCGCTATCTAGCAAGGAGTTGAGGGCGTTGTTGGAGGATGAAGCGAAGCTGTTTGCAGTGTTTACCTTGTTATCTGTTGAAGGCAAGGCTTCAGTTAATGAATTACCAGTAGTGAATGAATTTCCTGAAGTGTTTCCAGATGACATCACAGAATTGCCTCCGACAAGGGAAGTTGAATTCACTATTGATCTTGTACCGGGTACCAGACCTATCTCTATGGCACCGTACAGGATGTCTGCATCAGAATTGGCAGAGTTGAAATCTCAGGTCGGGGAATTGCTCGATAAGAAGTTTATTAGACCAAGTGTGTCACCGTGGGGAGCTCTAGTGTTGTTGGTGAAAATGAAGGATGGTAGTATGCGTCTGTGCATTGATTACCGTCAGTTGAATAAAGTGACCATTAAGAATAAGTATCCACTTTCGAGGATTGATGACTTAATGGATCAGCTGGTAGGGGCTCGTGTTTTCAGCAAAATTGATCTGAGGTCAGGTTACCATCAGATTAGAGTAAAGGAAGGTGATATTCAGAAGACTGCTTTCAGAACTCGCTACAGACATTACGAATATGCAGTGATGCCTTTCGGAGTGTCTAATGCGCCGGGTGTATTTATGGAATATATGAATCATATTTTCCACTCTTATCTGGATCAGTTTATCGTGGTATTTATTGATGATATATTGATTTATTCTAAGTCTGACGAAGAACATGCATGTCACTTGAGAATTGCATTGCAGGTGTTGAAAGATAATAAATTGTTTGCAAAGTTCTTGAAGTGTGAGTTCTGGTTGAAGACTGTGAGTTTCTTGGGTCATGTTATTTCTGGTGATGGTATAGCGGTGGATCCATCTAAAGTAAGTGCAGTACTTCAGTGGGAAACTCCGAAGACAACAACGGAGATTAGAAGCTTTTTGGGTCTGGCAGGTTAATATAGAAGGTTCATTGAAGGATTTTCTAAATTGGCATTGCCCTTGACTCAGCTAACCAGGAAGAATCAAGCGTTTGTTTGGGATGCTGCCTGTGAGGAAAGTTTTGAGGAACTGAAGAAGAAATTGACTACAGCACCAGTGTTAATTTTACCAAGTCCAAACGATTCTTTCGTAGTGTATTGTGATGCGTCTAAGATGGGATTAGGCGGTGTGTTAATGCAAGAGGGCAAGGTAGTGGCTTATGGCTTCACGACAATTGAGGGTGCACGAGAGGAACTATCCTACTCATGATCTTGAATTAGCTGCAGTGGTATTCGTTTTAAAAATCTGGAGGCATTATTTGTATGGACCGAGATTTGAAGTGTTCAGTGATCATAAGAGTCTGAAGTATTTATTCAATCAGAAGGAGTTGAATATGAGGCAGAGAAGATGGTTAGAGTTCTTGAAAGATTATGATTTCAATTTGAGTTACCATCCGGGAAAAGCTAATGTTGTGGCAGATGCTCTGAGTCGGAAGACAATCCACATGTCTGCGTTAATGGTGAAAGAAATGGAATTGATTGAACAGTTCAGAGATTTGAGTATGGTTTGTGAGACTACACCGGGAAGTGTCAGGCTGGGTATGCTGAAAGTGAATAATGACTTTTTGGATGTAATTAAGGAAAATCAGAAACTGGATGTGAAATTAGTGGACTTGATGCCCACAGGAGGAGATAATCCTGATAGTGACTTTAAAGTGGATAATGTTGGTGTGTTGAGGTTCCGGGGCAGAATTTGTGTGCCGGATAATGTGGAATTGAAAAAGGCAATCTTAGAGGAAAGTCGTCGGAGTAGCTTGAGTATTTATCCGGGAGCTACAAAGATGTACCATGATTTGAAGAAGTTGTTTTGGTGGTCCGGTATGAAGAGGGACATAGCTTAGTTTGTTTATGCTTGTTTGACATGTTAGAAGTCAAAAGTAGAGTACCAGAAGCCTCCGGGATTGATGCAACCGTTAGAGATTCCTGAATGGAAATGGGACAATATTGCGATGGACTTTGTGACTGGTTTGCCGAATACGGTGAGGGGCTTTGATGCTATTTGGGTAGTGGTGGATCTACTTACGAAGTCCGCACATTTTATACCAATTAACATCAGTTTTCCGTTGTCGAAGCTAGCGAAGATTTATATCAGGATAATTGTGAAGTTACATGGTGTTCCGTCAAGCATAGTGTCAGATAGAGATCCGAGGTTTACTTCAGAATTTTGGAAGAGCCTGCAGGAAGCCTTGGGTTCTAGGTTGAAGTTGAGCTCGGTTTATCATCCACAGACCGACGGTCATTCAGAGAGGACTATTCAATCGTTGGAGGATTTGTTGAGAGCCTGTGTATTGGAAAAAGGTGATGCGTGGGATACTCATTTGCCATTGATTGAGTTTACGTATAATAACAGTCACCACTCTAGCATTGGAATGGCGCCTTTTGAAGCTTTGTATGGTAGGAGGTGTAGGACACCTCTATGTTGGTATGAAACAGCTGAGAATGTGGTGCTTGGACCAGAAATTGTGCAACATACTACGGAGACAATTCAAATGATCCGTGAGAAGATGAAGACGTCTCAGAATAGACAGAAAAATTATCATGATAATCGGAGGAAGGAGTTGGAATTCAGTGAGGGTGATCACGTATTCCTGAGAGTTAACCCAGTGACCAGTGTGGGACATGCATTAAAGTCAAAGAAGTTGGATCCTAAGTTTATTGGACCGTATCAAATCTTGCAGAGGGTTGGTGCAGTTGCTTACAGGGTGGCGTTGCCACCTGAACTTTCGAACTTGCATGATGTGTTTCACGTGTCGCAACTTCGAAAGTATGTTTCAGATCCGTCTCATGTTATTCAGAGGGATGAAGTGCAAATCAGGGAGAATCTTACAGTGGAGACGATGCCTTTAAGGATCGAGGATCGCAAGATGAAGCAACTCAGAGGAAAGGAGATACCTCTGGTAAGAGTAGCTTGGGGAGGAGCTGCTGGCGGAAGTGTGACCTGGGAATTGGAGAGCATGATACAGGAGTCGTATCCAGAACTGTTTCCATCAGGTACATTTTCGAGGACGAAAATAATTTAAGTGGGGGAGAGTTGTAACACCCCATTTTTTATTATTTAATCGTCTGGTTTTATTTTAAATTGTTGGTCGTGTTTGGGGTGTATGTCTGAGTGCGTAGGGGGTAATGTTAGTAATATGGAATTATTATTATTATTAATATTATTATTTTATTAGTAGTATATTTCATATTATTATTATTATGGTTATTGTTATTATTTAGTAAAATAAAATCAGATATAATTAAGTGGATAATGGGATAATGGAATTAGTGAGGGCAGTTTAGTAATTAGAGATTAATTAGTGAAAATTGGTAGGGATTTAGCATAATCAGAATTTTTAGAGATAGAAGGAGAAAAAGCTAAGAAGAGGAAGAACAAGGGCTAGGGCAAATTTTCTTCTCAATTCCTTTGTAGATTTCTGAACAAATTTCGAGGTAAGGGGGGAGAATTGTTTAATATTTAGTGAATTGATCGTATAAGGGTAGTGGGGAGTCCTTAACCCCGTAAGAAATTATTTGATTATATGTTGTTGTATGATTGAGGTGTATACTTGTGAATCTGTGTCAAAATTCGTGTTGTTGAACTGTCGAATCGTTGATATATTGATGTTGTTGATGCTGTTTGATCTTGACTGTTGTAGACCCTAATTTTGGTACAGTTTGGGGAGAGGAAATTAACCCCAAGACCTGTAATTCTTGATTAGTAATAATAAGTGCAAGAGAGAAGATTAACAATAGGACCTAAAATCAATGTAGAATCAATTTTAGGACAGGTTTGGAGTGAAAACTAGTGGAATTCGTAGCAGAATATAGTCTGGTGTGGAAAATGGTAAATTGCGTAATGGATCTGGCCATACGCGTATGAGGGGTGTTGATACGCGTAAGGCTAGCAGGAGAAGGAGTCATTACGCGTAAGGGGAGGCCAAGAGGAAGAATTGACACGACCCTCTGCCTATACGCGTAAGGGTACGCGTATGGTGGCAAGGTAATACGCGTATGGGAGTAGCCGTACGCGTAAGCAGATCTGGAAGTTGGATTTTGGAGGAAAAATGGGTCTCTGCCCATACGCGTATGAAGCTGGTCGGT
The DNA here is from genome assembly GCA_022829125.1 of Lathyrus tuberosus. Taxonomy (NCBI): domain Eukaryota; kingdom Viridiplantae; phylum Streptophyta; class Magnoliopsida; order Fabales; family Fabaceae; genus Lathyrus; species Lathyrus tuberosus. The sequence continues at coordinate 14,988,837 of JALAZF010000055.1, forward strand.
ACGCGTATGGTGGGGCGAGGCAGAACGCCTTACGCGTCTGGTACGCGTAGGAAGGGCGAGGGAGCTGGTCATTACGCGTATGACCCAGGTCAATACGCGTATGGACAGCGTGAGTGCAGAAATTCCCCGTTTTACGATTTCTTTCCCGTTTTTGCATCGGAATTGGTTTCTCTTGGATTGATAGGTTGAGGGTAGATGCCAGATGTTGATGGATGTAACAATGGCTATGCAATTAATTAATTTAATAATTTTTGGAGGATTAATTAATAATTAAGTGGGTTAGATGATGTGAAATAATCTTGGTGTTGGATGATGATAGTATGTTTGATGGTGTGATCAGGAGGATCGTGAGCATGTATCTATGTTATAATACATGTGTCTTAATATGCATTCTGTGTCATGCATTTCATGGTGATGGTGGGATAAATCATTGCTCAGAAGGAGTGTATGTGATTCATCCGTACTCCGATATGGAGAATGGTGGGGATAGATCATTGCCAAGTAGAGGTGTATGTGATCTATCTGGGTTCTATTGAATGGACCGTGTTGTTGGTACCACATGCATTGTGTCCGTGTCGTGTCGCATTGCATTTGTTATTTGTTGATTGATGGTGATTGGATATGACAGTAGGTCGTGATTGCATGCTGTTGATTTGTGTGAGATGCTACTTCTTATATGTATTATTCACCTTTTTATATTGAATGTAATTCTCACCCCTTTGTTGTTGTGTCTGTGCTTCTTCGGAAGTACAGATAATCCAGGTACTTAGGTTGCTGGAGTGCGTGTTCCTTGTTCGAGTCATAGGAGTCGCTCTGATACGTAACACAGGATGTTTTGGGGATTTTAAATCATTCGTTATTTGCCATTCTTTCATTTTGTTACGTATCTTGTTTTCGATGAATTTATGGTGAAGCACGATTTTATGTGGGATTTTCTATGTTGTTGGCATGTGGCCGTGAAATGAATAAATAAATTATTTTCGCTGTTTATTTCATTTAATAAAAGGAGTTTTGAAGTTGGTTTTATAAATGTGGCATCCTACTTTATCGTTGGTGCAAAACTCTGATTATTTCATAGAATTATGTGTATTTTTCATGAATGGGAAAATAGGGTGTTACAACTTTCCGCTACCGTTTATAGATCAAATGCTTGAGAGATTATCGAGTCAAGAGTTCGATTGCTTTCTAGATGGATATTCCGGGTATAACCAAATCTCGGTTGATCCGGAAGACCATGAGAAGACGGCGTTCACTTGTCCTTTTGAAATTTTTGCATACTAGAAGATGCCATTTGGCTTGTGCAATGCACCAGCAACTTTTAAACGGTGTGTGTAAGCCATTTTTTCCGACCTTATTGAGAAGACAATGGAAGTGTTCATGGACGACTTCTCCATGTTCGGAGCTTCCTTTAATCTATGTTTGAAAATTTTGGAAACCGTTTTAGAAAGGTGTGTGGAAACAAACTTGGTGCTAAATTGGAAGTTGTGCTCGGAGCAACTTTATGGTAACAGAGGGAATTGTGCTCAGCCACAAAGTCTCCTTCGAAGGCCTTGAAGTTGATCAAGCAAAGATTGAAGTGATCGAGAAGTTGCCACCACCAACAAATGTGAAGGGAATCCGGAGTTTTCTAGGCCATGCGGGATTTTACCGGCGATTCATCAAAGACTTCTCCAAAGTAGCAAGACCTTTGAACAATTTGCTCAACAAAGATAAGTCTTTTCTCTTTGATAATGAATGTTTAAATGTTTTTCGAATTTTGAAAGAAAAATTGATCACCGCACCCATAATCATTGCTCCTAATTGGACTCTCAATTTTGAATTAATGTGTGATGCAAGCGATTATGCAGTTGGTACGGTGCTTGGTCAAAGGAAGACAAATTTTTTTCATGCCATACATTACGCAAGTAAAGTTTTAAATGAGGCACAAGTGAATTATGCAACAACTGAAAAAGAATTACTCGCGATAGTGCATGCTCTTGAGAAATTTCAGTCTTACCTGATTGGTTCAAAAGTTGTAGTATACACTGACCATTCGGCCATTAAGTATCTTCTCACCAAGCCGGATTCAAAGCAAAGGCTAATCCGATGGATTCTTTTGTTACAAGAATTTGATTTGGAAATTCGAGACAAAAAGGGGTCTGAAAACTTGGTAGCGGATCATTTATCCCGTTTGGTCAATGTAGAAGTAACACACCGAGAAAGTAAGGCCCGAGAAGAGTTTTCGGATGAAAAACTGTTTAGGGTACAAGTTAGACCTTCGTTTGCGGATTTTTCTAACCACAAAGCAACCAAATTTATACCGAAAGATCTAACTTGGAACCAAAGAAGGAAATTCTTATCGGATGCCAATTTTTATGTTTGGGATGAACCATATCCTTTTAAGTTAGGTGGTGATAATTTGTTAAGAAGGTGTGTCACTAGTGATGAAGCTAAAAGTATCCTTTGGCATTGTCACAATTCGCCGTATGGAGGGCATTACAATGGTTTGAGAACGGCAACAAAAGTCCTCCAATCGGGCATTTATTGGCTGTCTTTGTTTAAAGATGCAAACCTCCATGCAAAAGGTTGTGACATATGCCAAACAAGTGGCGGGATTGGAAAACTGGATGAAATGCCCTTACAAACTATTTTGGAAGTTGAAGTTTTCGATTATTGGGGTATCGATTTCGTTGGACCATTTCCCCCATCTTTTTCAAATGAGTACATTTTGGTCGCGGTTGACTATGTTTCTAAGTGGGTGGAAGCAATTGCTTCACCGAGGGATGATGGCAAAACGGCGGTCAAATTTCTAAAGAAAAATATATTTTCCCGTTTTGGCACGCCTCGTGTGTTGATTAGTGATGGCGGGTCACATTTTTGCAATACACCGCTTGAAAAGGTTTTAGAGCACTATGGTGTAATGCATAAGGTTGCAACCCCATACCACCTGCAAACAAATGGTCAAGCCGAAGTTTCAAATAAGGAGGTAAAAAGGATCCTTGAAAAAACCGTGTCAAGCTCTCGTAAGGATTGGTCGCAAAAGCTTGATGAGGATTTGTGGGCGTATCGCACCGCTTACAAGGCTCCAATAGGTTTAACTCCATTCCAAATGGTTTATGGCAAAACATGTCATTTACCAGTTGAAATGGAGCAGAAAGCTATTTGGGCATTAAAATTGTTAAACTTTGATCCTAACTTAGCCGGCGAGAAAAGAAAAGTCCAATTGCACGAGTTGGAAGAATTGAGGAATAACGCTTAACATTCTAGCAAGCTCTATAAGGAAAAAGTTAAGGGGTATCATGACAAGAAATTCTGTCAGAAAGAATTTCGGGTAGGCCAAATGGTTCTTTTGTTCAATTCCCGTTTGAAGCATTTTCCAGGAAAATTGAAGTCCAAGTGGTCTGGACCGTTTTTAATTAAAGATGTGAAGCACTACGGTGCAGAAAAAAGAGAGTTGGACTGTGAATGGCCAAAGACTTAAAATCTATCTTGGAGGCGAGATTGATCGTGAAAATTGCACCATTTTTCTAGATGATCATTGAGTTCATCTTCAACCGTTGAGCTCAAACGACGTTAAACAAAGCGCTTGTTGGGAGGCACCCCAACATTGTAAGTATTTCTGCAATTTTTACTGTTTTTGTGTATTGTAACTTGTTTAGAATGGTTGTGAAAAATGTGCTGCAGACAGAAAAAAATTTCAAACTTCTGTCATGTTCGCTGGGAAGTTTGCACTGCGAACTTGGAGCGAGTATTTGCTGGCCAGTTCGCAGTGCAAATGTAGCGAGACAAACAAAATTTGTCTGCTGCCACATCACCTAAAAAAGAGAAAAAAGAGTGTGTGGGCCAGACGTTAGGGCCCAAGACCCACATTATTTTCTGACTTGAGGGAGCCTTACCTCTTCTTTCCACTCTCATTCTCACAGAAACACTTCCACTTTGCAAACACTCTCACTCTTACAACTCTCACGAGCCAGAATTTCTACAGTTTCTCACAAATCTTTCCAAGTTAATCTTACCAAGTATCAAGTTTGACTCTTATTCTCTCTTTTGATTCTTGATAGAAACATGTGGTTAGGGTTAGTGTTGAACTTTGAGAAAAATTGGATTTTAGGTTGAAATGTACCAATACATGTTCTGTTCTTAGATATTATTTGTTTTTGCAAGTAGGTCTTATCATAAGAAGGGAATAGAATATGTGTTGTGGATAAATTGATGTCAATGGATAGGTGGGCAGAACCTGCTGAGTTAGAAATTCGCAGGGTTCACCACTAGTTCGCACTGCGAACCTGGGGCGAATATTCGCCAGGACTTCGCCTAGCGAATCTGGGGCGAATGTTCACCAGAGCTTCGCCTTGTGAACTTTTGGGCGAACAGAGCAGATTTTTCAAAACTTGTTGCTGCTTGTTTTTTATTATGATTTTAGTTGTTTTATTTCCTTGCTAATTAAAAATGTGTGTTGGCTGTTTGTTTATTTTTGTTGATGGTTTTCCAGATGGCACCAAAGGTTGTTCCTACATAGTAACGAAAAACTAGAAGCACATCTCGACCAGTACCAATTCAGTTCGACTCTGATCGATTTCGAGGAGTAAAGCAGGCTGCTCGATACTTAACACTTGAAAAAAGGAGCATCCTGTCTGAAAAACGATTCAACCTAAATCCACAAGGAACCTACCGAGTGGTAGCGGCACTCCTGGAAAGCAAGAAATGGGGGAAATTGATCACTCCCGTAGACAGTTAAAATGTGGAGATGATTCGAGAGTTCTACATGAATGTGCTCCCGGATGATGATGAGATATTTTCATGGAGGACTTTGGTTTATGGAAGGGAAGTGAAGTTTGATCGTGATACCATAAACACAGTTCTAGGTAACCCTCTGACCTTAAGAGAGAATGAGATTGATTCTTACCACCTTACTTTGAGATTGCACGGGGACACGGATGCCATAACTCGTGATTTATTGCGTGAGGGAAAACGGTTGAATTGAACCCTTCTGGGGTTCCAAGGAGGTACCTTAGAGAGGACATGCATTCTTTTGCTTAGCTAATTCTGTTGTTGGTTTTAACGAATATCAAGCCAAAGTCGCACACTTCTACTGTGCCTATACCTATTGCTCACCTTATCCATAACATTATGATAAATGTTCAGATTGATGTGGCCTGAGTTATAGCCGACGAGATGCGTGCGGTAGTGGAGAGTGGACTAGGTTCGACCTCAAGGAAGAATTATCCTCTAGTCTTTCCTTGCTTGATCACGGCTTTATGTGTGCACGCGAGGGTAAATTTGCCCTCCTGCCGTCAGGTTACAATTCCGGCCGCAATTGATGACAAATATGTGGATAAGTTCTGTAAGTCGAAAGGAGTGAGAGGAGAGTTCTCTGGTGCTGATGCTGATGCCGGAACAGGTACAAGAGATGCTTCCGGTTCTGGTGGTTCAGGATCTCAGGGCTTCGACCCATATTAGAGAGAGATCTGCCAGTATAACTGGGATTAGATGATGGCAACTCAGCGTGTCATGCTTGATTTACATGATTCTATGCAGGTTTTGTAGCTGCAGTATATAGAGCCTTCCGTGGACCATTCTGATGACTCTGGAGCAATTCCTAGCCTATGCTGGTTGGCCTGAGGCCAGGCTAGATTTTGGAGGGGGCATATGCAAATGAACCTGAGGGTGCTGATGATGCTGAGGATGCTAATGATGATGATGAGGGTGTTGAGGTATCTGGTTCTGAGTCTGGAGAGGAGGTTGAGATAGAGGAGTCTGAGTCTGAGGAGGACTAGTTCTGTTTTGATGTCATTTTGTGCAACTTCCTTTGGTCTTTAAAGTGAAGTTTTCTGATTATTATGTTTATTGTATTAGTTTTTATTGTACTTCATCCACTTTGTGGAATATTTTGGATATTATTGTACTATGTACCAGTGTGAGGTACAAATACTTTTGTTGGTGTTTTTAACACCATAGCACTATCATTATTAGTATTGTTATTAAGTGGATTTTTTCAGTTGAATTGTTCTGCTCTCATTTTTTCTTGTGTTTTTTATTGTTGTTAAGAGTTGAATTTTTCAGTTAAAGAATGTTCAACTCTTAAATTGTATTGTTGGTATGCTTATTTTTGTATTGTTGGTATGCTTGTGGAAATTTTAATGTTTCCATTTTTGGTGTTGAATTTAAAGAATTTCTAGGTTGGTGATGATTATTCATCAAGGAAGATTCTTCCAAGTTTGGATGGCAATGATAGTAGTTAAGCATGTAAATGTTGGCAAGGTACATGGTTACCTATTTCTAGGATTTAGACTGTATTAGAACTTCTTGTCTTTTTGCAAATGTAATTTTGTTTCTTGTTGCAACTTTTTTGATTGCTTATATCACTTAGGTCCAAAAGCCAAAATGGTGAGAAACCTCCATTGTCTACTATATGCATATGATTGCTGATGAATTTTGTTTTGTACTTTTAATTCATGCTTTATCTTATGATTTGTTTGATTTTATGGAAGCATTAGAAATGATCAAGGCATTTATTGATAATGAGCACAACCATTTCCAAACAGTAATTTACCTGTGAGTAGTGAGTATTCGTTAACCCTTTGAGCCTAAACAGTTTAGATCTCGTCTTAGTGATGAACTTTGTGTATGTACATAAATTGAACATTTAGTTCATAATTGCATTTTGAGAGATTCTAAAAAATTTCTTCTTGAACCTTTGAACATTGTTTTCATTGATTTCCTTGCCTTAAAAAGCAAGGAGCATTCACTTAAGGTTTGGTTGAAAATAAGTTGGGGAGAATGAAAAAGAAGAATGGTAGGTTGCTAAAAATTTTGAAAAATTTCAAGCAAGCATGAAAAGAAAAAGAAAATGTGAATATGAATGTGAAAAACAAAGAAAAAGAATGTTTGCTTGAAAGAGAAAAATCGTGAAATAATTGTGCGTAAGGAAGTTTGAGAAGGTTTGGGGTAAAGGAATGAAAATGGTAAATGAAGTTGAGATGTGTGAATACCTTGTATAGTGAATGTGCTTTTGCATCAGAAATTTCGATTCAATGGCCTTTTGAAATGTCCCTTTATTATAAACCCGACCAAGCTACAACCTTAAAAGCCCTTAGTGATCTTTTTGCTTCCATGATTTCTTTATTGATCGTTTAGATATTGTATGGATTGGTTTGTATTCGCATAATTTGTCAGATGAGCGAAATTGCCCCGCGTTTATATGCACATTTTTCCTTCAATTCTTTTTCGAAGAGGAGTGTTAGAGTGATATGAGCATGATAGTTTAGTTGTTACTTGAAACATTATCAGATATTTGTTTGAGAACCAAGTTCTTTTGATTTGATCGATTCTAGAAATTTGTAATAGTTGCTTGTTTGCATTTGTTGTTTATTTGAGCCTTAAATCTTTTATTGGTTGAGTTAAATGCTTGAGGAAATCCTCTTGTTTTCAATGAGAGGCATACTTTGCTTGAGGACAAGCAAAGAGTTAGTTGGGGAGTTTGTTAGATGTCAAACATGCCTTATATTTCTCACTTATACTTGGTATTTTTCAACTCTTTTATGTTGAATTGTTGGAATTTATCCTTGAACGTTGTCATTCTTCAAATATTGTGAAAATTCCTTTGGTACTTGTAATTTGTGTGTTATTGTGCAGAAAAAAGCATTAAGTCACTAAGGAGTAAGACACAAGACAATTGATTCAAGTTGCCAAAGGAAGTGAAGAAGCATCAGTAAGTTCGCTAGGCGAACTTGCTAGCGAATGTTCGTTGGGCGAACATCTGGCGAAGTTCCAGCGAATGCTCCAAGACTTGTGGCAGTAAGAAAAGACACCTAAGTTTGCTGTGCGAACATACCAGCGAATGTTCGCTGTGGCAACGCTCCAGCGAAAATCTGGCAAAGCAACTCAGAGAAGTGGTAGTAGCTAAAGGGACCTAAGTTCGCTGTGCGAACTTGTAGGTGAATAGTTCGCTAGGCGAATAATCATTCACACTGTGAACTTCTGAAATATCTTAGAGGCGGTTTATGTAATAGCCCGGGCCCCTCGCAAGGCGATCCCGGCACTGCCACCTCACGATCTTCTCTACCCCCCTCACTAGTAGAGGTTTTGCCTTCCGTGGGAATCGAACCCTGTACCCTGGGGTTCAAGTACATGTTCATTCCATTCCCACTACCAATTGAGCTAGTAGCTCAATTGGTAGTGGGAATGGAATGAACATGTACTTGAACCCCAGGGTACAGGGTTCGATTCCCACGGAAGGCAAAAACTCTACTAGTGAGGGGGGTAGAGAAGATCGTGAGGTGGCAGTGCCGGGATCGCCTTGCGAGGGGTCCGGGCTGTTACATAAAAAGGCGCCTTTTTTGTAACAGCCCGGGCCCCTCGCAAGGCGATCCCGGCACTGCCACCTCACGATCTTCTCTACCCCCCTCTCTAGTAGAGTTTTTTCCTTCCGTGGGAATCGAACCATGTACCCTGGGGTTCAAGTACATGTTCAATCCATTCCCACTACCGATTGAGCTAGCTCAATTGGTAGTGGGAATGCATTGAACGTGGTACTTATCCCCAGGTACACGGTTCGATTCCCACGGGAGGCAAAAACACTAGTATAGTTGCAAAAGGGGGCTAGCGATTAAGTCTGAGTTGGTAATAGTGCTGGGACTCGTGCGCGAGCGGCCACGGGCTGTTACAGTGTAACTGTGTAGAGGCACATCAGGTGCCTATTTTTCTGTTCGCTAGGCGAATGAAAAGTTTGCAGTACAAACATGACAAATTTTAAGTGATGTATTTAAGCACTTTTGGTCATTTTTGGGGATCATAACCTATTTTCACACACCATAACCTAGTTTTCTGAGTTTTCATCATCCAAGAGTGAGATTTCACATAGAGAAGCTGGATTTGCATCCAATCTCGATTATTCGACGTGGATGCTTTTTCATCTCCTCCCGATACTTGTGAAGCAAACTACCATGTCAATGGGTAGCTAAACCCCTTTTGTGTCAAGATTAGAGGTAGATAATCCTTTCTTTTGTATGTATTGATCTTGATAAATAGTTTGTGAACATTGTTGATGATTAATATATGGTGAAAAACTTTGTTTGTATGATTTATACTTTATTTTGGTTCATGATTGAGAAATAGGTTCTAAGACTTGACCTAGGTTTTAATCCATCAACAATCATGAGGCTAGAGATAGTTTTGAGAGTTGGTGTTCATAAATATTGACCTTTTAATGTTATCATATTGATAGTTAGAGTGAGAGATCATCTAAGGATCAATATGGTAAATCTCACAACATGTGTTAGAGATAAACATGTTAAGAGGATATGTGATTATATTCATTGTTAACAAGTTCACATACTTTATTGAGTGAATACGTATGAAACGGATTATCGAACCATAATCTTGGCATGCTTTTACCAAACGCTTTAAAACCAATTTCTTTTACCGTTGTTATTAACTTTTCATGCAAACGTTCCGTTACCAATCAAACAAACTCTTTGTTACCTTAAGTTTAAAACGATTCCAACTGTAGAACGACAGTAATATCGCACAATCCCTGCGGATACGATAATAAAAACCCCCACTGAAAATACTTTTAAACAGCCATTGGCAAGGATTCTTTCAACAACGTTGTGGCGCAGCTGAAACTTGTGAACCCCGGGGTCCAACTGTCCACCGAGGGGACCAGTTTCTTGTACCATGTTGAGGATGGAAAGATCGTCATCCCCGACTTTCTCCAGATCAACGAAGATCATGCCCGAACTCTCTAGGAGGAGCCTCAGCAGACACAGACTATCACCGAGGAGCCTCAGTAGATGGAGAAGTGATATATTTTTGTTGTACCTTCGGCCTGCGTGCCGTGTTAATGTAATTTATTGTTTTGAATGAGGCATGGCCCTTTGTTAATGTAACAAGTACAATTTGTGGTCCTTGTGACCACTTACTATTGTGATATGTATGTTTCCGGCCGCTCTGGTTGGTTTTGAATGATTTATATTCGTGCATGTCTTTATCTGTTTTTATTTTTGCTAAGTGTAGTAACTTTGCTCGATACAAGTGTGTGCCCGTAATAAGGGTGACTTTGAATGATTTTCTATATCGGGGTTTGCTCAACTTAGATGAGTTCATCAGTGAGGGGGACTGGTCGAACGACCATGGTAGTTGTCGGGCATGAGAGCGGAGTTCAGTTCACGTTTGAGGCCTGAGTTTACGACGTGATCTTCCCATCGCGAGCTGGGTGTTCTGCCTATCATGGTACTTTGCAGACGGCGGGGTCGGTCAAGGAACTGTTGTTGGGCGTGGGCTCAGCTCATTCTTGGGCGAAAGCCTGCCTTAGTTTGAATGCAGCGCTTGTACCTGGGCGCACATTCGTGGTTGGGACGCTATGCTCGTCGCATCGACGAAGCGTGCCGACGATTAGAGCCTTAGCTATAATATTGTTTTAGCTTTTCGGCGTTCCATGGACGAGCAAGTTCTTCCCCGTTAAGGTGTTCTAGGTAGTAGGCCCTATTCTTCGTCTTCGCCCGGACGCGATAGGGTCCTTCCCAGTTTGCGGTGAGTTTGCCTTCTCGAGAATCTTTGTGATTCTTTCTTAAGACAAGACTGCCTACTTGGAATTCTCGCTGTATAACTTTGGCATTGTTCCTGGTTGCAATTTTTTATTTTAGTAAGGCTCCGCGGAGGGCTGCTCCTGACCGGGCCTCTTCGACGAGGTCAAGCTCCTCCCTTAGCGCCTCGTTATTTGTTTCCTCATTCAGGGGAGATTCAGTCCGCCTGGAGGGAACGTGTCTCTTGATGGGGATCACTGCCTCAGTCTCGTAGGATAGACGGAAAGGGGTTTCCCTGGTCAAAGAGTGGGACGTAGTGCGGTAGGCCCAGAGCACGCTGTGCAGCTCCTCGACCCAAGCTTTCTTCGTTTTGTCCAGCCTTTGTTTGAGGCCTCGCAGGATTACCATGTTTTCTACTTCGGCTTGCCCGTTAGTCTTGGGATGTTCGACAAATGCTAAGTGTTGTTTCGTGCCCAGTTGGGCGACGAACTCCTAGAACTTTCTGTCCGTGAACTGCGTCCCATTGTCGGTGACTATTACTTAGGGGATGCCGAAGCGTGCAAGGATGTTTCGCTTGTAGAAGCGAAGTATGTTGTGGGCCGTTATTTTGGCCAGAGCCTCCACTTCTATCCATTTGGTGAAGTAGTCAACGCCCACTATTAAGTACTTATTCTGGTTTGACCCTACGACGAAGGGTCCCAGGATATCCAGGCCCCACCATGCGAAGGGCCACGGGGAGGACATTGTTTTGAGTTCGTTGGGCAGTGCCAGGTGCATTTCCTCGTGCCAGGTACATGTTCATTCTTCACGTGCTCTTTTGCATCCTGCTGCATGGTCGACCAGTAGTATCTTGCTCTCATGGCTTTCCTGGCGAGGGATCTCCCCCCGAGGTGCTGGGCGTTGATCCCTTCGTGGATTTCCCGCAGGGCGTGAGCGACCATCTCTTCCTTGACACATTTGAATAAAGGGATGAGGAATCCTCGCCTGTAGAGCTTATTTTCTACCAGGACGTAGGAGCAGGCCCTGCACCTGACTACAATGGCCTCTTTGGGGTCGGATGGTAGTTCATCCTTAGCGAGGTAATTTTAGACGGGGGTTATCCAGTAGTTGTTGTTGTCGATGACTTGGACGTCGAGGATTGCGGAAGTTTTCTCGATCCTGGGTCGAGGAAGTACTTCCTGGATGAAGGATTTGTTTCCGCAATTTTTCTTCATGCTCGGTAGTGCGAACAAAACGCCCGCTCTGACATTATGTTCGCGCGGAACATGTTTTACTTCTACCGTCGTGAATTTCGTCATCTTCTCCTTGACCAGGGACAAGTATTCAGAAAAGTTGTCATTCTTGGCCTGGTATTTTCCTCACACTTGGAGGGCCACGAGTTGAGAGTCGGTGCAGATGGTGACTTCCTCGGCTCCTAGGTCTTCGGTCAGGCGTAGACCGTCGAGGAAGGCTTCGTATTCAGCTTGGTTGTTGGAGGTAGGGAAAGATAAGGTAAGTGAGACTTCAACAATAATTCCTTCATCATTTTCTAAAATGATACCTGCCCCGCTTCCCACCGAGTTGGATGCCCCGTCGATGAATATTGTCCATTTGCATTCCCTGCAAGTGGGGGAGTCGGCGAATGTCATTTCCGCGACAAAGTCAGCCAGCGCCTGGGCCTTGAGGGCTTTTCTGATTTCATATTAGATGTCGAATTCAGACAGTTCCAACGACCATTTAAGCATTATGTCGGCCATGTCTGGTCGGCCTAATAGTTGCTTCATGGGCTGATATGTTCGAACCATGATTGTGTGGGCCAGAAAGTAATGTCTCAGTCTCCTCGCAGCGTTGATGAGGGCCAGGGAAACTTTCTCTATTTGTTGGTATCTCAGCTCTGGTCCTTCAAGGCTTTGCTCGTGAAGTATATGGGTTTTTGTCCGCCGGGAGTTTCATGAATAAGGGCGGCGCTGACGGCATCGGTTGCCACGACGAGATAAAGGTATAGGGTATCGCCGTTATCTGGCCGAGAGAGGACTGGAGGTTCTGACAATGCTTGTTTTAGGTGGAGGAGGGCCTGATCGCATTCCTCCGTCCATTCGAAAGCTGCCTCCTTCTGGAGGAGTTTGAAAAAGGGCAATGTGTGTTGGGCAGACTTGGTCACAAAATGGGATAATGAAGCAAGCATCCCGTTGAGGGGTTAAATAGATTTCTTCAAGCTATGCGTAGGAAATTTGGAGAAGGCCCTGCACTTGTCGAGGTTGGCTTCGATTCCCTATTCCGTCAGATATAAGCCGAGGAACTTGCCCGCTCATACCTCGAACGTGCACTTCTCTGGGTTGAAACACATTCGGTATTTTCTGGCATGCTCGAAGACTTTTATCAAATGGGCCGTGTGATCGGATTCCTCGTGGGACTTTACGATCATATCGTCCATATAGACTTCGAGCATGTCCCCGATTTCTCCCCAGAAGACCTTGTTCTTCATCCTTTGGTAGGTAGCGCCGGCGTTTTTCAAGCCGAAGGGCATTACGTTGTAGTAATAGTTGCCCGACTCGGTCATGAAGGTTGTGTACCTTTTGTCATTTTTTTCCATTGCTATTTGATTATAGCCCGAATAGGCGTCCATGAACGTTAACAGTTTAAAACCGACAGAATTATCAGCAAGTTTATCTATATTGGGGGGGTAAGCATCTTTAGGGCATGCCCTATTGAGATCAGTATAATCAACGCACATACGCCACTTTGCATTAGACTTTTTAACGAGTACAACATTAGACAACCAAGTAGTGTACTTGCCCTCCGAAATAAAGTTTGCCTCGAGGAGGTCTTTTACAGCTTGTTCGGCATCCTCCATTTTCTCCGGAGACTGCTTTCTCCTACGTTGTTCTACAGCCCTAGCGGCGGGGTCAATAGTGAGTTGATGGCAGGCGACAGCAGGATCTAGGTCAGGCATTTTTGCGGCGCTCCAGGCGAACAAATCCTCATTCTCTCAGAGACAAGGTTTGAGCTGTTTCCTCGCTAAGTCGGGGAGTCTGGGCCCGATCTTCACTTCTCGCTGGGGGTCATCGTCGAGAAGGATGAGTTTGAACTTGCCATCCGGAATTGGGCGCATCGGATGTGAGCTGTCACCGGTGCTGGTTGGAGATGAATGGCTACTCGAACAAGTTTGGGTCCCCTTCTTGTCATCTTTGGAGAAGCGGTTGTCAAGGTTGATAGAGTCGACGTGAGGCAGCAACTTGGCCTTCTCGGGGCTGTTGGGCAGGGCCGGCTTGCTGGAAGTCTTTGGCTTGGCGGCAATGGCGTTGAATTCTGTGGTGGCTGCTTCGAAACATCTCCTTGCTGCTTCGATGTCCCCGTGTAGCGTGGCAACCAGACCCTTAGAAGTGTAGTACTTCATTTTCAGATGCACGGTCGATGGTACGACCATTAATTCGGCCAAGGTTGGCCGCCCAAAGATGCACTTATAGAGAGAAGGGAAATCGATAACCAGGAATTAGACTTTAATAGACCTGGCCGTCTCTGCAGATCTGAAAGTCACGATTAATTCAACATATCCCCAGGGCTTTGTGACCGACCCATTGAAGCCCTGTAGGTCAGAGCCTACATAGGGAGTCAGGTGTGATACATCTAGCTGGAGGGTGGAAAACAGATGCGAGTACATGATGTCGACCGAGCTGCCTTAGTCAACTAAGATTCGGCAGACATCAAAGTTAGCCATCTAGGCTCTCACGAGCAGCGGAATGCTTGAGTTAGGAGCCCCACCGAGGAGTTCCTCGCGGTAGAAAGAGATGGGGACCGACTCTCCCCGTATTTTGTCGATCGTGGTACTCTTGTTGGAGCTCGTGCTGAGAAGATGCTCGAATTTCCTTGTAACGGAGCCTACGGTAACTTTGTTGAAGCCCCCCGGAGATGACCATGGAGGAGGGGAAAGTTTCCCACAGATTATGTGTTGCGAAGTAGGGGGAGCGTTGAGTCCATCGGGGACATAGAAATCCTCATGCTGCGATATGCTCATGGCGACCTGAAGGTTTGTCTCTTCGAAGGAAGGTGTTAGGTGCGGATTTGACCTAAAAATGACATATTTTTCTTTGCACTTTTTCTACTCTTTTCTCATGTTTTCATTGGTTTTGCTAATGATTGTTGTTGTTCTTCTAAACATCGTGAATATACCTTTGGTGCTTGTAATGTGTGTGTTATTTTGCAGGAAAAGGAACTAAAATGATTAAAGTGTAAGACACAAGAAAATGGTGTAAGCTGCCAAAGAAATGAGGAATACTTCAGTTAGTTCGCTTTACGAACTCTGGCGAATTGCCAGCGAAGGTTCGCTTTGCGAACTCTGGAAGGTCTCCAACGAATGGTCCCAGATTTTGGCAGAGGAGAAAGGAACTAAAGTTCGCTTTGTGAGCTGGAAGGCAAATGTTAGCTTTGTGAACATTCCTTCGCATTGCGAACTCACGAGAATTTCTGGGGCGGTTTAACTGTTCAGAGGCACCTGAAGTGCCATTTTTCACCATTCACTGTGCGAATGAATCGTTCGCTTAGCGAACATGTAAATTCCTGAATTGTATAAATAGATTTTCACACTTTTTAGGTTATTATGTTTTGGATTTTGAAGATAGAAACTTGTAAATAAAAAGATCAGAGCTTATATCTTCTCATTTCCAAGGGAGAAAAGGTAGGATCTTTGATTTCTTGTTGGAGAGGGATGTAATCTCTTGATACCTTATGTATTTCATCTAATGTATGTTTGTGAATATGTTTCAATTCTCTATTGTTGTTGTCTTTGATTGATTATTTGTGGTCTTGACAAAACCTTTACAAATCCTTAATCTTAGATTTTCATCTATCAATGAACAAACTTTTGACATGGTTTTGTGAGTTGATATTCATTGTATCTTTTGTTGTATTGTGTTGATTAAGTAGCATGGCTATCATGAGTATGATCGATACGGTATTGCAAAGATGCGTGATAATAGTGATGAAGAACGGTATTCACATTCATTTGGAAAATTAGTTGAATACATGTAAAAAAGGGTTAAGCGTATGTACGTATTCTGATTAATGGCATTTTATATAAAGCAATCATTTATCTGATTTGGATGTCATCTTTGTTTACCTGTTTATCTTTGATTTGAATCGCTATAGACATATACTCTTCGGATCTGGATCTAAGATGATTATCTGTTTTGTTCTAAACTCTAGAAATAGATTTAGGCTTAACACTTGCATGAGTATCAGCTCTTGATGCTCTGTGTTGGTTTTATTGCGTGAGACATCACCAATGAGGCAATACGATCGATCTCTCGACGTTGCGTTAGACATAACCTCTATCGTGGATGATACGTGAGGATATTAGGCAAATGATTGATTTATGTATAATATGATTAGAAGAAAGCATGTGTTATCAGTTGATGAGATCCAATTCCATCAAGGCTCCGTTTATAATTCAGTCTTTATTTTATATTTTCAGTCTTTACATTTTCTGCCTTTTATCTTGGTTCCTTCTTAAAACCAAAACTTTTGAACCATAAGCTTAGAAATGTGGATAACGTCGAACAGTATTCTTTCCCTCGCACTGATCCCTGTGGATACGACAAAACTGGGTTACTTATATATTTTTGCTTGCTGCTATTCTAGCTTCAACAAAATGGCGCCGTTGCCGGGGATCGGTGTTTAGATATTGAATCGCATCGCGATAGTTTCTATATTTTTGAGCTTTGTACATTTGTTTATATTGTATATCTTTGTTTTCTTTTATGTTTTCTCTAGTGTGTTCAGGAATGATGAGAACTCCTTCTGGATTGGTTGCTATTTGTATAAAAGTATTCAATGAAGCTTCAACCGAGTCTGGATGGTGAGATTTGAAAGTTTACGAGGTAAATTGTACTACTTCATAGAATGTTAGAATGATTTAAGAATTTTGTGCTTTGTGCAAATGTGTATTTTTGTTTCATTTTGCAACTTGTTTGAATGCTTGTTTCACTTAGGACCAAAAGCCACAAATTGTGAGAAACCTCCATTGTTTACTAAATGTTTGGATGACTGATAACTTTGTTTAATTCCTTTGATTCATGTTTTATCTTTTGATTATTGTGATTTTGTGGAAGCATTAGAAATGATCAAGCCATTTGTTTATAATGAGCACAACCATATCCAAAAGTACCTTACCCGTGAGTAGAGAGAATTCGTTAACCCCTTTGAGCCTAAACTGTTTAGATCTCATTTTAGTGATGAACTTGGTTTATGTACATAATTTGAAAGTGTAGTTCATCATTGAATTTTGTGAGGTTTTAAAAATTTCTTCTTGAACCTTTGAACATTGTTTAATTTGATTTCCTTGCCTTAAAAAGCTAGGAGCGTTCACTTGAGGTTTGGTTGAATTCAAGTTGGGGAGAATGAAAAAGAAGATTTGTAGGGTGCTATAAACTTTTGAAAAAGTTCAAACAAGCATGAAAAGAAAAAGTGTGAATATGAATTTTAAAAACAAAAGAAAATGAATGCTTGTTTGAATGAGAAAAATAGAGAATGAAATAATTGTGCATAAGGAAGTTTGAGAAGGTTTGTGGTAAAGGAATGAAAATGGTGAATGAAGTTGTGATGTGTAAATACCATGTATAGTGAATGTTTCTTTTTGCATCGGTAATTTCGATTCAATGACCTTTAGAAATTTCCCTTTGTTATGAACCCGACCATGCTACAACCTTCGAAGCCCTTTGTGATCTTTTTGCTTCCATGTTTTCATTTTTGATTGTTAGATGTTGTATGAATTGGATTGCTATTTGCATTGTTTGTCGGGTGAGTGAAATTTCCCCGCGGTTGCAAATGCGTCAATTTCTTCATTCTTATTTTGAAGATGAGTGTTAGAGTGATTCAAGTATGAAAATTTAGTTGTTCTTTGAACCATTATGATATTTGTTTGAGAAATTAATTCTTTGTCATTGTTCGATTCTATTGAGTGGTGAACGTTGCTTTTGCGCATTTTCATGCTTGAATTTGGTTGAGTCTTATGCTTGAGCAAATTCTCTTGTTTTAATGAGAGGCATACTTTGCTTGAGGATAAGCAAAAATCTAGTTGGGGAGAGTTGTTAGGTGCGAATTTGATCTAAAAATGACATATCTTTCTTTGCACTTTTTCCACTCTTTTCTCATGTTTTCATTGGTTTTGCTAATGATTGTTGTTGTTCTTCTAAACAACGTGAATATACCTTTGATGCTTGTAATGTGTGTGTTATTGTGCATGAAAAGACACTAAAATGATTAAAGTGTAAGACACAAGAAATGGTGCAAGCTGCCAAAGAAATGAGGAATACTTCAGTTAGTTCGCTTTGCGAACTCTGGCAAATTGCCAGCGAAGGTTCGCTTTGCGAACTATGGCGAGGTCTCCAACGAATGGACCCAGATTTTGGAAGAGGAGAAAGGAACTAAAGTTCGCTTTGCGAGCTGGAACTTGCGAACTCACGAGAATTTCTGGGGCGGTTTAACTGTTCAGAGGCACCTGAAGTGCCATTTTTCACCATTCACTGTGCGAATGAATCGTTCGCTTAGCGAACATGTAAATTCCTGAATTGTATAAATAGATTTTCACACTTTTTAGGTTATTATGTTTTGGATTTTGAAGATAGAAACTTGTAAATAAAAAGATCAGAGCTTATATCTTCTCATTTCCAAGGGAGAAAAGATAGGATCTTTGATTTCTTGTTAGAGAGGGATGTAATCTCTTGATACCTTATGTATTTCATCTAATGTATGTTTGTGAATATGTTTCGATTCTCTATTGTTGTTGCCTTTGATTGATTATTTGTGGTCTTGATAAAACCTTTACAAATCCTTAATCTTAGATTTTCATCTATCAATGAAAAAACTTTTGACATGGTTTTGTGAGTTGATATTCATTGTATCTTTTGTTGTATTGTGTTGATTAAGTAGCATGGCTAGGATGAGTAGGATCGATACGGTATTGCGAAGATGCGTGATAATAGTGATGAAGAACGGTATTCACATTCATTTGGCAAATTAGTTGAATACATGTAAAAAAGGGTTAAGCGTATGTACGTATTCTAATCAATGGAATTTTATATAAAGCAATCATTTATCTGATTTGGGTGTCATCTTTGTTTACCTGCTTATCTTTGATTTGAACCGCTATAGACATATACTCTTCGGATCTGGATCTAAGATGATTATCTGTTTTGTTCTAAACTCTAGAAATAGATTTAGGCTTAACACTTTTGTGAGTATCAGCTCTTAATGCTCTGTGTTGGTTTTGTTGCGTGAGACATCACCAATGAGGCAATACGGTCGATCTATCGACGTTGCGTTAGACATAACCTCTGTCGTGGGTGATACGTGAGGATATTAGACGAATGATTGATTTATGTATAATATGATTAGAATAATGCATGTGTTATCAATTGATGAGATCCAATTCTAACAATGCTCCGTTTATAATTCAGTCTTTATTTTATATTTTCAGTTTTTACATTTTCTGCCTTTTATCTTGGTTCCTTCTTAAAACCAAAACTTTTGAACCATAAGCTTAGAAATGTGGATACCGTCGAACGACATTCTTTCCCTCGCACTGATCCTTGTGGATACGACAAAACTAGGTTACTTATATATTTTTGCTTGCTGCTATTCTAGCTTCAACAGAAGGCGCCTCTTCCTCGACTTTCTTGCACTCTGGGGCATCCTGGCGGCGGCCGGGGGGGGGGGCATCCCTCTTCTTGGTAAACTGTTTCAGGTTCCCATCCCTGATCAGTATCTCGATGGCATCCTTCAGGTGGATGCAGTCGTCGGTTGTGTGGCCTTGGCTTTTGTGGAAACGGAAGTATTTCAACTTGTCAGCATTCGGCTTGGCCAATGTCTGCTTAGAGAATCGAACTCCTGCTTATTTGAACTCCGAGTTAGCACATTCGGAGAGGATTTTCTCCCTGGAGACGGTCAAGGGAGTATACTCATGGAAGCGGCTGAGGATCCTTTGTTGTCCCGGGATTCCCGGGGGCGATCTTCACGTCTTCTATCTCCCCGACGAGATGTCGAGGGTTCATCGCCCTTGGAGGTCTGGGTACTCTCCTGTTAGCGTGACACCCGGGCGGAGCTGGCTATTTCTTTTTCCTCGTACTGGATATATGCTTGCGCCTTGAGGAGGAAGGCGTCTAGAGTCCTTAGAGTTTCAATGCCAACAGCTTTGGCGAATTCTGTACTGGGACGAAGTCCTTGCTCGAGCAAGAACTTCTTCATGTTATCGGTCGTTGAGGAATTTACTGATTCTTTATTGAACCACTCAATGTAGGCACGGAGAGGCTCGTCTTTCCCTTGAATTATGGCCTCAAGAGAGGCTTCAGTCTTCGGGTGGCGGCGGGATACCGTGAAGTATCTGGAGAACATTCTCCCCAACTCTCTCCGCGGGGTGATGAACTCGTGGGGGAGTTTCTTATACCAGGTCATCGCTCCCTTCCTGAGCGTGGTAGGGAACAATCGTCATTTTATGGTGCCCCAGGCGCTACAATAGTCGAGCAGAGCATCAATATTTTCAATGTGCTCGTCGGGATCTGTCGTACCGTTGTAGGTGCCCAAAGACGGTGGTTTCTCCAATCCCTTGGAGAGGCGCATGACCTAATCTCCTGAGACAACGGCCCGTGAGGCTCGTCTTCGCTGCTTCTACTGGTCCATAATGGGGAGCGGGCGCTTCGCTCAAGAATAGGACGATGATTTCTACCGGGAGATGGGGTTCGTGCCCGACCCTTGGGTCTAGGCGGGGGTGAACGATGATCTCTCCTGGTTCTTTTGTTTCCTGGGAAGTACTGGCTCCGCGGGGAGATGTGGTCACGCTTCTGGACGACATGGGATTCTGGTTCATGTGGTGCCCAAAGGTCTCTGTCACGTCAGGGAGGTGGGCTTCGGGATCGTCGGCGCTCTTTCCTCGGCGGAGGGGATCTTGGCCGGGCAGACTCCTCTAGGGCTCTAATCCTCGCTTTTTGTTGGAGGATTAGGAGGTTGGTTTTGTTGAGAGCTTCAAGAAGGGCCGCCACGGCCGGTTCGGCGTTGGGCGGAACAAGAACAGACTAGTGGTCCAAGGAGGGTTGGTCTTCAACATGATCAGTACGAGTGGGGGAGGGAGACGCAGTGTCGCCATCTCTCAGATGATAGGCGTCACCTCCGAAGACGGGTGCAGCTCTGTCAGTATCAGTTTTGCTAATGGGGAGAAAAGCAGAGTTGCGAGCATCATGAACGAGATCTTGGCTTGCCATGATCGAAATCTTAGACAGAAAGTTATTTTAGTCTTGTATCTACGATGAATGTTAGATGGGGATGACATAGTTCCCACAGATGGTGCCACTGATCTTGTCGGCTGATCAGAACCTGAAGTGGGCCAAAGATGACGTCTGTGATGCTGAGTGTGAAAGGTGAGGAGGGGGTGTACCTTCAAGGCACTCCGATGCTAAAGTAAGAATCGAGCAAGAGAGAAAGGGCAAGTACAAAGTATGTATTTCGTAGGGTGATTTGAAATACCTGACCCTCTCAAATGAGAGGGTTTTTATAGTGCCCCCGGCGCGTGGCCAATGGTCCCTATTTTCGGGGCGAGATAATCGTTTCTCGAAGAATATGTAACTGCCAGAAACTAACCGTTGGGACGGACAGAGGTGCCCGAAACTAGTTGTTGCCCCGGGCAGAGGCTCAGTCGCGGGCACGAACGTCGTGATAGTTTCTGGATGGTGGAACCGTGTGTAATGGGCAGGAACTACCGAGGAGGAGCAGATGACCCTTGGGGTCATCCGACCATATTTGCCCGGTAGAAGGGCAGAAAGATAAATGCTGCCCCAACTTGGCTGTACTTAGGCAATTGGGTCGTTTTGGTAGCAGAAGTGGATTGGACCATGCCTAACCATTAAGCCAGTCCGGAGCAATTATTGTAAGTGAAAAGGTGCCGGACTAAACTTGGTCAATATATCAGTGAGGAGCCAAAATGAACTAGCTATTGCAAAGTGACTGAAATTACAATCAACTCAAATTATTATTCTATGGATAATGCTAACTTGTGCCCTAAGGACACAAGTTAAGAACTAAATGTAGAAATAATATCTTAAAAATTGTGCACTGCTTTTAATAAAAATAAAAAATTTAATTTTTTATTTATGTTTCCAATACAAACTTTCTATAAATGTGTTTCTTAACTTGTGCCCACAAATTAGCATCACCCTTAATAAGTTACTTAATCTAATGTTCACATTGCAGAACTCTTCCATCCGTGCAATTTAAATGACCATATAAAATAGAAGCAAATGCCTGTGTATGCAAAGAAACTGATAGATATGCCTTAGCTCAGTTTTATTCAATATATGAGTTGCTTTAACTCTATACTAAGAATATTTTAAGTGTTGATCTGCGAAGTTTATAATAGTTAAGGTCTATTTTCTTTATTTTGCCAGCCATGTTTGCACACCCTACTTAGAATAATTGAGTGGTTTCGACTCGCGTAATTGTAATTTTTTATTCAGGTATAAGAAAGCAGTGTAGTGGTTCGAGAAAATCCTAGCCCTCATCCCGACCGCTTTAAATGAAACGTGGGATCCAATTGTAGTCAATATTGCTCATGCATGCAGAAACTTGGAGTGAGTTGATAAATATCTTGGTGCTCACCTGACTTGAATTTTCATTTTCAGCTATAGAATTTTTAGATTACAGTCTGGTATCTTTTAAAAGGTTGAAACATGGTTTGCTAGCTGACTTAATTTATACAGATAATGTTTTAGTTATTTTTTACTTTCTAGGTATTTTAATTTCAATTCATAAAAACCAAGGTATATAATTGTTCAAATTATAAAGGGATAAAATTTATGAGTTATATTATGAAGTTATGGCAAATGGTGATTGAATATATACTAAGAAAAGAAACTAAAAATGGAAATAAAAAATTTGGTATTATGCCTAAGAGGTCGGCCATGAAAGCAATTTTCTACGGTGATTGATGGAGAAATAATGGAGGGATAAAAGATAGAAAGACTTGCACATGGTCCTGAAATTTGCAAGTGCCAATATGTAATTCTTGACTTCTTGATCATGATTGTCTATATAACCCATTTCAGGATGTACTAAGAAGCAGTTTCATATTATTAGATAGCACTTGCATTATCAACAACAAGTGTGAGCACTTATTGTTGAGAAACAAGTGTGAGTTCTAAGTTCCACATTGTTTAGAAAAGTTGAGGTTAAACATTTTATAAGTAAGAGAATTCATACACATATCACCTTAAGGTTTTGGGTGAATATGTGGTGTCTCTCTCACTTGTTTAGATGAGTCTTTGAAGTAATGTGGTGTCTCTCTCACTTGTTTGGGTGAGTCTTTCACCTTTAGGTTGGATGTTATCTTAAAGCAAAATGTGTATTTTCTATTTTCTGTATGATTGGAAATTTGGTTTTGTCATATTATTCGGGTAAATAGACTGCGTTAACTTTTATAGAAAAAGTTCTGTGAGTATGTGAATGATGATGACTCTTGGCTTTTACTGAGTTTTTGTAATTTCTGAGAGGAATAGAGGATGAGATAATGATTCCTATGTTTCAGTAGAAAATCAGATGTTTTTTTTGTTTTTCTAAATAAAGTTCACATTATAGGGTGGTGTTTTGTTTCAGATATTTATGTTGTACATTGTTGAGAATTAATAATTTTAAGTGTGTTTTAAAATGACAAGAAAACAGCAAGTGGAGATTAATTTTGAATTCAAAAAGAAGTAACACTTCGTGAAGTGTTGCTACGAAATGAACATGGGTGATGCTCGAAAACAATGGAACTTTTGGTTAAAAGGTGTTGTTTCATCAAGGATCGCAACCTTGTGAAACAACACATAAGTGGTCTTTAAATACTTCATTCCGGAATCCAGAAAAAAAACCAAATATTCTCTTGTTCAAAATTCCAGACACTCTTCGCTCCATAATCGAGTTTTCGTCGGTGTTGCACAAATTCGATATAAGGCTTAATTATCTTAGGTATTCCTGCGTTCCGAATCTAAGACATACAAGAGAGTGCTTGAAATACTTTAAAGAAAATTAAAGTGACATCATTCACAATTTTAGTCTTGCTTTATTCGATTTATATTAATTTTCTAACAATCTTAAAAGTATTGCATATAATGGCAATTGAACCTTCCGTATCTATAATCAAGAATGATAATCGACAAAGTGAATGCGGACACGTTTTTATTATTTTTTTATAGAAATTAAAACACTATGAAAATCATAACATCAAAATTTTAAATATAAAATTAAAAAAAAATAACTGATATCAAAGTTATAGTTATTGATATTATGATTTTCCGATAATAATTATATCACATAAAAATATTTTAAATTTATTGATATGTCATAGATATGATTCTATATTTATTACTGGAATTATTTTCATAATGCATAAGTGTTAAGTGTTACTTGCATTGAATAATTGTGAAATATTGGTAGCATTTCTATGATCCGTTAATTGTGTAAGTTATTCAAAATATTTCAATATATGCATACATACATACTGAGAGAAAGGATATTAAAACCATTCAATATGTATAAACTAACTACACAAGGTTTTGAATGATTTCATCATGAACTACAATCATGCTTTTGAAAATTTTCTTTTTCTTTATTATAAACCGTTAGCTTTTTATTTATCTTAAATGTGGATGCCTATCATGAACAGAAGCCATAATTAGGCATAACGTTGTGACACTTTAATTTAATATTAAGAAGACAAGTAAGTATATATTAATATATTGGAATTTAGCCATGCATATACATGCAGTAACGGTAAAAATAGTTAGCAATTAGAGAACATATCAAACTCTAATTCATGGGCTTTGTGCTTAGGTGTCAGAATCAGCCATGTCATTTGGTCATTTTTTTGTTCAATTTAATCCAAATATATTTTGCAGTACTATTTTTGTTTCGTTGCTTGATAATGCTTGTAATCCGCGAGGGACAAGTCTTATATTGTTTCATACATATAATGCCCTCTAAAATAGTGACCAAATGTATTTATTTCCAATTTTCACTTGGTTGTTTCGTATGCTCTTTAAAAGGGATGTATAATGTTGCATGGGTACAATTACTGACATAGTTAAAAAAAAAATGTTCATACTGGTGCAACAATTTATTTTTTATGTAAAAAAATGCAATAAAATGTCCATATGTGATGGTCCTCTCCCAGGTCAAGTTCTATGCTTTAAGTCTTGTGATACATTAATATTGAGTGGGAAAAACTACACTGCATATGAGTATTAGCTAGTGTCTTTAATAAGTCTGACGAGAATATAATATCTTTTAATCCACTTTTGTAGGAGAATTGTTTGAGGTGGTTATCCCACCTAAGAGGAATAAGTTCGGAAAACGATTCGGTTTCGCGAGATTTCAAGATGTAGAAGATGAGAGGTTATTAGCGGTGAAGCTTGATAATATTATGATAGATGACAGAAATATTCATGCAAATCTCCCGAGGTTTGTGAGGGGTGATACGAAGAAGAAGTTGTTATCTCATGGAATTCTGCAGTCACGAGGAAGACAAGCTAAGATGGGTGAGAATTTCAGAAGGACTGGGGGAGGTGAGTTTGTGGGAAGCAGTTCTTTTGCAGATGTGGTTACTTCCAATGGGGTAATCCAACATTTGAAGGAATGGGTTGCTGTTAATGTTAATTTCAATTCGAATCCGGAAGAGTTGAGGAGACTCCAGAAGGCTTTTGTCGGCAAGGTTAATACTCCAGGTTCTACTTATAACTTACAAACTTACTTTGAGATAGAAGGAATTTTCTCGATTAAAATTACACTGTTGGGAGGTACTCTTTGTCTTTTAGAGGAGATGGAGGAAGGTTACATCAAAGATCTTATTGAAAACGGTAGAGAATGGCGGGAACAATGGTTTTCTGAAATAAAGCCTTGGAAGGAGGAGGTGGTAGATGAGGAGATAGTTTTGTGGATTAGGGTGTATGGCGTGCCGTGCCACGCATGGGATATGGAGTTTTTCACTGTATGGGCCAATTCTATAGGAACTTTTGTTTGCGCAAATGAAAATACGATGAAGCGAGGTGGGTATGAAGTCGGGAGGATTATGGTCAAAATGCCACTTGGTAGTATTTTAAGTGAAAGGGTTAAGGTTATTATTGATGGTAAAGTTTTCTTCTTGTTTTTGAAAGAAGATAACTACGGCCCGATGAGGATTTTGAAGGATTCTTATGCTTCGAAGTGTGTTTCGTCGGAGAGCGTCTTGGAAGAGAGTAAATTTGATTCTGGTTATAGTTCTAATGTTAAGGAGGTAGATGATCTTGTAGAGGAGATTAGTTTGGATTCGGAGGCTGAGGTGGAAGTGAATAAAAGGCACCAGGTTTCATCTGTTCTAGGTGACGTTTTTAACAGGGAGCAGAACATTCAAAGGGTGGAAGTTCTGAGACCAACTGATTCAGAAGAGGTAACATCTCCAGTTGGGGATTTTAACAAGGAGGTGTTTGACAAGGCAATGGATATTCTGAGAACTGGCATCCAGTCTGTGGACAGGAGGGATGAGGAAGCTGAAGGTAGTAAGTCACCTTTGGAGTCTTACGGAACTAAGGTTTGTTGTTCATTGGAGAGTAAAGGGATTGGGTCGGTAGGACCGGATTCTAGCAGGAAAATTCGGAGGCAGCCTAAGCGCATGAAATTTAAATACATCATGGAGGATGGAGGTAATCTCATAAGGAATAAGGGAGGGAGATTAAGCAAGAAAGTTCCTAGAGGAAAGAAGAACAAGACTTCTGATTTGAATGAGCAAGTGAATCTTCAGGCAGTAGTAGTTGCGGATCAGGGATTGTTCCCTAAGTGGTGCGTAGAAGGATCGAAAGTTTATGGGGAACAATCGGAGGAGACGGACATTGGGAGGAATAATGGGAAGGCGTGGGAGAATCTAAATAAAAGCTCGGGGGAGAAATTATGGGATGTGATTAATAATATAGGGGTTAAAGCAAAAGACTCAAGAGTTGATTATAAGAAGAGAATTCTTGATTTGGAGGAAGTGAATAAAGAAAGAATATTAAATAGGAGGGAGACAGAAAAAATTCCAAGATGATTATTGGATCCTTGAATATTATAGGGGGTGGCTATTTAGCTAAAAGAAGGAGAGTTAGTAATTTGATTAAAAAGGGGAAGGTGGATTTGTTTCTTGTCCAAGAAACTAAATTTCTGTGTATTAGTGAGGTTTTGGCCAAGAGCTTTTGGAGTAACGTGGATATTGGTTATTCTTTCTCGACTTCGATAGGAGCTTCGGGAGGTTTGCTTATTTTGTGGAAGGAAGGGGAATTGGTGGTCCTTAATAGTTTTAGGGATGAAGGTTTCTTGGGTATTAAGGTGTGTTGGCGTGGTAATATCTATTATATTGTAAATGTGTATTCTTCTTGTGAGTTAGCCAAAAAGAAAGCACTTTGGAGTAAATTATTAGCTCTAAAAGATAAGAATCAAGATGGGGAGTGGATCTTTGGTGGTGATTTTAATGCGGTGAAAGATAGGAGCGAAAGAAAGGGAAGGACGGATTGGTATAGAGGATCCGAGATGATAGATTTTGGAACCTTTATCGATAAGAGTATGTTGATCGATGTTCCTTGCAAAGGAAAAAAAGTATAGTTGGTATGGAGGGGATGGTAAGACTATGAGTAGAATAGACCGTTTTCTCGTTTCGGATGACATAATTCATAGATAGAGGGGGGGGGGGGGGGGGGTTGTTGGCCAATTGGGAAGCGAGACATCTCAGATCATTGTTCGATTTGGTTAGTGGTGGATGGTTCTAATTGGGGGCCGAAACCGTTCAAGTTTAATAATGAATGGTTTTCGGATAAAGATTTCGTTCCTTTTGTCGAAAAGGAATGGAAGAAGTTGGAGGTGGTAGGTAGAAGCGATTTTGTGTTAAAGGAGAAGTTGAGGTTATTGAAAGTGAGTCTTAGAAGTTGGAATTTGGAGGTTTTTGGTAGATATGATTTGGAAGTGGAGGAAGGGGTGAAGGATATAAATGAGGCGGACGATCTACTTTCTCTAGTGAGTGATAATGAGGTGGATGATATTTTATTAAAGAGTAAGGAAGCTAATAGTCGTTTTTGGCTTAATTTGAAGATTAAGGAGAATATGTTAATCCAAAAGGCTAGATTGAAGTGGAGCAACGATGGGGATAATAATAGTAGATTCTTTCATAGAGTGATGAAGGAAAGAAGGACTCGTAATCATATTGGGTTTATTAATTCTAGCAATGTTATCTTAAACTCTGTGAGCTCTGTGAAGGCGGAGGTGTGGGAGCACTTTTCTAATAAATTTGTTGAAGAGGATTCCGAGAGGCGTTCAATGGAAGATGAGTGCTTTAATCGGATTAGTGCGGAGGAGTGTGAGTCTCTTGAAGCTTCATTTTCGGAGGAGGAGGTTAAGGAGGCGGTGTGGAGTTGTGATGGTTCAAAGGGTCCGGGACCCGATGGTTATTCTCTTCTTTTCATTCAGAAATGTTGGTTCTTTTTTAAGGAAGATTTTGTTAATTTCTTTGCTGGTTTTCACTCGGGTACGTTCTTATCTAAAGGTATTACATCTTCTTTCTTGACCCTCATCTCGAAAAAACCGAATCCCCTGGATCTTGATGACTATAGACCAATTTGCTTGGTTGGATGTATCTATAAGGTGGTTTCTAAACTCTTGGCGGGGAGATTGAAATTGGTCCTTGATTCCTTGATATCTCCTTGCCAAACTACGTTTATTCCCGGGAGACATCTTCTTGACGGGGTGTTGATTGCAAATGATTTGGTTGATTTTTACAAAAGGGAAGGAAAGAGTTGTATTCTATTTAAAGTGGATTTTGAAAAAGCTTACGATAAGGTAAGTTGGAACTTTCTTAGAATGTTGATGGGAAGTATGGGTTTTGGGAGTAGATGGATGAAATGGATGGAATTGTTGATATTTACTAGCCAAATGTCGGTTCTAGTTAACGGGAGTCCGACTAAGGAGTTTGTAGTGGAGCGAGGATTAAGGCAAGGGGATCCTCTATCTCCTTTCCTTTTCGTTATTATGGCGGAGGGGTTATCGAGATTGGTTAACAAGGCGGTGGAAATAGGAGTTTACGAATGATCTTTTTTCAATAGAGAGTGTAAGGTGGAAATTCTCCAATTTGCGGATGATACATTACTTGTGGGAGAGAGTAGTTGGAACCAAAATTGGGCTTTCAAGGCGGTGCTAAGGAGCTTTGAGTTGATTTCAGGATTGGGGATTAATTTCCATAAAAGTAAGCTTATTGGTATCAATACTAATAATGGTTTTTTGGAAGCCTCGACTTCCCTCCTTTCTTGTAGCTTGGAGGATAACAAGTTTTGCTTTCTTGGAATCCCTATTGGTGTTAACCCTAGAAGGATTTCTACTTGGTCTCCGTTGGTGAACAAGATTAGGACTCGTTTATCGAGTTGGAAGGGCTGTTTTCTTAGCCTCGGTGGTAGAATCACCCTTCTCAAATCGGTTCTTAGTACTTTATCTATTTTTTGGTTATCTTTTTACAAGATGCCGGTGAAGGTAGCTAAAGAGATCACCCGTTTGCAAAGTAATTTTTTGTGGGGAAGATTGGAGGATAAGAAGAGAATTCATTGGGTGGGGTGGAAGGAAGTGTGCCTTCCCACTATTAAAGGGGGATTGGGTATTAGAAGGATTGAAGATTTTAATGTTTCACTTCTTCTAAAATGGAAGTGGAGAATTTTAAATCGGTCAGAAATGCTCTGGTTTCGGGTCTTGAAAGCTCGATATGATGATGTTATTTTGTGCTTGATTAAGGGTGATTCTTATAAATGTTCTTCTCATTCGGAGTGGTGGAGGGATTTGGTTTCGGTGGAAACAAAGCATGGGGCTGGTTTATTCGTGAAGAATGTTAAGTTTATTATTGGTAATGGCTTCTCAACTCCATTTTGGCATTCAGTGTGGATGGATAATATTATTTTGAAGGACCGTTTTCCAAATCTTTATGACCATTCTGATTTGAAATACGTTTCGGTGGCTTGTATGAGAGGATGAGAGGATGGAGAGTGGAAGTGGGGAAATTTGGGGGTGAAGTATAATCAATATTTTCTGTTTTATTCTGAATTGCAGGTGCTGGCCGGCCTATTAGATGGTACTGGTCTGAAATCCTTGTTGCCTGATTCGGTGGTCTAGTGTCCCGATCCAGGGACTGATTTTTCTGTGGCAGGTTCCGTTGCCATTATCAGCGAGGGCAGATTGGGCAGCACTGTTTTCTCCGCAAATGCACTTCAAGCTGGGGCTGAAATAATGGGGAAGAATCTTTGGAAAATGGAGGTTCCGTCTAGGATTAAAGCATTTGGGTGGATGTTATTAAAGAAGAGACTCCCTACTAGAGATAAGTTAAAATTCTATGGTATTATTTCTCAAGATATCTCTTCTCTTTGTGTTTTTTGTTCTACGGAGGAAGAAATATTGGATCATACGTTTTTGTCGTGTATAGTAGTGAGTCTTATTTGGAGGGATATAAGGGAGTGGATTGGTTTTGAGGAGGATTTTTCGGAGGATTCGTTTTCGTTCTTGGATAGCTTTTTGAGGTGGTTTGATTTTTGCAAACTTCATAAAGTGAAATCTCGGAAAGCCGGTATCTTTTGGTTGGCTATTTGTTGGAATATATGGTCTCTTAGAAATAGGATTATTTTTTAGAATCAAGGTTGGAATGTCCTTGATGTTGTTTGGAACATTAAATATTCGGTTTGGAAATGGTCCATAATCGGGGAAATTGGGAATTCCAATTGTAGTTTTTACGAGTTTTGCAAAGATCCGTTGTATTTTTTATCGTAAGTCAATTGGTTCCCAATTTTCGTTTTTTTGGGGACGAGTTCTTTGTTGCCTTGTATCTCTTTTCCCTTTTGTATCAGGTTTAGAGAACCCTTAGTTCTCTCATTAATATAACTTGCTTACAACAATAAAAATACCAGTGACTTGGTTTTAAAGTTTTGTTTGTTTTGTTTATGTTCAAAATTAATTTATATAAAAGAAAAACTGAAAGTTTCTTAGAAGAGAATTTAAAATTTCAAAATCAAAAGTCAGTGGAAAGATAAATTGAAATTGAAATTGAAAATTTGAAATTTTAAAGTATGGGTTGCTTGATTACCAAAGTAGTCAACTTTATTGAACTTCATGATTTTAAATTATGCAATTGAGTTTTGATTTGGATTCTATGTGAATAACATGTTTGTGTTCGATACTTATTACTATAAGACATATAAAGATAATGCAAAGATGAATCATGCCATATATAGATGTCTGAATTTGGAATTTAATCTAATTATTGAATAACGAGATGTGGAATTTTGATCCTTATCACAGAGGATAAGAAATTCAAGATTCCCACAAATAAAGAATCTCGTGAGGAAGGTTCTCCAAAGGTTATTGAAACACAAACGGAAAATCTTGGTTTCCGCAAATCGTGTTTTTAGAAATGATGCTCTAATAAAAAAAATTCAAAAATTATTGAGAAAAGAATGGACAAAATAAATGATTAAAAATGAAGCACCAAGAAAGAAGGCTACTTGCTTTGAATGCGAAGAAATAGGAAATGTTAAAAATAAATGCCCTACACTTCAAAGAAGAAAAAATTCAAGAGCAAGAAGAACAAAAGGCATAAAAACCTTATTTTTAAAAAAGATGATAACACTTTTAAGTCAAGTTCGTTGCACTTTTTATGTCAGGTATGATTAACCGACTTAACAAAATCTATTGTTGTTTGAAATTCAAAATTCGTCCTGCACTTGTTAAGCCAGGTTTTCGTTTAAACGACTTAACAAGTCATTAACAGAATTCAAAGAATTATGTCTTTTCATGAACCATTGTCATTCTAAAATATTGCAAACCTTTATGAAAATGTCTCAAACTTTTGCATCGATTCCTAGAAGTTTCTTAGGATGTATTTAAGGTAAAATACATTAATTTTCAAATTATCTCTTTCATTATTAATTTTCACATCAATTCAAATAATTTTCTAAGTGCTTATTCTTTTTAAAAAAATGTTGAAACTTTGTGCATAACTTTAAATTAATTCATAAAAGTTTCATAATAATTTTGAGGACATAAGGTTCAAGTTTCATAATATTTTTGAGCACATAAGGTTCATATATTATTGAAGTGTAAGTTGAAAGAGAAGATCAATTGTCTATTGAAATTGATTGAAGAACAACTTCATATATTCAAATTTTTTCAAGTATTGTAATTGATCACCAAGTGTGTGGTGACAAATTTATAAAGAAAGTGTGTGTACTTTCTAAAATTATTTGCAAATAGAAAGTGGTATATTTTTTATTTGTTGGAGAAAGGTCCTTAAAATTGGTTTGATTCAAAATCCACTATAGTTGTTGGTGTATTTAAGGAAGTAGTCGTTTCAAAAAAACTCCTCGTTTTAGAAGGATGTTGTCCAAGACGAAATGGATTCAATAATGTCAAACCACATTTGGGAACTTGTTAATCTACCTAAAGGATCAACACCTGTTGGATGCAAGTAGGTATCTAAAAGGAAGTATCATAGTGATGATATACTAAACAACTACAAGGCTAGATTAGTAGCCACGAGTTTTTAGAAAAAAGAAAGGTGTTGATTATTTCGACACATATGCATTAGTAGCAAGGACGGTGACAATTAGAATATTGTTTGTATTAGTTTCTTTGCATGAACTTACAGTTCCTCAAATGGATGTCAAAATAGCATTCCTAAATAGAGATCTCGATGAAGAGATTTATATGGAGCAGCTAGAAGGTCATATGCTTTCAGGTAATAGCGTGAAAGCTTGCCAAATCCTTGTAAGGATTAAAATTGGCACCGAAACAGTGACATCAAAGGTTGGACTTTGTCATTGCAACATTCACAAATTAAAGGTGAGACACACAAATTAGGGGGAGACTCTTCAATCATTTTCAAAACAAGAATTAAAAGATTTTGTTATCATCAAAAGGGGGAGATTGTGAGGAATACATCTTATATCTAGTTCTATTTTGATGAAGACAAAGATTATCAAAGAAAAAAAGGTCCAAAAGTGTCATGCACATCAATGATGAAGTTTTTCAAGAAGGTTTAGCATATAAATTTAAGTGAAGATTTGAGACAAGTGAACATAAATAAGGTGCTCATTGTAATTTATATTATACTACTTTAAATTGCTCATAATTTCATCTCTCATTTCATCTAAAACCTTATTGCATCATCATGCATGATTATCTAAAAACATTCTTCATATGATTCTTGTTACAAGTGTTTGTACACAAAGTTATGTGAGAATATTGTGATATTCATTTATCTCCATGTTGATTATATGATTGATAATTAGCAATGATATGAGTGGAATTTTAGAAACAAAGAGGTTTATAACTTCCACATTCAAGATGAATGATCTTTGACTAGTTGACACACTTTTGAGGATCAAAGTAAACTTCAAAAGGATGATGGATAAGTTGTGCCTTAATTGGAATATGCAAGTGCATGCAATGTACTCGACCCGACATAACATTTGCAATTAGTAAAATGAGTAGATTTTACTAGTAATTCAAATGGCGAGCACTAGAAGGCCATCATTAGAAAATTTCGGATATCTTATGAAAACCAAAAATCTTGGTCTCCATTATGGTAGATATCCTGCCATAATAGAAGGATATACCGATGTGAGTTGGATATCGAGTGTTAAATATCAAAAATATGCATTTGGGTGGATATTTACACTAGCAGCGGGTACAATTTCTTGGAAGAGTAAGAAACAAATGTGGATCACTCTCTCAACCATAGAATCGGAGTTCGAGGCTCTTGCTTTCGCTTGTGAAGAAGTTGACTGGCTGAGGGACCTTCTGCTGGAAGTTCCATTGGCTAAAGACAATGTTTCAAAGTTATTGATGCATTGTAGTAGTCAAACCACTTTAACTAAAGCATACAAAAAATGTATAGCAGAAAGTCTAGGCAAGTAGGACTTAGACATTCTTTCGTGAGAAAATTGATTAAGGATGTAATCATTCACATATATACGATCGAGCTATAATTTTCTTAATCCATTTACTAAACCACTGGCCAGAGACTTAGTAAAACAACCTCGAGAGGCATGGGGTTGAAACTCCTTAAGTAAGACTTCCGACAACGACGGTAACCCAATCTTACGTTAACAGAACATTAACCTCAAGATTCAATGGGTAACAACAAGTCGTTGATTTGCATGTTTTTCGAACATTTCGTGATAATGTTGACCTTTAAAATGAGGGTTGAGTTTTTATTTAAACTCTTAACGAAGTTCAATACCGAGAGTATGCGTCTCATGGAAAAAGATACAATATGAACTTCACCTATGTGAGTTTCGAGATGGTGTCATCTCAAAGTGAGAGTTGGAGTTTCTCTCACGAAAAATTCATGAAACATGAAAGCATATGGTCATATATAAGTGCTAGGCGAGAAATGTAGGCGGAGAACCTTAAAGAATGTGGGTGAGGTAACGTCAGTCTATTCACATGGATTAATGGTTTAAAAGCATTGCTACCTAACATTCTGATTAGACTTTGCGTTGTCTTTACTAAAGTTAAGTTTTAAATCAAAAGATACCTAACTGTACTAACATTCTTTGTTTCTCTTTTTTCTGGAATTGATCTTGTCATTATTAGAACAAGTGGGGAATTGTTGTAAATTATTAAGAATTAATAATCTTAAGTGTGTTTCAAAATGACAAGAAAACATGCAAGTGAAGATTAATTTTGAATTCAAAGAGAAGTAACACTTCGTGAAGTGTTGCTACGGAATGAACATAAGTAATGCTCGGAAACAATGCAACTTTTGGGTAAAAAGTGTTGTTTCATCAAGTATCGCAACCTTGTGAAACAACACATACGTAACCTATAAATAATTCATTCCGAAATTCAGAAAAAAACCAAATATCCTCTTGTACAAAATTTCAGACACTCTTCGCTACATAATTGAGTTTTCGTCGGTCTTGCGCAAATTCGATATACGGCTTAATTATCTTGAATATTCCTGCGTTCCGACTCTAAGACATACAAGAGTGCTTAAAATACTTTTATAAAGACGAAATTGTATTTCAGTGTTTTATTAGTGTAAATAAGGAATTGATGTTACAATATAGTTTTTTTTATAAATATAATTGAATGTATGCATCAAGCATGTTTACATTGTTGGTACTCGTTACATAATTATTTAACTAATGTCTCGGGTTATAATGAGTAATTTTGGACCGAGGCTTATGTTTTGTTGTTGTATGTAATTCATGCAGGATGATTTCACTACAACAATTACATATTATCACAAAGTGAGTAATAGCTTTCCAACATCCCATGTTAATAAATCTATATATAACATGGTTCAATTTTCTTTTATACGATTAAGCTTTTTCTCTAGAATGGTGTTAGCTTTGAGATTATATCATGTTGATGTATGTAGGAAGAGAGGGGGGATCAAGTCACTTTAAGAATATTTTTTTTACTTATTCTAAATAGTAGTCTTTGAATCGAATCAAATTTAATGGTTAAATTAGCTTTTTACGTAATTAACCGTTAGATTAGATTATATTCAATTCAAAAGCTATGCGTTGAAATAAATTAAAAAAATTTACTATTAGAATAAGTTGATCCCCGATTCATGTAGCAGTATTTTAATAATTGACCATTTTTGTCGAAGGATTGTCCAAGTTATTTTTGTGTTTACTAATCATACTGTTTATTAAAAGTTAGGCGTTGTGGTTGAAGCCAGATGATCAATTCTGTACTGAAATGTTAGGCTGGGCTTTAATAGATGAAAGCAAACACTGCGTTGAATCTCATCTTGAATTTCGATGAAAGCAGAAACAGCACAATTTCATTTGTTATATATATATATATATATATATATATATATATATATATATTGTAAATTATTAATAATTAATAATATTAAGTGTGTTCCAAAATGACAAAAAAATATTCAAGTGAATATTAATTTTTGAATTAAAAAAGAAACAACATTTTGTGAAGGGTTGTTGTAGAATGAACATAGGTAATGGTTGGAAACTTGACAACTTTTGGTTAAAATGTGTTGTTTCATCAAGGGTCACAATCTTATGAAACAACACATGCATGACCTATAAATACCTCATTTAGAACTTCAGAAAATATATCACAAACCAAATATTCTCTTGTACAAAATTCTAGACACTCTTCGCTACATAATCGAGTTTTCGTCGGTCTTGTGCAAATTTGATATAAGGCTGAATTATCCTGGATATTCCTAAGTTTCAAATCTAAGACATACAAGAGAGTGCTTGAAATAATTTTAAGGAAAGTGACATCATTCACGATTCAGTCCTGGATCCGTTCAACTTCAACGATATTTCTAACAGTCTTAAAAGTATTCAAATGGCTTCCGACGCTGCAATTTCAAGCATCAAAGTTATGAACCAAGACCTAGTTAAGTTGGATCACTTTGATGGTACCAATTACACTCGATGGCAAGATAAGATGACATTCCTGACCACTCTGAAAGTTCACTATGTCTTAGATCCTGACTTACCGCCAATTCCTGAACCAACCGAGGATGATTCTTATGAACTCAAGAAGGAGCGAAAGAAACGTAAAGAGGACGAATGGCTATGTCGGGGACATATCTTGAATACACTATCTGATCGTCTCTATGACCTCTATACTGATACTCAATCTACAACATAAATCTGGAAAGCACTCGAATTTAAATTCAAGGCCGAAGAGGAAGGTGCGAATAAGTTTTTAATTTCTAAATACTTTGACTTTAAATTCATAGATTCCAAGCCCATTTTTTCCAAAGTGCACGAGTTTCAATTTCTCGTAAATAAAATAAAGGATGTGAAAATAGACATTCCTGAGACTTTTCAAGTTGGTGCAATCATTGCAAAATTACCACCTTCATGGAAAGGCTATAGAAAGAAATTGTTGCACAGTTCTGAGGACTTCTCTTTAGAGAAAATCCATAAACATCTTCGAATCGAGGAGGAATCAAAGGAAAGGGAGAAATCAGAATCTGCTAGTCTTTCTAAAGCCAATACTGTGACTGACAAACGAAAAAAGAAACATGATGGCATGAAGAGTCATCTTGGACCTAAAAAGAAACACAACAAATTAAAAAATTCTGGCAGTTTGAAAGGTCTGAAAAGCGGCTGTTTTGTATGTGGAAAACCCGGGCACTATGCTCGAGATTGCAGGCACAACAAGTCAAAAAATAAGGTCAATGCAGTTCATGCAAATGATAAAATAATCGCTAGGTGAGCGAAGTAATGGCAATCAAAGGCAAAGTGTAAGGATGGTGGTACGACACATGTGCTACTGTACATGTCTGTTATGACAAGGCTGCTTTCAAAACCTATTCTGAGGTAATTGATGGACAGGAAGTACAAATGGGAAATGAAGTACGGTCTAAAGTTGTTGGAACTGGTTCCGTCGAACTCAACTTCACTTCCGGAAAGAAAGTCACTCTTGTTAATGTGCTTCATGTCCCCGACATGATTAGAAATCTTGTTACTGGGGATTTGTTGGGTAAACCAGGAGTTAAATCTGTATATGAATCGAGCAAACCTATTTTGACCCGTAATGGTGTATTTATAGGAAAAGGATATTCCGTTGAGGGAATGATCAAACTTTGTACTACCGACAATAATATTAATGAAATTTCTAATTCAGCTTACATGCTTGAGTCTATTTCTTTATGGCATAATAGATTAGCACATACCGGTATTAGTTCTATGAAGATACTAATTAAATCTGGTTTGATTTCATACAATATAAATGATTTCAAAAAATGTGAATTATGCGTTAAATAAAAAATGATTAAGAAACCTTTCAAAAGTGTTAAAAGAAATACAAATCTCCTTGATCTTGTACATTCATATTTGTGTGAATTTAATGGCTTGTTAATGTAACACCCCCAATCTATACCCCGAGCAATTAAAGCGATAACAAATAATTAGAGTATAATTAAAACATTCATGGCATAGACGGGAGTGTTACATCAAAGTAATGAAATATAACAACCTGCTCATATAGATATGCAACAATCAGGTAGCAACATAAACAGAGGAACTCAGTTCCTAACACCCACAATTCAGATACAGGATAAAAGCGGAAAATCTGCAACTGAAATCTCATATATAAACATAAAAGTTTGTCTGTCATATACAGAGTCATACATGTAAAATCCAAAAAGATATATATACACATAATCACATAACGATCTCCCCGACTACCTGGTGCCACATATCAAAGCCGACCGACAAAAGAATGAAGACATAATCTTCACAAAAAGACCTCCAGCATCTAATCTGCAATGCCTCATAGAGCATTCAAAACAGCAGAAGGGTGAGAAACACAATTATAATATAGTTGCATACAATTATGTAATAACATGAAACACGTACGCAAAACATTCTCACCACAACGTATACCATAATTCAAATACAACACAAAACAATTCATAATTCATGCATCCATCACAAAGGCATATCAATCATGCTCAATACATTTATCACCAATATATATATATATATATATATATATATATATATATATATATATATATATATATATATATATATATATATATCAACTCCTCAATCCCATTCACAATTTCCCACACATAATCAATCCATTCATGACTTATGCAAATGCACAGAGACCGACACAATGACTCTATGCATGCGGTACCATTCCATCCATCATGCTCATCATCATTAATTCACTCAGGAATTATTGGAATCATCGTTTGTTATTTAGTGTAACTCCCCGTCGGGCAAACGATGTTCCCCATCGCTTTAGGTCCTCTTGGTATAAGGCTCACGACGTTTATGGATCGCTTTAGGTCCTCTTTTCATAAGGCTCATGATTAGATCGCTTTAGGTCCTCTTTGTATAAGGCTCACGATCGTCTATAACGTCGCTTTAGGTCCTCTTTGTATAAGGCTCACGACCGTTACAGCAGATTCCCTCTGGAATTATTTCGTCGCTCACACCCCACAAGGGCACACGACATCACAGGGTGCATATCATGATGCATGGCATACTAATGACTCATGACAATCAAATGCATATACATATATAACCATGTGAACCATCTCAACATCAATAATCATGCATTGCAATCAAACTCAAAACAAGGCATTTATTTGCCATAAGGCCACAAACCATCATCACAACATTTCATCACATGCCTTCACATCATATAACAACACACAAGCTATACATTATATATCAAAAGCATATTTCATGATAACACATCAATCGCACACGATTACGACGGTAAAAGTCGACAAAACGACACGTTTCCAAATTTGCAACACAATTAAATCGGCCACTAATCTCAAAACCATTTTTATAAGAAAGAACATCTCACTACCTTTCCAACGGTACTAAAAACGTCTCGATCCGAGTTACGGATCAAAAGTTATGAATTTTCAAAGAAAATAATTTATTGAAAAACTGCCAGATTCACCTGGCGACTTAGGATTTCGCATGGCGAATCCCCCTTCGCCAGCACTTCGCCTGGCGAACTAGTGGCGAACCACAGTTTTAGAAAACCCCAAGAGTTCCAGTAGCTAACACATTTCTGTCTCCCCGTTTTCGCCTGGCGACCTATGATTTCGCCTGGCGAATCCCTCTTCGCCAGCACTTCGCCTGGCGAACTAGTGGCGAGACCTAATTCGCCTGGCGAATCCCAATTCGTCTGGCGAATCGCATCAGAACCAGAATTTTTCTGCTGCGGGTTACACGGTTCCAAACCCCGAAATCCAACTTTCTCCAACCAAAACATTTTCAATCAATCCAAAAAAGTATCAACAATGTTCATATGTATAATACGATCATACTACGTGATTCGTATCGATTTCCAACCGTGAAAACATCAATTTCTATTCATTTTTCTCATTCCAACCTAGAATTGAAAAACTATGAAAAATAAGTAAACCTTCAAACACACACATACATATTCATACACAAGCATATAATAACCGAGTTTCGCACCCTTACCCGATTAATCGTGCTTTGAAGTGTCGGTTGAATCGATTTCTTAAACTTCAAGTTTTCCTCTTTTTCTTCTTCCCACTCTCTTTTTCTCTTAAACTTTCTTTTTTTCTCTCTTTCTAATCTCTATGCTTCTATTTTAAGAAAAACAATAATATATAACCAAGCAAAATGACCAAAATACCCCTACACTCAATTTTCTCGCAAACGCTCCCAAAACGCGATAAAACATAATAACGATAAGCATAACATATTTACCAAATAAAAATCAGGAATAAAATAATATAAAATCAAAAATAATTAAATCGACTCAATTAAATAAATCTAACAAAAACCGGGGCGTTTCAACTCTCCCCCACTTAGAAATTTTCGTCCTCGAAAATATTACCTGAGACGAACAACTCCGGATACGATTCCCGCATCCGACTCTCCAACTCCCAAGTCAAATTGCCCTCAGCAGCGCCTCCCCACGCTACTTTCACAAGCGCAATATCTTTGCCTCTTAACCGCTTCAACTCTCGATCCAAAACCCTCATCGGTAATGCCTCAACCGTAAGGTTCTCCCTTACCTCAACCTCATCCATCGGAATCACATGCGACGGATCCAGAACATACTTCCGAAGCTGTGAAACATGGAACACATCATGTAAATTTGAAAGATTCGGTGGCAACGCCACCCGATAAGCCACAGCACCCACTCTTGCGGATATCTGATAAGGACCAATAAATCGAGAAGTAAGCTTCTTCGACTTCAATGCACGTCCAACACCCGTCACCGGCGTAACTCTCAAAAATACATGATCACCTTCTCGAAACTCAAAATCTTTCCTCCTTCGATCACGATAACTCTTCTGCCTACTCTGAGAAGCCTTCATCTTCTCACGAATAAATTTCACTTTTTTCGTAGTTTGTTGAACTAACTCCGGTCCAACCACCGAACTCTCACCAGATTCATGCCAACACAAAGGTGTTCGACATCTTCTTCCATACAACGCTTCAAAAGGTGCCATTCCAATACTCGAATGGAAACTGTTGTTATACGTGAACTCCACCAACGAAAGATAACTATCCCAAGCACCACCTTGCTCAAGAACACAAGCTCTCAGCAAATCTTCCAATGACTGAATAGTTCTCTCGGTCTGACCATCCGTCTGAGGATGATAAGCAGAACTCAATCTCAACTTAGAACCTAACGCCTTTTGCAAACTTTCCCAAAATCTAGAAGTAAACCTCGGATCTCGATCTGAAACAATACACAACGGAACACCATGTAATCTCACAATCACGCGGATATAAATCTCAGCCAACCTCTCCAAAGAAAAACTGATGTCAATCGGAATGAAATGCGCTGATTTAGTCAGCCTATCCACAACCACCTAAGTGGCATTATGTCCCCTCTGAGTATTCGGCAACCCTGTCACAAAATCCATAGAAATGATGTCCCATTTCCACTCGGGAATATCCAACGGTTGCAATAATCCACTAGGCTTCTAATGTTCTACCTTTGACTTCTGACACTTCAAACACGCATAAACAAACTGAGCCACATCCCTCTTCAATCCGGACCACCAAAAGATCTTCTTCAAATCTTGAGCCATCTTATTAGCTCCTGGATGTATACTCAAACTACTCCGGTGTCCTTCCTCTAAAATCATCTTTTTCAATTCCGAATCATCAGGAATACAAATTCTACCACGGAATCTCAAAACACCCTGATCATCCACTTTAAAGTCACCATTCACACATTTATCTCCAACCGTCATCAAATCAACAAATTTCACATCCAGCCTCTGTTTCTCGCTAACGGTCAACAGAAAATCATTAGTGACCTTTAACATACCAAGCATCACGCTATCAGATGTCAATTCACACACCAAACTCAAATCTCTAAATTCTTCCAAAAGTTCCCACTCTTTAACCATCAAAGCAGACATATGCAAAGATTTCCGACTTAACGCACCGGCTACCACATTAGCTTTACCAGGATGGTAATTCAAGCTAAAATCGTAGTCCTTCAAAAATTCCAACCATCTCCGTTGCCTCATATTCAACTCTTTCTGATCAAACAAGTATTTTAAACTCTTATGATCACTAAAGACTTCGAATCTTGCACCGTAGAGATAATGTCTCCAAATTTTCAATACAAAAACCATCACAGCTAATTCCAAATCATGAGTAGGATAATTCTTCTCATGAGCCCTCAATTGTCTCGAAGCATAAGCCACAACCTTACCTTCTTGCATCAACACTCCACCTAAACCACTTAAAGACGCATCGCAATACACCACAAACAGTTCACTCGGATTCGGTAAGATCAAAATCGGAGCAATAGTCAATCTTCTCTTCAGCTCACTAAAAATTTCCTCACACTGAATATCCCAAATAAACGCTTTACCTTTACAAGTCAGCTAGGTCAATGGAAGTGCTAACTTGGAAAAGCCTTCAATGAATCTTTGATAATATCCAGCTAAACCCAAAAGGCTTCTAATTTTAGTAACAGATCTAGGAGCCTCCCATTGTAGAATTGCATCTACTTTGGATGGATCCACAACAATACCATTACCTGAAATCACATGCCCAAGAAAACTCACTTCTGACAACCAGAACTCACACTTGGACAATTTGGCATAAAGTTTCTTTTCCTTCAAAATTTGCAATACAATACGCAAATGTTCCGCATGTTCCTCCCGAGACTTAGAATAAATCAAGATGTCATCAATAAACACAACAACAAATTGATCCAAATGCTCATGGAATATGCGATTCATATACTCCATAAACACTCCCGACGCATTAGAAACCCCGAATGGCGTCACGGAATATTCGTAATGTCCGTATCGTGTCCTAAAAGCCGTCTTCTGAATATCTTCCTCCTTCACTCTAATCTGATGATAGCCTGACCTCAAATCAATTTTACTAAACACACACGCACCTACCAACTGGTCCATCAAATCATCAATTCTCGGAAGAGGATACTTATTTTTAATCGTCACCTTATTCAGCTGGCGATAATCAATACACAATCGCATACTTCCATCTTTCTTCTTCACCAATAAAACTGGAGCACCCCAAGGCGATACACTCGGCCTCACAAACCTCTTTTCTAACAATTCATTCAACTGCTTCTTCAACTCAACCAACTCAGATGCCGACATACGATATGGTTCCATAGACACAGGTCTAGTACCAGGAACTAGATCTATAGAAAACTCCACCTCTCTTTCTGGCGGCACATCAGAAATATCCTCCAGAAACACCTCCGGAAAATCACACACGACTGGAAACACATCAATTGCAACTTGACTATCCAAAGTCAACGATGCAAACAACCCGAACAACTGAGCTTCACCCGCCAAGAGTTTCTTCAACTCTTTGGTAGATAAGAAACTCGATTCCTCGTCTTCTTCATGAGAAGGAAATCTTACCAACTTATGATAACAATCGATATGAACTCGATTGAACTGCAACCAATTCATTCCCAGAACTACGTCTAAACCCTCCAATGGCAGACACACCAAATCCATAGAAAAATCCTTACCATAAATGGTCAAAGGACAACTTAAACAAACCAGAGAAGAAGTTACTGACCCCAATGCTGGAGTATCGATAACCATCTCTCCACCCAACGACGACAACAAAAGATTCAAACGCCGCACACACTCAGACGAAATAAATGAATGAGTCGCTCCGGTATCACTAATAGCAACTAAAGGTGTACTATTAATAAAACAAGTACCTCTGATCAGAAGATCTGCACTAGTAGGCTGAGTTCCTGCCAATGCAAATACTTTTCCTCCTGATTGAGCTTGCTTTGGTTTCGGACACCTCGTACTAATATGACCATATTCACCACAGTTGAAACACTTCACCTCATTCCTCTTGCAATCAGATGTTACATGTCCTATACCTCCGCAATTGGAACACTTCCTCATATCCTTTTTACATTCAAACTGACGATGTCCCAAGTCACCACACTTAAAACATCTCAGAGGATTATACATACCTCCCCCTCTTGGCCTTTTAACAAAATTAGCCCTTTGATTTCCCTTGTCAGCTGGTGCCACATAAGGACCACCACGAAACGATTGCTTTCCTTTCCTTTCGTTCACACTCTTATAATGAGTAGAACGAGCTTTGCTATCCTCCTCATAAATTCTACAACAATACACCAAATCTGAAAACCTCCTAATTCTTTGACAACCAATTGCCTGTTTGATCTCGGGACGCAACCCATTCTCAAACTTCACACATTTGGAAAACTCTGCAGTTGCTTCAGCATAATGTGGATAAAAATGAACAAGCTCCACAAACTTAGCAGTGTAATCAGTAACAGACATGTTACCCCTGTTTCAACTCCAAGAACTCTATTTCTTTCTTTCCTCTAACATCTTCAGGAAAATACTTCCTCAAAAACTCACTGCTAAACAAAGCCCAAGTGACAACTTCACCTGTAGCTTCCCACACATGACGCGTACTAACCCACCAATCATCAGCCTTCTCCTTTAACATGTGAGTACACAGTTCCACCTTCTGTTCCTCAACACAGTCCATTACTCGAAATATTCTTCCAATCTC
Organism: Lathyrus tuberosus; assembly: GCA_022829125.1. NCBI lineage: Eukaryota > Viridiplantae > Streptophyta > Magnoliopsida > Fabales > Fabaceae > Lathyrus > Lathyrus tuberosus. The sequence continues at coordinate 15,032,899 of JALAZF010000055.1, forward strand.
CTTAAGCCAAATCTGAGCACCATCAGGATCATGTCTTTCTTTAAAGATAAGCGGTTTGTTCTTCCTGAACTCATCATTCCCACCAGAATTAGGTGTATTCCGCACAGCCTGAGCCATAGCTTGCATAGCAGTAGAAAGAGCAGCATCATTCCTACCAGCCATATTCTGTTCATATCCAATAACAGTAACTATGGTTAAACAATCAACTCGCCAGAACACAACTGTTGCACAACAAACAAGTTGGTCAAAATGAACGACACAGACTGGCTCTGATACCACTTAATGTAACACCCCCAATCTATACCCCGAGCAATTAAAGCGATAACAAATAATCAGAGTATAATTAAAACATTCATGGCATAGACGGGAGTGTCACATCAAAGTAATGAAATATAACAACCTGCTCATATAGATATGCAACAATCAGGTAGCAACATAAACAGAGGAACTCAGTTCCTAACACCCACAATTCAGATACAGAATAAAAGCGGAAAATTTGCAACTGAAATCTCATATATAAGCATAAAAGTTTGTCTGTCAAATACAGAGTTATACATCTAAAATCCAAAAAGATATATATACACATAATCACATAACGATCTCCCCGACTACCCGGTGCCACATATCAGAGCCGGCCGACAAAAGAATGAAGACATAATCTTCACAAAAAGACCTCCAGCATCTAATATGTAATGCCTCATAGAGCATTCAAAACAGCAGAAGGGTGAGAAACAAAATTATAATATAGTTGCATACAATTATGTAATAACATGAAACACGCACGCAAAACATTCTCACCACAACATATACCATAATTCAAATACAACACAAAGCAATTCATAATCCATGCATCCATCACAAAGACATATCAATCATGCTCAATACATTTATCACCAATATATATATCAACTCCTCAATCTCATTCACAATTTCCCACACATAATAAATCCATTCATGACTTATGCAAATGCACAGAGACCGACACAACGACTCTATGCATGCGGTACCATTCCATCCATCATTCTCATCATCATTAATTCACTCAGGAATTATTGGAATCATCGCTTGTTATTTAGTGTAACTCCCCGTCGGGCAAACGATGTTCCCCATCGCTTTAGGTCCTCTTGGTATAAGGCTCATGACGTTTATTAATCGCTTTAGGTCCTCTTTGCATAAGGCTCATGATTATATCGCTTTAGGTCCTCTTTGTATAAGGCTCACGATCGTCTATAACGTCGCTTTAGGTCCTCTTTGTATAAGGCTCACGACCGTTACAGCAGATTCCCTCTGGAATTATTTCGTCGCTCACACCCCACAAAGGCACACGACATCACAGGGTGCATATCATGATGCATGGCATACTAATGACTCATGACAATCAAATGCATATACATATATAACCATGTGAACCATCTCAACATCAATAATCATGCATTGCAATCAAACCCAAAACAAGGCATTTATTTGCCATAAGGCCACAAACCATCATCACAACATTTCATCACATGCCTTCACATCATATAACAACACACAAGTTATACGTTATATATCAAAAGCATATCGCATGATAACACATCAATCGCACACGATTACGACGATAAAAGTCGACAAAACGACACGTTTCTAAATTCCCGATACAATTAAATAAGCCACTAATCTCAAAACCATTTTTATAAGAAAGAATATCTCACTACCTTTCCAACGGTACTAAGAACGTCTCGATCCGAGTTACGGATCAAAAGTTATGAATTTTCAAAGAAAATAATTTATTGAAAAACTGCCAGATTCGCCTGGCGACTTAGGATTTCGCCTGGCGAATCCCCCTTCGCCAGCACTTCGCCTGGCGAACTAGTGTCGAACCACAATTTTAGAAAAACCCAAGAGTTCCAGTAGCTAACACATTTCTGTCTCCCCGTTTTCGCCTGGCGACCTATGATTTCGCCTGGCGAATCCCTCTTTGCCAGCACTTCGCCTGGCGAACTAGTGGCGAGACCTAATTCGCTTGGAGAATCCCAATTTGCTTGGCGAATCGCATCAGAACCAGAATTTTTCTGCTGCGGGTTACACGGTTCCAAACCCCAAAATCCAACTTTCTCCAACCAAAACGTTTTCAATCAATCCAAACAAGTATCAACAATGTTCATACGTATAATACGATCATACTACATGATTCGTATCGATTTCCAACCGTGAAAACATCAATTTCTATTCATTTTTCTCATTCCAACCTAGAATTAAAAAACTATGAAAAACAAGTAAACCTTCAAACACATACATACATATTCATACACAAGCATATAATAACCGAGTTTCGCACCCTTACCCGATTAATCGTGCTTTGAAGTGTCGGTTGAATCGATTTCTTAAACTTCAAGTTTTCCTCTTTTTCTTCTTCCCACTATCTTTTTCTCTTAAACTTTCTTTTTTTCTCTCTTTCTAATCTCTATGCTTCTATTTTAAGAAAAACAATAATATCTAACCAAGCAAAATGACCAAAATACCCCTGCACTCAATTTTCTCGCAAACGCTCCCAAAACGTGATAAAACATAATAACGATAAGCATAACATATTTACCAAATAAAAACCAGGAATAAAATAATATAAAAACAAAAATAATTAAATCGACTCAATTAAATAAATCTAACAAAAACCGGGGCATTACAGTTAACCTGTGGGAGAAATAGATATTTCATTACATTCATCGATGATTCTTCTAGGTACACATATGTGTATCTTTTAAAGCATAAAGATGATGCTTTTAATGCCTTTAAACTTTACAAAGCAGAAGTAGAAATTCAATTAAATAAAAGTATCAAAGTCCTTAGGAGTGATAGGGATGGTGAATACTTTTCTACAGAATTTGATCCGTTTTGTGAAGAACATGGCATTATACATGAATGCACCGCACCTCGCACACCACAACAAAATGGTGTAGCCGAGAGAAAGAATTGAACATATCAAGAGATGATGAATGCCATGTTAATGCATTCCAAATTGCCATTTAATTTGTGGGGTGAGGCCTTACTAACTGCTTTCCACATAATTAACAAAATTCCTTTGAAGAAAATTGGTATTTCCCCATATGAGGTATGGAAAGGCAGAGTACCAAATATCGGTTACTTTAGAGTGTGGGGGGTGTGTGGCCTACTATAAAAACATGGATCCTAAGAGAACTAAATTGGATCCTCGAGGAATAAAATGTGCTTTTATAGGATATGCTCTAAATAGTAAAGCATATAGACTTTTAAACTTAGAGTCTAATATAATTCTTAAATCCCGAGATGTAGAATTCTTTGAAAACCTTATTACTAAGGATAAAGAATCTGAGTCTCCCTTAAACAAAGAATCTCGTGAGGAAGATTCGTCTCGGAGTATCGAGATACAACCCGAAAATACTTCTCGGATAATTGAAACTCAACCCGGGCCTAGGATAAGTGAGAGAATCCAGAAAACAAAGGATCTAGGACCAAACGAAATTGATTCTCAACTTATTTCTTTTTATCTAGTTGAAGGAAACTGTGAGAATTATGTTCGGAATATTCACATTATTCTTCAAGTAGAAGATGATCCTAAAACTTACAAGGAAGCAATGGCTTCAAGGGACTCTTCCTTTTGGAAGGATGCTATCCAAGATGAAATGAATTCAATCACATCAAATCACACTTGGGAACTTGTTGACTTACCAAGGGATCAAGGCCCATTGGATGCAAGTGGGTGTTTAAAAAGAATTATCATAGTGACGGTACATTAAACACATATAAGGCAAGATTAGTAGCAAAGGGATTTAGACAAAAAGAGGGTGTTGATTACTTTGACACATATGCACCAGTAGCAAGAACAACAACAATTAGAGTATTGTTCGCCTTGGCCTCTTTTATTGACCTTATAGTTCATAAAATGGATGTTAAAATGACATTCTTAAATGGAGATCTCGATGAGGAAATCTACATGGAACAACCAGAAGGCTACGTGCTTCCTAGAAATGAACAAAAGGTGTGTAAGCTTGTCAAATCCCTATATGAACTAAAGCAAGCACTAAAACAATGGCATCAAAAATTTGATTCTGTCATACTTTCAAATGGATTTACTCCCAATTCCTGTGACAAGTGTTTATACACAAAGGTATGGAAAAATATTGTAATATTCCTTTGCTTATACGTTGATGATATGTTGATAATTAGCAACAACATGGATGGAATTTTTAAAATAAAAAGGTTTCTAACTTCCACATTCAAGATGAAAGATCTTGGATTAGTTGACACAATTTTAGGGATCAAAATAAAGAGAAATACGGGTGTTACGAACTTAGTCAAACACATTATATTGAAAAAATGCTTGATAAGTTCAAACACCTAAACTTTAAGGAAGTAACCACCCCATTTGATCATGTTGTCAAACTTCAAAAGAACAATGGAAGAGCAATGGCTCAATTGGAGTATGCAAGTGCGATAGGGTGTCTTATGTACTTGATGCAATGTACCAGACCTGACATATCATTTGTAGTTAGTAAAATGAGTAGATTTACTAGTAATTCAAATAAAGAACATTGGAAGGCAATCACAAGGATTTTCGACTATCTACAAAAGACCAAAAATCTTGGCCTTCACTATGGAAGGTTTCCCGCCATACTATAAGGATATACCGATGCAAGTTGGATATCCAATGTAGGAGATCATAAATCCACAACTGGGTGGATATTTACATTAGTTGGAGGAGCAATTTCTTGGAAGAGCAAGAAACAAACATGCATTACTCTTTCAACCATGGAATCAGAGTTTGTGGCACTTGCTTCCGGTGGTCAAGAAGAGGAATGGTTGAGGGACCTTCTGTTAGAAGTTCCATTGGCAAAAGAAAATGTTTCAAAGGTGTTGATACACTGCGATATCCAGGCCCCTTTAGCTAGAGCATTCAGCAAAGTGTATAATGGAAAGTCTAGACACATAGGACTTAGACATTCATTTGTGAGAAAATTTATTAAAGATGGAATCATTTCACTTACGAATATACGAACAAGCTATAATTTAGCTAATCCAATTACTAAGCCACTGGCCAGAGACTTAGTAAAAACAACCTCGAGAGGCATGGGGTTGAAACTCCTTGAGTAAGATTTCCGACAGCGGCGGCAACCCAATCTTACGTTAACAGAACATTAACCTCAAGATTTAATGGGTAACAACAAGTCGTTGATTTGGATGTTTGTCGAACATTTTGTGATAATGTTGACCTTTAAAATGAGGGTTGAGTTTTTATTTAAACTCTTAATGAAGTTCAATACCGAGGGTTCGTGTCTCATGGAAAAGGATACAATATGAACTTCACCTAAGTGAATTTCGAGATGGTGCCGTCTTAAAGTGAGAGTTAGAGTTTCTCTCATAAAAAATTCATGAAACAAGAAAACATATGACCATAAATAAGTGCTAGGCTAGAAATGTAGGCGAAGAACCTTAAAGAATGTGTGTGAGGTAACGCCGGTCTATTCACATAGATTAATGGTTTAAAAGCATTGCTACCTAACATTCCGATTAGACTTTGCGTTGTCTTTACTAAGGTTAAGTTTAAAATCGAAAGATACTTAACTGTATTAACATTCTTTGTTTCTCTTTTTCTGGAATTGGTCTTGTCATTTTTAGAACAAGTGGGGGATTGTTGTAAATTATTAATAATTAATAATATTAAGTGTGTTCCAAAATGATAAAAAAATATTCAAGTGAATATTAATTTTTGAATTCGAAAAGAAGCAACATTTCGTGAAGGGTTGCTGTATAATGAACATAGGCAATGGTTGGAAATATGACAACTTTTGGTTAAAAGGTGTTGTTTCATCAAGGGCCGCAACCTTGTGAAACAACACATGCATGGCCACTAAATACCTCATTTGGGAATTCAGAGAATATACCACAAACCAAATATTCTCTTATACAAAATTCTAGACACTTTTCGCTACATAATCGAGTTTTCGTCGGTCTTCCGCAAATTCGATATAAGGCTGAATTATCATGGGTATTCATGCGTTCCAACTCTAAGACATACAAGAGAGTGCTTGAAATACTTTTAAGAAAATTGACATCATTAACAATATGAACTTCTCCTATGTGAATTTCGAGACGGTGCCGTCCCAAAGTGAGAGTTATAGTTTCTCTCATAAAAAATTCATGAAACAGGAAAACATATGACCATAAATAAGTGCTAGGCAAGAAATGTAGGCGAAGAACCTTAAAGAATGTGTGTGAGGTAACGTCGGTTTATTCACATAGATTAATGGTTTAAAAGCATTGCTACCTAACATTTTGATTAGACTTTGCGTTGTCTTTACTAAGGTTAAGTTTAAAATCGAAAGATACTTAACTGTATTAACATTCTTTCTTTCTCTTTTTCTGGAATTGGTCTTGTCATTTTTAGAACAAGTGGGGGATTGTTGTAAATTATTAATAATTAATAATATTAAGTGTGTTCCAAAATGATAAGAAAATATTCAAGTGAATATTAATTTTTGAATTCGAAAAGAAGCAACATTTCGTGAAGGGTTGCTGTATAATGAACATAGGCAATGGTTGGAAATATGACAACTTTTGGTTAAAAGGTGTTGTTTCATCAAGGGCCGCAACCTTGTGAAACAACACATGCATGGCCAATAAATACCTCATTTGGGAATTCAGAGAATATACCACAAACCAAATATTCTCTTGTACAAAATTCTAGACACTTTTCGCTACATAATCGAGTTTTCGTCGGTCTTCCGCAAATTCGATATAAGGCTGAATTATCATGGGTATTCATGCGTTCCAACTCTAAGACATACAAGAGAGTGCTTGAAATACTTTTAAGAAAATTGACATCATTAACAATATGAACTTCACCTATGTGAATTTCGAGACGGTGCCGTCCCAAAGTGAGAGTTATAGTTTCTCTCATAAAAAATTCATTGAACAGGAAAACATATGACCATAAATAAGTGCTAGGCAAGAAATGTAGGCGAAGAACCTTAAAGAATGTGTGTGAGGTAACGCCGGTCTATTCACATAGATTAATGATTTAAAAGCATTGCTACCTAACATTTCGATTAGACTTTGTGTTGTCTTTACTAAGGTTAAGTTTAAAATCGAAAGATACTTAACTGTATTAACATTCTTTGTTTCTCTTTTTCTGGAATTGGTCTTGTCATTTTTAGAACAAATGGGGGATTGTTGTAAATTATTAATAATTAATAATATTAAGTGTGTTCCAAAATGATAAGAAAATAGTCAAGTGAATATTAATTTTTGAATTCGAAAAGAAGCAACATTTCGTGAAGGGTTGCTGTATAATGAACATAGGCAATGGTTGGAAATATGACAACTTTTGGTTAAAAGGTGTTGCTTCATCAAGGGCTGCAACCTTGTGAAACAACACATGCATGGCCAATAAATACCTCATTTGGGAATTCAGAGAATATACCACAAACAAAATATTCTCTTGTACAAAATTCTAGACACTTTTCGCTACATAATCGAGTTTTCGTCGGTCTCGCGCAAATTCGATATAAGGCTGAATTATCCTGGGTATTCATGCGTTCCAACTCTAAGACATACAAGAGAGTGCTTGAAATAATTTTAAGAAAATTGACATCATTCACGATTCAGTCCTGGATCCGTTCAACTTCAACGATATTTCTAACAATATATATATGGCCGGATTTGGGTCCATGCAACCTGACCCGTTGCACAGGGCCTCCGAGAATGTCATTTTTATGTAAGAATGTGAGAATGAATCTGAATCATTAGATTTTAAAATAAATGGTGGAGATTATGTGTGGTTTTTGTTTTTCTCTCTCCTCCATCATTAAAATAAGGCTTAATACCCTTTTTGGTCCTCTAACTATACCCTCGGGTCCAATTTGGTCGTCTTTCTTTTAAAAGTTTCAAATTGGTCCCTTACATTGTCTAACAGAAGCAAAGTGATCCTTACCGTCAAATAATAGCAAACGGCGTTAGCTTTGATGACGTGGCATATGAGTTGGATGCTGAATTGTCCTTTTTAACATATGTGTCATTTCTTTTTAATACATGGCAATGGGAATGTGTCATTTATTTTTATGTGTCATTTATGTAATGAAATTATAATAATAAAAAAAAAAACAAATAGGGTTTTAAAATAAAATAAGAAAAAACAAATAGGGTTTTAAAATAAAATAAAAAGAACATATTTACATATTTCTCTTTTCATCACGTTGAAACGCGATCTCCCTCACCCTCATTTTTCCTTCATCGTGAAATCATCCCCCTCCCCTACTGTTCATCCTTTCACTCGCGCTCCTTTTTCTCATCTCTCTGCTCTCAAACGCATCTCTTTCTCTGTTCGCTCTTTCTCTCTCACGCGGCTGATGATTGAGGGTGGTGGCGGTTGAATAGGGTTTGTAGTGGTCCGACGGAGGGAGTATCAGTGGTGGTCGTGTGGTGTTTTAGTTTGGTTTTGTGGGTTGTGAAGGTGGTCGTTGGGTTGCGATTTGTGGTATTGAAGGTTTAGATTGTTGTTTGGTTTTTACAGAGGGCATTGAAGAGTGTTGTGAGTTTTGAATGAAGAGGGAGGTTAACAGTGTGGTGGGTCTGTGATTTGCAAAGATCAATATTAAAGAATTTGGGGCTCTTTGAAGGTGAGTAATTTTTTATTCTTTTCAATTATATCTAAACAGAAATCTCTGCAGAATTTGGGGCTCTTTGAAGATTGTTGTTTCTTATATCTCTGTAGAAATCTTCAATTTGGTTGTTAAAAAATAAAGCTTTAAATGAGTGTTTTTTAGGGTTTTTCTTTGGGGTTATTTTGATGATGAGTTTCAGAAAAGTAATTCCACACAAAATCCATGAGAACTTGATAAGCCTCACTACTTGCAACGACGGGATATCAGGAACAAACCTTCTCCTGCAACGAACCACCAGACAAAACTTCTCCTGTTGAATGCAGTTTCCGGCGAGTATGAAGTTTCTGGCCAAATATATGCAGTTTCCGACCAAACTTCAGGATCTTATTCTTCTCTGGTTTCTATTTCGTTTTCTTCTTAGTTGTTGATGAAGATTATTTGAAAAAGTTAATGTATCATCACTTGTATATTGTAATGTGCCACATGTTAAATGAAAAATAGCTTAGTCATCATGACACATGTTGAAAGGTTTTTAACACATCAGCATTTGGCTTAGTCAGCATGCCACATTGCCAGTTTAATACATATGGGACTAACGTTTCTAACGGTCAGGACAAACGTGATACCATTTTAATACGTAAGGGACCAATTTAGAACTTTTAAAAGAAAGACGACAAAATTGGACCCGATAGTATAGTTAGAGGACCAAAAAGGTATTAAGCCTTAAAATAAATGATGGAGGAGAGAGAAAAAAAACTGACACATAATCTACACCATTTATTTTAAAATCTAATGGTTCAGATTCATTCTCACATTCTCACGTTCTCACCTAAAAATAACATTCTCATATGATACGTTATATATATATATAGTCTGTTGCAATTTAAATCAAGATTAAAGTGAGTGCCTCAGCGGATCGACAATTATACTTTGTATAATAGGTTGAGGGTTCGATTCTTCTAGAATGTATTTTTTAGGCTAAAATACAGTTTTGGTCCCCCTGTTTGTCAAAATTCACGATTTTGGTCCCCCTATTTTATTTTTTAACAGTTTTGGTCCCCCACCCCTCACTGTTCATGTACGGACGTGTACTGTTCATGTACGGACATGTACTGTTCATGTACGGACAAGTTATTGTTCATAATTTTTTTGGGCCAAAATTGGAGTGGGGGACCAAAACTGTTAAAAAATAAAATGGGGGGATCAAAACCGTGAATTTTGACAAACAGGAGGACCAAAACTGTATTTTAGCCTATTTTTTAAAATAAGTGCCAAATTGTAGCAGAAAGGATTCGAACCCGCATACTCAAAAGATTTTCCATATATACATTGCCACCGGATCAAGAATTTTAATAATACATTACCTCTGAATCAAGCATGAACTTTAAGATTTAGACAACAAGTATATTTTATTAATCAAACGTTTAAATCTTTCAGCCTATATTAAACATTTAGATATTTTAAAAATAAATTATAAAATATAAATAAATAATTAAAAATCCACAACTAATACATTATATATATATATAGGGTTGTGCTAATGCACATCCATGTAGGTGTGCATTAGCAACATATACCTTAGTGTATTTTTGTATGGCGTCAACCAATTTTGGATGGGATACACATTAAAAAGATGAAAAAAAAATAGAAAGAAAATAGATGTAGTGTATTTTTATGTGAGGCCCACAAATTTTGGGTGTATGTTAGCATTTCTCATATATATATATATATATATATATATATATATATATATATATAAATTTTTTTTTAATATTTTTTTTTATAAAGGCTCATTCTAAAAATAAGAAGAGTATCTTTAAATTTTTTCAGACAGGCATATATATATATATATATATTAGACCTTTTCGTTTTGGTAGTCGATTTTGTCTTTTGCTTATTCAGGAATGTAATTTTTGCGGAGTTGTAGTTAGACTTTGATTAAATTGCCTTGTCCCTCAAAAAACGTGTTAGTCTAATCGATTAACAATATGTTCTAATTGATTAGATTCATTCAAAAATATTTTTTGGCTTTTTGAATGCTATCATCCTTTACTATACAACTTCTATACTTCTTCAAAGTTTTTTCTTTTCAAAAACAATTAGCAAGACGCACGGGTTGTGCAAATGTAGTTATAAATTATATAATAATTGTTAATAAATGTATATAAAAGATACATAATTAAAAAAAAATTTGATATTATAATTATTATATAAATATTAATTTAATCTATCCGTACATTCGTACATTTGATATCAACTATCTACCAATTACAAATAAGTTACATGCTTTGTCAAAAATGCCCTTCATCCAGATTTTATTTACACTACAATTTAGACAAATAAGTAATTAACAATTTATCCAATTAAAACACTCACTTACCTCTCTTACGATTACACTTGTCACACTCTAATTAGTCTCCATTCTAAATTCAAATTCACACTTCTCTCTTTCCACACTTCCCCCCAAATCCATTTTTATCTTTTTCTCTCTCACCTCTCACCGTGAATCTTTTTCTCTCTCACCTCTCACTGTGAAATTCTCTCTCACCGTAAAAATGAAAAATGAAAACAAAACAAATCGAGTACAGGAATGGATTGTTGTGTTATCTCTTTCTCCCTCACTTACCTCTCTTATCACTTTCTCACTATCACTTCCATTTTCTCCTTTTCATTTTTCCTTTCAATTTCTATCCCTTTCATATTTCCTTTAGATTAGGGATGGCAAACAAACCCAGACCCGCCCCGGGCCCGCCCCAAAATTAACGGGGAAAACCTGATTTAAATGGGTGCGGGTGAAACCCGGTTCTTAACTACGGGTGCGGGTGCGGGGGCGGGTAGACACTGTGACCCGCCCGAACCTGCCCCCGCCCCGCCCCCGGATAATGCATTTTATTTTAATTCATTTATTTTACTTATTTTAATATTCATTTATTAATTATATTTTTAATTAAATTATTAATACCCCTATTGCAATTAAAATAGTCAAATTTATCAAGTTAATATTTATTTACTAATTAATATTTTAATTAAATAATTAATTTATTTATTAAAATAATCAATTTTTTAATTAAAATTATTAATTTTTATTGCAATTAAAAAGATTTTTTTTTTTTTTTGCGGGTGGGGGCGGGGCGGGTGCGGGTGCACCCGTTCACTACTGGGGGCAGGTCTGGGTGGTAAATTTTTACCCCCGATTGGGTTTGGGGGCGGGGGCGGGTGTGTTATATGGAGGCGGGTGCGGGTATAGTTAACCCGCCCCCGCCCCGCCCCGTTGTCATCCCTACTTTAGATTTTGAGTCCAGGAATGAGCTCTCAGACGAAATGCAACAGATCGAGCATCAACGGGGACAACAAATCGACCATGAAGAGGTGCTCAGAGTATTGAAGAGGTATGATTTATGTTTATTGTTGTTATAGATTAGTTTGAAACATAATCTTCTCAAGCAAACCCTCAAAAAAGTTAGTATCAAACCCTAATTTGGTGGCATTCACACTTATGTGGCTGAAATATCTTGATTCTTGAATCGTATATTTCTTCTCTAATGGCTTGCAGGAGTATTTGAATCAGCTAGGGTTTCATATAGTTGGGTATGGATGCACCACATGCATTGGAAATTCATGGGATATTGATGAAGTTGTTGCATCTGCAATTACCGAAAATGGTACAGATCTTTTTTAAAAAAATGGTATTTTAGAACTAGCCACTTATGAATCTGAAGTTATCTAAACATTAGTTTTCCTTTTGATTTATGTTTGAGTGAGTGGATTTTCTGGATTTTGAGTGGTTTTCCTGATGTAATCTATATATATTGTAGTAATTTTGTGGATTGAGTTTATATTGTATCTGAACACGCATGCCACCTGTTTGATTAATATGCCAGCTTTATCCTAATGCGCTGCCTAATATGCTGGTGTCGTTGCTTCACGGGACACTTTCATCGTATGCCATGTGCTGCAAATTCAATTCGTATCGACGAAGTTTACAGGTAAGCTTTATTGGTTCTCCTGTTGATGTGGTAGGTTCTACCGCAGCCCGTTCCCTCCTATTTTCTTTACCTGTAGTCCGCACTTGCGTTTTAGATGAACATTTGATAGTAATGACATACCTGTTTATAACGATGAATCAAAACACTGTTTCACTGTGTTCTCCAACAAACATCCTTGTCGATTTATAAGAAACTTGGTATTTTGAAAATTTAAAACTATTGCAAGCAAGATTTACCATAGCACGGGGTACATGAAAATGCTCAGTTGAAGTTTTTTTGGTGAAATCTTATGAAGTAACACCATCTAAATTTTAAAGCATTTTGGATTTATCCACGTTTATAATTTTTCAGGTAAAATCTAGGATGATGGGGGACTCAAGCTACAAAAACACATTTGACTGTTTTCTCAAGACTTCGTTCAATGAGGTTAGTGAACTTCTTTCTTATTTGATTTTGTGATTGTTGTATTGCAACTTTAAATCTTGAATCCAGTGAAGTTGAAAGCTTTCTGACAATAACTAGCACCTTTTTGGTTATCATGTTAGTTTTTTTAAAGCTTTTATTTTTGATGTTCTGATTATTCTATATGACAAAGATATCAACTTGAATCATGTCACAAATGTATTGCAGGGATTTTTGGCCTTTTATAAAGGCTTCCTTCCAAATTTTGGCCGAGTAGGAGCCTGGAATGTGATTATGTTTCTTACCCTCGAACAAGTAAGATATACATATTAAACTGGTAATGCCGGTAGAATTATCTCTTATTAATATTTCATATTTCACCTTTTATCCATCTATAATGTTTAGCATAAAGGTTTGTGTCACTTGTATTTGTATATGCTCTCATTACATAATTTAGACAGAGTATGCCAGATCTGTCTTGGTCTAATCTAGATTTTGAATGAAAATTTTACAATATAGTTGCCGATGAATGCATAATTTCTGCATATATGTTTCTTCTGATTTATCTTCTAACATACCAACTTGAGAGAAATTAGTAACCTTTTTAGTACTTTTATAATAAATAAAGCGACTATGTATGGCCTTGTATGTAAACTACAACTTTGCTTTTGCCTTTTGATAATGTTAACTGTTTGTTGGTAAACTTCACTTTACCTGAAACTATATTTGACCATGATTCTACCTTTGATTAACTTAAGTCTCACTCTTTGATCCTTTTGACAGGCCAAAGGAATTTTTAGAGGATAAACATTGTTGTTAACTCTTCATGATGATTAGATTTAGATTCAGCAAGCAGAAATGCCCTTTCTTTCTTGGATGAGTGCTAGCTACCCAACTGCTCTTAGATTTGCTCCAAGAGAAAGATTTCTACAATTATTTTTCCGTACTGCTGCAATGTAGAGAAGTCACACCTCATAGTCATATGTTCTAAATCGAATAAACCATCAGATTGTATTTCTATATTTGTTTTCTGCGTGCCCGTGGATAGTGGATGTTACCATTCATATTTTCTTAACCAACGAATATACTGTCAAATGACATTCACTTTATAGATGTACACTGTATTGTATTATTGTTATATATCATTTTTCTGGGAAATACATTACCCATTTCCCAACTCATTGAACAGATCAACGAAATGAAGCTTTTTATTTTGTAATTTATTTCTCAATTCAAATACTGTTATCGAGTACACTACATTGCATATAAATTTATAATAGAGAAAATGGATTTTAATTTTACTGGTTCTTTCATGTGAGATCCAAAGTACCTTTGCATTCAAGGAATCCAATAAGAGTAATAACAACATTATTGATTGCATCTTATGCATTACTCATTCACTCTGGTACAACTTTTAATAAAAAAATGAAGTGAAAAAACTTTGGCTTCTGATGTTTCTCTTGCACATGTGAATTCAAACACCCAATTGGCTTCTATACCATTAGCCAGAGATGGTTGTACAACATCAAACACAACAAAGTCTATTGACATCACATCTAATTCAAATGGCAGCTCATGTTCTATATTTTTTTTAGAGATTTACTCAATATCTTAACTAAATTACCCGTGAGGGAGCACGGGTTTCTTACTAGTTATATGTATCAATAATACACTTTTTCCCGTTTATAAAAATATTTGTATCAACAATATACTTTTCATGTTTATAAAATATTTGGATCATCAATATATTTTTTCCCGTTTATAAAATTCTTTGTATCAAACGTAAACTTTTTTCCATTAATAAAAATATTTGTACCAACAATAGATTTTTTCCCGTTTATAAAATTCTATGTATCAATCGTAATCTTTTTTTCATTAATAACAATATTTGTACCAATAATAGACTTTTTCTCGTGTATAAAAATATTTATATTAACAATACACCGTTTCTGTTTATAAAAATATTTGTATCAATAATAAATTTTTTCTCATTTACAAATCATAATTAGTAGTTTCAAAAAATGTTAACTTCAAAAAAATGTTAACTTCATAATTAGTAGTTTTCCCGTTAATTTGAAAATTTTTGACATGTTAGTAGTTTCAAAAAAACGTTAACTTTTATTTTTCATAAGAAATTTATATATTTATCAATCATAATTATCTCATGTTTTTTTATTTATAAACATAGATATTTGTAGTATTTTTTTGTGATTGTCGCATATATTTTTTTCCTGATCGTCTCATGTCTTATGCATTTTTTCATGATTATCTCATGTATTTTTTTCGTTATTGTCTCATGTTTATTAATAATGAATATATTTTCATAAATTTAAATTTGAATATATTTTTATGGATTTGGAATCGTGTCTTATTTTCTCCCGTGTATGTTTGATATTTGCATAAATTCATAAGTGTTCAAATAATAAATTATAATTTTAAAACAAAAACGTAAATATGTTCGATATTTACAATCTTGTCATAAACTATAATTTTAAAATTATTAATTATATATTTTAAAGGCAAGATAAATAAGAAATGCTCCTATCACCTGCATTGAACAAAAATGAATAATAAGAAAGATAAATAGTATAAAAAAACAGACCAAATCATATAGGTAAGCAGTATCATTTGTTGATATGTTGCTAACAAAATCATAAAATTTCCTATTTTACTAACTATTTTCAAGGATTAATTGAAGCCAAAAATTAATTAAAACAGGAATCATGTCTATTTGGAAATAAAAATGAAACACATAAACAACATGCAACCATTTCTACTGTAAAATTTTGTAAAATAATTGTTGAGTTCATATTGTTCAAATCTGATACGAACCATCCAGAACCCTTATAGAAGTGATTACTGCAACAAAATCATTTTGTCCATCCATTTCAAAGTTATATAATAACTTTGAAATTCAAAAATCAAAAGAACCAATTTTGATGACAGTGAAATTGTACGAAATTGGAAGAAACTCCTGCAGCCTCCTTACGCCTGACTCTCGTCTTAAACTCAGCAAGATAACTGTGGTAATCTCCATTCATCTTAAGGTAGAAAACATTATAATCTCAAGAGAAAGTATAACCATTTCAAAAACCAAGTTATTATCCAATGCAATATAAAATTTATTGAAAAATTATCTAACCAAGTTATTTGTCACTTTATTGAAAACTCTATAAAAAACATTTGCATCAAGCGATCCTTCTTCTCCAAGGTAATAGACTTTGGATTAAAATTTGCAGAAAACTGACCATTAATAATTTAATAAGTTAGTTCAAGAATAATTCATTAATATATATCATTTTAATGATATAAAAAAACAAAGAGTGGCCTCTCTTAATGAACATAACACTCTAGAGAGTTTCTGTATCACTCTTGAAATATTTACCGCGTAACTCTTCTAGATCAAAAAATATTGCAGCAGCAACAATCAGAGATGTTATAGCTTCCATGCATTCCTTAGGGCATCCATTATAAAAGATTTGAAATAGTTTAAGTACATGAGGAATATTTAGACACATCATGTGTCCAAAATTACACATCAGCATGCAAAAATCTAAGACCATACAAATAATAAGCAAAATAATCATTGTAGTAGCGTAGAAATACTAAGTCAGCCTCCGTGTAACAAAGTCAACCTCCTTGTAACAAAGTAGTTAACAATATTCAACTTCAAAGATGCAGAAAAACACAATAAGCTTTGGTTCATACAATTCAACAGACACTTTGTGGGCAGACTATCAAAATAACTATTTGTCAAGCATTTTCTTCACAATAGAAGCCAATATCATATATTAAATAGCAGATGATACAATAGGAAATCAAATCATACATGTAATACCCCAAATTTTGACCACTTAGATGTCCCATCATTGTGAAAATCATCATCACAATATGGATGTACCTTTATGCTTCATCAGTCTCCCCAAAGATGGGTAAGCATCCAATACAATCAAAATTAGGGTTTCAAGCCCTCTCTGAGTGCTTAGACAAAGGATCAATCAAGAAATGACATGATCTTCAACTTGTATAATCTCTTAAACATCCACAATGGATAAAAAAGGACTCCCACTTCAAGGATTAAGCACAAGGATGCTCCCTTCTAGGTGGATCAAGTCTCAAGATCGACAGTGTCACCAAATTAGGGTTTTGGTCGACCAGGGCCTCCAGATGGAAATTTTCATCTGGGCACAAGGCAATGATCCAAAACATAACCTAATATACTTCATGGAACCTCATGAACCCATGCATCAAGTCAATTTTGCCTCAGGGGACGCATTCATCAAAAATCAGGAATTAGGGTTTCTTGACCTAATTCACCCCTAAGTTGACTTTTGGGACAAACCATGAGCCAAGACCTCAAGAGATGATTTAAGGGTCTCTAATATACCATATTTATCCATTTGGAACAATGGATTGATCCAAGAAGCTTGAGCAACAAGTCTCAATTTCATCTGCACCACAATTAGGGTTTTAAGGGAAAAGTCAACTGTAACTTTGACTTTTGACCTGGACATGCTCCCAAACCCTAATACATGATTGAATATACCCTATGACACCCATGGAACATGTCCATCAAGTTTGATTTAGGTCAAGGACATGATTTCCTGAAGAATTGCACAGTTTGGAATTCATCTGATAAAAAGTCAACTGTGCACAAAAGTCAACTTTGACTTTTTGAGATTTTTCACCAAAATGGATTTTTAACCCTAAAATGATGTTAATGTATGATTTGGATCATCATTCATCAAGAAAAATCAAGAAAAGTGAGATAACTTGTAAAAGGGGTAACCATAAAACTTAGAAATTTTTCTAAGTTAAAAATAAAGTGGCAAAGGTACCAACTTTGAAGGGCCATAACTCCTAAACCGCAAGGCCATTTTTTCTCATCCAAAGATGGATTTGTAGCCCTCATTATCACCTACAAAAACTTCAACTACAAGTCATTCCAATTCATTAAGGATTTTGAGTTATGGAGTGATCAAAGTGGCTGAAAAGTGAAAATGTCACTTTTTCCAACACTTAGTGAAATTTTCACTAAGTCAGATTCTGCCTCACTTTTTGCCAAATGTAGGGGGGTTTTTCACTTGGAATCAAAAGAGATCAAAACCAAACTTGTTCAAACAGTTGTTGTATCATATAAGAGCTTTCCAAAATGGCCAAGAACATTGCCAAATTCAACCTACACCATGAGATACAACATTGCCAAGTTGCCTTGCTGAAATCTGTCAAGGCAAGGCAGAATTTGCATTTTGGGTCGATTTGCCAAAATCAGCCAAATTCAATTGCTCCTATCCACCTAGACACCTCAGAGGATTGAATCCAAAGGGGACAATCACTGAGCCAAGCCTCCAAGGTCCAAGGAACAAGGAATAGCATGTTGAACCTAGAGTTGCCAAAATAGGGACAAGACTTCAAATTTGGAATGAGGCATTCAATGGAACCATCAAGGTGGCATGGACTGAGCCATTCTCATCTGAAATCAGTCAAGACTTATCCAAGACCAAGGGGACCAAAGCTCTGTGCCCTAACCTCTAGTCAATGGCTAGAGGAGACTTGGATTTTCATTTGCCAACATTGAGGAAACCTACTTACCAGCTGCCATGCACTATTCCTTGCAAAACAAACTTGCTATACTATAAATAGAGCTCAATTGTGGTCAGTTTGAGTACACCAAATCCATCTAACAGATGCTTTCCTCAAAATCTCTTTCTCTTGGCAAAAATGCCTTTCTTAGCAAGGTAGCTATCGGGTTTTGAGTTTGAGAACAATTCCAATCAAACCAATCACTCACACACCTCACATACATCACATATGAGCTGATCAAACACTCACATAACATCTGGAACATCAAAATCTCAAAATCACTTGCCATCCACACAAGTTTGAAGTGAAGTTGCAGCTGAGATGCCATAAACTGATCCAGTCCATTTCAATTCAATCCAAGTGTTCAAACACACTCCATATGGTGTAGGGAAGCTGTCCAGATCCTCACAACTTGTCTGTAACACCTCCAACTCAAAATCACATCTGCTCTTGCTGTCACGACTTGGAGGTAAGCACATACTTGGTCATCTCTCAATCTATGCATATTTCCTCGCACAATAATTTGGCCATATGTTCATAATCATGCATGGAATGTTTTCCCTCAATTAATTGCATTGTTTGAATCGTGTATAAAAAATCCTAGCCTTCATGCAGAAATTAGGGTTCTTGAGGTCTCTTCGTGATTTCTTATTGTATGTTTAATTTAAATGAAATTAAAGTACATAGACATGATCGTGAGGTTGAGACGAGCATAATGATATGTTGATTGCATGATATGATTACGTATTCATGGAGATTGGATAGAAAACGCAAATCTGAGAAACCAAGAACACGCGCGTGTTCTTCAGCTGTTCTTGGCGCCATTTTTCATATATTCAAATATTTGAATTTTGTGATTTTGTTTAATTGATTCAAAAATTAATTTCTCTCTGAGTTTTAATGATTTTGAGTTGATTCTTTTTTTAATAATACACAAAAATGTTAAAATATTTTATTTTCCCAAAAAATCCCAAAAAATATTATTTATTTCATATAATTGATATTTTTGTAAAGAATTAATATTTTGATTGTTTTTGGCATTTTAAATATTTTTTCTACATTGATTTTGCAACTTTTAATGCTTTCTAATTATTTTGTAGGTCAATACTTAATTTTTGAAGCATTAATCCAAGATCACAATTTGTTTTCCGTGTGTTAAACAATTTTTGATCATTTTAATTGAATTTTTTATTCAATTAAATACATTTTGAAAACAAATTAGGGTTTTGGATTAATTCAACCCTCATAAATCATTTTCAAACCTTTTTGGGCCTCTTGAGAGAGTGTAAGACCCATCCCCCCTTGTACAAAAACTTTTTGGACCTCACTTATTGTATAAGTCCCTCTGTACAAGTAAACGGCGCGATCGTCGCCCGTTTAAAAATAAAAATCATTTGGGCCTCTCCTTGAGCTATAAGACCCATTCAAAACACTTTGGGCCTCTATTAGAGTGTAAGACCCAATCCCCCTTTTAACCAAAACATTTTGGGCCTCACTTATTGTATAAGTCCCTCTGCGTTAAAAGATATTTCGAGTTTCCCCGGCAACTACGTCTAGAATTAGGTGACGCCGTTTCATTTATTCGTAGAAATAGACGCCTAGATCCCCAATAGGAGCACCAGATACAGTCTTCTCTTCGGCTGTCCTCCTTAGGAATCGTCAAGAAGCTCTACTCCCCAAGATGAATGTATTCTCCGTGAATGGCATCTTTGAGTTTCTTCCAAATTCTCGAACTTTCCTGACTTGATCTATTCCTTGTGGATAGCTTGCCTTGAATGTCTCGGGGTTTGGGTACCCACTACGGTCATAATCTTGGACCTTAACTAAGGAACCCTCTTTAAAAGCTAAAAGTCGCTGGATAGTAAACCTCGCACGTTTACCAGTGGTTTTTATCTTTAAAAGAGTTATCTCTCCTAATGGAAAGGAGATGATAGACCCACGGGCTTCTTAAAAGCATCGGCCTCCTCTTGGGCATTATACAAGGACCCACGGGCTTCTTAAAAGCATCCGCCTCCTCTTGGGCATTATTCAAGGACACTACGGCTTCTTAGAAGTATTCACAGCCTCCTCTTAGGCTTCGTATAATGATCTATTCCTTCGGGAATGATAGCCTCCTCTTGGGCTTCGTACAAGGACTCGTCGGCTTCTTAAAAGTTTCCAGCCTCCTCTTGGGCTTCGTACAAATTGTCCCGACGACCTCCTAGAGGTATAGGAACAGAACCTAGTCATCCTCATAGAACAGTCCTTTCATAGAGTCTACTATTGTTTCTCAAAGCATAGTACAAAAGAAAAAAACTCTAGACACGGACAGTCTAACTTCCTTGAGTCTCAAAGACATTCTCAAGGGACCCCTTCGTTAAATAGGAAGGAAACCCGCAGACTCGGACAGTCTCAATACCCTTTGGATTTCCCGTTTCCTCAAAGAGAAGGAAATATCCCTGATCTTCAAATCAAATCCCTGAGTGCAGTGTTGCTCATATAAGAACTGATTTTCTCTTTTAAAATCAGTATATTGGATCTGTCACTCAACTGAAACAAACCTTTAGCCTCCATCTCGGGCTTCGTACGAGATACAAAAAGACTCTCTTATTGAGTCAAACTTTTAGCCTCTATCTCGGGCTTTGTACGAGACACATAGGAGACTCCCTCGTTGAGTCAATCCCCCTTTCGCCTCCATCTCGGGATTTGTACGAGATACAAAAAGGTTCTTATTGAGCCAAACAAACAATAGCCTCCATCTCGGGCTTTATACGAGATACCAAAAGACTCCATCGTCGGGTCAAAATCTTTTAGCCTCTCTCTCGGGCTTTGTACGAGACACAAATTAGCCTCCTCTTAGGCTTTGTATAATGATTTTCCTAGAGGAAATTAGCCTCCTCTTAGGCTTTGTATAAGAAAACCACTGGTTGATCCAATCAACCTTTTAGCATCAAAGTTGTGCCCCGTTCACAGTACACAAACATCAACAACTCCTTTCCCTTCATCTAATCGCTGTAAGCGGCAAGCCTCTGGATCATCTATATCCATGCCACTGTCCCTCTTTTAGCATGAGAAATTCCTAAGGAAAGATAGCATTGCTCTACACTGAGTTAAAGTCTTCTCCTTCAGGTTAAAACCCTTTCTTCGGAAATTATGGCATTGCTCGGATCCGCGTATCCCAGTTAAAGTAATTCTCCTTCTCCCCTCTTTAGAGATGACAAATTCTCTCTAAAGTCGAGGTCCTTTCGCTTCACGTCTTGGGCTTTGAACAAGACACAAATAGACCTTTCAGCTTCACATCTTGGGCTTTGAACAAGATACAAATCACCTTTCGCTTCACGTCTTGGGCTTTGAACAAGACACCAAAAACCAATTTCCTCCCATAGAATAGGAGGAACTACGAACGCTCTGATTTCCCTGTTTCGGTAAACGGGAATACCCAGGCATAAGATCGAAAGAAAAGATCTTAGCGAGCGCAATCAACAAAAAACCCAAATCCCATATCTCCATCAATTAAAAGCGGTATTTCAAAAGCATCAGTCCTAACATCCTAATCCTTGTTCCCCGCCAGAAACCTTCTGCCCAGGTAAAAAAAGAAAGAAAACAGTATTGGCGAAAATACAAATAACCAGTACAAAGGCCCCCCACATTGATAGCATCCGTAACCTAACAGACCGCTGTTTAAACTCGGTATGCAAGCAGGGTTAATTGGAGACATCTATTTCCCTTCCTTAGTCAGCTCACAATAGGATAAAAAATGAATCGACCTGTAGTTTTAAGCTCAACCGCAGAGAGCGACCAGCGCTTAAGAACCGCGTCCAAAATCGCTCGCTACAGAAAAGTGGCGCCCACCGTGGGGCCTGTCTTTCTTTCTTTCTGTTTTCCTTGTAAAATGGCGACTCTGCTGGGGAGTCATTGCCAAGATCTTTCTGCCTTAGGGCATCATCCCCGTTTTCTACAAAAAATGGGAACTCTACCGAAGAGAAAGATTGACCTATGTTGGTCCATCTCTTAGGCAGAGAACCACAGATTGGGGCTTCTGCCGGGGAACCCATTTCTGTCAGGAACTTAAGAATCATAGCTTTAAAAGTCTAGGATGATTAGGACAAATATATATACTGCTTTTCCTAATTGCTATATGTGTTTATTTTTCTGCTACTGGGAATGCGTGTGATGCCGCATGTGGTGAGATTGAGTATACACTTAAGAAAAGCCAACCTTTTTCGTAGTGCGGAAGCTATCGGAAATAGCTGTTACGCGATACTACCCTCATTTGAGGCTGGTGAACTATTCTCGGTGAATGGCACTACTCTAAGATTGCACACAACTCGCTGGCGATCCGCTTGTTGTCTGCCTTCCTGGGAGGAGCTGATGATAATGAGTACAAGTACAAAAATCACCCTAGTATAAACCTTTGGGGATGGGTAGAGCCTTGACTTCATGACAACGACCCTTTGACCCCATGTTTTTTCTATGTTTTTGTGTGCTGCATTCATGCATTCATTTAATAAAACATTAAAACATTCAAAAAACTTTCTCTTCTAGTCTCTCTGTTTTTCAAATTAAACTAAGACTGTGATTGCAAATATCAGAGAAAAAGATTACGCTAATGGACTTCGGTAGAAGGAGAACTCACCAGTATACCTTCAAGGTTCCAAAACTTGAGGATTTGAGAAGGTTAGCGAGGATGATCACTAACCCTGAGGCTTTCAGAGCCAAGCACGGTGGTTTGCTACCACTGTTAAGAGTCCATGTGATTGAGGGGATCATGGACACGCTCATTCAATTCTACGATCCGGTTTATCACTGTTTCACATTCCCGGATTACCAGCTATCACCAACGCTGGAGGAGTATTCTCATCTGGCTGATTTACATATCACTGATCGGGCTCCATTTTCTGGACTGGAAGAAATTCTAAAGAATCAGACTATTGCAAGAGTAATTCATTTGGACGAGTCTGAGGTCAGGACTCACATGACCACTAAGGGTGGCATCCAAGGTTTGCCAGCCCAGTTCTTGACAAAAAAGGCTCTATACTTCGCTGGTATAGGGAACGGGACTGCTTTTGAAAGCATCTTTGTCTTGCTCACCTACGGGTTATTTTTGTTTCCCAACATCAATAACTTCGTCGATATCAACGCTATTAAGGTTTTTCTCATTGGAAACCCTGTGCCGACTTTGCTCGCAGATGCGTATCATTCTGTACACTTCGGAAATTTGTACAACGGAGGGGAGATCACATGCTGTGTACCTTTGCTCTATAAATGGTTTATCTCGCACTTGCCCAAGTCTGCTGCTTTTTGGGATTGCAAGACTGTCTTACGTTGGTCGCAGAAGATCATGTCTCTCACCAACTCTGATATAGATTGGTGTAATAGGATTTATGAGGGAATCAGAATCATTGATCGTTGTGGAAACTTCCCCAACCTACCCCTCATAGGAACTAAAGGAGGAATCAACTACCATCCGGTATTGGTTCGTCGTCAATTTGGATACCCGATGAGACACATCCCACTGGGTGTTCATCTGGAACATCTTTTCTTCAAAGAATGAGAAAACAACAGAGCACTAAAGACGGAAATAGTGCACGCTTGGAAACAGGTTCATAAGAAAGGACGAGAGTCTCTGGGAAAACCAAATTGTGTCTCGGTGGAGCCTTATCTCCATTGGGTACAAACTAGAGCTCAAGCTAAAGATGCCTTATCCTCATTACGGAATTCTTCCGCCGAGGGAATCTGTCATGTACTTCATGACGGAAACTGAAAAGCTTCAGGTTACTCTCAACAAGGTTCAAAAGGAAAGAAGGTCTTGGAAGAACAAGTACCACACCCTCGACGTCGAGTGTATCCAAATACAGCAATTACTAAAAGAGAAAGATGCTCTGATTGAAATTTTGGAGCAGCATGCTGTAGAGAATCAAGATGACCAAAGGAATTTGCTCACTCCTTTCACTTGGCAAAGGAATGACAACCCGACAACGGCCCAAGCGCCCCGGTCAAAGAAAAGGAAGATACCAGAATCAGCACCCGGTTTCTCCTCAGAGAGGACTCGGGACCCTTTAGTTTAGGTTTCTGTTTCTGCACTTTGTAATCTACTGTATTTCCATTTCTGTAATCCTTTGGAATTCAATAAAAAGGGGTTTCCCCACTGTTTGATATTTGCAATCTAATTGTCGAAGTTTATTTTGATTAAACCAAAAAACAACAATTAATATAATCGTTGCATTCATCATTCTCACATCGCGTATTCTTCTTACCTACGAATCTCACGTTTGTGTCTCGATTCTAGAGTCAAACTGTCTCATTCGTATAATACTCGGGCCAATCGTCAGAAAAAGATGGATGATCTTGAGGAAGAAAACAGAGAGTTGAAAGAAGAGATCGACGCTCTGAGAGAGGATATGAGAAAGCTTCGTAACGACATGCAAGCCATGGCAGAAGCTCAGCTACAAAGAACTGTGATCTCAGAGATCACCTCAACGCCCATCATAGAAAAGTATGATCCTAGGTATCAGATGCCGAAAGATCGTCCTTGGGGCATGCTTGTTAACTATATCCCGGAAGGATATGTTCCGCCGATCATTGAAGATCAGGGAATCGCAACAGAAGCCGCTGGGCCTGAAGGTTACAAACTTCTGGAAAGCGAAGATGCCAGGGGCATACTGAAGACTCCTGAAGGTTACAAACTTCGGGAGGCGCCAAGACTTACTGCCGTAGTTACGGTACCACCCCCTGTGGTGCACTCTGTCCCGGAAGGACAGATTCCACAGATACCTTCTGGGAAGAAGGAAACTATGTTTGACCGAATGGATGAATTCCAGGAACAGTTCTTGGAAATAAACAGGGAACTGCAAGCCATTCGCGGTCAGGATCTGTTTGGAAAGGACGCCGCAGACCTCTGCTTGGTCCCAAATGTGAAAGTCCCGCACAAGTTCCAAGTGCCCGACTTTGAAAAATACAAGGGTAACTCTTGCCCTCAGAGCCATCTGGTGATGTACGCTCGGCAGATGTCAGCTCAGACGGAGAATCAGGACCTACTGATTCATTACTTTCAGGATAGTTTAACCGATGCCGCACTCAAATGGTACATGGGTTTAAACCGTACTACGATCAGTACATTCAGAGATCTTGGTACTGCCTTCATCCAACAATACAAGTACAATTTGGACATGGCACCCGACAGAGATCAACTCAGATCAATGTCGCAAAAGGAAAAGGAAACCTTTAAGGAGTATGCTCAAAGGTGGCGTGAAATTGCCGCTCAAATTTGTCCACCTCTTGAGGAAAAAGAGATGACAAAAATCTTCTTAAAGACCTTAAGCTCATTTTACTACGACCGAATGGTTGCCAGTGCACCCAGTGATTTCACCGAAATGGTCGGCATGGGCGTACGTCTTGAGGAAGCTGTCCGAGAAGGACGTTTGGTAAAAGACACTGGATCAACGAGTGGTACTAAAAATTACGGTAGTGCTCTCCCTAAGAAAAAAGAGCAAGATATTGGGAATATCTCTCTCGGAAAGCAAAGGCGTCGTTATCAACCAGTAGCAGCGGTAACTCCTGCTATCGGCCCCGCGCCTGTTCCTACGTATCAACCTCAGGTTGTGCTGAGCCAACCTAATCAGCAAAGGAATCAACAGCCTCTTCAGCAGCCTCGTCCTCAGTACAATAACAACCGTACAACACGATCATCAGGGTTTGATCCTATACCCGTGTCGTACGCAGAACTATTTCTGTTACTACTGGCTAAGGGGCATATTCAGACTAAGTCTCCTCTTACTGTACCGGAAAATCCGTCTTTTTGGTTTAAAGCGGATCAGACATGCCCTTATCATCAAGGAGGATCGGGGCATAACATAGAGAATTGCCTCAATTTCAAATCTGACGTGCAAAAGCTTGTTAGGAGCGGGCTCTTATCTTTCAAAGATACGAATCCTAATGTTCTCACGAACCCGCTGCCTCAACATGAGAAGGCTGCAGTCAATCTGATTGAGAAAGAGACTAACAACGTCTATCAGATTCACGATGTACTCTTATTGACGACCAATCTGGTCAAGATGCATTGTAGACAGAGTGGATATGGCCATGTGCCACCTCATAATTATCATCAGTGTGATATCTGCTCTAAAGACAACCATGGATGTTCTGTGGTGCAAGCAGCTCTACAGGATCAAATGGATCTTGGATGGATCCAAGAGCACCGAGTTCGTGGAGTTAACATGGTCTATACAAATTCTAATGTCATTCAGAACCACGACATCCGTGCGATGAATGTCAACTTGGTGGCGATGCACTCAAGGCAAAGCCAGTATCATAATCTGCCGCGGCACGATTACAGTTCCTGTCTGACTTGCTCGGTAAACAAACAGGGATGCTCTTTCATACAAGAGGCCCTCCAGCGTCAGATGGATCTTGGATGGATCCAAGACTACCATGATAGGAACTCCTATCAAATCAACATGGTTCAGATCTTCGACATTCGCGTGATGAATACCAACCTGGTAGAGCTACATGCTGAGCAGGTCCGACTTGGATTCTTAATATCACATGACTATCAAAATTGTAAAGCGGGTTGCGAAAACGATCGAGGTTGTACCCTTGTCCAGGAGGCACTTCAGCACTTGTTAAATCACTGGTGGATGCCAATCTATATGGACGAAGATACTCAGCAGATTAGTATCAATAACAGGAATCCTACTCATCGTCAAAGTCAGGATGTCCGATCAATGGAAGATAACCTAGTGAGGTTACATTGTATTCAAAGTGGGTGTGGCCAGGTGCCACCACACAACTATGACAGTTGTAGCGTCTGTTCGGAAAGTAACCAAGGGTGTTACCTTGTGAGAGCAGCTCTTCAGGGTCAGGTCGATCATGAATAAATTCGTCCATATCCAGGTTCAGGACCCATCATTTGGTCGCCGAACTACCTTGCCGAGCAAGTTGAGGATGTTGTCACGATCTCTGGTCATCACAGGACCAGGGATGTTTTTGCCATCATCCCTCTACTTGACGAATCTAGAGTTCCCAACCAGGAATGGATCAAGGTTACTTATGATGGTCAGAAAAATCAGAAGGTTCCCATAGTCATTTATCTACCGGGGCCATTACCGTATGAATCAGCTAAGGCAATCCCTTACAAATACGGTGCAACAATAATCGAGAATGTAAAGGAAATTCCATTACCCTCCGTCGTGAACATTGCAGACATCAGTCGTGTAACACGAAGCGGTCGAATCTTCAACCGAGGGGTTGGAGAATCCAACAAAGAAAAGGAACTTCAGGCAGAAATTCCTGATCCACCAGTCGGTCAATCTAGTAATCCCGACTTTTCAAAAGACAAAGATGAGATGCTAAAGCTCATCCAGAGGAGTGAATATAACATTATTGATCAACTGTTACAGACTCCTTCAAAGATCTCAGTATTATCACTGTTACTCAGTTCAGAAGCACACAGAGAGGCTCTACAGAAAGTCTTGGAGCAAGCCTTTGTGGAACAGGATGTAACAATCAGACAGTTCGATAGCATTGTCTCTAACATCACTTCCTGCAACAATTTGGGATTTAGTGTTGAAGAATTACCTGAAGAGGGTCGCCGTCATAACATGGCACTCAGTATCACAGTTAACTGCCAGGGCGATGCTTTAGCCAATGTACTGGTAGACACAGGGTCAGCCCTGAATGTTATGCCGAAGTCCACCTTGATGCAATTATCATTCAAGGGCCCTCCGATGAGAGTCAGCGAGGTCGTCGTCAAAGCATTCGACGGATCCAAAAAAACAGTTATCGGAGAAGTTGATCTTCCCATAACTATTGGTCCTCACACTTTCCAAATCACTTTCCAGGTCATGGACATCCGGGCAACATACAGTTGTTTATTAGGAAGACCTTGGATACATCAGGCTGGAGCGGTTACTTCAACCCTCCACCAAAAGCTAAAGTTCGTCAAGAACGATCAACTTGTCACGGTTTGTGGGGAACAAGCCTTGCTTGTGAGTAACTTATCATCATCTGCTTGTGTAGAACCCGAGGAGGTTATTGGAACTCAGTTCCAAGCACTATCGGTGAGCAAGAACGATCAATCCGAAGAAGGAACTTCAATTTATTCATACAAAGATGCTATCAAAGCGGTCGAGAGTACCGATACGACAGGATGGGGACGGCTTGTCATTCCTATTGACAATAAAGCAAAGAAGGGTCTTGGTTTTTCTGCAACCTGTACCCAGACAGCTGCTAACGATGAAAGTCTTCATCCCCTTCAAAACTTCTTCCACAGTGGAGGTTTTCTCCACCCAGTGTCTCAGACAGTTCATGCTATCAATGAGGAAGATCCCTCTGACACAGATGAAGAATGGAAGTCCTACCTTAACAAGGACGGCTATATGTCTCAGGAAGAGGTGCCTATGCCTTTTTGCTTTCCTACAGAAAGTCCGAGATTTATACCAAGATCAGATGTCGAAATGATCTACGGAGATTGTGATCCGGAAGGATGCCGTGCTCCGCCAAATTCATTAGAGGAAGACACTCTAATGAAAGACAACTTTGACTCTACCTACTATGGCCCGATGGATGGTCTTCCAATGTGGCAACCTTACCCAGGAAACTTGGGGCAAGAGAGTCAGCCGAACAATGAAACTCAGCTGAGCGTCATTGAACAGAATACCTGTGTCCCCGCTATGTCATGGGATCAACACTCAGGTCATTCAGAAACTACTCAACATGAAGATGAATTCGCAACGTTTGCAGGACTAGAATTCATCAACTATGCTTTTTCTGAGGTCAACGTCATCGAGAGAAATGACTCCTCCAGTTCCAAAGAAGTGTGGGACACTTTGGGACAACCAAGTGGAAAATACGACTTTATGGTCAAGTACACTGCTCCCGAAAGCTCTCGTATCAGACTCGAAGATATCCAGTCAACTAGATGGGGAGATACAGCTGAGAGCACAAATGCTATGCAAAATGCAACAGAGGAATTCTCCTACGACAATTCTGCCTGGGAAACAGATTCCAATGATCCTACTCCACCAGAAATCAGCGTCATTTCTGAAGACAAATCAAGGAAGGTGCCAGACTTTGTGATTCATCGAGGAGTTCGCCGCCAATGGGTTGCCGTCGAGGTTCCGAAGGTCGTTCATCAGCCAAAGTAATTGCCATCTTTAACCTTTCACCCTGCCCTGGTGAAACGGATGTTTTGATAGGGCTCGCTTTTTGTAAATTTCCCTCTCCGCTTTGCCCAAAGCGAGTGAGTTTTGTTTTATAGGGCTGTAGTTTCAAGATTCGACTTGTTCATTAATAAAATAACGTCGTTCTGTAATCTCCGCATTGATTGCTGTTTTCTCTTTTTGCTTTTTCAGAAAATGGTAATCCTAAAAAACAATTCAAAAATAAAAACAAGTAGTAAAATAAATACACTACACACACTTGCATTTTCTCTATCTCTTCTAAACACGAATCATCACGTCATGCAGATTGCTTGTTTTATACCCCGTTGAAACATACGATCCGATGCCTTCTCCCAACTTTGAATTCTCGGTATTCGAGGCTGAAGAAGAAGATGACAACGAAATTCCAGAAGAGATCTCCCGACTACTCAGACAAGAGGAAAGGTCCATTGAACCTCACAAAGAGCCGTTGGAAACGGTAAACTTGGGTTCAGAAAAAGAGAGAAAAGAAATCAGGATCGGAGCACTGCTCAGTCCAACTACCAAAGAAAGTTTGATAAAGCTTCTCAAAGAATTCCCCGATGTATTCGCTTGGTCCTATCAGGATATGCCAGGGTTGGATACCAGCATCGTGGAACATCACTTATCGTTGAGATCGGAATGTCCGCCAGTAAAGCAAAGGTTGAGACGGACTCATCCGGACATGGCCATCAAAATCAAAGAGGAGGTACAGAAACAGATCGACGCGGGTTTCCTCGCTACATCTGAATATCCTCAATGGTTAGCCAACATCGTACCCGTTCCCAAAAAGGATGGAAAGGTCAGAATGTGTGTTGATTACAGAGATCTAAACAAGGCAAGTCCAAAGGACGACTTTCCTTTACCACACATTGACATGCTGGTTGACAGCACAGCAAAGTTCAAAGTATTCTCCTTCATGGATGGATTCTCGGGCTATAATCAGATCAAAATGGCACCGAAAGACATGGAGAAAACTTCGTTCATTACCCCATGGGGTACCTTTTGTTACAAGGTAATGCCGTTCGATTTGAAGAATGTCGGGGCAACCTATCAAAGGGCCATGACTACTCTGTTTCATGACATGATACACAAAGAAATCGAGGTATATGTCGATGATTTGATTGCAAAATCAAGAACAGAGGATGAGCACGTTGAACATCTGTCAAAATTGTTCGAACGTCTAAGAAAATTCAAGCTCCGCTTGAATCCCAACAAGTGCACCTTCGGTGTCCGTTCGGGGAAATGACTAGGGTTCATCGTCAGCCAGAAAGGAATTGAAGTTGATCCTGACAAGGTCAAGGCCATTCAAGAAATTCCTTCTCCGAAAACTAAAAAACAAGTCAGAGGATTCTTCGGACGTTTGAACTACATCTCCAGATTCATATTCCTTATGACCGCGACATGTGCGCCGATTTTCAAGTTACTCAAAAAGAACCAGGATTGCGTTTGGTCAGAAGATTGCCAAACCGCCTTCGACAGTATCAAGGAATATCTGTTAAATCCTCCGATCCTATCACCTCTAGTGGAAGGAAGACCACTGATCATTTACCTCACAGTCCTAGAGGACTCAATGGGATGTGTACTTGGCCAACAAGATGAAACTAAAAGGAAAGAGTCTACCATTTACTATCTAAGCAAGAAATTCACCGACTGCGAGACTCGATGCACAATGCTTGAGAAAACTTGTTGCGCTTTGGCTTGGGTAGCCAAACGTCTTCGCCAGTACATGATTCGTCATACTACTTGGTTGGTCTCCGAAATGGATCCAATCAAATACGTTTTCGAAAAACCTGCTCTCACGGGAAGGATTGCCCGTTGGCAGATGTTACTATCAGAATATGACATAGAGTACCATGCTCAGAAAGCCGTTAAAGGAAGTATTTTAGCCGATCATTTGGCTCATCAACCGATTGACAATCAAGAATCAATCGGGTTTGACTTCCCAGACGAAGATGTCATGTATCTAAAGATGAAAGATTGCGATGAACCGCTACCCAGTGAAGGGCCAGAACCAGGTTCCCAGTGGGGACTTATCTTTGACGGAGCAGTCAATCATTATGGAAACGGAATTGGGGCAATCATTATTACCCCTCAGGGTTCCCACATTCCTTTCACTGCCAGACTTACGTTCAAATGTACGAACAACGAGGCCGAATACGAAGCATGTATCATGGGTCTCGAAGAAGCGATTGATTTAAGGATAAAAAACTTGGACGTATACGGCGACTCAGCCCTAGTTATCAATCAGATAAAAGGAGATTGGAATACATACCAATCAGGATTGATTCCTTACAAAGACTATGCAAGGAGGTTGTTACCCTTCTTCAACAGAGTCGACTTTCATCACATCCCTCGTGATGAGAATCACATGGCTGACGCATTAGCCACTCTCTCTTCCATGATTAGTGTAGGTCGATGGAACAACATACCTAAGATCGACATCATGCGCCTTGAACGGCCCGCTTACATTTTCGCGATTGAAGCAGTCATAGACGACAAACTGATGCATCCGCAAGCGCACGGATTTATCGAAGTAATATAAAAGATTGTCGAACCACAGAGACCAATATCAACCTATCGTTATCTATCGTCACTTTGTAAAGCTAAGGCTAAAGATAATTGATTAAAGGGAAACTAGAACTAAAACTAAAATAGAACTAAGGATAATATAATAAAAGAACGAGGCCGGGATATGGTTTCCGCGCTCCTAAGGACTCGTAGAATGAGGTGCTAATTATGACTATACTCCTATTCCGTAGAATATACCAACTTAAAGACTCTGTCTCACGCTCTCGCGGTCTTAACTAAAATCATACTTCCTAATCCCAAGAATTTACTCTCGCTCGCCCGGTAACTAGGAAACACTCTTTGAAAGCCAGCAGTATCCTAACCAACATCTAAAGCGCTCTCGCTGTATTTAGATATGATGCCTAACTTCTACTATCCGGTTCACTCCTCACGCTCTCGCGGATCTCGGCTTAAACCTTAATATGCTTCTCACTCTCATGACAAAGCAATGTTAAATAATCTCTCACTCTCGTGACGAGGCTACTTAAATTACAATTAGAAGTTAAAACCAAAATAGACTTTTAATCATAAATTCGTACCTATTATTTTCTACCGAGTCCCGTCGGTAACGACGGTCCTCATACGCCGGACTCAAGATAATTTAGCAAGACATAGAATTTAAAACCGAAAAACATAAACATAAAAATAAACGGAAATAAAGTAAAGCAAACATGGTAATAAAATAATAGAATTCTAATATTAATTGCAAATGTCGAAACCTGATACAAAAGCTATTCTTCAAGCAACCCCCTCCACAAATGTCGGCAGGATTGAAGCTTTCGGAATTGCGAAATATCGAGTTCTGAGTTTGTAAACAAATAAAACTAAGCTACTGTAACAGTTCCCTAATGTTGGAAACTACTACTTGCAGGGTAATGGAATTGAAAATAAAGGAAACAAGGAAAACAACGAAAAACGAAAACAGAAGCCGAGGTTTAATTTTGGCAGAGCTTCGGTACGACAATAACCGCCCAAAGCACCCCCTTCTCTTCGTATGTTGACATATTTATAGAGGAGGAGCTTGTAACAGTTGATCTTTGTTCGTGGGCTTTTTGCTGAGAAAGTGTCGGAGACTGGGATTGAGTCGTGTGAGAGAATTTAGGAGTCGTTGAAGACTTCTTCTTTTATGGCCACGTCTCTTCTGTTTCTTCATAATATGTGTGTTGCGTGTTACGGTCGTGAGGATATGGTGACGATCACTAATATGCTTTCAGCGTGTTACGGTCGTAACACATTGCTTACGGTCGTTAGACATGAAATAACACGTTACGGTCGTGAATGTGGTGTGACGATCGTAAAACTCCCTTGAGCGCGTTACGGTCGTAAGGCATATGGTGACGACCGTCACTGTTACAAAATCTCAGATTTTGACAGTGTGTTTTCTTCTCATTTTCTGTCAATTTTTCTTCACTTCTTCTTTTTTTTACTATTTTGACTTGAGATGTATTGCACCTGCAAAAAGGCATAAAAACTCGGAATAATCGGGGATTAGTTGAGTCAATGCACGATAAAAATGTACTAAAAACCTAGTAATTATACGATACGGTTTCTCGTCATCAAACTCTCCCACACTTGAACCTTTACTTGTCCTCAAGCAATAAACCAATTCAACAAAAACAAGGTAAGCACAATTTGAAACACAGACACACTGAACTCTAATCGTATGCGGCTACTAGGCTATGTCAAATCAATTTGGACAAATCAAGACCAAGGATGCTGTAATGACACAATTTTTCAAAAACTCCATCATTATGCAGACCAATCCGAATCATGCCATTATAACTCAACCTATGTCTCTTGCTCTCTTTCACTCCTTTTCGTCCGAGCGCAATCACATTAAGCCCGTTATCCTTGCTCGTACATGGTAAGTTAACCTGTTAGTGTCTAATGATCTCGTATTTTCATTCTTTTTCATTTCTTTTCTTTTTCTTAATTCATCGAATTTAAAGAGTCCGCTCCGTTAGGCTAAATGGTCGGGTGAGGGCCACCTAACTTAAAAGGAACTTATCCTATCATCTGCTTTTCTAATTCAATCCTTTTTTTTTCTTTCATATTTATAGATCATACACATATTTGCATTGGTCACTTACTTAGTTTGTGCATAGGATGGTGCTGACTGCTAATAAAAACTACTTAGAAGCTACTTTTGAAAGCTTGGAGACTAAGGTTTCGGCATGATGTCTACTCAAATCGAAATTACATAACGAGGGGGTTTAGGGTGTCAAAACAGTATCCGTGTTATTGAAATGTCCCCAAGTTTCTCTAACAAGCCTAAAGCGACAACCTATATACTTTCAGAGTGTGTGCCATGCCTCGAAAAAAGGAAAATATTTTGATGAAAAATTGTTAAAATTTCGGGGAGATTTGATAACAACTGAAAAACATCATGAAATAAACAAAAAAATAGTGAATATGCTAGAAGACAGTAAAATAAAAACGGTAAAGTTCCTCTCCCACACTTAAACCAAACATTGTCCTCAATGTTTTGATAAAAGGTGGAAGAGGAGAGATAGAACCTGTATCGATGACATTGTTTGCTACCACGGCCAAATTTGCTCTGATTCTTCCCTTGTTGTACCTGTCTTTGCTGACCACTTTTACTTCGGCGTCTTATACTACGTGATATCTGAAGTTGCCAAAACTTCATTTTATTGAAGCGCTCATCATACTACCTATTTCCGGAAGAAGTACCTGCAAAAATTGTTAGAAAAATACGGTGCGGTGTGTGCAGGTGGAACCTGACCATGCAAAGAACAAGGAGGATGTAAATTACGAATGGGAGAGACATGTTGTCTCCTATCATACTCATCATTGGTGTCACCACCAGCAGCGACATTCGCAGGAATGTGCGTGGGCACCAGCTCATCTTAAGGGGTTGTCATCTAGAGATTTTTCGCCTAAAT
Source organism: Lathyrus tuberosus (assembly GCA_022829125.1). Classification (NCBI taxonomy): domain Eukaryota; kingdom Viridiplantae; phylum Streptophyta; class Magnoliopsida; order Fabales; family Fabaceae; genus Lathyrus; species Lathyrus tuberosus. The sequence goes on from JALAZF010000055.1 coordinate 15,068,115, forward strand.
ATGGCTGAGACGTGACAAGCGATACAATTCTTTATTTTCTGCAAACACAAACAATAAAAGGAAAACATTAAATTAAAAGTTTGTGGGCTGCCTCCCACGCAGGGCTTTGTTTAACGTCGATAGCTCGACGGATATGAGTGTTAATTTTCGGTTTCCAAGGCCATTTATCAAGCCATCTCACATATCCCTCACCTTTTCTTTTCTTCCTTCTGTGGGGTGGTTCATTCTTTTGAACTTGTGGTGGTGGTTCTGGATCTATCCTAAGTATCAGCTTTTCAAGTTTGGGCTTAGTTATTTCATCCATCACCTCAAAGTTTAACCTTACCCTCTTAACAGTAATGATATCCCTAGTTCCATGGTCCTCGAATTTTCTCTTTTTATGCGTGACCTCAAACAAAGATGCATCGGTGTAGATATTTTCCAATACCTCCGCATACGTTTTGGATTGGGATTCTACCTTTGGTGGGGTATATGGAGGGTGGTCAATAATTCGTGCTTCATTCTCCACCACTTTGACAACCTCGTTTTTGTATGGTGTTGGTGGATTTTTCTCAATCTCAACTCTTTCCTCACCATAACTTTCATCAACCTCATTATCACTCTCCTCAGGATTTTCGAGTTGTTCTTCACTACTGGATGTTATAACATACGCATTCTCCTCAAGGGAGGGACCTATAGGTGTCAGTGCAAGCAGTAAGGTTTTGGTCTCCAATGCCTCAGTGTGAGTCACGAGGGACTCGACCATCGTGTTCAGCCGCCTAAGGGTTTCATGATTATCGATATGTTGTCTTTTAAGTTCTTCATTCTGGATAGTTTGTGCGTCCACAAAGTGCTCCATCATAGATTCTATTCTAGCATTGGTCGATGTTTCAGTGAAATCCTCCATTAATGTTTCGAGGTTGGACGGAACGGATTCTTCCGGTTCTTCAAGATATTGAGAGTGGTAATTTTGGCAGAAATGAGATAGCGTCGCGTGGAAATCTTCCATTAGTATTTCGAGATTGGAATTGTACGATTCTTGGGGTTCCTCGAAATATTGGGAATGGTAATCATCGGGAAGATTTGGGTGCGATTCCTCAAAATTTTGGAAGTGATCGTTATAGAGGTTATTTGGGTGAGAATGGGTGAACGAAGGATTGAAATTCTCCATATATATTTCGAGGTTGGGGTTATGGTATCCTTGAGATTCCTCAAAATACTGAGAATGGGGATTGTAGAAAGAGTTTGGGTGGAGCATAGTTATAGGGATAAGAATGCCTTAGTCTATACGGTTCAACAACGGAATAACAATATTGACAGTTGGTCCCCGGCAACGGCGCCAAAAACTTGATGCGTCCGCAAGCGTACGGATTTATCGAAGTAATATAAAAGATTGTCGAACCACAAAGACCAATATCAACCTATCGTTATCTATCGTCACTTTGTAAAGCTAAGGCTAAAGATAATTGATTAAAGGGAAACTAGAACTAAAACTAAAATAGAACTAAGGAGAATATAATAAAAGAGCGAGGCCGGGATATGGTTTCCGCACTCCTAAGGACTCGTAGAATGAGGTGCTAATTATGACTATACTCCTATTCCGTAGAATATACCAACTTAAAGACTCTGTCTCACGCTCTCGCGGTCTTAACTAAAATTATACTTCCTAATCCCAAGATTTTGCTCTCGCTCGCCCGGTAACTAGGAAACACTCTTTGAAAGCCAACAGTATCCTAACCAACATCTAAAGCGCTCTCGCTGTATTTAGATATGATGCCTAACTTCTACTATCCGGTTCACTCCTCACGCTCTCGCGGATCTCGGCTTAAACCTTAATATGCTTCTCACTCTCATGACAAAGCAATGTTAAATAATCTCTCACTCTCGTGACGAGGCTACTTAAATTACGATTAGAAGTTAAAACCAAAATAGACTTTTAATCATAAATTCGTACCTATTATTTTCTACCGAGTCCCGTCGGTAACGACGGTCCTCATACGCCGGACTCAAGATAATTTAGCAAGACATAGAATTTAAAACCGAAAAACATAAACATAAACATAAACGGAAATAAAGTAAAGCAAACATGGTAATAAAATAATAGAATTCTAATATTAATTGCAAATGTCGAAACCTGATACAAAAGCTATTCTTCAAGCAACCCCCTCCACAAATGTCGGCAGGATTGAAGCTTTCGGAATTGCGAAATATCGAGTTCTGAGTTTGTAAACAAATAAAACTAAGCTACTGTAACAGTTCCCTAATGTTGGAAACTACTACTTGCAGGGTAATGGAATTGAAAATAAAGGAAACAAGGAAAACAACGAAAAACGAAAACAGAAGCTGAGGTTTAATTTTGACAGAGCTTCGGTACGGCAATAACCGCCCAAAGCACCCCCCCTTCTCTTCGTATGTTGACATATTTATAGAGGAGGAGCTTGTAACAGTTGATCTTTGTTCGTGGGCTTTTTGCTGAGAAAGTGTCGGAGACTGGGATTGAGTCGTGTGAGAGAATTTAGGAGTCGTTGAAGACTTCTTCTTTTATGGCCACGTCTCTTCTATTTCTTCATAATATGTGTGTTGCGTGTTACGGTCGTGAGGATATGGTGACGATCACTAATATGCTTTCAGCGTGTTACGGTCGTAACACATTGCTTACGGTCGTTAGACATGAAATAACGCGTTACGGTCGTGAATGTGGTGTGACGATCGTAAAACTCCCTTGAGCGCGTTACGGTCGTAAGGCATATGGTGACGACCGTCACTGTTACAAAATCTCAGATTTTGACAGTGTGTTTTCTTCTCATTTTCTGTCAATTTTTCTTCACTTCTTCTTTTTTTTACTATTTTGACTTGAGATGTATTGCACCTGCAAAAAGGAATAAAAACTCGGAATAATCGGGGATTAGTTGAGTCAATGCACGATAAAAATGTACTAAAAACCTAGTAATTATACGATACGATTTCTCGTCATCAAAAACCTTGGTATCACGATATCAAATGCTTCCTTCAAAAACAAGAGTACCCACCTGGGGCATCCAGGAAAGACAGGAAAACCCTCAGAAGATTGGCTGGAAACTTCTTCCTGAGCAGTGACACTCTTTATAAGAGAAATTTTGACATGGTCTTGCTCCGATGCGTCGACAGACCAGAAGCAGACATGCTCATGAAAGAAATTCATGAAGGATCCTTTGGCACTCATGCCAACGGACACACAATGGCGAGAAAAATTCTCGGGGCTGGGTATTATTGGTTGACCATGGAATCCGACTGCTACAAGTACATGAGGAGGTGTCACAAGTGTCAGATATACTCCGACAAAATTCATGTACCGCCATCACATCTCAAAGTTCTTTCTTCCCCGTGGCCATTTTCCATATGGGGAATCGATATGATTGGTATGATTGAGCCCAAGGCTTCAAACGGACATCGGTTCATCCTAGTAGCCATTGACTACTTCACCAAGTGGGTCGAAGCAGCGTCATTCGCCAATGTAACCCGACAAGTGGTGGTCCGATTTATCAAAAACAATATCATCTGCTGTTATGGTGTTCCAAGCGAGATCATTACTGATAATGGATCTAACTTGAACAATAAGATGATGAAAGAGTTGTGCACAGAGTTTAAGATCGAACACTATAACTCATCTCCCTACCGACCCAAGATGAACGGAGCGGTAGAAGCGGCTAACAAGAACATCGAGAAGATTGTTCAAAAGATGGTTGTAACCTATAAAGATTGGCACGAAATGCTACCCTTTGCTCTTCACGGTTATCGTACATCTGTCCGCACGTCAACAGGGGCAACTCCTTTCTCTCTAGTATATGGCATGGAGGCAGTTCTCCCCATAGAAGTAGAGATCCCATCAATCTGGGTATTGATGGAAGCTAAGCTCACCGAAGCAGAATGGTGTCAAAGTCGACACGACGAATTGAATCTGATCGAGGAAAAACGAATCACGGCACTATGCCATGGTCAGTTATATCAGCAAAGAATGAAAAAGGTGTTCGACAAAAAGGTCCGACCGTGTATCTTCAGAAAAGGAGACCTTGTGCTCAAGAAGATACAATCATTTCTCACTAATTCTCGTGGCAAATGGACCCCAAATTATGATGGCCCCTATGTGGTCACGAAAGCTTTCTCAGACGGCGCCTTGAGACTTGCAACCATGGACGGAGAGGAATTTGCCTACCCCACGAATGTTGATGTAGTCAAGAAATACTTCGCCTAAAACTAAAAAAAAAAAAAAAAAAAACGTCTCGGTGGATTGAAAACCCGAAAGGGCGGTCCAGGCAAAAGTTAGAGACATGAAAAGAATCATCCCGATGGATTGGAAATCTCATAGTACAATCCAGGCAAAAATTAGGGATAATGGCAAGTAACTATGTTCAACAGAGGCAAGTCCTTCAACAGCAGTTACAGCATCATCTATCGGAGGAAATCTCCAGTCAAAGGTCATCTTCGACGGAAGCTCAGGATGTCCCGAATTCAAAGTTGGCAGAAGGATAGTGGTCGTTATGTTTCAACGTAGCCCTTTTCCCTGTAAATTACCATTTTCTAACTTTGTATATACTCTTTGGAATCACACGTTTGGCTGATCTCCATCTTATCAATAAAATTTGAGCCCTTGTGCTTTTGTTTGTAATTCTTTACTTGTTTTAGCTTTACAGAACGACGTTGTTTAAACTTAATCAGCGATTTTTGAAGTAAAACAAAAATGAATTTACTTGTTAAACTTTTTCTGCTTTTAAATTAAAGATGGCATTTCTTTTGACTGTTGAACATCAGAAGAACATCGATCGCTTCTCCCGAAGTAAGCGGACTTCAAAGTGCAGAATCAAAGTACTCCTTCTAAGCCAGTGCGCCTGAATGAAGGATCAACTGTATCAGATGCGGTTTTCCCGTCTGATACCCTCGGCCGAGTTCTCATCTCCTAAGCCCGATCAACATAGCTCCCCGCGTGGACTATTTCTCCTAAGCAAGGTGGAATTGCTATTTTGAACCAACGGTACTTCTTCGCCCCGCGATGGCCGAGTATCCAATTGTGTTCATCTCTTAGTCTGAATGTTGCGTCTGTTTTATCAGCATATACATACATACATCATGCATTTTTTATTTGCATTTACATTTCATATTGCATCGTTATCACTCTAGCCGGTCTTGTCCCCTAGTGATAAACAGTTTTCTTAATCGAGTTTGTCAGTTCTTTCCTCGTCAGGAAGTGTTGCGTCTGCACAATCTCGCCACCAGTGTATCTTTAGATCAGAGTCAGCACTTGGCCACTTTGATAACTTGAACCTTTGAAAGATCAGAGAACCTTCAACAGATGTCACTCTTCGCCATTGAAGATGATATCCTCGCTTTCCCGGATTAAGGAAAATCCCCAGAGAAAGCCTCTTAAACAGAGATTCGGCAGTACATCCGTGTTTCTCTGAAAAGCCGCTGATGAAAAGGTCATCGGCACCTCAAAATAGGATCCCATCATATGGCATTTCTCCGGGAAGATCCCGAGAAAAGTATGATGTAACCCCAAACAAAAACAGTCTCTCAAGAGACTCGCTTTCCCCAGTAGAATCGACAAATGGCGTCTCCAAAACAGAGAAGTTTGTGTACCTCTACAACTCAGACGACTGGGTTCCCCAGCAGGTCTGACATCAAAACCTTTTTCCACTCAAATGGCATCTCCCCAGGAAAATTCGGCGAGAAGTTTGAAGGAAAGCCGCTACGAATAGCGTCCCTTGTCAGTAAAGTTTATTGACAAAAGAAACTAAGACCAGTTCCTTGGTAGGAAACCAGGATCGAGGGGAAGTTTAAATCAGAAACTAAGACCAGTTCCTTGGTAGGAAACCAAGAACGAGGGGAGGTTTATTTCAAAAGAAAACTGAGACCAGTTCCTTGGCTGAAGACCAGGATCGAGGGGAAGTTTACCTTTTCTAAGCATCATTGCTTAGCTAAAGAAGATGAATGCGTAAGCTACCATTCATAACCACCACCAAAATTTCGGGTATTCCGATATTTAATCCTCTTGCACCCCGAATGCCTGAATCCCTTCGTCATTCACACCTTCGGGTCCAAGAAGATTAAATAGGGGCATCTGTAATACCCCAAATTCTGACCACTTAGATGTCCCATCATTGTGAAAATCATCATCACAATATGGATGTACCTTTATGCTTCATCAGTCTCCCCAAAGATGGGTAAGCATCCAATACAATCAAAATTAGGGTTTCAAGCCCTCTCTGAGTGCTTAGACAAAGGATCAATCAAGAAATGACATGATCTTCAACTTGTCTAATCTCTTAAACATCCACAATGGATCAAAAAGGACTCCCACTTCAAGGATTAAGCACAAGGCTGCTCCCTTCTAGGTGGATCAAGTCTCAAGATCGACAGTGTCACCAAATTAGGGTTTTGGTCGACCAGGGCCTCCAGATGGAAATTTTCATCTGGGCACAAGGCAATGATCCAAAACATAACCTAATATACTTCATGGAACCTCATGAACCCATGCATCAAGTCAATTTTGCCTCAGGGGATGCATTCATCAAAAATCAGGAATTAGGGTTTCTTGACCTAATTCACCCCTAAGTTGACTTTTCGGACAAACCATGAGCCAAGACCTCAAGAGATTATTTGAGGGTCTCTAATATACCATATTGATCCATTTGGAACAATGGATTGATCCAAGAAGCTTGATCAACAAGTCTCAATTTCATCTGCACCACAATTAGGGTTTTAAGGGAAAAGTCAACTATAACTTTGACTTTTGACCTGGACATGCTCCCAAACCCTAATACATGATTGAATATACCCTATGACACCCATGGAACATGTCCATCAAGTTTGATTTAGGTCAAGGACATGATTTCCTGAAGAATTGCACAGTTTGGAATTCATCTGATAAAAAGTCAACTGTGCACAAAAGTCAACTTTGACTTTTTGAGATTTTTCACCAAAATGGATTTTTAACCCTAAAATGATGTTAATGTATGATTTGGATCATCATTCATCAAGAAAAATCAATAAAAGTGAGATAACTTGTAAAAGGGGTAACCATAAAACTTAGAAATTTTTCTAAGTTAAAATAAAGTGGCAAAGGTACCAACTTTGAAGGGCCATAACTCCTAAACCACAAGGCCATTTTTTCTCATCCAAAGATGGATTTGTAGCCCTCATTATCACCTACAAAAACTTCAACTACAAGTCATTCCAATTCATTAAGGATTTTGATTTATGGAGTGATCAAAGTGGCTGAAAAGTGAAAATGTCACTTTTTCCAACACTTAGTGAAATTTTCACTAAGTCAGATTCTGCCTCACTTTTTGCCAAATGTAGGGGGATTTTTCACTTGGAATCAAAAGAGATCAAAACCAAACTTGTTCAAACAGTTGTTGTATCATATAAGAGCTTTCCAAAATGGCCAAGAACATTGCCAAATTCAACCTACACCATGAGATACAACATTGCCAAGTTGCCTTGCTGAAATCTGTCAAGGCAAGGCAGAATTTGCATTTTGGGTCGATTTGCCAAAATCAGCCAAATTCAATTGCTCCTATCCACTTAAACACCTCAGAGGATTGAATCCAAAGGGGACAATCACTGAGCCAAGCCTCCAAGGTCCAAGGAACAAGGAATAACATGTTGAACCTAGAGTTGCCAAAATAGGGACAATACTTCAAATTTGGAATGAGGCATTCAATGGAACCATCAAGGTGGCATGGACTGAGCCATTCTCATCTGAAATCAGTCAAGACTTATCCAAGACCAAGGGGACCAAAGCTCTGTGCCCTAACCTCTAGTCAATGGCTAGAGGAGACTTGGATTTTCATTTGCCAACATTGAGGAAACCTACTTACCAGCTGCCATGCACTATTCCTTGCAAAACAAACTTGCTCTACTATAAATAGAGCTCAATTGTGGTCAGTTTTAGTACACCAAAGCCATCTAATAGATGTTTTCCTCAAAATCTCTTTCTCTTGGCAAAAATGCCTTTCTTAGCAAGGTAGCTATCAGGTTTTGAGTTTGAGAGCAATTCCAATCAAACCAATCACTCACACACCTCACATACATCACATATGAGCTGATCAAACACTCACATAACATCTGGAACATCAAAATCTCAAAATCACTTGCCATCCACACAAGTTTGAAGTGAAGTTGTAGCTGAGATGCCATAAACTGATCCAGTCCATTTCAATTCAATCCAAGTGTTCAAACACACTCCATATGGTGTAGGGAAGCTGTCCAGATCATCACAACTTATCTGTAACACCTCAAACTCAAAATCACATCTGCTCTTGCTGTCACGACTTGGAGGTAAGCACATACTTGGTCATCTCTCAATCTATGCATATTTCCTCGCACAATAATTTGGCCATATGTTCATAATCATGCATGGAATGTTTTCCCTTAATTAATTGCATTGTTTGAATCGTGTATCAAAAATCCTAGCCTTCATGCAGAAATTAGGGTTCTTGAGGTCTCTTCGTGATTTCTTGTTGTATGTTTAATTTAAATGAAATTAAAGTACATAGACATGATCGTGAGGTTGAGACGAGCATAATGATATGTTGATTGCATGATATGATTACGTATTCATGGAGATTGGATAGAAAACGCAAATCTGAGAAACCAAGAACACGGGCGTGTTCTTCAGCTGTTCTTGGCGCCATTTTTCATATATTCAAATATTTGAATTTTGTGATTTTGTTTAATAGATTCAAAAATTAATTTCTCTCTGAGTTTTAATGATTTTGAGTTGATTCTTTTTTTAATAATTCACAAAAATGTTAAAATATTTTATTTTCCCAAAAAATCCCAAAAAATATTATTTATTTCATATAATAGATATTTTTGTAAAGAATTAATATTTTGATTGTTTTTGGCATTTTAAATATTTTTTCTACATTGATTTTGCAACTTTTAATGCTTTCTAATTATTTTGTAGGTCAATACTTAATTTTTGAAGCTTTAATCCAAGATCACAATTTGTTTTCCATGTGTTAAACAATTTTTGATCATTTTAATTGAATTTTTTATTCAATTAAATACATTTTGAAAACAAATTAGGGTTTTGGATTAATTCAACCCTCATAAATCATTTTCAAACCTTTTTGGGCCTCTTGAGAGAGTGTAAGACCCATCCCCCCTTGTACAAAAACTTTTTGGGCCTCACTTATTGTATAAGTCCCTCTGTACAAGTAAACGGCGCGATCGTTGCCCGTTTAAAAATAAAAATCATTTGGGCCTCTCCTTGAGCTATAAGACCCATTCAAAAAACTATGGGCCTCTATTAGAGTGTAAGACCCAATCCCCCTTTTAACCAAAATATTTTGGGCCTCACTTATTGTATAAGTCCCTCTGCGTTAAAAGAAAACCTCGGCGCGATCGCCATTTTTAAACGAAAAATCATTTGGGCCTACCCTCGTGTTATAAGCCCCTCTCTTTTCTTTAAACCTTTTTTGGACCTCTTGAGAGAGTGTAAGACCCATCCCTTTGTACAGAAAACCTTTTTGGGCCCCAGTCACTTGTATAAGTCCCGCTGTACAAAGTCAAACAGTGTGCTCACTGATAAAACCCTGGGCCTCTCCTTGAGCTGTAAGCCCCAAATCTTTCTTTTTCAAAGCACTTTCTCCTTTGATTTTGAATATACTGTTGTTTTCAATCTTTCTTTGTTGAACAACTAACCAAACAGCATGGAAGCACTACAACCGAGTAAGTGGTTATCGCTTTCATTTATTGCTTTCATATTATAAACTGTATTGTGGGGCTGCTCACTGTAAGTCTCCTTTCATAAACTCATATCTACTGTGTAATAATAGTATAGATATTTCGAGTTTCCCCGGCAACTAGGTCTAGAATTAGGTGACGCAGTTTCATTTATTCATAGAAATGGACGCCTAGATCCCCAATAGGAGCACCAGATACAGTCTTCTCTTCGGCTGTCCTCCTTAGGAATCGTCAAGAAGCTCTACTCCCCAAGATGAATGTATTCTCCGTGAATGGAATCTTTGAGTTTCTTCCAAATTCTCGAACTTTCCTGACTTGATCTATTCCTTGTGGATAGCTTGCCTTGAATGTCTCGGGGTTTGGGTACCCACTACGGTCATAATCTTGGACCTTAACTAAGGAACCCTCTTTAAAAGCTAAAAGTCGCTGGATAGTAAACCTCGCACATTTACCAGTGGTTTTTATCTTTAAAAGAGTTATCTCTCCTAATAGAAAGGAGATGATAGACCCACGAGCTTCTTAAAAGCATCGGCCTCCTCTTGGGCATTATACAAGGACCCACGGGCTTCTTAAAAGCATCCGCCTCCTCTTGGGAATTATTCAAGGACACTACGGCTTCTTAGAAGTATTCACAGCCTCCTCTTAGGCTTCATATAATGATCTCTTCCTTCGGGAATGATAGCCTCCTCTTGGGCTTCGTACAAGGACCCGTCGGCTTCTTAAAAGTTTCTAGCCTCCTCTTGGGCTTCGTACAAATTGTCCCGACGACCTCCTAGAGGTATAGGAACAGAACCTAGTCATCCTCATAGAACAGTCCTTTCATAGAGTCTACTATTGTTTCTCAAAGCATAGTACAAAAGAAAAAAACTCTAGACACGGACAATCTAACTTCCTTGAGTCTCAAAGACATTCTCAAGGGACCCCTTCGTTAAATAGGAAGGAAACCCGCAGACTCGGACAGTCTCAATACCCTTTGGATTTCCCGTTTCCTCAAAGAGAAGGAAATATCCCTGATCCTCAAATCAAATCCCTGAGTGCAGTGTTGCTCATATAAGAACTGATTTTCTCTTTTAAAATTAGTATATTGGATCTATCACTCAACTGAAACAAACCTTTAGCCTCCATCTCGGGCTTCGTACGAGATACAAAAAGACTCTCTTGTTGAGTCAAACTTTTAGCCTCTATCTCGGGCTTTGTACGAGACACATATGAGACTCCCTCGTTGAGTCAATCCCCCTTTCGCCTCCATCTCGGGCTTTGTACGAGATACAAAAAGGTTCTTATTGAGCCAAACAAACAATAGCCTCCATCTCGGGCTTTATACGAGATACCAAAAGACTCCATCGTCGGGTCAAAATCTTTTAGTCTCTCTCTCGGGCTTTATACGAGACACAAATTAGCCTCCTCTTAGGCTTTGTATAATGATTTTCCTAGCGGAAATTAGCCTCCTCTTAGGCTTTGTATAAGAAAACCACTGGTTGATCCAATCAACCTTTTAGCATCAAAGTTGTGCCCTGTTCACAGTACACAAACATCAACAACTCCTTTCCCTTCATCTAATCGCTGTAAGCGGCAAGCCTCTTGATCATCTATATCCATGCCACTGTCCCTCTTTTAGCATGAGAAATTCCTAAGGAAAGATAGCATTGCTCTACATTGAGTTAAAGTCTTCTCCTTCAGGTTAAAACCCTTTCTTCGGAAATTATGGCATTGCTCGGATCCGCGTATCCCAGTTAAAGTAATTCTCCTTCTCCCCTCTTTAGAGATGACAAATTCTCTCTAAAGTCGAGGTCCTTTCGCTTCACGTCTTGGGCTTTGAACAAGACACAAATAGACCTTTCAGCTTCACATCTTGGGCTTTGAACAAGATACAAATCACCTTTCGCTTCACGTCTTGGGCTTTGAACAAGACACCAAAAACCAATTTCCTCCCATAGAATAGGAGGAACTACGAACGCTCTGATTTCCCTATTTCGGTAAACGGGAATACGTAGGCATAAGATCGAAAGAAAAGATCTTAGCGAGCGCAATCAACAAAAACCCAAATCCCATATCTCCATCAATTAAAAGCGGTATTTCAAAAGCATCAGTCCTAACATCCTAATCCTTGTTCCCCGCCAGAAACCTTCTGCCCAGGTAAAAAAAGAAAGAAAATAGTATTGGCGAAAATACAAATAACCAGTACAAAGGCCCCCCACATTGATAGCATCCGTAACCTAACAGACCGCTGTTTAAACTCGGTATGCAAGCAGGGTTAATTGGAGACATCTATTTCCCTTCCTTAGTCAGCTCACAATAGGATAAAAAATGAATCGACCTGTAGTTTTAAGCTCAACCGCAGAGAGCGACCAGCGCTTAAGAACCGCGTCCAAAATCGCTCGCTACAATACCAAACAAAAAGAAAATAAATTGACGAAAAGTGTTGCAGCGGCAGTGAAGTACGGTGAAGGACAACGCGACGTTGGATGATGATGGAGGCACAATTTGAAATTTCGAGTTGTGGTGCGGTGGTCTTGGGCATTCTTGGCTCGGCGACTCAGTATTTTTGAGGGGGAGAGGAAAATGAAACCTTTAGGATTCCCAAAAGAGAGTGTTAATGAATGGTAAATGATTTCTCATATTTAATCATGAGGGTTTTTAATAAGAGAATATGAAGAAGGAATTTTGAATGATGGAAGTGGAAAAGATTATTCATTGTTGCGATGCAAATTTTTTGAAGAGATAAAATGTTAAACGTTGGAAACTGGTGAAAACGGCTAGTATTGAATGTATTGCATATGAATGGGTTTATTTAGGTCTATAATGATTAGGGTTACAAAATGACGTTTAGGGGCATGAAATTAAGCCCTTAATTTGATTTAATTAGGTTAATAAAGTACTTTTGGTAGTGCTTTACTTTCTTATATTAGTAATAGATTTATAAAAAGGTTTAAATGTGTGTGCGCTTATAGAAATATATCTTTATAAAGAAAGATATTTTGATTTTACAAAAGTTTCACTCGCTTGCTAAATTTGAAGATTAACTCTTCTAAGCCTTGTCCGATAATTTAATTACCCAGTTTTTTTAAAAAAGTAATCTACCAAAGAAAATTCTTTGTAAATAATTTCCCTCATGACCTATTTGTGGTATCAGAGGTTGGTGTTTTGTTTAAAAAGTCTTTGATAATGGCACTAGAGAAATCATGTGATATATGCATGAGAGTGTTCGCTCGCGTGAACAACCGCTGTCCTCCTATCGCAGATTTACTCGCGGGATCGGCCACAGAATCGCAGAACAAATGGGCTGAAGTGTATGTTCGTTTGATGTGACAGTTTTGCTCTTAGAGGAGTTGTGAGAAACTTGAATGAATAAGAAAGGGTTTCAGATTGATAAATAAAACAAAGTAAAAGAAAGAAAGAAAAGTCAAGTAAATGACAATAATTTAAACTTTGACTGTAAATTGCATTAACAAGGTGTGGATGCTGTCATACATTTTGCGGGAGTGACTCGTTTCTCTTAACGCTTGGTACTTAGAGTGTTTCCCTTTGCAATGTTACAAATGCGACCTCTAAAATGGAAATAACTATTGCCATATATAGGCTAACAAAATAACTGTTTATCTACCCAGATTGGTTTTGGTTCTGACACGTGTCACCCCACTACCTTTTCAACTTCCCATGTTCTTGGCGCTTTCAAATTTTTCCGCTCAAAGATGTGTTATTCCTGCGTCGGCCTCGTATGCCACCAATTGACATCCTCCGACAATACTGCCTTCAAGTCTTCCTCTGACATGACCCTCATCTGTGTCGGTCCAACGCTCCAAACTCCCTCTTGGCTCGACTAGTTTTGGATATTCCCCCATTTTTTCATTCTCTTTACTTTGTCGAAATCTCTTAGCCAACAAATTGCCCCCCCCAAAAGGCCAGTTTTGACTAAGCACCGTGTCGACTGAGAAATATGGCATTTTGCTTTCCTGCGAGATTTTGACGGCGCTTTGGTCCCGACTCAACAACCAGCATTTTGTCTTCCTCTGAGCCACGTGTCACCCGCCGTCTGACATGATGATGGCAACTTTTGTACCATGATTTCCAAGACAATGCCATGATGGCTAGTCCCATCCTAAGTTATGGGTCTCGAAACCACCCCCACTCACTTCAGATGTTGAACAGTTCGTGATCTTTCTCATTTGCATGCGTTTCTCTCTATAAATACCACCAAGCCCAAACTAGTTTCCTTTTCACCTTTTCTCCATAGCTTCTGCTTCTTCAACTCTTTCTTGTTCTTGAAAACACCTTCATTTTTCCTTTTCCAATGGCCTCATCCGCGAATGATACTGCTTCTACCACTCGCACCACTGGAAATAACCCTATTGCTTTTGTTCTTACCGAAAAAGAATCCCTCAGGCCTCTTCCGCAACCGTCGTCCCCTGATGAAGAGGTGGTGGACAATTGGCGTCATCAGATGATTATCCCTTTCGCGGTGGCTGGTAAGATCCACGCTTTTCATGGCCCATACCCGGACAAAAACCCAAACCACCAAGAACTTCAAGAGTTCTTTCCTTGTTTCGCGCCTACTATCCCACCAGCTTTTGAGAAAAATGGCACTTTGGACCTAAAATTCATGGTGCCCAAGTCTAGAGTCTTCAGATCCATGTCGACACCTGGAAATAAAGACTACATTGCCTGGCTCAACAAAGTCGAAGGCCAGCGCAAAGAGCAATGAAAGACGGTTGGCATTTTCGACGCCATTCAACTTTCCAGAAACGCTCACAGGGTCAACCCTTGCCTGCTGCTTGCGTCGATGTATTTTTGGGAAGGGTCGACCAATACATTCCACCTCCCATGTGGCATGTTTACACCAACACTTTTTGATGTGGCGGCCATTACTGGCCTTTCGCCACTAGGCGAAACGTTAGACTCGACCCTGGAAACAAACAACTTCTTCGACTTCGAACGTGCTAGTTTCCAAAACTACATCGAGGACCACCACGACAAACGCTCTAAAGAGGTGTCCGATGAAGAACATATCGCGTTCCTGACACTGTAGATGTCTTATTACTTGTTCTTCCCTGGTTCTCTGCAGATAGCCAACAGTTATATCAACCTGGCCATCCAGATTCATGAGGGTCAACAGGTATCTCTGGGAAAGCTTCTACTAGCCTCCCTTTACCATTCCCTTAGTTTGTCAGCCATGCGGTTGAAACTCCTCCTTCAAACTACCAAGGCTTTAAACATTTCAGGGCCCATGTGGTTATTGCAGCATTGGCTCAATGCCACTTTCGAGCATAACTTGGGATACCCCGCCTCTGCCACAATGGAGCATTTGAACAAAGAGCTTTCCGTCAAAGGAATGCGACTTGCCTTGATGACCACCCAAGAAACCCCCAAGAAAACTCTTTTCATGAGGTATCTCAACATGTTTGTGGAGACCACTTCCTTTGTCCCCAACATGGCACCTTTTGTTGAACGCAAATTTGGTCCGACATGGTTTAAGAACCCGTTTCCTGGAGTCTCCTCCTAAGCCGCAATGCAGTCAAACTCCATATGGAGGGCATTTCTAACTCCCACCATGTTATCCTTTCGAATTGAGACGGGGAACACATGCTACGATTTTATGAACTATCAGCCTAATTTGGTGGCCCGACAATTTGGCTTGAGCCCAATGCTGCCGAAATCCTTGGTGAAACATTCTGCCGACATCGTGCGGTCTAGACGACGCTTGAACCAGGCGAGTCATAAGGCTTGCCTAAAATTTTCCAAATCTACGCAACATCTTGCACTGCCCGTCTTTGCATTCCAACCTTCCTTTTTCACTACACAAGAGTTCGACGTCTGGTAGTCGGACTACCAAGCTCAAATTTTTACGCCAAACCTTTTCCTGGAGAACGTGGTCGACGCTTTTGCTTTCCTTGGCGGCGCAACTCCTAATCCACCAATTGTCGCTCCTGTCAAGGACCCCTAAGTTGTTGATGCCACAAAAGACTCATCATAGAAGGTAAACTCTGGACCCTTTAATTCTATTTCATCCATTATCTTTGACTAACCATTTTGGCTTATCTCTAGGGTCGAAAACGGGAACCGACTACTGTGTCGACCTCTGCCAGACCTGCCAAGAAAACCAAGACCACAATTCCACAGGTATATCTTGTTTCCTCATTCCTTCGCATTTGCTTCTGCCATTCGTCTGATTTTTTTTCTGCATAGGCTTCTGAAAAAGCCCCATCTCCTGAGGGGTCCCCGTCGGACGAAAGTACCCAATCTCGGGTCTTCCCTACTCCAACTCCAACATCTCCTCCAGCTACTCCATTGGTGAGAAAGAAAAGAGCTTTAACAAAGAAAACGCCTTAAAAAATGGCTACTTCGACTGTGGACCCTGTTGTCCCTAAGAACCTTGATGAAGTCTTCAAGCCCGTTCAGGCTGAAGCACCTCCTAAAACACCTCCTCCACAATCTGTAAAGGTATTCATTTTCTTTGCTCCATTATTTCAGATGATATTTGGACAACCTTCTCATTGAAACTTGTCTTGCAGGAAACCGTGGTTGCTTCGACCACTGTAGAAAAAGATGATACTGAACTAGCTACCAACACCAATCCTCCTGAAACCGCAACCATGCCAAGTCCTCAAATAGTCGACGAATTCTAGATGACCTCAACAGAGGAGAACTTAGTGGCAAAAATGCCCCTCCTCAACATGGCAACCCTGAGGCTGGAAATAACGGTGCAAACCCTGGTGATAATATAAATCCTTCATTTGTTTCCACCGTCGCTGAGGTCGATATGAACCCTAAAGTCCCTGAAAGTGGCTCAAACACATCTTCGCCTGTTGTCGACAAAATCCGTACCCCCGAGGAGATTCTGGTGACCAAACAAACAAACCCAGCGTGAATCTGAAGGCATTGCATAAGCTTCATAAAGAGTCAGAGGATGTTCAACCCACCAGTTCGACGGCCATACCAACTCCAGATGCGGATGCCTCCTTCTTCCTCAAGCTCCAACAATTGAGGACCTACCTTTTCGAGGAATAATTTTTGGCGGTCTTCGCATAAGAGGCTGCTGTAGCTTGTGACATGTTCAAGATCTTGGATGAACTTGCTGAATTCCAACTTCTTGCTCCCATGGCCACATACTTAATTGAGTTCGAGGCCTTTTTCACGCAATTGGCCAAGGACCTTTCCATGTGTCATCATGCTGACGCTCAAATCAGGATGAAAACCAACGACATGAAACGTGAGTGGTATCTCAGCTCACTTTGTGAGAAGAAACTTGGGGATTTTGAGACTAAGAAGCAAGAGCGTTCCAACAAGCGTCGTGCTTTCGACTAGCAGATATCTGACTACCAGACTCAAATAGCAGAACTGACAAGAAAGATTGCTGAGGTTGAACAACAAAAAGCCATTCAGCTGAGCCCTTGCCTACTCAGGAGACCATCGACCAAGAGATCGTGCAAGGAATCGCTCATGTCGAAGCGGCCATCAAGATAAAGGATGCCATTGGCCGAATGCAGAAAAAGAAAGTGCTTCTTGAGAGCAAGGTTGTTCATGAGAAAACTCTTTTTGAAGATTTTAAATCTAGATTCCTTGAGTTTCCTTAATTTGCATGTGGAACTACTGTAATTTCCTCTAGATATTTTGTAAGCCATTTTGGCCCCTAGCCTATTTTGGCTTTTTTATTAATGAGAAAGTTATGTTTTCATGTGAATCTCTTGTAGCGTAGGTTTATATTTCTTCAAATACTTCCCATTTACCCTCAAGACTCGTTAGTCTATTCCTACCTCTTGGACCTCATATGCATTGTTGCTGAAAGCTTGGTTCACTTTGAACAGTCCTTCCTAGTTTGGTGACCATTTCCCTAGCGTTCAATCCAGTCGATCCATGGGTAACACTGCTTTCCATACATAGTCATTAACTGCAAAGGTCTTCCTTCTGACCTTCTTGTTATATGCCTTGGCAACCTATGCCTTCTGGCGTAATAACACGTTCAATGCTACCATCCTTTCTTCATCTAAGTCTACGAGTTCGTCTAGCATCATGTCCCAATATTGCCCCGTCAGAATCTCATGTTGTCGTTGTACTCTGACTGATTGTAGGCATATTTCTGCTGGTAACACAAAGTTATGCCCGAAAGGCAAGCGAAACAGAGTCGAATTCGTTGACTCTTTGGGGGACGTCCGACAAGCCCATAAAATCTAATTCAGCGTTTTGTGCCAATTCTTTGGTTTTTTGGCCACGTGTTTCTTGATGAACCCGATTACCATTTTATTAGCTGCTTCGACCTATGGTGTCGAAGTAACCAACTTGAAGCCCGTTTCTACTGCGAACTTTTGCATTTTCTGTCCAACGAATACAGAGCCTTGATCCGTCGTGATGGTCTCAGGTATCCCGAATCTATACAAAATATGATTCTGGATTAATTCTATCACAGTCTCTTGATTTATTTTCACTAGGGCACAACCTCTATCCATTTTATGAAATAGTCTATCCCTAGAGGATGAATCTCTGTTATTTCGACGAGGCTGGTCGAATCTCCCCTATCACATCCAGAGCCCAACCTCAAAAGGGCCATGGTTTGACGATGGCATGTAATTCATTGGGTGGCACATGCTGGATGTTCACATGTTTCTGACAGTCTTGGCATCCCTTCGCGAAGTCCATGCAATCTTTGAGCATGCTTGGCCAATATACACCATGTCGAAACAGTAACCATTTCATCTTGTGGCCAACTTGGTGAGCTCCACATGTCCCACTATGAACTTCAGAAATTTCCAAGTAGGAATCTGTGTCCCCTAAACGTTTGAGCAATATCCCCTATGAAGTCTTCTTTAGTAACTCATTTCCCATCAGGATGTAACTCAATGCTCTATATTTTGTCTTCCTATCAGTGTTGCCCACCAGATTCTCCAGATACTCGATGATTGGTCTTCTCCAATCTGTTGATGACAGATTGCTGATAGCAAAAACTTCATAACTTTCCAACCCCTTGATCTAGCTTTCCGACGAGGCGTTGGCCCTCACTGCCTTTGAGATTGACAAGTCTGATGGTGGGCGTATGTTCGACACCATCTTTTCCCTAGTTTCAATGAAGTCCTTCAGCTTTCCTTCCGACACCTTGTAACCAGAGGCGATCTGTGCTAGCTTATTAGCCTCTTGGTTCTCTATCCTGGGCACGTGTGTAATGCTGACAATTTCAAAATGTTCCAAAAGGCGCTTCGCCATCGAGAAGTAAACCACAAGGTGCTCTTTGAAGCACTTATATTCTCTCGTGATTTGTTTGATCACTAGTTCTGATTCCCCTCTTATTTCAACTTCCTTGGAACCTAAGTCCTAGAGTATTTTGAGGCCGGTGATTAAGGCTTCATACTCTGCCTCGTTATTGGAACATTTTCTGTCGACCTTACACTTGAACTTAGTTGGAATGCCCTATGGGGATACTATCAGAATTCCAATGCCTGCCCCGTTTCTATGGCTCGACCCATCGAAGTATAACTTCCACGGGGCAATATTGATACTACATATTGATGGTTCGATTAGTGTATGGTCGACAATAAAGTCTGCCACTATTCGACCTTTCATGGCCCTTAAAGGAACGTATGTCAGGGAAAACTCAGTCAATGCTAGTGACCATTTTCCAATTCGACTATGCAAAATCGGTTTGGACAACATATGCTTAATAACATCAAAATGCGATGAAACATAAACATCAACTGGTTTGATATATTGCTTTAATTTCATACATGAGAAGTACAGGCATAGACACAATTTTTCAATCATACTATACCTAGTTTCAGCATCTATTAACATTCTACTAAGTTAATAAATGGGTCTTTCGACGCCACTATTATCTTCTTGCGCTAACATGCTTCCTATGGTCGTATCCGACGCTGCAATGTACAACTTCATGTTTTTATTCATACTAGGTGGCAGTAGAATTGGAGGCCTTGTAAGATATTACTTGATTATATCGAAAGCCTCCTGCTGCTCCTGTCCCCAACGGAACTCATTTTCCTTCTTGGCTTTGAGTAATGGCGAAAACACCTTCGTCTTGCCACTTAGATTCGATATGAACCTTCTCAAGAAGTTTATCTTCCCCAACAAAGAATGAAGCTGCTTCTTTGTCAAAGGAGGCTTGAGATCCAAGATCGCTTTCGTCTTGTTGTGGTTTATCTCGATGCCTTTCTTGTGGACCACGAATCCCAGGAAGTCCCCTGCATGGACACCAAAGGCACATTTTAGTGGATTCATTTTTAATCCATATTTTCTCATTCTCTTGAATGAACGTCGAAGGTGGTTTAAGTGACCATTCTCCGAAGAGGATTTTATCACAATGTCATCAATATACATCTGCATAAAATTCTCAATAAAGTCATGAAATATAGCATTCATAGCCCTTTGATAGGTTGCCCCAGAATTTTTTAACCCAAAAGGAATTACAACCCATTCATATGTTTCCAAAGCCCCAGGGCATCGAAACGCAGTTTTGGGAACATCCTCTTCGGCTATGAGAATTTGGTTATAGCCGGAGTAGCTGTCGAGCATGCTCAAATATTCGAAACCAGCCGTTGAGTCGACAAGCATCTCTGCCACAGGCATCGAATATTCATCTTTAGGGGTAGCATTGTTTAGGTCCCTAAAGTCTCTACAGACTCGGAGGGTTCCATTTTTCTTGATAACGGGCACTATGTTTGCTATCCATTCTACGTACCTTGCAGTTCTGACGAACTGACTTTTGAGCAGTCTCTCGATCTCTTGTTTGATCTTCGACGTCACCTATGGAGCGAATCGTCGAGGCTACTGCTTTACTGGCCTTTTACCTGGCTGAATTGGAAGTCGATGCTCCACCACACTTCAACTTAAACCAGGCATTTTGTAATACCCCATACTATTTAAATACTCAATTGGATATCAGATGAGATCAGATGAGTATCTATGTGCTCTATCTTTGGTAAATTGGATTAATGGAATCCTCTAAGTACTTTAAGTATTATTAATTGGGATCAATAGAGCAACTAATGAACTATGAAGAGATCAATGAGTTTAATTCAAGAAAAGATTTTAAGGTAACTTTAATAACTGATCAATTGGTTGAGACGACAAAATATCAATTGGAGATATTTTACCCTGTTGGATTATATTATATAATAATAGTATTATATATATATATATATATATATATATATATATATATATATATATATATATATATATATATATATATGTGTTAGAAAAGAAAAAAAAAAGTTAGTAAAGAAGAAGAAGAAAAGAGAAAGAAGGGAAAGGAAGAGAAGAAGAGGGAAAGAACTTGGATGAAGAAGAGAAGTTCATGGATCATCACCATCTTCTTCAAAATCCTCTTCGATTATCAGGTGGGTTCTATTTAGACGCTCTAAGTTCTAGAATTAAGGATTTAGAACTTAGGTTAGATTTGAGAGAAAATGATTAAACGGATGAATCAATGAAATCTAACGGATGAAATTCGATATAAATTGTGTAGTGTAGTCGTATTATGCATGTGATCATTTGATAATACTTGATTTGATGTTTGGGAATGATTTGGGTGAGGAAATGATGGATTTGGCCCAAGTGTTTTTGGTTTCTCACTGCTGCGAATTTTTGAACTTTGCATTGTTCGCCTAGCGAACCTGGCGAACTCCAAAGCGAACGGTTGGTCGACGGTTTGCCTAGAGAAACCTGGAGCGAATGGAAGGCGAATGTTCGCCCAGAGCTCGCTTAACGAACTTTATACCCTTTTTCTACTGACTTGGTTCGCTGAGTGTTCGCCTAGCGAACACAGTAGCGAACGTGACATATTTTTTCCATATTGTTTCCTTCATAACTTTTGATCTGTAACTCGGATTGACGCACGGTCGGAAGCGTTGGAAATCAATTTCAATGCCCTATGTGATGGTGAGGTAGATACATGGTTGTATGCTATGGATTGATAAGAAAATATGGAAAAGGATTGTATGTGTGAATATTGTAGTCCTTGTTTCCACCAAATTCATGAATCGGGAAGCTGATTGATATGGGACTTAAAGCCTTGGAAAGAGAATCCAATGTGCTATTAAATGGTATGTGAGACCATGATTTAACCAAGGATGCTTGGTAGAGGATAGTAGTGGCTTGTATGCCTTAAAAATGTGTGTGAATTACTCTGTGGTTTATGTTTGACATGTTATGCTATCTTGTGTGTCTTATGATTGATGTTGTAATATGATTGTCTAATATTGTTGTTGAACATAATTGAGAGAATATGTGTAACACCCCTAATCTATACCCCAAGCGATTAAAGCGATAAATAAAAATTCAGAATTTCATCAGAGTATATTTAAAACATTCACGGGACAGACCGAGGGGTCACATCAATTTGAAACCAAATACACATAAACCTGCCCATAAAGATATGCAACAACCAGGTAGCAATTAACAGAGGAAATTAGTTCCTACTACCCACAATTCAGATACAGAATAAAAGCGGAAAATCTGTACTGAAATCTCATATATATATATATATATATATATATATATATATATATATATATCATGAAAAGTTTGTCTGCCAAATATAATCATACATGTACAATCTCAAAAGAAACATATACATATACACACAAATCACCAAAGGTCTCCCTAACTACCCGGTGTCACATATCAGAGCCGACCGACAAAAGAATGAAGACCTAGGCTTCACAAAAAGACCTCCAGCAATCTAATCTGCAATGCCTCATAGAGCATTATAAAACAGCAGAAGGGTGAGAAACACAATCATAATATAATTGCATATAATTATATAATAACACAACATTACACACGTAAAATATTCTCACCACAACGCACAACAGAATGCAAATACAACACAACACAATACATATCTCATTTATCCATCACTAATGCATATCAATCATACACAATGCAATTATCACCAACATATATCAATTCATTCACAATTCTCACACATAGTCAATCATATTCATGATTTATGCAAATGCACAGAGACCAACACAACGACTCTATGCAATGCATATGCGGTACCATCCATCATCTCAACACTAGTTCACTCAGGAACTATTGGAACCATCGCTCGTTACTTAATGTAACTCCCCGTCGGGCATACGATGTTCCCCGTCGCTTTCGGTCCTCTTATTTTTTTAAGGCTCACGACGTTTATGGATTACTTTCGGTCCTCTTTGTATAAGGCTCACAATACGATCGCTTTTGGTCCTCTTTGTATAAGGCTCACGATCATCAATAATCATCGCTCACACCCCACACGGGCACACGACGTTATAGCAGATTCCCTCTGGAACCAAACCGTCGCTCACACCCCACATGGGCACACGACATCACAAGAATGCATATCATGATGCTTGGCATACAATGACTCATGACATTCAAATGCACACATATATGCAATCATCTCACTCAACATTAATCATGCTTTGCAATTCAAGCCCAAAACAATGCATTTATACCATACAACAGCACACAAATCATACCATATCCATATCAACAGCACATTGCATGATACACACCAATTACACACAATTATAACGACTAAAGTCGACAAAACGACACTATTCCAAATTTCCTACATAATTAAATCTGCTAACAATCTCAAAATTATTATCATAAGAAAGTACAGTTCAATAGCTACTCAACGATACAAAGAATGATAAAAATGGATAATCGGAACACATGTTACGGACTAAACAAGAAAAGACATCGCGAAAAAAACACATTTTGCAATTCTCCTGGCCATACGCGTATTGCCCTGCTCCATACGCGTATTGCCCTGCTCCCTCGCCCATTCCATATGCGTATTGCCCAAGGTCATACGCATATGGGCAGAGACCCATTTTTCCCCAAAATTCCCATTAAAAATCCAATACGCGTAGTGCCCTACTTCATACGCGTATTGCCCTAAAGTCTTACGCGTACCATTACGCAAATGGGCTGATGGCTGAGAAAATGAAGCTCCATACGCGTATTGCCCACAATCCTTCAATGCCATACGCGTATTGCCTTGACCAATACACGTATTGCCTTGAGTGATACGCGTATGGGCAGTGGAAAAATCAGAATTTTCTGCAGAATTTTGTTCTGTGGTTTCAAACCAAATTCAACCCAATTTCACCTATACACCAGAAAAATTACCAATACAATGCCTAACAACATGTATCTATCATGTATCAACAATAAGGAACACTAAAGCATGATTTCAGACACATTTGGATCAATTTCTAACACTTTCAACATTTATGGGTTTTAATCTATATTTCCATTTCAATCCAATAACAACCAAAAACATACATACATAATCATACACAAGTATATAATAATCATGTTTCGCACCCTTACCCAATTTAATCGTGTTTGGAAAGTCGGTTGTTTCGATTTTTAGATTTTTCCCAAGTTTTTATCTCTTTCTCCTTCCTTTCTCTTTTCTTCTACTTTTCCTTCTTCTCTTTTTCTTTCTCTCTATTTTTCTCTCTTTCTATTTTCTATTTTCTTATCTTAAGAAAAATAAAGTGAAATGCCCAAAATACCCCTACACTCAAATATCTCGCAAACGTTCCCAAAACGCGATAAAATATCACAACATTGAAAAATAACATATTTCCAAATAAAAGTCGAAAATAAAATAATATAATAATAAAATAATCAAAACGACTCGATTAAATAAAAACTGACAAAACTGGGGCGTTACAACTCTCCCCCACTTAGAAATTTTCGTCCTCGAAAATATACCTGAGACGAACAACTCTGGATACGACTCCCGCATCCAACTCTCTAACTCCCAAGTCAAATTGCCCTCAGCAGCGCCTCCCCACACCACTTTCACAAGTGCAATATCCTTGCCTCTCAACCGCTTCACCTCGCGATCCAAAATACTCACTGGTAATGCCTCAACCGTAAGGTCCTCCCTTACCTCTACCTCATCCATCGGAATCACATGCGACGGATCTGGAACATACTTGCGAAGCTGTGAAACATGGAACACATGGTGCAAATTCGACAGACTCGGCGGCAACGCCACCCTATAAGCCACAACACCCACTCTCGCGGACATCTGGTAAGGACCAATAAACCGAGAAGTAAGTTTCTTCGACTTCAATGCACGACCCACACCCGTTACCGGCGTAACTCTCAAAAATACATAATCGCCCTCTTGAAACTCTAGATCCTTCCTTCTTCGATCATGATAACTCTTTTGCCTACTCTGAGAAGCCTTCATTTTCTCACGAATAAGCTTCACTTTTTCCGTAGTCTGTTGAATGAATTCGGGTCCAACCACCGAACTCTCACCAGATTCGTGCCAACACAACGGTGTTTGACATCTTCGTCCATACAGTGCTTCAAACGGTGCCATTCCAATACTAGAATGGAAATTGTTATTATACGTGAATTCAATCAATGCAAGATAACTATCCCACGCACCACCTTGTTCAAGAACACAAGCCCTCAATAAATCTTCCAACGACTAAATCGTTCTCTCTGTCTGTCCATCCGTCTGCGGATGATAAGCCGAACTCAATCTCAATTTAGAACCCAACGCCTTCTGTAAACTTTCCCAAAATCTCGAGGTAAACCTCAGATCTCGATCCAAAACAATGCTCAACGGAACCCCATGCAACTTCACAATCACACTGATGTAAATCTCAGCCAACCTCTCCAAAGTAAAACTGATGTCAATCGGAATGAAATGCGCTGATTTAGTCAGCCTATCCACAACCACCCAAATAGCATTATGCCCTCGCTGTGTATTCGGCAACCCTGTCACAAAATCCATAGAAATGTTGTCCCATTTCCACTCAGGAATATCCAACGGTTGCAACAAACCACTAGGCCTCAGATGTTCTACCTTTGATTTCTGACAAGTCAAACATGCATAAACAAACTGAGCCACATCTCTTTTCAATCCAGCCCACTAGAAAATCTTCTTCAAATCTTGGTACATTTTATTCGCTCCCGGATGTATACTCAAATTACTCCGGTGTCCTTCCTCCAAAATCATCCTTTTCAACTCCGCATCATCAGGAATACAAATTCGACCTCGGAATCCAAAAACACCATTAATATCCACTTTAAAATCACTATTTGCATCTTTTTCTCCCACCAACATCAAATCCACAAATTTCACATCCAGTTTCTGTTTCTCACTAACAGTCCTCAGAAAATCATTAGTAACCTTTAGCATTCCAATCCTCACGCTATCGGACGTCACTTCATATACTAAACTCAAATCTCTAAACGATTTCAAAAGTTCCCACTCCTTAACCATTAAAGCGGACATATGTAACGATTTCCGACTCAACGCATCGGCTACCACATTAGCTTTACCAGGATGGTAATTCAAGACAAAGTCATAGTCTTTCAAAAATTCCAACCATCTCCGCTGGCTCATATTTAACTCTTTCTGATCAAACAAATATTTCAAACTTTTGTGATCACTAAAAACTTCAAACCTTGCACCGTAGAGATAATGCCTCCAAATCTTCAACACAAAAACCACAGCCTCTAATTCAAGATCATGAGTAGGATAATTTTTCTCATGCACTCTCAACTGCCTTGAAGCATAAGCCACGACCTTACCTTCTTGCATCAGAACACCACCTAGACCAATCAAAGATACATCACAATACACTACAAACGGTTCATTAGGATCCGGTAAAATCAAAATCGGAGCTGTCATCAATCTTCTCTTCAGCTCATTACAACTTTCCTCGCACCTAATATCCCAAATGAACGCTTGCCCTTTACAAGTCAACTGGGTCAAAGGAAGTGCTAGCTTAGAAAAAGCTTCAATAAACCTTCGATAATATCCGGCCAAACCCAAAAAGCTTCGAATTTCAGTAACGGATCTCGGAGCCTCCCATTGTAGAACTGCTTCTACTTTAGATGGATCCACAGAAATACCATTACCTGAAATCACGTGCCCAAGAAAACTCACCTCCGACAACCAGAACTCACACTTGGACAACTTGGCAAAGAGCTTTCTTTCTTTCAAAACCTGCAAAACAATACGCAAATTCTCCGCGTGCTTCTCCCGAGACTTAGAATAAATCAAAATGTCATCAATAAACACAACCACAAAACGATCCAAATGCTCGTGGAAAATACGATTCATGTACTCCATAAACACACCTGGTGCATTAGAAACCCCGAACGGCATCACAGAATATTCATAATGACCGTAACGTGTCCTAAAAGCCGTCTTCTGAATATCTTCCTCTTTCACCCTAATCTGATGATACCCTGACCTCAAGTCAATCTTACTAAACACACAAGCACCTCTACCAACTGATCCATCAGATCATCAATTTTCGGAAGAGGATACGTATTCTTAATCGTCACCTTATTCAACTGGCGATAATCAATACACAATCGCATACTTCCATCTTTCTTTTTCACCAATAAAACTGGAGCACCCCAAGGAGAAACGCTTGGTCTCACAAACCTCTTTTCCAACAATTCATTCAACTGTTTCTTTAACTCAACCAACTCAGATGCCGACATACGATAAGGTGCCATAGAAACAGGTCTAGTACCAGGAACTAGATCTATAGAAAACTCCACCTCTCTCTCTGGCGGAAAGTCCGAAATATCCTCAGGAAACACTTCCGTAAATTCACACACAACAGGAAACACATCAAGTGAAACTTGACTCTCCACAGTCAATGATGCAAACAACCCAAACAACTGAGCTTCATCCGCCAAAAGTTTCTTCAACTCTTTGGTAGATAAGAAACTCGAGTCTTCGTCTTCCTCAAGAGAAGGAAACCTTACTAGCTTATGATAACAATCAATATGAACCCTATTGAACTGCAACCAATTCATTCCCAGAACCACATCTAAACCCTCCAACGGTAAACACACCAAATCCATCTCAAAGTCTTTACCATAAATGGTCAAAGGACAACTTAAACAAACCAAAGAAGTAGTTACTGATCCCATTGCTGGAGTATCAATAACCATCTCTCCACCCATCGAAGACAACACAAGATTCAAACGCTTCGCGCACTCACACGAAATAAACGAATGAGTCGCTCCAGTATCAATAATAGCAACTAAAGGAGTACTATTAATAAAACAAGTACCTCTGATCAGACGGTCTGCACTTGAAGTCTGAGTCCCTACTAAGGCAAAAACTTTCCCACCAGTTGGAGCTTGCTTCGGTTTCAGACACTTCGTACTAATGTGACCAGGTTCACCACAGTTAAAACACTTCACCACATTCTTCCTTGCACAATCAGCTGCGACATGTCCTAAACCTCCACAATTAGAACACTTCCTCAAATCCTTCCTACATTCGGACTGACGATGTCCCACATCACCACATCTATAACATCTCAGAGGACTAGACATTCCTTCCCCACTTGACCTTCTCTCAAAATTTCCCCTTTGTTTACCCTTATCAGCTGGTGTTACATACGGACCACCGCGAAACTGTTGTTTCCCTTTCCTCTCGCTCACACTCGTATAGTGAGTAGAACGAGCCTTACTATCCTCCTTATAAATCCTACAATAATCCACCAAATCTGAAAACCTTCGAATCCTCTGATAACTAATTGCTTGCTTTATCTCAGGACGCAATCCGTTCTCAAACTTTACACACTTAGAAAATTCCGCAGTCGCTTCAGCATAATGTGGATAAAACTGCACAAGCTCCACAAACTTAGCATTATAATCAACAACAGACATATTACCTTGTTTTAATTCCAAGAACTCAATTTCCTTCTTTTCTCTTACATCTTTGGGAAAATACTTCCTCAGAAACTCAATGCTAAACACCGCCCAAGTGATCTCTTCCTCTGCAGCTTCCAACACATAACGTGTACTAACCCACCAATCATCAGCTTCTTCCAGTAACATGTGAGTACCCAGTCTCACCTTATAATTCTCAGCACAATCCATCACTCGGAAAATTCTTTCAATCTCTTTTAGCCATATCTGAGCACCATCAGGATCATATCTTCCATTGAAGACAGACGGTTTGTTCTTCCTGAACTCATCATTACCTCCAGCATTAGGTGCACCCTGCACAGCCCGAGCCATAGCTTGCATAGTAGTAGCCAAAGCAGCGTCATTCCTACCAGCCATATTATGTTCATTTCCAATAACAGCAACTATGGTTAAACAAACAGCTCATCCAAACACCAAGACCGACAAGGACTGACACAAACTGACACGGACTGGCTCTGATACCACTTAATGTAACACCCCCAATCTATACCCCAAGCTATTAAAGTGATAAATAAAAATTCAGAATTTCATCAGAGTATATTTAAAACATTCACGACACAGACCGAGGGGTCACATCAATTTGAAACCAAATACACATAAACTTGCCCATAAAGATATGCAACAATCAGGTAGCAATTAACAGAGGAACTTAGTTCCTACTACCCACAATTCAGATACAGAATAAAAGCGGAAAATATGTACTGAAATCTTATATATATATATATATATATATCATGAAAAGTTTGTCTGCCAAATACAATCATACATGTACAATCTCAAAAGAAACATATACATATACACACAAATCACCAAAGGTCTCCCTAACTACCCGGTGTCACATATCAGAGCCGACCGACAAAAGAATGAAGACCTAGGCTTCACAAAAAGACCTCCAGCAATCTAATCTGCAATGCCTCATAGAGCATTATAAAACAGCAGAAGGGTGAGAAACACAATCATAATATAATTGCATATAATTATATAATAACACAACATTACACACGTAAAATATTCTCACCACAACGCACAACAGAATCCAAATACAACACAACACAATACATATCTCATTTATCCATCACTAATGCATATCAATCATACACAATGCAATTATCACCAACATATATCAATTCATTCACAATTCTCACACATAGTCAATCATATTCATGATTTATGCAAATGCAGAGAGACCAACACAACGACTCTATGCAATGCATATGCGGTACCATCCATCATCTCAACACTAGTTCACTCAGGAACTATTGGAACCATCGCTCGTTACTTAATGTATCTCCCCGTCGGGCATACGATGTTCCCCGTCGCTTTCGGTCCTCTTATTTTTTTAAGGCTCACGGCGTTTATGGATTGCTTTCGGTCCTCTTTGTATAAGGCTCACAATCCGATCGCTTTCGGTCCTCTTTGTATAAGGCTCACGATCATCTATAATCATCGCTCACACCCCACACGGGCACACGACGTTATAGCAGATTCCCTCTGGAACCAAACCGTCGCTCACACCCCACATGGGCACACGACATCACAAGAATGTATATCATGATGCTTGGCATACAATGACTCATGACATTCAAATGCACACATATATGCAATCATCTCACTCAACATTAATCATGCTTTGCAATTCAAGTCCAAAACAATGCATTTATACCATACAACAACACACAAATCATACCATATCCATATCAACAGCACATTGCATGATACACACCAATTACACACAATAATAACAACTAAAGTCGACAAAATGACACTATTCCAACAATCTCAAAATTATTATCATAAGAAAGTACAGTTCAATAGCTACTCAACGATACCAAGAATGTTAAAAACGGATAATCGGAACACAAGTTACGGACTAAACAAGAAAAGACATCGCGAAAAAAACACATTTTGCAGTTCTCTTGGCCATACGCGTATTGCCCTGAGCCATATGCGTATTACCCTACTCCCTCGCCCATTCCATACGCGTATTGCCCAAGGTCGTACGCGTATGGACAGAGACCCATTTTTACCCAAAATTCCCATTAAAAATCCAATACGCGTGGTGCCCTACTTCATACGCGTATTGCCCTAAAGTCTTACGCGTACCATTACGCAAATGGGCTGATGGCCGAGAAAATGAAGCTCCATACGCGTATTGCCCACAATCCTTCAATGCCATATGCGTATTGCCTTGACCAATATGCGTATTGCCTTGAGTGATACGCGTATGGGCAGTGGAAAAATCAGAATTTTCTGCACAATTTTGTTCTGCGTTTTCAAACCAAATTCAACCCAATTTCACCTATACACCAGAAAAATTACCAATACAATGCCTAACAACATGTATCTATCATGTATCAACAATAAGGAACACTAAAGCATGATTTCAGACACATTTGGATCAATTTCTAACACTTTCAACATTTATGGGTTTTACTCTATATTTCCATTTCAATCCAATAACAACCAAAAACATACATACATAATCATACACAAGTATATAATAATCACGTTTCGCACCCTTACCCGATTTAATCGTGTTTGGAAAGTCGGTTGTTTCGATTTCTAGATTTTTCCCAAGTTTTTCTCTCTTTCTCCTTCCTTTCTCTTTTCTTCTCCTTTTCCTTCTTCTCTTTTTCTTTCTCTCAATTTTTCTCTCTTTCTATTTTCTATTTTCTGAACTTAAGAAAAATAAAGTGAAATGCCCAAAATACCCCTACACTCAAATATCTCGCAAACGTTCCTAAAACGCGATAAAATATCACAACATTGAAAAACAACATATTTCCAAATAAAAGTCGAAAATAAAATAATATAATAATAAAATAATCAAAACGACTCGATTAAATAAAAACTGACAAAACTGGGGCGTTACAATATGCAAGCTTAAAATGAATTAGGAAGAGTGAGGAAACTTTACCCCAAAACAAATGGCATAGTTAAGATTGTTATAATTCTAGGTTGTGAATAGAATTGTGATAGAAACTCTGGATGGCGACGCTCGTGCATTCATTGACGAGTTCTGGCCTGGAGTAGATAACCTAGACGGCAAGGCTCGGGCACCTGATGTAGCAAGATACGTCCGTGACGAGATTGGTCTAGGAGAGAGTGAGACACTAGTATGGAACATGTGGAAACCTTTGTGTTTTATGAGAAAAGGCAAAAGAGGCCTTAAGGCGAAAGTGGCATTGTGATTGTCGAATACAATCACGTTGTGTATATGATCACGTAATCGTAACCATTTATCTTGAGGTGTAGTTTCATTAGTCTCGAGCTCCTCCTCTAAAACGTATGCACAATTACTTGGGAGGTTTGATTCTGCGTGTAGTACGAATGAAGCCTATATGGTAAAGAGACTTGCAATGGTTAACAGGCCATGAGAAGTGATGGATCACGGTTAACAGGCTGATGATCCCGAATCCATTTCGTATGGCAAGTAACTACAAGGATCCATGACTCGGGTCGACTTCTAGACGTAGAAGCGGACGGGAAAATGGGATGCCTTGGTACGATTATCGATTAGTGATATTCTTGAGTTAACAGGCTCAGGACATATTCCATTCGTGGGATTTATGAGTTAACTGACTCATGACATGTTTCCATATAGTGTGAGATTGTGAGATTGTGAATTCAAGGTCATTTCCCTTCCCTTTGACTTGAGTTAGGATTGATAGAACCTTTTAAAGCCAAGAGAATCTATAAGATAGGGAACTCACTAAGATTCGATGTATCTCACCCCACTATTGATTATTTTCAGGAGGTATTTGCAAGTTTGTTTTACAAGTGGAGCTATGCTTGGATGTTTCAAGAGAAGCTTAGTTGAGCTTATTCCGCTGTGTATTTGTTGTATATAATGGAGGATATTGTATATTAATCTTAGTTTTTTTTTAATATTTTTTTGGAAATCTTGGTATCTGGCCTTGCGACCGACTAATCCAAGAGGGACCAATACCCACCATCTACTAGCGGGGGCTCCGTTTCAAGCCAGAGCAAAGCTCCGTATGGACTGGCCCACACAAGAGTTGATTACACCTAGTAGGATTCGAACCTGAGACCTTGAGAGGAGCACACTCTCAAGACCCAAGCCTCCACCACTAGGCCAACCCTTGGGGTTATCTTAGTTTTTATTGTTTTGGCTAATTTCCATATCTTGTACCATAGTTTGTATTTATGTAGTAGGAATGGTCAAGTATGTGAATTACGCCATTAGGCACTTATGATGGTGTCAGTACCAAATAAAAGGCTTGTATCGTATTATTCTAGGTATATATTATACAGGGCACACATTTCGCCATAATCCCAGGCGAAGTAATCCTTGTATTCCTTTAATACCTCAATTAGCTTGGCCTTCATCTTTGACCCAACTTTGGTGCTCACATAGGTAGGTCTTTTGGTAACCCCATCTCCTAAGTCAACCTCTTCGAGTGGATCCCGCGCTTGCATTCTTTGCAGCTCACTATTTGGGTCTTTCTCGAACCCCAAAGGCTCATTGTCATAGATACAATCAAGCCTCCGGCTTTCTGAAGCTGCTATCTGGCCTTGTGGGCCATTTACTTGTGCGTAGCAGTCGGCTCTGCTGGATATCTTCTGTTGTTCTTCCACTTCTAATGCCGACATTCTCTTGCTTTTAGCCAGATAGGCCAAAATTCGAGTCATGCTTTCTGACTCAGCAGTCATTCTCACTGACCATTGGCCACCCCGTAGGTGGATTTTCTATAGGCTCTATGGTTTCGTCGGCAGCATCCCAGATAAACCCATAGTCGGGATCTAAGTTCAGGACGCAACCCATGTCAACGGAGGTATAAGACCTCGACCCGTCATCACAAGGAGCCACATTTGCTAGGTGCTGATCAAAAGACTTCTTACTGCCCTTAGCTTCGTCGATCTTATAGTAACTCTGATCAGCCTTAATATTCTCGATGATGGCATCTTTCCTCCATATGGTCAATCTCTGGTGCATTGTCGACAACACTGCTCTTATTCCATAGATCCACTCTCGGCCTAACAACAAGTTGAAATTCGCTTTTGAGTTGATAACCATAAAGAGTGTTGATCTGTTGGTCGTACCTACTGCTAAATCCACTTGGATAACTCCAAGGATGTTACTGGTCTTTCCTTCGTAGTTGGACAAAACCATGTTGTGCTGTCGGAGGTCAGCCTCCGTCTTTCCAATCTTTTTGAATAAGTTGTGAGGCATTAGATTGACAGTTGCCTCACCATCCACAAACACCTTGTTGATTGCCACTCTGTCAACCTTCGCCTTTATGAACAACGGATTCAGATGGTACATCATCCCAGAACTAGGCCTCTCAAACATGGTCGTTTGTTCCTCGACCACACCATTGTTCATCACATAATAGCATAGCGGTTTGTCCTTCGTATTTTCGTAAGGTACGAAATCCTCTTCTGCTTCAGAGATTTCTGACACCACATCGTATTCAGCTGGTAGTATCGACACGATACCACAGTTCAAGACGAAGTTTTCACCATAGGTGTCGTCATTGGTGTCATCGTACATGTCTTCGTCGAAGTCCCCGTCTGGTGAAGGGGTATACTCATCGTCTGAATGAGGAGAATACTTTGGCTCTTCCTCATCCGATTAAGGGGTGTATTTTGGTTCCTTCTTGTTTTCAATCACCGAAGTACATTTTGAGCTTTGGGTCGAAACTACCCCTTTTTCTCCTGACGCTTCCACGGTTACTGCCATGGTCTGATTTTTCATAACTTTGTCCTTTTCTACCCATCTTCCTCTTGGGTGTTGCCGTTTTTGTCCAGAAGTTCCTACAGGCTTTAATTGTGAAGTAGCAGCCTCTTTCTCAGCTTTCTTGTTTCGCTGATATCGTCTCCACTGAGTCCTGGTCATGGGGTTTTTCCCTTTATAGTTGGGGGACACCATATAGCCCCTGGGTTTGACTCTTTTGTCAGAGACTTTCGCTTCTTTTTCCAAGTCTAAAACCTTCCATTTGGCCTTTTGCTCCCTTTCTGGCTTACTGATGCCACCCATTTCTCCTGTGGGGTGTCCGACGGTGGCACAAAGGTCTTGGGTCGTGCCTCTTGGGCCAGCTTCCTGTATTCCTCATTTCGACGAGGAGCACCACTCTGGTCGAACACAAATCTTGGGACAGGTGACTTATCTTCTCGCGACATTTCCTTCTTGCTCGACTCGTACCTCTCAGCAGCTTTCTCTTCGAAAACAGCATTGCACCTAGGGCATAATGCCGCCTTCGACCCGCTCACCCTGCATTTTTCTTGGAAATCTGCCAAACTTTTGTCAGCCTGAAGGTAAACTGCTTCGAATTTTTCCTCAGCTCTTTTGTCGGAACCCTCAGTTGCTTCGACCATCATGCATTCCACAAATTCAGTTGTTGGTCGTTTATTGAGACCCTCAGTAGCCTCAACCATCATGCACTCATACAACTCCGAATACAAAGCCTCTTCGACCTTCAACGGGTCAGTGTCAACCTGCATCTTTGGCCTTTCGCCAAATTGAAGTCGGCCCTTCTTCAAAGCCTTCTGCACCAAATCCCTGAAAAGAACACATTGAGTTGTTTTATGACCAAGGAAATTATGAAATTTACAAAATCCCCTTTTTTTTCTTTTTTTCTAAAGGGGTCTTTCAAACTAGGAGGAACAATTATCTGACCATCTTTAACTAACAAGTCAAATATTTCGTCACATTTAGAAACATCAAAAGTATAAGTTTTAGCAACGTATTTATCTGTTTTTCCAGTTTCAACGGGATTTTTCCCGTTGGATGGTTTTAGTAGTTTGCATGTGTATGGGGGCCCTGGCTTGAGTTCAGCCATGTTGACCTCGCTTTGATCGATAATTTCATCTTCGTCGGAGGAGTATTCGTCAGCCGCCACATGCGACACTTTTTCTTTCTTACGATATCTGTTAGTTTGAGTTTTCTCAGCTTTCAACCGTTCGACTTATCGGACTCTGTCAGCCAGCTGCGCCATATCCCTGAGATATTGCGTGTCTAGCTTTTTCCTAATGGAATAATCTAAACCGCCCACTGCCATTTCGACTAGCTCATGTTCAGGGACTTGAGTGAAGCATCGCGCTTTCAAAAGTCTAAACCTGTTTTAATATTGATCTATCGATTCTGTGGCCTTGCGTTTGACACTGGCCAACTCTTTCAAAATAATTTTTTACTATCCCATGTAAAACTGTTTATGAAACAATCTCTCCAATTGTGCCCACATGTGGACAGACTAAGGGGGCAACGTGGTAAATCATGTAAACGCATTCTTCGTGAGGGAACTTGGGAAATACTTCATTTTCAAGTCCTCATAATTTGCTATGTCACCGGCTTCGGTTTGATACCTAGCGACGTGCTCAACGGTGGATTCCTCCATTTCATAGGCGAACTTGGTGAACTTCGGCACTTTCCAACCCCTAGGTAATTCCGTCTGTAAGACAAAATCTGGTAATGGGGACGTGTACGTTGGCCGTCGAAGGCTTGGATTTTCCCCATTACGGACCATAATGCGTTCGACCATGGCTTCTAAGTTTGGCTCGCTAGCCAAAGCATCATGTCAAACTTGTCTGACCACATAGTCAGGATCTTGGTTTCTATGAACTAGCACAGAAGGCCTTTAGGCCATTCTAGGGATTTGTTCAAACTCTTGGGGTTGTTCAATTGTTTCGTTGAAGACCTCCTCTTGAAGAACGGGCGTCTCCGGTCGAGGCAGAGGGGTCTGTAGACTCTGCGCCCTAGGAACGCCTCGGAAATCACCTATCTGCGTCATCTGAGTTGCCAATTGTTGGTAACTCTGGGTTGAATCTTGTATTAATGGCCTTAATATGGTGCCCATTTGTTGAGTCAACATATGAATTATCTTGTGATTACTCTCATCTATTTGTTGCCTCATGACCGCAACAGAACTTGACGTGAACGTGGGTATTGATTGGGATAACAGACTAAAACCTAGGGGTTGAGTAACTTGGTTCGCCAAAGGCCCTAAGCCTTGGTATGGTGAGAAAACTGGGTACCAACTTTCCCCAAACACCGGACCACTCGAATGTAGACTCGACATGAATTCTGTCGGTATCCCAAAAGATTAAGGGATGGGCATTGTGATACTAGGCATATAT
Organism: Lathyrus tuberosus; assembly: GCA_022829125.1. Taxonomy (NCBI): domain Eukaryota; kingdom Viridiplantae; phylum Streptophyta; class Magnoliopsida; order Fabales; family Fabaceae; genus Lathyrus; species Lathyrus tuberosus. The sequence goes on from JALAZF010000055.1 coordinate 15,104,637, forward strand.
TGCCTTGTAGTACATGCCATTATCGGCCTCGGGTCGTGTTGACGTGAAGTCGCGGTTGGCCCACTAGGGATGGTTGAAACCGCTGACACGGTCCCAGAGCCAACATCAGTTGTTTGCTTTACAACTATACTTTCCGTCGAAGACGGTTCTTCGTTCGGACGTGGTGTCACCATTTTACCACTGTGCAAATGCATACACTCAACTCACATGGGTCCCACTGGGCGTGCCAAATTGTTTGCTCGCGCGAACAACCGCTGGCCTTCTATCGCAGGTTTACTCGCGGGATCGGCCACAGAATCCCAGAACAAATGGGCTGAAGTGTATGTTCGTTTGATGTGACAGTTTTGCTCTTAGAGGAGTTGTGAGAAACTTGAATGAATAAGAAAGGGTTTCAGATTGATAAATAAAAAAAAGTAAAAGAAAAAAAGAAAAAGCAAGTAAATGTCAATAATTTAAACTTTGACTGTAAATTGCATTAACAAGGTGTGGACGCTGTCATACATTTTGCGGGAGTGACTCGTTTCTCTTAACGCTTGGTACTTAGAGTGTTTCCATTTATAATGTTACAAATGCGACCTCTAAAATGGAAATAACTATTGCCTTATATAAGCTAACAAAATAACTGTTTATCTACCCAGATTGGTTTTGGTTTTGACACGTGTCACCCCATTACCTTTTCAATTTCCATGTTCTTGGAGCTTTCAAAATTTCCCGCTCAAAGATGTGTTATTTATGCGTCGGCTTCATATGCCACCAATTGACATCCTCCGACAATACTGCCTTCAAGTCTTCCTCCGACACGACCCTGTGTCGGTCCAATGCTCCAAACCCCCTCTTGGCGTCGACTGGTTTTGGATATTCCACCATTTCTTTATTTTCTTTACTTGGTCGAAATCTCTTAGCCAACAGAAAGGCAAGCAACCAAGATTGCCATTCTCATCAGAAATGTCTCCAAGAACAACTTATGATTTGGGTGTGGTGTGTTCTGATGTATGTGGGTCATTTGAGGTATATTTACTATGAGGAAATAAGTACTTAGTGTCATTTGTGGACGAGTTCACAAGAATGACATGAGTAGCAGTCATAAAGTTCAAACACAAGGTGTTTGTTGAGTTCAAAAAGTTCAAAGTTAAGGCTGAAAATCAGAGTGGACAACAGTTAAAGATTCTCAGAACAAATGGTGGAGGTGAGTTCAATTTAACTAAGTTAAATAATTTCTTTAAGAAGCATGGTATACACTCCACAACATAATGGCCTTGCTCAAAGAAGGAATAAATCGAACTATGCTTGACATGGCAAGGAGTATGTTGAAAGAAAAGAATGGCCTCACATATTCTGGGGTGAAGCTATTGCTACATCAGTATATGTCAGAGGATATTTGTTTACTTATATCCGTAGAGAAATTTCCTTTTATTTAAAAGTGCCCAGATGGAAGTTAATCCTTTAGTTATGAATAAAGCTCAAGAGAATAATAGTCCTTACGATATGATCTAATTGATTAGATTCATTCAAAAATATTTTGTCTAAAAATTCTTTGATAATGGCACCAGAGAAATCATGTGATACATGCATGAGAGGCAAGCAACCAAGATCGTCATTCTCATAAAAAATGACTCCAAGAGCAACTTATGATATGGGTGTGGTGCATTCTGATGTATGTGGGTCATTTGAGGTACATTTACTTGGAGGAAATAAGAACTTTGTGTCATTTGTGGACGAGTTCACGAGAATGACATGGGTAGCAATCATAAAGTTCAAATATGAGGTGTTTATTGAGTTCAAGAAATTCAAAGAGAAGGTTGAAAATCAGAGTGGACAACAGTTAAAGATTCTCAGAACAAATGGTGGAGGTGAGTTCAATTCAACTAAGTTAAATAATTTCTTTAAGGAGTATGGTATACACTCCACAACATAATGACCTTACTGAGAGAAGGAATAAAACTCTGCTTGACCTGATAAGGAGCATGTTGAAAGAAAAGAATCGGCCTCACACATTCTGGGGTGAAGCTATTACTACATCAGGATATTTGTTTACATATATCTATAGAGAAACTTCCTTTTATTTAAAAGTGCCCAGATGAATGTTATTCCCGTAGTTGTGACTAAAGCTCATGAGAATAATAGTCTTTACGTGTATAAGCTAAAATATAACGTATTAATAATTATTCTGACATTTTAAAAGATATCTTTAAGGTTATTCCTTAGCAGAAGATTGACTAGTTGTATAGTAATAATTTTGTATGCGTATTTCACATACAAATAGTAATGTGAAATGTTATTGTGTAGTAATTTGTAGAGATTTACATTCACCCAAAACATAACACAACTTTGACATATTTTTCTGTTACATAATTTACTTATTTACATCAACCAATGTATTCTTTGCTAAGTTACATATTAATTTTCAAACCAAATAGTCTATACGGATGAAAACCAAATAGTTGTCAGCTTCGTAACTACTTTTGTTGTAAACATGTTAGAGAGAGAGAGAGAGTCTCGCTTCTCTCTAAGACTAAGTCAAGGATAGTATCATCAAAATGGAGTGGGAAAGAGTTATGAGAAATAGGAAAAATAAGACCATGAAGGAAAGAGGGGACGTTTATACGAAAGGTGAGTCGTTGGGTGAAGTGGATGGTGCTCGCATCTGTTCAATCTTCTTCTCGGTTATACCTGATAGCTGCAGAGCGGAGGACATTTTCAAGCTTTTTGGGGAATATGGAGTTGTGAGGGAGGTCGTGATCCCGCAGAAAAGAAATAGATGAGGTAAACGCTTTGCCTTCGCAAGATTCTTGGATGTTGAAGATGTTAGAAGCTTAGTGGTGAAGCTTAATAACCTTTTCATTGAAAATGTGAAGATCCATGCGAATGTACCAAGGTTTGAGAGACCTGGTAAGGTCGGGGAAGGAAAACCTGTTTTGTTTGGGAGTAGTACGAGGCAAAGAAAGAGAGGGGAGGATGGTAATAGAAGTAAAGAATTCAAAGAAGCTAGAATTGGGGAGAGATCCTTTGCTGATGTGGTTAACAAGAGTATTCATTCGGTTGGGCCACGCAAGGTTCCTGTCGCGTTGTCTTTTTAGACGAAGGGTTGTGATCTTAGAAGGTTCAACAAAGGTTTTGTTGGGGTCATCAATTAACTAGGTATGACTTACAATTTTCAGAACAACTTTGAGTTAGAGGGGTATTTTTCTATCAAAGTGACACCGCTTGGGGCGCATCTTTGTTTGCTTGAGGAGAGTGAAGAAGGGGAAATTCGTGACTTAATAAGGGAAGCAGAATCGTGGTGGCGTCAATGGTTTAAGGAAATAAGAGAGTGGAGAGAGGAAGATGTTGACAAGAGTAGAATGACATGGCTCAGGTGTTATGGGATACCCTGCCATGCGTGGAACTATTCTTTTTTTCGAATTACTAGCTAAGACGGTGGGAACTTATGTGTGTGTGGATGAAAACACATCGAAGGGTTCTTGCATGGATGTAGCGATGATACTTATCAGGACACATTGTGTAACACCCTTCTACCCCACATTCAATTTTAAGAAAAACACTTAACATTATCAGAGTAAAATCAGCAAGAAAGGTGCCACATATATTCCAACAACATTCAATAACATTGTCATGTCCCGTAACACGGGTTATTCATTCATCATTAGCATAAATTGACAACTGCGCAGCGGAATCAAACTTTTAGTTCAGGTCAACAAAATACTTCATAGATAAAAGCCTCCAATTCAAAATGGCATCAACGATGTAAAAAGAAATTCCAACATACAACCAAAGGGAAACACAAGGTTCACAACTAATCTCAACCCGATGTTACATGACACAGAGCAGGACACCACTTAAAACACGACTAAATGACCAAAGGACGCTCCGAGACTCAATCTTCCAGCACCGCACGCCTACTCTTGGTTATCTGCAAGTTACCCACATAAGAGGCCACATTTTCAAGCAGGCAGGGTGAGAAATCACAATTCATTATAGTAATATAAGGACATGGAAAAATAAACAGAAAAGCAACAACAACATCATAGCATCATCAACAACAACATCATAGCATCATCAACGAAAAATCATATGCATCATCAACAACAACATCATAGCATCATCAACAACAACATCATAGCATCATCAACAACAACATCATTATATGCAATGTCAATTGGAATGCAAAGAATGCATGTGGTACCGATTCCACATGGATGGACACTGGCCATCAACCCTCCAAAAGGAGCATAACGTAATCAACGTATCACTTCAATCCGTACAATGGGATTGAAGCTACCAATGGACCGAAGCCCCAACATAAAAATGCTATGAAATGCAATGATGCTAATTCTTCTCAATTCAACAAAAATCAATGTGTGCATCATTCATTTCATATTCAACAAGTATTTATCATACAATCATGTTTTATCATCTTACATCAACAACAACTCGACAACAAAAGATCAACACAAGGAAACGTCAAGAAACATCAAAAGGAACAACAACAAAAAAAAAGAACAACAAAACAGCCGTCTGACACGGCCACCCGTGTCCTGTGACACGGCCCGTGTCAGGCTTCCAATATCCAAAACACAAATAGACAACATACAGCAACCACACACGGCCGCCCGTGTCCTGTGACACCACCCGTGTCCGAAGCCCTGAAGCACAAATCCAAAACAGAAAATTTTACGGTAGGGACAGCAGGCTGACACGGCCGCCCGTGTTCTGTGACACGGCCCGTGTCAGGATGCGAAACCCAGAATTTTTCAAAAGATTTTTCTGCTACATTTTGACTTCAAATATCCCAAAAATTCAGTTTTTCCAATACGAAAATGTGGCCAAAAGACTCACACAATACACATACATCAACACATGACATTCTATTTCATTATATTTCATAAAATCAATCATCCCTAACTTATTCTACATCATCAAGGACCACAATTTCACAAAATTCACAAATACCTAATCTATTCATAACCAAATCCTATAGAACTATAATAAACCATGAAAACTCCCCATACCTTACAGAAATTTAGTAACTTCCTTCCTTCTCTAAGATTCCTCAGTAATCTTCAAGGCGTAGGGCTCTTCTTCGTCTCTTCCTCTATATTCTTCACAAAACACGATAAGTTAGAATTGATCGGTCTTATCCTCTTTAGACAAAATATCCCATTTTATGAACTTCCAACTCTACCCTTACTCCTTTTCCTTTATGACCACCTTGCCCCTTTTTCTTAATATTTTTAATAATAATAATAATAGTATAAATAATACACTAGTTATTCATTCTATTAAATTATTTAAAAATACTCTTTTGATCCAAAATTCTCCAAAATTACCAAAACTTCTCAATTCCTTCTAAATTAAATAAATAAATAAATAAATGATTAATTTAGATTTTCGGGGCGTTACAACTCTCCCCTACTTTAAGAATTTTTGTCCTCGAAAATTTACCTGATTCGAATAACTCGGGATAGGATTCCTTCATCTTGCTTTCCAGCTCCCAAGTCATGCTTTCTCCGGCAGCTCCTAACCAGTCAACTCTCACCAACGCAATCTCCTTGCCTCTTAGAATCTTCATCTCACGTTCCACAATTCGTACAGGCATCGTTTCCACAGTAAGATTATCCCGTACTTGCACATCATCCATATGAATCACATGAGATGGATCTGGAACATACTTCCGGAGTTGTGACACATGAAACACATCATGTAAATTCGACAGATTAGGCGGTAAAGCCACTCTATAAGCAACATTTCCAACTCTGTCCGAAATCTGATACGGACCAATAAAACGAGGAGTAAGCTTCATAGACTTTAATGCACGCCCAACACCTGTCACAGGTGTAACTCTAAAAAACACATGGTCACCCGCTTGGAATTCTAAATCGTTTCTTCGCTTGTCATGATAACTCTTCTGCCTACTTTGGGAAGATTTAATCTTTTCTCGGATCAACTTCACATTCTCAGTAGTATCTCGAACAATTTCAGGTCCCAACACTACACTTTCTCCAGATTCATGCCAACATAAAGGAGTCCTACATCTCCGACCATACAATGCTTCAAAAGATGCCATTCCTATACTAGAATGATAACTGTTATTATAAGTGAACTCAATCAATGGAAGATAAGTATCCCACGAACCTCCTTGCTCGAGAACACATGCTCGCAACAAATCCTCCAACGACTGAGTAGTTCTCTCTGTTTGACCATCCGTCTGAGGGTAATACGCCGAACTCAACCTCAACTTAGAACCCAACGCTTCTTGCAAACTCTTCCAAAAATCAGAAGTAAACCGCGGATCTCTATCCGACACAATACACAAAGGAACATCGTGCAGCTTCACAATTACACGAATATAAATCTCCACCAACTTCGATACTGGAAAACTGATGTTAATAGGAATAAAATGAGTCGACTTCGTAATCCTATCAATAATCACCCAAATAGAATCATGTCCTCTTGAAGTATTAGGTAATCCCGTCACAAAGTTCATTGAAATGCTATCCCATTTCCATTCTGGAACTTCTAATGGTTGCATAAACACAGCAGGCTTCTGATGTTCAACTTTCGACTTCTGACAAGTTAAACATGCATACACAAAACGAGCTACATCACGCTTCATCCCAGGCCACCAAAACAATTTCTTCAAGTCCTGATACATTTTTGTAGCACCCGGATGAATACTCAATTTACTTCTATGAATTTCCTCAAGAATCGCTTTCTTCACCTCCGCATCGTCAGGAATACAAATTCGATTACAGAACCTCAACACACCATAGGCATCTAACTTGAAATCGTCATTCTCCGACTGATCGATTCCAACCATCGAATCTACCTGTTTCACGTCTAACTTTTGAGCTTCCTTGATGCTGTCCAGAAAATCATTGTTAATTTTCAGCATCCCCAACATCACACTCTGCGGTGTCACTTCACAAACTAAGCTCATATCTCTGAACTACTCAATCAATTCTAATTCTTTAACCATCATCGCCGACATATGCAAGGTTTTCCGACTTAGGGCATCAACCACAACATTAGCTTTATCTGGATGATAGTTCAGACCGAAATCATAATCTTTTAATAATTCCAGCCATCTTTGCTGTCCATATTCAACTCCTTCTGGTTAAATAAATACTTTAAACTCTTATGGTCACTAAATACTTCAAATCTAGAACCATAAAGATAATGTCTCCAAATCTTCAGAACAAAAACAACCGCAGCAAGTTCTAAATCATGCGTAGGATAGTTCTTTTCATGAGTTCTCAACTGTCTCGACGTATAAGCAACTACCTTGCCATTCTGCATAAGTACACCTCCTAAACCCATTTTAGAAGCATCACAATATACCACAAAAGGTTCTCCTGGGTTAGGTAATGTCAAAACCGGAGCCGATGTCAATCTCTTCTTCAATTCGTTGAAACTTCCTTCACATCGAATGTCCCACACAAAAGCTCTACCTTTACAAGTCAACTTAGTCAACGGAAGTGCTAACTTAGAAAATCCCTCGATAAACCTTCGGTAATAACCGGCTAGTCCCAAAAAGCTTCTAATCTCGGTAGCCGACTTTGGAGTTTCCCATTGCAACACAACATCCACTTTAGACGGATCCACAGCAATGCCACTACCTGAAATGACATGACCGAGAAAACTAACCTCCTTTAACCAAAATTCACATTTGGACAGCTTTGCATATAACTTCTTCTCCTTCAAAACTTGCAACACCAGTCTTAAGTGTTCTGCACGCTCTTCTTCTGATTTAGAGTAAATTGATATATCATCAATAAACACCACCACAAACCGATCCAAATAAGTATGAAAGATACGGTTCATGTACTCCATGAATACTCCCGGCGCATTAGTAACACCGAAAGGCATCACTGAATACTCATAATGTCCATAACGCGTTCTGAAGGTCGTCTTCTGAATATCTTCATCTTTCACTTTAATCTGATGATAGCCCGACCTCAAATCAATCTTGCTAAACACGCGAGGACCTACCAATTGATCCATCAAGGCATCTATTCTCGGGAGCGAATACTTGTTCTTAATCGTCACTTTATTTAGTTGTCTATAATCAACACAGAGCCTTATACTTCCATCTTTCTTCTTTACTAACAACACTGGAGCTCCCCACGGCGATACACTTGGCCTCACAAATTTCTTTTCAAGTAAGTCCTCCAATTGCTTCTTTAATTCCGACAATTCAGATGCAGACATCCTGTATGGTGCCATAGAAACAGGCCTGGTACCAGGTACAAGGTCAATTGCAAATTCCACTTCTCTTTCTGGAGGCACATCGGGAATTTCATCAAGGAAAACTTCAGGAAATTCACACACCACTTGCAACTCCTCAATTACAGCTCGGCTCTCAACAGATAACGACGCCATCACTGAGAACATCTAAGCTCCTTCTTGCATCAACTGCTGTAACTCCTTAAAAGACAATAAACTAACTTCTTCCTCTTCAGGAGTAGAAAATCTCACAGACTTGTTATAACAATTGATATGAACATAGTTATATTCTAACCAGTTCATTCCCAAGATTACATCCATTCCAGATAACGACAAACACACCAAATCAACAGTAAAGTCTCTGTCGAAGATCGACAAAGGACACTTTAAACACACAAGAGAAGTAGTCACCGATCCTGTAGCCGGAATCTCGACGACCATTTCTCCATTCATAGAAGACAACACAAGACCCAATCTTTCAACGCATTCAGCAGAAATAAAGCAATGAGTAGCACCAGTGTCAATCATAGTAATTAAGGGCGTACTATTAATGAAACATGTACCTCTGATGAGTCTGTCCTCATTAGTTGTCCGAGTCCCAGCCAAAGCGAACACTTTCCCACTGGTTTGCACCTTTTTTAGTTTCTGACACTGACTACTAATGTGTCCTTCTTCGCCATAGTTGAAACAAATCATCTCTTTATGCTTGCACTCTGATATGGCATGCCCAGTCTTACCACAATGGAAACACCTCTTCACTTCAGCAGTACACGCATTACTCTTATGACCAGGTTTCCCACATTTGAAACAAGTTATGCCAGCAGGAGCATCTCCCCCACTAGCCCTCTTGCCATCAACCACTTTCTGTTTACCTTTTCCAGCTGGAGCATCATAAGGTTTGCTACGATTCTGTTGGTGCTTGCCCTTCCTCTCATTAATGATCTTATAATGAGCATTGTTATCCTCTTCAAAAATTCTGCAACTATCAATCAAATCAGCAAAAATACGAATCTTCTGATATCCAACTGCCTTCTTGATCTGTGGGCGCAACCCACTCTCAAACTTGATGCATTTTGAGAACTCAGCATCATCATCATTATAGTGCGGATAAAACTTAGCCAATTCAACAAACTTTGCAGCATAATCAGTAACCGACATGTTCCCTTGCTTCAGTTCGAGAAACTCGATTTGCTTCTTACCACGAACATCCTCTGGATAATACTTCCTCAGGAACTCTCTTCGGAACACATCCCAAGTGATACCTTCACCTGCAGTTTCCAACCTCTGACGAGTCTCTAGCCACCAGTCATCAGCCTTGAATGCTAGCATATGAGTTCCATATCGAACCTTCTGCGCTGGAGTGCAGTCCATCACACGGAAGATTCTCTCCATCTATTTCAACCAATCCAACACCCCATCAGGATCATACTTGCCCTTGAATGTAGGCGGATTCCCCCTCTGAAAAGTTGCCAAACTGTGAGATCCAGCATTCTCGTCAGCGTTCGGCTGATTCTGCAAAGCCTGAGCCACTGCTTCCAACGCAGCAGTAATTGCAGCATCATTCCTTCCAGCCATGTCAACTTATCACTACAACATAAACAAAAGTTAGGACTAGTTAACAATACTCGATTGTTAAACAAACTACGACCCGACAACTTGGCCGGACGGACCGACCTGCTCTGATACCACTAATGTAACACCCTTCTACCCCACATTCAATTTTAAGAAAAACACTTAACATTATCAGAGTAAAATCAGCAAGAAAGGTGCCACATATATTCAAACAACATTCAATAACATTGTCTTGTCCCGTAACACGGGTTATTCATTCATCTTTAACATAAATTGACAACTACGCAGCGGAATCAAACTTTTAGTTCAGGTCAACAAAATACTTCATAGATAAAAGCCTCTAATTCAAAATGGCATCAACGATGTAAAAAGAAATTCCAACATACAACCAAAGGGAAACACAAGGTTCACAACTAATCCCAACCCGATGTTACATGACACAGAGCAGGACACCACTTAAAACACGACTAAAACGACCAAAGGACGCTCCGAGACTCAATCCTCTAGCACCGCACGCCTACTCTTGGTTATCTGCAAGTTACCCACATAAGAGGCAACATTTTCAAGCAGGCAGGGTGAGAAATCACAATTCATTATAGTAATATAAGGACATGGAAAAATTAATAGAAAAGCAACAACAACATCATAGCGTCATCAACAACAACATCATAGCATCATCAACAAAAAATCATATGCATCATCAACAACAACATCATAGCATCATCAACAACAACATCATAACATCATCAACAACAACATCATAGCATCATCAATAACAACATCATTATATGCAATGTAAATTATAATGGAATGCAAAGAATGCATGTGGTACCAATTCAACGTGAATAGACACTGGCCATCAACCCTCCAAAAGGAGCACAATGTAATCAACGTATCACTTCAATCCGCACAACGGGATTGAAGCTACCAATGGACCGAAGTCCCAACATAAAAATGCTATGAAATGAATGATGTTAATTCTTCTCAATTCAACAAAAATTAGCGTGTGCATCATTCATTTCATATTCAATAAGTATTTATCATACAATCATGTTTTATCATCTTACATCAACAACAAATCGACAACAAAAGATCAGCACGAGGAAACGTCAAGAAACCTCAAGAGGAACAACAAAAAAAAAAGAACAACAAAAGAGCTGTCTGACACTGCCACCCGTGTCCTATGACACGGCCCGTGTCAGGCTTCCAATATCCAAAACACAAATAGACAACATACAGCAACCACACACGGCCGCCTGTGTTCTGTGACATGGCCCGTGTCCGAAGCCCTGAAGCACAAATCCAAAATAGAAAATTTTACGGTAGGGACAGCAGGCTGACACGACCGCCCGTGTCCTGTGACACGGCCCGTGTCAGGATGCGAAACCCAGAATTTTTTAAAAGATTTTTCTGCTACATTTTGACTTCAAATATTCCAAAAATTCAGTTTTTCCAATACGAAAATGTGGCCAAAAGACTCACACAATACATATACATCAACACATAACATTCTATTTCATTATATTTCATAAAATCAATCATCCCTAACTCATTCTACATCATCAAGGACCACAATTTCACAAAATTCACAAATACCTAATCTATTCATAACCAAATCCTATAGAACTATAATAAACCATGAAAACTCCCCATACCTTAGAGAAATTTAGTAACTTCCTTCCTTCTCTAAGATTCCTCAGCAATCTTCAAGTCTTAGGGCTCTTCTCCGTCTCTTCCTCTATATTCTTCACAAAACACGATAAGTTAGAATTGATTGGTCTTCTCCTCTTTAGACAAAATATCCCAGTTTATGAACTTCCAACTCTACCCTTACTCCTTTTCCTTTATGACTACCTTGCCACTTTTTCTTAATATTTTTAATAATAATAATAATAGTATAAATAATACACTAGTTATTCATTCTATTAAATTATTTAAAAATACTCTTTTGATCCAAAATTCTCCAAAATTACCAAAACTTCTCAATTCCTTCTAAATTAATTAAATAAATAAATAAATGATTAATTTAGATTTTTGGGGCGTTACACATTGTGCCATGGTTCTTAATGAAATCTTGAAGATAAAGATCAATGGAGTAATCTTTAGTATCAAAATGGTGGAAGATAGCCATGGCCCCTTGCGTATTTCGCTGAGTAACTCCAAGATGAGGAAGGAAGAGGAGCCGTCAGAATCTGAGAGTTCTTGGAGCAGGTTTATCGAAGAGGAAGGGGAAGAAGTTCTGGAGTCTGTCAAGGAAGTGCATTTTTCTGAGGTGAATCTGGTCTCTAGTTCATCCCAAACTAAACCAGTCTCGCCAAGGATTAATGAACCTGGTTTGGACCATTTGGTTAGAATGAGGTCGTTGGATTCTAATGATCAAGTTGGAACTGAGGGTGCTATACCTATAGTTACAGAGTTTGATGAAGCTATTCTAGTGGCAAAGGAGGCGTCTGCAGCAAATTTTGTGGTTTTAAACGAGGTAGATAGGGTGGCAGAATCCTGTTTGTTAGGTGTCAGGGATCCAGACTTAGATAACCTCAAAAGTCAGGGTTTTAAGGTGTCTTTAAAATGTGGATCTCAAGTGCCTCGTAAGAAATCAAAACTTAAAAGTTAGAAGGATATATGTGGGCCGTTATCCAAAACTAGGGTGAGGCCCAAGAAGAGAAATCTGGGCCGGGTCTCTTCGGGTTCTTCCAAGACTGCTGATCCAATTGAAGAATTCTCTCAACCCTCTTTTTTTTTATGTTCTAAAGGTGAAAAAATCGGGTGATCTAAATACGATTACTTCTGCTTCTAGAGGGGAGGAAAATGATATTTTTTCTGGAGGGGATGTCCTCTGTTGCGAGTCTTTATCTGATTCGGATGTTCGCAGATGCAATCTTAAAGTGGAGAATAACTTTAACTATAATGTGGGACCCAAAGTATGGAGTGTGGTTTCTAGATTGGGAGTGGTAGCCAAGGATGGAAAGGAGGTCCTCTCTATAAAAATTTCAGAATTGGAAGCAAGAGATAATGGTTTAGGAAAGGGAAAGAAGGAGAATAATATGGTGGGGTCATGATAGTGGGATCTCTGAATATTAGAGAGGGAGGCAATTTTACTAAGCGTAAACGGGTGAATTGTCTCCTAAAGTCGAGCAATGCGAATATTTTTTTGGTTCAAGAAACTAAGCTTCAACTCATTGATGAGAAAATCACTTCTGGTTTCTGCTCTACTGTAGATTTTGGATGGTCGTATCGCAAATCAGCTGGTATGTCAGGTGGTATTCTTACTTTTTGGAAAGTGAACTCTTTAAGTCCTATTTTCTCTTTTGCTGGTGAAGGGTTCCTGGGGATCAAATTTTTGTGGAAGAAGTATTTTTATTACGTGGTAAATGTATATTCAAGTTGTTCTCTGATGCAAAAACAGAAGTTGTGGAAGGAGCAACTTGAGTTTAAGTCAAAATGAAATGATGGTATGTGGATAGTTGGGGGCGATTTCAACGATATTACAGAAGCCTCTGAAAGAAAATGTCGTTCTCTGAGATCTAATAGTTTGGAAGGCAGGGAGTTTTCAAACTTTATCAAAGATATGGAATTGGTGGATCCTTCGGTGATGGGCAAACGCTTCTCTTGGTTCACTGGCGATGGGAGATCTATGAGTAGATCAGATAGATTCCTAGTGGATAATGCTCTATTGGATAAAGGGGGTATGTTAAGTCAGAAAATCGGGGACAGAGATATTTCAGATCACTGTCCCATTTGGCTGAAGATTTCGTCCAGAGATTGGGGCCCCAAGACCTTCAAATCCAATGATGGGTGGTTGGATAATCCAAAGTTTCTAAGCTTTGTGGAAGAGAAGTGGAAGAATTTCAGGGTAACGGGAAGGAGTGATTTCGTTCTTAAAGAGAAGTTTAGGCTGTTGAGAGGGTGTCTGAGATCATGGAATATGAACGTTTTTGGGTGGTACGACTTAAAAGTGAAGGATAATGTGCAAGTCATCAATGATATGGATCAAGCCCTTATTATAGCTGCTAGTGATGGTGTGGAGGATTTGGTGAAGAACCGGTCTGTAGCTTGCAGAGAAGTTTGGAAGAATCTAAGAATTAAGGAAAACCTTATTCTTCAAAAGTCTAGGGTCAAATGGAATGTGGAGGGGGACTCTAACTCCAGGTTCTTTCACTGTTTTGTTAAAGGAAGATCTAGAGATCGCTTCATTGGGTCTGTGAACACTTCAAATGGGGTTGTAGAATCTGTTGGGGAAGTTAAAAATGCAGTTAAAGAGTTTTTTGAACAGAAGTTTATGGAGCATGATAATGATAGGCCTATGCTGGAAGGTTGGTCGTTCAACTCGTTATCTGAGGCTGATGCTAATAGGCTGGAAGCTCCGTTCATTGATGAAGAAATAAGAGAGGCCGTGTGGAGTTGTGACGGATCTAAGAGCCCTGGCCCAGATGGTTTTAATTTCATTTTTATCAAGAACTGTTGGCACTTTATGAAGGAGGACATTTGCAATTTCATCAAGGATTTTCATCATCATGCTTATTTACCTAAAGCGGCCAGCTTGTCTTTTTTGACTTTGATTCCCAAAGTTCTTAATCCCCTTGATCTTAGCGAGTACAGACCCATTTTTTTGGTCTCTAGTTTGTATAAAATCATCGCAAAGTTACTGGCAGCTAGAATAAAAAAGGTGATCCATGGCCTTATTTCGCATAATCAGTCGGCGTTTGTTCCGAGAAGGTTATTGTTGGATGGGGTGGTTGTTGCGAATGAGGTGATTGATATGGAAACGAGGGAAAACAAAGAATGTGTGCTCTTCAAGGTTGATTTCGAGAAAGCATACGATTGCATTAATTGGAATTTTCTAAGGAGCTTGATGATCAAAATTGGTTTTGGTAAGGTTTGGATAGAGTGGATGAATGCCTGTATCTTTTCAGGTCATATGTCCATTCTGGTCAACGGTAGTCCAACAGAAGATTTCGAGGTTAAGAGAGGATTGCGGCAAGGCAACCCTCTTTCTCCTTTTTTGTTTGTCATTGTGGTGGAAGCTCTGACTAGGTTGGTGAACAAAGCCTCATCAATGGGAGAGTTTTTTGGATTCAGAGTGAACAAAGATACGGTGGTGGATATAATTCAATTTGCAGACGATACGTTGTTGATAGGCGGAGGGGGTTGGAATAATGTTTGGGCCATTAAGGCGATTCTGAGGGGGTTTGAACTGGTGTCGGGGCTTGGTGTGAATTTTCACAAGAGTAGGCTGGTAGGGATTAATACTAACGTTTATTTTTTGCAGGCTCCAGCTACGTTTCTTAGATGCAGAATTGATATAGTGGGTTTCAACTTTCTGGGCATACCAATTGGGTGCAATCCGAGAAGAGTATCGACTTGGAAAACTATTATTGAGAAGTTCAGATCGAAGTTGGCAGGTTGGAAGGGGCGTATGCTGTCGTTAGTGGGTAGGGTGGTGCTTGTTAATTCTGTGTTTTCTAGCCTTCCTATTTTTATGTTCTCTTTTTACAAGGCGCCGATTGCAATATGGAAAGCCATTGATAAGATTCGAAGAGGTTTTCTTTGGGGAGGGGGTTTCAATCAGAAGCCTAAGATAACTTGGTTAAGCTGGGAAGTAGTGTGCAGAGATAAAGATATGGGAGGTCTTGGGGTCAAATGTATTAAAGACTTTAATCTTGTATTATTCACATTGTGGAAATGGAGGATTCTCGATGAATCGAAAGTGTTATGGAGGAGGTTCCTGGAAGCTAGATACTGTGCAATCAATTCACTGGTTTGCAGTCAAGATTTAAGAGCTGTTTCTTCTTCATCTAGCTGGTGGAAAGATATTCTACAGTGTTCTAGTTTGATGGAGGTTGATAATTTTTGTTTTGCTAACTCTGTTGCCTTCAAGGTTGGTAATGGTAAGAGAACTCCATTTTGGTTGGCAAAATGGTGCAAAGACACTACTCTGGCTGTTAATTTCCCAATTCTGTTTGAAGGATGTAGTAACAAGCTTGCAATGGTGGAATAATTAGGAATATGGACGGTGGAAGGTTGGGAGTGGAATCTCGATGGTGAGCTTACCCATCCTTGCGACTCTGATGCATCTGAACAGACTGATCTTCTGCAGGTTCTGCAGAACCAGAGGTTAAATATAGTTAGCGAAGATGAGATAGTGTGGTTGAAGGAGGATCAAACTTCGTCGTCTGTTTTTTCGGTTAATGATGTGTATCATAGGCTGTTGAATTCTGGTCAGGTTGCAGGTATTAAGGATCCTGTGAGGAACACTTTTACTCGGTTATGGAAAGTTAGAGTTCCGGCGAAAATACAGATTTTTGGTTGGAAGGTGTTTTGGAACAGAATTTCAACGAAAGTGGAGTTGAATAAAAGTGGAATTGTTGTGGACCCCAAGTGTTGTTTTTATGAGGATCTTAATGAGGATATGGTTCATTTGCTTTTCGAATGCAGGTTATCTTGTCTTGTTTGGGGAATTATTAGTGATTGGTGTGGGATTTGTGCTACCTTTGAAGGGGAGGTGAGTAGTTTCTGGCTTGATTGGTGTGGTGATATTAATTCTAAAAATCTGTCTTCTACTAGAGGAGTAATTTGGCTGGCGGTAGTTTGGTCGATATGGAAGGAGTGTAATAACTTTATCTTTAACTCTTTCTTAGTTAGTGTAAACAATATCTGTTGGAATGTAAAGTTTTTCTCTTGGAAATAGGGTTGTATTGGGGACATTCCCTACTCCAACTCTTCTTTTTATGAGTTCTGTAAAAATCATAGATAGGATTGGAGTGTTGGTGGAGAATTTTTCTGTAACTCTTGATCTATTTTGAATACTTCTAGTATTCTTATTAATCTATTGGCTTTTTTAAAAAAAAAGTTGTCAGCTTCGTCGATGTTGTTCTGTCTCGGCGAAGCAATCCTTTAATTTGAACTAAGTGATGCCAACCATCAGATTACAGGCCCGTTTGTTTTGTTTTTTTTTTAAATGATTTTTATAGTGTAATATATTTTAGTGTAAAAAAATTTTACAAAAAAACTTTTTATAAAAGTTTCAAATGAAAATTTTGTTTGAATAATTATTTTTAAAATGTTATTTTATGTATTTTATCATTTTATCAAAAAAAGTTTTGAATACCAAAATTTCAAAAAATTAATTAATTTTAAAGCTATTTCAAATAGATTTTCATAAAAATCATTTTTGAGATACAAGTTTTTGAAAAAACTATGATTTTGACTATGTTTTGATATTCAATAATATATGTTTATGTTATAGTATGTCAAAATTAGTCTTTTAATTTATAAAAAACAAATGTAAAAAAATTGTAATATTTTAAAAAATGTTTTTATAGAATTCATTTTTAAAAATACGAAAAAAAATCCATTTTTTTTAAAGCTAAAACAAACTGGCTCTAAATGATTGACTTTACTCTTGCCAACTAAGAATGGAACTCCATGACCCTGTAAAAACAACATAAATTTAATTTTTGAAGAATTTGTCAATAGAAGTCCAATGTTTTTAGATGAGACATAAATACTCAACTAAAAAATAGCCCTCGTGCAGACCATGGTTTTCAAGTTAAAGAATATTGTGTGGTACATGCACTCATGCAGTAGAAGAGCCGGGCGGTTAGACATACCTAATAATTTAGGTTTGAATGTTTTATGTATTTTAGTATTGGCTTAAATAGTGTTTTAGTCCCTGTAAGTTGGCGAGATTTTGGTTTTAGTCCCTGTATCTTTTTTTTTCGCTCCAAGTCCCCACATGTTCATTTCCTTTTCGTTATAGTCCCTGCCGTCAATGGAACGTTTAAAAAAAGCTGAGTTGGAAGATAGTGCTGAGGTGGAATATTGTTTTATCATTTCTTGTTTAATTTTCTTTACACACGTGGATTTAAATGTTTACCCCCATAACATTTCATCAAATGTAGTTTCCCTCTTTTCCTTTAAGTCCCTGTAAACTAGGGTTTGTCTTTCCATTTCCATCTTTCTCTTTTCCACCTCAGTCATAGCGGGAAGGTGAAGGGTGCTTGTACGAATATGGTTGAGCTTCCAAATCAAATCATCCAGGTATGGTTTTCACTGTGAATTTGAATTACGGGGGAAAGTTTGTTAGGCATGGTGTAGTGTACTACCTAGGTGGGGATAAAGTAGAAGTAGACATTGACCCTGATAGGTGGAGCTTCTTTGAAGCAACCGGTATTGTTAAAGATATTTACAAACTTGAAATCAATGATTATTGGCTATAGTGGTATAACATTGTATCGGGTAAGCATGCAAGGGTAGTTAGTGATGTTGATGCTGCTAAGATTTATGAACACTCTATTGAAAATAGTTGTAGTGTAGACCTTTTTGTTAAGCATATAGTTATGGAAGATGGTGTTAATGATGTGGAAACTGACAATGTTATCGAAGATGATGTTCTTGAGAATGATGTTGAAGCCGGCAATGTAGAAGCTGACAATGTAGAAGCTGACAATGTAGAAGCTGACAATGTAGAAGCTGACACAATTGGTGAGGATAATGTAAGTAATGTTGAAGCTGAGACAGTTATGGATGTGGTGTTCCTCATGTTGAAGGTGACACAGTTGGTGCTGATAATGTAAGTAATGTTGAAAGTGATAGTTTTGATAGTGATGATAGTGATGACAGTGATTACAATGGTTTATCATTTGAGGACAGTGAGGATGAAAGAGCCCTTGGTTTGGATGATGGATTTGATGTTGGAGAAAAAACCCCTGCAAGGGTTAAGCAGATAGCAAAGAAACATAGGAAAACTCCATCAAAGATAAGAAATGTTGAAGCAGCTGGGGGTTTATCTAGTGGGAATATAGTTGGTAATGAAGGGCTTGAAACTAATTATTTAAGTGATGATCTAGGGAGTAGTGATCCAGATGCATCAGATGAAGAGAAAGGACCAGCATATCCTAGATTTAAGATGGAGGAATTAGACAAGGATTACAAGTTCAAAGTTGGGTTGGAGTTTGTTTCTCTGCATGAGTTTAAGGAGGCAATAACTGAATGGTCAGTCTTGAATGGAAGAGAGACAAAGTATCTGAAAAATGACAAAGTTAGAGTGAGAGTGGTGTGCAAGGGAAAATGTGGTTTTTTGGCTTTGGTTAGTAAAGTGGGAAATAAACACACGTATCGAATGAAGAAATGGTTTGGTACTCACACGTGTGGTAGAGTTTTAAATAACTCTACTGCTAACTCTAAGTGGATTGCTAAGACTGTAGCGGCTAGGATGGCTTCATCTGATGGAATCAAACTTCGTGATATTGTGACTGATATTAGGACAAGTTACTCTGTAGGTATTAGTATGAACAGGGCATGGAAGGCTAAGAAAATAGCAAAGGCTTTGGTTGAAGGTGATGCCACAAAGCAATATACACTTTTGTGGAGGTATTCTGCTGAATTAAGGAGGGTCAATGCAGGCAACACTTGTAAAATTAATGTCACAAGAATTGCACCCACAATTCAACCCAGATTTGGTTGTTTTTACTTCTGCTTTGATGGAATCAAAAAGGGATTCACCACCGCATGTAGACCATTCATTGGTGTTGATGGCTGTCATCTAAAGACAAAATATGGAGGAACTTTGCTTGTGGCTGTTGAAAGGGATCCTAACGACCAATACTATCCATTGGCCTTTGGTGTATGTGAGACTGAGACAAAGGAGTCATGGAGGTGGTTCTTGACATTGCTTTTGGAAGACATTGGACAAGAAAAAAGATGGGTATTCATCTCAGACCAACAAAAGGTACATTTCATCAGATCTATATTTTGATTATGTTTTGGATTTGGTCCCTGAAAATGTCTTGTTGTTTAGAATTAGGTCCCTTATTTTATTGTTTGTTTTGCTGTCAAGGGCTTAATTCCAGTATTTGAGGAGATGTTTGAGAGGATGGAGCATAGGCTTTGTCTTAGGCATCTATATGCCAATTTCAAAAAGAAGTTTGGTGGTGGCACCAAAATCAGAGACTTCATGATGTCTCAGCAAAGTCAACATATATACAAGCATGGGAGGCAAAGATGAAAGAGCTAAAGGCATTTAATCCTAAGGCTTGGGAGTGGTTGGCCAAAATACTAACAAAATTATGGTGTAAGCATGCTTTCTCATTCTATCCCAAATGTGATGTGTTAATGAATAATGTATCTGAGGCTTTCAATAACACAATACTAGTGGCCAGGGATAAACCAATATTGACAATGTGTGAATGGATAAGGAACTATCTGATGAATAGAAATTCTACATTAAGAGAAAAAGCTGATAGGTGGGAACATAGGATAATGCCAAGACCTAGAATTAGGTTAGATAAAGAAGTAGAACATGCTGGCAATTGGATTCCTACTTGGTCTGGTGACAGTATTTGGCAAGTTGAACATATTCATAACAAACAAATGTTCATAGTTGACACATCTAAGAGAACTTGCACTTGTAACTTTTGGGAGTTGGTAGGCATACCATGTAGACATGCAGTTGCTGCCTTAGGGTTTAGGAATCAAAAACCAGAAGACTATGTAGATGATTGCTACTCCAAAGAAACATATGTGGCATGCTATAACTTCAACATTAGCCCAATTAATGGCCAAGACATGTGGCCTGAAGTTGACACTGAGGAAATGTTGCCTCCATCATACAAGAGAGGCCCTGGTAGGCCAAAGAAGTTAAGGAGAAGGGAACCTGATGAAGATCCTAACAAAATAAGGACACAGACTACTTATTGTTGTACCAAATGTGGAGTCCATGGACATAATACCAGGAGTTGTTTGGTTTAAGTGCCTGACCCTGAAGCTCAGAAAAGAAAGGTATCATTTAAAATCAGTTATGTTTACAAATTGTGTTATTGTTATCATTGATATTGATTGCTGATATTTATTTGTGCAGAGAAAACCTAAGAAAACTGCTACACAGACAACACAGCCTGTGAATCCAAGTCATGCTGAAGATGAGACATCAAGTAAACAACAACAACAACAAAATGACCAACCAACTGAACAACAACAGAATCCAAGTAATGCTGATATTGAGGCTCCAACTGAACAACAGCAGGGAACACAATGTTATGTGGATCCAGAATTTGAAATGCTTGCAGCAGATCTCTGTGCAGCTTTTGAAGCAACACAAGCCCAACCCAATATCAATGACATCACTACCAAAATTCCAGCTAATCCCCAAGTTGCTAATGTGGAAGTTGCTAATGAACAACCTGTACAGGCTTCACAAGGAGTTGGTGACTCTCAGCCAAATTACATTTTTGTCTGCACCTATCAAAGAAGGTGGTGACTCACAGCCAACTGTTGAAGTTGGTAATGACCAACCTGTTCATGCAGCTCCACCAAAGCAACATAATCCTAAACCAGTTGAGTCTAATACGGAGTTAATGTCTATGATGTTTGGTCTGCTGATCTTTCTCTAATTTTGTATGTTTTTTATGTGACTTTGTAGGCCAAACATCCCAGACAAAAGGTGACAAGGAAGTTGGAATTGAGGAGAAGTGAAAGAACAAGGGTACTAAGATGCAAAAAGCTTAAGGGAGAAGGAAGTAGCCAAGACCAACCATGGACTATGTAGACAATGGCCTGTTTTGAATTATGTTGTACTTTTGATTCCATCTAGAAGTTTTTTGTTAACTATTATGACTACAACACTGCTTTAGCTTTAGCCTTGTAGTTAAAGCATTTATGTATTTCGTTCCCAACAATGTATTATGACTTCAGTATTTATTTTGTTATGACTTTAAGTATGAAAATTATCAAGATATGGTTTAAGTACAACTGCAAGCACAATGATCAACTTAATTGAATTCATATACTGAACAATATAATTGCATACATATACTCAACATCATATGGTACAGGGACCAATTCCAAAATACAATAATGTTACAAGGACTTAAAGACAAAAAAACTGAACAACAACACAAACAATTGGATTCACCATTTCAGATAACCAAAGAACATCCCCCATGAAACAACCAACAATAGCTTCAACAGATTCACTTTTCTCTTCTCCTTCTCCAGCTTAATCTTCGTCTTTGTTTTTTTACCATTTTCAATCTCCTTGACCATGAACCCCAAATCCTTCAACACTTCAGAGCAGTTGCAACCACCTAAACATCTAACATCACTTGCTGGATTTCTTTCAAGCTCATCGTCCCAAATAAACAACTTGCAACCAGACATTAATCCTGAATTTTGACACTTCCAAAATCGTCTTTTAGGGTTTTCAAATGAATTTGACATAAACATTTTCATGCTTCTATTGCAACCACAAACCGGTGCTTGACCATGATGAGAGTTCGCAGAAGAAAACGAGGCCATGGATGTTGAAGGTATAAGAAGAAGAGAACAGAGGCAATGTAGAAGAAAGAAGAAGAAAACAGTGCCAATGTAGAAGGAAGAAGAAGCAAAACAAATTTGTAATGTTTTTTGTATTTGGTCCCTCTTTATTTAACGGTCCATTGATTAAATCCACGTGTGTAAAGAAAATTAAACAAGAAATGATAAAATAATATTCCACCTCAGCTCCGTCTGCCAACTCAGCTGTTTTTAAACGTTCCATTGACGGCAGGGATTATAACTAAAAGGAAATGAACATGTGGGGATTTGGACTGAAAAAAAAAAGATACAGGGACTAAAACCAAAATCTCGCCAACTTACAGGGACTAAAACACTATTTAAGCCATTAGTATTTTATAATGTGTTTTCATATTCTGTTATGTATGAATTATCTTGATTATTGTTTTTATTTATGTATAAATGTTTACTCCACTTTTGACTGTTCGCCAGGGCATATGTCATCTTTCCTAGCAACAGGTGCAAAACTTTAATTTGTACCATACACAAATTTCATTTAATTTTTTTTGTGCTGATAAGTCTAGAATTTTTTTTTTTATTAATGTATCAAAAACAACATAAAATATCATACACAAATTTTAAATTCTAAGAACTAGCGCAGATACTTAAATACTCATTTTAGAGGACTATAACGAAAATAGATGTATTTAGCTAAATATTTGAACACATAAAAGGCTGGATTGGCATAAAACAGTTTTTTTTTTAACAATCAAAGATCATTTATATTGATAAGGAGTTTTCAATACAGATGACTAATAAAACTCTATTAAGACTTGACCACACATAACAAAGTGGCCAATGAGAAATAGAGCAAAAACCTGCAAAAATTACCTGCATAAAACAGACTGCTCTCACCAACAAATACCAACAATTACATCCTAATTATATGGCCTAGATGCAACTGTTACATTCCAAAGGAAACAAAAGCCACTCATAAAAGCTTGTTTCCTTTGGAATGTAACAGTTGCATCTAGGCCTTGTAATTAGGATGTAATTGTTGGTATTTGTTGGTGAGAGCAGTCTGTTTTATGCAGGTAGTTTTTGCAGGTTTTTGCTCTATTTCTCATTGGCCACTTTGTTATGTGTGGTCAAGTCTTAATAGAGTTTTATTAGTCATCTGTATTGAAAACTCCTTATCAATATAAATGATCTTTGATTGTTAAAAAAAAAACTGTTTTATGCCAATCCAGCCTTTTATGTGTTCAAATATTTAGCTAAATACATCTATTTTCGTTATAGTCCTCTAAAATGAGTATTTAAGTATCTGCGCTAGTTCTCAGAATTTAAAATTTGTGTATGATATTTTATGTTGTTTAAAACAGTTGGGAAGGTAGTTGGGATAATTCATAAATTTATTTTTATTGATAAACAAGGAAATATAAAGATAATTTGTGTGAAGTTAAAAAATAATTCTTTTCTTTTGTTGATACATATTAATGTATTTAGTTCATAAATCAAAATATATCATAAAAATAAAAATAATAGTTAGCTTACTTTTTATTGTTTGATTATTTAAAAATAATAATTCATGTATCGGTTAAAAAAACGTTTAAAGTTTTGAAATATAAAAAAAAAACATTATTTATAACAGTAATCGTAGAAAAACAAAATATGAATGATTGAAGATTTTTTCACAAATATTGAAGCTAAAAAATATTGTTACAATTAATTAATTGAAAACAAATAAAAATGACTCAACAAAAGAGAATTTACTTAATCTTCTTCTTGAATACATGTTAATAATCTATAATATAAGAAAATTCAATGCTCTGGAAAACACATTTTTGCCATTCCTTCTAATTCTGCCACCTCACCAAATTAAGGGTAATTGTGGTCCAAAATTTACTTTTTGTAACCAAATTACCATAGTTAGCCAATTTCAAACTATTGTGTTTCTCTTTACACAAATTTTTCAATTGTTTCCTTCCAATTGGTTAACTTCAAACTAAATCTTTTTAATATTTTTTTACTTTTTCTCTTCCCGATGTTATCAACTCCATCTGAACTTTCTCTCTTTCTTCTTTATCACTCTCCCTCTTTCTCTCTGTCTCTCGTCCTTTCTCTCTCTCTCTCTCACATTTCTTCATTTTTTTATTCTTCCATCTTCCTCTTCTTCTTTCTTCCTCATTTTTCTATAGAAATCAAATACAAACAAGTGATGATCTGCGACATCGATTTACAAATAATAATGATCTTCCGAAAAAACTCAGATCTGTTCTCAACATGCATCTTGCTTTGTTGTTTGTTTTGAAGAAATTTTTTTCCATCTCTTGCATGTTCTTGAAATATATGAATGTTGTTCAAATTTCACTCAATGTAAACGATTTGTTCCATCAACTTGTGTTTTACTTCATGTGTTGCTTCCTCCTCAGATCTCCATTATTCTTTTGTTGTTGTTGTTGCTTCTACTGATGAGTTTTCTGCTCAGATCTGTTTTGGTTTTTTAATGTTGTGTTTTTTTGAAACCTCTTATCTAAAATATTTTTCATCTGATACAAGTTTTTGTTGTTGATGTGGTTGATGTTGTTAATGTTTGAAGGTGATGAAGTGGAAGACAAGGTGGAAATTATGATGTGGAATACAAGATGGAACCTTTGCAAATCAATGATGCTGAACAAGGTTTGTCAGATATACTGCCTTTAGTTGAAACTAAACTCAATGAAAACTTTTTTTCTGTTGAATTTGACTCATCTATTGAAGTGACTGAAGATCCTTTTACAACTGCAGTTTCTTTGAAATCTTAGAAACAATGTTATTTCAAGACTGATTAGAATAATTTGTTCTATTTATGTAGGCTGGAGTTTTGTATGTAGTAGAGTTCTCCCACCGAATTAGGCGTGATTTGGTTAGCATGGATAAAAATCGTTCTAATGTTATTCTCATTATAATGAATATAAAAATGTGTTTTAGTTCATTAATCTTCCACTTAATAAAAAGTATTTTCTTTATAAATCAACACTGTTTGGTACAAATCCTTCTTTTGTAATGCAGGGACTTCATCCTTGTGATAAAAGGACAACTGTCAGCGAGTACCGACAGATATTTCTAAGATTTGATTTTTCATTGGTTAGTGACGTTTTACTTATCACCTTATGATATGATCCACCAATTAATATGATTAAGTTTGTTCTGATGCATTGATTGCTATAAAATATTTTTGAATCTGTTAGATTTATGCTAAATATAATTCTCTATAGATTGAAACCGACAAGGACACTTGGTGGAAACCTAAAAGAGAGAGAAGAAATAAGAAGTTACTGGTAGGGGACTGAAGTTTTTGGAATGGTGAGTGTGATTAAATAATTTCATTTTATCAAAGCATTATTACAATTCTATTAAGTTAGGATTTCATATAATTGATTGAAAGGTGTTCTCAAATTGTTCAGGTTGTGTTCAGGTTTCATTACATAACACTTATTTTGAAGCCTATGCAAAAAAAATTCATTTGATTTATATGATTTATTAGGTGGAAAGAGTTGTTCTTCTTAAATATAATGTAACCTTTAGGACTGTTACAAAACTTGTCTCGCAGTGAAGGATTCTTTCTGGAATTTTGCTGACAGGTAATGATAATATAGGTATTAATTGTGGAAGAAAATATGTTGAAAGAGTATTGCAAAAATCAACTACAGGTATTATTGTAGACTTTTATAATTCTCATTTCAGTATGTAATAATCATTAGTATGGAAAAAGTGTGTTATGTTAAATGAGTAGTGGTTTGTGTTGGCATGGTGAAATTGTGAAACAGAGTTTGGTTTATATGATAATTAACTAAATTAACTCAATCTTAATTTTACTTCTTTACTTCAACAATTTGATTTTCATTAAGTTTAAGACTAAGTGTGTGAGATGGTATTTCATAACATTAAATTTGAGAAACTGAGATTTGAGTTTCTTGTACTGTAGTGTGGGATTTTTTTATTTTACTCATCTTTCAATTTTTTGCTTTCAGCTCCAAGAGTATACTCGGCGTTGGAGGTTTTGCCAATGTTTATAGGGGAAGCTTGGAGATGGCACAATGGTGGTAGTGAAAAGACTGAAAGATGTCAATGACAGTGTTGGTGAATTAAAGTTCCAAACAGATATCAAAATGATTAGCTTGACAGTTCATTGATTACAACATGTCTAGAAAGATTTAAATACAAACTTTGCCATGTATATTTTAGTTCTACATAATCACAATATCAACAATCATAACTTGATAGATTTCCTTATTACCGTCTTTTACAACTCCAACAATCTTCTATGAACTTTAAATGATCACTGTCATCTTTGTTGTGCTTTGGATGAGTGTGAATTATAACTAGAAAAATTGTTTTTTTTTTTCATTTTAAATTTATTTTGAATATGCTTGACACACATTCTTATGACCCTTTTCATTTTAGTCTTGTGAAATTGTTTCAGACCCATCTTTTCTATTTTGGTAGTTTTTATCTATGAAACTTGGAACATTAAATCCAAGGTTGGATTTTAATATTGAAGGCCTTCTTGCTAAAGATGTAAGTTATTAATCTATTTGCATAGTGATTAGAAAGGAAAAAGGAAAGGATACGATCTGCAACTCTATGTGACATTGTGTTACTATATTATTAACATTGTGTGTCAAATTCTTCATCAAAGGAATAAACTATGTATTTGTTTTTAACCAAATTTCACTATGAGGGCAACAACTATCTATTAAATAATAAAATCAATATGTTCTTTTTATTTTAGCAATTTGTTCAGGTAATACAAGTTTTGAAATTCTAACAAATTTTAAGTTTGTAAAACTTCCAATTCATACTAAACTAAATACTCCTATAATTAACAACAATACTCAATATTTTTTTATGTCATACAATCAAAGTAAACTGTTGTTTACGCAAAAAAAATTTACAGCCACATTACATTGTGTATTCATGTGTATTCCTATTCCCAAGAGCTGAATTATAGTGCATATAGTACAACAAGTCCACAACTTTACCCGATCATAGAAATTTCTTATTTTAACTATAAATAATATGCATAAATATTTTGATATTTATGGTGCTTCATAATCATTTTTTATTCTTTCAAATAAATTCAATTTGACCACTCTAGCATTTCAAAACAAAACCAGTTAAAATTTATTAACATTTAAGATTACATAACTTATCTCATTTATTGGTTTTGAAACATAGTAGCAGAAAATGGTCCTTGGTAACTACACCAGTTCGACCAGGCATGTTTACACAATCACAGACTATCCCCTACTATTGATAGCTGTCATAAAAATAAGTTCATTTTCCTACATGTTAGCTGACAATGACACATGCTACAAATACTATAAACATTGTTTCTAGAGCTTTTTTTCCATAAGGTACAATATTTTCCAGTTGTGCATTTAATGAATATTAGTTATGTCTCATCCTATCAAAGTCTAGAATGTACATTCTAATAGCTTCCTATTACTTTTTTTTTTCCTTTTAACTCCTACACAACATATTCTAACCATTCTTTACTATTTTTAATTACTTATGCACGGTAGAGTTATATAAATTAAAACAACTTTTTTAATATTACTTATAATTGTTTTGAATTACCTACCATACTTAAAAAGAAGAAGCTAATCCCATATGCACCAATTTGATTTTAACTGACAATGCCCTCTTAACTCAATTTGATTCTAACAAGATATTGTATTAAAATAATGAGTGATGCATCTAAAATAATATATTTTATGATATATTAAAATACTACTGTTATAAATTGAGACAACTATAATTTTGATTCAAATATTTTTATATACGAAAAAATACTAAGTTAGAAACAAGGACAACTTTATTTTTGATTCAAAATTTTTTATATACGAAAAAATACTATTGTTATAAACGGGCACAACTATAATTTAGATTCAAATTTTTTATATAAGATTAAATACTACTGTTATAAACTGGAACAACTATAATTTTGATTCAAATATTTTTATATACAGAAAAATACTAAGTTAGAAATTGATTCAAATTTTTTTATATACGAAAAAATATTATTGTTATAAACGGACACAACTTTAATTTTGAATTAAAATTTTTTATATACGATTAAATACTACTGTTATAAACTGGGATAACTATAATTTTGATTCAAATATTTTTATATACGAAAAAATACTAACTTAGAAACGGGGACAACTTTAATTTTGATTCAAAATTTTTTATATACGAAAAAAATTATATTGTTATAAACGGGCATAACTATAATTTTGATTTAAATTTTTTGATATAAGATTAAAATACTACTGTTATAAACGGAGACAACTATAATTTTGATTCAAATATTTGTATATAAGGAAAAATACTAGATTAGAAACGGGAACAACTTTAATTTTAATTCAAAAATTTTTTATATACGAAAAAAATACTTTTGTTATAAACGGGCAAAACTTTAATTTTGATTCAAAATTTTTAAATAAAATAAAATACTATTGTTATAAACGGAGACAGCTATAATTTTGATTCAAATATTTTTATATATGAAAAAAATACTATTGTTATAAATGGGCACAACTTTAATTTTGATTCAAATTTTTTTATATACGAAAAAAATACTATTGTTATAAACGGACACAACTTTAAATTTGGTTCAAATTTTTTTATATCAATAATTAATTTAATTCCTTCTTTTACCACACACAACATTTTCTTATACTTACCAATACAAATTTTTAATTTCAATCTTATCTATTTTTATAATTTTACCATTTTTATTTTCAATTTGATTAACAATCACACGTCCATAACATAAAATCCTCGAGCAGACAGACCCGTGCGAACGCACGGGTTAGTTACTAGTTTATCTGAAAAGAAAAAGAGAAATAAAAAGGGTAAGTTAAAACAAATCTAGAAAAGGGAGAAAAATTATAGAAAAATTGACAATAAAATAAACCATAGATAAAAGATAGAGATTGTCGCGGCCGGAAAAAATTATCGAGTCGCCATTATATTTTTTAGAGGAAAATAAATGATAAACCTAAGATCTTAATCCTAAGGGTAGAGATTCCTAAGGTTCGGGAGTCGGTTAAGTGAGGAAAAGGTGTTAGGCACTCCTCACTTCCATTGTACTCAATGGGATCCTCCTTATATTTTAGGGTATACTTGTTTGTTTGTCTAAATGATTTATTTACAAAAGAAACTTAAGTTTTTTTATTAATTATACTCGCTAGGGTGTACAACCCTTGCCTACGTACCTTCAATATGAAGGATCAGAGTAACCGTAGTTCACCTCCCCTATTCCAACCCCCTAATCCTATTTCCATTCCTAATCCTAAACCCAATCCACTATTTATACTTTTGGATAAAGAGTTCTATCCCTTGATCTATTATTTATACTCCTAGATAAGGAGTTTTATCCCTTAATCTATTATTTATACTCCTAGATAAAGAGTTTTATCCCTTATCTATTATTTATACTCACGGATGAAGACTTCTATCCCTTATCCATTATTTATACTCTCGGATGGAGAGTTCTATCCCTTAACCATTATTTATACTCTCGGACGGAGAGTTCCATCCCTAATCCATTTATTTATACTCTTGAATATCAAGAGTTATATCCCTAATCCATTTATTTATACTCTCGAATATCAAGAGTTTTATCCCTAATCCATTTATTTATACTCTCGGATATCAAGAGTTCTATCCCTAATCCATTTATTTATACTCTCGGATATCAAGAGTTCTATCCCTAATCCATTTATTTATACTCTCGGATATCAAGAGTTCTATCCCTTATCCATTATTTATACTCTCGGATGGAGAGTTTTATCCCATGTCCTTAACCCCATGCCCTATATTTATACTCTTGGAGCTTAAGAGTCTAATCCCAAAATTCCTAATCCCTTGCCCTATATTTATACTCTTGGAGCTTAAGAGTTTTATCCCTAAAAATTTATCTCATGAATTATCCATTGACTATCCCTAATATTTATCCCTAATACTTATCCCTTATAATTATTCCATAGAAATATCTCCAAATTATCTTTTATAAACCCATATATTTTATCCCGTAATATTTCAAATTTTATCCATAATTATTCCATAAATTAATCCTAATTTCTCAAATTAATATCTCATAATTATCCCTATAATTTGTATTCCTTATATAAAAAATTAATCCATAATTTCAACATGCTTGATTCTTCTAAAATTAATCCATAGCATTAGTTTAAATCCCTAGTTTTGGTATTTAACCCCATGATAATCATAATTATTCATATAATTACCTAACTATTAATTATCCTAATATACTATTAACCAATTGTATGTATATATATTTTCTTAATAATAATAATAATAGACACCCAAAAAAACAAATTAAAAATATATATAAAAAAACAGTAACGTGGAATTAGCCCCCTCCCCCATATTTTCCTAAGAAAGTTATGCTAAACAATGAAGAACAAGTCATGCTTTGATTTTCCAAAAATTGACATTTAACCAAAACCAATGGAAACGGGACAAGTGCCATTTAATTAAAAATAAATAAAACGAAAAACTACATCCCAAAAATCAGATCAACAATTGTATCTCTCCTTTTTAGTTCAATCGGAATTCCTCTTTCAATTTCTTTATTCAAAATAAATTGAGTAAAAAAAAAATCTAGGGGATTGCAATCTTAGTGTGCTAGTAATGGACTTAGGCAATGTTGAAGTGCTTATAACATCTTGACCCAACTACAAATAATTTTAAAGTTCAATATCTACACTCATTAAAAAAATAAGTAATATGAGATCTAAAAAAAAGAAACAAATAATAAGAAAAATAATTAGAAATAAACAAGAAAAAACAAAATTTGAATTCTAATTTAGAAGGAAAAAGGTAACGTGAGCTTTAGGAGAATAGCAACAATAACACTTCTCTCTCTTTCCAAGCAGGTGCCAACACATGGCAGTTCTTTTTTTTTTTTTATAACTAAAATAAAGAAAAAATATTATACATTAACAATCAGAATAAAACCAAATCAAAATACCCTCTCCCTTTTCTCATTATCTCTCTATCTCTCAGCAACACAATTTCTCATAAAAAATCTAATGAACATGGAGGATTACAACAACCAGCATCCTAACAACCAACAACAACTGATTGCATAGTATCCAAGAAGAAAAACTAACCTGCAACGATGGCGAGGGCGGAAGAAGATGAGCGACCAGCGACGAAAGTGTGGTGTTTCCGATTTGGCAAGAGGGAGGT
The DNA here is from genome assembly GCA_022829125.1 of Lathyrus tuberosus. Taxonomy (NCBI): domain Eukaryota; kingdom Viridiplantae; phylum Streptophyta; class Magnoliopsida; order Fabales; family Fabaceae; genus Lathyrus; species Lathyrus tuberosus. The sequence continues at coordinate 15,135,969 of JALAZF010000055.1, forward strand.
CTTCGTGCGGACGTACGGTTGTAGTGTAGTCGGAATGGTTTCGACGACGGCAAAAAGGTCTACGACGGGCGGTTTGCAAGGCGCAGCAGTCAACGTTGGCTTCGCGGCGATGGTTCGATGAATGCGATTATGGATCTGAATTGAAAAGTCTCCTCTCTCATTCTTTTTCTTTATTCTGGATCTGGGTCTGTTGTGAAACTTTTTCTATTTTGGATTTTCAGTATTAGTTCAATCATTGCTGTGTATGTCTCTCCACTTTGGTTTATTGCATAATGTTGTTGTTGAAGGTTGATGTTAAATTTAAAGTTATTTGAATGCAGGTTTCTTTTACAATGATGTTAATTAATGTAAAGCTTGATTGTGCATGGTTATCGTGATTTTAGTGAAAGTGTGTGAATGATTGAGTAAAATTACACATTTGGTTTGTTCATGGCATGCATAGAATTCCATGTACTGAATGTCATTGCCGTGAGACATCGTGTAACCATAGCATATGAGCAACTCCCTGTTACAATCAATTTTACTCTAAGTCTTATGCAAAAATATTGTTGATTTAATGTGCATGGTGTTGTGAGTGATTAGGATTTGTAAAAAAAAAAATACTAGATTAATGTATGAATCAAATTCAAACAGAGCCTAATGTGTAAAACCCATGATGTTATTTGTTAATCAATCTTAACTACATAATAATAACAATAATGAATAAATTCTTTTTTTTTTTTAAAAAGGAGAAGGAAACCATCAGACTGTTATCATCACATGGTTTTAAAAAAGATTAAAGTAACTAATACCGTAAAACAATTTATTTGGAAACCCTTTTAAAAAATGTTTAGAACATAATAAAACCCGGTGTGGATGAGACTCTGTGTAACATTCCCTCTGTAATTCGTGTCTGTCAGTCTGGAAAATTACGAGAAGAAAGGATTAATTAGGGTTAACTAAAAAAGAAGAAATCAATTTAATCAATAAAAATAATCAAAAGCCCAAAAATCAATTTTAATTGATTTTGATTTTGTGACTCTTTTGTATCCATCATATTAATTCTTTCTAAAATTAAAAATATTATCCAAAAAATAAAAGGAGCAAAATCCTTTCCAATGTTTTTTATTTTATGGTTTTTTGGATATTTTTATGAATAATATGGAAAAAAGTGAAAGAATACTATTTTAAAAAAATGCCTAAAAAGAAATACGAAAATAAATAATAAAAAATTGAAAAATGTGATTTTTTTTAGTTAAGAGAAAATAGGAATAAAATTAAAAACATATAGAAGAGAAAAGAAATTAAAAAGTGGGAAAGGTGGGACTTGAACTCACGACCTTCCTCCCTCTTGTAACTCTCTATACTCCCCTTGCTACCAACTATACCATTTTATTTATTCAAAATAAAACAACATTAGCGAGTATTTACTAAAAATTTTAATAATAATTCCATGATAATATTAATATTAATATTAACATTAATCCTCTAATAACCCCACTATGACCCTAGTAATTTTGATTAAAAATTAATCTAATCCTAATTAATTCCTATATAACAATAATCTATCCCCATATAAATTTATCCTACTCAAATAATCCCCTTAATATTTACCATTATAATCTTCTAAAAAAATAGAAGGGTGATCAAAATTTGGGGTACGACAGCTGCCCCTATTTAATCAGCTTCAAACTGAGATGATGACGACGACGAGTCTTCATCTTCTTGGTTAGAAGATGATTAAATATAAAGAGGAAACCTTATTTTGACCGTGGAGCAGATGAATTCCGGAGTTGAGCGAGGATTGAGCAATCCTCAGTGCTCCGTTAGTATCCCACTTTGATTTATCCATTATGATATTTTATTGGTACGATTCCCATAGGAATTGGGCTGGACCCTAATGATCATCTGGTCGTTGTTTCATACACCCTGGTGGACCCCCTTGATAACAATCCTTGGTAAAATTTCAATAAAACTCCTGTGACAACTTTTAATGGAACCCCTTGGTGATAACACCCCGACAAAGCTGTCTGATAAATCCCTGATGGAGCCTCTAATGATAGAACCCTTTTGATAAATTCTAGTAGAACCCCCTTTTTCGACAAAATTCCTGTAGAACCCCCTTTTTTCTTTTTGAATTCTAAAAAAAAACCTTTTTGGATGAAAATCCCTAGATGGAACCCCTTGAACAAAATCCAGTTGAACCCCCTTGGGTAATACCACTTTGCTGAAACTTCTTGGTAAAACCCTAGTGAACCCTTGATGGATAACGCTCCGATGAAAATTCCCTTGATTGAACCCAATTGAAACTCCATTGACAAAATTCCTTGATAAAATCCTTCAAAAAAAACCCTTGATAAATCCCTTATGAAACCCCTGATGAAATCCTTGGAGAAACCCTTGAAGAAAATCCTTAGATATTTGATGACACATATCCCTTATGAAGGCCATGTTGCAGAGCTATGGATGTGAGAGATGAAGACATACTCACTGATGGATGATAATCCTGTAAAATCCTTTATCGAAGTGACGTTTCAATCATATAGTTAGGGATTAAACCCCTAAGAGTAATTATGAATCCTATGCATGTATGCATATTTGTGTATGAGTCCATGTATGCATGTTCATGTATGCATGTGATGCTATGTTATATATGTATGATTAGATGCTAGAGCGTAGCGACATGATCAATGCATGACAATGATTTTAATGTTTCCATAAATGCCCCAATCTGTTGGGTCTTTGAAGAGTTTTGCCTCAATATGAGTTTTGAAGCAACTTGTATTTGAAGATTTTCCATTGTATTATCCTTTGGAGAAATTTACCCTTGAATTGATATGCTCCAAATAAACCGTTTTTTTAAGCGATTATGAATTGATTAATCCTTGTAATGTCCCAGATTGACTGAGTCTTGAAAAGTAAGTCTGAAAAGAACTTAGATCCCACCATGATTCGATATGACCTTGATATGGACTGCCCTAGTATTTGAGTCCTAGATAAGGAATGCCCCCAATATTTGAACCTTGAAAAGTGTGTCCCATTGTTTGAATCTTTGAAAGGTGTGCCCTGATTAGATTGACCCTTGGAGGGATTGGCCTCCCTATTCCCTTGAGTTGGTATGCCCCAGTATGAGAGTCTTGAAAGAATCTTCCACTAATTATTAGGGTTATGGAATTGTTTTGACATAGGTGTGTCAAATCTTGAAATGTTTTTTCCCTAATCAGTAGGATCTTCAGATGATGTGCCCCTATGATACTTAAAGATTTTCCTCTTACTTGGAAGGATCCTTAGGTGACTTGCCCCTAGTCAGAAATTCCTTGAAATGATATGCCCCTGATTAGACCATTGTTGATATTTCCTTGGTGCTAAGTATTGATTTGGAAGGAAAAATGTCCCTTTGAAAAGTAATTAGAATTCCATGTTCATGCAAGTTTTTGAAATCCGAAATTTATACAAGGTGTATGATAGATGGTATTTGGCCATGAGGTTGACACAGATGAAGATGTGAGAATATGGTTAGCGATGTCCCAACAAACATTCGGGTTTGAAGTCAGTTTAACAACGACTTTGCCGAGTATGCTTTTATAGTTCCCCTAGCTTCAATTAGGACTTTTAAATGTTGTAACGTGGCCTGTTCACGGTTTAAGAAACAAAGGATATAAGGCTCAAAATTTGAAATTTAACCCACCATGTTCTCCTTGATGTTCTCCATTCCTAAATCCAAATAATCCAATAGATGCGTTCATCCTACAAGAGAATTTCTTCATTCATGTTGATAAAGGTTTAAGCACTTGATGAGATCTTTGAGGTGGCGATCACCCACTCCCGTTTATAAGATTGTTCCATTTTTCCCTTTTTATTTACTCCTAATCCCTTATTTTTGCATGGACCGATTCTTTTGAGTTTGTGGTCCATCGGGATACCCTAATTTTTGCCTAAGTCAAAGTCAACTTTTTTTTTTGACTTAGCGGGTTTTTTCCTTTTTCTTTTTTTTCTGAACACTTCTTGAGTGATCTTGCTTTTGACTTAAAAAGGGTGTGACTGCCATACGAGCTATTATCCCTTTTGCTTCCTCAATGTTGAATGGTGTGAGGAAGAAGATGTGCTTTAAACCTTTTGCTTGGATTGGCTGATTCTCTTGAGATCAGAATGCATCATTGAATTAATTGAAATCTACCCTGCCCCTGGTTAAAATTAAGGTTTTTTGAAAATAGAAAGAACACCAACTTCTGGCTCGAAGGGGTTGACTACGGATTAACTCCTTATTTCTCCAGTGTTTAGGGAGTGAAGCAATGCCTTACATCGTCAGCCAGGTCTTACCATTAAAAGCATACGTCAGCAAATTCGATTATTTATTACATCCTTCTCCTCCTCAGTTTGTTAATAGGTGAGAAGTGAAATGGAAAAGGTTTGATTTTTTTTTATTTTTTTATTTATTTTGAGTGATGGCATAAGAAATAGTGAAACGAATGGATGAATTCCAAAAACATGCCTGTTTATTTGATTAAAATATCCCAAAAGGTACAACCTTTAATACAAACAACACTTAGCAAAAAAGAAATTGCAACTGGAAATGATAAAGTCCCTTACCCCAGGGGTAGGCTTCCTTGTTGATCCAACCAATTTTGGGAGACTTCTTGATGTCCCATCCACTTGTAAAAATAAGGGGTGACTTTCAATCCATGGGACTCCTCCTTTGAAATTCGGTTGCAGGTCTTGTGCTTTTAGTGTCTGAATAGGGTCAAGTAATTTCAGCTTCACTAAGGCACCTCCACTTAAGTCATGAGACATTGGTGTAGGATCTAGTTCCCTTCCAAACTTCCTTTGTTGTATAGGCAAACTCCAAGGTTATTGCATTTGAGGCTCGCACTCCTCTGGCAGACATGGTGAAGGGCTACCTTCCTTCCTCAATGGTACTTGCCCCTCTTGAATTCCTCCTTAGCTTCTTGAGGTATCCTTTAAGTTCGCTCATGAGTATCGGGAAACCTCTTAGCTCTTGGTAGTTGGACAAGGGCGAAAGTGGAAAGGATATGCAAATGTATGTGTGTGTATGCAAATGCATGAAAATGCATGGGGTATGCAAAAAGATTTTATTTTTTTAAATATTTTCATGAAAATGATGAATGAATGTTTTAATTAAGTATTTTATTGGGTTATGGTAAGGTGAAAATGCAAGCATGACCCTAACTAGGTAGGTTCCCTACAATGGTTTAGATCTAAGTCTTATCTACCCAATCCCCTCACATGTAGGACATAAAGTTTGGACAGTATAACGACCATATACTGTACAGACTATACCCTTGTTTTACCATGAGAAGGAGCAAGCCTTCCTACGGTAATCCTTCGGGATAAGTCTCATCTGGGTAGGACCCTAGTAACAGCCCTTGAGGGTTGAATACGTAGGGTCTCCATGAGTTGGTAAGGGGTAGGCTAAATGTAAAGCCCACATATACATACATGCATCAAATCATATATTATACATGAAAAGTACGTTTGGTACTGAAATATACAATAAGTTCCTAGTAACACATTATACATATACATGCCCAAAAAGCCTAATATAAAAAACTACGGCGTCGTATATCTACAAGATGTTTCAAAATACAAAACACTAAGGACTAGATCACTAAGGATCTCAAAACTCCACAACGGAAGCAAAGCCATCAGATAAGTAAGGATAATCACACAAGTCTCTAAAATAAACCTAACCCGTGTCCAAGGGGAAAGGGGAAAGACCATGAGTACACACACACAAGTAACCATCACGGTGAGCCTGTAAACTCACACTAGTACCGAAGTACCTCCTGAGCCTGTAAACTCAAGGATTCACAAATCAATAACCATACCAAGGCATCCCCTATTCCCGTCCGCTTCTACGTCTAGAAGACGACCCGAGTCATGGATCCTTGTAGCTACTTGGCATACGAATTGGATTCAGGATCATCGGTCCGTACACCGTGATCCGTCACTTCTCACGGCCCGTACACCGTCACAAGTCTCTTTACCCGTAGGCTTCAATCGTACTCACTACAGGAATCAAACCTGCCAAGTAGTTGTGCATAACTTTTCAGAGGAGGTGCTTGAGTCTCATGAAACTACACCGCAAGGAACAATGGTTATGATTAAAAAGGCACACGCCTCGGCCTTTCATGCACAAGCGTTGCCACATATGGAAAATTCACACTTCCGACACAGTTATGGTAATAATCCTCACTCTGCCTATTCCATATTTTAATATGCATACATTGTCAACAACAATTACACACCATTAACATATAAAAGTCGACAAAATGACGCTATTTCAGAAATCTCAACTTAATTAAATCGGCCGACAATCTTAAAACCATTGTAATAAGAAAGTACATTTTATTATCTTTCCAACGATACCAAAAATGTTCCAATCCGAGTTACGTACAAAAAGTTACGGCATTGGAAACAACCGATCGGAAAAATAATCACAACAGCAGAATTTCTGCAATTCTCCTGGCCATACGCGTATTGGTACATCCCATACGCGTATTGCCCAAAATTCTCGCCCAGCCATACGCGTATTGCCAAAGGCCATACGCATATGGGCAGAGACAGTTTTCCCTTGAAATTCCTTTTAAAAATTGCCATACGCGTAACGCCCTTGCCGTACGCGTATTGACATGCCCCATACGCGTATTTCCCCATGCCATACGCGTATGGGCAGAGGAAAAATGCAGAAAAACCAGCAGAATTTTTCTGCTACGGGTTTTTCCAAATCCAACCCCAAAACTCCATTTTGATCAATCACACAGCATTAAAACCTGTTATAACACAACAACCAGTATACCATACAACCACACATTGAATTTTAGCAGTTAGATTCATAATTTCATACCAAATTATTCAATTTTCACAAATTCCAATCTAACTCTAAACTCAAAATAACTCTACTCTAAAGAGTCTAACTAGAACCCACCTGGACAACAAGATGAGGAGGTTGATACTGAGATGAAAAGATGAAGAATGGAGTGCTTGATGATGATCTTGAGCTTTTGAGAAATTTTCTTCTCCTTTTTCCGTTCCTTTTCCTTTCCTTCTCTTTTCCTTCTCTTTTCCTTTCCTTCTAACTTTTGTATTTGTTTCCAAATGAGAAAAGAGACATAGTAAAGAAATTAATTTCCATCAATTAGCAATACTACTAAATGTCCAAATTAGCTCAAATGCACCAAAATAATAAAAACTCAACGTTAAATACTATTAATTTAATCAACTATGAGTTCGTCAGTTTACTCTAATTATTTTATCAAATAATTGCTCAGAGTACTCCGGAACCCAGTTGATCATAATAATATTAACCAGAGCGTTTATAAATTTACGGGGTATTACATCCTCCCCCCTTTAAATAGAAATTCATCCTCGAATTTAAAATATTACCAGAACAGAAGTGGATAAGAATCTCGCATTTCCGATTCTAGTTCCTAAGTAGCATCACCCGGATGCGTCATATCCCATTGCACCTTAACAAGTGGAATATCTTTGTTCCTTAACACTTTTGTTTCTCTTCCCACAATACAACTCGGTTGTGGTTCAAAAGTCAAATCCGCTTCAATTTCCACTGATTCTGGTAAAATTGGCTGAAGAGGATCAGGAATAAACTTACGGAGCTGAGATACGTGAAAAACATCATGCATCTCAGATAGAGAGGGTGGTAAGGCTAATCTATAAGCAACTTCCCCAATTCTTTCTAAAATATGATACGGTCCCACGTATCTCAGACTTAATTTGCGTGACTTAAACGGTCCTTTCAATCTCAATCTCGGAGTAACTTTCAGAAATACATGATTACCTTCCTCAAATTCCAAAGGTCTCCTACGATTGTCCGCATAACTCTTTTGACGATCTTGTGCTTGTTTAACTTTCTCACGGATCATTCGAATCTTTTCCGTTGTCTCTTGAATAATCTCGGTTCCCAAAATTCTATCTTCGCCAATTTCAACCCAACAAAAAGGTGTTCTACACTTCCTCCCATACAATGCTTCATAAGGAGCCATACCGATGCTTGCATGGTAACTATTGTTATAGGAAAACTCAATTAACGATAAAAGTTCTTTCCAATTTCCTCTACTCTCTAGCACACAAGCTCTTAACATATCCTCCATCATTTGTATTGTTCGCTCAGTCTGACCATCCGTCTGAGGATGATTCGACGTGCTCAAACGCAAATTCGTACCCATAGCTTGTTGGAACACCTTCCAAAACCTCGAAGTAAACTTCAGATCTCTATCGGACACAATACTAGAAGGAATACCATGCAATCTCACAATCTCAGCAATAAACAACCTTGCAAGATGACTTGCCTTATAAGTAGTCTTCACGGCTAAGAAATGCGCAGATTTCGTTAGTCGATCCACAATTACCCAAATAGAATCATAACCACCTTGTGTACGGGGTAAACCCACTGCAAAATCCATAGAAATACTATCCCACTTCCAAACTGGAATATCCAAAGGTTGCAACAGACCGCCCGGTCTTTGGTGTTCAATCTTCACCTGTTGGCACACTGCGCACTCTGACACATATTCCGCTATATCCTTTTTCATCCCAGACCACCAATAATCCCTCTTTAAATCCTGATACATCTTCGAAGAACTAGGATGTATCGTAAAAGTACCTTTATGAGCTTCATCTAAAATCTTTCTTTTCAATGCCTCTTCCTTCGGAACACAAATCTGTTGATTAAACAAAACAATCCCATCTGTTGCTCGTGTAAAGCCCAGTTGAAGTAACAACTCTTGTAACTCCTCTTCTAACATTTGTTCTTGTTGAATCTCAACTCTTAAAGTAGAATTGACATTCAAATTTCCCATAATTACACCATTCGGAGTCCACACAAATTGGAGATTAAGATCTCTAAACTTTTCCAACAACGAATACTCCAAAATCATCAATTCTGCACTATGAACCATTTTCCGACTTAAAGCATCCGCTACTTTATTCGCCTTTCCTGGATGATACTTCAATTCTAAGTCATAATCCTTTAAGTACTCCATCCACCTTCTTTGTCGCATATTCAACTCCTTTTGGTCAAACAAATACTTCAAACTTTTGTGGTCACTGAACATTTCAAAACGTACACTATACAAATAATGACGCCACACCTTCAGTGCAAACACCACGGCAGCTAATTCTAAATCATGAGTTGGATAATTCTTCTCATGAACTTTTAACTGTCGAGAAGCATAAGCTACTACTTGACCGCCTTGCATCAGAACACCTCCTAATCCCCTCTTAGAAGCATCACAGAATACTTCGTAAGAGTTGTTAGGATCAGGAATAATTAATACCGAAGCACTCGTCAAACTTTCCTTCAATTTCATAAAACTTTGTTCACAACCCAAATCCCACTCAAAAGCAAAATCCTTCCGAGTAAGTTTCGTCATTGGTAAGGCCAATTGAGAAAAACCCTTAATGAACCTTCTATAGTAACCTACCAATCCCAAGAAACTTCTAACCTCTGAAACATTTCTCGGTCTCTCCCAATTAATCACTGCTTCTACCTTCGATGGATCCACTGCCACACCACCTTGAGATATAACATGTCCAAGAAAATTTACTTCCGATATCCAAAACTCACACTTACTCAACTTAGCAAACACTTGCTTCTCTTGCAATACCGATAAGACAATTCTCAGATGTTCTCCGTGCTCTTGTGGAGTACGAGAATAAATAAGAATGTCATCAATAAAGATTACCACAAATTGGTCCAAGTAAGCCTGAAATATACGGTTCATGTAATCCATAAAAACAGCTGGAGCATTAGTCACACCGAAAGGTATCACTAGGAATTCGTAATGACCGTAACGTGTTCTAAATACAGTTTTTGGCACATCGGAACTCTTCACTCGGATCTGATGATAACCCGACCATAAATCAATCTTCGAGCACACACAAGCTCCTTTCAATTGATCTAACAAGTCGTCTATCCTGGGTAAGGGGTACTTGTTCTTAATGGTCACTTTATTCAACTTACGATAATCAATGCACAAACGCATTCCCCCATCTTTCTTCTTTACCAACAACACTGGGGCTCCCCAAGGTGAAACACTAGGTCTAACAAAGTGCTTAGACATCAAGTCTTCCAATTGGTCCTTTAATTCTCTTAATTCCAACGGTGCCATCCGATAAGGAGAAACGGATATAGGAGCCGTTCCCGGTACCAGGTCAATAGAGAACTCAACTTCTCTCTCCGGAGGAAGAGAAGTAACATCCTCAGGAAACACTTCAGGAAACTCACACACTATTGGAATACTCAGAACTTGCTGTTCACTACTCCCTTCCTTAGTAAGAACCAATAAAACAGATTTCTCCTTCTCAAACAAGAAATTTACCATTCCCACCGTACCTTCTAAAATCGTTGATAACACATCTTTCGGAGTAGCCTCAGCAGATGGAATAATGATTAACTTCTCCTCACAACCGATAAAAACTGAATTAGCTGAAAGCCAATCCATTCCCAGAACAACAACCACTTTCTTGAGCGGCAAACAAATAAGATCAATTTGGAAGACTCTTTCGTTCACCGACAACACACAATTTTCACACATCAGTGGTGTTTCAACAATTTCATCCATGGCAGTAGTAATCACCATAGGAGGAAACAAAGGAATAGTTCGCAACCCAAGTCGCTTCACACATCGCAAAGACACAAAAAAATGCGTTGCCCCACAATCAAATAAAACAAAACAAGCATGTCCATTTACGAAACACGTACCCGCAATCAAGGAGTTGTCATTCTTTGCTTTCCTCGCATCCAAGGTATACACTCGGCCAGTAGTCTTCCCTTGTGTCTGATTCCTACCCTGAGGACAATCTCTCGATACATGACCCATCTTGTTACACTGATAACACTGTATTCCCTCCGAATTGCACCTACCATAATGATTCCTTCCACAAGTACGACATACCGGAGGCACACTAGTTCTAGAACTCTGTACTTGCTTCCCTTTGGAAGATTGTTGCCTTTGCCTAAACTGTTGATTCGACCTTCCACGGTCACTTTGAGTTGCCCTGTTCAAATCCACCTCCCTTTGTACCTTTTTCAAACTATTCTACACCACATAACATTGTCTTAACATTTCAGCATAAGTAGCAAATTCCCGTTGAGACACGCTATGTGAAATTTCAACCCTTAAACCAAACAGAAACTGATCAATCTTCCACCTCTCATCAGGAGCATACATGGCCTGTCTAGAATAGTCAGCCATGATCTCAAATTTTTCCGCATAGGAAGCCACTGATAAATTGCCCTGTCTCAACTGTTGGAACTCAAACTCCTTCTGAGACCTTAAAGAACTCGGAAAATATTTCTCCATAAAAATTACCTTAAACTGCTCCCACACTTTTGGTACCTCTTGGATTGTCATTAAGGCTGAAGCGCTCTCCCACCACCTCATGGCAGGACCCTTTAGCAAGTGAGAAGCAAAGACCACTTTATTTTCCTCACTGCACTGAACTATCAAGAAAATCCGTTCCATACCTGATATCCATTCATACGCCTTCACCGGATCTAGCCCTCCCTGAAACTCCGGAGGATTCATACGAATGAATTCCCAATAGGTTCCCCCTGTAACTTCAGGAACAACCACTGGAGGATGCAGACCATCAGCCATTTGTGTACCATTCCTTGCATGAACTGATTTTACTGCTGCTGCATCTGTTGCATAAATTGATACAAAGGGGCGTTCCCTTCAGCACCCTGTGGAACCGTCCCAGCCGGAGTAGTCCTCGGAGTCCTTGGTCTTCCACGGTTATTTCTACGTCCGTCGGCCATGTTCCTGAATGTCATACAAATAGGATTAAGTTGATCAAGCTCAATACCAAAAATATAACACGTAAGACCAAAGGCGACACCACGTATCTGAAACAGAAAGAATTACTTATTCTATTTCATGGCTAGGCCGAGGATACGACCTGCTCTGATACCAACTGTAAAGCCCACATATACATACATGCATTAAATCATATATTATACATGAAAAGTACGTTTGGTACTGAAATATACAATAAGTTCCTAGTAACACATTATACATATACATGCCCAAAAAGCCTAATATAAAAAACTACGGCATCGTATATCTACAAGATGTTTCAAAAGACAAAACACTAAGGACTAGATCACTAAGGATCTCAAAACTCCACAACGGAAGCAAAGCCATCAGATAAGTAAGGATAATCACACGGCCTTATCCTTACCCTTCGCAGAACCTGCAGTACCTATGATGTAAACAACAACAGTGGGGTGAGATACATCAAATCTCAGCGAGTTCCCTATCTTAAAGTCCTCTCGGCTCTACAAGGTTCTAAAATAAACCTAACTCATGTCCAAGGGGAAAGGGGAAAGACCATGAGTACACACACACAAGTAACCATCACGGTGAGCCTGTAAAGTCACACTAGTACCGAAGTACCTCCTGAGCCTGTAAACTCAAGGATTCACAAATCAATAACCATACCAAGGCATCCCCTATTCCCGTCCGCTTCTAGGTCTAGAAGACAACCCGAGTCATGGATCCTTATAGCTACTTGGCATACGAATTGGATTCGGGATCATCGGTCCGTACACCGTGATCCGTCACTTCTCACGGCCCGTACACCGTCACAAGTCTCTTTACCCGTAGGCTCCAATCGTACTCACTACGGGAATCAAACCTGCCAAGTAGTTGTGCATAACGTTTCAGAGGAGGTGCTCGAGTCTCATGAAACTACACCGCAAGGAATAATGGTTATGATTAAAAAGGCACACGCCTCGGCCTTTCATGCACGAGCGTTGGCACATATGGAAAATTCACACTTCCGACATAGTTATGGTAATAATCCTCACTCTGCCTATTCCATATTTTAATATGCATACATTGTCAACAACAATTACACACCATTAAGATATAAAAGTCGACAAAACGACGTTATTTCAGAAATCTCGACTTAATTAAATCGGCCGACAATCTTAAAACCATTGTAATAAGAAAGTACATTTTATTATCTTTCCAACGATACCAAAAATGTTCCAATCCGAGTTACGTACAAAAAGTTACGGCATTGGAAACAACCGATCGGAAAAATAATCACAACAGCAGAATTTCTGCAATTCTCCTAGCCATACGCGTATTGGCACATCCCATACGCGTATTGCCCAAAATTCTCGCCCAGCCATACGTGTATTGCCCAAGGCCATACGCGTATGGGCAGAGACAGTTTTCCCTTGAAATTCCTTTTAAAAATTGCCATACGCGTAATGCCATTGCCGTACGCGTATTGACATGCCCCATACGCGTATTGCCCCATGCCATACGTGTATGGGCAGAGGAAAAATGCAGAAAAACCAGCAGAATTTTTCTGCTACGGGTTTTTCCAAATCCAACCCCAAAACTCCATTTTGATCAATCACACAGCATTAAAACCTGTTATAACACAACAACCAGTATACTATACAACCACACATTGAATTTTAGCAGTTAGATTCATAATTTCATACCAAATTATTCAATTTTCACAAATTCCAATCTAACTCTAAACCCAAAATAACTCTACTCTAAAGAGTCTAACTAGAACCCACCTGGACAACAAGATGAGGAGGTTGATAGTGAGATGAAAAGATAAAGAATGGAGTGCTTGATGATGATCTTGAGCTTTTGAGAAATTTTCTTCTCCTTTTTCCTTTCCTTTTCCTTTCCTTCTCTTTTCCTTTCCTTCTAACTTTTGTATTTGTTTCCAAATGAGAAAAGAGACATAGTAAAGAAATTAATTTCCATCAATTAGCAATACTACTAAATGTCCAAATTAGCTCAAATGCACCAAAATAATAAAAACTCAACGTTAAATACTATTAATTTAATCAACTCTGAGTTCGTCAGTTTACTCTAATTATTTTATCAAATAATTGCTCAGAGTACTCCGGAACCCAGTTGATCATAATAATATTAACCAGAGCGTTTATAAATTTATGGGGTATTACACTAAAAGTTCTCAGAGTCTCAGACCACACCCAAATCATCCTCTACGTTAGGGGCTAGCCCTTTCATGAGGACACCTTTGGAAGGATCTATTCTGAGTGTGGCATCAATGAATTGATGGGCATGTCACATTCCCCCCAAAAACATTTTCGTTCCACGTCCTTATCTAGGGTTATACTCCAAGCTTGGGCTTTAGCTTCACACATCATTTTCCCCAATCTAATGCATGATAATAACAAATATAATAAATAAGAACAAAATAAAACATAAAATAAATCATAATAAAAAAATATAAATTAAAAACAATAAACACCCAAAACAAACAAGGACCCTAAAGCTTAAGGTTAGGAGGGACTCTCTTTAGGGAGGAATCCCCAGTAGAGTCTCCAGCTGTTGCGGCCGGCAAAAATTATCGAGTCGCCATCATATTTTTTAGAGGAAAATAAATGATAAACCTAAGATCCTAATCCTAAGGGTAGAGATTCCTAATGTTCGGGAGTCGGTTAAGTGAGGGGAAGGTGTTAGGCACCCCTCACTTCCATTGTACTAAATGCGATCCTCCTTATATTTTAGGGTATACTTGTTTGTTTGTCTAAATGATTTATTTACAAAAGAAACTTAAGTTTTTTATTAATTATACTCGCTAGGGTGTACAACCCTATACCTACGTACCTTCAATATGAAGGATCAGAGTAACCGTAGTTCACCTCCCCTATTCCTACTCCCTAATCCTATTCCCATTCCTAATCCTAAACCCATTCCTAATCCTAAACCCAATCCACTATTTATACTCTTGGATAAAGAGTTTTATCCCTTGATCTATTATTTATACTCCTAGATAAGGATTTTTATCCCTTAATCTATTATTTATACTCCTAGATAAGGAGTTTTATCCCTTATCCATTATTTATACTCTCGGATGGAGAGTTCTATCCCTTATCCATTATTTATACTCTCGGATGGAGAGTTCTATCCCTTATCCATTATTTATACTCTCGGATGGAGAGTTCTATCCCTTATCCATTATTTATACTCTTGGACGGAGAGTTCTATCCCTAATCCATTTATTTATACTCTCGGATATCAAGAGTTCTATCCCTAATCCATTTATTTATACTCTCGGATATCAAGTGTTCTATCCCTAATCCATTTATTTATACTCTCGGATATCAAGAGTTTTATCCCTAATCCATTTATTTATACTCTCGGATATCAAGAGTTCTATCCCTAATCTATTTATTTATACTCTCGGATATCAAGAGTTCTATCTCTTATCCATTATTTATACTCTCGGATGGAGAGTTTTATCCCATGTCCTTAACCCCTTGCCCTATATTTATACTCTTGGAGCTTAAGAGTCTAATTCCAAAATTCCTAATCCCTTGCCCTATATTTATACTCTTGGAGCTTAAGAGTTTTATCCCTAAAAATTTATCTCATAAATTATCCATTGACTATCCCTAATATTTATCCCTAATACTTATCCCTTATAATTATTCCATAGAATTATCTCCAAATTATTTTTTATAAACCCATATATTTTATCCCGTAATATTTCAAATTTTATCCATAATTATTCCATAAATTAATCCTAATTTCTCAAATTAATATCTCATAATTATCCCTATATTTTGTATTCCTTATATAAAAAATTAATCCATAATTTCAACATGCTTGTTTCTTCTAAAATTAATCCATAGCATTAGTTTAAATCCCTAGTTTTGGTATTTAACCCCATGATAATCATAATTATTCATATAATTACCTAACTATTAATTATCCTAATATACTATTAACTAATTGTATGTATATATATTTTCTTAATAATAATAATAATAGACACCCAAAAAAACAAATTAAAAATATATATAAAAAAACAGTAACGTGGAATTAGCCCCCTCCCCCATATTTTCCTAAGAAAGTTATGCTAAACAATGAAGAACAAGTCATGCTTTGATTTTCCTAAAATTGACATTTAACCAAAACCAATGGAAACGGGACAAGTGCCACTCTAATTAAAAATAAATAAAACAAAAAACTACATCCCAAAAATCAGATCAACAATTGTATCTCTCCTTTTTAGTTCAATCGGAATCCCTCTTTCAATTTCTTTATTCAAAATAAATTAAGTAAAAAAAAATCCAGGGGATTGCAAACTTAGTGTACTAGTAATGGACTTAGGCAATGTTGAAGTGCTTATAACATCTAGCAATTGACCCAACTACAAATAATTTTAAAGTACAATATCCACACTCATTAAAAAAATAAGTAATATGAGATCTAAAAAAAAAGAAACAAATAATAAGAAAAATAATTAGAAATAAACAAGGAAAAACAAATTTTGAATTCTAATTTAGAAGGAAAAAGTTTTTTTTTAGTAAGCGAGAATTGAATTAAAAGACTATTAGGGATATTCTAACCCGATTACAAAAAAGGCCGATACAACGGATATTACAAACCAAATGGAACTAAGCAAGATAGTGTAAAGGATTTTTACAAAAATCATAGAAGTTGCATTTGAAATTTGTAATTTTACCAATAAAGGACCATCTCCAACTAAGCAGTTTAATATTCCAAACCAAGTCGAGAGCACATGTATTTTCGCCTTTAAATTGAACTTCATTCCGTAAGATCCATAAATTCCAACAAGTTGCGATCCAATTCATACCTTCCCTCCCAACAACAACTTTCTTCTTTTTGAAGAAAGTCATCCATTCATTAAAATCAACGTGAACATCAACAACAGTTCTCCTATTCTCAAAACCAATCAATCTAACCACATTAGTCCAAACATGACTAGAAAAATCACAATTGAAGAACAGATGCTGTAAATTTTCCGGGTTTCCTTCACAAAAATAACAATAAGATTGATTGAAAGTGATAATACCTCTCTGCACAAGAAGATTCTTCGTCGGTAATCTATTCAAGAGCAACCTCCAACCGAAAGCCTTAACCCGAAACGGGATCTTACTATGCCACATCTTCCCAAAAGCATGCTGATCCTCGACATTCTGCTGCTGGAAAAAACCATCACACAGTAGATTATAGTCAGCTTTAACCGTGTAAAAGTCGCTAGTGTCGGATTTCCATTTGACTGTGTCGTTCCTGTCCCGAGCTGGAATACAATGTTGCAGTATACGTGACAAATCCTCCAATCTATCCCTCACTGCAGACACGGAAGCAGGCTGAATTCCGAGGTCCCCCCACTGCCAGCCTTCCTCTTTCCAAGTACCCATTGTGCTAACCTTAGAATGCTTTGCACTGCTGATACGGTATAAGTCGGGAAAAGCCTCACGTAGCCTTACACCATCCGCCCAATAACCATCCCAAAACGAGAAGAAGTCTCCATTTCCCAAACTGAAAAGACAATTATCCTTAAAAGGACTGCTAGAAAGCCTATTTTCCAGTCTGAATATGTCGATCCACCAATAAGATCCCTTGTTGTTACTACTACTAATATTCGACAGGTTTCCCGAAAAATCAGACAGCGCAGAATCTTCGTATTTAGAATGAAGCACCTTGATCCAAAAAGCATCCGAATTCTGAAGAAGATGCCATCTCCACTTAAGCAACAAAGCGATATTGAATTCTTCGATCAGTTTGAATCCTAGCCCTCCCAACTCGATCGGTAAACAGAGACTCTCCCAACACACCCAATGAACTCTTTTTTTCCCCTCTCCTTCTCCCCACAAGAAATTGTTTTGAATCTTAGTCAACTTCCTGCAAATCGAAATTGGAACCTTATAAAAAGACATCAAGAATACCGGTAAGCTGCTCCAAATAGATCTTAATAACGTAATTCTTCCTCCGAGGCTAAGGACCCTCCCTTTCCAACAAGAAAGACGAGATTCCATTTTGGACAGAAAGAAATTCCAAGAAGAGATTCTTCTAGGATTCAATCCTAATGGAATACCGAGAAAGTTGAACACGTTGTTATCGATTCTACACGACAGGAAATTCGAAGCCGCATCCAAGAAATGGGGGTTCAAGTTGAATCCAATGAGCTTACTTTTCAAAAAATTAACCCGGAGACCCGAAACGACTTCAAATCCTCTGAGAACCGACTTCAGAGCCCACAGGTGCTTCCAGCTACCATCCCCCACTAACAGCGTATCGTCTGCTAATTACAGAATGTCAACAACACAACCTTCCTTGATGTGAAAACCTATAAACTCGCCATTAGAAATGGACCCTCTGACTAAACCTGTTAAGCACTCCGCAATGATAACAAACAAGAAGGGAGAAAGAGGATCCCCCTGTCTAAGCCCCCTACTAGCCTTAAATTCCTTCGTCGGACTGTCGTTGACCAAAACCGATAAATAACTAGTAAATACCAAAGCTTCCATCCATCTTAACCATTTGTCTCCAAAACCCATTCTGCTTAACATATATTTGAGAAAACACCAACTCACTTTGTCATACGCCTTTTCGAAGTCGACCTTAAAAAGCATACAACTCTTCTTCTCCTTAACAGCACTATCCATAGTTTCATTGGCTACTAAAACTCCTTCCAGTAAACTCCTGCCTGGAACAAACGCAGATTGGCAACTAGAAATGATTGAACCAAGAACGATTTTAAGCCTAGAAGCGAGAAGTTTTAACAGAGCTTTATAAATGCTCCCGACGAGGCAAATAGGCCGGTAGTCGCTTAAACTCAAAGGACAATCTTTCTTAGGAATCAAGGTGAGAAAGGCAGAGTTGATGGCTTTCGAAAGTATAGCCTTCCCATGAAAATCCTTAAAGCACCTGATAATGTCCGGTTTCATAAAATGCCAACATTTTCTAAGAAAAAGAAAATTGTAACCATCAGGCACTGGGCTCTTCGAACCTCCGCAACTCCAGAAAGCATCCTTAATTTCCTGCTATGTGAATTCTGCTTCAAGCAAAGCATTCTCAGCCACAGATAATCTATTGAAAGAGATACCGTCAGGATAAGGGCGGCAAGAATCAGGTTCTGAGAAAGTCTCAGAAAAATAATTGAAGACTTCGTTCCTAACATCTGTCACTTCTTCTGCAACACCATTAGCAGTTTACAGATTACTAGTGAAGTTCCGACGCCTTCTATCTTTCAAAGAGGAATGAAAAAAACTGCTGTTAGAATCCCCCTCACTATCCCACCTCAATCTAGATTTTTGAAGGAGTAAATTCTCTTTACGTTTCAACTTCTGCCAAAAGTTAACAGTTGCTTCACTATGAATTCTAACTACGTCCTCCACCATATTGTCAATACGATCGCTTAAAATTAAGTTAGCTTTATTAATCGATCTAGAAGACTCTTCAATATCCATATCGATCCTACCAAAGACCTCAATGTTCCATTTACGAAGATCTTGTTTAAGCAGCATGAGTTTCTCTTTAAGGATGTAATCACTTCTGCCTTCCACCTTTATTTTCCTCCAAGAATTCTCGACAAACGGAAGGAAATTGTAATCCTCAAACCAACTATTGTTGACACGAAAAGGTTTGGGACCCCAATCAACTTTGTTCACCACCAACCAGATTGGGCAGTGGTCCGAAATATCCCTATCTCCGATGAATTTCCCGACAATGCCCCAAAAATTGATTAAAGGCGCCGAAATGAGGAAGCGGTCGATTCTACTCATCGCTCTCCCGTCTCCACCAATCCAACTGTATTTTTTACCACTGACAGGAACATCTATTAGATCCAAATCAGCGATAAAATCTGAAAATTCAGTCGCCTCCGAACTTCTGCTACCTGCTGTACTACCTTTCCTCTCAGCACAATTGGCAATGGAATTGAAATCTCCACCAACGCACCACTCTCCGTCATCATACTTTTCTCTAAGAACCAGAATCTCTTTTCATAATTCCCTTCTCAAGGACAACGGACAAGGCGAATAAATGTTCAACACGTAAATGAAAATACCTCTCCAGGCCAACTTAATACCAATATAACCTTCTCCCTTGAAATTGAATTATACTTCAAACAAGCCTTCCTTCCAAAGGGTAATGATCCCACCCGACTGGCCTTTGGATTTAGAGAAAGACCATCCTACCTGATCAAAGTTCCAAAGACTCTTCGCGACTTTATCATCAACATCGGTCATTTTAGATTCTTGTATGAGGAATATGTCAGACTTGCTTTTGGAAATAATCTTGCCAATTCTCTTTCTTTTCAGAATGTTACAGCACCCTCTGACGTTTAACGATCCAATAATCATTTCAACTTAGAGAGGTTCGCCTTCTTAGATTGATTCTTCTATAAATATCTTCTCTCCATTTCCTCAATCTTGCTTCTAAAGTCTCTATCTGACCCTTTCGAAACAATTCCCAAGTTAACAACATCGTTCCAAACCCTGTTACCTACGTTGGAGTCCAAGTTCTCCCAGAAACAGAAATTACAACGCAGCAGATCAGACTCAGAAATTGACTCACAGCATAAAACATCCCCTCCAGAAAAACTATTCACAGACTGAAACTCCTTAGAATTCACAGCAGGCGACAAAAGCAAAGGAGGAATATCACCAGCCTTTTGGGTCTGGGAAGGTCTGATACAAACAGGCCCAGAGTTTAATGAGCCCGAATCGGGCTGAACCACTTCCCTCAAGAGTTTCTTCTTGGACATTTTCCTCCTGGTGGAAATCGGCCCACTTAACTCGTAAATGCACCTAGCCTTTTTTTTAAACATTTCTAATTTTTTACTTCTGTTTCCTTTACCTTTGTCCATCTTGGAATTGACAAAAGAACACTTTACAAAAGTACCTGAGGTATGGGATGAAACGCCTGCTTCCTTGTGGGACACATCTCCCAAAGACCTAGTAGTGATAGCCTTCTTTGCTGCAGCAACAGCTTTATCGAAGCTTGTACTGTCAAGGTCGTGATCAGTCTTAGACTTAGGATTCAAATCACTATTCCTGCCACTCCCTTCACTCCTTTCATTGACCTTAGGATTATCAACTGATACCTTGGGCAAACTATTCTCCCATCTCTTGCCAGAAAAAGAATCAACGGAAGAAAGTTCAACAATCTCGTCTTCAAGAAAGCCAACATCAGAATCTCTCCAAATTTTCTCAGAATCAGTTGAAGAAGACCTAGACGACTGTTGAGTAACTTTATGATTTAACGTCAAATGCAAAGGGCCATAGGAGTCTTCAGAGAGCTTGATGGTAAAGCTGGCTTCATTGATAACCGCCTGAAAGACCTTTTCAATTGAACCCTTACAAGAAGTACGAATCATAACCATAGCGATATCCATGTTAGTGCCTTTCAAGGTGTTTTCATCAGCACAAACATAACAACCTACCAAGTTTGCAACCTTCTCGAAGAATTCCAAATTTCAGGCGTGGCATGGAATGCCATGAATTCTAACCCATGTCACCCTTTCAATATCCACATCAGTTTCCTTCCATCTCCTGATCTCAGAAAACCATTGGGACCACCAAGATTTACCTTCCTCGATTAAGTCGTTGATGGCTCCATCTTCTAATTCCTCCAACAAGCAGAGGTTAGCTCTAAGCGGAATAACCTTAACTGAGAAATATCCTTCCATTTCGAAACATGTTTGTATATTATACGACATACCCGAATTAATCACCATACCAACATAGGACTATTTGAATCTTGACAAATCTTCCTCCTTAGAATCGTATTTCAGAATGGCTTCAGCATTAAGTGATTCGTCAATGGAGTCAGCCTTAACTCCCTTCACTGCCTGGGCAAAAGATCTGTTATTGACGATGCCAAAGTGACCCTGCTTAAGCTTATGCTCAATGTTTGGTTGGACTTTCTGATAGTGCCTGACACCAACCCTTCCCCTTTCGTTCATGGCTCCCCCTTTCCATTCATGGTGCTGGTAACGTTTCTCTCAAAGCGAGGAAGATTGGCATGAATCTTTCTACCATCGATAATCACATTGTCAAGTTTAACCACCAGCAGCCTAAGATCTTCGAGCTCATTGAATCTTGCAAAACCAAACCTCTTACCCATCTTATTTCTCTTGGGAGGGATGACGACCTCGACAACATCCCCGATACAACCGAACAACTAAAAAACGTTAGATGCTTTAATCCTGTCTGGAATTTCAGAGAAATATATGGACGCAAAGCTTGAATTCCCTTCTTGTTGTAATCTAGAACTCACTGGAATGATATCCCACCTAGCTTTGATATGCCAGAAGCCCTTGTTGTAGGCCTTTTGCCACTCCATGAACATATCGATAAGGATAAAAGATGACCACACTAAGTTAGAGAGAAGGCTGAGCCTCTCTCTCTAGCATTTTCCTTCTCGCTCTAGCTTATTTTAGAAGGAAAAAGGTAACGTGAGTTTTAGGAGAATAGCAACAATAACACTTCTCTCTCTTTCTAAGCAGGTGCCGACACATGGCAATTCTTTTTTTTTTATAACTAAAATAAAGGAAAAATATTATACATTAACAATCAGAATAAAACCAAATCAAAATACCCTCTCCCTTTTCCCATTATCTCTCTATCTCTCAGCAACACAATTTCTCATAAAAAAATCTAATGAACATGGAGGATTACAAAAACCAGCATCCTAACAACCAACAACAACTGATTGCATAGTATCCAAGAAGAAAAACTAACCTGCAACGATGGCGAGGGCGGAAGAAGATGAGCGGCCAGCGACGGAAGTGTAGTGTTTCTGATTTGGCAAGAGGGAGGTCTTCGTGCGGACGTACGACTACAGTGTAGTCGGAATGGTTCCGACGACGGCAAAAAGGTCTACGGCGGGCGGTTTGCAAGGCGCAGCAGTCGACGTCGGCTTCACGGCGATGGTTCGATGAATGCGATTATGGATCTGAATTGAAAAGTCTCCTCTCTCATTCTTTTTCTTTATTCTGGATCTGGGTCTATTGTGAAACTTTTTCTATTTTGGATTTTCAGTATTAGTTCAATCATTGTTGTGTATGTCTCTCCACTTTGGTTTATTGTATAATGTTGTTGTTGAAGGTTGATGTTAAATTTAAAGTTATTTGAATGCAGGTTTCTTTTACAATGATGTTAGTTAATGTAAAGCTTGATTGTGCATGGTTATCGTGATTTTAGTGAAAGTGTGTGAATGATTGAGTAAAATTACACATTTGGTTTGTTCATGGCATGCATAGAATTCCATGTACTGAATGTCATTGCCATGAGACATCGTGTAACCATAGCACATGAGCAACTACCTGTTACAATCAATTTTACTCTAAGTCTTATGCAAAAATATTATTGATTTAATGTGCATGGTGTTGTAAGTGATTAGGATTTGTAAAAAAAAATACTAGATTAATGTATGAATCAAATTCAAACAGAGCCTAATGTGTAAACCCCATGATGTTATTTGTTAATCAATCTTAACTACATAATAATAACGATAAAGAATAAATTCTTTTTTTTTTAAA
Source organism: Lathyrus tuberosus (assembly GCA_022829125.1). Taxonomy (NCBI): domain Eukaryota; kingdom Viridiplantae; phylum Streptophyta; class Magnoliopsida; order Fabales; family Fabaceae; genus Lathyrus; species Lathyrus tuberosus. The sequence goes on from JALAZF010000055.1 coordinate 15,159,291, forward strand.
AGGAGAAGGAAACCATCAGACTGTTATCATCACATGGTTTTAAAAAATATTAAAGTAACTAATACCGTAAAACAATTTATTTGGAAACCCTTTTAAAAAATGTTTAGAACATAATAAAACCCGGTGTGGATGAGACTCTGTGTAAAACTCCCTCTGTAATTCGTGTCTGTCAGTCCGGAAAATTATGAGAAGAAAGGATTCTATTTAAAGGGAAAATTAGGATTAACTAAAAAGGAAGAAATCAATTAGATCAATAAAAATAATCAAAAGCCCAAAAATCAATTTTAATTGATTTTGATTTTGTGACTTTTTTGTATCCATCATATTGATTCTTTCTAAAATTAAAAACATTATCCAAAAAATAAAAGGAGCAAAATCCTTTCCAATGTTTTTTATTTTATGGTTTTTTGGATATTTTTATGAATAATATGGAAAAAAGTGAAAGAATACTATTTTAAAAAAATGCCTAAAAAGAAATACGAAAATAAATAATAAAAAATTGAAAAATGTGATTTTTTTTAGTTAAGAGAAAATAGGAATAAAGTTAAAAACATATAGAAGAGAAAAGAAATTAAAAAGTGGGAAAGGTGGGACTTGAACTCACGACCTTCCTCCCTCTTGTAACTCCCTATACTCCCCTTGCTACCAACTTTACCATTTTATTTATTCAAAATAAAACAACATTAGCGAGTATTTACTAAAAATTTTAATAATAATTCCATGATAATATTAATATTAATATTAACATTAATCCTCTAATAACCCCACTAAGACCCTAGTAATTTTGATTAAAAATTAATCTAATCCTAATTAATCCCTATATAACAATAATCTATCCCCATATAAATTTATCCTACTCAAATAATCCCATTAATATTTACCATTATAATCTTCTAAAAACATAGAAGGGTGGTCAAAATTTGGGGTACGACAGAGATAATACAATTTAGAATTATAAGTATAAGATAAGATATATAGTGAATAAAGAGGGAGAAAGAAGGAATTGAATTCAAAAAAATGAAAAGTGAGAGAGAAAAAAAAGTAGTGTTGAGAAGGATAACTAAGGTTGAAGTGATAGAAGATAAAAAGTTGGACACATTAGTGTCGCTCCCGGGATTTTCATCCAAGTACAAACGCGAAAGTGGCACCGAAACAGAGTCGCCAGCAATGTGTATTTATCCCAAGAGAGGGAAAGGAAACACCGCATAAACCTGAAAGAAAGGATAGAGCATGGTCTTGCGATCAAGAGAAAGGGTAAGGGAGTCGGTTACGCGAGAGGAAGGTATTAGCACCCCTCGCGTCCATCATACCCAATGGGATCCACGCTTGCTACTTCAATCAAAGGGTGTAAGGAAAGATACTGGAAACGGAACTGAAAGAAAGAAAGGAGAAAGAAAGAGAAACAAATGTAGGGAAAATAAAAGAAGTGCTCGCATGGGCCCTACCCCACTGCCTACGTATCTCATCGGGAACATGAGAATTAGAGCGACGTAGTTCCCCTCACCTAAGGGAAAGTTGTTTGTGTTTTTTAGTGGAGTACGTCAACGTTCGCGTCCTAGTAGTTCGGTGTTGCGGCTCGCTGTAGGGAGACTTAGGCGTTACCTGTGTGCGGTAGAACGGAAATGACGCATCCTTAAGGAATGAGTGAATGAGATGAGGAAAGAATTCCCGAAGGAAAAATGTTATTGTTTGTTTTTGTCTTTTAAGAGTTTTTTTTATTTGTTTGCATATGATAGTGTATCCAAATCTTAGCCATTGGAATGTGTACATTCTCACATTCCAAGATGGAATGAGTAAGAAAGCACACTAAGGGTGAAGAAGACCCCCACACTTAGTTCCAATTATTAAGGTTCAAACACACTAGCATACTTGTGTTTATTAAGTGTTTTTGTTGGTTATGAAATGAAGAAGTGTTTTTATTTATTTATACCTTCAACAAGTATTGCATTTAAGTCCCTCATACAAGATCAAATGTTTAACACATTGACCCAAGATGGGTTATATGCTACACATTCTAAGATTATAAAAGAAGACCCCTTATAATCTTTTCTTTATATGAAAGGCCTAAATGCAATAAATGCCTACCTTTATTAGATATTTTGAATTTTCTTTGAAATGAGAAGATGAAAGACTCAAGAGAGGAGAGAAAGGTAAAATCTATGTGAACTAAGACTCAATCCTAATTGATTAGTTAAGGGAGTGATCCTAAGGGTTTGTGAGGTTTCAAAACCTAAAATCTAAAGAAGGAATGAGCTAAACAATTCACTTCTAAAGTAGAAGATGAATTGTAACTCAAAAGGGAAAGTAATGAGTTAATCAAAGTAAGCACATAAGTGCTTAACAAAACACAAGATTTGAATTGTAAAAGAGATGAAAGGAGAAAAGTTTGAATGTGGATCTCTTATCCACACTCAATTCCAACTTACCAAAGCCCCTACATGGTTAGTGAACATGTATAAGAAATACAAGAAGTAAAAGAACATTTAATGCACCATAAAACTCAAAGAATTAGATGTAAAATCAAATCCTAATACCACAACCGGAATGTACATCATATGGAAAACAAATGATTATCATCATGCAAGTCCAAGTGGATAAGCGACAAACATCATCCATGGCATTAGAACATGTTACCATAGGAAGATGAAAGATGAAAAGAAATGGAAGAGACATGCATAAATGGAATATGTAATCCAAGGATCAGAATTGAAACTAAATGCAAAAAAGTTTCACAAACATCTCACAAGTATTCATGAAACAACTATCAAGACATTCAAGAAGTAATAGGAAAAGGAGAATTGAAATGGAAGTTCAAAAGAAAACACAAGTACTTCATACTAATGATACACAAAGTTCAAATGAAAGTGAACATGCAATGATGCCACATAATATGTACCAATGACCTATAATGTCAAATGAATAGTTCACAAAATAGGCAAATGATCATGCAAGTATGCACAAAAGCAATCATGTAAACATGCACAAAGATTAAAATGATATGACATGTTATTATGCTTTGCATGTAATGTTTTTAAACAAAAATCAAATGGACTTATGAAAATTATACAAGCATGGTTTTGAGATACATAAATCATAAGTGAATCATACATCAAAGTAGCATGTAAAAATTCAAGCAAAATGCCTTCATTCAATGCACTTAGGTCAAATTGGATGCTCATGCAAAGTATTACAAAAATGAACACCAAGACATGTCATGAAATGTCCTAAAAAATCAAATAAAAATCACATGACATACTTCAAGGCATTAGTGAATAAATTAAAAAATAAGCAAAGCAAAACCATTTTTGACGATTAAGAACAAAAATGCACAAATTCAGGTATCATCAATGGAATGCACACAAATAAAAAAATCAAAGAAAATATGCAACAGGGGCAAAAATGTCATAAAAATCAGAAAATAAAATCATCAAAAATTTTATAAATGTCTTAATGATGTTCATGAATTTTTTTATGGAATTTTATGATGCTATTTGGTATTTTTAAAAATTAAAACTCAAACGCACATAAAATGAAGAAAATAAAACAAGAAAAAAAATAAGATAGGGGTGTATACATAGCAATCCATCAGTTCAAAAATGATTTGGGCTTTGAAAACGTGGTGTGAATAGCAATAATCTCAAGTCCATTAAGCGCGCAGACCACACCAACAATGGTGCACTATCAGTCAAACAAAGTCAAAACAACACATGCCATTGGATCAAGTCCAGTCAATAGGTCAGTCAAAGTACACCAAATCAACGCACACACATGAAGGACTACACTCACTAACATGCACCACACCACATATGGATTAAAATGAAATCAACAATTAACACGTGAGGTGCACGCTTCCTTTTATGCGCTGGCACCACTGCAGCCACACGACCAAGAACATCCAACGACCGTGTTTAAATCTGAGCGAAACCCTAGCCATCAAAGCTACCCGCCGGAGAGGGACCTCCGGTCACCTTCTCCGGCCAACAACCACCGTCTGCAACCTCCATTTTCCTTGAATCTCACAAATAATATACCAAAATGAAGAGGAAGTAACACACATCATGATTCTACCAATGAAATCATCAAGCCATTCACATACAGCAAGAAACAAGCATGAACATGTTGCCCTAAGTCTTTGGATCTAAGCTTCTAAGATGCTCTATCAACTAGCCAGATATTAAAGGCTTCTATTAAGCTCAAATCAGCAAGAAACAATTGACAATGAATAGAAATCGTGCAATCAATGTTCGAGAGATCAAACCTGAAACTGCTGAGACTTTGAGCAAACAAGAATACCAGAGGAATGAGCTTCTTCCTTAAGCTTCACTTGGCCAAATAAAGGCTTTGATGAAGTACTTGCTGATGATTCAATGGAGAAGAAATGAGATCCAAGCTTCAAAACCAGTTGCTATGGTGAGAAATTGAGAGAGAAGAAGATTGATTCTGAGTTGAATATGGAAGATGAATGTTGAAATGGAAGAAGGATGAGAGAATCAGAGAGAGAGTGGCGAGAGTTTTTGAGATGTAAAAAAAAATGAAGTTAGAAACTGAAGTTAGAGGGTGAGGTTTTGTTTTATAGTGTGAGCTAACCATGGTTTAGTGAGTTGATTAGAGTGAGTCAAGGTGGTTAAGCTGAGTCATCACTAACTAACTGAGTCAAGTTAGTTAGGGAGAGCAAGGATATGGTGCAGCTGGCTTATGGTGAGCTATGGTGGAGGTAAAGAGAAACGAATGGCAAAGGCTGTTGCATTAGAAACTTGCTCAGCAAGTTTTTTCTTTTTATTTCCATGCAAAGCACGTGCTAGTGTATGAGATTTATGTCATGTGTGTTTGGTTTAATGTGGAAAGCTGAGGTTATGAAGTGTTTGTGGTGTGTGTGAACCAAATCGTGTATCAAGCTGTTAATGCATCAGTGCCAACATAGGGTGGTTTGCAAATGTTTTTCTCCCTACTCAATGAATGGTTTGGTGAGCTTTTGGATTCATTTGAAGGAGGGGATGTAATACTACAATTTTGGTTTGAAATTTGGGTTGAAATGAGGCTAGGAAAAGGTTGAAAAATGACCTAAAACACACAAGTTTGGAAACTGGTTAGGGGCGAGGAAATGAGGTTGACTGGCAATGCATCTTGGCATGAAATTTCAGCAAAATCACCCTAACTTGAGACCATTATATCTACTTCATAGCTTGATCAAATCAAATTTTGCCCAACATGAAACTTGAAGAGGACATTGCAAGGAACATTTTTGATGTTGACAAGTTTTGCAAATGAAGCCTTTAACCATGAGAAAAAATAGGTGAACATTTGGCCCACCAACTGTTTGTAAAAAGGACATGCGCGTGACCTGAAAATTCTTGGTCATGACCTAGTTTTGAACCTACTTTGCCCAAACTTTGGTCAATCATATCTCACTCAATTTTTATCCAATGAAGATGTTCTACACATGGATTTGAAGCTTGAAACAAGATCTTTTGTTGTGGCCGAGTGTAATTTTCATTTGAGGTCTTGATTTTAAATGGCCTTGGTTCAAACTCTGATGCAAAATGGTCCAAAATTACTATTTTTGGAAACCCTACTTCTTCCAAAAATGGCAACTTTCCACATCTTGATTTTTTTATGATTCCTTTGGAGTTTCTTGATCAAATTTTGTACATTGGACACATATAACATGAATTTCATGATTTTGGGCTCAGAAAGTCAAGAGTTGACTTTTTCCACTGATTATTTGACTTAGCCCCAATTTTCCTGATTTTTTATCTTTCTTCCAATTGAACCACTTCTAAAACCAATTGAGAGGCAATTTTCCACACTCATACACTTGAGGACATGTAGAATACCATGACATCAAGTTTTGTCCAAAAAATCAGAGATGCTCTGATTTAATTGGAAACCCTAATTTTTGTACCCTCCTCCTAGGAGAAAAATGTGCAGCCTTCAATTTCAAATTCCTCAGAGTATGTTGTGTATCCTCTTAAAGGATGATGAGATATGCCACTTGAGGATGATTTTGAACCAATGACCTATCTCCTTTGAGGGTTTTTCCTTCATTTTTGACCTTTTGCATAGTAAAAGATGTAGTGCTCCAATCTCTTATTGAATCTCACCTTCTTGAGGTTTTGGATGATCAATTGAGATAGTATGAGACATGTAAGACCTCTTGGCTTGCCTTGAGTGAACTTGTTTGACCTTTTGTACTTTGAATGATCCCTTGATTGTCCACCTTTTACCTGATCACATGCCTTGATGGTAAGAAGGATGCTATGCTTCATTTTTCTATGTGAAATATGCAATGCAATACTAATGAGATGAATATGATATGATATATGATAATGCTATGCTAGGATGCCAGAAAAGGGAGAGCAAATTTTGGGGTATTACAGCTGCCCCTATTCAAACACTGTAGACCTGAATGCCTGAAAGCGATTGCTTTCAGACTTTCAAGGTATATAGCGATTGAATACCAAGTATAACAAAAAATTTGCTCTGGATGATGAAGAACAAAAGGGATATAAACCCAACACGACTGCTGGATTAAATCTTCAATGAAACGTTGTCGGAGAGATCTGTCTTTTGAACGACGCCAGATGACTACTGGCTTGCCATACTGTCGATGGACTTTCAACAATGCCTTTTTGAACGACGCCAGATGACTACTGGCTTGCCATACCGTCGATGGACTTTCGACAATGTCTTTTTGAACGACGCCAGACGACTACTGGCTTGCCATACTGTCGATGGACTTTAGCTGCTCTGCCAATCTGTCGTTGGACTTTCTGCCAAACTGTCGTTGGACTTTCACCAATTTGTGCTGGATTTCCGCCAATCTGTCGTTGGACTTCTGCCAAACCGTCGTTGGACTTTCACCAATTTGTGCTGGATTTCTGCCAATCTGTCGTTGGACTTCAAGGATTACCAAACCGGCGTGGGAATCTCAAACTTGCCATCTTCAGATGGACTTCTTGCAGCTTTGCCAAACTGTCGTTGGACTTTTAGTTCTTACCAAACTGTCGTTGGAAGCTTTGCCAAACTGTCGTTGGACTTCGGTGCTTACCAAACTGTCGTGGAAAGCTTTGCCAAACTGTCGTTGGACTTTGGTGCTTACCAAACTGTCGTTGGCAGCTTTGCCAAACTGTCGTTGGACTTCGGTGCTTACCAAACTGTCGTTGGCAGCTTTGCCAAACTGTCGTTGGACTTTGGTGCTTACCAAACTGTCGTTGCCGGCTTTGCCAAACTGCCGTTGGACTTCGGTGCTTACCAAACTGTCGTTGGCAGCTTTGCCAAATGATCACTCCACCTGCTGGAATAACATGAACAAACTGTACGCATGCCAAAAATAAATTGGACTTTGGATTGTAAATGAGCACTGCTGATAATTACACCACCTGCTGGGTAATATCATATGTTGACATCTTGCTGAAGAAAAGATTCTGTCGATCTCTTTAGACCTTGCTGGGGAAATTACTGCGACTCGGCTGGGGAGTATAGCAGACAAGATTCAATACTGAACTCTGTGGGGGTACCATTACCAGAGATACAATCTTTCTAGGGATCAGGGCTGCTCTGCCAGGGATATGCAAATCTTGGTTGAAAGACAATCTGCTGCAACATGCTGAGAAAGAGTCCCTATAGATCTGTTAGGGAAACCCAAAGCAATTCCACGGTAATCTGCTGAGGAAGAAGACTGTCGAGCTTAGGATAAATGTCACAATGCCCCATGTTGGGCGAACTTTCCCTTTGACGACTCCGCTGGGGATAATGAGTTTACAACACACTCTGCTAGAGAAAACTACTTTAAAGCGTGTCGTGCTGGGGAATGCCCTTTTAAGAGGATTTTATAGAAAACCAAGCGTCTTCAAACTCTACTGGGGATAACAGATCGGGAGTATCCTTTGCTGGGGAGATAACATGCCCCATGCATGGGATGGTCAATAACTCCGCTGGGGATTAATCTTTGACAAATTTCACATGCTGAAACCTGCGGGAGATATGATACTACCACTTGCTGGTACATCCTGCCAAGAGTAAACTCCACAAGGGATGTTAGTACTAAAAGTTTCGTCTCTTAAGAGGATTTTATAGGAAACCAAGCGTTTTCAAACTCTTATACGAACACTCTGCCTTGAACCACCCTTCCCATCGTCTGCCAGGTACCGGAGGGTTGGCACTTGTTATTGACCTGGAGCGTTCACTGCATTAATAACCGTTATCAACACAGAAGAATTCCATCTTCGACCGCCGTTGCCGTCACGAAACTCGGTGGGAACTCTTGAATGGAAGAATCGACTTAATAAGATACAACAATATCAAGTCAAAGCAAATATCTGTCGATTGTGCTGAGAGACACTCTCCATGCTGCTCGGGTCGATCGCACTCGTTACCTGCAGAAGAAAAGATATATGCACATGCCCCAGGATATTGCGTGGTCTTTTGAGTCCACCATCCAAGGTTGTCCAACAAGCAAAGTAGTTTTAATTGTCTTTGTGCATGTTTTTGCAAGGCCAAGATATTTTCAAAGTAATGTTTTATTATCAAAAATCAGACGTTTTTGCAAACAAAACAGTAAAATGAAAATAAAAGCTCGTGACTGAATATTCAATTTTATTGATGAAATGCCAAAATCGGCGACTTTACAATTAGAAGCAAACCCCTGAAAGAGGCGATTGCCATAAAATTGAGAAAAGAAATCTATCCTAATGATAATGCAAAAATTGGATTCCAACTGATTTCTGATTCTGTTATAGCCAGTATGTATTCCAACTCTCTTGATTATCTTCGCCTTCGGAAGCTTGTGGTCGGACCAGTTCCTCCTTTGGAATTTTGCCAGTTCGTTGAAGAGTAGAAAACGTACAGATCAATTCAGACTACAGTCATTCGCTTTAATCCCTCTTTTGCGTGGATCGCCTTTTCAGGTTTTCAATCCACCGGGATACCCATTTTTGCCTAAGTCGCCCTTTCGGGTTTTCAACTTACCGGGTGTATAATTCTTTTCAATTATATCCCTAATTTTTGCCCGAACCTTTATTCTGTTTTTGGTTCGCCGGGATGCCCTTTTTTGCCTGGATTTTTTTCCTTTTTTTTTCTATCCAGCGGGTCTCTTTATACGAAGTATTTTTTAACTGCATCTGAAATAACAGGGGATGAAAAGTCTTCACCATCCATGGTTGTCAGCAACAAGGCTCCACCTGAGAAAACCTTTTTAACCACGAATGGACCTTCATAGTTAGGAGTCCATTTGCCCCTGTGATCTGTACTCGGAGGAAGTATTCTCTTGATTACCACATCCTCGACCTTGTAGACTTGAGGTCGAACTTTTTGATCGAATGCCCTCATCATTCTGCGCTGATATAGCTGGCCATGACATACTGCTGCTAGTCGCTTCTCCTCAATAAGGCTCAGCTGATCAAATTTGGCTCGTACCCATTCAGCTTCATCTAGCTTAATGTCCATCAATACTCGGAGAGAGGGAATCTCAACTTCTACCGGTAGAACTGCCTCCATACCGTATACAAGTGAGTATGGTGTTGCCCCAGTGGACGTGCGGACTGATGTTCGATACCCATGCAAAGCCAATGTTAACATCTCATGCCAATCTTTGTACGTGGCAACCATCTTCTGCACAATCTTCTTGATATTTTTGTTGGCCGCTTCGACCGTGCCATTCATCTTCGGGCGGTACGGAGAAGAATTGTGATGCTCGATTTTGAAGTCCCGGCATAGCTCAGCCATTATTTTATTATTCAAATTATAACCATTATCAGTAATGATTCTTTCGGGAACTCCATATCGACAAATGATATCTCTTTTCAAGAAACGAGCTACCATTTGCTTAGTGACATTGGCATAAGATGCTGCTTCAACCCATTTAGTGAAGTAATCAATAGCGACCAAGATGAAACGATGGCCATTTGAAGCCGTAGGCTCAATTTTCCCGATCATATCAATACCCCACATTGCAAATGGCCACGGAGAGGACATGATACTCAACGGATTGGGAGGAACGTGTACTTTGTCTGCATAGATCTGGCATTTGTGACACTTGCGAGCATACTTGCAGCAATCTGACTCCATGGTCAGCCAATAATACCCCAATCTCAGCAATTTCTTAGTCATCGCATGCCCTCCCGCATGGGTACCGAAGGAGCCTTCGTGCACCTCGATCATCAACAGGTCTGCTTCGTGTCTATCCACGCATCTGAGCAGGACCATGTCAAAATTTCTCTTATACAGTACGCCATCTTTATTCAAGAAGAAACTACCAGCTAGCCTTCTTAATGTCTTCTTGTCTTTGGAAGATGCCCCAGGCGGGTATTCTTGATTTTCCAAGAAGCATTTAATGTCATGGTACCAAGGCTTGTCGTCAGACACTGCATCAACATCAAACACAAAAGCAGGTCTATCAAGATGAGATACATCAATCCTGGGTACAAAGTTCCAACCATGCACTTTGATCATCGAAGATATAGTGGCCAAGGTATCTGCAAACTTATTTTCATCTCTAGGAACATGGTACAACTTGACAGTTGTAAAGAATGTCAGCAATCTCCTCGTATAATCTCTATACGGAATTAAATTCTGCTGATGTGTGTGCCAAGTTCCCTTTACTTGATTGATTACCAGTGCTGAATCACCAAAGATATCGAGGGTCTTGATTCGTAGATCGATAGCTTCCTCAATCCCTAGTATGCAAGCTTCGTATTCTGCCTCATTGTTGGTACACCCGAAAGTTACTCGGGCAGTGAAGGGCATGTGAACACCTTCTGGCGTAATGAGGACTGCACCAACTCCGCACCCATTCATATTAACTGCCCCATCAAACATCAAACTCCATTTGGATTCAGGGTCAGGCCCCTTCTCCAGAAGTGGTTCCTCGCAGTCCTTTACTTTGAGAAACATGATGTCCTCATCAGGGAAATCAAATCTCATGGGCTGGTAATCATCAAGAGGCTGTTGCGTAAGATAATCTGATAGTATACTTCCTTTGATTGCTTTTTGCGAAGTAAATTGAATATCGTACTCTGTCAGTACCATCTGCCACCTTGCAACTCTGCCTGTAAGTGCTGGTTTCTCAAAAATGTACTTGACCGGATCCAATTTTGAGATCAACAGGGTTGTATGTGTGAGTATGTATTGTCTCAATCGCTTGGCGGCCCATGCGAGTGCACAACATGTCTTCTCAAGCATTGAATAACGCGATTCACAATCTGTAAATTTCTTGCTCAGGTAGTAGATAGCATGTTCTTTCCTACCTGTCTCGTCGTGTTGACCGAGAACACAACCCATGGATCCTTCGAGCACTGTCAAGTACATAATCAGTGGTCTCCCTTGAACTGGAGGTATCAGAATCGGAGGTTCCTGCAAATATCTTTTTATTTGATCGAATGCATTTTGACAATCATCATTCCACCTGACCGTTTGATCTTTCCTTAGCATTTTGAAAATCGGTTCGCAGGTGGCAGTTAGGTGAGATATGAACCTTGAAATGTAGTTCAATCTCCCTAGAAAGCCGCGAACTTCTTTCTCAGTCCTCGGTATAGGCATATCTTGTATAGCTTTCACTTTAGCATGATCAACCTCTATTCCTTTTTCACTGACAATGAAACCAAGCAATTTTCCAGACCGCACGCCGAAAGTACACTTGTTAGGATTCAGTCTCAACCTGAATTTCCTCAACCTCTCAAACAGCTTCTTCAAGTTGATCAGATGTTCCTCTTCTGTCTTTGATTTAGCAATCATGTCATCCACATAGCACTCGATCTCTTTATGAATTAGATCGTGGAATAACGTCACCATTGCTCTTTGATAAATTGCCCTTGCGTTCTTCAACCCAAAAGGCATTACTTTGTAACAGAAGGTACCCCAAGGGGTAATGAATGCCGTCTTCTCCATGTCTTCAGGCGCCATCTTTATCTGATTGTACCCGGAGAATCCATCCATAAATGAGAACACTGAAAACTGAGCGATATTATCAACCAGCACATCAATATGAGGGAGTGGAAAGTCATCTTTAGGGCTCGCCCTGTTGAGATCTCTGTAATCCACACACATTCTGACTTTGCCATCTTTCTTCGGCACCGGTACTATGTTGGCCACCCAAGGAGGATAGTTGGTTACTTCCAGAAAACCTGTATCCAACTGTTTCTGTACTTCTTCCTTGATCTTCAACGCCATTTCTGGTTTTGTTCTGCGCAGCTTCTGCTTGACCGGTGGACATTCCTCTTTCAATGGTAGTCTATGCACAACTATGTCTGTATCTAAACCTGGCATATCTTGATATGACCAAGCAAAGATGTCAACGTATTCACGTAGCATGACTATCAGCTCTTGCTTTACATCAGCCCGCAGATTTGCACCGATTTTAATCTCTTTCTTGCTTTCTTTTGACCCAATATTGATAACCTCCAGAGCTTCCTGATGAGGCTGAATGGTCTTCTCTTCCTGTTTCAACAATCTAGCTAATTCTTCCGGGAGTTCATAGTCTTCATCACTTTCTTCTTTGGCTTGATAGATCGGATTGTCGAAATCATACGTGGGCATAACAGAATCATTTTCAGAGAAATCCACAGAATCAAGTCTGCATGATTGGATTTATGCTTTATTTTAGATTATTTTTGCTTGAAAACAAAAGAAGAGAAAATGCATTATCATTTTTATTTTCTTTGTGCAAAAATAGAAATAAAGAAAGAATAAAGGAACACAAATTTGTAAACAAAAACGTCCTTTTATTGATATTTGAACATTATATGAGAAAATATGGTGGCCCTACAAATGGATCCTCACACCTTGGGCAGAGTGTGGGATTTTATGCATTATGAAAGACAAGAATTATTACTCTGAATGGTGTACAACATGAATGATTTCTTCACCAGACCAATTTTGCAACGCCTCGCCCAGGGCCATTGCATACACCCATCTGTCCAGGTAAGCTGAGCTTTCAGCGTCATCTTCTATTGCTGAGCAGGACTGATTGGGATTGATAATTCCTTCACTGTTGAAGTTGATTGGCCCACGGAATCGGGGAACTGGTGTCTGGCCCGGTTGGTATCCAATGCCAAACTTATCTTCTTTCACAAACACGTCAATAGCTTTACCCCAACCCTGGGCATTCCCGCTTTCGACCACTTCTCTGGCCTGCTTGTATGACGCAATTGATGCACTCGGCCCACCTGGCACATTCGACACCCCTGCTGCTGAAGTAGATTCTGGTAAGTTATTGATATTCAGGGCTTCGAAAGACTGGCACAGGGTTTCATGAATTTCTCCATCCATTTCCACATATTTGAAAGTGGTAGATGACTCACAAATATATCTTCCTCACCGCAAACAGTAACCACTTGACCCTCGAACACATATTTGAGCTTTTGATATAGTGTGGAGGTAACTGCACCTGCTGCGTGAATCCACGGTCGGCCCAATAAACAGCTATAAGCAGGCTGAATGTCCATAACATGAAAGATCGTCTTGAATATCTGTGGACCAACCTGTATTGGTAGTTCTACCTCTCCAAACACCGATCTTTGGGAACCATCGAAAGCTCTCACAATCAGATCATTGGGTCTAAGAATAAACCCATCTACTTCAATTTTCATCAGGGCCTTTTTGGGTAACACGTTCAAGGAAGAACCTGTGTCAACCAGCACATGCGACAAAATAGCTCCTTTGCATTCAAGTGTGATGTGCAACGGCTTGTTGTGATTACGTCCATCTGGAGTCAAATCCCTATTCGTAAACCCCAACCCGTGGCTCACATTCACATTAGAAATTACTCCCTCCAACTGATTCACTATAATCTCTTGGGGAACGTATGCCATATTCAGAACCTTCAACAAAGTAGCCCGGTGTGCATCTGAACTCATTAACAGGGATAATATCGAGATTTTAGAGGGCGTCTGATTGAGCTGGTCAATTATCTTGTAGTCACTCTTTTTGATAATCCTCATAAATTCCTCAACATCATTATCAAAATTGACTTTAGGGTCCTCTTCCTGAGCAGGCACCTTGTCATCAACAACCTATTTTCCTTTTGCTCTTGCAGCGGCTTCAGCCTCTTTATCATTCCTTAGAGTATGGGGAGCAAACAGTCGACCACTCCTGGTGAAACCACTTGGTCCACTGACATTCTCAACACTGGTACCAATAGCCTCTACTTTCTGCTGACTTCCTCCTTGACGAGTATCAGTTCCATACTGCCATGGAACTGCTCTATTAGACACATAAGAAGCAGATTCAGGAACCATAATTGTAACTGGTCTCGGCCTCTCAGGCACGATGATAGCAACAGGCTCTTCAACAGGCACCTGTATTTCAACTAGATTAAAGTAAATAGTAATGGCAGAAACATCTTTCTCCTTCTCTATCTTATCAAACTGGAGTCTTCCTTCGTCCATAAGATCCTGCAGTCCAACTTTCAACTCACTGCAGCCATTAACCTGTTTTGAACATTCTTCATAATCAGAGCCACATCCAGGAAATACATTTCCTTTTAACAAACGATCTTTTACAATCAACAGCGGCATCTTTACCAAATTCACATCAGTAATCAGATTCAATTTCTCACCATCAGAAATAGCATTCATGCTTGCACCTCCATGATGGGGCATTGGATTATCACGAACATTCGGCGGCTTAGAGAAATTAATAGCTTTTGCGTCAATCAAGTCCTGAACCTTATGGTGGAAAGCCCAGCATTTCTCTATCGAGTGACCTTGCGCACCAGAATGAAATTCACATCTAGCGTTGGTGTCGTAACCTTGAGGCAATTTTCCAGTGTCTAGCGGCCTCATAGTCCGAAGTTCCACCAACTTCTCTTTGAGCAGTTGTGGTAACAAAGCAGCATATGACATAGGCAAGGGATCAAACTTACGGTCCCTTGGTCTATTATTCTGGAATCGGGGTCTACATTGCTGATCTGGAGCTTGCTGTCCAGCTGGAACCGGAATGGTTACAGCATCCACCTGATGATAGGACTGATTCATTCCTATGTCCCCTCCTCTATGCACAGCACTGGACTCCCCTTCTCTTTTCCTCGATCCATTAGCAAAGGGTTTCCTTGAACCCGAAGCACCAGTCCCACTGACGTCTTGAATCTTACCCAACTTTAGCAGAATCTCTATATGCTCCCCAGCAACAATAATGTCAGCAAACCCTGTGGAAGGACATGCAGCTAATCTATCCAAATATGACCCTTGAAGTGTGCTCATGAACATATCAGCCATCTCACGGTCACCCAGAGGTAGTTGAACTCGTGCAGCCAATTCCCTCCATCTCTGTGCGTACTGCTTAAAGCCCTCCTTAGGATCCTGAGTCATACTCTGCAGCTGAGTACGATTAGGTGACATATCCAAGTTATATTGATACTGCTTTAAAAATGCAGCGCACAAATCTTTCCAGCTCTTTATGTGAACCCTATCCAGCTTAACGTACCATTCCAGGGAGGCGCCTGACAGACTATCCTGGAAAAAATACATCCAGAGCTTCTGGTCATCAGTATAAGCGGCAACCTTGCTATTGTAAGCTTGCAAATGTGTTTTGGGACAGGTACTGCCATTGTACTTATCCAAAGCAAGAAGCTTGAACTTGGGAGGGATTCGCACACCCTGCACGAGACCCATGTCTTCTACATCAATTCCCAGAGGATTTTGGCTCTCAATAGCCTTGAGTCTTTCATCTAACCCTTCGTACTTTCGGTCGTCATTGTAGAACCCCATGTCATTGTTGAATGCAGTGAACTGGTCATCTTGACCATCCTCATTGTTATCAAATCCCAGATGTACCCCACCAGTAGGGATGGTTCCACCAGGAGGAGTGCGCACAGTGCGATTTGGGATTTCAGTTTCCAGCCTCTGGATAGTGGTTCTCATAGCTTCTTGTCCAATCCTCATGTTTTCTTGACAAGTTCTCAGCTCCTGCTGACCTTGAGCAATCCCCTGCATAAGGTTCATGAACTATTCCATCCTTCCCCTCAAATCAGCTAACTCAGTCTGAACTTGCTCCATTACTCTTGCTTGATTGCGTCGGGTAGAATATCGGTGAACTGGAGTATCAGCTATCGTGCCTGAAAACCAAATAAAGGTTAGCAGGCGCCAGCAAAAAGAAAGAAAACCTGCAATGCAAAATGATATGCTATGTGTCGCTCCCAGGATTTTCATCCAGGTACAAACGCGAGAGTGGCGCAGAAAAACAGAGTCGCCAGCCGTGTAAATTTATCCCAAGAGAGGGAAAGGGAACACCGCATAAACCTTAGGAAGGGGGAAAGGAATGGTCATCACAACCATAACCTGGGTTCGGGAGTTAGTTACGCGAGGGGAAGGTGCTAGCACCCCACGCGTCCATCGTACTCGATGGGATCCACGCTTGTTGTCTAATCTAAGGGTAAGTTATACTATCATCTAGGACTGTACTAAAACGGGAGAGGGGAAGACAAAGACAGACTCGGTGGGACGTCAACGTCCTAGGCCTACGTACCCCCCTTGTGCAATGGGGAATTCAGAGTCAACGTAGTTCGGACCAAGTTCGTTTTGTGTTTTTTATGAGCGACGTTAAGTTCGCGTCCGGCAGTTAGGGTCGATGCCTGTTTGCGACTCAGACGGAAGGTAACGTGCCCTTTTTGAAAATAACCTTTAAGTTGAAGGTCCCGAAGGACAAAAAGGTTTGAAGTTGGTTTGTGTTTTTTAGGACAGAAGTGGCTTAAGTTAGTTGCTAAGTTGCATTGCACCAAAGTCTAAGGCACAGGGGCGAATACTTAACGCATCGTCCCAAGACAGGACGCTCGTTAAGCACTCTAGAAAGATGAGAGGAAGCCCCTCATTTCTCATTCCCCATACTTAAGGCTCGTGCGCAATACACCTTATTCTTATTAAGGGTTTTAAAGAAATTTGAGATGAGAAGAGAGAAGACACAAGGGTAACTCTAAGGGGGACTATGAATCCTAAAGTTATCATGCATGGGTGACCTACGGTTAGTGAGGTTTGAAGACAACCTAAATCCTAAAGGAGGAAGATGAGGGAAGGAAAAAGTAAGGGTGACCATGGATACTTATCCATAGCCTTAAAGAACTTACCTTAGTCCCTGCATAAAAGATTAGTACAGAATAGACATAAGTAAGAGAAATGAGGTGAATGGAAATCCAACAATGGCATACAATAGTAATTATAATCCAAACATGAATCAAAGAAACAAAGAACAGCCCCAAAGCAAATGGCACAAGTGCCTTTTCAAACAGATAATCATACAAAGTCAAAGATGCGCCTGCGAGAAAATCTCAAGGGAAAACAAATCAGATAATTAGAAAAACAACTCCTAAAATTCCCAAATTAAACATTAAGGTTCCTCAACCAGAGGCAAACAACATATCAAAAGTACCTGCAAAAAATCCAAATATTAGTCATTCAAATAAATAGGCAAAGTTCAGGTGGGAATTAGGGCTCGGTGTGTCAAAGGGGAGGACCTAAATGCAATTTGAGATAAATTTAAAAATGAAAGAAAAATATTTTTAAGTACTTTAGAATGTTAATGAATGAATGCAAAAGGAACGGATAAAAAATGTTTTTCGAATGCAGAGAAATAAAATAAACAAATTGTGTATGCATGGTATGGATAGTTCAAGAAGAAAATAGATTAAACAATTAATTTAAATGATAAAAGTAAAATAAAAATAAAAAAATAAAATTTGTAAAATTTTATTAAAATGATGAAAAAGATGCATGAGATTTTTAGGATTTTTTAAATGCAATTAACTAATTTTAATAATTGAAAATGAAGTGTAGTAATTAAAATGAAAATAAAATGAAATAAAAAGGCTGGGGGTGTGTTTAGTAGAAAATGAAGTGAAAATTGGAGTGGGCTGAAGAGTGGGGGGTGCGAACAGCAACCCAGCCCACTAATTGATCAGAAAAAAACAAAAATAAAAAAGAGACCACCGTATACGTACCATGTGCCAGGCACATGGCAATTTTAATGTGTTGGCTGGTTATTGCTCGCTTGATTCATCACGTGGTTCACAATTGGTCAACGGAAATGAAAGTAATTCAAATAAAACATTATAGTTGGACGTGCATGGTAATTGATGTGGGTGAATGTCCACCTGATCGTTAATTTTAATTCAGAAAAAAAATAAAATAAAAGAATATGTGGCACGCCCTGGACCGTCGGATGAGAAAAATGGACGACTGAGGGTCATCTTCTTCGCGAAAAACCCTAGCCGGCCGGAAACTTCCCAGGTCGCCGGAGCCCTAGCTCCGGCCGCCTCCCACCACCACCTGCAAACGTAAACCTGCCCAGAAATCCTCGACCCTTATACCATTCGAACCGGAATTCCAAATCTCTCCTCCAAAATCACAAATAATTAACACATAATACAAATCGAAGGGATTAGTGTTAGGGCAAAAAAATCCAAATCAACATTACAATCAATATACGCATCCAATCACCAAACCAATCATACCAGCATGATCAGTGACAACAACACAACAATATTCACGTAAAAAATTGGAGTTTTAGGATCCTCAAAAATCCTACCAACCTGAGACGGTTCCCCTTGTACACTTGCTTTTGGCTGCGAATGGTAGTTGATTTGCACTCTATGGACTACCAAGAGAAGCTTTGTGGAAGAATTCTGGAGGAACTCCTTGTAAATGTGAGTTTTGATGAAAAAGAGCTTTAGGGTTCAAGCTTGGATTCCTCTCCAAAATCACGTGTGTCCTCCTTCAACCCTAGCATGAATTGGCTTAAATACATTAGGTTAAAACACTGATAATGATTTGGGCCTTGGTAATCCATTGTTTAATGATTTTTGACTTATTTTGGAATTTGGCATTATGTTGAATAAGTGAAAAATACACCCCTTCCATGCACTTAAATTCATAATGGACCACTTGCATCTGAATTTCTAATCATACCACATTTAACCTGGGCCTTGAGAACAAATGATTCATGAGTTTTAGACATTTTGGGAAATTTGAATAATGGAGAATAAGTGAATAATAACCCATGAAACCACTTGATTAAAAAGCCAAAAATGCTCCTTAGGGATTGTTTATGGATATTAGAAAGTGACATGAAACAATGGAATTGATTATAGGTCATCATGCCCAAAGTTATGAAAATGGCATTATGAGAAACCCTAAAAACCACTTTGCCTTCTTTTGATCATAACTGGAGTTTCACAAATGATATGAGGACCCACTAGTACATGTTGGAAAGAGGAGAAAAATACCTTCAACTTTCATGTTGGAGAAAAATTCATTTGAAGCTTTCTTGATGGTGAAAAGTCAAGTTGAATGTAATGCAGGAACTTGCCAAAAATGGAAACTTTTCATTATAGGTCACTTTCCAAAATTAGAAACTTTGCACCAACTCCTGATTCCTGAAAAATATGTATGAAACTTGACCCCTGGAGACCATATGAGGATATGAGATCTTAAAATCCCTGAAGAGAACCTTAAAATTTCACAGTTGACTTTTCTCCTTTCACTGTTGACTTTTCCCCAAATTCAACTGATTTTCAATCCATTGGCTAATTAAACTTCTCCTGAACCAAGCTGATGGACAATCTTCCACCCCTAGGTATTTAGGGACCCAAGGAATACCACGGAATCAAGTCTTGCCCAAAAAATCAGAAATAAACTGACTTTATAGCAAACCCTAATTTTGGTACCCTCAGTCTAGGAGGAAATAACACAGTCTCCAAATCCAAATTCCTCTGAATATGATGTGTATCCTCTCCAACAAAGATAAGATATACCATTTGGTGATGATAAAAACCCAAGGAGCTTGCCCATTGGAGCAATAAACCCAAGAATTTCAAAACCCTAATTCATGCATTGGTTAGGAGAGGATGATCCACCTGAGCTCTCTTGGACAATACCAGGACTCTTGCTTGACCCTCTGAAGCACTGCCTCAGGCACCTTGACCCCATGCTAAGAACCAATGATATGCACACATGATGATGCAAAATGCAATGCAACATAAGCCAGTTAGTAATAAAGTAAGGAGGGCAAATTTTGGGGTACAACAGCTGCCCCTATTCAATCAACTTGGTCCTGAAGGTAGGATAGCAACGGCTGTCAGACATTCTAGGATACGTGGGGATTGAATACCGAAAGAACCCAGAAATTTGCTAATGATAAAGAAATGGAGCGTGCTGAAAAATAAGGAAGAAAATACGAATACAACCTCAATCGCACCCACAAAACGAATACAACCTCAATTATACCCGCAAAGGAAGACTGACCTCAATCACTCTACCTACAAAGAAAATATGAATACGACCTCAATCGCACCCACAAAACGAATACAACCTCAATTATACCCGCAAAGGAAGACTGGCCTCAATCACTCTACCCACAAAGAAAATACGAATACGACCTCAATCGCACCCACAAAAACGAATACAACCTCAATTGTACCCTCAAAGGAAGACTGACCTCAATCACTCTACCCACAAAGAAAATACGAATACGACCTCGATCGCACCCACAAAACGAATACAACCTCAATTATACCCGCAAAGGAAGACTGACCTCGATCACTCTACCCACAAAGAAAATACAAATACGACCTCAATCACACCCACAAAACGAATACAACCTCAATTATACCCGCAAAGGAAGACTGACCTCGATCACTCTACCCACAAAGAAAATACGAATACGACCTCAATCGCACCCACAAAATGAATACAACCTCAATTATACCCGCAAAGGAAGACTGACCTCAATCACTCTACCCACAAAGAAAATACGAATACGACCTCAATCGCACCCACAAAACGAATACAACCTCAATTATACCTGCAAAGGAAGACTGACCTCAATCACTCTACCCACAAAGAAAATACGAATACGACCTCAATCGCACCCACAAAACGAATACAACCTCAATTATACCCGCAAAGGAAGACTGGCCTCGATCACTCTACCCACAAAGAAAAACGAATACGACCTCAATCGCACCCACAAAACGAATACAACCTCAATTATACCCGCAAAGGAAGATGAATACGACCTCAATCGCACCCACAAAACGAATACAACCTCAATTGTATCTGCAAAGGATAACCAACATAAAGTTGACTTCACTGGGGATAACGTGAAACAAGACTCACAAAAGAAAAGGCCAAAATGAGGCAAACACAGACAAACTTCTAACGGACTCCTGATCCACAAATAAGATGACTCCGTTGGGGAAGGTGAAGTCTAAATAAAAGACTCTGCCGGGGAGCACAAGTATGAGGAACGCATCCCTCCAAAATCTCCTGAGTTATGCCATCTCTGCTGAGAAAGAGAACTGGCAAGGAAAGTATCAAACCTGGCTTATGCTTTGGAATGCAAATGTTTGAATTTTGCCGTAATGCTCCACACGAAGTGGAAATGCTACGCGTTTTGAGGATGCAATGCAAATGCTTATGATATGCAAAAGAGGCCCCTCCAGCAAAATAAATGCTGGAGAGAAAAGACCAATTCAGCCGCGGCTGACAAAAATAAATTGTCCTCTGAATCCAGGAACTCTGCTGAGAAGGATCACACTGATCGACTCCTCGGATCAACAACTTCTGTTGGGGGTGAGATCCCGAAAGAACTACTGGGGACCCCACCTGTCTGAAGGTAACATCCAACCCGAGATTTCTCCTCTGCTAGGGGAGTTAAGAATGAACGCCAATGACGGAACCGGAAGTCCATTACTGAGGATTACTAATAATCAATGGGCTTAGAACCTGCTGGGGATGCCAGCCCATAACACCATCCTGCTCGGGGATACTGCTGAACTTAGCCTGTTGATGGGGAGAATGGCTTTGCTCCGATCTTGCTGGGGACTAGAATATGACACCGTCGGTGAAAGCACGCTTCCTGACTGGATGGGGAAGTGAGCACCATGAGTCTGTGGGGAAATAACGTCTTGATTCGGGGAAAATACTTCCTAAGTCTCCTGCTGGGGAAAGTCTGCTCTGCTGAGGAAAGTGTAATCTCAATGCTGGGGGGAGCATCCTGCTGGGGGAGTACAATCCTGTTGCCCTGCAAGTCAAATAACAACAAAAGAATATGCCACAACCTGGCTATCCCTGTTAACGCCTAAGTAACTTCTACTGCTTTTCATTATGCTCCGCAAAGCTCGAAGATTCATATGCAATGTTTATAAAAAATATCGGACGTTTTTGCAAACAAACAGTAAAAGTAAAAGTAAAACAAACAATGGAAAACTCTTTGAGTGAAATGAATATTTTATTGAAGAGTGGCCTGTAAATAGGCATTTACAATAGGAAGCAATTCCTAGAAAGAGGTAATTGCGCAAAAAAACAAAAAGAAAATACACATGTCGGCAATGTGGGAACAGATATCCACCATGATTCGACTCAGCTATGACCCGTATGACTTGCTTATCCACAAATGTCTTGGCCTTCGAAGAGACTAACTGTACTGATTCCTTTCTTTTAGAACTTCCAGGTATCGAGAATGTTCACAGATCGAACAAAGACCGTAGCCTTTCGCTTATAAATCCCTAACTTTTGCCTGGATCGCCCTTTTCGGGTTTTCAATCCACCGGGATACCCATTTTTGCCAAAGTCGCCTTTTCAGGTTTTCAACTTTGCGGGTGTACACATTTCTTTTTACATTTTATCCCTAATTTTTGCCCGAACCTTTTCCTTTTTATGGTTCACCGGGATGCCCCTTTTTGCCTGGACTTTCTTTTTATGTCCAGCGGGTCTCTTTTATGCGAAGTATTTTTTGACTACGTCTGCGTTCACAGGGGAGGTAAAATCTTCGCCATCCATAGTTGAAAGTAGTAAGGCTCCACCAGAGAAAACCTTTCTGACTACATACGGCCCTTCGTAGTTTGGAGTCCATTTTCCCCTGTGATCTGTCTGAGGAGGAAGGATCCTTTTCAAAACTAATTCGCCTGTCTGGAAACTCCGAGGACGCACTTTCTGGTCAAAGGCGTGCTTCATCCTGCTCTGATATAAACGACCATGTGCGATGGCTGCCAATCTCTTTTCTTCAATAAGGTTCAACTGATCCAACCTGAAATGCACCCATTCGACTTCATCAAGCTTCACATCTTCCAGAACTCTCAAAGACGGAATCTCGACCTCTAAGGGTAAAACTGCTTCCATACCATATACCAATGAGAAAGGGGTTGCCCCAGTTGACGTACGCACCGAAGTACGGTAACCATGTAGGGCGTAAGGTAACATCTCATGCCAGTCCTTATATGTTACCACCATCTTCTGCACAATCTTCTTGATGTTCTTATTTGCCGCCTCAACAACACCATTCATCTTCGGACGATAGGGAGAAGAATTGTGATGCTCGATCTTAAAACTCTGACATAGTTCCTTCATCATCTTATTATTCAAGTTCGAGCCATTATCAGTAATGATTCTCTCCGGGACCCCATAACGACAGATGATGTCCTTCTTTATAAACCGAGCTACCACTTGCTTGGTGACATTGGCGTACGAGGCTGCCTCCACCCACTTTGTGAAATAATCAATGGCAACCAAAATGAAACGATGCCTATTGGAAGCAGTAGGCTCAATCTTTCCAATCATATCTATACCCCACATTGCAAACAGCCAAGGAGATGACAACACATTTAGAGGCGTAGGCGGTACGTGCATCTTATCTGCATAGATCTGGCACTTATGGCACTTCCGGGCGTACTTGAAACAATCTGACTCCATAGTCATCCAATAATATCCTGCTCTCAACAGCTTTCTAGCCATGGTGTGTCCACTGGAATGAGTACCAAAAGAACCCTCGTGAACTTCCTCCATCAATGAGTTTGCCTCGTGTTCATCAACACAACGTAGCAAGACCATATCGAAGTTCCTTTTATATAACACATCATCCTTGTTCAGAAAGAAGTTCCCTGCCAACCTTCTCAGAGTCTTCTTATCTTTGGTGGAGGCACCCTCTGGATACTCCTGTCTCTTCAGAAAAACCTTAATATCATGATACCACGGTTTACCATCAGACACATCTTCAATTGCAAACACAAAAGCCAGTCTATCCAGACGCATGATTCTAATCGAAGGTGTTTCATTCCAACGGTTCACCTTATACATAGATGCCAATGTCGCCAACGCATCAGCCATCTGATTCTCAGCTCTGGGCACATGATGAAAATCCACCCTATCAAAGAAAGGTAACAACCTTCTGGCATAGTTGTTATAAGGTACCAAATTTGCTTGACGAGTCTCCCATTCTCCTGTAATCTGATTAACCACCAACGCGGAATCACCATAGACATCGAGGTTCTTAATTCTCAAATCAATTGCTTCTTCTAACCCCATAATGCCTGCTTCATACTCCGCCTCGTTGTTGGTACACACGAATGCTAACCGGGCAGTGAAAGGTATATGAGAACCCTTCGGGGTTGTAATGATTGCCCCAATTCCATTACCATATGAGTTGACAGCCCCATCAAAAATCATCTTCCACTGTGACCCAATCTCTGGTCCTTCGTCAGGCAGAGGCTCATCACAATCCTTCATTTTCAGAAACATAACATGCTCGTCCAGAAACTCAAACTTCATAGGATGATAATCCTCGACTGGCTGTTCAGTAAGATATTCTGACAGAACACTTCCCTTAATGGCCTTCTGAGAAACATACTGAATATCGTACTCTGTCAAAACCATCTGCCAACGGGCTATCCTTCCAGAAAGTGTTTGCTTCTCGAACACATACTTAATCGGATCCATCTTCGAAATCAACAAGGTTGTGTGATTTAACATATACTGCCTTAGGCGCTTGGCTGCCCAAGCAAGTGCACAACATGCCTTTTCCAGCATAGAGTATCTCGATTCGCAATCAGTGAACTTCTTACTCAGGTAGTAAATGGCGTGCTCTTTCTTACCCGTCTCGTCGTGTTGACCGAGCACACAACCCATTGAATTCTCAAGAACCGTAAGGTACATAATCAAAGGTCTCCCAGACACCATTGGCATAAGGACTGGAGGTTCCTGCAAATACGTCTTTATCCTTTCAAACGCCTCTCGACAATTTTCATTCCACCTGACCTCTTGGTCCTTTCTTAACAACTTGAAAATTGGTTCACAAGTAGCTGTCAGATGAGAGATGAACCTGGCAATGTAATTCAACCTTCCCAAGAAACCACGAACCTCTTTCTCTGTTCTTGGCTCAGGCATCTCCTGTATGGCTCTTATCTTTGCAGGATCAACCTCGATACCTCTTTCACTAACAATGAATCCCAGCAATTTACCAGACCTCACACCGAAGGTGCACTTGTTCGGATTCAATCTCAATCTGAACTTTCTCAACCTTTCGAACAACTTCTGGAGGTTTACCAAGTGTTCTTCCTCTGTCAGTGACTTCGCAATCATGTCATCAACATAGACTTCGATCTCCTTGTGAATCATATCATGAAAGAGAGTCACCATCGCCCGCTGATAGGTTGCCCCAGCATTCTTTAATCCAAAGGGCATTACCTTGTAGCAAAATGTTCCCCATGGTGTTATGAAAGTAGTCTTCTCCATGTCCTTTGGGGCCATTTTGATTTGGTTATACCCAGAGAAGCCATCCATGAAGGAAAACACAGAATATTGAGCAGTATTGTCTACTAACACGTCAATGTGGGGGAGCGGGAAATCATCCTTCGGGCTCGCCCTATTCAAATCTCGGTAATCAACACACATCCTGACCTTCACATCCTTCTTAGGTACAGGTACAATATTAGCAACCCACGGAGGATAATTTGTTACGGCAAGAAATCTGACGTCTAACTGTTTCTGAACCTCTTCCTTGATCTTGACAGCCATATCTGGTTTCGTCCTTCTCAACTTCTGCTTGACTGGAGTACAACCCTCTTTAAGCGGCAGCCGGTGTGAAACAATGTCCGTGTCAAGCCCAGACATGTCTTGGTAAGACCAGGCGAAGATATCCACGTACTCTCGAAGTAACTCAACCAATCTTCCCTTAACAGTGTCTTCCAGGGCAGCCCCAACCTTTACTTCTCATTTAACATCCTCGGTTCCCAGATTAACAGTCTCAACTTCCTCCTGATGAGGTAGAATAACCCTTTCCTCTTGTTTCAACAGCCTGGTTAATTCTTCTAGTAAGTCACAGTCTTCGTCAGTCTCTTCTTCGGCCTGATAGATGGGATTGTTGAAGTCATATAGAGCCATAGCTAAGTCATGGGTGGAATCTGAACAAAGGAACCTGCATGATGGATGTTTTATGTTTATTATGAGTGCAACAAACTAGAAAACACATTGCCATTTTGATGTGGGTTAGTATGCAAAAAGAAAAAATAGAAAGACAGGGATCAAAATATTTGAATGAAAAAACGTCCTTTATTGATGATAAAGATAGCAAATAAAAATCCAAGCACTACAAATAAATATCACTACGCCTTGGGCAGAGCGCAGGACTCAACATAACAGAAAACAAAAGTAAATTACTCCGGGCGCGTCACTTGGATAACTTTTTCAGAGGACCAGTTGCCTAGGCTCTGACCAGGAATGCAGGGACGGATCCATTCATCCATGTCACAATCACTATCTCCTTCATCCTCAATAGCATTGACTCTGTCGAAGAAAACACCGGCACTGGTGAAACGGACTGGACCATAGAACTTGTGAGGCTCTTCAGAACGTCTAGGTGGCCTGTAACCCAATCCATGAGTATCTTGCTTCCTTTGAACATCAATAACACTGCCCCACTTCTGAGAACTACCAGCTTCAACTATAGCACGTGCCTCTTTGAAAGAGGACATTGGAACTTCCGGTTGTATGATGACTTCAGGTTGGACAACCGCCTTAGGCTGAATGACTGCCTTAGGGGGTTCCTGGGGAATCTTCACAGCTTCAAAGGCTTGGCATAAAGTTTCCTGTATCTCACCATCTACCTCTACATACTTGAAGGTCGATAGGTGACTTACCATGATGTCTTCTTCACCACAAACAGTCACAACGTGGCCATCCACCATATACTTCAACTTCTGGTGCAGCGTAGAAGTTACTGCCCCAGCACCATGGATCCATGGGCATCCCAACAAACAACTACAGGCAGGCTGAATATCCATTATGTAAAAGGTGGTATTGAAAACCTCAGGACCCACCTTGATCGGCAGAACTAACTCTCCAAACACTGACCTCTTGGAGCCATCAAAAGCACGTACCACCAAGTCACTTGGTGTACAAATCAACCCACGAGTATCCAACTTCATCAGAGCCTTCTTTGGTAACACATTCAAAGACGACCCAGTATCAACCAACACATGCGACATCAAGGAACCACGACATTCCACTGAAATATGCAGAGCGTTGTTGTGATTCCTCCCAGCCGGATTCAAATCTAAATCGGTGAAACCCAAACCATTACCAACATTCACGTGAGCCACAACCCCTTCTAACTGGTTGACAGATATCTCCTGCGGTACATAAGCCATGTTCAGAATCTTCAGCAATGCATTGCGGTGTGCCTCGGAGCACAACAGTAAAGATAGGATGGAAATCTTCGATGGAGTTTGGTGAAGCTGGTCAACAATCTTGTAATCACTTTTTCTGATCAACCTCATAAACTCTTCTACATCTTCTGAGAAAGTATCCCCACCTGGCTTTGTCGTAGAATTATTAGCTTCCTGCCTCTGTACAGACTCATTCATCATCTGCTTACCTTTGTCTTGTCTTGAACTGCTAGCTTGATTCTTGGAGGGAATAGAGACTCTACCACTCCTAGTGATAGCCCCTGCTTCAACAAGATTTTCCACCCCTGTGTTCACAGCTGATGTCTTTTCCAATTCCAGCTTCTTACCATTAACAAACACCTCGGCCCCATAATTCCATGGGATGGCCTTGGTACTCTCATATGGAACTGGTCCGGGAACAGTGATAGTGACCGGCGCTGGTCTCGCCGGTGCTGATATAGTTATCGTCTTGAATGGAATTGTTATCGTGGCAACATCAGTAACAATACTCTGCTTACAGCCCCTGTCAAACTGTAATACCCCTTCGCTGATCATTTTCTGAATACCTGCTTTCAATAAATCACAATCGCCTGGCTGCGACACACACTTTACACAACCTTCACCACAACCGGGAAATACCCCTCCCTCCAACAGTCTTTTCTTCACCACACCCAAGGGAGTTTGGATTTCGTTCACATCTGAAATCAGACTGAAGTCTTCACAGTCTTCAATAATAGCATTGACCTTCGGCCCTTCGTGATTCGGCATCGGATTCTGATTCACATTCGGGACGTCATTGGAGAAATTGATGGCTTTGGAATCCAGCAGATCTTGAACCTGATGCTTAAAAGCTTTACAGTTCTCAATGTAATGTCCAGGTGCCCCAGAGTGGAACTCACAGTGGGCGTTGGCGTCATAGCCGGGAGGTGGATTACCAGTAGGTGGAGCTAATGTTCTCTTCTGGATTAACTCTAGCTGCAGCAAGTACTGAAATAATTGAGCGTATGGAAGAGGTGGAGTGTCAAAATGCCTATCCCGCCTAGTCAGAGGCTGAGACCGACGAGGAGCCTGATTTTGTTGCTGAGTCACTGCAGGCTGCTGAGGTGCTGCTGGGATGGTTACAGAAGCCACCTACTGATGTAGCTGTGACGAGGTCCATCTCTACGATGATATGATGACACAGAGTTTGTATCTCCCTCCTTCTTCTTATAACCATTGGCATAAGGCTTCTTACTTCCTCCAGATGAGGACCCATCACCGCCTGATATTTTCCCCGCCTTAATTCCGCTTTCTACCATCTCTCCTACCAAGATCAAATCAGCAAACTTTCCGGACATACACGGTACCAACTTTTCAAAGTAATGACCCTGCAAGGTGGCCATAAACATAGTTATCATTTCACGCTCTAACGTGGGAGGCTGAACCCTCGCCGCCAGTTCACGCCACCTCTGGGCGTACTCCTTGAAGCTCTCATTGTTCTTTTGTGACAGATTCTGTAGCTGTGTTCTGTTAGGAGCCATATCAGTGTTATATTGGTAATGTCTGATAAATGCCCCTGCCAGATCTCTCCAACTGCGCACATACTTCCTTTCTAGTTGCATGTACCACTCCAGGGATGCCCCAGATAGGCTATCCTGGAAGCAATGCATCATCAGCTTTTCATTCTTCGCATATGCAGCCATCTTGCTTGCATACGCCCTGACGTGGGTCCTCGGACAAGTCATACCATTATACTTCTCGAAAGTGGGAGTCTGAAACTTGTGTGGAATGACAACGCCTGGAACCAGCCCCAAATCCTCTAAATCCATTCCCACAGAATCCTGATTCACAACACCCCTCAGCTGTTCCTCAATCAACCGGGTCCTCTAATCCTGATCAGTCTGGGGACCAGCATCTCCACCTGGCAAAGAAAATACATCATCCTGAACATCATCATACTGACGACCCTGAACTGCGCCAGTACCAGTACCACCTCCCACTGCAGTGGGAATCACAACACTTTCTACTCCACCCGGAGGAATCACAACACCAGAAGCAGGAACACCTCCGCCAGTAGGGCCATTCTGACCATCATCAGTAACACCAGTCTGAAGTCCTCCATGAAGGACACCATCATTATCAACCCTCGCGATCAGTGGCTGAACGAGAGTTCTCAACTGTTCTTGTCCCTGAGCAACCCCTTGCATCAATTCCATGAATTGGTTCATGCGAGTCCGCATCTCAATGATCTCATTCTGTAGCTGATCCATGAGTCTCTTTCGATTCTGCTTAGTAGGATACCGGTGAATACGCTGATCTGCAATTCTGAGACGAGAACAAGATAAGAATACCGGAGATAAACACCTGTCATGCAAAATGATTATGTAAAATGATTATGAATATGCATATGCAAATGGACGTGTTTGAAAATTCATAGGGCGATCCACCCCTTGATTCCGATTTAATAACAATATATAATGGAACTTCTGCTCATATATTAAGAAAACCAGAGAAAAGCCAAATGTCAACAATCACAAATCCGAGATAACGAGTCTGAATATAGGTCCCAACCAACAAGCCTGGTGGTGATCCACATATAATGAAAGAAAACAGAAAACTATGGCATATCATCAAAGTTTACGAGCGTCAACCCCCCCCCCATCCATTATGCTTTCTGCACCAATCTTGAATCTCCTTGAACAGCTTTCTGGTATCGGGATGCTTCGGTCTTTGAATTAGCCCTTGAATGAGAAGGTCTCTCCTGTGTATGATCCCATCCAAGTAACTCCCAAGCGTCTTCTCCAGAAACACTATCCATGCTAGGACCCTCATGTCTAGGTTTCTTCACTTCAGCTTGGACTTTCAGTTCTTCCACGGAGGCTATGGCTTCCTTGAGTCGATCTTCGACTACTTGTCTCTTGAATATCCCTGATAAGATCTCGGCGTCTTTCTTCTTGAGCGTCGACTTCAACTGATCAATCTTAGCTATGTAGTCGTCTTCCTTTCTCTTATTCTCAGCCATGGCAGTTTCTTGGTGATCATTGAACCTGTGAATCTTCAACAAAGCCTTTCCTAATTCCTCATCCTTGGACCTGAGAATGCTACTGATACCATCCAAAGCTTGTTTCATTCTTTCCCTGGATGCGACCATGTCATCAAGCTCTTTTTCTGCTTTAGCAAGGAGCTCTGTCTTTAACTTGGCGGTATGAACAGCTTCACCCCGCTCATGCTTCCACTGATAAATCTCTCTCTTTAGCTCACTATTCTCTTCCCGCAACCTTTCCTTTTCAGCCCATAATGTGTTATACTTCTCCAACTCAACGGTGGTAGGAGGCTCGATCACCAAATGATACAGAGGTGGTTCCACCGGGAATGGAAGAAGCTCATCTTCTGCTCTCTTCTTAATCCACTCTTTATAGGGAGGGAAAGCCCGATTGTTACTGTTCCCGAATGGAATCTTACCCTTCTTAGTCACCTGTTTCCAAGCATTCACAACTTTCCTTATCAACCCTTGATCCTCAATACCATTGAAGAATAAGGATTCTCGGACATCTCGCTCTTCGGGTGGATTCTTCAAAGGATAGCCAAACTGTCTGATAGCTAGGGAGGGATTATAGTTAATTCCACCTCTCCTCCCTATCAAGGGAACATTAGGGAATTCTCCGCATTTTCAAATGATCTCCATTCCTAGCAAGTCACGATTAATCCAAACGATGTTATCAGCAGTCAAGCCCATAACCCTCTTAGACCACTTCAGAGAATCTTTCGTATCAACGAAAGCGCCAGATTCAGGGAGACAACTCAGAAACCAAGTAGCTAAGAGCGGCGCACAGCAACTCACAGTTTTCCCACGCCTATTCTCATTCTTATAGTGAACTGAATGGTACACATCACCTAGCAAGGTAGGTATAGGATTCTTCGAAATAAAGATCCTGACGGCGTGCATATCCACCAGATCAGGAATATTCGGAAACAGAACAATCCCATAGATACACACAGCTATAATAGCTTGGAAAGCAGTCCAGTTCTTCTCTTTGACATGTATACAAGCTTGATCAAATAGGAACTTCAATAGGAAATCCTTAACTCCTTGTTTTTCCGCAATGTTGCTGTTCAGAACAGGCTCACTAATATGAAGAGCGACAACCATATCTTTTATACCGGGGTGTTCTTCAGAAAAGAAAACTATATCATGACTAATAGGAATTCCCAAAATAAATGAGAACTCCTCCAACGTCGGAGCCAAGATGTAGTCCGGGAAAGTGAAGCAACGCAGAGACGGATCGTAAAACTGAAGAAGTGTGTGAATGGCATCCTTCTCATACTGGAAGATATTATAGACAAGTTTCAGAAGTCTTCCATACCTTCCACTGAACTCTGTACGAACTCCGGAACCAGCCATATTAATCAGTTTGTGAATCAGTGTCAAAGTCGATTCTGGGAACGAATAGGCAACAATCTTCTTTCTTTGAACATCCATACTGAAGCAACCTCAGAAAACCGGAATCAAGAGTAAGATGCAAGCCCTGAAAAATGTCAAACACATCAGAATGCAAAAAAATGATATGCTCATGCAAACATGGGGTCAAGGCACACTGCTGGATGTGTTGTGCTGTTAGCTGAACGAGAAACCAGAAAACCAAAACTCTGAACCATTGAGGAACCCAAATAATCAGACATTGATGAGAGATCCAGAAAACCGGGTAGGTTGAAAGTCTCGGTTACCTGCAAACCTGCAAACGCCCATCCCCTCTCACATGTGGGTACTAGGATGTTCAGTATCCCGGGCTCTCAGGTCGAGAAATGATGATGCGTTCACTATTTCTGGTTTGGCTTCATCATTAATCGAGGAGGCCTCAACTGATTCTCCAAAGCGGAAGGTCCTCAGTTTTGGCACTGAGGTCGAGAAACAATAGTACATTCATCCCTCGGGGTACAATACTAAAGTCAATCGAGGAGTGCCTCCACTGATTCTCTTTAAAACGTAGGGGCCATCCTATGCGAGTTCCAAAGCGGGCCCTCGGGTGCGAATGGGTTTGCCACAGGATGTGGTCTGCCACTGTCACCACTAGAGAGGGATGTTTCCACTAAGGTCCTCAATGATCGGTCACCAGAGTCGACAGCTCTCTAGATCAACACCCCAACATGCACAAGACACACACGTTAGAATGCATCCCAAGATAGCCTCGTCTGGTTGTGAATTTCGTGAACACACAAACGTACCAAGCGGGCACGTAGGTCCCACTACTTTCCACTCTAGTCCTAGGGTATTCTCAAGCCTTGGTATTGGGCTTAGCTCTCGGTCCCACCCAACCTGCAAAACAAAGATAGCCAGCACAGCACAGCAGCATGACAGTAATAAAAAATGAAATGCAGAAAATGCGGTAAAAATAAAAAATAAAAATAAAATAAAACACATAAAGCAAATCAAAACAAAACACCCAAAGAGAACAAAGACAAGCAAGCGTTAGGATTGACTCGCTTAGGGATGGACCAGCATAGGTCAACCAGAGTCCCCAGCAGAGTCGCCAGCTGTCGCTCCCAGGATTTTCATCCAGGTACAAACGCGAGAGTGGCGCGAAAAAACAGAGTCGCCAGCCGTGTAAATTTTTCCCAAGAGAGGGAAAGGGAACACCGCATAAACCTTAGGAAGGGGGAAAGGAATGGTCATCGCAACCATAACCTGGGTTCGGGAGTCAGTTACGCGAGGGGAAGGTGCTAGCACCCCACGCGTCCAACGTACTCGATGGGATCCACGCTTGTTGTCTAATCTAAGGGTAAGTTATACTATTATCTAGGGCTGTACTAAAACGGGAGAGGGGAAGACAAAGACAGACTCGGTGGGACGTCAACGTCCTAGGCCTACGTACCCCCCTTGTGCAATGGGGAATTCAGAGTCAACGTAGTTCGGACCAAGTTCTTTTTGTGTTTTTTATGAGCGACGTTAAGTTCGCGTCCGGCAGTTAGGGTCGATGCCTGTTTGCGACTCAGACGGAAGGTAACGTGCCCTTTTTGAAAATAACCTTTAAGATGAAGGTCCCGAAGGACAAAAAGGTTTGAAGTTGGTTTGTGTTTTTTAGGACAGAAGTGGCTTAAGTTAGTTGCTAAGTTGCATTGCACCAAAGTCTAAGGCACATGGGCGAATACTTAACGCATCGTCCCAAGACAGGACGCTCGCTAAGCACTCTAAAAAGATGAGAGGAAGCCCCTCATTTCTCATTCCCCATACTTAAAGCTCGTGCGCAATACACCTTATTCTTATTAAGGGTTTTAAAGAAATTTGAGATGAGAAGAGAGAAGACACAGGGGTAACTCTAAGGGGGACTATGAATCCTAAAGTTATCATGCATGGGTGACCTACGGTTAGTGAGGTTTGAAGACAACCTAAATCCTAAAGGAGGAAGATGAGGGAAGGAAAAAGTAAGGGTGACCATGGATACTTATCCATACCCTTAAAGAACTTACCTTAGTCCCTGCATAAAAGATTAGTACAGAATAGACATAAGTAAGAGAAATGAGGTGAATGGAAATCCAACAATGGCATACAATAGTAATTATAATCCAAACATGAATCAAGGAAACAAAGAACAATCCCAAAGTAAATGGCACAAGTGCCTTTTTAAACAGATAATCATACAAAGTCAAAGATGCGCCTGCGAGAAAATCTCAAGTGAAAACAAATCAGATAATTATAAAAACAACTCCTAAAATTCCCAAATTAAAC
The DNA here is from genome assembly GCA_022829125.1 of Lathyrus tuberosus. Taxonomy (NCBI): domain Eukaryota; kingdom Viridiplantae; phylum Streptophyta; class Magnoliopsida; order Fabales; family Fabaceae; genus Lathyrus; species Lathyrus tuberosus. The sequence continues at coordinate 15,193,415 of JALAZF010000055.1, forward strand.
ATTAAGGTTCCTCAACCAGAGACAAACAACATATCAAAAGTCCCTGCAAAAAATCCAAATATTAGTTATTCAAATAAATAGGCAAAGTTCAGGTGGGAATTAGGGCTCGGTGTGTCAAAGGGGAGGACCTAAATGCAATATGAGATAAATTTAAAAATGAAAGAAAAATATTTTTAAGCACTTTAGAATGTTAATGAATGAATGCAAAAGGAACGGATAAAAAATGTTTTTCGAATGCAGAGAAATAAAATAAACAAATTGTGTATGCATGGTATGGATAGTTCAAGAAGAAAATAGATTAAACAATTAATTTAAATGATAAAAGTAAAATAAAAATTAAAAAATAAAATTTGTAAAATTTTATTAAAATGATGAAAATGATGCATGAGATTTTTAGGATTTTTTAAATGCAATTAACTAATTTTAATAATTAAAAATGAAGTGTAGTAATTAAAATGAAAATAAAATGAAATAAAAAGGCTGGGGGTGTGTTTAGTAGGAAAATGAAGTGAAAATTGGAGTGGGCTGAAGAGTGGGGGGCGCGAACAGCAACCCAGCCCACTACTTGATCAGAAAAAAACAAAAATAAAAAAGAGACCACAGTATACGTACCATGTGCCAGGCACATGGCAATTTTAATGTGTTGGCTGGTTATTGCTCGCTTGATTCATCACGCGGTTCACAATTGGTCAACGGAAATGAAAGTAATTCAAATAAAACATTATAGTTGAACGTGCATGGTAATTGCTGTGGGTGAATGTCCACCTGATCGTTAATTTTAATTCAGAAAAAAAATAAAATAAAAGAATATGTGGCACGCCCTGGACCGTCGGATGAGAAAAATGGACGGCTGAGGGTCATCTTCTTCGCCAAAAACCCTAGCCGGCCGGAAACTTCCCAGGTCGCCGGAGCCCTAGCTCCGGCCGCCTCCCACCACCACCTGCAAACGTAAACCTGCCCAGAAATCCTCGACCCTTATACCATTCGAACCGAAATTCCACGAGGATTCCAAATCTCTCCTCCAAAATCACAAATAATTAACACATAATACAAATCGAAGGGATTAGTGTTAGGGCAAAAAAATTCAAATCAACATTACAATCAATATACGCATCCAATCACCAAACCAATCATACCAGCATGATCAGTGACAACAACACAACAATATTCACGTAAAAAATTGGAGTTTTAGGATCCTCAAAAATCCTACCAACCTGAGACGGTTCCCCTTGTACACTTGCTTTTGGCTGCGAATGGTAGTTGATTTCCACTCTATGGACTACCAAGAGAAGCTTTGTGGAAGAATTCTAGAGGAACTCCTTGTAAATCGTGAGTTTTGATGAAAAAGAGCTTTAGGGTTCAAGCTTGGATTCCTCTCCAAAATCACGTGTGTCCTCCTTCAACCCTAGCATGAATTGGCTTAAATACATTAGGTTAAAAGACTGATAATGATTTGGGCCTTGGTAATCCATTGTTTAATGATTTTTGACTTATTTTGGAATTTGGCATTATGTTGAATAAGTGAAAAATACACCCCTTCCATGCACATAAATTCATAATGGACCACTTGCATCTGAATTTCTAATCATACCACATTTAACCTGGGCCTTGAGAACAAATGATTCATGAGTTTTAGACATTTTGGGAAATTTGAATAATGGAGAATAAGTGAATAATAACCCATGAAACCACTTGATTAAAAATCCAAAAATGCTCCTTAGGGATTGTTTATGGATATTAGAAAGTGACATGAAACAATGGAATTGATTATAGGTCATCATGCCCAAAGTTATGAAAATGGCATTATGAGAAACCCTAAAAACCACTTTGCCTTCTTTTGATCATAACTGGAGTTTCACAAATGATATGGAGACCCACTAGTACTTGTTGGAAAGAGGAGAAAAAGACCTTCAACTTTTATGTTGGAGAAAAATTCATTTTAAGCTTTCTTGATGGTGAAAAGTCAAGTTGAATGCAATGCAGGAACTTGCCAAAAATGGAAACTTTTCATTATAGGTCACTTTCCAAAATTAGAAACTTTGCACCAACTCCTGATTCCTGACAAATATGTATGAAACTTGACCCCTGGAGACCATATGAGGATATGAGATATTAAAATCCCTGAAGAGAACCTCAAAATTTCACAGTTGACTTTTCTCCTTTCACTGTTGACTTTTCCCCAAATTCAACTGATTTTCAATCCATTGGCTAATTGAACTTCTCCTGAACCAAGCTGATGGACAATCTTCCACCCCTAGGTATTTAGGGACCCAAGAAATACCATGGAATCAAGTCTTGCCCAAAAAATCAGAAATAAACTGACTTTATAGCAAACCCTAATTTTGGTACCCTCAGTCTAGGAGGAAATAACACAGTCTCCAAATCCAAATTCCTCTGAATATGATGTGTATCCTCTCCAACAAAGATAATATATACCATTTGGTGATGATAAAAACCCAAGGAGCTTGCCCATTGGAGCAATAAACCCAAGAATTTCAAAACCCTAATTCATGCACTGGTTAAGAGAGGATGATCCACCTGAGCTCTCTTGGACAATACTAGGACTCTTGCTTGACCCTCTGAAGCACTGCCTCAGGCACCTTGACCCCATGCTAAGAACCAATGATATGCACACATGATGATGCAAAATGCAATGCAACATAAGCCAGTTAGTAATAAAGTAAGGAGGACAAATTTTGGGGTGCAACACTATGCAAATGCAAATGCACAGTTATGTTTGTCATTTCAAGATACTTTTCAAATCCTGATTCCAATCGTAACCACAAATTCCTGACGACCAGAAATCATGATTAGTGAGTTTTGCCTTGGAGAGATAATCATATACGCCAATCACAAATATCTGATGACCAGAAATAGTGATTTTGTAGTGTGCCAGTGTGCAGATATCTTATTACATCACACATATCTGAAGACCAGAAATTGTGAACAGAAATAACTCCTTTCATACAAATTCCCAAAAGTTTTCAAGTACATTTGTCATAGTTTCAGCAACAGAAAAAGAAACAAGTAGTCAAATGGATCCATTAACAATTCTGATGGTAACCATTGCAAATTACAAAGAAATGGCGAAAATCCTTAATCTGATAGCTCTACATCTTTCAGCTTCTGGCTGGAATACTTAATCTCTTCAAACAGGATGCGGGTACGCTGATGATGCGGCTTCTCAATCAGCTCCTTGATTACTGCATCCCTTTTTTCCAATGCATCCTCTAATGACCCCACGTGCATCAGCAATGCTTCATCTTCACTGGCTCCTTTGCGCCTCTTAATTCCAGCTTGAATTTTAACCTGCTTCAGATCTACCGTGACCTCTTCAAGCTCTTTGTTGGCAATTTTCAGCTTATCTTCAGCGTTCCTTACCTGTTCTTGGCTTCTGTCAAGGTCTTCTCGAGGCTTTCTTCTTGCTTCATGTGCTTTCTTTAGCTCTTCATTTTTATCTTTTAACTGGGTCAGCAATTCAGAGTTCTCAATTCTGACTTCATCCCAAGCTTGACGGAGTTTAGCTAACGAATCCTTGCTTCGGGCTAGAGCCTGCTTTGTAGTCTTGTGAGCCTGACTAGTATCATCTGCTCCCAAGGTAAGCTTCCGGAAGTATCGAGCTCTGTCATCAAAATCTTCTTCTTTGTCTGCCAAGGTTTTCTCCGCTTTCAACGCTCTTTTTTCCAACTCTTTGTTGTCAGCTAGAGCTTTCTGAAGACATCTGCTCATTCCAGAGTTCTCTATCTGCAGCTCTCTAACCATTTTCTTCCATTTCTCGCACTCTTCAATAGCCACCATGGTGGGCTGTTCTGGATGTACTGAACATAAAAGAGGTCCTCTTGAAAAGGGTAAAAGAAAATCCTTTACTTTCATCTTGATCCATCTGTCATAGTCAGGATAAGACCTGCAGTCTCCCTTCCCAAAAACCGCTTTACCAGTTTTATGCTTATCTTTCCAAGCGTTCACTACCTCTACCACTTTCTCATCTTTAGTTCCTGTAAAGAACAAAGATTCTTCCACATCTTGCTCTGTAGGAGGATCCCTGGAAGCATATCTGAACTGTCGGATGGCCAAAACCGGATTATAATTGATCCCTCCTTTTCTGCCAATCAGAGGTACATTTGGAGAACTTCTGCATCTTGTGATAAGCTCTATTCTCAACAATCGATGATCAAACCAGACAATATTATCAGCAGTTAAACCTATCATCCGCTTAGACCATTTTGCAACATCTATGGTTTCCACAAAGGCACCTGTTTGAGGCAAATGCTTGAAGAGCCAATGACACAGCAGTGGCGTGCAACAACTAACAGGGCCTCCCCTTCTTTTCTCATTCTTGTAATGCACGTAATGATAAAAATCCCCTAACAAAGTAGGAACTGGATTTTTAAGAACGAAAACTCTCGTAGCTTGCATATCCACAAAATCTTGCTGATTAGGGAAAAGAACTAGACCATATATGTAGAGAGCCAGAATGGAGTTGTAAATCGCCCAGTTCTTAGCATTAGCAGCCTCTTGGGCTTGATCAGAAAGGAACTCCAGATGAAATCCGTCAACTCCGTTTTTGTTACTCACACCACTTTTGATCACGGACTGATCCATTTGCATTGCAGCGGCAATTTCTTTTACACTAGGAGAGCTACCAGAAAAGAACGGTATTGCAGACATGATTGGAATCCCCAAAATAAATGAGAATTCTTCTATCGTTGGCATCAAAATGTAATCTGGAAAGAGGAAACATCTCAGCGAAGGCTCGTAGAATTGCAGCAGAGTGTGCAAAGCATCATGTTCATACTTCGTGATAGTACGGACCATCTTAACCAAATTCCCATACTTCTTTTGAAACCTATCAAGAACATCCGGGTCGGCCATATCTATAACTTTGAGCAATGAATCCAAGGTAGGGTCTGGAAACTTGTAAGAAACATTATTCTTCCTTCGCTCGTCATTCTCTGTTGAACCCATGGATTGGAATCAGAAGTGTATTATGCACCTGAAAATGACAAACATAACCATTATGATATGAAAATGCAATGCAAAAGAGCAATGTGATCGGGTAATCAGGTGTCTGTGCTGAAGTGTGTGCGGTGTCAGTGTAGCTCTGGGAACAGTATGGAACCATAAATAGAAACCGTCTGAATATAATAGGATGAACCCTCCCCCTGTGTAATATCAACAGAAAACCGGGTATGTAGGAAGTCATGGTTACCTGCAAACCTACAAACAACCCTCCCTTCTCACATGTGGGTGCTAGGATGTTCAGTATCCCGGGCTCTCAGGTCGAGGAATGATGATACGTTCACCATTTCTGGTTTGGCATCATCATTAATCGAGGAGGCCTCAACAGATTCTCCAAAACGAAAGGTCCTCAGCTTCTGACACTGAGGTCGAGAAGCAATAGTACATTCATCCCTCGGGGTACAGTACTATCGCCAATCGAGGAGTGCCTCCACTGATTCTCTTTCAAAAAGGAAATCCTATGGCAAGTTCCCAGCATTGGGTCCTCGGGTCGAGAATGTGCAATGGGTTTGCCACAGAATGTGGTCTGCCACTGTCACATCTCGGGAGGAGTGCCGCAACTGAGTCCTCGGGAGTGGTCACCAGAGTCGACAACTCTCTAGATCAACACCCTAACATGTGCAAGACGCACACGTCAGAATGCGTCCCAAGATAGCCTCGTCTGGCTGTGAATTTCGTGAATACCCAACGCACTCCAGACGGCACGTAGGTCCCACTACTCTCCACTCTAATCCTAGGTGTATACTCAAGCCTGTGTAATGGGCTTATCTCTCAGAAATCCCATCCTGCCAAACAGAAAACAACACAGTCTAGCACAACAGTAATAATATGATATGTAATGCTAAAAAGCCGTAAATACAGTAATGTACAATAAAAAAGTAAATAACCATACAATAAAACGGTAAATACAGAACAACAGTAAACACCCAATGAAAGAAAAACAGACAAGCGCTAGGATTGACTCGCTTAGGATGGACCAGCAATAGGTCAACCTGTCCCCAGCAGAGTCGCCAGCTGTCGCTCCCGGGATTTTCATCCAAGTACAAACGCGAAAGTGGCACCGAAACAGAGTCGCCAGCAATGTGTATTTATCCCAAGAGAGGGAAAGGAAACACTGCATAAACCTGAAAGAAAGGATAGAGCATGGTCTTGCGACCAAGAGAAAGGGTAAGGGAGTCGGTTACGCGAGAGGAAGGTATTAGCACCCCTCGCGTCCATCGTACCCGATGGGATCCACGCTTGCTACTTCAATCAAAGGGTGTAAGGAAAGATACTGGAAAAGGAACTGAAAGAAAGAAAGGAGAAAGAAAGAGAAACAAATGTAGGGAAAATAAAAGAAGTGCTCGCATGGGCCCTACCCAACTGCCTACATATCTCATCGGGAACATGAGAATCAGAGCGACGTAGTTCCCCTCACCTAAGGGAAAGTCGTTTTTGTTTTTTAGTGGAGTACGTCAACGTTCGCGTCCTAGCAGTTCGGTGTTGCGGCTCGCTGTAGGGAGACTTAGGCGTTACCTATGTGCGGTAGAAAGAAAATGACGCATCCTTAAGGAATGAGTGAATGAGATGAGGAAAGAATTCCCGAAGGAAAAACGTTATTGTTTGTTTTTGTCTTTTAAGAGTTTTTTTTATTTGTTTGCATATGATAGTGTATCCAAATCTTAGCCATTGGAATGTGTACATTCTCACATTCCAAGATGGAATGAGTAAGAAAGCACACTAAGGGTGAAGAAGACCCCCACACTTAGTTCCAATTATTAAGGTTCAAACACACTAGCATACTTGTGTTTATTAAGTGTTTTTGTTGGTTATGAAATGAAGAAGTGTTTTTATTTATTTATACCTTCAACGAGTATTGCATTTAAGTCCCTCATACAAGATCAAATGTTTAACACATTGACCCAAGATGGGTTATATGCTACACATTCTAAGATTATAAAAGAAGACCCCTTATAATCTTTTCTTTATATGAAAGGCCTAAATGCAATAAATGCCTACCTTTATTAGATATTTTGAATTTTCTTTGAGATGAGAAGATGAAAGACTCAAGAGAGGAGAGAAAGGTAAAATCTATGTGAACTAAGACTCAATCCTAATTGATTAGTTAAGGGAGTGATCCTAAGGGTTTGTGAGGTTTCAAAACCTAAAATCTAAAGAAGGAATGAGCTAAACAATTCACTTCTAAAGTAGAAGATGAATTGTAACTCAAAAGGGAAAGTAATGAGTTAATCAAAGTAAGCACATAAGTGCTTAACAAAACACAAGATTTGAATTGTAAAAGAGATGAAAGGAGAAAAGTTTGAATGTGGATCTCTTATCCACACTCAATTCCAACTTACCAAAGCCCCTACATGGTTAGTGAACATGTATAAGAAATACAAGAAGTAAAAGAACACTTAATGCACCATAAAACTCAAAGAATTAGATGTAAAATCAAATCCTAATACCACAACCAGAATGTACATCGTATGGAAAACAAATGATTATCATCATGCAAGTCCAAGTGGATAAGCAACAAACATCATCCATGGCATTAGAACATGTTACCATAGGAAGATGAAAGATGAAAAGAAATGGAAGAGACATGCATAAATGGAATATGTAATCAAAGGATTAGAATTGAAACTAAATGCAAAAAAGGTTCACAAACATCTCACAAGTATTCATGAAACAACTATCAAGACATTCAAGAAGTAATTGGAAAAGGAGAATTGAAATGGAAGTTCAAAAGAAAACACAAGTACTTCATACTAATGATACATAAAGTTCAAATGAAAGTGAACATGCAATGATGCCACATAATATGTACCAATGACCTATAATGTCAAATGAATAGTTCACAAAATAGGCAAATGATCATGCAAGTATGCACAAAAGCAATCATGTAAACATGCACAAAGATTAAAATGATATGACATGTTATTATGCTTTACATGTAATGTTTTTAAACAAAAATCAAATGGACTTATGAAAATTATACAAGCATGGTTTTGAGATACACAAATCAGAAGTGAATCATACATCAAAGTAGCATGTAAAAATTCAAGTAAAATGCCTTCATTCAATGCACTTAGGTCAAATTGGATGCACATGCAAAGTATTACAAAAATGAACACCAAGACATGTCATAAAATGTCCTAAAAAATCAAATAAAAATCACATGACATACTTCAAGGCATTAGTGAATAAATTCAAAAAGAAACAAAGAAAAAACATTTTTGATGATCAAGAACAAAAATGCACAAATTCAGGTATCATCAATGGAATGCACACAAATAAAAAAATCAAAGAAAATATGCAACAGGGGAAAAAATTTCATAAAAATCAGAAAATAAAATCATCAAAAATTTTATAAATGTCTTATTGATGTTCATGAATTTTTTATGGAATTTTATGATGCTATTTGGTATTTTTAAAAATTAAAACTCAAACGCACATAAAATGAAGAAAATAAAACAAGAAAAGAAATAAGATAGGGGTGTATACATAGCAATCCATCAGTTCAAAAATGATTTGGGCTTTGAAAACGTGGTGTGAATAGCAATAATCTCAAGTCCATTAAGCGTGCAGACCACACCAACAATGGTGCACTATCAGTCAATCAAAGTCAAAACAACACATGCCATTGGATCAAGTCCAGTCAATAGGTCAGTCAAAGTACACCAAATCAACGCACACACATGAAGGACTACACTCATTAACATGCACCACACCACATATGGATTAAAATGAAATCAGCAATTAACACGTGAGGTGCACGCTTCCTTTTATGCTCTGGCACCACTGCAGCCACACGATCAAGAACATCCAACGGCCGTGTTTAAATCTGAGCGAAACCCTAGCCATCAAAGCTACCCGCCGGAGAGGGACCTCCGGCCAACAACCACCGTCTGCAACCTCCATTTTCCCAGAATCTCACAAACAATATACCAAAATGAAGAGGAAGTAACACACATCATGATTCTACCAATGAAATCATCAAGCCATTCACATACAGTAAGAAACAAGCATGAACATGTTGCCCTAAGTCTTTGGATCTAAGCTTCTAAGAAGCTCTATCAACTAGCCAGATATTAAAGGCTTCTATTAAGCTCAAATCAGCAAGAAACAATTGACAATGAATAGAAATCGTGCAATCAATGTTCGAGAGATCAAACCTGAAACTGCTGAGACTTTGAGCAAACAAGAATACCAGAGGAATGAGCTTCTTCCTTAAGCTTCACTTGGCCAAATAAAGGCTTTGATGAAGTACTTGCTGATGATTCAATGGAGAAGAAATGAGATCCAAGCTTCAAAACCAGTTGCTATGGTGAGAAATTGAGAGAGAAGAAGATTGATTCTGAGTTGAATATGGAAGATGAATGTTGAAATGGAAGAAGGATGAGAGAATCAGAGAGAGAGTGGCGAGAGTTTTTGAGATGTAAAAAAAAATGAAGTTAGAAACTGAAGTTAGAGGGTGAGGTTTTGTTTTATAGTGTGAGCTAACCATGGTTTAGTGAGTTGATTAGAGTGAGTCAAGGTGGTTAAGCTGAGTCATCCCTAACTAACTAAGTCAAGTTAGTTAGGAAGAGCAAGGATATGGTGCAGCTGGGTTATGGTGAGCTATGGTGGAGGTAAAGAGAAACGAATGGCAAAGGCTGTTGCATTAGAAACTTGCTCAGCAAGTTTGTTCTTTCTATTTCCATGCAAAGCACGTGCTAGTGTATGAGATTTATGTCATGTGTGTTTGGTTTAATGTGGAAAGCTGAGGTTATGAAGTGTTTGTGGTGTGTGTGAACCAAATCGTGTATCAAGCTGTTAATGCATCAGTGCCAACATAGGGTGGTTTGCAAATGTTTTTCTCCCTACTCAATGAATGGTTTGGTGAGCTTTTGGATTCATTTGAAGGAGGGGATGTAATACTACAAGTTTGGTTTGAAATTTGGGTTGAAATGAGGCTAGGAAAAGGTTGAAAAATGACCTAAAACACACAAGTTTGGAAACTGGTTAGGGGCGAGGAAATGAGGTTGACTGGCAATGCATCTTGGCATGAAATTTCAGCAAAATCACCCTAACTTGAGACCATTATATCTACTTCATAGCTTGATCAAATCAAATTTTACCCAACATGAAACTTGAAGAGGACATTGCAAGGAACATTTTTGATGTTGACAAGTTTTGCAAATGAAGCCTCTAACCATGAGAAAAAATAGGTGAACATTTGGCCCACCTACTGTTTGTAAAAAGGACATGCGCGTGACCTGAAAATCCTTGGTCATGACCTAGTTTTGAACCTACTTTGCCCAAACTTTGGTCAATCATATCTCACTCAATTTTTATCCAATGAAGATGTTCTACACATGGATTTGAAGCTTGAAACAAGATCTTTTGTTGTGGACAAGTGGAATTTTCATTTGAGGTCTTGATTTTAAATGGCCTTGGTTCAAACTCTGATGCAAAATGGTCCAAAATTACTATTTTTGGAAACCCTACTTCTTCCAAAAATGGCAACTTTCCACATCTTGATTTTTTTATGATTCCTTTGGAGTTTCTTGATCAAATTTTGTACATTGGACACATATAACATGAATTTCATGATTTTGGGCTCAAAAAGTCAAGAGTTGACTTTTTCCACTGATTATTTGACTTAGCCCCAATTTTCCTGATTTTTTTATCTTTCTTCCAATTGAACCACTTCTAAAACCAATTGAGAGGCAATTTTCCACACTCATACACTTGAGGACATGTAGAATACCATGACATCAAGTTTTGTCCAAAAAATCAGAGATGCTCTGATTTAATTGGAAACCCTAATTTTGGTACCCTCCTCTTAGGAGAAAAATGTGCAGCCTTCAATTTCAAATTCCTCAGAATATGTTGTGTATCCTCTTAAAGGATGATGAGATATGCCACTTGAGGATGATTTTGAACCAATGACCTATCTCCTTTGATGGTTTTTCCTTCATTTTTGACCTTTTGCATAGTAAAAGATGTAGTGCTCCAATCTCTTATTGAATCTCACCTTCTTGAGATTTTGGATGATCAATTGAGATAATATGAGACATGTAAGACCTCTTGGCTTGCCTTGAGTGAACTTGTTTGACCTTTTGTGCTTTGAATGATCCCTTGATTGTCCACCTTTTACCTGATCACATGCCTTGATGGTAAGAAGGATGCTATGCTTCATTTTTCTATGTGAAATATGCAATGCAATGCTAATGAGATGAATATGATATGATATATGATAATGCTATGCTAGGATGCCAGAAAAGGGAGAGCAAATTTTGGGGTATTACAATTAGCCCAGCAAAATAAGAAATAAAGTGTACTTTTTTTTAAAATCTTAGTATCCAAACTTGCGACCGATTAATCTAAGAGAACTAATCATGTCGTCCACTAGCAAGTGTTCTATTTAAAGCCAGAACAAACCTCTGTATGGACTGACCAAACACATGAATTGTTAGCACCTAATAGGATTCGAACTCTTGTCACAATAAATATTAGTTGCAAATGGACTAACATTGAAAAGAAATTGAAAAGGAACTGATGCAGTTAGGAAATGAAAATTTGGACACAATTTATCCTCAAAATTGTGACGTGACAAAATGAAAATGAGGGATAGATTGGTGTTTTATGTTGGAATTAATTTAATAATAATTATACAAACATGCTTAATAACAAAGATTAAAACTATAATCTTACTATAGTGCGGAAACCATATGAGCATATATATAAACTACGATCTACAATATGTTAATTTATCAAGGATTGAGATTAGGAATACCTGGATAATCGAATCATTGACATGATAACTTTATACTTTCCTGAAACACAAAGTAAAGAGAGACGAATGACGAGCACACGTTGGTTTGTGGTTCTTCCTCAACCGGTACTCCTAATGCCTTGAATTCTATTCAGATGGGGAGAAAAGATAAATTGCTTATGCACGGTACATTGGAGACCATAGCCTATATATAGTGTGATGTTCCCATTATTTCCAAATGGGTCATCCTGACATCTACTCATATTTGAGCTCATATCTAATTAATTAATTAATTAATTAATTAATTACTAAATAGAAATCTAATTAGCCTTTTAAATTTATTTGACCACTTAATCAATTAAACCTCTTAATTTTGATAAATAGCTAATGTAATTAAAATATATATGCCCACATAATAATTATTGAAATATAATAATTTAGATAATATTAATATTATAAAATATTCCAACATTTTCCAGAGCATATATTCTTCTTATATTATAGGTAGTTTATTATTATAAATAGTAATAAATAAATAAAGTGTTTATTATTCAAAGTAAATATTGACAACAAGTTTTTGTATATAATTTGGATGTTCGATGTTGACTATGTTTCGGAATCCGACATTTGTGTTGTGAAGCAGTAATATTCGACCATTTATAATTGATACAAATAAAATTGATAAATTTATATATGATAAAAATAATTTTGATGTGACATCAGTGTATTGGATATATAGTTTTGTTTCGTCCATTCAATTAGTGTAATGATTATTATACATTTGAATGATCAATATTCATTTTTCTTTGGAATCCAACATTTATATGGTGAAGCAATAAAATTTTGATCACTTATATGGAATAATCGATCATTATGTTTTGATGGTATGAATGTGTTTGCATTAGGATTTGTGACGGCACAAGAGTTGTGCCTTTAGGGTTAACGAAAAGCGTCAAGTGTTGATGCAGCAATATTTATAAATTGATAATCTGTTAATTATTTAGTATTAACTATTTATTGTTAAATAATTTTGTATATAATTACGACCTTAGAGTCTGGGTGTTTATGTATTTTAAATAGGGCATGCATGTTGTGATTTATTTTATTTAAATGCGACTTGCGTGTCGTTATTTATTATAATTAAATACGACCTATGTGTCGTCCCATTTAATTATTTATTTTATTTATGTAAATATTATCATTGCTCGAGTTCAAGAGTTGAAGAGAAGACAACACCAAACGATGACGCCGATGAATAAGCTTGAGAAACTTGCTCGTGGGTCAAAGAATTGTAATAAAGTAGTTTATTTAATTTGTGCGTTTTATGTGATCATAATTATATTACTAAACTTTATTTTATGTATGTGATGCAAGAAATGTATGATTATATGAAAGTGTATGAGATACACAAATAAGTGAAACCAAACTTACGAAAAATTTCAAGATTAAATATTAAGTTAACCGCTTTCCCAAATTTTAACACTTATCAAGAATAGTATCAAATAATGTAGGTTTCAACCAACGCAAGGTGCGTGTTTTATATTAGTAAAGTAGTTTATTTAATTTGTGCGTTTTATGTGATCATAATTATATTACTAAACTTTATTTTATGTATGTGATGCAAGAAATGTATGATTATATGAAAGTGTATGAGATACACAAATAAGTGAAACCAAACTTACGAAAAATTTCAAGATTAAATATTAAGTTAACCGCTTTCCCAAATTTTAACACTTATCAAGAATAGTATCAAATAATGTAGGTTTCAACCAACGCAAGGTGCGTGTTTTATATTAGTAAAGTACGCTGGGATAAATGTAACATCCAACTACTAAATTTTCGATTTGACTTAACTAAACTAATTATAATATGATTATATATGTTTAGAAGCAAGAATTGAGAACAATCCATATGATGGATTAGAATAAGGAGTTATTCATTCAACTGGTAAAATTCGAGAATTGTATTAGATATAATTAGAAAGCGTTCCTATCTAAATAACAGGGTTTTGTCAAATCCGCATACGCAAATTTAAAAATAAAGTAAAATATGGATCTCGACCCACTAGAAAATCTTTCAATGAGATTTTTCAAATCAAACGTTGAGGGTCATTTGATTTGAGTAAAAATAGTTGGAGCATTTTAATAAAAGACCTTATTAAAATGATTTAATTTGATATAATGTTTTTACACGTTTTGTAGTTAAATTTTTTTTTTTTGCATTTTATGTTACATTTTACTTTGAAATTTCCTTATGAAGGACACTACTACAAAATACACATTCGGCAACATAATATTACCACAATCATTCCATCCACCGTTGTAATATATGAAACTGGATGCGCCTTATTTTTTTAAAGTCATTTTATCATGATTGATAGACACAACCGTGGTGATAGAGTGAGTGGTACATGGTTCTTATCCTGACATCAACATTTTTTTCCTATTACAAAAAGCATGTGTCACTTGAATTCATAAATAAATAAAAAATCAAAGATTATTTAATCACGGATTTATTAGTTAATCGTTGTAATATTATTTGTACAGCCTTTGCACTTCCCTAAAGAGAGAAATTCTATTCCCAACTATAATGATGATTGAAAATTTTCTTCAGTTTTCAAGACGGTCACAATGTCATTCGAGAATATCAACCATTGGAAGTAATCATTTCAAGCATTAAATCATCAGATCTTTCATCTTCAACCTCTTCTATAAAGGCACAGTTTCATATAATGAATTTTCACTTCTTCAAAACTGTTCTTCTTAACTACATATAGCAACATGAGTTCTCTATCTAAAAATGCTAACAGAAATATCTCAACTGAAGTCACCATAGTACAACACAATGATCAACAGTCAATTGAGGAGGTCCAGCCATCTGAATTGACTGCTGTCAAGGATACACTTAGGGTTAGGAAGGCCAAGAAGAACAAAAAGAAGAAGCTGAAGAAGAAGAAGAAAAAGGTGCCCAGGAAGATTTGTTACTATGATTCTGACGAGGGTAGTGATGAGAGAGTCATAGATTATGAAGATTCCTTTGCTGCTAGGGGTTATTGTTCCAACATTGACAATATGTAATAAAATAATTTATGTACTCCGCCCTTTTGGCCCTCTTAATGAAAATATTTATTATTGTTATATATATACTCTTTCATTTATATCACTATATATTATTGTTTTACAAAACAAAATAGTACAAGCCAACAAAAATAAAGACAAAAATTGCAACAGTAATGAAAAATAACTATAACAATAATTAATACCTCTCTAACAATTGGGTTCATAAATAAATAAATAAAAAATTGTGAGAGATTTAACCATGGTTTTACTAATAAACCGTTGTAAAAGTTATGTATTATATCATGGTTTTTCTTTCTAACCGTGATAAAATGTGATATTTTTTACTATATAAGCGAAAATATGTATCGTTCAGTACTTAACAATCGTTTCTCTCAAATGAAAACCCTAACATATTTCACTCTTCTCTCTCATAATATAACCCTAACATCTATGTCACTCTTTAAATTTTCTTGAACCTTCAGATTTATCTTCACCAATCATTATGATACTCTTAAATCATATTTCAGGTCTGTTCATTAAACTTATTCTTCGATTAAGTTTATATTTCTTGTTAAAAATGGGTTCTCATTTTTTTTATTTGGTGAATGTTCTCATTTTTTCAGATTCGTCTTCACCACCTTAACAAAGCGTATACTTTGGCTATGATACATATGGTTTGTGTAGCTATGAATAAAAATACAAGAAGTATGAAGTTATTGTGTTAACTTCATTCACCTTGTACTTCTTCTTCATAGCTTCATAAACTAGATGAAAATCATAATTTGTTCTAGATCCACGATTAGTTTAAAAAAAGGTGCGTTCTTTAAACATTACATAATATCTTATGTTGTTGTATGATGTTGTATGTTGCTATTGTTGTCCTTGAAACTTATTTTGTTGTATGTTGTTGTGTTGTTGATAAATGTTGTTGTTGTTGATTAATGTTTTAAGAATTTAAAGAACAAAACATTGCTAAGTCACAAGAAAGAAGCTTCTTGTGACTTAGCAATATTTTTTTTATAAAATTATCAAAACATTACATAATATCTTGTGCTGTTATATGTTGTTGTATGAAGTTGAGTTTATTATATGCTATGTAAATTGTTTTGTTTACTAACCCTTCACTGAAATACATTTCATTTAAATAGACACAGAAACTTATAATCCAATAATTAAGTTGTATTTGAAAACCAACTTATATCAATCAATGTTTTCTGAATTGCATTCGTCTCATCATTCATCTCCCGCTCTATAACATATAGGATGTGGTTCAATGACCTGATTCCTTCGACACATCCATGTCTTCTCTTGTAGTTTAATTTGAATAACAACAATTTATTGATATTATTCAAATTAAACTAAAATAGAAGGAATTAATGTGATGAAGGACTTAGACCATTGAACCACATTCTATATGTTAAAGAGCAGGAAATGAATGACAAGACACGTGCAATTTAGAAAACAGTGGTTTGTGTAAGTTGTTCTACAAGAATAGTTTAATTTTCAGATTATATACTTCATCATCAATTTGAATGAATGTATTTTGTTATGAGGATTATTGAAAACAAGAAATCTACATATTATATAATAAACCCTGGGTACTTTTAACAACAGTTATTTATAATAACCATTATAAAATGTTATTTTCCTAAAGGTATATACCACCATGGTTAGTTAAAGAAATCGTGATCATATATAACACGCCTTCAGGTTTTCTACAACGGTCATAAGACCATGATTGTAAGTTGCGCATATACAACCACGCCCTACGTAACAACGGAAGGTCACACGTGATGTTATCCATTTTCTAACCATTGTTATATATGTTTCCCGTAGTAGTGGGATGTAAGGATCAGAAAGGAGTTTCTGAGTTGGTACAGAAATTGAGAATTGTTCTCAAGCACGAGAAATAGTATGTTCTCAAGCAACAAATTCCTAACTACTGGATATAACTAGATTTAAAAGACAATGCTTATGAGAAGGATCAATTTGAATGTCTAGATATAACATGTCTCATAATTGTAGTCATCACAGAGATTGATATAATCACTAACCTCAGGAATTTTATTTTAATAAGAACTGCATGATATGAGAATGTTAAACTTCTCAATGTATTTTCTATACAAGTTAGGAATCCAAATGGATCTAAAATATTTTTGAGATTTAAAAGTTTGGATTTTCTTATAGACCAAATAGTTGGTCACAAGTTCTATTTGAGATTGTCTCGGATAGGTAAATTAGATTCATTATGAATGAATTTTAAATGTATCTACAACTTCTTGTTGAAAAGAAAAAGAAGTAATTTGAGATGCTAAATAAATGAATTATAAAAAGAATAAGATTCAGTTTATATTCCTTTGAATTTGGGCAGACAAAGACGGTTCTAAAGGAAAGTAGTAATTTCATGTGTTGAAAGAAGAAAACTGTCGATGGTTATCGAAAGAGTCGAAGTAGAAGAAGGAAGTAAGACTTATTCTTCACACGTTTTGTTATAAAAAGTCAAATTGTTTACTTCTGCATCATGAGTATGTAATACTAGATGTTGATATCAAATTTATATGAATGCGAAGAGTCTTTAAATAAGTAGGACATTGACTATAATTGAAGTCAATCTACATCTATAATAGAACAACATGTTTCATTGACTGTAATACCCCGTATTATCTAAATGCTCAATTGGATATCAGATGAGATCAGATGAGTGCCTTAGTGCTCTATCTTTGGATAATTGGATTAATGAAATCCTCTAAGTGCTCTAAGTATTGTCAATTGGGATTAATAGAGCAACTAGTGAGCTCTAAAGAGTCAGATCAATAATTATTAGTTCAAGGGAGGATTTTATGGTAACTCTAATAATTGATCAATTTGGTTGAGACGACAAAATATCGATTGGAGATATTTTACCCTATTAGATTATATTATATAACATGTTATATATATATATATATAAGAAAGAAAGAGGAAAGATACGAAAGAAAGAGGAAAGAAAAGTTGGTAAGAGAAGGGAAAGAAGAGAAGAGGAGAAGAAAGGAAAAAGAGAGAAAGAAGAGAGGAAGAAACTTGGAAGTTGAAGAACAACTTGGATCATCATCTCTTCTTCATCAAATCATCCCAACATCTTCTTCATCTCCTTCATCTTGTTATTGGTGAGTTCTAGTTAGAACCCTAAGTATAGAAACTTAGGTTAGAACTTGAAAATAAATGGTGAAAATGGATTGATCAGGCTAAATGTTGTTTTCTATGGTTAATATTTGAAATAGAACGCATAATATGTGTGGGTTGTATGAAATATGGATGTTTGATGCTTGCTATGATGTTCCTATGAATTTTGATGGGTTCTAGTGGGTTTTGATGCTGAAAATAACAGGTTTTTAGGTCTCAGACTCAGTGGTAACCGGTTACTCATTATGAGGTAACCGGTTACTTACAGGAAAAATGGTTGTTTTACGTAAAAATGAACTGAGTAACCGGTTATTCTATATGAGGTAACCGGTTACCCAATTGTGCGTCTAAACGTGAATTCAGTTCTGTTTTGGAAATTTGGCTTGAGTAACCGGTTACTCTATATGAGGTAACTGGTTACCATATTGAGATTTTGGTTCTGTTTTGAGAAATAAACTTGAGTAACCGGTTACTCTATATGAGGTAACCGGTTACCACTGTTGTGTTTTGAAAAATATTTTAGAAAATTAATATCTTTTGAACCGTGCTTCCGATCGAGGTGTTCTTGGTACCGATGGAAAGCTATGGAAATGTACTACTTGATAAAGGTGAAAAATATTGTTTTTGATACCCGATTAAAAAAATCGGAGGGAACTTAAGGGTGATATAACTTGTGATTGAATCATTATATGTGATTCTATTATACAATTGTAATATGCTTTTGTATAACTTATGATTGAATTATTATATGTAATTCTAAAATGAAATTGTAATATGCTTTGTCTAATATTGTTGTTAAACATGATCGAGAGAATATGCATGTTAAAATATGGAATAGAAAGAGTGATGAAACTTTACCCCATAACAACATGATAGTGGAACCTAGTAATGGCTAGGAATTGATAGAAACTCTAGATGGCGATGCTCGTGCATCTGATGTAGGAAGGTGCATTCTTGACGAGTAATGGCCTAGAGTAGACAACCTAGATAACGATGCTCGTGCATTCGATGTAGAAAGGTACATCCGTGACGAGTAATGGTCTAGGTGAGAGTGGAACACTAGTATGGAACATTTGTAAACTATGGTAATTATTGAGAAAGGCAAAAGAGACCTAAAGGTAAATGAGGCCTAAAGGCTAATGTGGCCTAGAATTATTGAATATAATTATGGTTGTATGTGAAATCACAAATCGTAACCATTTCCCCATTATGTGTCGTTTCATGAGTAACGAGCTCCTCTGGAATAATTGCACGATTACTTGGTAGGTTTGATTCCCAATGTTATAGTACGAATGGAACCTATATGGTAAAGAGACTTGTGACGGTGTACGGACCGTGTGAAGTGGCGAATTAAGGTGATAACATGTCCCTTAGTTCCAAATCCATCTCGTATGCCAAGTAATCTACAAGGATCCATGACTCGTTCTGACTTCTAGACGTAGAAGAGGACGGGAAAAGGGGATGCCTTAATAGGGTTGACGATAGTGATAATCTTTTGAGTTAACGAACTCAATAACATGTTTCTATATAGTGTGAGATTGAGAACTCAAAGTCATTTCCATTCCCCTTGACTTGAGTTAGGATTTGGCTAGAACCCTGTAAAGCCGAGAGAATCCATAAGATAGGGAACTCACTGAGATTTAATATCTCACCCCATTATTGTTGCTATTTTTCAGGCATTGTTCGCAGGTTTGATTTACAAGTGCAGCTATGCTTGGATGTTTCAAGAGAAGCTTAGCTTTAGTTTCCGTTGTGTATTTGTTATATACAATTGAGGATATTGTATATTAATCTTAGATTTTTGTTTTGGCTAATTTCCATGACTTGCACCATAGATTGTATTGTGTTTGATAATGGTCAAGTATGTGAATTATGCCAATAGGCACTTATGATGGTGTTAGTACCAAATAAAACACTTGTATGGTATTATTCTAGATATATATTATACAGGGCGTTACATTGACTATGCTTAGACTAGAGCTTGGAATGGAGCCAAAATATTTTTATTAACTTCCATTTTGTAAAAGAAATATTAATTCTAATTTTGTATTGACAAGATAAAGAGAGCATATTTTGATAATTGACAAGTGATGTTATGATTATCCAAACAATGTTTTCAATACTAAATCAAGTACTAAATTTGAGTTCTACTATCTTGATAAGCTCATCTATAACAAATGTGGAATGGATCAAATAAGATTTGAATCTTATGTATATCAATGGCATTAATGCTTAGTCTAAATAAGTGAAAGATGCATTTCCAAAGTCTATGTGATTGGATTATTTGACACATTTGATTTTATATAATTTGATATATGCAATTCTTGATTTTGGAATATTTTTCTGATGTTCCAATCATTAAGCAAAGTGAAAGGACATATGATATATCTTAATTGTATACATGTGTGATGTATATGAACCTCTAAATATATTTGCTAGATGAATTTTGTTTCTCCTGCTTCATTAATATTACTGACAAACTCAGTAATTATGGATTTGTGTATGTGGCACGAGTTATAATTCTTTTAAGAGGAGTTCAAGAATGAAGAATAAGGAAACAATTCGAAAAAGGTATTAAGACTATATGAATGGTTCATTATGGTAAATACCTATATAAAGAATATAAAGAATATTTAAATCATATCATGTTTGACATTGTTCGATCTAAGATAGTTTTATTATATCTTTGTGACTCTTTTTATAAATTATTTTACATATAATTATTTCCATAACCAGATCCTTTTAAAGTAATCATGGAGACACAATATTTGATATGGAGGTAAGAGTACCTAGTTTGTCTTTATGATTAGTCGGGCTGTAAGGTTTATTAAATAAACTTGATCACAATCTAGATGAAGATGTATTTGTGATTGTATCCTAATGAAAATAAAGAAAACATAATCTATAACACTTTATAGGACAAAATGGTTTTGTCGCTAAAATAAGAGTCTCCAATTAGAGATAGTTTTTATCTAAAAGAGCAAGTGAGAGTGATGTAGAACTTGAAGAAATTTGAGTACTAAAAAATAAATATCTTTATGAGAATGGAAGATGAACCAAATCAACAAGGGAGTTGTTGTAGGACAAATGATTCGTCTAGCACAAGATACTAGAAAAGTACATAAGTTGTCTATATCCATTTATGGATTAGGGAAAACTTCTTGGAATTAAATCATTTTATTAATGAAGTTTTGTGAAAACTTTGATTAATAAATGTCAAGTTTAAATCTTGTGCATGTAACACCCAAAATTTATTAGAATGTTTATTTAATTTATTTAAATATAATATTTGTGAATTTAAGGTGAATTTTGGTGGTTTGTGTCGATGTCAGTATTTTGGTGAAGTTTTGGTTATCTTAATTAAATAATAGTATATAATATGAATATATTAGTATTATTATTAATTTAAATAATATTAGAGGAATTAAGGGTAAGATGGACTTTTGAGGAGGATTAGTGAGGGTAATATGGAGAAAACCATTTTGGAAGCCCAAGGGTTTAACAAAAAGGAATTGGGAGGAATATGATTCATTTTGTTAGATCGTGAAAATAAGGAGAAAGTGCAGAGCACTGAGGAAAAAGGAAAATGCGAGGATTCGTGAAGGTTTCCAAAGGCTCAATAGAGAAAAACTCCTGATCGACAATCTAAGGTATGGGGAGTATTGCCTTTCATTGTTTTCAATATAGGAAGTGATGTGTTTAAAGTGGATTTTTGAGGTTTTTGGGGTTTTTGAAGGGTTTATGAGTTAATGATGATTTAGGGGTATTTCTGAGGATCGATGATGGATTATTGAGGGTTGAATTGATTTGGGTAAAAGTAAGCCTTCGAGGCTAAACCTTTTGATGATATGTGGGATCTTGTATGAGAAAGGGATTTATGGGGTTTATGAGAACCTTGAGAGTTTGTGAAGGTTTATGTGATTTTGAGTTAGGATAGTGGAATTTAATCGACCTAAATGTCGTAGGTTTTATGCCTTTGAGTGCCATGATGCTTTAGGACTATTTTGGTGAAGTTTTGGGGAGAATTGAGGTTGAACCCGTAGGGATTTGGTGGATTGAAGTGCTACTGATGCGTAGCAGCGATTGCAGAAATCGCTAGTTCACAAGGTGAACTACTCATTCGCAAGGCGAATGTTCGCCCAGGCTCGCAAAGCGAGCAGTGCAGCAAATGTGCGATGAGTGTGTGATGGTACTGAGATGACTCTGGGAGGTGACTTTTGGGGCTCGCATGGCGAACGTCCCAGCGAAGGCCTTTGCCTGGCGAATAGCGGCAGCGAGGAGAGGCAGAAGGGGAACTCTCTGGTTTTTGTATGGGGATGGGGATTCGCTGGCAGCTTCGCAAGGTGAACTAGGCAGCGAACGCCTGCTGTTCACGAAATTTTGTTTATGATTCTGTGTTGTCTTGGTGTTTTGATGCTGTGACTTTTTTGATGATTTACCATGGCGTTACTGATGATGATGAGATGATGATTTTGTGATGTTTTGATGAATATATGATGACATGATTAACATGATATTTTGATGAATGATGATGCGCATAATGATTTTATTGATGATGATGATTATTGACGTTGTGTATCATGCATTCATAGCATTTCAGTGATGATGTTATGACGTGCTCCGGTTCTTGTGTGGAACCGTTCCTAATGACGGGGATCTTTGAAGGGTGATGGCCTAAGTGTCCATCGATTGTGACGATTGGTACCACATGCATAAGTCTTGTTGTGCATTGCATATATGTGGCATTTGTTGATATTTATGTTGTGTTTTGATGTTTGCCTTGTGATGACTCTGATGATGTTGTATATGATGATGACGCCATTTTATGCATATCTTATTTTTATATTGATTATAATGAATTGTGATTACTCACCCTGTCTGTTTGAATGTTGCCTCCACGTGGGTAACGTGCAGGCGATCAGGCTTAGCTGTGGATGCCTTCGAGGACTTTTGGAGTTTATTTGCTTTTGGTCGATGTAAAGGGTCTTACTCTGATAATGTAACATCGCGTTCGGTCGTTGAGTCGAACCATGTTGAATTGTTATTTTGTTGTTATTTGATGGTTATGGTTTATTTTTAAAACCTTTTTTATGTTGGATTTATGGTGGTTATGGTGGTTCCGCTGCCTATTTGATGGCTTTTGATTTATTTTGAGGAACCCCGTTATTTACGGAGCAAAATGTTTTATTTTGAATTTATCAAGAAATGTGCACCCTTTGAGGTGGTTCTGATTTTACTCTGATTTTTTGATTAATCTGCTGCGATATTTGTGCGGTAGAAAAGGGTGTTACATTAGTGGTATCAGAGCAGGTCGGTCCGTCCGGCTAGGTTTTTACGTGATGTCAGTCCCCAGTCAGTCGATAAGTGTGTGTACATTGTCGATGTTTTAGTTCTTCTAACCTTGATGGTGTGAAGGATGGCTGAAAGAAATGATCGTGCTATTGCTGATGCTTTGGAATTAGTTGCTAATGTGGTGGCGCAACTTAATCCGAATGGTGGAGTTCCAGATGAGTTTCATGCTTTGGGTGAGTTCAAGAGGAACAATCTGCCGGAGTTTGAGGGTGCTCACGATCCAGCAAGTGCACACAAGTGGTTGAAGGCGATCGAGAAGATCTTCCGAGGGATAGGATGTACTGACGTGCATCAAGTTCAGTTTGGAACTCATATACTGTCAGAGGAGGCTGAGGATTGGTGGGATAACACCCGTGAGAGTCTGGAAGATGTTGGCACTGTGATAACCCGGGCTGTGTTCAAGCAGGAATTTCTGGGAAAGTGTAATACCCTAATTTTTACCCCTAAGATCCCACATGTCTTTTGCATCTCATACCACAAACAAGATCACAAGCTTTGGTTCTTTTGCCATCCCCTGAAGGTTTGTTCTTGAGTGAGATCGCCAAGTACCTCTGTTCTCTTGTTTGTTTGATGTTTATATTTGTTTATATTTACTAACCATTAATTAAAATTCAAAAAAAAAATATGTTTTTCCTTTACTAACTTTTTCAGGAAGAATTTGGATCAAGGACATCAAAATCAGTCCCTCAGCTCGAATAAATTTCATCAAAACAAAGTCAAAGTTGATCTGCAAACAATTCAAAATCATCTGATCAAGAGTTTCCAAGATTTAATTAATTGTTATTCAAGAGACTCCAAGGTTCATGTGTTTATTTCCATGCCTTCTTTGACAAGCAAGAAAAATCGAGCCAGAGCCCAAACAACACATCAAAAAGCCAATTTTCTTAATTTTTCACTGTCTTAATCGATTAACACATTTTGCACTGAAAATGGTTAATCGATTAACACGTGCAATTTTTGGAAAAATGGCAGCAAATTCAAATTCTGCAACAATTGGCACCAATTTTCCTTATTTTGATCACATGTGGAATATTCTAGACCATCTCATTTTAATTCCCCTACATCAACATAATTAATTCCTACCATACACCTCCACTAATCACCACTCTTTTGTTAATTTTCCTCCAAATTCAAATTCCAAGCCTAATTTTCATTTCCAAACCAAATTCCAAACCACCAAATTTTCCAAGCCTAAATTCTATAAATGGAGGCCTCATTTCATTCATTTCACAAGCTTTTGATAGCCAACAAACCTCTTGTAAATTCTATCCCCAACCACAAATTTCACTCAAAGCTCACTTTTCTTCTTTTGAAAGTTAACAAGAATTCACATTGAATCTTGTTCAACTTTGAGCTAAACCTCCATCCAAGCTTGTTTTCTTCATCAATTCTCATAGATCAAGGCTTTGGTGTTTGGATCTTGAAGCAATTTGAAGGAATTTTCAGATTTGAAGTGGTAATTCATCTTTCACCATTGTTGAAGCTTCAATTTCATCTTCCATAATGTAGATCCTTGGTGGATTCTTGTTACTTGATCCTTTGGATCTTGTAATTGTGTTTGATTGCTGGCTTTTGCTGTTGTTTTACTGAAAATTTCGTGCACAATTGCATCCTTGATCATGAGGTGTTTGAAGAAATGATTGATCAAGGATTTTGCAATTTTCAAACTGATTTTCTGCTATTTTTACAGTGTTAATCGATTAACCAAAACAGGCACGAATTGGTTAATCGATTAACATTTGGATTTTGTGCCCAGAATTGGAATTTTCCATTGGTTAATCGATTAACATTTTTACACTGTAAATGGTTAATCGATTAACCAGTGTCCAGAATGTGATTTTCACTTGTTTTTTGGGAATGTTTTGGCTTTTCTTCATTTTTCTTCCCCTTTCTTCTTATTTTAGCCTTGAAGTGCATTGTTGAGATTAATTTCTCTTCAATTTCAATGGACTTTGGATATGGTTAAAGTAATTAAACATTCATTAGTTCAAATCTATCTTTAAATGAATTGTTGAATTCATTTGAGGTTCTTTGAATTAGTGATATGTTTTCACACTTAAACTTATCAATTAAAAGTGATTGAACTTGAAGATGAAAGGATCTTGAAAGTGTAATTTAATTTGGCTTTCTCTTCATCTATTTCTTTTTTATATTTTGATCGATGAAAGTCTTATGGATCTTAGAATCTCTTTATTGAATTCTTGATCCAGACTAGATCGCTACCTATTTTCTTTTCATGCGGTATTGCTTTCGGATGACGATTTACATATCATTCATCTAGCATGCATTAACACAAATAACACTATTGACCGGCCTCGAGTAGGGTGACTTTTACATAAGTTACTTGGCGATTGCTTAACATAGCGCTACATTTGTCCCTCCCTCCGAATCAGAACTTGATCTTTCGTGGCCCAAACCTTTTGATTGTGTAAGCCCAAGCATGGTTGTTCATTTATATTAGGCTCATAATTTTTGAAGCTTGTTGCGTAGAGGCTTTGATTCTATCAATCCTCTGACAAGTCTTCATTAACCTTGATCTAAGCACATTGTTCAACCATATAGTTCAAGACGCAAAACGGAATAATCGGTGAAGGCTTATGGCACTAGGGCCTTTGTGCTACTAATCACTAACTTCTAACTATATTGTTTATGTTTCCTTCTCGCTCTCTTTATTTTTTATTGCTCGTTGCTCATTTTATCATATCATGTTTATGTTTATGTCATTTTTCTTTTGTCCACTTGGACCATATCATCTTGTGCTTTTGTTTTTCTTTTGTCCATTTGGACTCAAAAACATTAATAAAGGCTTAAACCACTACAAGACTTGTGCTCTTAATTGTTGGACTATGGCCACTATCCCTTGCATTGGAGGATCTCTACTCTTAGACTTCTTGGCTTGATTATGGACTTATGGACTTAGACTTAGGACTCTCTCCCTTGTGCTTTTTATTATTATAGAGTTTGATATTCTAGCCTTTATTTGGCTTGCTTATTGGCTTAAGAGGATGTAATTTTTTTCTTATTATGCTTTGAAGAGTGCCTCCATGTGGTTAGATCTTTCTTACCTTAGATTTTATTTTATGCACTAGGGTAGTCACTTCTTCTCCACCCCTTCTTAAATTTTCAAAACCTTCTCACTTTTTCAAAACCTTCTTGTTTTCAAAACTTAAAACCGCTTTCATAATAAAACCTTGACTTTGGTCAAGTGATTTTCAAATTTTGTTTTCTTTAATAAATGTCAATCTATGTTAATCATATTTTGTCCATTTCAAAAAGATATAAAAAATACAAAACTCATTCAAATTTTTTGTCCTTTTATGCACCTTTTTCTTTTAAACTTTTCAAAAAGAATTAGACATGAGTCATTTTCTTTGTTGAGATGTAAAGCTCCTAACCATGGTGTGTTGTGTAAAGTATGGCCATTTTCCACTTAGATGTTGAAGCGATAGTCTTGTTGATGTTAATCCAAGCAAATCCTCCATCTTAATGTGATGCAAATGCCTCTTTCCAATACCTTTGGGTAATTAGTTGAGTATTCTCTCTTGAGAATGATGGGTTGTCTTTTTCAAGATAAAATGAACCATAACCAATAATTTTTGCTATTTGTACCACGAACTACAAGGTTTTGATCCTACATTGCACTTCTTGGGTACGTAGGCATGAGGCGATAAGTCTCTCCAAACACAAAAATCTTAAAAAATATTTCTCTTCTCATCTCTCCCCAATCTCTTTTCAAACAAACCATTTTCAAACCAAAAAGCGATAGATATTTCAAAGGACTCCTATAGAGTACTATAGACGTTTTGGGTGCTAACACCTTCCCATTGCGTAACCAACCCCCCTTACCCATTCTCAGTTTGTTCTTGTTTTTTTAGAACTCCTTAGGTTTTGTTCGCTCTTTTTCCTTTCCTTTTTTGGATAAAATAAAAGTGCGGTGGCGACTCTTGCATTTTTTGAGTTAAGTTAATCAATAGCTTACACTCACAAATTTCCCCGCTACAGAAAAGTGGCGACTCTGTTGGGGAAATAGCATTCCCCCTTGAGGGGTTTAGCCTACTTTGTTTTATTTACTGCTTTTTGTTTGATTTACTTGTTACTTGTTTGTTCTGTTTGGGAGTTCCTCTTTGTGTGAGATAGGTCCTATACCTGGACCAGAGTGTACTTTGAGATAGGAGGATGGTATAGTCAAGGAACTTTGAGGGAGTCGAATCTCGAAAAATCAGAACTTGAGAATCTATCCACTCGATGGTTGCCTCTTTGGAATTACTGATGCCGATCGAGCGATCGTTGAAGGCGTTAATTTTTCTATAGAAGCCTATAACACTGAGGACCGTAGTAACCCTTAACCCATCTTAGCCTTTTTAGGATCGTGGCGCAGAAGCTATTAGGATGCAAATCCGATTTAGCTATTACGCGATGCCACACTCAGGTTAGATTCTCTTGAGGATAACTACTAACCTCCGAGTAATTGGTGCGCTAGTGTGTCTGATAGTGGATTGTGGACCCTGGGCACTCTGTGTTATAACTGATGTTTTCTGCAGGTACAATGAAGACAAAACCTTAGTACATACCTTTATGGGATTATTTCTTACCCTTGGCTTCATGCTCGTGACTTGAACCTTGACCCGTGTGCTTTGTGTGATCTTGTTTGTGGTTGTTGCATTTATGCACTCATGCATTCATGAGCATTCTTCTAGAAGGTTTCAAGGAACTTAAAGGTGTTATCGCAAACATTGCATGTACTTTTGTTATGGATTTTGGAAGAAGAAGAAGTACAAGGAAGTACACTTTCAAGAGTCCTAAGTTAGGGGGTTTGAGAGTGCTAGGATCTTTGGTTGATGATACCGAGAAGTTCGAGTCCAGATATGGAAGGTTTTTATCTCTCTTGAAGGTTGATATGGCTGAAGGATTTCTTGCTACTTTGGTTCAGTTCTATGACCCTTTGCTTCATTGTTTCACCTTTCCTGATTATCAGTTTGTACCTATGCTAGAGGAGTATTCTCTCCTGCTTGGTTTGCCTGTTCATGGTCGGATTTTCTCTGGTTTGGATCCTGCTCCCGAGCATCACGTTATTGCGAAGGCTACTCACTTGAAGGTTTATGAGATTAAGGCTTGCATGGATACCAAAGGAAAGATTCTTGGGTTACCCGCTAAGTTCTTGACGGATAGAGCTCATCACTTTGCTAGTATGAAGAAAACAATTGCTTTTGAGGCTATTCTTGCCTTGCTCATTTATGGACTGTTCCTCTTCCCGAATGTTGAGAACTTTGTCGACATCAACGCTATTCAGATCTTCTTGATTGGGAATCCAGTTCCTACTTTGCTTGCCGATGCTTACCATTCTATTCACCTCAGGAATTTCCATGGTAAAGGGATGATTATCTGTTGTGCGCGTTTGCTCTACAAGTGGTTTCTTTCTCACTTGTCGAAGTTTGCAGCTTTCTGGAACCTCAAGGATGGCCAATATTAGTCGCGGAAGATCATGTCTCTCACTCATTCTGATATTGATTGGTGTAGCCGTGTTCCTTATGGAGCGATGATTATTGATAGTTGTGGTGATTTTCCCAACGTGCCTCTTCTTGGTACAAAGGGAGGAATTGGCTACAATCCGGTGTTGGCTCGTCGTCAATTGGGATATCCTTTGCGAGAGGTACCAAAGAACATTCATTTGGCTGGTCTCTTTTTCAAGGAAGATGAACACCAGGTTGCCCTCAAGGGAGAGATTGTGGAAGCTTGGTGCAACATTCGTAGAAAAGGAAAGGAAAGTTTAGGAAATCCTAATTGTGTCTCTTCTGAACCTTACCTTCAGTGGGTTAAAAATAGAGCTGTTACTTTGAAGATGCCTTATGCGTGTCAGGAGCCTTTGTTTCTAACTGCTAAGAAGCCTATCCTCTACTTTATGGAAGACACAGAGAAGCTTCAGATCACTTTAGCCGAGATGCAACAAGAGAGAGATGCTTGGAAGAACAAGTATCAGATTGTAGAGTTAGAGAATGCAAGACTTCAAGAGCACTTTAAGAAGAAGAATGAAGACAAAGTTGCCAATAAGAAGAGAAAGGCGCAAGAGGATTTATTTTCCTCTCGCATTCAGCCAGTTTCTGATATTCCGAAGAGTTCAGAATCTCCTTGGAAGTTGATTGTCGATCAGTTGCTGATTGAGAAGACTCAGATGTAGGCCCACATCAAGGAGCTGGAAGAGAGAGCTGGGACTTCTTCTCATGAGATTCTCTAGAGATCTAGTTTTCTTTACGCTCTTTTGTTTTAGGATTCTTGAATCTGTACTTCCAAGATGTAATCTTTTCCATCATTAATGAATGAGATTTTAGTATTTCAAATAACAATGTTTACGATATGCCTTATAATTCCTTGAAACTTTGCATTTGTACTTGCACATCAAGCATTATCTCTTGCATTGTTTCATGCCTTTTCCAGGTGTCTTATGTTTCTTTTGGTCTTCATTCAGCCAAGCTGTCGCACCAGTATAATACTCGAGGTAATCTTAAGAGGAAGATGGATCATTTTCAACAAGAGAACTGTGAGCTTCGTGAAGAAGTGACAAATTTGAAGCATAGTTTGGAGAGACTCACTGTTATGATGGAAGCATTGGTTGCTACTCAGAATCAACCACCTCCTCCTCCACTTTCAACTCCTGTGCAAAGGACAGTCATTTCTGAGATTGTCTCTACTCCCATCTTTGTGGCGCCTGCCAGTGTTCCTCAACACACCATGCCTCCTGGTTTCCCCAGGGGCATGCCTCATAACTTTATTTCTAAAGGTTATCAACCACCACCGCCTCCTGAAGTTCCAGTTGTTCCTACCGTTCAGCCTATGATGTATGTACTGCATCCTGTGGTTCATATTATTCCTTTTGTTGAAGAGCCAATTTTCCATACTGCTCCAAGTGAAAATGTCAGTTCTTATGATAGAATGGAAGAGATTCAAGACCAGTTTGCTGAAATGCAGAAAGAAATCAAAGCTCTGAGAGGTAAAGAGCTATTTGGAAAGAATGTTCATGAGTTATGCTTGGTTCCTAATGTGAAGATCCCGCATAAGTTCAAGGCCCCTGACTTTGAAAAGTATAAGGGTAATTCTTGTCCGTTGAGCCATTTGACTATGTATGCTCGCAAGATGTCGACTCAGACCGATAATAAGCAGCTTCGCATTCACTACTTTCAAGACAGTTTGTCTGGTGCAACCTTAAAATGGTTATTGGGTCTCGACAATACTCTAATTTGCACTTTCGATGATTTGGGTGAGGCGTTTGTGAAGAAGTATAAGTATAATATGGATATGGCTCCTGATCGTGACCAGCTTCGAGCAATGGCTCAGAAAGAAAAGGAGACATTCAAAGAATACATGCAAAGGTGGCGTGAGATTGCTGCTCAAATCAATCCTTCTATGGAAGAAAAAGAGATGACTAATATTTTTCTGAAAACTCTGAGTCCTTTCTATTATGAGTGCATGATTGCTAGTGCCCCGAGTGATTTTACTGAGATGGTTAATATGGGGATGAGATTAGAAGAAGGTCTCCGTGAGGGACGATTGTCAAAAGATGGTAATTCTGCTGATAATTATAAGAAATATGGGGGAGGACTTGCCAAGAAAAAGAAGGTGAGACCAATGTTATTTCCCGTGGAGGACGCATAAAGAGTTACAGTAAGGATAATCAGTGTCAACAACATGTTGCATCTGTTACTCCTGTTATCAATTCAACTCCTATTGTTTAGGTAGCTCCTGCTCATCAACAATGTTCTAATCAACAGAACAATCAACAGGGCCGTTTTTAGAAAGATTTTGATCTGATTCCGATGACCTACACGGAATTGCTTCCTTGTTTAATTCAAAAGCATCTTGTTCAGACCCGTGCACCACTTGCTGCTCCAAAAGATTCGCCATGGTGGTATAAGCCTAAAGCTCATTGTGCTTTCCATCAGGGAGGAGCTGGGCATGATACTGAGAATTGTTATCCATTGAATATGGAAGTGCAAAGGTTGGCTAGAAGTGGTATTTTGTCTTTCGAAGACTTTAACCCTAATGTACAATCGAATATGTTGCCTAATTATGGTAAGGCATCTGTCAATATGGTTTATGGCTCTCCTGGTACATTCAAAAAATTTTATATCCGTTGGATCTGAAGATCTCTTGTGGAAATGCATGCATTTTTGAGTGAATACCATGATATTGATCATGACTATGCAGCTTGTTGCATCTGTTCCGTGAATCTGCGTGGTTGTGTGATAGTGAAGAGGGATATTCAAAGGATGATGGATCAGAATTTGATTGAGGTCACTGCTAAAAGAGAAGAATATTAGAATGAGGTGAATGTTATTGCACCATGCTTTAATATTCCGGAACGAGTTGTTATCTCTTATGACAGTCGGAAGACCGCTGTTACACCTTTGGTTATTCGGTTGCCCAGTCCAGTACCCTATGAATCTGACAAGGATGTTCTGTATAAGTACAATTCTACCATGGTAGAAGATGGTAAGGAAATTCCCATTCCTTCTTTGTCTTTTGTGGTAAGCATCACTGATGTTAGTAGAGTGACCCAGAGTGGTCGAGTTTTTGCTCCTGAGCCTCCAAAGATTATGGAGAATGTTGTTGCTGGCAAACGACATCAAGATGAGAGTAATGTCGATGTTTCTGGTCAGTCCAGTGGTTCTAAGGCTTATGAGGATGAAGTATTGAAATTGATCAAGAAGAGTGAGTACAGTGTTGTAGATCAACTCATGCACACCCCATCCAAGATTTCAGTGTTGTCCCTACTGATGAATTATGAAGCTCATAGGAAATCTTTACAGAAGGTATTGGAACAAGCATATGTTGAGCATGATGTGACTATTAATCAGTTTGATGGGATTGTTTCCAACCTCACAACATTCAATAATTTGAGTTTCTGTGATGAAGAGTTACCCGAGGAGGGGAGAAATCACAATTTGGCTTTACATATCTCTATGAACTGTCAAGAAGATGCACTTTCCAATGTGCTGGTTAATACTGGTTCTTCTTTGAATGTGTTGCCAAAATCTACTTTGTCGAGACTTTCATACCAAGGTGCTCCCATGAGGTACAGTGGGGTTTTTGTTAAAGCTTTTGATGGATCTCAAAAAACAGTGATTGGAGAGGTTGATCTTCCAATCAAAATAGGACCGTGTTTCTTCCAAATTACTTTTCAAGTAATGGATATTCGTCCTGCTTATAGTTGTCTGCTTGGCCGACCCTGGATTCATGAAGTTGGGGCAGTCACTTCGAATCTTCATCAGAAATTGAAATTTGTTAAGAGTGATAAGATGGTAATTGTTGGAGGCGAGCAAGCGATGCTGGTGAGCCATCTTTCATCCTTTTCGTATGTTGATGCTGACGAAACTGTTAGAACTCCGTTCCAAGCTCTTTCCGTTGATGATAAAGCTGTTAAGAGGAATGAGCTACCCATGTCTTCTTTGAAAGATGCTCTGCATGTATTAAAGACTGGTCGGTCTGACGGTTGGGGCCGAGTTATTGATGTGAACTGGTTTAGGCTTTACGCCTGGTACAGTCAGAAGAGATTTGAAGCGTATTAATGAGACCTTTCACAACGCCGGATTCATCAATAAAGATCACTCTACTGCTGCATTCATTGAAGATGATGAAGAGGAAGAACTTCCCAATTTCGTGACACATGGACAGATCTGTCAGAATTGGATAGCTGTTGATGTTCCCACTGTTGTTCATATTTCAAAGTAATTTTTTTTTGTTTCTTTCAAAAAAATCCTTTCACTCTGCCTAAGGTGAAAGTGAATTTGTGAGGGCTTTGTTTCAAATTTTATCATCATCAATAAAATGTTATTTTGTTTATCCATATTATGTTTTCCCTTTTTGCTTTATTTCTAAAAAATGGTAACATAAAAAACCAAAAAAGTAATAATAATGTGATAATCACTTTTTATCTGCATAATACTTGCACTTCTTGTTCATATTCTAAAATCAAACATAAAATCATTGTGCAGATTGATTATTAAACCCATTGAAAACAATGACCCTATGCCCTCTCCCAACTTTGATTTCCCTGTGTTTGGAGCTGAAGAAGAGGATATTGAGAAGATTCCAAATGAATTATCTCGGTTGCTTGAGCGCGAGGAAAAAGCCATTCAGCCTCATGAAGAGCCGGTAGAATTAGTTGATTTGGGTTTAGAGGAAGATAAGAAAGAAGTCAAGATTGGGGTACTGCTTTAGTCAGATGTTAAGAAGAGATTGGTAGAGCTTCTTAGAGAATATGTTGATGTGTTTGCTTGGTCTTATTAGGACATGCCTGGTCGTGATACTGATATTGTGGAGCATAGATTTTCGCTGAAGCCAGAATGTCTGCAAAAATGAAGAAAAAAAAGACGAAAAAAATGAAAAAATGAAAAAAAAAAGAGTAAAAAAAAGAAGAAGAAAAAAGAAGAAGAAAAAATGATGATGAGTCATTCTGGTGAGCTATTGAAGCTGCTGATAAGAATATCGAGAAAATTATTCAGAAGATGGTTGTTACCTACAAGGATTGGCATGAGATGCTCCCTTTTGCTTTGCATGGGTATCGTACATCCGTCCGCACTTCAACAGGGGAAACCCCTTTCTCTCTTGTTTACGGTATAGAAGCAGTGCTCCCGGTAGAAGTTGAAATCCCTTCTATGAGAGTTTTGATGGAAGCTGAATTGTCTGAGGCTGAACGGTGTCAGAGTAGATACGATCAGTTGAATTTGATTTAAAAGAAAAGAATGACGGCCTTGTGTCATGGCCAATTGTATCAACAGAGAATGAAGAAAGCTTTTGACAAGAAGGTTCAACCTCGTGTGTTCATAGAAGGCGATCTCGTGCTCAAAAGGATCTCGACTTCTACCAATGATTCTAGGGGCAAGTGGACTCCTAATTATGAAGGCCCATATATTGTTAAGAGAGCCTTCTCTAGTGGTGCATTACTTCTTACAACTATGGATGGTGAAGAGTTCACTCGTCCTGTGAATGCCGATGCAGTCAAGAAATACTTCGCCTAAAAAAATAAAATAAAAGAACAACTCGCTAAGTTGAAAACCCGAAAGGGCGGCTTAGGCAAAAATGAGCGTCTCGGTGGGATGAAAACCCGAAAGGGCGGTCCAGGAAAAAATTAGAGACAAAAACAGAAATAATCATCCGTTAGATTGAAAACCCGAGAGGGCAATCTAGACAAAAGTTAGGGATTATGACAAGTAACTGCATCTGGCCGGCCTTGATCGTTGAAAGCCTCAATCATCCTCAGCTGAAGTTTTGAGCACATCGAAATTCAAAGTTGTTAGGGAAAATAGTGGTCATTGTTTTCCAATGTAACCCTTTCCATGTATTTACCATTTTTCAAACTTTGTAATGATCCATGGAGTTACGCCATTTGTGGACTTCCATTCTCTTAATAAAATTTGGGCCTTTGTCCCTTTGTTTTCAATTCTTACTTTGTTTCTGTTTGCAGAATTTCATTTATTCTTGATGATGATTTTTGAAACAAAATGTGAATAATTGATTTAAGTTTTTTGAAAATTATAAAAACATTTTCCTTTGATTTATGAATGCTTAAAGGAATGTCAACAGTTATTCCAAGGATGCTATGATCGTTGTTTTCCTCATTAGGTTTTGTTCTTACTCTTCTAGCAGAATGTATTGACAACTCCGCAATAGAGTTTTGTTGATTTTTCCCCATCAGGGTCGTTGATGTTTCCTCAGCAGGATTTGTTCATGTAACCAGTCGTTGACAAGTTGATGGTATACCGATTTGAGTTTTTCTCCAAACAAGTATTGTTCGGTTTTTCCTCAGCTATGTCTCGATCCCAATTTTCTCCAGCTGATTATGTTATGGTCAGGCAATTGAGCATTTTTGAAGACCATCTCTCATTGGTGTTAATCCCTCCGCAGAGATTCAATCTTTTGTTACTCGCCATGTAACGCCCCGAAAAATCTAAATTAATCATTTATTTATTTATTTAATTAATTTAGAAGGGATTGGGAAGTTTTGGTAATTTCGGAGAATTTTGGATCAAAAAGAGTATTTTTAGATAATTTAATAGAATAAATAATTAATGTATTATTTATACTATTATTATTATTAATAAAAATTAAAATGAGAAAAGGGCAAGGTGGTCTTATATGAAAATGAGTAAGGATAGGATGGGAAGTTCATAAGTTGGGATTAGTTATCCAAGAGAAAGGAGAAACACGATCACATTTTCTCATTATCGTATTTTTGTGAAGAACTCTGAAGAGGAGAAGAGAAGAAGGCTAGGGCTTGAGGATTTCTAGGGGAATCTTGAAGAAAGAAAGGAAAGGCTTCAGATTACTTTAAGGTATGGGGAGAATTCCTAATTCCTTATAGTTTATGAGGTTGGAGATGAATAGATTAGGTTTTGTATGAATGTTGTTTGATTTTGATGATTTTGATGTGAAATATATGATGTGATGTGAAATATGATGAATTGTTTGGCATGTATTGATATATATGTTGATGTAAGTGTATCGTGTAAGCATTTTTGGTCAATTTTCGTTTTGGGAAAAATTGAATTTTTAGGGTATTTCGAGTCGAAAACGTAGAAAATGAATTTTTGGGAAATTATGGTGTCTGATGATGTAGAATGAATTAGGGATGAATGATTTCGATGAAATATAATGAGATAGAATGTTATGTGTTGATGTATGTGTATTGTGTGAGTCTTTTGGTCAAATTTTCGTATTGGAAAAAAACTAAATTTTGGGATATTTGAGGCCAAAACGCAGCAGAAAAATCTTTTGAAAAATTATGGGTGCAGACTTCCTGACACGGCCGTGTCAGACCCCTATTCTTGCTGGAGTTTTGCTTTTGTCGAAATTGTGCTACAGACTTCCTGACACGGCCGTGTCACAGGACACGGGCGGCCGTGTCACAGGACACGGGTGGCCGTGTCAGACATGCTGTTTTGCTATTTTTTTTGTTGTTTTCTTGAGGTTTCTCGACGTTTTCTCGTGCTGATCTTTTGTTGTCAAGTTGTTGATGTAAGATGATAAAACATGATTGTATGATAAATCCTTGTTGAATATGAAATGAATGATGCACACGTTGATTTTTGATGAATTGAGGAGAATTAGCATCATTGCATTTCATAGCATTTTTATGTTGGGGCTTCGGCCTATTGGTAGCTTCAATCCCATTGTGCGGATTGAAGTGATACATTGATTACGTTGTGCTCCTTTTGGAGGGTTGATGGCCAAGTGTCCATCCACGTTGAACTGGTACCACATGCATGTTTCCGATGAAGTTGCATTTCATTCTAAGTGGCATTGCATGTGTATGAATTGATTGTCGAATGATATGTATGTTTTATTGTGGATATCATGGTGTTGTTGTTGATTGAACTATGATGTTGTTGTTGATCACATCATGATGTTGCCATTGATTTTACTATAATATTGATGTTGATCTTGCTACGATGTTGTTGATTGATTATGATATGATGTTGTTATTGGCTATGCTATGATGTTGTTGTTGCCTTCCTGTTCGTTTTCCATGTACTTATATTACTATAATGAATTGTGATTCTCACCCTGCCTGCTTGGAAATGTTGCCTCTTATGTGGGTAACTTGCAGATAACCAAGAGTAGATTCACGATGATGGAGGATGTAGCCTTGAAGTGTGTCGTTTTCGTTGTTTAGTTTAGAGGTGTCCTGCTCTGTGTCATGTAACATCGGGTTGGGATTATTTGTGAACCTCATGTCTTCTTTTGATTTTATGTTGCAAATATTTATATTGTTGAGGCTATGTTGAATTGGATACTTTATCCATGGAGTATTTTGTTGATCAAAAATTAAAAGTTGATTTCCGCTGCGTAGTTATAAATTTATGTTATTGATGAATGAATAACCCGTGTTACGGGATAGGACAATGATTACTAAATTATGTTTTGAATATATGTGGCACCTTTCTTGCTAATTTAACTCTGATAATATTACGTGTTTTCCCTAAAATTGTTTGTGGGGTAGAAGGGTGTTACATTAGTGGTATCAGAGCAGGTCGGTCCGTCCGGCCAAGTTGTCGAGTCGTAGTTTGTTGACAATCTAGGATTGTTAACTAGTACTAACTTTGGTTGTGTTGTAGTGATAAGTTGAGATGGCTGGAAGGAACGATGCTGCAATTGCTACTGCGTTGGAAGCCATGGCTCAGGCTTTGCAGAATCAGCCGAACGCTGACGAAAATGCTGGATCTCGCAGTTTGGCAACTTTTCAGAGGGAGAATCCGCCTACCTTCAAGGGCAAGTACGATCCTGATGGAGCGTTGGATTGGTTGAAAGAGATAGAGAGAATCTTCCGTGTGATGGACTGCACTCCAGCGCAGAAGGTTCGATATGGGACTCATATGCTAGCATTCGAGGCTGATGACTGGTGGCTAGAGATTCGTCAGAGATTGGAAACTGCAGGTGAAGGTATCACTTGGGATGTGTTCCGAAGGGAGTTCCTGAGGAAGTATTATCCAGAGGATGTTCGGGGTAAGAAGCAGATCGAGTTTCTTGAGCTGAAGCAAGGAAATATGTCAGTTACTGATTATGCTGCAAAGTTTGTTGAATTGGCTAAGTTTTATCTGCACTATAACGATGATGATGTTGAGTTTTCTAAATGCATCAAATTTAAGAGTGGGTTGCACCCAGAGATCAAGAAGGCAGTTGGATATCAGAAGATTCATATTTTTGCTGATTTGATTGATAGCTGTAGAATTTTTGAAGAAGATAACAATGCTCATTATAAAATCATTAATGAGAGGAAGAGCAAGCACCAACAGAATTGTGGCAAACCTTATGATGCTCCAGCTGGAAAAGGTAAACAGAAAGTGGTTGATGGCAAGAAGTCTAGTAGGGGAGATGCTCCTGCTAGCATAACTTGTTTCAAATGCGGGAAAACTGGTCATAAGGGTGATGTGTGTACCGCTGAAGTGAAGAGGTGTTTCCATTGTGGTAAGACTGGGCATGTCATATCTGAGTGCAAGCATAAAGAGGTGATTTGTTTCAACTGTGGCGAAGAAGGACACATTAGTAGTCAGTGTCAGAAATCGAAGAAGGCGCAAACCGGTGGGAAGGTGTTCGCTTTGGCTGGGACTCAGACCACTACCGAGGACAGACTCATCAGAGGTACTTGTTTCATTAATAATACTCCTTTAATTACTATGATTGACACTGGTGCTACTCATTGCTTTATTTCTGCTGAATGCGTTGAAAGATTGGGTCTTGTGTTGTCTTCTATGAATGGGAAAATGGTCGTCGAGATTCCGGCTAAGGGATCGGTGACTACTTCTCTTGTGTGCTTAAAGTGTCCTTTGTCGATCTTCGACAGAGACTTTACTGTTGATTTGGTATGCTTGCCGTTATCTGGGATGGATGTATTCTTGGGAATGAACTGGTTAGAATATAACTATGTTCATATCAATTGTTATAACAAGTCGGTGAGATTTTCTACTGCTGAAGAGGAAGAAGCTAGTTTGTTGTCTTTTAAATAGTTACAACAGTTGATGCAAGAAGGAGCTCAGATGTTCTCAGTGATGGCGTCGTTATCTGTTGAGAGCCGAGCTGTAATTGAGGAGTTGCAAGTGGTGTGTGAATTTCCTAAAGTTTTCCCTGATGAAATTCCTGATGTGCCTCTAGAAAGAGAAGTTGAGTTTGCAATTGACCTTGTACCTGTTACCAGACCTGTTTCTATGGCACCATACATGATGTCTGCATCTGAATTATCGGAGTTAAAGAAACAATTGGAGGAGTTACTTGAAAAGAAATTTGTGAGGCCAAGTGTATCGCCGTGGGGAGCTCCAGTGTTGTTAGTAAAGAAGAAGGATGGAAGTATGAGGCTCTGTGTTGACTATAGACAACTAAATAAAGTGGCGATTAAGAACAAGTATCCGCTCCCGAGAATAGATGATTTGATGGATCAATTGGTGGGTGCTCGTGTGTTTAGCAAGATTGATTTGAGGTCGGGATATCATCAGATTAAAGTAAAGGATGAAGATATTCAGAAGACGGCCTTCAGAACGCGTTATAGACATTATGAGTATTCGGTGATGCCTTTCGGTGTTACTAATGCGCCGGGAGTATTCATGGAGTACATGAACCGTATCTTTCATACTTATTTGGATCAGTTTGTAGTGGTGTTTATTGATGATATATTAATTTACTCTAAATCAGAGGAGGAGCATGCAGAACACTTGAGACTAGTGTTGCAAGTCTTGAAGGAAAAGAGGTTATATGCAAAGCTGTCCAAATGTGGATTTTGGTTAAAGGAGGTCAGTTTTCTTGGTCATGTCATTTCAGGTAGTGGCGTTGCGGTGGATCCATCTAAAATAGATGTTGTGTTACAATGGGAAACTCCAAAGTCGGCTACCGAGATTAGAAGCTTTTTGGGGCTAGCCGGTTATTACCGAAGATTTATCGAAGGATTTTCTAAGTTAGCACTCCCGTTGACTAAGTTGACTTGTAAAGGTAAGTCTTTCATGTGGGACATTCAATGCGAAGAAAGTTTCACGGAATTGAAGAAGAGATTGACGTCGGCTCCGGTTTTGACGTTACCTAATTCAGGAGAACCTTTTGTGGTATATTGCGATGCTTCTAAGATGGGTTTAGGTGGTGTGCTTATGCAAAATGACAAGGTAGTTGCTTATGCGTCAAGGCAGTTGAGAGTTCATGAAAAGAATTATCCTACTCATGACTTAGAACTTGCTGCGGTTGTTTTTGTGCTGAAGATTTGGAGACATTATCTTTATGGTTCTAGATTTGAAGTGTTTAGTGACCATAAAAGTTTAAAGTACTTATTTGATCAGAAGGAACTGAATATGAGACAACGAAGATGGTTGGAATTAGTAAAAGATTATGATTTCGGTTTGAACTATCATCCGGGTAAAGCTAATGTTGTGGCCGACGCTCTGAGTCGGAAGACTTTGCATATGTCGGCAATGATGGTTAAGGAATTGGAATTAATCGAGCAATTCAGAGATATGAGCTTAGTTTGCGAAGTGACACCGCAGAGTGTGATGTTGGGGATGCTGAAGATTAATAATGATTTCCTAGATAATATCAAAGAAGCTCAGAAGTTTGACGTGAAACTGGTAGATTCGATGGTTGGAATCGATCAGTCGGAGAATGATGATTTCAAGTTAGACGCGCGAGGTGTGTTGAGATTCCGAAATCGAATTTGTATCCCTGATGATGCAGAGTTGAAGAAAGAAATTCTAGAAGAAAGTCATAGAAGTAAATTGAGTATTCATCCGGGAGCTACAAAGATGTACCAAGACTTGAAGAAATTATTTTGGTGGCCTGGCATGAAGCGGGACGTGGCTCGATTTGTGTATGCATGTTTAACTTGTCAGAAGTCAAAAGTTGAACATCAGAAGCCTGTTGGGTTGATGCAACCGTTAGAAGTTCCAGAATGGAAATGGGATAGCATTTCAATGGAATTTGTGATGGGATTGCCTAATACTTTAAGAGGGCATGATTCGATTTGGGTGATTGTTGATAGGCTTACGAAGTCGGCTCATTTTATTCCTATTAACATCAGTTTTCCAGTGTCGAAGTTGGCGGAAATTTATATTCGTGTAATTGTGAAGCTGCACGGTGTTCCTTTGTGTATTGTGTCGGATAGAGATCCGCGGTTTACTTCTGATTTTTGGAAGGTTTTGCAAGAAGCGTTGGGTTCTAAGTTGAGGTTGAGTTCAGCGTATCACCCTTAGACAGATGGTCAAACGGAGAGGACTATTCAGTCGTTGGAGGATTTGTTGAGAGCATGTGTTCTGGAACAAGGAGGTTCATGGGATACTTATCTACCATTAATCGAGTTCGCTTATAATAACAGTTACCATTCTAGTATTGGGATGGCTCCTTTTGAAGCATTATATGGTCGGAGATGTAGGACTCCTTTATGTTGGCACGAATCTAGAGAAAGTGTAGTGCTTGGACCTGAAATTGTTCGAGAGACTACTGAGAAGGTGAAGTTAATCC
The DNA here is from genome assembly GCA_022829125.1 of Lathyrus tuberosus. Taxonomy (NCBI): domain Eukaryota; kingdom Viridiplantae; phylum Streptophyta; class Magnoliopsida; order Fabales; family Fabaceae; genus Lathyrus; species Lathyrus tuberosus. Next base: position 15,234,731 of record JALAZF010000055.1, read on the forward strand.
GAGAAAAGATGAAATCTTCTCAAAGTAGGCAGAAGAGTTATCATGACAAGCGAAGAAAGGATTTGGAATTTCAAACCGGTGACCATGTGTTTTTGAGAGTTACACCGGTGACAGGTGTTGGGCGTGCCTTGAAGTCTAAGAAGCTCACTCCTCGTTTTATTGGTCCGTATCAGATTTCAGACAGAGTTGGGAATGTTGCTTATAGAGTGGCGTTGCCGCCTAATTTGTCGAATTTGCATGATGTGTTTCATGTGTCACAACTCCGGAAGTATGTTCCAAATCCGTCTCATGTGATTCATATGGATGATGTACAAGTACGGGATAATCTTACTGTGGAAATGATGCCCGTATGAATTGCGGAGCGTGAGATGAAGACTCTAAGAGGCAAAGAGATTGCGTTGGTGAAAGTTGTCTGGCTAGGAGCTGCCGGAGAAAGCATGACTTGGGAGCTGGAAAGCAAGATGAAGGAATCCTACCCCGAGTTATTCGAATCAGGTAAATTTTCAAGGACAAAAATTCTTGAAGTAGGGGAGAGTTGTAACGCCCCGAAAAATCAAAATTAATCATTTATTTATTTATTTAATTAATTTAGAAGGGATTGGGAAGTTTTGGTAATTTCGGAGAATTTTGGATCAAAAAGAGTATTTTTAGATAATTTAATAGAATAAATAATTAATGTATTATTTATACTATTATTATTATTAATAAAAATTAAAATGAGAAAAGGGCAAGGTGGTCTTATGTGAAAATGAGTAAGGATAGGATGGGAAGTTCATAAGTTGGGATTAGTTATCCAAGAGAAAGGAGAAACACGATCACATTTTCTCATTATCGTATTTTTGTGAAGAACTCTGAAGAGGAGAAGAGAAGAAGGCTAGGGCTTGAGGATTTCTAGGGGAATCTTGAAGAAAGAAAGGAAAGGCTTCATATTACTCTAAGGTATGGGGAGAATTCCTAATTCCTTATAGTTTATGAGGTTGGAGATGAATAGATTAGGTTTTGTATGAATGTTGTTTGATTTTGATGATTTTGATGTGAAATATATGATGTGATGTGAAATATGATGAATTGTTTGGCATGTATTGATATATATGTTGATGTAAGTGTATCGTGTAAGCATTTTTGGTCAATTTTCATTTTGGGAAAAATTGAATTTTTAGGGTATTTCGAGTCGAAAACGTAGAAAATGAATTTTTGGGAAATTATGGTGTTTGATGATGTAGAATGAATTAGGGATGAATGATTTCGATGAAATATAATGAGATAGAATGTTATGTGTTGATGTATGTGTATTGTGTGAGTCTTTTGGTCAAATTTTCGTATTGGAAAAAAACTGAATTTTGGGATATTTGAGGCCAAAACGCAGCAGAAAAATCTTTTGAAAAATTATGGGTGCAGACTTCCTGACACGGCCGTGTCACAGGACACAGGCGACCGTGTCAGACCCCTATTCTTACTAGATTTTTGCTTTTGTCGAAATTGTGCAACAGACTTCCTGACACGGCCGTGTCACAGGACACGGGCGGCCGTGTCAGACATGCTGTTTTGCTATTTTTTTTGTTGTTTTCTTGAGGTTTCTCGACGTTTTCTCGTGCTGATCTTTTGTTGTCAAGTTGTTGTTGATGTAAGATGATAAAACATGATTGTATGATAAATCCTTGTTGAATATGAAATGAATGATGCACACGTTGATTTTTGATGAATTGAGGAGAATTAGCATCATTGCATTTCATAGCATTTTTATGTTGGGGCTTCAACCTATTGGTAGCTTCAATCCCATTGTGCGGATTGAAGTGATACGTTGATTACGTTGTGCTCCTTTTGGAGGGTTGATGGCCAAGTGTCCATCCACGTTGAACTGGTACCACATGCAGTTTCTGATGAAGTTGCATTTCATTCTAAGTGGCATTGCATATGTATGAATTTATTGTCGAATGATATGTATGTTTTATTGTGGATATCATGGTGTTGTTGTTGATTGAACTATGATGTTGTTGTTGATCACATCACGATGTTGCCATTGATTTTACTATGAGATTGATGTTGATTTTGCTACGATGTTGTTGATTGATTATGATATGATGTTGTTGTTGGCTATGCTATGATGTTGTTGTTACCTTCCTGTTCGTTTTCCATGTACTTATATTACTATAATGAATTGTGATTCTCACCCTGCCGGCTTGGAAATGTTGCCTCTTATGTGGGTAACTTGCAGATAACCAAGAGTAGATTCGCGATGATGGAGTATGTAGCCTTGAAGTGTGTTGTTTTCGCTGTTTAGTTTAGAGGTGTCCTGCTCTGTGTCATGTAACATCGGGTTGGGATTATTCGTGAACCTCATGTCTTATTTTGATTTTATGTTGCAAATATTTATATTGTTGAGGCTATGTTGAATTGGATACTTTATCCATGGAGTATTTTGTTGATCAAAAATTAAAAGTTGATTTCCGCTGCGTAGTTATAAATTTATGTTATTGATGAAAGAATAACCCGTGTTACGGGACAGGACAATGATTACTAAATTATGTTTTGAATATATGTGGCATCTTTCTTGCTAATTTTACTCTGATAATATTACGTGTTTTCCCTAAAATTGTTTCTGGGGTAGAAGGGTGTTACACCCCACGCAGAAATTCTTTTTCGTTATACCCAGCAAAAGTCACGTGAGGAATTCTTACTCAGAGTTTTACCCTATAGACGTGTTGTTGTTGCTTTGGATGTTCCCAAACAGAGAGCAATGTTATTTACCTCTAAGAAGGATTGACATGGTGACCGCTTGTCCGATTTTATTTCGCCTTGTGGATGTATTTCTCTCCAGGTTGATTTATCCTTGCTGATTCCTCAACGGAGGCAGTGCATTATTGTTTCGATTGTTTCCTTAGCATAGAGCAGTGATGTTAATTTCTTATTTTCCCCGGCAAGTCCAAGATGTACTTCCCTCCGGATTGTTTTTTTCAAAGATTTATCCTTCTAGTGAATATTGTGCATCACTATTGCGGCTATACCCCAGTGAAGTCACTGATGATATCTCTTTTAGTCACCTATTGGGTTTTCTCTCATTTATGATGAGTATTGATTTAAAATCCCCCACAGCTTGATCGTTTGCTGTTTACCTCAGCTAGTCTAGGATGCTTTGTTCAGAATTGCTTAATCCCCCTGAGAGTGTTCTCGTATCTCCAGCAGATCTGCCTTGTTTTCCCAGTGGATTTTGCGTAGATTTTTATGTGTCTACAATCCCCCAGCGGATGCATTATTTTTCCGCAACAGATCTCCTTATCTTATTGAAGTGGAAGTTCCTGTGAATTTTTATCCCTGGGAAGATTCAGAAAGATTCAAGTTGTATAATTCCCCAACAGCTTTCCTGCCATCCTCAAAGCAGAATTTATGGTGTTATCCTCTTTGTGGATCATTGATGTTAGAAGTTTGATATTTGTGATTCTCCCCAAGGAGTATCTTCTTTTCTCTAGCAAGATTTGAGCCTTTTAGTAGGATTTATTTTCCTTTGATGGCTTTTGTTGATCTCTTGCAGGATTTCTTCAATTAAATCCCTAGCAGAGCTGCTGGGGATATCTCTATCTTATTGAGATTAGCTGAGTATTCAGTGGTGTTGTGATGTTTATTCCACCCTCTGCTTATCCTTTTGTCTGTTTTGTCAGTATATTCATACTCATACGCATTGCATATGCATTCTTTTGTTGTGCATAGCATATTGTTGGTGCATTGTGCATTTTGTATCTGTGTTGGTACTTCTTTGCTCTCTGGTGTTGTTATCCCCGCAGTGTGTGTGTGTGTCCTCTCTCCATTTAGAGTGTCGACCCGTAAGCAGAAAATGCATATCTTTGTTAATTCCCCACTGAGTTTATGCCTCGTAGAAGACATTTGTTTTTGCCTTCCTCCCCAGTTCATTTTGTCTGGATGGAATTAATCCTAGTTGAGATATTTCCTCCTCGGGATGAGTCTTGTTTGACCGTTTCTCTCTAGTTTATTCCCGAATTGAATTTTGGTCCCTTGCTTTGGCAATGGAAGCTTATCATCTTTGTCGTCCTACCCATGTAGTTGGTAGTAGGTGATGTAGCTGGCTTATTACCTTTGTCTTCCTGCCCTTTGTTGGTAGTAGGTAATATACCCGGGTTTGATTACCTTGTTGTAGCTGTCACTTGGTTGAGAGGTAGTAATCTTTCCCTGTCCAAGTTTATCGCCTTTGTCGTCCTGCCCGTTTAGTTGGTAGTAGGTGATATTTCTCGGATCTTTTGAGATTGTTACCTTTATCGTCCTACCCCTTTGTTGGTAGTAGGTAATTTTTCTCATACCTTTGATCGATTACCTTGTTTTAACTGTCACTTGGTTGATAGTTGGTAATCCCTCTTTTTGGGCTTATCACCTTTGTCGTCCTGCCCATGTAGTTGGTAGTAGGTGATATAGCTGGCTTATTACCTCTGTCGTCCTATCCGTTTAGTTTGTAGAAGGTAATATAGCCTGGTTTGGTTACCTTGTTATAGCTATCACTTGGTTGATAGTTGGTAATCTCTCCACGTTCAAGTTTATTACCTTTGTCGTCCTGCCCTTTGTTTGCAGTAGGTGATATTTCTCGTATCCCTTCGTGAGATTGTTACCTTTGTCGTCCTGCCCTTTGTTGGTAGTAGGTAATATTTCTCATATCCTTTTGGTTGACTGCCCTGTTGTAGCTATCACTTGGTTGGTAGTTGGCGATCTTTCCTTTTGATCATGCTATTACCGAATATCGGGTAGTAGATGACCTTTTCCCTAGTAGAGATTCTTCTCTCCCTGTTGGGACGAGTTTTTCTCTTTATTCCCGGTGTTGGTTATTTTTCCCTCAGTGGAATCTTACTCTTGTTTTCTTCCCCAGCGGAGATTGTTTCCTCCCTTGCTGGGATGTGCTTTCCTTCTTTTGTTTTCCCCTGTGGAGTCTTTTCTCTTTGCTCCCCAACCTTCTGTTTGTCTCTTGTGGCATTTTCTCCCCACAGTGGTCCTGTGTCTGCATATCATCTGCATAATCATATCATTTTGTGGTCTCTTAGGGCCAATAATTGGGTTGTTGTTATATTTAAGTCTCTTATATCTCGTTGAGACAAAGATGCCCATCTTCGTATCTCCGGATATAAGAAACTTAAATAGGGGTAGCTGTAATACCCTAATTTTTACCCCTAAGATCCCACATGTCTTTTGCATCTCATACCACAAACAAGACCACAAGCTTTGGTTCTTTTACCATCCCCTGAAGGTTTGTTCTTGAGTGAGATCGCCAAGTACCCCTGTTCTCTTGTTTGTTTGATGTTTATATTTGTTTATATTTACTAACCATTAATTAAAATAAAAAAAATATGTTTTTCCTTTACTAACTTTTTCAGGAATAATTTGATCAAGGACATCAAAATCAGTCCCTCAGCTCAAATAAATTTCATCAAAACAAAGTCAAAGTTGATCTGCAAATAATTCAAAATCATCTGATCAAGAGTTTCCAAGATATAATTGATTGTTATTCAAGAGACTCCAAGGTTCATGTGTTTATTTCCATGCCTTCTTTGACAAGCAAGAAAAATCGAGCCAGAGCCCATACAACACATCAAAAAGCCAGTTTTCTCATTTTTTCACTGTGTTAATCGATTAACACATTTTGCACTAAAAATGGTTAATCGATTAACACGTGCAATTTTTGGAAAAATGGCAGCAAATTCAAATTCTGCAGCAATTGGCACCAATTTTCACCATTTTGATCACATGTGGAATATTCTAAACCATCTCATTTTAATTCCCCTACATCAACATAATTAATTCCTACAATGCACCTCCACTAATCACCACTCTTTTGTTAATTTCCCTCCAAATTCAAATTCCAAGCCTAATTTTCATTTCCAAACCAAATTCCAAACCACCAAATTTTCTAAGCCTAAATTCTATAAATAGAGGCCTCATTTCATTCATTTCACAAGCTTTTGATAGCCAACAAACCTCTTGCAAATTCTATCCCCAACCACAAATTTCACTCAAAGCTCACTTTTCTTCTTTTGAAAGTTTACAAGAATTCACATTGAATCTTGTTCAACTTTGAGCTAAACCTCCATCCAAGTTTGTTTTCTTCATCAATTCTCATAGATCAAGGCTTTGGTGTTTGGATCTTGAAGCAATTTGAAGGAATTTTCAGATTTGAAGTGGTAATTCATCTTTCACCATTGTTAAAGCTTCAATTTCATCTTCCATAATGTAGATCCTTGGTGGATTCTTGTTACTTGATCCTTTGGATCTTGTAATTGTGTTTGATTGTTGGCTTTTGCTATTGTTTTACTTAAAATTTCATGCACAATTGCATCCTTGATCATGAGGTGTTTGAAGAAATGATTGATCAAGGATTTTGCAATTTTCAAATTGATTTTCTACTATTTTTACAGTGTTAATCGATTAAGCAAAACATGCACGAATTGGTAAATCGATTAAAAGTTGGATTTTGTGCCCAGAAATGGAATTTTCCACTGGTTAATCGATTAACATTTTTACACTGTAAATGGTTAATTGATTAACCAGTGTCCATAATGTGATTTTCACTTGTTTTTTGAGACTGTTTTTGGCTTTTCTTCCTTTTTCTTCCCCTTTCTTCTTATTTTAGCCTTGAAGTGCATTGTTGAGATTAATTTCTCTTCAATTTCAATGGACTTTGGATATGGTTAAAGTAATTAAACATTCATTAGTTCAAATCTATCTTTAAACGAATTGTTGAATTCATTTGAGGTGCTTTGAATTAGTGATATGTTTTCACACTTAAACTTATCAATTAAAAGTGATTGAACTTGAAGATGAAAGGATCTTGAAAGTGTAATTTAATTTGGCTTTCTCTTCATCTATTTCCTTTTTTTATTTTGATCGATGAAAGTCTTATGGATCTTAGAATCTCTTTGTTGAATTCTTGATCAAGATTAGATCGCTACCTATTTTCTTTTCGTGCGGTATTGGTTTTGGATGACGATTTACATATCATTCATCTGGCATGCATTAGCACAAATAGCACTATTGACCGGCCTCGAGTAGGGTGACTTTTACATAAGTTACTTGGCGATTGCTTAACATAGTGCTACATTTGTCCCTCCCTCCGAATCAGAACTTGATCTTTCATGGCCCAAACCTTTTGGTTGTGTAAGCCCAAGCATAGTTGTTCTTTTGTATTAGGCTCATAATTTTTTAAGCTTGTTGCATAGAGGCTTTGATTCTATCAATCCTCTGACAAGTCTTCATTAACCTTGATCTAAGAACATTGTTCAACCATATAGTTCAAGACGCAAAACGGAATAATCGGTGAAGGCTTATGGCACTAGGGCCTTTGTGCTACTAATCACTAACTTCTAACTATATTGTTTATGTTTCCTTCTCGCTCCCTACCTCTCTTTATTTTTTATTGTTCATTGCTTATTTTATCATATCATGTTAATGTTTATGTCATTTTTCTTTTGTCCACTTGGACCATATTATCTTGTGCTTTTGTTTTTCTTTTGTCCATTTGGATTCAAAAACATTAATAAAGGCTTAAACCACTAAAAGACTTGTGCTCTTAATTGTTGGACTATGGCCACTATCCCTTGCATTGGAGGATCTCTACTCTTAGACTTTTTGGCTTGATTATGGACTTATGGACTTAGACTTAGGACTCCCTCCCTTGTGCTTTGGATCATTATGGAGTTTGATATTCTAGCCTTTATTTGGCTTGCTTATTGGCTCAAGAGGATGGAATTCTTTTCTTATTATGCTTTGAAGAGTGCCTCCATGTGGTTAGATCTTTCTTACCTTAGCTTTTATTTTATGCACTAGGATAGTCACTTCTTCTCCACCCCTTCTTAAATTTTCAAAACCTTCTCCCTTTTTCAAAACCTTCTTGTTTTCAAAACTTAAAACCGCTTTCATAATAAAACCTTGACTTTGGTCAAGTGATTTTCAACTTTTGTTTTCTTTAATAAATGTCAATCCATGTTAATCATATTTTGACCATTTCAAAAAGATATAAAAAATACAAAACTCATTCAAATTTTTTTGTGCTTTTATGCACCTTTTTCTTTTAAAGTTTTCAAAAAAGAATTAGACATGAGTCATTTTCTTTGTTGAGATGTAAAGCTCCTAACCATGGTGTGTTGTGTAAAGTTTGGCCATTTTCCACTTAGATGCGGAAGCGATAGTCTTGTTGATGTTAATCCAAGCAAATCCTCCATCTTAATGTGATGCAAATGCCTCTTTCCAATACCTTTGGGTAATTAGTTGAGTATTCTCTCTTGAGAATGAAGGGTTGTCTTTTTCAAGATAAAATGAACCATAACCAATAACTTTTGCTATTTATACCACTAACTACAAGGTTTTGATCCTACATTGCACTTCGTGGGCACGTAGGCATAAGGCGATAAGTCTCTCCAAACACAAAATCTTAAAAAATATTTCTCTTTTCATCTCTCCCCAATCTCTTTTCAAACAAACCATTTTCAAACCAAAAAGTGATAGATATTTCAAAGGGCTCCTATAGAGTACTATAGACGTTTTGGGTGCTAACACCTTCCCATTGTGTAACTAACCCCCTTTACCCATTCTCTATTTGTTCTTTTTTTTTAGAACTCCTTAGGTTTTGTTCGCTCTTTTTCCTTTCCTTTTTTGGATAAAATAAAAGTGCGGTGGCGACTCTTGCATTTTTTGAGTTAAGTTAATCAATAGCTTACACTCACAAATTTCCCCGCTACAGAAAGTATTATCCAGAGGATGCTCGTGGTAAGAGAGATGTGGAATTCCTGGAGCTGAAGCAAGGAGATATGACTGTTGCAGAGTATGCTGCGAAGTTTGAAAAGCTGGTGAAGTTCTGTCCTCACTACAACTGTGCTGATGCTGAGATGTCCAAGTGCCTCAAGTTCGAGAATGGGCTGAGACCAGATATTAAGCAAGGTATTGGGTATCAACAGATCCGCAGGTATGCTGAGTTGGTGGACAAGAGCAGAATCTACAATGAGGATAGTCGAGCTCGATCTGCTCACTACAAGCAGTTGAGTGAGAAGAAAGGCCAGTATAGGTGGAAACCTTATTCGACTTCAGCTAAAAAATGGAAACAGACCGCTTCAGATGGGAAAAAACAAGTGGGGGAGCAGCTCCCGCTTCTGGGAAGTGTTACGTGTTGATGTGTACACCAATAGTGTGTTGAGATGCTACAGGTGTGGTAAGAAGGGTCTTAGAGCTACTGATTGCAAGGATGATGGTCCAACCTATTTCAATTGTGGTGAGAAGGGTCACATCAGTACCAAGTGTCAGAAACCGAAGAAGACGGCTACTGCTGCTCATACCAGTGACAGAGTGTTTGCTTTGAGTGGTGCAGAAGTGCCAGAGAAGGACAACCTGATTCGAGGTACTTGTTTTATTAATGATGTTGAGTTGGTTGCTATTATTGATACTGGTGATACTCATTCTTTTATCTCGCTTGACTGTGCTAATAGATTGAGTTTGAAGTTGTCTGATATGAATGGTAGTATGATAATAGAGACTCCTGCTAATGGTTCTGTTACTACTACTTTTGTGTGTTTGAGATGTCCTTTGGCGATTTTTGGGAAGAGTTTTGTGATAGATTTAGTGTGTTTACCCTTACACTAAATCGATGTAATCCTTGGAATGAACTGGTTGGAGTTCAACCATGTTCATATCAATTGTTATACTAAGACAGTGGAGTTTCCTGAGTTTGGTGATAGTGGGGAGTTGATGTTCTTGTCGGCGAAGCAAGTAGGCGAACTTATGGAAGATGAAGCCCTGGTGTTTGCATTGTTTGCATCGTTGCAGATTGATCGTGAAGATGCAAATGTCGACTTACCTATGGTATGTGAATTTCCAGAGGTGTTTCCAGATGACATCAGTGATTTGCCTCCAGAACGTGAAGTAGAGTTTGCAGTGGACTTAATACCAGGTACGAGTCCAGTGTCGATGGTTTCTTATCGGATGTCAGCTTCTGAGTTAAGTGAATTAAAGAAACAACTGGAAGAATTGCTCGAGAAGAGGTTTGTTCAACCAAGTGTTTCTCCGTGGGGTTCTCCTGTGTTGTTAGTGAAGAAGAAGGACGGAAGTATGAGGTTATGTGTTGATTATCGGCAGTTGAATAAAGTGACTATCAAGAATAAGTATCCACTTCCTAGAATCAACGACTTGATGGATCAGTTAGTAGGATCTTGTGTGTTTAGTAAGATTGATTTGACGTCTGGTTATCATCAGATTCGTGTTAAGCCTGATGACATTCCGAAGACAGCTTTCAGAACGAGGTAAGGTCACTATGAATACACTGTGATGCCGTTTGGTGTGTCCAATGCACCTGGTGTGTTCATGGAATATATGAATCAGATTTTTCATGAGTATCTGGATCAGTTTGTGGTGGTTTTCATCGATGACATCCTGATATATTCTAAGTCTAAAGAAGAGCATGCTGAGCATTTGAGAGCTGTGAAGCAAGTATTGAAGGAAAAGAACTTGTATGCAAAGCTGTCGAAGTGTGAGTTCTGGTTGAAAGAGGTGCGTTTTCTTGGTCATGTGATTTCAAGTGGTGGCATTGCTGTAGATCCTTCCAAGATTGATGTTGTGTTACAGTGGGAGACTCCGAAGTCTGCTACTGAGATAAGAAGTTTTTTGGGATTGGCGGGTTATTACCGCTAGTTTATCGAGGGCTTTTCTAAGTTGGCATTACCTTTGACTCACTTGACTCGAAAGGGTCAAGCTTTTGTGTGGGATGTAGCTTGTGAAGAGAGTTTTGTGGAATTGAAGAAGAGATTAACGGCCGCTCCAGTGCTGATTTTGCCTAATCCGAGTGAATCTTTTGTGGTGTATTGTGATGCGTCGAAGATGGGTCTGGGTGGAGTGCTGATGCAGAATGGTCAAGTTGTTGCCTATGCTTCGAGACAATTGCGAGTTCATGAGAGGAATTATCCTACGCATGACTTGGAATTGGCCGTTGTGGTGTTTGTGCTGAAGATTTGGAGACATTATCTATTTGGCACTAAGTTTGAAGTGTTCAGTGATCATAAAAGTCTGAAGTACTTATTTGATCAGAAAGAATTGAATATGAGGCAGAGAAGGTGGTTAGAGCTGTTGAAGGATTTCAATTTTGATTTGAGTTAACATCCGGGCAAAGCAAATGTAGTGGCCGACACATTGAGCAGGAAGTCATTGCATATTTCGATGCTTATGGTGAAATAATTGGAATTAATTGAGCAATTCCGAGATTTGAGTTTGGTGTGTGAACAGACCCCTAACAGTGTGAAGTTGGGAATGTTGAAGTTGACTAGTGGTATTCTGGAAGAGATCAGAGTGGGACAACGATCTGACTTGAAGTTAGTTGACCAGTTGACTTTGATCAACCAAGGTAACGGAGGAGAATTTCGAATTGACGAGAATGGTGTGATGATTTTCAAAGACAAGGTGTGTGTTCCAGATGTTCCAGAAATTAAGAAGAGCATTCTTGAGGAAGGACATCGAAGTAGGTTGAGTATTCATCCCAGTGCTACGAAGATGTACCAGGATTTGAAGAAGCTGTTTTGGTGGCCAGGTATGAAGAAGGATATTGCGGAGTTTGTTTATGCATGTTTGACTTGTCAGAAGTCGAAGATTGAGCATCAGAAGCCTTTAAGTATGATGCAGCCGTTGAACATTCCAGAATGGAAGTGGGATAGCATTTCCATGGATTTTGTGTCGGGATTACCGAGGACTGCTAAGGGAAATGATTCCATTTGGGTGATTGTGGATAGATTAACTAAATTGGCTCATTTCGTGCCGATGAAGATTATTCATTCTATGCAGAAGTTAGCCGAGATATACATTGAGGAGATTGTGAAGTTGCATGGGACACCTTCGAGTATTGTGTCAGATAGAAATCCAAGATTTACATCTAGGTTCTGGAAGAGTTTGCAAGATGCTTTGGGTACTAAGCTGAGGATGAGTTCTGCCTATCATCCGCAGAAGGACGGTCAGACAGAAAGAACTATCCAATCCTTAGAGGATTTTCTAAGAGCTTGTGTTTTGGATCATGGAGGATCTTGGGATAGCCATTTATCGTTGATTGAGTTCACGTACAATAACAGTTTTCATGCTAGTATCGGAATGGCGCCCTATGAAGCTTTGTATGGGAGAAGATGTAGGACTCCTTTGTGTTGGTATGAATCGGGCGAGAGTGTTGTACTCGGACCTGAGATTGTGTAAGAGACGACCGAGAAGATTAAGATGATCCAAGCAAGGATGAGAGCTTCGCAGAGTCGCCAGAAGAGCTATCATGATAAGAGGAGGAAGACACTGGAATTCCAAGAGGGAGATCATGTGTTTTTTAGGGTGACGCCAGTGACTGATGTGGGTCGAGCTTTGAAGTTTAGGAAGCCCACTCCATGTTTTGTTGGTCCATACCAAATCTCGCAGAGGATAGGAGAGGTAGCCAATCGAATTGCTTTACCGCCGTCACTTGCGAATTTGCATGACGTACTCCATGTGTCTCAGTTGAGGAAGTACATTCCGGATCCGTCACATGTGATTCAGATGGATGATGTACAAGTGAGGGATAATCTGACAGTGGAAGCTTTACCTGTGCGGATTGACGATCGAGAAATGAAGCAACTGTGGGGTAAAGACATAACTTTGATGAAGGTGTTGTGGGGCGGACCAGCTGGCGAAAGTTGGACTTGGGAACGCGAAGATTTGATGAGGGAGTCGTATCCAACTCTATTTCTTTGAGGTAATTTTCGAGGGTGAAAATTCTGTAAGTGGAGGAGATTTGTAACACCCCAAATTTATTAGAATATTTATTTAATTTATTTAAATATAATATTTGTGAACTTTCAGTGAATTTTGGTGGTTTGTGTCCATGTCAGTATTTTGGTGGAGTTTTGGTTATTTTAATTAAATAATAGTAAATAATATGAATATATTAGTATTATTATTAATTTAAATAATATTAGAGGAATTAAGGGTAAGATGGACTTTTGAGGAGGATTAGTGAGGGTAATATGGAGAAAGCCCATTTTGGAAGCCCAAGGGTTTAACAAAAAGGAATTGGTAGGAATAGGATTCATTTTGTTAGATCGTGAAAATAAGGAGAAAGTGCAGAGCTTTGAGGAAAAAGGAAAAGGCGAGGATTCGTGAAGGTTTCCAAAGGCTCAATAGAGAAAAACTCCGGATCGACAATCTAAGGTATGTGGAGTATTTCCTTTCATTGTTTTCAATATAGGAAGTGATGTGTTTAAAGTGGATTTTTGAGGTTTTTGGGGTTTTTGAAGGGTTTATGAGTTACTGATGATTTAGGTGTATTTCTGAGGATCGATGATGGATTATTGAGGGTTGAATTGATTTGGGTAAAAATAAGCCTTTGAGGCTAAACCTTTTGATGATATGTGGGATCTTGTATGAGAAAGGGATTTATGGGGTTTATGGGAACCTTGAGAGTTTGTGAAGGTTTATGTGATTTTGAGTTAGGATAGTGGAATTTAATCGACCTAAATGTCGTAGGTTTTATGCCTTTGAGTGCCATGATGCTTTAGGACTGTTTTGGTGATGTTTTGGGGAGAATTGAGGTTGAACCCGTAGGGATTTGGTGGACTAAAGTGCTACTGATGCGTAGCAGTGATTGCAGAAATCGATAGTTCGCAAGGCGAACAACTCATTTGCAAGGCGAATGTTCGCCCAGGCTCGCAAAGCGAGTAGCGCAGCGAATGCGCGATGAGTGTGTGATGCTACTGAGATGACTCTGGGAGGTGACTTTTGGGGCTCGCAAGGCGAACGTCCCAGCGAAGGGCTTCGCCTAACAAATAAAGGCAGCGAGGAGAGGCAGAAGGGGGAACTCTCTGGTTTTTGTATGGGGATGGGGATTCACTGGCAGCTTCGCAAAGCGAACGCCAAAGCGAATAGGTTCACATGGCGAACTAGGCAGCAAACGCCTGCTGTTCGCGAAATTTCGTTTATGATTTTGTGCTGTCTTGGTGTTTTGATGCTGTGACTTTTCTGATGATTTACCATGACGTTACTGATGATGATGAGATGATGATTTTGTGATGTTTTGATGAATATATGATGACATGATTAACATGAGATTTTGATGAATGATGATGCACATAATGATTTATTGATGATGATGATTATTGATGTTGTGTATCATGCATTCATAGTATTTCAGTGATGATGTTAGACTTTGGTCTATTGTGGCTTCAATCCCATTGTGTGGATGTGAAGTGGTTTATGACGTGCTCCGGTTCTTGTGTGGAACCGATCCTAATGACGAGGATCTTTGGAGGGTGATGGCCTAAGTGTCCAACGATTGTGACGATTGGTACCACATGCACGAGTCTTGTTGTGTATTGCATTTATGTGGCATTTGTTGATATTTATGATGTTGTGTTTTGATGTTTGCCTTGTGATGACTCTGATGATGTTGTATATGATGATGATGCCATTTTATGCATATCTTGTTTTTATATTGATTATAATGAATTGTGATTACTCACCCTGCCTGTTTGAATGTTGCCTCCACGTGGGTAACGTGCAGGTGACCAGGCTTAGCTGTGGATGCCTTCGAGGACTTTTGGAGTTTATTTGCTTTTGGTCGATGTAGAGGGTCTTTCTTTAACAGTGTAACATTGCGTTGGGTCGTTGAGTCGAACCATGTTGAATTGTTATTTTGTTGTTATTTGATGGTTATGGTTTATTTTTAAAGCCATTTTTATGTTGGATTTACGGTGGTTATGGTGGTTCCGCTGCCTATTTGATGGCTTTGGATTTATTTTGAGGAAACCCGTTGTTTACGGAGCAAAATGTTTTATTTTGAATTTATCAAGAAATGTGCACCCTTTGAGGTGGTTCTGATTTTACTCTGATTTTTTTATTAATCTGCTGCGATATTTGTTGGGTAGAAAAGGGTGTTACAGTGCACACAAGAAGGTTAGTGGGAGTATTTGCATTAATATAATATAGTATGTAGGTCACATATTGATCATCAAAACAAATTACCTACACCACAATTGCAAGACATGGTTAAGGAAATAGTTTTGATGAAATGCTCGGGCGAGATTTCCTAAAAGGTTAGGAATTAGAATCTATAAGGTGAAAAAGAAAGATTGAATAGGGAAAAACATTCATATGAAGGAGCTCTTCTACACATATTCATATGTATCATCTACTTAACCTAATATTGTTCATCTTCACATGTTTTGGAGCAAATTCTTTGTCTCAAAGAATGGAAAAGATAACCAAGAAAAATTGGGAACACGCTTGTTGTTATCTTTCCCAATGATGCTTTCCATATATATGACGGTTTTCTTCAAAAACTGGTTTCCTAATACCCTAAAAAACCCAAAAATTGTGAAATTTTGAACTTTCTAAGATTTTGGAAGTTGTAAATGATGATATATGGAGAACATAGAAGGATTTGGATGGAGAATTTATAGAGGGTTTTGCAGTTTAGAGAGAGAGAGGGGGAGAGAGAGAGAGAGACGAGCTATGGGGAAAAAGGTCGTGCGGCGTGTAGCAAATGTTGAACTAACCATCTTCAAGGGTTTATTTCCAACACTTCATCTCACTTTTAGTCGGAAACCTAAATGTCCATTTATACTAAGATCTATGCAAAAATTGTAGCAGTTGGAAGGTCACAATTATGTATGGATTTCACATTTATGAACTAGCTACAGATTTAGATGGTCATGACATATTAGATTGTTTAAAACATAATGAAAGTGTTTGTGAATGACATGACAAAATACAATATGACTCTTAGGTACATAGTTGGTGTTTTGAAAGTTAGAGATCCAGAAAACCCGACGAGCGTTACATAGGTGTATAAGGCTAAATCTACATACAGGACGAGTAAGAGAGGTCCATTAATTGAAATGCAACATCTCCCGAGTCTAATTCATGATGAGAAATACATGTACTGATTGAAAAATAGGTCTGAATCAAATGTTGTTGCCGATGTCTTTTTCACATATCCTAATACAGTGAAGTTGTTGAACATTTTTCATTTGATGTTGATTTTTGATTGTACATACAAAACAAACAGATACTGCCTTCCACAAAAATGTAACTTTTCCTTTATTTGATTTTGGGAAGTTCTTGATTAAATTTCATATTGTGTTCATTTAATGTACATATAAAACAAACAGGTACCAACTACTTGAGAATTTTAGTGTTACATCGACGAATTTGATATTTTCGGTTGGATTTTCCTATTTAGAACATGAAAGGGAGGAAAACTTCACATGAGCATTGTAGAAGCTGAAAAAGTTGTTCGCGTTCGAGAAGTTTCTATTGAAGATTGTGGTGACGGACTGGAAACTTGTGTTGATGAACACCATGATTTTCTAAAGTTAGAGCTAAGATAGTCTATCAAATCATCTTAATTCACATGGAAGGGAGGAAAACTTTCTCATCCATTCACTCTTAATACACGTTATTGGAAAGCTTGGTAGCAGTCCCATTGATGTTACTGATCCACAATGGGAGGTGTGTGTCATGGTTCAGAAGAAAACTGATCAACACGAAGAGATCTAATGTTTGCTATTTGGATTTACTATTATTTATCACTTTTAGCACCATCGTGGTAACTCCCGATTGCGTCTGGGTCAGGTCTGTTATATACATAATATTCATTAATAGCTTACTTGTATCATACACTACTAGAATACTCGAGTTATATTTTAATGTTGTTTGCAAATTCTGGTATTGCTTCCGTATCATCACAAGGGTTATGGTCGATTCCTTCTTTAAGTGATAAATGATGTTGCCATATCTGAAAATCAGTATTACCTTGTTAGATATTTTGTTTAGAATTACTGCCACGTTTGAAGACTTTAGTTTCATGTTATTTCTCATTATGTTTTGAATATTTCAAATACGTTTCCTAATTTTTAGTTATTTTTTGTTTTTCCCAGTATTAAGTTATCAGTTTGTTTCTAGTATTCTATCGTGGCCTAACTTGTAGGAACATGATCCTAGCGGGCATTTATCGTTCTATTGTGTATTTGTACGTTGGAATTGAATGAACTCTATACCCTTCTTCCACTTGTTCTAGCAACTGCCTTTATTCTTTTCACTACAACTTTACAAAATAACAACAATTTGGTATCTAGAGCTCTTTTCTTGAAGGACCTGTGAAATGGATGATGGGTCAAGTTTTTCAAAAGTTGCTCATCCTTTCTTTGATGGGAACAACTATGATATTTGGCCAGTAAAAATGGAATCTTACTTAGAAGCTTTGGACGCTTAGGAATCCATAGAAGAGGATTATGAAGTTCCTCCGCTACCGAATAATCCTACTATGGCTTAGTTGAAATATCACAAGGAGAAAAAAAACAAAAAAGGCACAGGCAAAATCGTGTCTCTTTGATGGTGTTTCAGAAACAATTTTTACTAGAATCATGACCCTCTAAACACCAAAAGAAATATGGGACTATTTGAAGGAAGAATATGTAGGGGATGAGAGAATTCGAAGCATGTATGTTCTGAATCTGATGAAAGAACTTGAGTTGGAGAAAATGAAAGAGTTTGAGACAATTAAAGAATACTCAGACAAATTGATTTCTATTGCAAACAAGGTTAGATTACTCGGCACTCGATTCGATGATTCCAGAATTGTAGAACAAATGTTGGTTACCGTGCCTGAGAGATATGAGGCATCTCTAGCCTCTTTAGATAACACAAAGGATCTTTGTAAGATCACTTTGGCAAAAGTCATTCATACCTCGCAAGCCCAAGGGCAACGAAGAGCCATGAGGCAAGAAGGAATTGTGGAAGAAGCACTTTTAGTCAAGTATCAAGACAGAGAGAAAATTTGGAAGAAAAATAAAAAGAAGATTTTTTTTGCAAGGGGTGATTCTACAACGAGCAACAATAAGAACAAGATCGGAAGTTCAAAGGGTAATTATCCTCCATGCCAACATTGTGGCAAAATGGGTCATCATCCTTTTAGATGTTAGAGGCGGCCTAATGTAAAATGCAGCAAGTGTAACCAACTTGGTCATGAAGCTTAATTTGCAGAACTGAAATTAAGCAGCAAGAAGCAGACACTCAAGTTGTTCATCAAGAAGAGGAGGAAGAAGAGGATCAACTCTTTGTTGCTACTTGCCTCCTAGATAGTGATTCAAGTGACAGTTGGTTAATTGATAGTGGTTGTACTAATCATATGACATATGACAAGGAGCTATTCAAGGAATTAAGGAGTTCAGAAACCTCAAAAGTCAGAATTGGCAATGGGCAATATATAGCTGTCAAAGGAAAAGGAACCATTGTAATTGCAAGTTGTTCGGGTACAAAACTTATCTCTGATGTTCTCTATGTTCCAGAAATTGACCAAAATTTGTTAAGTGTTGGTCAATTGATGGAGAAAGGATTCAAGGTACACTTTGAAAACAAACACTGCTTGATAAAGGATGTTTTTGGCCAAGAAATGTTCAAGGTCAAGATGAGGGGAAACAGTTTCACACTTAATCCATTGGAGGAGAGGCAAATTGCATTTCCCATCAAGGAAAGTGTCACGGAGATATGGAACAAGAGGCTTGGTCATTATCACCATCAAGGATTACTACTGCTTCAAACAAAGAAACTAGTGAGGGATTTACCTGTGTTAGAAGATTCTCTTTCTCACTGCCAAGCATATTAATATGGAAAGCAACACAAACAACCATTTCCAAAATTAGCTTGCAGAGCAACAAAAAATATTCAGTTAATTCATACTGATTTATGCGGACTACAAAGAACACCCTCTCTCAACCGTAGCCTTTATTATATTTCCTTCATTGATGATTTTACAAGATTCTGCTGGATTTTTTTCCTTAAAATTCAAGTCAGAAGTTGCTAGAGTGTTTTGGAAGTTCAAGAGAAGGGTGGAAAATGAAATTGGCTGCAATATTTAAGTTCTAAGGTCTGATAATGGAAAAGAATACGCAATTGGAGAATTTAATTCCTTTTGTGAAGAAGCGGGTATAAAACACCAACTTACTGCTCCCTACACTCCACAACAAAATGGAGTTAGTAAAAGAAGAAATAGATACATAATGGAGATGACAAGATGCATGTTGTATGAGAAGAACTTACCAAAAAATTTTTGGGCTGAAGCAGCAAATACATCAGTTTTTCTTCAAAACAGGGTTCCCACAAAAGCAGTGAAGAATCAGGCACCATTTGCAGCTTGGTATGGATATAAACCTTATTTAAACTTTCTTAAAGTATTTGGTTGTTTGTACTTTACCTATGTTCCTCAAGTTAAGCGTGATAAGCTTGACAAGAAGGTAGTACAAGGCATCTTCATCGGTTATAGCACAATATCCAAAGCTTACAAAATTTTCAACTAGAAACGGGAAATATTGTCATTAGTAGAGGCGTGTATTTTGTGGAAAATGAAGAATGGATCTGGGAGACTTTAAAAGTGTCAAATCAAGCCTCAAATCAACTCAAAAAAGTTGAGAGACAGAGTAGTGAAGATTGGGAAAATGAGATGGTGGATGACATTCCAATCAGAGGTACTAGGTTGCTTTCTGATGTTTATCAAAGATACAATATTGCTGTTTGTGAGCTTGCCGATTTTAGTGAAGCAAAAGTTGATAAAAATGGATGCTTACAATAAAGGAGGAGTTGCATATGATAGAGAAAAATAATACATGAGAGCTTGTTGATAGACCTCAAGGCAGAAAAATCATTGGCGTTAAGTGGGTGTTTCAAACCAAGCTAAATATTAATGGTTCCATCAATAAGCACAAGGAGAGGCTGATGGTTAAAGGCTACGCTCAGATTTTTGGAATAGAGTACTCAGACACTTTTGCGCCAGTGGCCAGGCTAGATAATATCAGGTTGTTGCTTGCTGTTGCAGTACAAATGGGTTGGAAAGTGTACCAATTAGATGTTAAATCAACATTTCTAAATGGTTTCTTGCAAGAAGAAATCTATGTTGAACAACCAGAATGTAATACCACATATTTTCTTTTGCTCTGGATAATATTAGTTATGATCAACTGGGTTCCGGAGTGCTCTGAGAAATTATATGCAAAGATAATTTCAACAACCGATGAGCTCAGATTGGATCAAATTAATATTATCTGACTCTGAGGTGTTAGCATTTGGTGCTCTAGAGATATTTGGACATTTAGTAGTGTTACTAGCTAATTGAAATTTCTCTATATCATTTCATTTCCTCACTTGTGTAAAAATTGAAACAAAGTTGGAAAGAGATAGAGAGAAGGAAGAGGAAAAGGAGAAAGAAGAGAAACCTAGAGGAAGATCAAAGATCTTGGATCATCATCTCTTCTTCATCAAAATATATCAACATCTTCTTCATCTTGTTCATAGGTGAGTTCTAGTTAGAACCCTAAGTGTAGAAACTTAGGTTAGAACTTTGAATAAAAATGGTGGATTTGGATTAATTATGTTAAAATGTTGTTCCTATGGTTAAGACATGAAATAGAATGCATGACATGATTGGGTTGTGTGAGAAATTGCTGAATAATACTTGTTATTGTGATGGATCATGTTTTGATTGGTTTTGGTTTGAGTTTACACCATTTAAAATAGATTTTTATGCTTCTGGTTCAGTGGTAACCGGTTACTCATTTTGAGGTAACCAGTTACTTGTAGGAAAATTTGGGGTTTTACGTGAAAAGTGGACGAAGTAACCGGTTACACACTTTGAGGTAACCGATTACCAAAATGTGTCTCTATCTCTCATTTTGATTCTGTTTTGAACAGTGCAGCTTGAGTAACCAGCTACTCATTTTGAGGTAACCGGTTACCACTGTTGTGATTTTGAAAAATGTTTAAAAATTCATATCTTTTGGATCGTAATTCTGATCGAGGCATGGTAATAGTCGTTGGAAAGCTATGAAAATATCCTACATGATAAAATGGAAAAATATTGATTTCGATACCCGATTAAATAAATCGGAGGGAACCCAAGATTTGTGTAAATTTTATGGGTTGATTTATTATATGCATTTGGTTATTCCATTGTATTGTGTTACGTCTAATCCCTTATTGTGAAAGGAAAATGAGAGAAAATACATGCTTAAAATGAATTAGGAAGAGTGAGGAAACTTTACCCCAAAACAAAATGATGTGAACCTAGAGATGTAACTAGGTCTTGATAGCGGTTTAAATGACAATGCTTAGGCATCGATGCTAAAAGTGTATCTTTGATAAGTAGTTATTAGCGGAGGTTTGTGGTTTGGTTCAAAAGCTCCTTCAGAGTGTACATTTTTATCCCTCAATAAATATCCGTGACCCGTGTTGAATGGCCTCTTGTGTAGGCTGGCCGGGGAAAGTGTTTATTGAGTAAATGACCGTGACCCGTGTTGAAGAACCTCTTGTGTAGGCTGGCCGGGAAAAGTTACTTAGTGGGTGGTATTAGTGACCCTGTTGAAGGGCCTCTTATGTAGGATGGCCGGGGAAAGTACCATGTGTAGGTAACTGTGACCCGTGTTGAATGACCTCTTGTGTAGGCTGGCCGGGGAAAGTTATCTATGTTAGCTTCCGGGACCTGTGTCCATAACTCTTTGGAAGGGTTGGTCGGGAATGGATGTCTACGTTTTTAAGGATCCGTGACCCGTGTTGAACTCTCTTGTAGGGTTGACCGAGGAAAGATACCTTGGTATGTGTTACCGATTAGTGATATTTTGAGTTAGTGAACTCATGAACATGTTTCCATGTGGTGTGAGATAGTGAACTCAAGGTCACTTCCCTTCCCTTTGACTTGAGTTAGGATTGATAGAACCTTGTAAAGCCGAGAGAATCTATAAGATGGGGAACTCACTGAGATTTAATATCTCACCCCACATTGTTGATTATATTACAGGTACTTCAGGTTCCGCAAAGGGTAAGGATAAGGCCGTTTGATTATGCTTACGTGGCTTGGCTTTTTGGGATGACATGGCTTCTGTTGTGGAGATTTATTTTGAGATCATTGTTTTGATCTAGTTCTTAGTACCTTGGAACATCTTGTATATATTATGCCATAGATTTTTAGCATATTGTATTTTGGGCATGTAATGTATACAATGTGTTAACTAGAAACTTATGGTATTTCAATACCAAAACATGGATTCATGTATAATATATATGCTTTGATGTATGTTGTTATATGTGGGTGTTACAGTTGGTATCAGAGCAGGTCATATCCTTGACCTAGCCATGAAATAGCATAAGTATTTCTTTTCGTTCATATGTGTTGTGTCGCCATTGGTCTTAAATGTTATATTTATTGTATTGAGCCTGATCAACTTAATCCTATCTGTATGACTCGTAGGAACATGGCTGACGGACGCAGTGTTAGACGAAGGCAATTGATCTAGAAGGGGGGTTGAATAGATCACTTCGTTTTAAATGTGAGTCGGCGCTAAAATTTGTTTTTAAAAATATTTTGCGGAAGCGGCCGAGGATAATTCGTCTATACGAACCGAGTTACTGAGAGGATCAGATATACGTAAGCCAAATGGAACTAAAGGCACGGAGAGAAAATAAGAATCGCAACTTAAAAATTAATCAATTTACCAAAAGCACTTAATAATGTGCAATATCCAATGAGTATTAAAAAATTAAGCCAAACTTGAAAATATGTCAAACACCTTGTATGCGTTCAATGTATCAAACACTTGGAGTGCGTAAAACTCCAAGTTTAGCCTTCTATTATAGTTGATGCAGAATTTTCACTAAGCATAATCCAAAATGATTGTGGAATGATTTTGAAAATAATTTTCTGCACAAAACTATACCAGAATTTTTATTGATCGATTGAACGATTACAAGCGTAAACAATTCGAAATATAAATGAGATAAGGAAAAGGAAATGACACCAGGTTTGTTTAGGCAGTTCCCCTTTCGTCCTCGCTTAGGGTATGTCTGCCCCCAATTCTAAAAATAGAATTGAGATATCTATAACTTGTTTGGAAATGGTTTTACAAGAGAAAACTCAGCTATCCCACACTCAAGAACACTTCGTTGATGCAGATAATTTATCTTCTCTTCCCTTGATTCGAGTCGAATCAAGTCCCTCGAACTTGTTGGAAGAACCTCCGTTTACCGTTACTAGATTGCAAGAACACACAATTCTTCAATCACCTTCACTCGGCTGATTCAAATCCACACATAGTTCGATCCTCAAACCTTGTTGCACAATCATCCGCTTAATGCTACTAGATCGACAAAACCTTCCGTTCTTCGATCACCTTCGCTCAGCTGAATTCAATGCATCTAAGATCTGATCCAAAAAACCCCAAATCCATTGATCTTGGAGGGCAAAACCCTAGAGGTTTTATTCAAGAACAAACCCACTGAACTACTCACCCCAAACAAAGATACAACTCTAAGCTTTGGACGTTATCACTTCATGATGCAGAAAATCAACAAAAATGATTGTGTATAATTGTTGAAAAAGGTGCAAGATGAAGATGAAATTGATGAGAGAAAAATGTTCGATGTATTTCTTTCACTTGTTCTTGTTTGTTGTAAAAATATGAGGAACCAACTATATATGTGATGCAAAAACCAACTAACTCTAGTAGCAGCAAAAATAACATAGAAAAATGCAGAAAAAAAGATCCAAACGAGCGAAGAGTCGACCGCTCGCTTGATGAGTGTCACCGGGCGCTTACCCGTTAACACATCTACGCAAAATGATCAAGCATGCGTCGACCGCTACTGGACCATTCATCGATGCATTGATGCTTACCATGCAGAATGAAGAAACCCAAAAGCATGGGTCGACCGTGGGCTTACTTGAGGCTCTGCGTGTGCTTACCCGGGAGTTTCACAAATTTTGTCACAAGTGCATGAGTCGACTCATGCACAAGTTTGGTCGACGCAAGGCATGAAAAGACCTAGAAATTGATTTTTCTACAAGTTTTCACCAACTTAGGCACTAATCATGCATACCTAACACTAATACCATGATTATACACATGTAGCAAATATGTAGGACTCTTCCTATATGTTTAGACACATGATTATCAATTATTGTATGCAATGCGAATGACAATGAAATGATACCGTCCAAATTACAAACTAAGAACTAGCCTACATTGTTGACATCATTAAAACAGAAACCAAGTGAGAATCACCTTTCCCTCACATACTCCCCCTTTTTTATGATGGCAAAATAGCTTGGTTTGTAATTTGAATCCTCTAATCCTCCCCCTATCTTTGTGAGGTCTTTAAAAAATCAATTGCTGCTTGTAGAGATATATCTTTCTCTCCCTTTGAAAACATCAAAAAGAGAAACAGAAGGTGGTCAAATTTAAAAGATCATGATACTTGAGGATTCACTCAATAATTTGCAAACAAGATTCATTAACACACAATCATATAGAATGCTGTTAACAAAAACATTATATGGATAAATAAGCAAGAGAGATGCAAACACATAGATCCAACATACATTCCATAGTAGTTCAAAAGGTAACATAAATCAAAAGTAGACCAAGTACAAACAAAAACAAAATGCAAGCACATAAAAAGTCAGCCAGACACTAAATATAACATGCAACACATTATAATCCTATCTCATGGTCTCCTCCCCCTAAATTTATGGCCTCTTCCTTTAAATACTCATTGAGCTCAATCACAAGGCAATTTAGAACACCTAGACCATCTGTTACATTGCGAGTCTGATGTTCAACTGCGGTGTCCAATGCAGTAAATCTATTCATTGCAGCATCAACGGACCGGTTAAAATCTTGAGTATGGATTTCTAACTAATTTAAGAGAGATGTAAACCTCTTCTCCTGAGCTGTATACCGTTCCTCTTGTAAGGTCATAAAATTCTGCTGCTCAATCTGCATAGAACGTAACATGTCCAATACCTCATCGTTGTTGTGTTGAGGTGGTTGTGAGGGTGTAGGAATCGAATACTCAGGTTGTTGCCATTTGTATTCCTCATGTTGATGCCAACCCTGATTTGGAGGAACATAAGCAGCACCAAGGGAAGTCCAACCAGTGTGTTGCCATTCTCCCCAACCTTGATTTTCATATGGATCTCGCTGTGGGGAGTTCCCTATCCATTCAACATTGTCTTCTTCTATCATATTTACCTCAGTTGGCACGTTATTTCTGGCTTGTCCTTCCTGCACATTCTCTTCTGCAATAGCTTATTCATCAGGAACATCATACTGAATATCATTGTGTCGCACCTCGAAAATTCATCGAAAATACGACCCTCGTGCGAAAGGCGCGGAAAACGGTTCGACAGAGTCACCACCAAAATTTATTTATCCCAAAATAGGGAAAGGAAAATATCGAGAAAACCTTTAAAGGAAGGGTAAGAACATGGTCGTCGCAACCACATTCTGGGTTTGGGAGTCGGTTACGTGAGGGGAAGGTATTAGCACCCCTCGCGTCCGTTGTACTCAACGGGAACCTCTTAGTTCGAATTGTGAGGAAACGTTATCTAAGCTTGTTTGTTTTCTTCTAACGATATATACGAAAAGGTAATATAAAAGGTTTCGATTGCTAAGGGGAATGGGGTGGTTTTAGGATAGGGTGCTCGGCAAGATCATCGCGACCTCGGGCCTACGTATGCTCATTCGAAAGAGAATGAGAAATCAGAGCAATCGTAGTTCGACTACGGGGTTTGACGGAAAAAGATGGTAGTGTGCTCGCCAAGATCATCGCAATCTTGTGCCTACGTATCTTTACTCGGACGAGAATAAAGAATCAGAGCAGTCGTAGTTCGTGGTACGCCCACGAAAAGAGGGGTTAGGGTTGGAATTTTAGGAGGCGAAAGATTGAATGACATACAACCCAAGGGCGTGCCTCGAGAGCAATCACTCAAGAATCCAAGGAATGCTAGACTCCAAGAACTCAGTTCTTTCGTGAGTTGATTACGAAAATGTTTGATATGGATTAAGTGTTTTAAGACGAAAGGGTGAATGAATAACAACCCAAGGGGCGTGCCTCAAGAGCTATTCATTCGAAGATCCAAGGAATGCTAGATTCCAAGAATCTCCTCCTTTCGTTAGTTGATTAAGAAAGCGGTTTGAAAAAGATCGGATTGAATTGGTTGCGAAAAGAGGTGAGGATCGATACTAGTCCCTAGGGGTGCTCCTAGTAACGACTCTACGAGATGTGCGAAAATGCATTTGACGACGAGTCAAAAGGCACTCGACTTACGAGAATGTTTTGAAGAGTGGCTCGACGACGAGTCGAGGATTGGTTTGAAAATGGTTTGATTTGTTAAGCGGTTTAGGGGGAATGACGATTATTCGATAAACGAGACGTCGGCCTCGCAACCAATTAATCGGGGAATGATTAGGATGCTAGATCCTACGACACCTTTTTCATTCGATTGATTTATGAAATATCGTTTGATGAACAAAAGAAGTACCACGTGGAATGCTAGATTCCAATGGCATTCTTTTGTCCAAATAGTTAAGACGAGTGTTTTAGGAGCGAAAAGGTCGAGTGATCGCCACCTAAGGCGTGCGCCTCAATAACGGTCACTCAAGAATCCCAAGAAGTGCTAGACCTCAAGAATTCAGTTCTTTCGCGATTTAATTGAAAAAAGGTTTGAATATGTGTTTTAATCGGGAATTAAATGCTTTGAACAAATGATTAGATAAATGTGAATGTGAATGCGATATAAATATGAACAAGAATGAACGATAATATAATCAAGATAATATTCGACGTACAATAAACAAGAGAATATTGACAAGAGGTTAAAGTTGACATGAAAGTAAAAATGGTCTCGTCTTAATCGGATTTGATCGAGAAATTGACAATCGACGACTTTTGACTTTCATTGACCAAATAAAAGAAAATGTGAAATAGAAATTAGAAATTAAATCGGAAATATGAATAAAGGCATAAAGGCCTCACCTTTATCGAGAGTTCGATAAATCGATCGATATTTGGTTTTCATAGACCTAAAATAAATGTGAACAACAATGGAAATGAAACGAAACCGAGAAAATGAATATAAAGGATAAAGGTCTCACCTTTATCGAGATTTAATCGATAAATCGATAAATCGATCGATATTTGGTTTTCATCGACCTAAAATAAATGTAAAATGACACAAAAATGATAGAAAATAAAATAAAATTGAAAATGACATGAAAATAGTAGGGGTCTCACCTTTATCGAGATAAGTCGAGAAATTGACCAATCAACCGATATTTTGGTTTTCATTGACCCAAAATACTAAAAAAAAGAAGTGAAAAATATAAAAAAAAAATAAAAAAGAATACAAAATAAATTGAAATAGATAAACTAAAATGATAGATATTACATAAATCGAAATAAAAATGAATAAAAATGGTGAGCCTCAAACAAATCACAATTTAATCGGTTTGATTAAACTATGAATATCTTTATGTCATTGGCCCTTAATAAACTGAAATGAAATCGAAATAACATTAACCATAAGGTTAAAACATAAATAAGTATAAAATCTAACAAAGGTTTTAATTATTAAAGAGAATTCAAAAATAAAAATGGATTAAATTAAATCAAGTATGAAGAATAAAAACTAAAAAAAAGGATGGAGGGGTGCGCGCAGTATAGGAGGGGTGATTACATGGGAATCACTTGGGCTTTGAAGCCCATCATCCCAAATGGAAAAGGGTCAGAAAACACGGTCAAGCATAAATAAATAAATAAAATTAACATAAAACAACCTAAATAGATAAAAAAAAGAGAAATGGAACACGGTCAAGCATCAGACTTTATCATCATCGCTTTCACAAATTGACAACAATGGAACAAAAAAAAACTGAAAAGAAGAAACGCTACATCGTCGTGAAGCTCGCTCTACCTTGTTCGCTATCTCTCTCTCGTCTCACTCTCTGATTCTCTCTCGCGTCGATTCAAGGTGATGGGTCTCTGCTCACAATTTGTTTCAATCTCTCTTTCACGTCTTCGCTTGTTTCAACTGGTTTGGAATGGCTTTTTGTGTTTCGTTTAAGGTTCGAGTTCGTTTTTCCTTTGCGTTTGGATTTCTTTCTTAGTCTTCTTCTTCAGTTTTCTCTCTTTAGTCTTCTGGTTTCAGTTTTTTTTGTTTATCTCTCACTTTCGTTTCGCTCTGGTTCTGATATGAGTCTGTTTTAGGATTTATGGTGGATTTACAATTTGAAGAAGGTGTATTGAAGGTTTAAGTATGGAGACGTGTTGAAGGTGAAAGAGGTCGTGAGCGGTTTGAAGGGTTTTTGGAGGCGGCTAGGTCTCTCTCTGTTCGCGGCGATGTTGCGGTTGGATATGGGTTTCGGAGGTTAGAAATGAGTGGAAGGCGGTGGATTTTGTTGTTGAAGGTGTTTGGTTGTGGTCCGGTTTAAGGTGGCGGCTAGGTTTGAAGAAGATTGTTTTTTTGTGGTGGTCGGTTTACTGTTAGTGAAGAGGAGGGGGTGGCGTTAATGGTGAAGGTTCGTTTGCAGTATGTTGTTGTTGAAGATTTGGTGTAGAGAAAAAGTTGGTGGAAGGTTGAAGAAGATTGGAAGAAGAATGGTCGTGAGGGTTGTGAGTGGAAGAAGATGATTATTGTGGCATACGGGACCGAAAAATGGTTTGCTTTTGGTATGTTTAAAGTACTGTTTTGTTCATGGAGAGATGTTACTCAGATTTGGAACATGAAATTCAAAATGGGTGGATTTTGTGAGAGAGCAGGAAGTTTTGTAAGGAAAATCATGTCGAGTTCCCCGAACTCTCCTCCTTTAAAACAAAGTGAAACTTCTTCCCTAAGTTTAACACAGTACATCAGTTTTTGTCTTGTGTGTTGATATGCTACTTTCAGACCATAGTGTGTTGTCTACTTCATTACAGGCTGTGTTGTAGCAGGTCTTGTATTTTTTCATTTGCAGGTCATTGTCGGTTTTTGTTGGTTGTTTGTGTGATGCAGATGGTACAGCTTGTTGGTCTTGAAGTGGGCTTTTGGAACGCATGGATTATTATTGTTGTAAAGAAAAAAAAAGCAATGGGCTATGTATTTTTTGAGACATGGTTTTTATTTTGTAGAGTGAATGTATGGGCTTGTAAATAATAAAATAAAAAAAAGAAATGGGCTGAACTTTTGGATAATGGTTTATAAATGGAAAAATGGATTTTAAGAAGAAAGTTAATGGATTTAGGGGAAATGAAGGGATAATGAATTTTGTAATATGGGTAAGAAGAAAAAGAAATTGGATAAGGCATATAAAGAATAATGAATTAAAAATAATTGGTTAGTTGAATGGATAATTGGAAAATGGGAACGAAAAGTGAATAAATGGATTTAAATGGATATTGATGTGTAAAAAGATAATTGGATCGATAAATGGATAATTAATTGGATAAATGATAGAAAATGGTTAAAAACTAGATATGACTAAAAATAAGAAAATGGATAAAAACAAAAGAAAGATGAAATTTAAAACAACCTATTTTTTTGGATTTTCAAAATAATTGTCAGTGGATGGGAATTATATACAGGTAGGACAAATTTGAGGTATGACAGATGCCCCTAACTAATTGGCTTAAACTGAGTTAGATGAACTGCTACGGCGTTCGGTCTTTCGAGGTATAAGACAATTAGATATGAAGAAGACCACAAATTTGTCTGAAAGAGAGAAAAGGATTAAGCAATTGGAATAACAGAATGAATCTGACACCAAAAGGATGACATACCTATCACCAAAAGGATGATAGTGAACGCACACACAGACCTTTCCACCAAAAGGATGGAAACGAGGTCAATGCCTGCTACTACCGACGAAGTAATAGGGCAAACACACGCACACAGACCCTTCCACCAAAAGGATGAAAACGAGGTCAAAGCCTGCTATTACCGACGAGATAATAGGGCACGCAACACAGCCTGCTATTACCAAAAGGATAATAGGGCACATACGCGAACAAACCCTTCCACCAAAAGGATGGAAAATGAGGTCAAAGCCTGCTATTACCGACGAAGTAATAGGGCACACACACACAGGCCCTTCCACCAAAAGGATGGAAAATGAGGTCAAAGCCTGCTATTACCGACGAAGTAATATGGCACACAACACAGCCTGCTATTACCAAAAGGATAATAGGGCACACACACAGACCCTTCCACCAAAAGGATGGAAACGAGGTCAAAGCCTGCTATTACCGACGAAGTAATAGGGCACACAACACAGCCTGCTATTACCAAAAGGATAATAGGGCACATACGCGAACAGACCCTTCCACCAAAAGGATGGAAAATGAGGTCAAAGCCTGCTATTACCGACGAAGTAATAGGGCACACACACACACAGACCCTTCCACCAAAAGGATGGAAAATAAGGTCAAAGCCTACTATTACCGACGAAGTAATATGGCACACAACACAGCCTGCTATTACCAAAAGGATAATAGCGCACACACACACAGACCCTTCCACCAAAAGGATGGAAAATGAGGTCAAAACCGGTTATTATCGACGAAATAATAGGGCGCACACACACACAGACCCTTCCACCAAAAGGATGGAAATGAGGTCAAAGCCTGCTATTACCGACGAAGTAATAGGGCGCACACACACACAAAGACCCTTCCACCAAAAGGATGGAAAATGAGGTCAAAGCCTGCTATTACCGACGAAGTAATAGGGCACACAACAAAGCCTGTTATTACCGACGAAGTAATAGGGCACACAACACAGCCTGCTATTATCGACGAGATAATAGGGCACACACACAAAGGTTAAAGTAAAGAAATCAATGAGGAGAGCCCACGAAAAGGAAAGGGAAACAGTGAAAAATGGGGAAGGTAACCGGAAAAAATGGAGAAGGTAACCCGCCAAGATCTACGCAATCTTGTGCCTACGTATCTTTACTCGGACGAGAATAAAGAATCAGGGCAGACGTAGTTCGACTTGAAGAAAAGATTCAGTGAGGAATGCCCACTGACTTGCTTGGAGATCACAGCTTTATCAACAAAACTCCCATGATCTTGAAGAAGATGTCCCTGGCTGGGCTGAAGATTGCTTTGAAATCTTGTCTTGAGCTTGAACAAAAAGGTTGAACAACTTCGTGAGGAACGCTCACGGATTTGCAGAAGATGCCCCTGGCTGGGCTGAAGATCGCCTTGGATAAAATATAACTTTGTGAGGAACGCCCACAGATTGATGAGGATGCCCCTGACTGGGCTGAAGATCTTCTTGAAAATCTTGAAATTGATCCTGGATCTTGACTATGCGTATGTTCGAATGCTTGATTTTGTAATGATGTGCAATGCAAATGCTGACGCGCGGAGATGCAAGTGTTGGGGAAGTATGATTGGTTTTGGTATGCAAATGATGTTGAATGCGATGCGTATGATGCGTATGATGCATATGATTGCAGACGGGTGATTGGATATGTTTTGGATGTGCCAGCATGGTGGACTTCTGGTAGTTGCAAACGGGGATTGGACTTTTGGGCGGTGGGAGGGACTTGATTTCCTCGACACTCAGTTGAAGACGTCGTGATTGAAGAAGAAGATGCTCTTGAAGCCTCAAGTTTGATGACTTGTTTTTGTGCTTGTCGGTTAGGATGACCTTCTGCAACAAGGCTTGCCCCAGTCTGAACATGGTAATGGTCTGCCCCTGATTAACCAGTTCTGCAGTGGTTTGATCTTTGGATGTTGAGCTTTGATGTGATTTGATATGACTTGCCCCTGATTGAGTTGCTGAAAGATTTGCCCTAGCTTGAGCATATTGAGGGAGTCTTACTTCGGGTTGACACCGCTGGAAGTTCAAGTTCCTCTTCGATTACCCCTTGTTAGAGTTGTCTTGAATGTCTAGCACTGATTTGCAGTTAAAATTGCACATTCACAAATGGTAATCTTAATACAATGCTCATGCAAGTTTTGAAAAAGAGTCATTTATTCGAGTGTCGTGATAGTGAGAAGAATGGACCGTTAGCCCAAACGCGTGCTGATTTTGATGGTGTGAAAGATATAGCAAGGAAAATGACACCAATGCCGAAGATTAGCAAATATGGGGAGTCAGTTTACGCAACCTTGCGATAGAATACTTTCAGAATAAACCTCGCCTCAATTAGGTCTTTCGAGGGTTGTAACGTGGTCTGGTTCGCGGTTTATGAAATAAAAGGATATAAGGCTCAAAACTTGGTTTGTACCCACCCCTTCTTCGTGATGAACTTCCAGTCCTACGTTCAGTTAATTCTGCACATGTTTGTATTCCAAAAGGGTTGACGGTGCAAGCATGATGATTCAAGGTTTGCTCGACATGGCAGTCACCTTATTTTTTTTTTGATGGGTGTCAGTGATCCTTTGGTTTTGATATGGTGGTCACTGAGTCTTATTTTGTTTTTGGTGAGGATTTGAGGGCCTCTTTTGATTTTGCTTTTGATCCCTATCTTTTGCATGGACTGATTTTGCTTGTCGAGTCCATCAGGGTTACCTTGATTTTTGCCTAAGTCTCCTTTGAGGTGCTTGACTTAGCAGGCTTTTGATTTTTTTTTTTTTTTGGTTTTGTTGGATGATTGTGACTGCCAAGTCATGGTTATTGATGAACAACCGTCATGTCTTTTGGACTTAGCTTTGTGATTAGTGCGTAATTGGGTTAACTGAACACTACCCTGCCCCAGGTTAAGTGTAAGGATTTATAGATCCAAAGGAAACTGCTACTTCTAGGCTCGAAGTTGTTTACTAGGGATTAACTCCTTATCTCTCCAGTGTTTAGGGGGATTGAAATAATTCATGTTCATCCTCGGCAGGATTCTATCCGAAAGCATACATTTTTCAATTATGGGTATTTCGTTGTCATCATCCTCCATCCAATCATTGCTAAACAACAGTTGATAAAGAGAGCGAAGTGGAAATAAATGTGTCGGTGATTTGTAGTAAATGGAAAAGATGAGTGAATACGACATAACTGATTCAAAACATGCATAATCATTGCATTAAGAAAACCAAACACAAACGACAATGTTCAAAGCATACAGTACTTAAACAAATAAAGACGAAAATACAAGAATGCAAATGATGGGATGGCACATGACTGCCTTCTTCGGGGAAAACTTGACTTGACTTGACTTGACTTGATGCTGGCACTAGCATGGCGGCGGCATAGGGTTGTTGATGACGTTTGGAGCCTTCCCATTGAACACGAGATACTTTGAGTCGATCATGTCTTGAACCTTGTGTTTGAAAGCTCTGCAGTCCTCGATCGTATGCCCTGGAGCACCCTTATGAAACTCGCAATGAGCATTAGCATCATAATCTGGGGGAATGACAGTTGGAGGAGCTAAGTCCCTCGAAGTAATGGCCCTCTTCTCCATCAATTGAGCAAAGATCTGAGCATAGGTCATCGGCAGACGATCAAAGTCTCTATCAGACCTCCTAGTCCTCTGTTGATTAGGCTGACGTTGTTGAGCAACTCTCTGTTGTTGATGTTGAGGAGGATACTGATACCCTTGCTGGTTGTATGACTGTTGCTGAGGAGCCTGTTGCTGAGGCGTTGGAGTTTGAACAGCTTGAACAGTTGGCTGATAAGGCATTGGAGCGTATTGCGCAGCAGCAACATATGGATACTGGAAGTATGGCATTTGATAAGGCATTGGAGCTGGCGCTTGTGGAGCTTGCCCCTTCTGAGCATAGACAGCATTTGTTTCGCCCTCTTTCTTTTTGAATACATTGTTGAAAGGTTTCTTGGCTTGAGACTGGCTGCTAGAACCTCCTTGGATCTTTCCGCTCTTCAGACCTTCTTCGATTCTCTCACCGACAATCACTAAATCAGAGAATCCGGCAGAAACATTACCAATCAACTTCTCATAGTATTGGCCTTGCAAAGTACCCATGAAGATATCAATCAGTTCATGGTCAATAAGAGGTGGATGCACTCTTGCGGCTAGCTCTCTCCAGCGTTGTGCGTACTCTTTAAAGGATTCATTGTCCTTTTGAGTCATACTCTGAAGTTGAGTACGATTCGGAGCAAGGTCAGTGTTGTACTTGTATTGCTTGACAAATGCATCAGCTAGATCATCCCAAGTGCGCACATTGCTACGCTCCAGCTGCATGTACCATTCGAGTGATGCCCCAGACAAGCTGTCTTGGAAGCAATGGATCATCAGCTTTTCATCTTTGGCATGGGCAGCCATCTTACGGCAGTACATCCTTAGATGCATGTGGGGACAACTGAGGCCTTTGTACTTCGGGAATTCTTGCACTTTAAACTTGGGAGGAATGACAACATCTAGCACCAAGCACATATCCAAAGCATTCAAAGAAGTTGAGTTGCGCCCCTCCATGACTCGGAGTTCCTCAGCTAGATCATGGCACATTTTCATGGCTTCAGAATCCTGAGCAGTAGTAGGATTGACAATTGGGATAGCAGCATGATAATTCTGTACCTCATCATACTGATCTACCAAGTTTTGTTCAACATGAGGAATAGGAACCTGAGTGACAACAGGTTGGGCTTGCGGAATGGCACCAACAGCGACTCCAGATGATGGAGGTGGTTGAGATGTGGTTCCTTCAGCGGCGGGAGTGAAGTTCATTGGAATCCCATAAGTGATGGGGTTGGGAACAGGAGCTGAGAGCCTTGAGGGGGACCCTTGAACTTGTGCATTGTTGTTGGCAGCAGCGGCTTCACGCAGTTCTTCTTCCCTTCTGGCCGCCATGATGGCTTCAAGAATCTGATTGATCTTTCCCTTCATAGAGTCCATTTCTTCTCTGAAGGAAGCTTGCTCTTGCCGAATCTGCTCCATCGTCCTTCTTGTGTTGGCTCGAGTTGCGTACTGGTGTCGAGGAATCAGCTTGATTTACTGGAGAAGGGAGGAAGTTGAAGTGAGATTCTGAGGTTGAAATGCAATGCAAGATGCATAACTAATGCAATGTAATGCAATGACATGTATGCAATGCAAGATGCAAGATCCAGGATCGCAGATCACAGGTTCAAACATTTCTGAGGTTGGCCGTTTACGGGTAAATGACCAAAGTCTCTGATCAAAGAAACCCTGTAGGTAGGCTCTATGAGGAAAGTTCCAGGTTCTTTACCCACAAACCCACTCACGGGATGGTTTCTACATTGACGGATAAGGTTCCCAGGATTACGGACACAAATCGCATCAATGCCACGCAACAGGCTAGCTGCATTATGACGATAATGACGACAAGGTCTCTCCTGAGCGGGGTCTTCATGCTAGGCGCACAAGGAGCGAGTCCTTGGAGACTAACACTACACGAAAACCAATATAGAACTTGGTTCTAAGAGTGGTTCATAGAG
The DNA here is from genome assembly GCA_022829125.1 of Lathyrus tuberosus. Classification (NCBI taxonomy): domain Eukaryota; kingdom Viridiplantae; phylum Streptophyta; class Magnoliopsida; order Fabales; family Fabaceae; genus Lathyrus; species Lathyrus tuberosus. The sequence continues at coordinate 15,269,910 of JALAZF010000055.1, forward strand.
TCACGGACCCTTCATGAATCAAGTCGTGCAATAGGCTAGCTGTGTTACAACAGGATCTACGAAAAGGTCTACTCTAGGGGAGCTTTCATGCTAGGCACAAAAGGAGCGAGTCCTTGGGGACTAACACTACTCGACATCCAATTCTAAACTATGTGTTCTCTCTGCTTTTACCAAAGCTCGGGTATGGAGCTTTATTCATGATATCATCCCAAGATCCAAAAGATAAGAACAATAGGAGAAAGCAATAAGAGAACAAATACGTAAACGAGAAAAAACATGCAAACAAAGACAACGCTCCTCACAAATCACTCTAAGATAGGCTTGACTCTCTCTTACATGGAGCAAATGTCCCCAGCAGAGTCGCCAGCTGTCGCACCTCGAAAATTCATCGAAAATACGACCCTCGTGCGAAAGGCGCAGAAAACGGTTCGACAGAGTCGCCACCGAACTTTATTTATCCCAAAATAGGGAAAGGAAAATATCGAGAAAACCTTTAAAGGAAGGGTAAGAACATGGTCGTCGCAACCACATTCTGGGTTCAGGAGTCGGTTACGTGAGGGGAAGGTATTAGCACCCCTCGCGTCCGTTGTACTCAACGGGAACCTCTTAGTTCGAATTGTGAGGAAACGTTATCTAAGCTTGTTTCTTTTCTTCTCAACGATATATACGAAAAGGTAATATAAAAGGTTTCGATTGCTAAGAGGAATGGGGTGGTTTTAGGATAGGGTGCTCGGCAAGATCATCGCGACCTCGGGCCTACATATGCTCATTCGGACGAGAATGAGAAATTAGAGCAATCGTAGTTCGACTACGGGGTTTGACGGAAAAAGATGGTAGTGTGCTCGCCAAGATCATCGCAATCTTGTGCCTACATATCTTTACTCGGACGAGAATAAAGAATCAGAGCAGTCGTAGTTCGTGGTACGCCCATGAAAATAGGGGTTAGGGTTTGAATTTTAGGAGGCAAAAGATTGAATGACATACAACCCAAGGGCGTGCCTCGAGAGCAATCACTCAAGAATCCAAGGAATGCTAGACTCCAAGAACTCAGTTCTTTCGTGAGTTTATTACGAAAATGTTTGATAAGGATTAAGTGTTTTAAGACGAAAGGGTGAATGAATAACAACCCAAGGGGCGTGCCTCAAGAGCTATTCATTCGAAGATCCAAGGAATGCTAGATTCCAAGAATCTCCTCCTTTCGTTAGTTGATTAAGAAAGCGGTTTGAAAAAGATCAGATTGAATTGGTTGCAAAAAGAGGTGAGGATCGATACTAGTCCCTAGGGGTGCTCCTAGTAACGAAACTACGAGATGTGCGAATGTGCATTTGACGACGAGTCAAAAGGCACTCGACTTACGAGAATGTTTTGAAGAGTGGCTCGACGACGAGTCGAGGATTGGTTTGAAAATGGTTTGATTTGTTAAGCGGTTTAGGGGGAATGACGATTATTCGATAAACGAGACGTCGGCCTCGCAACCAATTAATCGGGGAATGATTAGGATGCTAGATCCTACGACACCTTTTTCATTCGATTGATTTATGAAATATCGTTTGATGAACAAAAGAAGTACCACGTGGAATGCTAGATTCCAATGGCATTCTTTTGTCCAAATAGTTAAGACGAGTGTTTTAGGAGCGAAAAGGTCGAGTGATCGCCACCTAAGGCGTGCGCCTCAATAACGGTCACTCAAGAATCCCAAGAAGTGCTAGACCTCAAGAATTCAGTTCTTTCGCGATTTAATTGAAAAAAGGTTTGAATATGTGTTTTAATCGGGAATTAAATGCTTTGAACAAATGATTAGATAAATGTGAATGTGAATGCGATATAAATATGAACAAGAATGAACGATAATATAATCAAGATAATATTCGACGTACAATAAACAAGAGAATATTGACAAGAGGTTAAAGTTGACATGAAAGTAAAAATGGTCTCGTCTTAATCGGATTTGATCGAGAAATTGACAATCGACGACTTTTGACTTTCATTGACCAAATAAAAGAAAATGTGAAATAGAAATTAGAAATTAAATCGAAAATATGAATAAAGGCATTAAGGCCTCACCTTTATCGAGATTTAATCGAGAGTTCGATAAATCGATCGATATTTGGTTTTCATAGACCTAAAATAAATGTGAACAACAATGGAAATGAAACGAAACCGAGAAAATGAATATAAAGGATAAAGGTCTCACCTTTATCGAGATTTAATCAATAAATCGATAAATCGATCGATATTTGGTTTTCATCGACCTAAAATAAATGTAAAATGACACAAAAATGATAGAAAATAAAATAAAATTGAAAATGACATGAAAATAGTAGGGGTCTCACCTTTATCGAGATAAGTCGAGAAATTGACCAATCAACCGATATTTTGGTTTTCATTGACCCAAAATACTAAAAAAAAGAAGTGAAAAATATAAAAAAAAAATAAAAAAGAATACAAAATAAATTGAAATAGATAAACTAAAATGATAGATATTACATAAAGCGAAATAAAAATGAATAAAAATGGTGAGCCTCAAACAAATCACAATTTAATCGGTTTGATTAAACTATGAATATCTTTATGTCATTGGCCCTTAATAAACTGAAATGAAATCGAAATAACATTAACCATAAGGTTAAAACATAAATTAGTATAAAATCTAACAAAGGTTTTAATTATTAAAGAGAATTCAAAAATAAAAATGGATTAAATTAAATCAAGTATGAAGAATAAAAACTAAAAAAAAGGATGGAGGGGTGCGCGCAGTATAGGAGGGGTGATTACATGGGAATCACTTGGGCTTTGAAGCCCATCATCCCAAATGGAAAAGGGTCAGAAAACACGGTCAATCATAAATAAATAAATAAAATTAACATAAAACAACCTAAATTGATAAAAAAAGAGAAATGGAACACGGTCAAGCATCAGACTTTATCATCATCGCTTTCACAAATTGACAACAATGGAACAAAAAAAAAAACTGAAAAGAATAAACGCTACATCGTCGTGAAGCTCGCTCTACCTTGTTCGCTATCTCTCTCTCGTCTCACTCTCTGATTCTTTCTCGCGTTGATTCAAGGTGATGGGTCTCTGCTCACAATTTGTTTCAATCTCTCTTTCACGTCTTCGCTTGTTTCAACTGGTTTGGAATGGCTTTTTGTGTTTCGTTTAAGGTTCGAGTTCGTTTTGCCTTTGCGTTTGGATCTCTCTCTTAGTCTTCTTCTTCAGTATTCTCTCTTTCGTCTTCTAGTTTCAGTTTTTTTTGTTTATCTCTCACTTTCGTTTCGCTCTGGTTCTGATATGAGTCTGTTTTGGGATTTATGGTGGATTTGCAATTTGAAGAAGGTGTATTGAAGGTTTAAGTATGGAGACGTGTTGAAGGTAAAGAGGTCGTGAGCGGTTTGAAGGGTTTTTGGAGGCGGCTAGGTCTCTCTCTGTTCGCGGCGATGTTGCGGTTGGATATGGGTTTCGGAGGTTAGAAATGAGTGGAAGGCGGTGGATTTTGTTGTTGAAGGTGTTTGGTTGTGGTCCTGTTTAAGGTGGCGGCTAGGTTTGAAGAAGATTGTTTTTTTGTGGTGGTCGGTTTACGGTTAGTGAAGAGGAGGGGGTGGCGTTAATGGTGAAGGTTCGTTTGCAGTACGTTGTTGTTGAAGATTTGGTGTAGAGAAAAAGTTGGTGGAAGGTTGAAGAAGATTGGAAGAAGAATGGTTGTGAGGGTTGTGAGTGGAAGAAGATGATTATTGTGGCATACGGGACCGAAAAATGGTTTGCTTTTGGTATGTTTAAAGTATTGTTTTGTTCATGGAGAGATGCTACTCAGATTTGGAACATGAAATTCAAAATGGGTGGATTTTGTGAGAGAGCAGGAAGTTTTGTAAGGAAAATCATGTCGAGTTCCCCGAACTCTCCTCCTTTAAAACAAAGTGAAACTTCTTCCATAAGTTTAACACAGTACATCAGTTTTTGTCTTGTGTGTTGATATGTTACTTTCAGACCATAGTGTGTTGTCTACTTCATTACAGGCTGTGTTGTAGCAGGTCTTGTATTTTTTCATTTGCAGGTCATTGTCGGTTTTTGTTGGTTGTTTGTGTGATGCAGATGGTACGGCTTATTGGTCTTGAAGTGGGCTTTTGGAACGCATGGATTATTATTATTGTAAAGAAAAAAAAAAGCGATGGGCTTTGTATTTTTTGAAACATGGTTTTTATTTTGTAGAGTGAATGTATGAGCTTGCAAATAATAAAATAAAAAAAGAAATGGGCTGAACTTTTGGATAATGGTTTATAAATGGAAAAATGGATTTTAAGAAGAAAGTTAATGGATTTAGGGGAAATGAAGGGATAATGAATTTTGTAATATGGGTAAGAAGAAAAAGAAATTGGATAAGGGATATAAAGATTAATGAATTAAAAATAATTGGTTAGTAGAATGGATAATTGGAAAATGGGAACGAAAAGTGAATAAATGGATTTAAATGGATATTGATGTGCAAAAAGATAATTGGATCGATAAATGGATAATTAATTGGATAAATGATAGAAAATGGTTAAAAACTAGATATGACTAAAAATAAGAAAATGAATAAAAACAAAAGAAAGATGAAATTTAAAACAACCTATTTTTTTGGATTTTCTAAATAATTGTCAGTGGATGGGAATTATATGTAGGTAGGACAAATTTGAGGTATGACACATTGTAATTTGCTCTGTGTTTGAACTTGAACTTCTCGTCTTCAGAGTCCCAAAAGTAACCTATCATAGTCAGGGTCTTCTGTGTGAATTCTTGATCAGGGGTAATGCTTACATAAGGAATACCCGGAACCGTTATCCCAGCCTTTTTCAATAGACACTGAATACAGGAAGCATAACACAAAGAAGTACCTCTTGTGGAATCCCGGAGTGCAAACATTCGATACTGAAGTAGTATGGCCAGTTGATACGAATTTTGTTCTTCAACAGATAGACTAAATGGACTTCCGCTTGATCGACCCCGAGAAAATCCTCCTTTCTTAAGCCTCAAGATGTGAGCGACAATCCATTGCAAAATACGATCAACTGGTTTTAACGTACCCGTTGTGACAGTTTTGGGAAATAAATCACTATTCACAAGGCTATCCGAGTAAGAATCGCGTAGCATTGAGTCAAGGCAGACTTAAACTCATAGTTGTCAACAAACACAATATCAATTACTTTGGGAAGATCTGCAGTGTCCAGCTTAAATAGACTATTCCAAACAGCAACATTCATAGAGTAGGTCTTATTATCAATAAGATACTGAAAATCCGTACCTTTAAATTTATACAAAATTCTAGTGTAAAACAGTCTCACCAAATCTTCATTGTACTTAGTGTCACATTCTAAAAATTCGTCAAATTTTTGAACATTCAACAGTTCAATGACTTCAGAGAGATGATAATCGTCCACCCTCAGTGGGTAGTACACATACTGCTTAATGACGGAGCAGTTTTAGAAGTCTTTGTTGAAAACCTCAGATAAAGCATCAGATAGTAATGAAAGAGCGGTTACCGGTGTTGACGATGACCCAGCCCTTGATGTAGATGCTCTGGCGGACCTCTTTCCTGTAACTCTTTGGGAAGCCATTGATGAAAAATTCTAAGAACCCAATTGAACAGTGCGAACTTTTGGAGAAGATGATGAATAGTGCGCATTTTGCTGATGATGAGTGAATTGAAAAATAAACCTTGATTCCAATGTAGAGTGAGAACCCCTTTTTAAAACCTATGTTGATTGTGTAATTTTTGTGGGTTTTGAAGAATGTAGTGTGAGAGCAAGAGTTATCTCTACAAGTCAATCTATGTTTTGATGATAAAAATACGTATTTGTGAAAGAACTATTTTATGTTCTAACATGTGTTGTGTACAGATCATAATCATAGAAGATATCAGATCCAACAAGCACCATCCAGATGTGTGTAATTGATAATATGTGAAGTTACTATGTGTGACACAAGTCGCAAGAAGTAAGAACGCTTCTGTATCTGATCATCATCAGTCAGATCCAAGGATGCTGATATTGTTGTTGCAATGCTCTTGTGGATGCTCTCTGAAAGTGGTTGAGATTCTGAAGATAGCGAAGCTTCTGAAGAAGATAATCTTCTGGAGAACCGAAGTGCTGAAGACTCTCATGACTTGAAGCTCTGAAGGCGGAAGGCTCTGAAGACCAAGTGCAGAAAGACTCTGAAGACTTATGTCCTCTGAAGATTACGTTTCCAAAGGTCAAGTGCTAAAGACTCTGAAGACAGATTCCTAATGGACTTCTTCAAAAGACTGAAGACTTGATGTATCAGATATCCTATAAGAAGGCTCTACTCATGCTTCAATAAATTACCATCAGAAGCCTCTGAAGTTTGGAAGTTAAATGTTACCGTTGTGAACGACTGTACACAGTGACCAAGAAAGATATATCCCGTCACTTCTCCCACAGCAAAAAGGAGATGTGTCAGTACAACTAATTATTACACAACGTCTATTTTCTAACAACCAACAGTATTTCAACAACTATATTTTACTGGGCAATTTAAAGAAAGGAGTAAACGCTTCTGAAGGTATCGATTCATTCCATGAATGGAGAATTGATCAAAGTCATTGTGTGAAGATAGCAACAATGATGAGTTCTCGCTGTAACACTTAATTATCAAAAGTTATCACCATTTACACATGGCCATTGTTGTTGGAGCTTAAGATCATCATTCAATACAACAACAATGAATTGGTACAGAAGCTGTTGATGAAGAAGATAACATTGAAAATTAGTCAAGTCATCAACCACCTTCTCGTCAGCGCTACATTGAAGATCGGAAGCACGGAGTTGTTGCTCAAAGCTTGCTCACCCAAGAAGACAAAGAAGAAGAAGATCTACAAGATATCAACAACTGTCAAATCATTATACATCTCTGTAGTTTCTTAAGATAGCAAAGAGCTGTTGCTCATATCTTGCTTAAACACTTGTGTGTTCTTTGTACTTAAACTTAGGAGTAACCTGCTTGTTAAGAAGCATCATTGTAATCTCCTGTATAACTAATTCTTGGTGAATTAGGATTCCTTGAGTGGTCAGTGTGACCAGAGATTCGAGAAGACAATGGCGAGATATCATTGTGGGAAATCCTGAAATAGGGTCAGTAGCGTTATATTCATTGCGATGAATCCCTGAACGTCTAGCTGTGAAAGCCTAGCAGTAGATCTTGAGAGATTGGAACCTGCAGGTTAATGTTTGTTATATTCATTAAATTGAATCCCTGAACGGTTCATTGCATGTTAGTCACAGTGCGGCTGTGCAGTTTGTTAGTCACCAGCTATGTGCTTGTGCATCTGTAATCGAGATTGATTATAGTGGATTAAGACCTTGTGTTCAAGGCGAAATCACCTGAAGAGGGTGGACTGGATTAGCCTTTATGGTGAACCAGGATATATCATGTGTTCTTTACTCTTATGCTTAATGTCTTTGTTTATATTTCTATATTGAGGATCAGAACCTTACATAAGCAAGTCAGAACCTTGCAACTCTGATAAGCTTCCACTCTGCAAGTTCTAAATGATGTACATAGCGTTCAGACTCTTATTGGTTCTCATGTTCTAAGCATTGCCAAGTCTGAATATAACCTCGCAAGTCAGAGTCTCTCAACGAACTCTGATGTAACGTAAAGTGTCCTATTGACAAGAAGCGGAAAGTTGTTAAAAGAGTAAATACACAATTCAAACCCCCCTTTCTTGTGTCTTTCTCGTACCTTCAATTGGTATTAGAGCTCCAGTTCTGTTATTGATGGATATCAAACATTTAACAGTGTCAGAAAAAGATCCAAATGCGATGCGTAGAAATACTCTGGGTGAGATTGAAATCCACTTACAATTTCTGTAATAGTTCAGAAGATGATTGTGTACAAAATTGTAATCAATATGAGTACTTGAGCAAATCAATGATTCTGGAAGTGTAGCAGTTGTCAAACAACTAAATATTCCTCACTTAAGTTTTAATGAAGATTGAAGAATCAGCTGATAAGATAGATTCATCAGATAAGAAGTAGTATCTGTTGAATGCTTATCTTGGAAGATACGTGTGGATGAACCATGTATTTGCTCAAAGTTGAATCATCAGAAAAAAAGAAGTCTTGTTTGCTGAAGATTAATTCTTTATGAGTTTTTGAGATGTTTTCAAGAAACGGATTAGGTCCACCCTTGACTTTCTCATTTAAAGCTCATTCAGAACTTCTTCATGTAAAGAAGAAAGATTGTTGTTCTATGATTTTGAACTTTAGAGTGAAGTCTGTTGAAGTCAGAAAATCTGAAGAATTCTTAGAAATGATTCAACATCTGAATCTTGAATAATATAAAGGTTAAAAGATTCATGAAGAACTGAATATTATTTTCTTGGTGAGTTATGCAGAAAATTGATAGAATATTCAGGAAGAAGAATTTCAAGGATTCATCAAGCACTTGATCAACTATGAACTCTTAAGTTTTGACTGAATCAGCACAACAAAGTTATGATAACTTGAGACTATCTTTCAGTTGAATCAAACGTTATTGATCATATCTCTATCTGATAAGTTTCTCAGAACTTCCTTAGTCCAGAATCAGAAGGTATTAGTCAAAACACTTAAATCTTCTTCTTAAGTCAAAAAGACTTAAGTTGCTGATGTCTTTCAGAATGAAGAAATCAGCTGACATTCCCTTCAGAAGTAAATATGATGTTTTAAGCTAGGTCAGCATTATGAGACCAAGGTGTATCATGCAAACTATGTTTCATGTTGTACACATGCTGGATGATAGTCAGCTCTGAATTTGATTTGCATCAGTTTGAAGAAACAATGTCAGAAGATATTATGGAAATCAATTCTAGAAGCACATAATCTTAAATGGTCGATGATTATAAATTAATGATCTTCTAGAGAGCTTGATGGAAGCTTGTAGTTCTGACTACGTAGATTCAAAGTCTCTGATTTGTTGTCGTCAGAAGTCAGATGAACAGCTCTGAACAAGAAAAGAATGGATCATCTGAAATATGATTCTTATGATCAGAAAGTAGGAGATATCTACATTGTTCAAACTCAAAGTTATACATAATTCAGCCAATTTCCGGTAGCTCTCTCTGAAGGAAGTTGAAGATGAAAGACGATGATCAGGTGGCTCAAATTGGAATGCACTCAATTGCAGTAGGCAATAAAGTCGACATATTTTCCAAGAGAGGAAGATCAGAGTCAGAGTGAAAAAGCACTTAGATAGTCTGAAATGATCTATGTATCTTTAAGGAATCTGATGAGTATGTTTGAACAAGAAAAAAGAAAAGATTATTGCGTAGAATGATTCCAGCTCTCTACCTAGAATCAGAGCTCAGAAAATGATCACGTTCTTCAGGAACCAGAATGCAAGAGAATCTTGAAGAATCCGAGAACCCATAGCAGTTCACTCACAAGTAATCAGAATCAGAAAGACAATGGTTAAAAGCTCAGAATGGAATGCATTAAGGTAAGTCTCTAAAGATCTCAGGTACCATCCTTCTTTCATTTATGACTTATTTAAATTCATGATAACAACCAGAAACACTTTATCAAGTTTTTTTTTTGTTATGCTGTGTTAAGTTTTGTGAGAAGTGATTAGAAAAATATTTAGAAAATCTTTTGTCCTTTTCCGTATGTGTCTGCATATGCTTTTTGAAATAGTTAAAGTAAAACAGTCACATATGTAAGATTCTCCTCTTCATGTCATTCACTATGCTTGACCACATCCTATAACCCATAAGTACACTACAACTAGTACTCCTATTACAGACCTTACTCTCTCTCTCTCTTAGAGTCCCTCTACCTAACCTAGTTAGTCTAAGAAACCATGATGTTTAATTAAACTGTACGACACTCTTTCGATTTTTTTAAATCTGTCTAAATCTCTACTTAGGAAAATCTTAGTCATCCAAATTTCCTTGATAAGCGCATATTGAGTGGTATCTGTTCAACTATGAAATAGGGAAACGTGCTACTGTGACCAAAATAGCTCATCACCTAGGCAACATCACCTAAACCGGGCATGGTCATGTTCTAAAACAAGTCAGGATTCTCTTTTAGTAGTGAGAATAGCAAAAAAAAATCTTTTTACCTGCATTCTTGGCTATGCGCTGATTAATGATTAATAAATAAAAACCTTGAAACTAGAAAGCGTGTCTTTTGGTCTTCTCTTAGAATTAATGACTTCATAATGCAGTTACTACAACCACCTAACTTTTGCTAAGAATAAAGTGCATGTATATCTCTTTGATCTTCCCTAGAATAACAGACTGCTTATCTGTCATCATCTTTTAAACTACACCTAAGAATTCCAGTTTTCTTAAGTCATTCTCAGTTATTGACCTATTTAGCTCAAACTCCTCCATCCATCTATTTAAAGTCATAACATATTCCAAAAGAATTCTCCACTATCTCTTATTCCTAACCTTCCTTTCACCTAAACGCAATCTAAAATGACTCCAAGAACCTTTTATGGCACTGATGATATCCTTGAAGTCATCAATGAAAAACGACCAAATCCATTGGATACTGATCATGATTTTCATCTTAGTATTCACTTTCAAAATTGGAATGGATACATACATATGTTAAGAGGCTTAATTTATCCAAACATTTTAAAATCCTTTTGGATCAATGCCTCTGTTAGCAGTAATGGTCTGACTATTTCTTCTGACATTTATGGTCTCCCAGTCACCATCAACGCCACAAAAATATCTGAAGCCATTGACTGTCCACCGGGAGGTGTCACTCCCAACCATGCATCCATTCGATGCACCTCCGATGCTGAAATGCACTACATGTTTGATAAAGGATCTGCCTTTGAACCTACGAAACATGAAAAACTTTTGCCTATTACTAGAGGTTGGTTCAAGTTCATCTTAACAGATATTAAACCCCACAATACAAACACAGATTTTCTGTATCATGATGACAAGCTTCTCATCATGTGCCTTTTTAGGAGAACTCCTATTGAGTTGTCTCAAATAATCTTTAACCATCTCAAAGAATCAATTCTTATGTCAAGATCATTGGACAAATCTTTCATTCCTTACGGAAGAGTCTTATCTGAAGTACTCTTCAGAGCAGGAATTGTGCAGGCAATTTGCAGAATTCGGTGTGGCCCAGACACTGCTCTGAATAGGAATTTTTGTGAAACCTTTGACAGTAGTTGGTTTTCTTAGGTTAAGATAGTTGCTAGTTGGAACTAGGTTAAGGAATCAGTATGAACTGATTTGTTAAGTATATGTCTGCACTGTTTCTGTTTTGCACTTATGATAAATGAATCAATGCTACCTTCTGTCTTGTCATTTATACTCACATCTGTATGAAATCCGTTCCTAAAATCTTTATCACTCTATAAAAGGATTACATTGCTTAAACAATTATAACTCTATCATAAACCTAACAATAATTAGAAATGATGCATTAACATCCCTTAAGGATAATACCATCACACAAATCCAAAGCTTAGTGGATTCTTCCAGTTCATGTGTGGACCCCATGGAAATAATAAATATCTGGACTGAGTTCTATGAATGAATCTCAGAGGGAATTGTGAAGAGCAAGAGGCTGGCAATTACTCAAGCAGAAGAAAAGCTGCATACCTCAAGAACTGATGATTCTGAAAGCTTACTCTCATCTTCCTCATCATCATTAGGCTCTTTTTAGTCTAACCCCTAGAAACCTATTCTCATTAAGTCTATTTTTTGATATGTCAGGATTAAGATCAACCTATGCTTTAAATTCTGAAACTAGTTTGCAGCTCTATCTTATGGTTAATCAATGATAATGCTTTATCTGATCTCTAAAAATGTTGTATTATTACTCATTGTCATATTGGTCTATTTATGTTCACTATCATATTGATCTACATATGCTTAAATGCTCAGATGCTCTAAACTTTTTGATGATGTCAAAAAGGGGGAGAAATATAATATGATTTTGATTAGGAAATAAATAAATCTTAAAGGAAAAGAATGCAACTCAAACAAGTAATCAATCATATAAAATGCGTTACTACTAACGTTTGTTGTTTGATGTTTAACTGAGGAACTCTGAACAAGTTCACTAGGCATTCTAAGAACAGGTTAAGACAGAAGAACTCTGTTAGAAGTTCTTATGAACTGTTGGTCATATGATAGAAGTTGTACAATTTGTGAACATGTGTTCAGAATCAGATCTACCAAGTACTGTTCAGAAGTTGAGAATTGTCTGAAAGTCAAAGTTTATCTTGATCTCTGTCTCACTTGGTTCAGAAGCTGTAAGTTGTCTAAGAATATGAGATTCAGAACGTAAGAATCAGAAGAAGAAAACTTTGAAAGCAGTCAAGACAAAGTCTACATCTCAATATGCTTATTCAAAAGAACTGTGCAAATCAGAAGTCAAGAACTGTCTGAAGATCTGGATTGAAGATCCAAGAACAAGTAGTTCTGATGTCTACCAAGAATCAATTAAGAAGAAAATGATTTGGTATCAGACTAAATCAACAAATGGTAATCAGACTCAGTATACATAAAGATTGGTATCAGACTCAGTCTGCAGTAATATCAATCAGAGCTAAGTTGTGAAATGTTTTCTATACCTTCATTGGTATTAATCTTAGCACACTAAGGAAATACCCTTCAAGTGGTATGAAAAGAATTCCTTCAGTTGGAATCAGACACAACATACTCTGGTATAACTCAGTATCAGACTAAGATTAAAACATATGTACCAGTTTCAGAATCAAGCGTTGATTGATCACAAAAATTAACCTTCAATTGGTATCTGATAAAAAATCAAGCTTTGATAAACCACTGAGTTATGACAGTAACAAGGTTCTGAGATGAAGACCTGTGTTCAAAAGTCAAACTCTGAAAAAGTCATGATCCATATTGGTGATTAAAAACTCATATTCTTGAATTACGATTCTGAAGATCCCAATATCTGACTTATGGAAATTAGGGGGAGACTACCGAGAAGATTCAATTGTAAAATCCAAAATCTTCACAAAGTTTGAAACTTAGGGGGAGTTTCTCAAAAGACAGTGTCTGTCTCTGATGAATAGCGATGATATGTTATTAGATAAGAACTGTTCTGTTTGTGCTTAAATGAATCTGTTGAAAAGTAGAAATGCTTCAGGTGTCTCTGAAGATTATAAGCTCTGATACGACTACTAAGAAACTGAGTTCTGAAGATCTGAAGATGGAAGTTTTGATGAACTAGTCTAGATGCTAAAGACTCTTTGTTTTCTTATAGACAAGATAGAGAAGTAATCCTTTTCTATTCTTTGTTCTTGCAACTCAAGTTGTTATTCTGTATATCTTTGGATCATATAAGATTCTAGATGATCACAGATAAAATTTTGAGGATAACACATTCAGGGGGAGCTGTTGTTCCAGACTCTGAATATGTTTGTTTGGTGATTACCTTGTATAAAATGTTCAATCAAAATACTTGGTTTTGTCATCATCAAAAAGGGTGAGATTGTAAGAGCAAGAGTTGTCTCTACAAGTTAATCTATGTTTTGATGATAACAATACGTATTTGTGAAAGAACTATTTTATGTTCTAACGTGTGTTGTGTGCAGATCATAATCATAGAAGATATCAGATCCAACAAGCACCAGCCAGATGTGCGTAATTAATAATATGCAAAGTTATTATGTGTGACACAAGTCACAAGAAGCAAGAACGCTTCTGTATATGATCATGATCAGTCAGATCCAAGGATGCTGTTATTGCTGTTGCAATGCTCTTGTGGATGCTCTCTGAAAGTGGTTGAGATTCTGAAGATAGCGAAGCTTCTGAAGAAGATAATCTTCTGGAGAACCGAAGTGCTGAAGACTGTTATGACTTGAAGCTCTGAAGGCGGAAGGTTCTGAAGACCAAGTGCAGAAAGACTCTGAAGACTTATGTGTTTTAAAGATTACGGTTCCAAAGGTCAAGTGCTGAAGACTCTGAAGACAGATTCCTAATGGACGAGTTCTGAAGTTTCGGAAGACTTGAAGTAGTAAAGGATAATGTTCTTAAAGACAAATGCTGAAGTTCTGAAGATTGATTCCAAATTGACTTCTTCAAAAGACTGAAGACTTGATGTATCAGATATCCTGTGTAGAAGGCTCTACTCATGCTTTAATAAATTACCATCAGAAGCCTCTGAAGTTTGGAAGTCAAATGTTACCCTTGTGAACGACTGTACACAGTGACCAAGAAAGATATATCCTGTCACTTCTCCCACAGCAAAAAGGAGATGTGTCAGTACAACTAATTATTACACAATGTCTCTTTTCTAACAGCCAACAGTATTTCAACGGCTATATTTTACTGGGCTATTTAAAGAAAGGAGTAAACGCTTCTGAAGGTATCGATTCAGTCCATGAATGGAGAATTGATCAAAGTCATTGTGTGAAGATAGCAACAACGATGAGTTCTCGTTGTAACACTTAAATATCAAAAGCTATCACCATTTACACATGGCCATTGTTGTTGGAGCTTAAGATCATCATTCAACACAACAACAATGAATTGGTACAGAAGCTGTTGATGGAGAAGACAACATTGAAAATCAGTCAAGTCATCAACCACCTTCTCGTCAGTGCTACATTGAAGATCTGAAGCAAGGAGTTATTGCTCAAAGCTTGCTCACCCAAGAAGATGTAGAAGAAGAAGATCTACAAGATGTCAACAACTGTCAAATCATTATACATCTCTGTAGTTTCTTAAGATAGCAAGGGGCTGTTGCCCATATCTTGCTTGAACACTTGTGTGTTCTTTGTACTTAAACTTAGGAGTAATCTGCTAGTTAAGAAGCATCTTTGTAATCTCCTGTATAACTAATTCTTGGTGAATTAGGATTCCTTGAGTGGTCAGTGTGACCGGAGACTCGAGAAGACAATGGCGAGATGTCATTGTGGGAAATCCTGAAATAGGGCCAGTAGCATTATATTCATTGCGATGAATCCCTGAACGTCTAGCTGTGAAAGCCTAGCAGTATATCTTGAGAGATTGGAACCTGCAGGTCAATGTTCGTTATATTCATTAAGTTGAATCCCTGAACGGTTCATTGCATGTTAGTCATAGTGCGGCTTTGCAGTATGTTAGTCACCAACTATGTGCTTGTGCATCTGTAATCGAGATTGATTATAGTGGATTAAGACCTTGTGTTAAGGAGAAATCACCTGAGAAGGGTGGACTGGATTAGCCTTTGTGGTGAACCAGGATATATCGTTTGTTATTTACTCTTATGCTTAATGTCTTTGTTTATGTTTCTATATTGAGGATCAGAACCTTACATATGCAAGTCAGAACCTTGCAACTCTGATAAGCTTCCGCTCTGCAAGTTCTGAATGATGTACATAGCGTTCAGACTCTTATTGGTTCTCACGCTTTAAGCATTGCCAAGTCTGAATATAACCTCGCAAGTCAGAGTCTCTCAACAAACTCTGATGTAACGTAAAGTGTCTTATTGACAAGAAGCTAAAAGTTGTTAAAAGAGTAAATACACAATTCAAACCCCCTTTCTTGTGTCTTTCTCGTACCTTCATGTAGGAGTTATGGGTTTTTAGGGTTTGGAAGATTGAAGGAGAAGAGAGATGAGGAGACACTAGCGATAAGTCATGCACTTGGAAAATGAAAAGAAATAATGATGCAGTTACTTTTCTATACACATGAAACGGCGCGCGCCTTCCCAAGAGAAGAAAATTCAGAATTCATCAGCGATGCGTCAACCGAAGCATGTCATGCGTCGGCGCACGCTGAACGAATTTTGACAAATTTAAAAGTTTAATGGGATGCGTCGACCATAGGTCGGCGTTCGCTAACCCACGCCATCATGTGAGAAAATTCACTTTTCTTTAGTCGACCCATGACATGTTTTGGTCGACTCAAACCAACATAAAATGGAAAAATGCATATATTCATCTACTTATGCACCAAGTAATGATAAATAACACACCAAACACATGCCAATACTCACAAATGGATCAAAAATACATTTAATCATGAATAACACATCAAAATAAAGCATATTTTGGCCAAAATAATTCACAAACATAATTGATCAAGAATGGAGTTTCTAAGAATGGAACGATATTACCTCCGACGATTGATGGTGAATGCCCTCACATAAAGCTTAATCTTATCACTTTATGGTTTTAAAAAAATATAAAGACAAGCAAAGTAATATAGAATGCAATCATATGATCAAACTCGATCCGAGATATCGAGGACACCCAGTTCCCTACGGATATTAAAGAAGGGCTCCGTTGCAAGTGGTTTTGTGAAAATATCCATAAGTTGATTCTTAGAATCAACATGCTCAAATGCGACATCGCCTTTCTCTACATGATCCCTAAGAAAATGATTCCTTACTTCTATATGTTTTGTGCGAGAATGCAATACCGGGTTTTTGGTTAAGTTAATGGCACTTGTATTATCACACAAAATGGGAATACGTTCAAGTTTAACATTGTAGTCAAGTAATTGTTGCTTAAGCCATAAGACTTGAGCGCAACAACTACCGGCCGCAATGTATTCCGCCTCGGTTGTTGACAAAGCAACGGAAACTTGCTTTTTGCTATGCCAACTCACTAAGGAATTTGAGAAAAAGTGACAAGTACCACTAGTACTTTTCCTATCCGATTTGCAACCGACAAAGTCGGAATCGGAATAGCCAACCAAAGAGCAATCGCTTTCTTTGGAGTACCAAAGCCCATACTTTGGAGTATCGCATAGGTACCTAAGTATGCGCTTCACAGCTTTTAAATGTGACTCCTTAGGACACGATTGGTACCTAGCACACATGCAGACACTAAACATGATATCTGGTCGTGATGCGGGAAGGTAAAGTAGAGAGCCAATCATACCTCGATATCTTTTGACATCTACGTCCTTACCCGTTTCATCTCGACTCAACTTGACACACGTAGCCATCAGAGTGTCAATCGCCTTTGAGCTAGCCATGTCGAAGCGCTTGAGTAACTCAAGACAATGCTTTGTCAGGCTCACGAATGTTCTTTCATCGAGTTGCTTGATTTGCAATACGAGGAAATAGTTAAGCTCACCCATCATGTTCATCTCGAACTCTCCCTGCATTAACTTAGAGAATTCCTTGACCAAATTTATGTTAGTAGACCCAAAAATAATATCGTCTACATATACTTGAACCAAAATTTGATGCTTTCCTTGACGTTTAATGAAAAAGGTTGTGTCAACCTTTCCTCTAGAGTATCCTTGATCAAGGAGAAATTTGCTAAGACGCTCATACCAAGCCCTAAGAGTTTGTTTGAGACCGTACAAAGCATGTTTTAATTTGTAAACATGACCGAGATACTCATGGGACTCAAATCCAGGAGGTTGGGCAACATAAACCTCTTCATTTATATAACCATTAAGGAATGCACTTTTAATATCCATTTGAAATAACTTGAAGTTTTTGGCACATGCATAGGCTAGCAATAGGTGTATAGCCTCGAGTCGGGCAACAGGCGCATAAGTTTCCTCATAGTCTATGCCTTCCTCTTGGTTATACCTTTGTGCAACCAAGCGCACTTTATTTCTAGTTATGACTCCATTTTCGTCGAGCTTGTTCCTAAACACCCATTGGGTGCCGATTACTCGATGGCCTCGCGGAGGAGGGACAAGGTCCCAAACCTCATTTCGTTCAAATTAATTTAACTCCTCTTGCATTGACAAAAGCCAATGTTCATCGAGTAAGGCCTCTTTTGAGTTTTTAGGCTCAACTTGCGAAACGAAAGCGGAGTAATAACATAAGTTACTTAGTTGGAGCGAGTTGTTACTCCCTTTGAGATGTCACCGAGAATGTTGTAGATGGGATGGTCTTTGGAAGACTTCCAAGCTGGAGGAAGGTCATCTTTATTAGGCGGATGATCCTCCTCACTCTTCACAGGTTGGTGATCTTTTTCCTCCTCAACATGCACTGCTTCAGGTTGATCAGTCCCTTTATTAGTGTCCTTGAGTATGTCTTCAGAAGATACACCTGCACCATGAAAAGAAATACCTTTTCCGACATTTTTCGGATAAGACTCATCAAAAGTAACATGAACCGACTCCTCAACTGTATGTAACCTCTTATTGTAAACCCTATATGCCTTACTTGACTGAGAATATCCAAGAAAAATACCCTCGTCGGCCTTAGCATCAAACTTACCAAGTGTCTCTTTACCATTATTCAACATGAAACACTTACAACCAAAAACTTGAAGGTGAGATACATTGGGCTTTCTCCCTTTTAAAAGCTCATACGGTGTCTTGTTAGAATAGGACGGATGAGCACCCTATTCAAAACGTAACAAACCGTACTTATGGCGTCGGCCCAAAAGTATTTTGGAAGTCCACTCTCATTGATCATAGTCCTTCCTAATTCTTCCAAAATTCTATTTTTAGGTTCCACAACCCTGTTTTGTTGAGGGGTACGTGGTGCGGAAAAATTATGATCAATCCCATGGCTTTCACAAAATGCTTCAAAAAGATGATTTTCGAACTCACTCCGATGATCACTTCTAATTGATATAATGTTCGTGTTTAATTTGTTTTGGGATAACTTGGCAAATATTTCAAAGGCCGAAAAAGTATCACTCTTGTTTGCTAAGAAAATAGTCCAACAAAATCGAGAAAAGTCATCGGCTATCACAAAACCATAGTAGTTACCACCTAGGCTTTTAATCCTAGATGGTCCAAAGAGGTCCATCTAGAGGAGCTCAATGGGTCTCGTAGTTGAAACAATGTTTTTAGATTTGAACGAGATCCTTGTTTGCTTCCCCATTTGACAAGCATCACATAAGTGATCTTTTGTGAATTTGATTTTGGGCAAGCCGATAACTAGGTCTTTAGAGACTATTTTATAAAGCAAATCAAAATTGACATGCGCCAACCGTCTATGCCACAACTATGAATCTTCACTTATGGTGACTAGACACTTGTCGCTACTCAACGATACCTCATTTAAGTCTAGCATATAGACGTTATTCACCCTCAAGCCCTTAAACACATCCTTTTTATCACTATTCTCAATTATGCAACAATCCTTAGAAAAAGATACTTTATAGTCCTTGTCACATAATTGACTAATGCTTAAAAGGTTAAGTTTAAGGCCTTCAACAAGAAGCACATCAAAAATAGTAGTAGATGAGGGGTTACCTACACTACCTTTGCCAAGAATTTGTCCCTTGTTGTTGTCTCCGTAGGTGACAAACCCCTTTTTCTTTGCCACAAAGTCGATGAAAAGAGATATGTCTCCTGTCATATGTCTTGAGAAACCACTATCCAGAACCCATCTTCTTTCTGTGGTCTCAAGACGTTGTACCTACATAGTCAATCAAGGGAAAGTAGGTACCCAATTCTTATTGGGTCCTTTGTGGTGAGTGAAAACAGGATTGCATTTGGGCAACCATTGATAAATGCCCTTAGGAACTAGAAACCTCCTAAAGCTACACTTAGCAATAGTATGACCCCGTTTGCAACAATATAAGCAAGTAAGGTTAACATGAGAATCACTTTTGCTAGGTTGATTTCTAATCATGTAAGTATAGTTTTGATACGGATTAACCATGCTTTTCTTAAAGTGTGATTTATCAATAGCAAAAGTCATTTTTGGTTGTAGAGCCTTGTCATGCTTGGCCTTAAGAGTTCTAACCTCTTTTTACCAAATTTGACACGTATCACAACTAGAATTTAACCACCTACTTTTATCTTCCTCAACATCTACCTTTGTTACTTCCACCATGGACTTTTTAAGAGCCTCTAATTCTATTTCAGAATCGAATATCTTTTGCTCCAAATGAGAAAATATTTGTTTATTTGAAGCTAACCGTTTAAAGGCTTCCTTGGCCTCATGGTGTAGAGTATCAAACGCACGTTGAAGTTCAGAATAAGACATTGAATTAGAGTTTTCATACTTAGAGTGTCTTACCTTTTTGTTCTTTTTTCCTTTGGTGAGCAGAAAGGCAAAGATTGACGGGTTCACCTTCGTCACTAGAACTTTCAGCACTAGATGATTCACTATTGCTTTCCCAAGCGATATAAGCTCTTCTAGGTTTTGATTGTTTCTTCCCGTGATGACTTTTATCCTTACCTTTGTCCTTCTTCAACAAAGGACAGTCCGGCTTGTAGTGGCCAACTTTCCCACAGTTATAACAAGAACCCTTAGTTTTTCCACTCTTTTTGTCTTCATTCTTGGAAGACTTTGATTGCTTACGAAAGTTGACGAGGTTTTTCTTCGAATATTGTATGCCATTTTTCTTGATGTAGCGATTGTATCGCTTCACAAATAATCCCATGTCTTCATTCAAATCCTCTTCCTCGTCATCACTGGATTCACTCTCACTCGGCTCGTATGCAGAGGACTTTGAACTAGAAGTCTTTAGAGCCATCGACTTCTTTTCCGCTTCCTTGGTCTTACTCTTTTCCTTTTTCTCTCTTTTAATAAATTGATCTAAGCTTATGAGCATTTCCTCATGTTCTTCGAGCTGCCCAAACAACGTTGTGATGTCTAATGTCATTAGGTAGTTGGCTTCTTTAATGGCGGTCACCTTCGATTTCCAATCCCTAGTCAAACACCTCAAGATTTTGTTAGTAGCAAACTCATTGGATATTGGCCTACCAAGTGAATGATGTCTATTGATTAAATGAGTGAACCTCTTTTGCATATCGGCAATGGTTTCCCCTTGCTTCATGTGAAAGAGGTCGAACTCTTGAGTCAATGTATTGATTCTAGCTAGCTTGACGTCGTTAGTACCCTCATGGGCAACTTGTAATGCGTCCCACATAGCTTTTGAACTCGTACAATGTGAAACACGATAATATTTGTCAACTCCCAATGAGGAGATCAGAATGTTTCTCGCCTTCCAATAGTAGTTGTACTTTTTCTCGTCTTCCTCATTCCATTGTGCTTCGGACTTGGGTACTACCACGTTATTCGCATCGGTTATGGTTATTTCCATTGGACCATTTTGAATAACGCTCCATACCTTCCTATCAATAGAATTGGTGTGAACACGCATACAATCCTTCCAGTAACTATAATTCTCACCATTAAAAATAGGTTCTCTATTATAAGCCCCTTTCAGTTCGTTTGCCATTTTCTAAAAAGTTATACTTGAAGCACTAGAATGAACCGGTGCTCCTGATACCACTTGTTAGACGAAGGCAATTGATCTAGAAGGGGGGTTGAATAGATCACTTCTTTTTAAGTGCGAGTCGACGCTAAAATTTGTTTTTAAAAATATTTTGCGAAAGCGGCCGAGCATAATTCGTCTATACGAACCGAGTTACTGGGAGGATCGGATATACGTAAGCCAAATGGAACTAAAGGCACTGAGAGAAAATAAGAATCGCAACTTAACAATTAATCAATTTACCAAAAGTACTTAACAATGTGCTATATCCAATGAGTATTCAAAAATTAAGCCAAACTTGAAAATATGTCAAACACCTTTTATGCGTTCAATGTATCAAACACTTGGAGTGCGTAAAACTCCAAGTTTAGCCTTCTATTATAGTTGATGCAGAATTTTCACTAAGCACAATCCAAAATGATTGTGCAATGATTTTCAAAATAATTTTCTGCACAAAACTATACCAGAATTTTTGTTGATCGATTGAACGATTACAAGCGTAAACAATTCGAAATATAAATGAGATAAGGAAAAGGAAACGACACCAAGTTTGTTTAGGCAGTTCCCCTTTCGTCCTCGCTTAGGGTACGTCTGCCCCCAATTCTAAAAATAGAATTGAGATATCTATAACTTGTTTGCAAATGTTTTAACAAGAGAAAACTCAGCTATCCCACACTCAAGAACACTTCTTTGATGCAGATACTTTGTCTTCTCTTCCCTTGATTCGAGTCGAATCAAGTCCCTCAAACTTGTTGGAAGAACCTTCGTTTACCGTTACTAGATTGCAAGAACACACAATTCTTCAATCACCTTCACTCGGCTGATTCAAATCCACACATAGTTCGATCCTCAAACCTTGTTGCACAATCCTCCGCTTAATGCTACTAGATCTATAAAACCTTCCGTTCTTCGATCACCTTCGCTCGGCTGAATTCAATGCACCCAAGATCTAATCCAAAAACCCCCAAATCGAATTATCTTGGAGGGCAAAACCCTAGAGGTTTTATTCAAGAACAAACCCACTGAACTACTCACCCCAAACAAAGATACAACTCTAAGCTTTGGACCTTATCACTTCATGATGCAGAAAATTAACAAAAATGATTGTGTATAATTGTTGAAAAAGGTGCAAGATGAAGATGAAATTGATGAGAGAAAAATGTTCAATGTATTTCTTTCACTTGTTCTTGTTTGTTGTAAAAATATGAGGAACCAACTATATATGTGATATAAAAACCAACTAACTCAAGTAGCAGCAAAAATAACATAGAAGAATGCAGAAAAAAAGACCCAAACGAGCGAAGAGTCTACTGCTCGCTTGATGAGGGTCAGCGGGCGCTTACCCGTTGACACATCTACGCAAAATGAACAAGCATGTGCCGACCGCTACAGGACCATGCGTCGACGCATGTATGCTAACCATGCAGAATGAAGAAAACCAGAAGCATGCGTCGACCGTAGGCTTACTTGAGGGTCATCGTGCGCTTACCCGGGCGTTTCACAAATTTTATCACAAGTGCATGAGTCGACTCATGCACAAGTTTGGTCGACGCAAGGCATGAAAAGACCTAGAAATTGATTTTTCTACAAGTCTTCACAAACTTAGACACTAATCATGTATACCTAACACTCATACCATGATTATACACATGTAGGAAATGTGTAGAACTCTTCCTATATGTTTAGACACATGATTATCAATTGTTGTATGCAATGCGAACGACAATGAAATGATACCGTCCAAATTACAAACTAAGAACTAGCCTACATTGTTGACATCATTAAAACAGAAACCAAGTGAAAAGCACCTTGCCCTCACACGCAGAACCCGTGGTAGACCCATAACTACTCCTGTTGAGACGAATCCCCCAGGCGGCGACGAGTATGTCCCATGGCCTCAATGTTTACAACAGATGCAGCAGCAGCAGAACCAATTCATGCAGCAGATGGTACAACAGATGAATGAGAATCTTCATCCTCTAGTAGTTGTTCCAGATGCTGTAGGTGGAAGTTTTCGGAATTTCATCCGCATGAATCCTCCAGAATTTCATGGCGGATTAGATCCTATGAAAGCTCATGAATGGGTGACTGGTATGGAGAGAATCTTTCTGATAGTTCATGTAATGAAGAGAACAAAGTGGTGTTTTCTTCTCACTCACTGATAGGTCTTGCTATGAGGTGGCGGGAGAGTGTTTCAGCTTTAATGACTATCCAAGACGTGCCTAAGGTCTGTGAGCAATTTAAGATTACTTTTATGGAGAATTATTTCCCTAGTTCCTTGAGGACCCAAAAAGAGTTTGAATTCCAACAGTTGAGGCAAGGTACTATGACTGTGGCTGCTTATGCTGAGAAGTTTGAGATCATGGCTGCTTATTCTAGGCATGCCGTGTATGCTCCTAATGAAAAGTGGAAGATTGACATATTTTTTTTTTGGACTGAAAGCTGTGATTTCTCATAGTGTGTCTCAAAGAGAGTTCACTACTTATGCTGAAATGTTAAGACAATGCTATGTGGCTGAGCATAGTTTGAAGAAAGTTCAAGCTGAGGGAGTTGCAAGTAGGATGAACCAGGGTGATCGTGGGAGATCAAGTCAACAGTATAGACCTAGACCACAAGCCTTTAAAGGGAAGCAGGTGCAAAGCGTTAGACCTAACACTCCTCCTTTGTGTCGGTTGTGCAATAAGTATCACTTCGGGAAGTGTATCGATGAAACTTTTAAGTGTTATCATTGTGATGGAGTGGAACATGTGGCTAGAGATTGTTCTCAGAATAGGAATAAGATGCAAGGAAAAAATACCGGTCGATGAAACTTTTAGGTGTTATCATTGTGTTCATCACTTATTCATCAGCTAATTACTTTGGTGCTTACTGATTAAAAAGCCAGTGGAGAACATATTTTTGGTAAGATATGGATGTTATCATATTTTCAATATTTATATACAATACATAAACGTTAATTTAATTAATATGTGTCTAATTTGATGATGCATGTACGTGAGACCACTAAGGCAAATTAGCTTGAATCCCAAACTGAATAGTTACCCATTGTTTAGTACTAGTCACTTTAGATTGTAAAGCTATAATTACTAATAAAGAAAAATATAAAGTTTCATGCATGCTCATTTGCATAATGATCTAAGTAATCATCCAATTATGCTCATGATGTGTTTGGCTTGCTGGGCACATAATTAATCAGTAGCCAATAACAGAAATACGATTTTCATATTATTTTTAAAATGACAATTTTATGCATTTCTCGTGCCAAGGTGACCTTGTAAGGTGATTCATGTTTTCTATGCTCCAGATTGTGCACTAGAACATGTTGCGTGACTGCAATTTCACAGGACGTTTTTGGTGTTTTGTCAAGAAGTGAAAAAATATAAAATAAGAAGAGGCCCGACCCAACGCATCTCGAGACTTGAGGTGAAATTTAAAATTAAATATTTTTAATATAATAATTTTTTAAAAATTATTATATTTTAGTTATTTTTTTTATATAAAATCATTAAATTATTATAATTAATTTTATTTAATATTTTATTTCAATCGATAATAAAATTAACTCATCTAAACACTCTTCCCATTATTTTCTATAGTCATAATTGAAAAACAATAACAAATTTATAAAAAAAATATTACATATCAAGTTTTTTATTATATTAAAAAAATCAAAATCTTATCATATATATATAATTTTTAAATTAACAAATCAAATAATATATATTATAATATGATAAATATTTATTATTATTATTATATATTCTAAATAAATGTTATATAACATAATTTAAAAAATTATTCTAAAAAATTAATTAATAAAAATAATATAAAATAAAAATAAAAAGTGAGACCCTAGTTTTGGTGGCCTACCCTTAAGACCCATCCTGGATTTTCCTAACGGAACATACAGTAGTAAGTAAAACTTCTATTAACCAAGATATCAAGATGAAGTGTGTCGCATTTGTTATCTTTCCGGCGCTTCCACTTCGAAGATACTCATATGGGCGAATTCTCGCATAAAACAGGAAGTATACCACCTATCGCAAAACTTCATCTTCAGAAATCTCTTCAACCTAGAACTAACAGAAAATAATGGTTCAATAAAACTTAAATAAGCATCCGTTTTAAAAATTTAAAAAACTAACAAAAATTTTACCATATGGGTGAATTCTCGCATAAAACAGGATGTATACCTCCTGTCGCAAAACTTCATCTTCGGAAACCTCTCCATCCTATAATTAACAGAAAATAATGGTTCAGTAAAACTTAAATAAGCATCCGTTTTAAAAAACTAACAGAAATTTTACCATATGGTCATTATAACGATACCAGACTTTATCTCGCCAAATAAAACGAATATAGTGACCACAAATTGTTGTCGGAACTTTTTGAACAACAACATGATACAGTCTACAAAATAGAGCTGTCAAAATGGGGTATCCAACCCTAAACGGGCTGACTCTAGTGGACTCAGGTGTTTTAGGACTGGGCCAGAAAAGCTCATCTCTAATATGTGTTCAAAAATGACTACCTGAACCCGGCCCTAGATAGACTTTGGGCTACCCGGCCTAAACGGACTATTTTTTTAATAAAAAATAAAAATATCATAATATTTATTATAAATAAAATTAAAAATGATATTATTTTAGACATAATATATTTTTAAGTACTATATTATTTTTTATAAATATTATAATGTGTTTTTAAATATAATACATGTCTATATCGTATAAAATAATACTCGAATATTTAACATAAGAGAAACTAATAGACTACGAGAAAAGAGTGTTGATAATATTAATGTATAACATTTAAAAGCGAAAGATTAAATAGAATAGAGATAAAAATAAGTGAGGTGAGAAAAATCAATGTGTTATTTTGAAGTAAGACAATATAAGTATTCATATAATTTTTAAAAATTTATAGCAATATGGGCTTAATGGGTTACCCCTAACTGATAGCGGGCTTTTTATGACTAGGCTAAAAAGCCCTATAAAATATGAGCTCTAATTTTAAGGCCCAAATCTATGATTTTTTCGATCTGGCGGGCCGGTCCATGTGGACTATCCCATTATGACATTTCTATATGTAAAGTGCATTATCCTTAACATCACTGTTTTGCCTAACAGAGACAGTTATTCCATTTTTCCCCTATTACATAGAGAACATTCCACTTCATCTAATTCAAAGAGGGAGTAAGAGGCCAAGGCTCCGTTAATAGAATGAGTAATTTCAATGTTTAAACTCGAATGAGTAAAACGGTCAGGCGCAGTTGCCTCGCAAAAGCACAGATACCACATACAAACTAAAAAAACCAACTATAAAATCATATATGAATAGAATATCAACAAAAAAAAACAAAAAAGAGCTATTTTAAATTAAGGGTCATATATGAAAACAATCACCAATATTTATTTCTACCTTAATCATAAAGTAACCCCATTTGGAATGGCCTAACCCAGAAAAAAATTAACAAACAGTTAAGAATATACCCTACACCAATCCCACTTAAATGGAAACTAACATCACAGCGGGTCGGCAAGCTATTGTGAGCAACATAAGGGAAAAACACATGAATCCATTAAAAATTAAAACAACTTCCAAAATTATTCTTAATGGCTTAAAACCAAAATTAGCAAAATCATACATAAATTCAAACAACACCTCAATATAAGTTCCAATCAACATCAAATATAAAATATGACTAAACCAAATCCTAAACATATATAAACTTAACAAAATATGCTCTTCCATGTGTGCCTCACTTAAATCATTGAAATGACTCATTCTATTTGTGAAGCCTTGGCCTCTTACTCCCTGTTTAAAACTGTTGCAATCATTCATTTAAACAGATCCATTTGGAATGACCTAACCCAGAAAAAAAAATAACAAACAGTTAATGTAATACCCCGTATTTTATTTCTCCAGATAACAGTATATTGTGATCGACTGAGTCCAGTGTACTCCGAGAAATTATTTGATAAATAATTAGAGTAACTGTGGAAGTTAGATTAAATCCAATTACTATTATCTGACTCTGAGGTATTTTATTAATTTGGACTTAAGAGACTTTTTGGACATCTAGTAGTATTGTTAGTTCTTGTAATTGGCTACAATTTTGGTAAAACAATGTTGTTGTCATGAATGATGTTACTAACATTCTGGTTATGTTATGTTACTTAAGTGCTGCAGGAATTTGTGCTGATGTCTAACATCAGATTTTTAACATTTGTTGACAGAACATCCTGCAGCAATATGTTTAATAAGACGTGATTACTTGCTAAGAAGAACAGGTTAAGCAAGAAGTCCTATTATATGCTGAGACATGTTGAGATGAGAAGTTCTCATCATCTGGAGCAACATGTCGGATAAGATGTCATATGCTGTATCATTCGACATCGCGCCTGAGCTAAGCTGGACAGTTGAATTCTGTTGTGATTTAACAGATGCAGAATATTCTGGGAATATTATGTTATCCTATGTGGCGTCCAAAGTAATTGAGTTGAGATTTTGTGTTGGGTTTCGGATTTTCACTACTTTCTAAATATGGAGACATATTAGGAAACTTTAGATTGAAGACCTATTTTCTTGGAGCTTATTTTGCAGAATTATGTGCAGTCCCTCAGCTGCGTTTTTGGAGGCCGAAATCCAGTTGGGATGTAGGTTATAAATAGGAGTGTTTGTAACCTAGTTCAGTAACGAACCAAAGATGTAAAAGTTCTAGTATTAGGGTTTGTTCCTGTACCACTCAACATGTGAGTTGGACAGTTTTGTAAGTGTGATCCTCGAAGCTGTTAAGTAAGAGGAGTATTGTTCTTGGAGGAAGCTTTTAAGTAACTCTAAGTTGTGTCTTGGAAGTGTATCTTCCATGTTGAATTGTTGTATAGGTAAAGAGTCGTTGATGCAGTGGCGGGTTGTCAACTGCTAGACATCATTGCGATGATTGGGAGTGAGAAGGGTTTCTCATATCTAGAGAGGATCTAGGTAAAAGGGTCATTGGGTAGTGATTAAGTGATAAGCTATAAACGGGTAGTTTAGCTTTGAATTGATACTGCTGATAGTGGACTTCATCCCTGGCTTGGTAGCCCCCAGAGTAGGTGTGTTAGACCGAACTGGGTTAACAATTCTGTGTGTCTTGCTCTTATTTCTTTTCAGTACCATGTTTATTGGATTATACCTTGCCATTTATGATAATGTCAGACCAGATGTCAAACGGCATATTCTAGGACATCTGAATTCTGCACATGCACCAGAATTTCAATTGGTATCAGAGCAGGTCATTCTGTTCTGTATCTGGATGAGATCCGAGGGAAGATACTTTCTGGTTCATGGTCATGGTAGAAGCTTTCTACTGAAAAGTTGTTTGGACTTGGAGAAGTTCATATAGTTGTGAGAATGGTCCCTAGAAGTGGAGGATGGACTATTCATGATAGGGTGTGCATTGACCTTGTTTGAAGTTGTCAGGCGTGTAGCTTTGGTGGTGAGCTGCTGTGTGGTTTGATTTATATTCAAACCTATGTTGACCTATTGCACATAGAGTGAAGTGGGTTATTATGTTTTGCCTGAAGGCTGTAGAGGAGTTTTCTGGTGTGTGTTCCGCTGCATATATATATCTGATGGAAAATTCCTAGTTGTTCATATTGCTGAGGGAGATTCTACAACAACTACGAAAGAAGTGGCTAGTTCTTTTGTTGATGTGTCTTATAAGATGTTCTGACATCTTATTAGGGCAAGCAGGATCTGTTTCCTTGGTAGTTCCACTGCATGAGGTTCTGATTGAAGAGCTCTAGAAGTATGGGATTCTTGAGTTATGATTGAAGGAAGATTGTAGCTGTCCTTACTCGTTTTCTGTTCTTGTAGATGTCAACCGGTGTGAAGTCACATAGCATTCCAAAGTCGGGAGCAGAGGGATGTCTTTGTGGTGGTTGAGTCTTGTATGACTTGGTACTTGGGTGAGTGGCTTCATCATGTATACTGAAGTCAGATTGAAGAGGAAGGGTAAGATGAATTATCAAACTCATGCTCTAGGGGTTTGATGATTTCTTGTTGAT
Source organism: Lathyrus tuberosus (assembly GCA_022829125.1). Lineage (NCBI taxonomy): Eukaryota > Viridiplantae > Streptophyta > Magnoliopsida > Fabales > Fabaceae > Lathyrus > Lathyrus tuberosus. Next base: position 15,299,079 of record JALAZF010000055.1, read on the forward strand.
TAAGTTGTTGAAGACATTTGGTATGATGATCAAGTCCAATCAAGGCAACTGAGTCATGTTCTGGAGTCTTCTAGTTATTCTTCAGACTAGGAGGTGCTTCCTAGGAAGCATAGGGGTGAAGACCGTGGAGGTGATTTATTTTCACCTTTCACAAAAACAGCAAGGAAGGATGCATCTCTTTTGACCCTAAGAGTGAATCCAATCTGGTTGAAGATTTGTTGAGGTAAAGAAGACTTGTTTAGAGAAAGTCTTAGTTACTTGAGTCAAGAGTGGAAGCCTTGGTATCTCAACATTGGCATTGAAGAAGATACTTGCAACAAGACTGAATACTTTATAAGTGTTCATGACATGATCTGGTGGAGCTCAGCTACAGCAGTGAAGACGGGTTATTGTATAAGGATTTAAGATCAATTGCTATTTGTTAAATCCACAAGTATTTAATTGATTATCCTTGAGATTCAAGATTGGGGATGTTCTGTCAGATGTTCTGACATCTTTTCATCAGAGGATTGAAGAATCATGTGAGGGGTTCTACATTCGCTCAAAAGTCTCCTAGGTGTTGACCTGGGATTATTTTCTTAGCATCTGTGGATGACTTATCCAGATGGTGGTGCTGTTGAAGATGAAGATGGAAGACTATGAAGACATCATAATCTTGATGGTTACAGCTTGGATCAGTTTATTTCTAATCTAAGTGGTTTGGAGCATGGTGTTTGCTCTGGTTATGAAGGTCAAGGATAAGTGGCAGTTGTCTCTGGCTTTCTATTAACGGCTCTACTAAGGGTAGTGACATTCTTTAGTATTGCTATGGGGTAGTCTTGGACTACTTATTTTCTGAAGATTCAGTCTTTGGAGTTTCTGAGCAGGATGGAGGTTGTCTACTCAAACTTGATTGTTGAATCAAGTCTATGAGAGCATGGAAATCTGTTTCTGCAAAGGGAGGAGGTTCTTCTGAGTGGCAGAAGGAAGAGCTGAATTCAACAGTTGGATGTCATAATGTCTGACATCTAGCTTAACATCAGAAGTCTCAGTTGGTGATGTGGCACATCAGCTTATGATAGGGTGATCTACAGGAAGGAACATGTGACTTGAAGATCAAGTTTCCTTGGTGGATCAGGATACCTTTGTGAGAGTTCTGAAAAACGTGAAAAAGATCAAAATGTGGCATTTGGTTGTTTTCATATGAGGATTCATGAATGAGGTGATCAAACTGTGGCATTTGGTTGATCTCAGAAGTGGATTCGAAGAATCAAGATAATCAGAGTGTGGCAGCTGGTTATTATTGAGGAATGTCTTGGAACAAGTTACTCTTGGGCAGAAGGGTGATGAGTTGAAGACTCAAGGAGATTATTCTTCTTGAAGGTGGATGAGAGTTTATTTCTCTAGTTCTTTGGATTACTATGCTATAGTAAGTCCAGTTGGTGGAGCATATCAAGAAGCATGGTGATGATGTCTTGGTGTGTGGCAGATGTTCTAACTTGTGTTGGGACATTATCTGGTTAGATATCCTTGGTGAAGGATGATTATGCTCTGGTTCTGGAGCTTGGTGCCTACATTATGCCTAAGGGGCGTCTACATAGTCATACGGAAGAATGATGAAGTAGAAGGTCTGCCTTGGATGGAGAATGTAGAGAAGACTGAAGCAGATCAGGTATTGATTGCTTGAAAGTCTGAAGGTGAAGATACTCATCAACTGATCAGGAGTATTCCAAATTATCATACGGGAGAATGATAGGGAATGATTGCCTTTGGAGAGTTGGATGAGAGAATATTGTTCCTGTGTTCTTGTGATCTTCTGTGATGTGATGTGTTTTTGTTCTGGTTGGTTTCTGGTCCCTTGGCTTAAGAGGGAGCTTGGAGATTCTATTTTTATTTGGAATGTGGTGTTTTTCTTAGTACATATGGATTCTGTTCATGATGTCAAGACTGATGTCTTAACATCTTCTGACAGAACATTCTTTTCAGAATGTTATGGTTTTTGTCTCCAGAGAGCACAAGCTTCTATCTGATGTATGTACTGGTGTGGCACCTGGTTTGCTTAAGGATCAAGCATTAAGTGAATGCGTCCAGCAGGTGTGTTGAACAGAGGGGGCGCTCTTGAAGACATATAGATGAGTCTTATGTTTTCCATTCATTTAAGGTGTTCTTCTTGTAAAGGAGCACTGGTTATCTTAGATAGGGGGAGTTGGACTTCTGTTTTGGATTTGTCGCTGCAGTAGTACAGTTGTTTATCAAGATTGTTTGTGGTTTCAAACAATCCATGATAGTGTACCTCTGGTGAGGGTGGAATGTCAGACAAGATGTCATGACATTGTGTGACTGGTTTAGTTCTGGGTGGACTTGACTGGTTGATCTTAGTCATGTCATTGGGTTGTCAATGTATTAAATCAAAGTTGTACAAGCTTCTGAGTTGGATGAAAGGGAGAGTTGCCCTGTATGTTGCTAGTTGGTTGTGTGTGATGTTGGCTGCTTCTGGTGTTGAGGGGGAGCTTTGGTTTGTTGATGGAATTTCCTTCTGCTGGTTTTTGGTTTGTCTAAATTCTGGCTAAAAAGGGGGAGAGTTGTTGGCTGTTGCTTTGTGTTCTGGTTGTGCAGCTGTTATGCTGTTTGAGTTTGCTTTTGGTGCAGCTTGGGGATGTTGCTGATGTTGGTTGTGTAGTGAATGTTAGTAGGTTGGTGTTTATCCGCTGCAAGTTTTCTGATGTTGGCTGAGATTGTTTTAGCCAAAATTAGCCAAAGGGGGAGATTGTTAGTTCTTGTAATTGGCTACAATTTTGGTAAAACAATGTTGTTGTCATGAATGATGTTACTAACATTCTGGTTATGTTATGTTACTTAAGTGCTGCAGGAATTTGTGCTGATGTCTAACATCAGATTTTTAACATTTGTTGACAGAACATCCTGCAGCAATATGTTTAATAGGACGTGATTACTTGCTAAGAAGAACAGGTTAAGCAAGAAGTCCTATTATATGCTGAGACATGTTGAGATGAGAAGTTCTCATCATCTAGAGCAACATGTCGGATAAGATGTCCTATGCTGTATCATTCGACATCGCGCCTGAGCTGAGCTGGACAGTTGAATTCTGTTGTGATTTAACAGATGCAAAATATTCTGGGAATATTATGTTATCCTATGTGGCGTCCAAAGTAATTGAGTTGAGATTTTGTGTTGGGTTTCGGATTTTTACTACTTTCTAAATATGGAGACATATTAGGAAACTTTTGATTGAAGACCTATTTTCTTAGAGCTTATTTTGCAGAATTATGTGCAGTCTCTCAGCTGCGTTTTTGAAGGCCCAAATCCAGTTGGGATGTAGGTTATAAATAGGAGTGTTTGTAACCTAGTTCAGTAACGAACCAAAGATGTAAAAGTTCTAGTATTAGGGTTTGTTCCTGTACCACTCAACATGTGAGTTGGACAGTTTTGTAAGTGTGATCCTCGAAGTTGTTAAGTAAGAGGAGTATTGTTCTTGGAGGAAGCTTTTAAGTAACTCTAAGTTGTGTCTTGGAAGTGTATCTTCTGTGTTGAATTGTTGTATAGGTAAAGAGCCGTTGATGCAGTGGCGGGTTGTCAACTGCTAGACATCATTGCGATGATTGGGAGTGAGAAGGGTTTCTCATATCTAGAGAGGATCTAGGTAGAAGGGTCATTGGGTAGTGATTAAGTGATAAGCTGTAAACGGGTAGTTTAGCTTTGAATTGATACTGCTGATAGTGGACTTCATCCCTGGCTTGGTAGCCCCTAGAGTAGGTGTGTTAGATCGAACTGGGTTAACAATTCTGTGTGTCTTGCTCTTATTTCTTTTCAGTACCATGTTTATCGGATTATACCTTGCCATTTATGATCATGTCAGACCAGATGTCGAACGACATATTCTAGGACATATGAATTCTGTACATGCACCAGAATTTCAAGTATTATTTTTAATACTAAGTTACTATATATATATATTTTTCCTTCCACTTTCCAAACATAAAAGAAAAAGATAGTAAGAAAGAGAGAGAAAGAAGAAAAGAGGAAAGAAAAGGAAAGGAAGGAGAAAAAGTGGAGAAAGAGGAATTTGAGGAAAATCCAAGAGCAAATCATCATCCATTCATCCCATCCTTGCCCAATCATCTCATCTTCATCATTTTCATCATCTATCCAAGGTGGGTTCTAGATAGAGGCTTTAGTTGTAGAATTCTTGAGATTCTAGAGTTAGGTTAGATTTTGAGAAAAATGAACAATTTTGCAAATCAATGAAATCTAACGGTTGAAATGTGTTATAAATTGTGTAGCATGATTAATATATGTGTGGAATCATCTGTTTATGATTGTTATGATGTTTGATCATGTTTTGGTTAGGATTGGTTGGGTTTTGTATCCATAAAAACAGAGTTTTTGGCTTCTGCAACATGGTTAATCGATTAACGGTATGGGTTAACCGATTAACCAGTGGAAAAATGGTGTTTTACGTGAAAATTGAACTGGTTAATCAATTAACCATTTTGGTTAATCGGTTAACAGAAAGTTTCTGAATTTGGTTAATCGGTTAACCAAATGTGTTAACCGATTAACACTGTAACTTTTTGGAAAAATACTTCAAAAATTCATAACTTTTTGCTCGGGTGTCCGATTTAAGCGTTCTTTATATCGATTTGAAGCTAAGGAAATATCCTATACCATGGGGGTGAAAAATATGGATTTTATTGCCCGACTAAATAATCGGAGGAAACCCCAAAAGTGGGATAAGTGTGTTGTTTTTATCATTTGTAATTTCTATTGTGCAAATGTATTATGCTTGGGTTATTTCTCTTGTTGTTAAGCATGTTGAGATGTATATACATGTTAAAATGAAATAGGAAGAGTGAGGAAAACATCAACCTTGACAATAAGAAAACCTAGGAAGAACTAGGAATGGTAGATAACTCTAGATGGCAATACTTGGGCATGTGTTGTAAGAAAGTGCATCCTTGCCGGTATTGGCCTAGTCGAGAGTGGAACACTAGTATGGAACATGAGGTTAAATTTGTGGTTTGAAGGACAAGAAAGGCCTTGAGGCATTATGGCCTAGGTATTGTCGAACACATTATTTTGTTGTGTGATCATGTAATCGTAACCATTTTATTTGAGTTGCCCTTGAAAGGCCTTCATGAGTCTCGAGCTCCTCTGAAGTGCAGGCAGGATTACTTGGTAGGTTTGCTTCCCTACGTGTAGTACGATTGGAGCCTATGCATTGGGTAGAGACTTGTGATGGTTAACAGGCCATGAGAAGTGACGGTTCACGATTAACAGACCGATGATCCCGAATCTAATTCGTATGCCAAGTAACTACAAAGATCTATGACTCGGGCCGCCTTCTAGACGTAGAAGCGGACGGGAAGAAGAGATACATTGGTACCGATTATCGATTAATGATGTGGTGAGTTAATGAACTCATGTCATGTTTCCATATAGCGTGAGATTAAAGTGTGAACTCAAGAGTCCTTCCCTTTCCCCGGACTTGAGTTAGGATTGTTAGAACCATGAATAATCCGAGAGAATCCATAAGATAGGGAACTCACTGAGATTTGATGTATCTCACCCCACGTTGTTGATGTATTTCAGGTGCTTCAGGTTCCGAGAAGGGTAAGGATAAGATCGTGTGATCTTTTCTTTACTTGTTGATGGCTAGCTTCCGTAGCGGAGACTATTTTTGAGATCATTGTGATCTAGTTCTTAGTTTTTATCGTTTTGAACAACTTGTGTATATTATGCCTTAGGATTTTGTACTCTGTACTTTAGGGCATTTATTTGTATACAATGTGTTAACTAGGAGCTTATGTGTTTCAGTACCAAACACTTGGATCTATATATAATATTTATGCTTTGATGTAAGAGTTTTATATATGGGTGTTATAGTTAAGAATATACCATACACCAATACCACTTAACTGGAAACTAACATCACAGTGGGTAGGAAAGCTATTGTGAGAAACAAAAGGGAAAAACATATGAATCCATACATAACTAAAACAACTTCCAAAAACATTCATAATGGCTTAAAACCAAAAGTAGCAAATCTTACATAAATTCAAACAACACCTCAATATAAGTTCCAATCAACATCAATAAATAAATACGAGTAAAACCAATCCTAAACATATATAAACTTAAACAAACATGCTTTTTCATGTGTGCTCACTTAAATCATTGTTATTTAAAGGGTAAAGTATACAAAACCCCCCTGCAATGTTAGCGAATTTTGCTTTACCCCCCCCCCCCCCCACACTGTTGCCAAAGGTAGGTTTTGGCAACGTTTTTTTTGAAAAAACCGTTGCCTAAAGGCATGGAGGGGGGTAAAGCAAAATTCGCTAACATTGCAGGGGGTTTTGTATATTTAACCCTTATTTAAATGCTATACAATTGTTTGGTTGTACTTCACAAGCATACATTGTTGCCCTTATCTTCACAATAGCATTTTGTAAACCACTACAGAACCATTATTTCAACCTTTATCGGTAAGCGGATAGCAGCCTAAAAGCTAGGTCTAATTAATGCCGCTATAGGTGCTATCGACAACATATTCAGAACCATAACAAGATAGAAAAATAAATATAAAGATCTAACACCAAAGATCTAACAGCTAGCCAGAACCAACACATGACATAGAAAAATACACCTAAAAATCTATCACAACACTTACAGATCTAAATCTGTAAAATTTAGATGTGTAATTTAAAAAATAAAAGTAAAAACAAGAAACCTTCTCCATGTATGTTTCTGGCTTCTAGAAGAGCTTCATATAGTCTTTGTGTATGGGTTAAACATTGAAGAATCGTAGCCAGATAACTAGTGTTACCAGTGTTGATTTGTAATACCCCGTAAATTATTTTACTCTGATAAATTATCTGCAGAGATAATTAGGGTAACTGTCGGATTTAGAGTAAATCCAATTAATATTATCCGACTCTGGGTTATTTAAATATTTGGACTTTAGAGACTTTTTGGACAATTAGTAGTGTTGCAAATTGATGATGTTTTACTATATCAATTCCTTTTCCTCTCATTTTCCTCTTTAGAAGCAAAGGGAGAAAAAGATAGAAAGAAGTGGAGAGAAAGAAAAGAGAAGGAAAGGGAGAGGAAAAGAAGAAAAGCTCAAGATCAAGAACATCATCAAATCTTCATCCAATCATCTTCAAATCTTCACCATCTTCATCTATTCAAGGCGGGTTCTAGTTAGATGCTTTTGTTTTAGATTCCCTTAGATTCTAAGACTTAGGATAGAATTGTAAGGAAATTGGATTAATTGCAAAATCTTGGAAATTAACGGTTAAAATGTGTTATAAATTGAGTAGTATGAGTTATAGGAGTGTAGAATCATTTATGTTTGATTGTATGATGTTTGGATATGTTTTGGTGGGGTTTTGGAACCATGGGAGATTAGCTGTTACGCTGATGAAGTTTCTGAAATTCCCAGATTCGCACTGCGAATCCCCCAGCGAAGGGGAAATCGTGCACTTGCTGGCAGCTCGCACTGCGAAGGCGAAGGTGAGCACTCGCCAGTGGTTCGCACTGCGAACCTTACGTTGTATTTGCTACTGCCTTGGTTCGCCAGCATTCGCACCGCAAATGGTGCAGCGAACAAGTGTTGGCTAGGCGTTCGCTGGACGCTTCGCACTCCAAATGAAGTAGCGAGCATTCGCTGGCTTCTTCGCAATGCAAAATAGCAGAACATCCAATTTGTCTCTTGCATAACTTTTGACTCAATTATTCGTTTTGCGTATTCTTGATATCGTTGTGAAGCTAGGAACGTATTCTAGCTGATGGTAGTGGGAAATATCTGTTTATTGGCTGATTAAATGAATCGGAGGGAACCGTAATTTGGTATAAATTGTGGTATGTTGAATTTTGGCGTTCCATTATGTGATTGATGATTACATGCCTATGTTACTATTGTTAAACATGTTGGAATATAAGTGCATGCTAAAATATGAATAGAAAGAGTGAGGAACATTACTGTAATGATATCGAAGTGTGTAAATGACATGGTGACAACGCTCTTGCAAAAAAGGCTGAGGCATGTGTCTAGTAATAATAACCGGTTTATCTTGCGGTGTAGTTTCATGAGACTCGAGCACCTCCTCTGAAACGTATGCACAACTACTTGGCAGGTTTGATTCCCGCGTATAGTACGATTGGAGCCTACGGGTAAAGAGACTTGTGATGGTGTACGGGCCGTGAGAAGTGACGGATCACGGTGTACGGGCCGATGATCCCGAATCCAATTTGTATGCTAAGTAGATACAAGGATCCATGACTCGAATCGTCTTCTAGACGTAGAAGCGAACTGGAATAGGGGATACCTTGGTACGGTTATTGTTTTGTGAGGTTCTGAAGTAACAGGCTCAGAACTTACTTTGGTACTATTGTGAGTTAACAGGTTCACGAGTGTGAATGTAATTATATCGTGTGTGTACTCAAAGTCACTTCCCTTCCCTTTGACTTGAGTTAGGCTGATTAGAACCTTGTAAAGCTGAGAGGACTATAAGATAGCGAACTCACTGAGATTTGATGTATCTCACCCCACTGTTGTTGTTTACATCACAGGTTCTGCAGGTCCGGCGAAGGGTAAGGACAAAGTGGTTTGACTTTTCCTTACGGATCGCGGCTTTTGAGATGGCATGGCTTCCGCTATGGCGTTTATTTTGAGATCATTGTTTTGATCTAGTTCTTAGTACTTTTTGGGACTTCTTATAAATGTTATGCCGTAGGCTTTAGAATTTGTACTTAGGGCATTTAATGTATATAATGTGTTAACTAGGAACTTGTACATATATATTTCAGTACCAAACGTATTATTCATGTATGATATATGCTTTGATGTATGTATGTATATGTGGGCTTTACAGTTGGTATCAGAGCAGGTCGTATCCTCGACCTAGCCATGAAATAGTATAAGTGTTCTTTCCATTTCATATGTGTTGTGTCGCCATTGGTCTTACGTGTTATACTTATGGTATTTAGCCTGATCAACTTAATCCTATCTGTATGACATTTAGGAACATGGCTGATCGACGCAGAAACAACCGTGGTAGACCGAGAACTACTCCAACAGGGACAAATTCTCCAGGGGACGAGGGGAATACCCCTTTGTATCAATTCATGCAACAGATGCAGCAACAACAGAATCAATTTGTGCAATAGATGGTCCAACAAATGGCTGGTGGTGTGCATCCTCCAGTGGTTGTTCCTGAAGCTGCAGGGGGAACCTTTAGGGATTTCATTCGTATGAATCCTCCGGAGTTTCTGGGAGGGTTAGATCCAGTAAAGGCTCATGAATGGATATCCGGTATGGAGCGCTTCAGCACTAATGGCAATACAAGAGGTACCGAAAGTGTGGGAGCAGTTTAAGATAACTTTTATGGAGAAGTATTTTCCAAGTTCCTTAAGGTCTCAAAAAGAATTCGAATTTCAGCAGCTGAGGCAAGGTAACTTGACGGTGGCTTCTTATGCGGAAAAGTTTGAAGATATGGCTGCTTATTCTAGACAAGCCATGTATGCTCCCGATGAAAGGTGGAAGATTGATCAGTTTCTGTTTGGTTTAAGGGCTGAAATTTCACATAGTGTGTCTCAGAGAGAATTTACTAGCTATGCGGAATTGTTACGACAGTGTTATGTGGCGGAGCATAGTTTGAAAAAGGAACAAGCCGAAGGAGAGTTAAGTAGAGTGAATCAAGGTGATCGTGGGCGATCGAATCAACAATTTAGACCGAGACAACAACCTTTCAAAGGGAAGTAAGTTCAGAGTTCTAAGTCTAGTGTGCCTTCGGTATGCCGTACTTGTGGTAGGAATCATTTTGGGAGGTGCAATTGGGAAGCAATAAGATGTTATCAGTGTAACAAGATGGGTCACTTATCGAGGGATTGTCCTCAGAAGAGGAATCAGATACAAGAAAAGATTACTGGATGAGTGTATAGCTTGGATGCAAGGAAAACAAAGGGTGACAACTCTTTGATTGCTGGTACGTGTTTTGTGAATGGAAATCCTTGTTTTGTTTTATTTGATTGTGGGGCAACACATTCTTTTATGTCCACGCGGTGCGTGAAGCGACTCGGGTTGCAAGCTGTTCCTTTGTCTCCATCCATGGTGGTTACTACTGCCATGGATGAAATTGTTGAAACACCGTTGATGTGTGAAAATTGTGTATTGTCAGTGAATGAAAGAGTCTTCCAGATTGATCTTATTTGTTTTCCGCTTAAGAAAGTGGATGTTGTTCTGGGAATGGATTGGCTTTCAGCTAATTCGGTTTTTATCGGTTGTGAGGAGAAGTTAATCATTATTCCATCTACTGAAGCTACTCCGAAGGATGTGTTAACTACTATTCTAGAAGGCACGGTCGGAATGATTAATTTCTTGTTTCCGGAGGAAAAATCTATTCTTTTGATTCTTACTAAGGAGGAGGGTAGTAACCGTCAAGTTGTGAGTATTCCGGTAGTTTGTGACTTTCCCGAAGTTTTCCCCGAGGATATCACTTCTCTTCCTCCAGAACGGGAAGTGGAATTCTCTATTGACCTGATACCAGGAATGACTCCAATATCCGTTTCTCCGTATCGGATGGTACCACTTGAATTAAGAGAATTAAAGGATCAATTGGAAGAGTTGTTGGCTAAGCACTTTGTTCGACCCTGTGTTTCACCCTGGGGAGCTCCAGTGTTGTTGGTAAAGAAGAAGGATGGTGGAATGCGGTTGTGTATTTATTACCGTAAGTTGAATAAGGTCACCATCAAGAACAAATACCCATTGCCAAGGATAGACGATTTGTTAGATCAATTGAAAGGAGCTTGTGTGTTCTCGAAAATTGATTTACGGTCGGGTTATCATCAGATTCGGGTGAAGAGTTCAGACATTCCAAAGACTGCATTTAGAACCCGTTATGGTCATTATGAATTTTTGGTGATGCCTTTCAGTGTGACAAATGCTCCGGCAGTTTTCATGGATTATATGAATCGGATATTTCAACCTTACTTGGACCAATTTGTGGTGATTTTCATTGACGACATTCCTATCTATTCCCGTGACCCTCAAGAGCACGGTGAACACCTAAGAATCGTTTTATCCATTTTGCAAGAAAGACAAATTTTTGCTAAACTAAGTAAGTGTGAATTTTGGATGTCGGAGGTGAATTTCCTTGGACATGTCATATCTCAGGGAGGTGTAGCGGTTGACCCATCAAAAGTGGAAGCAGTGATAAATTAGGAGAGACCGAAGAATGTGTCTGAAGTTAGAAGCTTTTTGGGACTAGCAGGTTATTATAGAAGGTTTATTAAAGGCTTTTCCCAACTGGCTTTGCCGATGACGAGACTTACTCGGAAAGATTGTTCTTATGAATAGGATTCGGCGTGTGAGCAAAGTTTTATGAGTTTGAAGGAAAGGTTGACGACCACTCCTGTTTTGGTTATTCCTGATCCTAGCAAGTCGTATGAGGTATATTGTGATGCCTCGAAGATGGGATTAGGAGGGGTGTTAATGCAAGATGGACATGTAGTGGCTTATGCTTCTAGACAGTTGAAAGTCCATGAAGAGAATTATCCAACACATGACTTAGAATTGGCGGCGGTTGTATTTACTTTGAAGGTGTGGCGTCACTATTTGTATGATGTACGTTTTGAGATGTTTAGCGACCACAAGAGCTTACAATACCTCTTTAATCAGAAGGAATTGAACATGCGTCAACGGAGGTGGATGGAATATTTGAAAGATTATGACTTGGAACTAAGATACCATCCGGGTAAAGCAAATAAAGTAGCGGATGCTTTAAGCAGGAAAGTGTTGCATAGTGCCGACTTGATGATGCTAGAGTATACCTTATTGGAGAAATTTCGAGATCTAAATCTTCAATTTAATTGGACTCCTAATTGTGTGGTTATGGGGAATTTGGATATCAATTATACTCTTAGGGAAGAAATCCAACAAGAGCAAAGGTTAGATGAGAAGTTGCAAGGAGTGTTATTGCAACCGGGTTTTGTGCGAGATACCGACGGAGTTATTGTATTTAACCGAAGGATTTATATTCCGGATAACACGGAGTTAAAATGGAAGATTTTAGATGAAGCGCATAAGGGTGCTTTTACGATACATCCGGGATCTTCAAAGATGTATCAAGACCTAAGGAGGGACTATTGGTGGTCCGGGATGAAAAGAGATATTGCGGTGTATGTGTCGGAATGTATGGTGTGTCAACAAGTAAAGATCGAGCACCAAAGGCCGGGTGGCTTGTTGCAACCTTTAGAAATTCCGGTGTGGAAATGGGATAGTATTTCGATGGACTTCGCGGTGGGTTTACCCCGTGCGCAAGGTGGTTATGATTCAATTTGGGTGATTGTGGATCAGTTGACAAAGTCTGCGCATTTCTTGGCCGTAAAGACCACTTATAAGGCGAGTCATCTCGCAAGGTTGTTCATTTCGGAGATAGTGAGGTTGCATGGTATTCCTACTAGTATTATTTCGGACAGAGATCCAAAATTTACCTCTAGATTTTGGAGAGCTTTTCAACAAGCTATGGGGACGAAGTTGTGTATGAGAACGTCGAATCATCCGCAAACGGATGGTCAGACGGAACGGACAATACAGACCATGGAGGATATGTTGAGAGCTTGTGTGTTGGAAAGTGACGGAAATTGTATAGGACTATTGTCGTTGATTGAGTTCTCTTATAATAATAGTTATCATGCAAGTATTGGTATGACTCCGTATGAGGCATTATATGGAAGAAAGTGTAGGACACCATTGTGTTGGGCAGAGGTTGGTGAAGATAGGATGTTGGGACCTGAGATTATTCACGAGACGACGGAGAAGATTAGGATGATCCGTGATAAGGTTAAGCAAGCTCAAGATCGTCAGAAGAGTTATGCGGATAACCGTAGAAGGCCTTTAGATTTTGAAGAAGGCAATCACGTGGTTTTGAAAGTCACTCCAAGATTGCGGTTGAAAGGACCGTTTCGATCCCGGAAGTTAAGTCTGAGATACGTAGGACCGTATCAGATCTTGGAGAGAATTGGTGAAGTAGCTTACAGATTAGCCTTACCGCCTTCTCTGTCCGAGACGCACGATGCTTTTCATGTATCTCAGCTTAGGAAATTTGTCCCAGATCCTCTTCAGCCAATTTTACCAGATACAATAGAGATAGAAGCAGATTTGACCTTTGAGCCTCAACCGAGTCGTATCACCGGAAGAGAAACTAAAGTGTTAAGGAATAAAGAGATTTCTCTTGTTATGGTCCAGTGGGATGAGACGCATCCGGGTGATGCAACTTGGGAATTGGAATCGGAGATGCGGGAGGTCTATCCTCATCTTTTTAGGTAATTGTTTTAAATTCGTGGGTGAATTTCTATTTAAGGGGGGGAGGATGTAATACCTCGTAAATTATTTTACTCAGATAAATTATCTGCAGAGATAATTAGGGTAACTGTCGGATTTAGAGTAAATCCAATTAATATTATCTGACTCTGGGTTATTTAAATATTTGTACTTTAGAGACTTTTTGGACAATTAGTAGTGTTGCTAATTGATGATGTTTTACTATATCAATTCCTTTTCCTCTCATTTTCCTCTTTAGAAGCAAAGGGAGAAAAAGATAGAAAGAAATGGAGAGAAAGAAAAGAGAAGGAAAGGGAGAGGAAAAGAAGAAAAGCTCAAGATCAAGAACATCGTCAAATCTTCATCCAATCATCTTCAAATCTTCACCATCTTCATCTATTCAAGGTGGGTTCTAGTTAGATGCTTTTGTTTTAGATTCCCTTAGACTCTAAGACTTAGGTTATAATTGTAAGGAAATTGGATTAATTGCAAAATCTGGGAAATTAACGGTTAAAATGTGTTATAAACTGAGTAGTATGAGTTATAGGAGTGTAGAATCATTTATGTTTGATTGTATGATGTTTGAATATGTTTTGGTGGGGTTTTGGAACCATGGGAGATCAGTTGTTACGCTGATGAAGTTTATGAAATTCCCAGATTCGCACTGTGAATCCCCCAGCGAAGGGGAATTCGTGCACTCGCTGGCAGCTCGCACTGCGAAGGCGAAGGCGAGCACTCGCCAGTGGTTCGCACTGCGAACCTTACGTTGTATTTGCTACTGCCTTGGTTCGCCAGCGTTCACACTATGAATGGTGCAACGAACAAGTGTTGTCTAGGCGTTCGCTGGACGCTTCGCACTGCGAATGAAGTAGCGAGCATTCGCTAGCTTCTTCGCAATGCGAACATAGCAGAACATCCAATTTGTCTCTTGTATAACTTTTGAATCAGTTATCTGTTTTGCGTATTCTTGATATCATTGTGAAGCTAGGAACGTATTCTAGCTGATGGTAGTGAGAAATATCTGTTTATTGCCCGATTAAATGAATCGCAGGGAACCGTAATTTAGTATAAATTGTGGTATGTTGAATTTTGGCGTTCCATTAAGTGATTGATGATTACATGCCTATGTTACTATTGTTAAACATGTTGGAATATGTCTGCATGTTAAAATATGAATAGAAAGAGTGAGGAACATTACCGTAATGATATCGAAGTGTGTAAATGACATGGTGACAACACTCGTGTAAAAGAGGCCGAGGCGTGTGTCTAGTAATAATAACCGGTTTATCTTGCGGTGTAGTTTCATGAGACTCGAGCACCTCCTCTGAAACGTATGCACAACTACTTGGCAGGTTTGATTCCCGCGTATAGTACAATTGGAGCCTACGGGTAAAGAGACTTGTGACGGTGTACGGGCCGTGAGAAGTGACGGATCACGGTGTACGGGCCGATGATCCCGAATCCAATTCGTATGCCAAGTAGATACAAGGATCCATGACTCGAATTGTCTTCTAGACATAGAAGCGAACGGGAATAGGGGATACCTTGGTACGGTTATTGATTTGTGAGATTCTGGAGTAACAGGCTCAAAACTTACTTTGGTACTATTGCGAGTTAACAGGCTCACGAGTGTGAATGTAATTATATCGTGTGTGTACTCAAAGTCACCTCCCTTGCCTTTGACTTGAGTTAGGCTGATTAGAACCTTTTAAAGCCGAGAGGACTATAAGATAGCGAACTCACTGAGATTTGTTGTATCTCACCCCACTGTTGTTGTTTACATCACAGGTTCTGCAGGTCCGACGAAGGGTAAGGACAAAGTGGTTTGACTTTTCCTTACGGATCGCGGCTTTTGAGATGGCATGGCTTCCGCTATGGCGTTTATTTTGAGATCATTGTTTTGATCTAGTTCTTAGTGCTTTTTGGTACTTCTTATATATGTTATGCCGTAGGCTTTAGACTTTGTACTTAGGGAATTTAATGTATATAATGTGTTAACTAGGAACTTGTACATATATATTTCAGTAGCAAACGTATTATTCATGTATGATATATGCTTTGATGTATGTATGTATATGCGGGCTTTACTTGATTAAACCAACACCCTTTTCCAACTTCATGCCAGCAACACCCTTTTCCAATTTCATGCCAACAACACCCTTTTCCAACATCATGCCAGCAACACACTTTTCAAACATCATGCCAGCAACACACTTTTCAAACATCATGCCAGCAACACCATGGAACACCCTTTTCCATCTCCATATTGTTTGACACAACACACTTTTCCATCTTTAAATCAACACCCTTTTCCATATTTTCTTACACAAGGACCTACATAAAAAAAATATATAGATTGATACTCATACATAAAAATGAAAATAAAAAATATATATTCAATAATACAATAAAATAGATTTTTATGGTTTTAAATCAAAATTTCCCATTTTCTCAGAACTAGAAACAGTGGTTTTGAATCAAAATTGAAATGGAATTAATGTTGTTGAAATAACCTACCATAGAAGGAGCATGGATGGCAACACCTGAATTGGATACCTTTGAATTGGAAACCTTCGAAGGTTCTCCACCATTTGAGATTGAAAAATCATGTTGAGATAAAAAAAGTGTACATACAAAAACTCAACATCAATTTGAATGATCATACAAAAATAGAATCCACATACTCAGCATTAACATCAATCATCATACAAAAACCCAAACATCAATATTAACAAAATAGTGAAAGTTATGGAACAAAAAACAGCAACATCAATATAGGTTATCATACACAAAACATAAACAACATAAACAGATAAGTATCAACAATGTTTATAAAACAAACATAAAAATCAACTATATTCAAGGTTTATACAAACAACAACAAAATGTTGAAAACATGGAAATTGAAACTTATTTCGTATCAACATCACTCATCGTTCAAAACATAAGTATATTCAACAGTATATTCAAGGTTTTTACAAAAACCAACAAAAAGTTGAAAACATAGAATTAGAAACCTAATTCGTATCAACATCAATCATCATTCAAAAATTAAGTATATTCAACAGTATATTCAAGGTTTATACAAAAAAAATCAAAAAGTTGCAAACATGGAACTAAAAACGTAATTCGTATCAATTATTTTAAATTTAGGGTCATATATAAAAGTAATCCCCAGTATTTTTTTACCTTAATCATAAAATAACGTCCGAATATTTCATCTGCAATATTTTCAGACAAGGCAAAATTCTGTGTAATATGTGGCTTGCTTGAGCACATGGAAGATGTTTTATTCTTTACTTCTTTCCTTTTTTATTTTTGTTCTTTTTTATGTAAGTTGGAGGAAGGTGGTAATATTGCTGATGAAAATATTTGTGGGTTACTTTGTGATTAAGGTAAAAAAAATACTGGCGATTATTTATCATATATGACCCTTAATTTAAAACAGCTATTTTTTGTGATATTCTATTCATATGTGATTTTATGGTTGCTTTTTCAGTTTGTATGTGGTAGTTGTGAAGGCTCTTACGAGGCAGTTGTGCCTGGCCGTTTTACTCTTTTGATTTTAAACATTGAAAATACTCATTCTATTTGCGAAGCCTTGGCCTCTTACTCCCTGTTTAAAACTGTTGTAATCATTCATTTAAACATATCCATTTGGAATAGCCTAACCCAGAAAAAAAATAACAAACAATTAAAAATATACCATACACCGATACCACTTAACTAGAACTAACATCACAGTGGGTAGGAAAGCTATTGTGAGAAACAGAAGGGAAAAACATATGAATCCATCAATAACTAAAACAACTTCCAAAAACATTCATAATGGCTTAAAACCAAAAGTAGCAAAATCATACATAAATTCAAACCGCACCTCAATATAAGTTCCAATCAACATCAAATAATAAACATGACTAAACCAAATCCCAAACACATATAAACTTAACCAAACATGCTTTTTCATGTGTGCCTCACTTAAATCAGTGCTATTTAAGTGCTATACAAAATTTTGGTTGTACTTCACAAGCATACATTGTAGCCCTCATCGTCACAGTAGCATTTTGTAAACCACTATAGAACCATTATATCAACTTTTATCGGCAAGCACATAACAGCGTAAAAGCTAGGTCCAATTAATGCCGCTATAGGTGCTATCGACAACATATTCAGAACCATAACAAGACAGAAAAACACACATAAATATATAACACCAAAGATCTAACAGCTAGCCAGAACCAACACAGGACATAGAAAAATACACCTAAAAGTCTATCACGACACTTACAGATCTAAATATGTAAAGTTTCGATGTATATTTAAAAAATATAAATAAAAACAAGAAACCTTCTCCATGTATGTGTCTGGCTTCTAGAAGAGCTTCATATAGTCTTTGGGTATGGGATAAACGTTGAAGAATCGCAACCAGATAACCAATGTTACCAGTGTTGATTAAACCAGCACCCTTTTCTAACTTCATGCAAGCAACACCCTTTTCCAACTTCAAGCCAACAACACCCTTTTCCAACATCATGCTAGCAACACCCTTTTCCAACATCATGCCAACAACACCTTTTCCATCTCCATATTATTTGACACAACACACTTTTCCATCTTTAAATCGGCATCCTTTTCCATTTTTTCTTACACGAGGACCAACATAAAGAAATACACGCTACAGATTGATACTCATACAAAAAAAATGAAAATAAAAAACATATATTAAATAATACAATAAAATAGATTTTTTGGGTTTTAATCAAAATTTGCCATTTTCTTAGAACAAGAAACATTGGTTTTGATTAAAAATTGAAATGGAATTAATGTTGTTGAAATAACCTACCATAGAAGGAGCATGGATGGCAACACCTGAATTGGATACCTTTGAATTGGAAACCTTCGAAGGTTCTCCACCATTTGAGATTGAAAAATCATGTTGATATAAAAAAAGTGTAGATACAAAAACTCAACATCAATTTGAATGATCATACAAAAACAGAATCCACATACTCACCATTAACATCTATCATCATACAAAAACCCAAACATCAATATTAACAAAATAGTGAAAATTATGGAATAAACAACAGCAACATCAATATAGGTTATCATATACAAAACATAAACAACATAAACAGATAAGTGTCAACAATGTTTATACATCAAACATAAAAATCAAGTATATTCAAGGTTTATACAAACAACAACAAAATGTTGAAAACATGGAAATTGAAACTTATTTTGTATCAACATCAATCATCGTTCAAAACATAAGTATATTCAACAGTATATTCAAGGTTTTTACAAAAACCAACAAAAAGTTGAAAACATAGAATTAGAAACCTAATTCGTATCAACATCAATCATCATTAAAAAATTAAGTATATTTAATAGTATATTCAAGGTTTATACAAACAAAATCAAAAAGTTGCAAACATGGAACTAAAAACTTAATTCGTATCAACTATTTTAAATTTAGGGTCATATATAAAAATAATCCCTAGCATTTTTTTTACCTTAATCATGAAATAACGTCCAAATATTTCATCTACAATATTTTCAGACAAGGCAAAATTCTGTGTAATATGTGCCATGCTTGAGCACATGGAGGATGTTTTATCCTTTACTTCTTTCCTTTTTTATTTTTGTTCTTTTTTATGTAAGTTGGAGGAAGGTGGTAATATTGCTGATGAAAATATTTGTGGGTTACTTTGTGATTAAGGTAAAAAAAATACTGGCGATTATTTATCATATACGACCCTTAATTTGAAATAGCTATTTTTTTGTGATATTCTATTCATATGAGATTTTATGGTTGGTTTTTTAGTTTGTATGTGGTAGTTGTGAAGGCTCTTACGAGGCAGTTGTGCCTGACCGTTTTACTCTTTCGATTTTAAACATTGAAGTGACTCATTATATTTGCGAAGCCTTGGCCTCTTACTCCATGTTTAAAACTATTGTAATCATTCATTTAAACAGATCCATTTGGAATGGCCTAACCCAGAAAAAAATAACAAACAGTTAAGAATATACCATACACCAATACCACTTAACTGGAAACTAACATCACAGTGGGTAGGAAAGCTATTGTGAGAAACAGAAGGGAAAAACATATGAATCCATAAATAACTAAAACAACTTCCAAAAACATTCATAATGGCTTCAACCAAAAGTAGCAAAATCATACATAAATTCAAATAGCACCTCAATATAAGTTCCAATCAACATCAAATAATAAATATGACTAAACCAAATCGCAAACACATATAAACTTAACCAAACATGCTTTTTCATGTGTGCCTCACTTAAATCAGTGCTATTTAAGTGCTATACAAAATTTTGGTTGTACTTCACAAGCATACATTGTAGGCCTCATCTTCACAGTAGCATTTTGTAAACCACTATAGAACCATTATATCAACTGTTATCGGCAAGCAGATTACAGCGTAAAAGCTAGGTCCAATTAATGCTGCTATAGGTGCTATTGACAACATATTCAGAACCATAACAAGACAGAAAAATACACATAAAGATATAACACCAAAGATATAACAGCTAGCCAAAACCAACACAGAACATAGAAAAATACACCTAAAAATCTATCACGACACTTACAGATCTAAATATGTAAAGTTTCGATGTATATTTAAAAAATAAAAATAAAAACAAGAAACCTTCTCCATGTATGTGTCTGGCTACTTGAAGAGCTTCATATAGTCTTTGGGTATGGGATAAACATTGAAGAATCACAACCAGATAACCAATGTTACCAGTTTTGATTAAGCCTGTAATACCCCGTAACTTTACTCCGGATAATATTATATTGTGATCGACTGAGCCCAGTGTACCCTGAGGAATTTTTTGATAAAATAATTAGAGTAACTGTGGAACTGAGAATAAATCCAATTAATATTATCTGACTCTGAGGTATTTTACTAATTTGGACTTAAGAGACTTTTTGGACATTTAGTAGTATTATTTACTAATACTAGTTTTCTACTTATTCCTTTTCCTTCCACATTCCAAACATAAAAGAAAAAGATAGTAAGAGAAATAGGAAAGGAGAAAAAGAGGAGGAAGTGGAAATTGAAGAAAAGCTCAAGAACATCAAGATCATCATCATCCATTCATCAAAATTTCATCCAATCTTCTCAATCATCTTCATCTTGTTCATCTCAAGGTGGGTTTTAGTTTAGAAACCTTTTTTTTAGAGTTTTTGGAATGATTGAGTTTTAGGTCAATATGTTGAATCGATGGTTTTAACGGTTAAAAATCGATATAAATTGTGTAGTATGCTCAATATATATGTGGAATCATCTGTTTATAGTTGTTATGAAGTTTGATCATGAATTGAATGAGTTTGGGTTGGAAATGTGTGATTAAAAATAGAGTTTTTGGCCTCTGCAACAGGGTTAACCGGTTAACGGTAAGGGTTAACCCGTTAACGGTGTGAAAAATGGTATTTTACATGAAAATTGAACTGGTTAACAGGTTAACCATATGCGTTAACCCGTTAACACTGTAACTATTGGAAAATATTTTTCTAAAATTCATAACTTTTTACTCCGGTGTCCGATTTAAGCGTTCTTTATATCGATGTGAAGCTAAGGAAATATTCTATGCAATGGAGCTGATATATGTCGAATTTAACGACCAATTAAATAATCGGGAAAGCTCGAAAGTGATATAATTATGTTTTAAATTGTGGTATATTATTCTATTATGCTATTATGATGTGTTTTGCTTATTGTTTATCATGTTGTGAGTGAATATGCATGTTAATGTAAAATGAAATAGGAAGAGTGAGAAAAACATCAACCTTGACAATAAGAAAACCTAGGAAGAACTAGGAATGGTAGACAACTCTTGATGGCAATACTTGGGCACGTGTTGTATAAAAGTGCATCCTTGCCGGTATTGGTCTAGTCGAGAGTAGAACACTAGTATGGAACATGTTGGTTAACCTTTGTAGTTTGAAAGGCATGAGAGGCCTTAAGGCATTATAGCCTTGTGATTGTCGAATACAATCGTATTGTTATGTATGATCACGTAATCGTAACCGGTTTATCTTGAGTGTAGTTTCATGAGTCTCTGACTCCTCTGAAATGGATGCACACCTACTTGGCAGGTTTGATTCCCCGTACTGTACGAATGACGCCCATGGAGCATATGCTTGTGACGGTAAAAGGCCCGTGTGAAGTGACGGTTCATAACGGTAAAAGGCCCGTAGAACCCGAATCCATTCGTATGTCAAGTAGGTTACAAGGATCTATGAGTCGGGTCGCCTTCTAGACGTAGAGGCGGACGGGAACAGGAGATACCTTGGTATGGTTATCGATTAGTGATACTTGTGAGTTGATGAACTCATGTCATGTTTCCATATAGTGTGAGATTATCCAGTGTGAACTCAAGAGTCCTTCCCTTCCCCGGACTTGAGTTAGGATTGTTAGAACCGTGAATAATCCGAGAGAATCCATAAGATAGGGAACTCACTGAGATTTGATGTATCTCACCCCACGTTGTTGATGTATTTCAGGAGGTTCAGGTTCCAAGAGTAAGGACAAGGTCATTTGATCTATTCTTTACGCGTTGATGGCTAGCTTCCGCTATGTTGTTATTTTGAGATCATTGTTATGATCTAGTTCTTAGTTTTTATCATTTTGGAACATCTTGTATATGTAATGCCTTAGACTTTTAGTGTTATGTATTAGAGGCATTTATGTGTATAATTTGTTAACTAGGACTTATTGTATTTTAATACCAAATTCTTGGATTCATATATATAATTTATGCTTTGATGTATGGATTCTATATATGGGTGTTATAGTTGGTATCAGAGCAGGTCGTATCCTCAACCTAGCCATGAAATAGTATAAGTATTTCTTTCCGTTTCGTATATGTTGTGTCGCCATTGGTCTTAAGTGTTATATTTATGGCATTGAGTCTGATCAACTTAATCCTATTTGTATGACCTTTAGAAACATGGCTGATGGACGTAGAAACACTCGTGGTAGACCCCGCACCACTCCTCAAGGGACGAATCCGTCGGGCGGCGATGGCAATGCTCCTCTGTATCAGTTTATGTAATAGATGCAGCAGCAACATAATCTATTCATGCAGCAAATGGTGCAACAAATAAATGGAGGTTTGCATCCTACGGTAGTTGTTCCAGAAGCTGAAGGTGGGAAATTTCGGGATTTTATCCGCATGAATCCCCCAAAATTTCATGGTGGATTGGATCCCGTAAAGGCTCACGAATGGATTTCTGGTATGGATAGGATCTTCTTAATAGTCCAGTGCAGCGAGGAGAACAAAGTGTTGTTCGCCTCTCACTCATTGAAGGGTCCCGCTATGAGATGGTGGGAGAGTGCCTCGGCTTTAATGGTTATTTAGGAAGTGCCAAAGGTTTGGGAGCAGTTCAAGGTTGTTTTCATGGAGAAGTATTTTCCGAGCTCCTTGAGAACTCAGAAAGAGTTTGATTTTCAGCAACTAAGACAAGGTAGTATGACTGTGGCCAGTTATGCTGAAAAGTTTGAAGACATGGCTGCTTATTCTAGGCAGGCTATGTATGCTCCAGATGTGAGGTGGAAGGTGGACCAATTTATTTTTGGGCTTAGAGCTAAAATATCCCATAGTGTATCTCAGAGGGAGTTCACTACTTATGCTGAAGTTTTAAGACAATACTATGTAGCTGAACATAGTTTGAAGAAAGTCCAAGCGGAAGGTGTTACAAGTAGGGCGAATCAAGGGGATCGCGGAAGATCCAACCAACAATTCAGGCCTAGGCAACAAGCCTTCAAAGGAAAACAAGTTCAAGATTCAAGGGCGAGTGCACCTCCGGTGTGTCGCACTTGTGGAAAGATGCATTATGGAAGGTGTGGTATAGACAATGTGAAGTGTTACCAATGTCAGAAGATGGGTCATCTGAAGAGAGATTGTCCCCAGAATAGGACTCAGACACAAGGAAGGGTTTATACCTTAGATGCAAGGAAGAAGAAGAGTGACAATTCCTTAATTGCCAGTACGTGCTTCGTTAACGAATTTCCTTGTTTTGTTCTATTTGATTGCAGAGCTACACACTCTTTTGTATCGATGCAATTTATGAAGCGACTAGCGTTGCGGTCCGTTCCTTTGTCTACTCCTATGGTGGTCACTACCGCCATGGATGAAATAGTCGAGACACTGTTGATGTGTGAAAACTGTGTTTTGTCTGTGGACGGTAGAGTTTTTCAGATTAATCTTATTTGCTTACCACTTAAGAAAGTTGATGTCGTTTTGGGAATGGATTGGCTTTATGCTAATTCGGTGTTTATTGGGTGTGAAGAAAAGCTCATCATCATTCCATCTGTTGATGCTACCCCGAAAGATGTCTTAACAACTATCCTAGAAGGTACGATTGGAATGATAAATTTCTTGTTCGAAAAAGAGAAATATGTTCTCCTGGTTCTCACTAAGGAAGGGAGTAGCGACCTTCAAGTTTCGAACATTCCTGTAGTTTGTGAGTTTTCGAAAGTTTTCCCCGAAGATGACACTTCTCTTCCTCCAGAGAGGGAAGTAGAATTTTCTATTGACCTGGTACCCGGGAACGGCTCCTATATCCGTTTCTCCGTATCGGATGGCACCGCTTGAATTGAGAGAACTGAAGGAACAATTGGAAGAGCTTTTGGCTAAGCATTCTGTTAGACCTAGTGTCTCGCCGTGGGGAGCTCCAGTATTATTAGTAAAGAATAAAGACGGCGGGATGCGATTGTGTATTGATTATCGTCAGCTGAATAAAGTCACCATTAAGAACAAGTATCCCTTGCCAAGGATAGACGACCTCTTAGATCAATTGAATGGAGCCTGTGTGTTCTCGGAGATTGATTTGAGGTCGGGTTATCACCAAATCCGAGTGAAGAGTTCCGATGTACCTAAGAATGCATTTAGGACCCGTTATGGTCATTACGAATTCTTAGTGATGCCTTTCGGTGTAACTAATGCTCCAGCTATTTTTATGGATTATATGAATCAGTTATTTCAAACTTACTTGGATCAATTTGTTGTGATCTTCATTGATGACATTCTTATCTATTCCCGTACTCCGCAAGAGCACGAAGAACATTTGAGAATCGTCTTATCGATCTTACAAGAGAAGCAACTTTTTGCCAAGTTAAGCAAGTGCGAGTTCTGGATGTCTGAAGTTAGTTTTCTTGGTCACGTTATATCACAGGGTGGTGTAGCGGTGGATCCGTCAAAGGTTGAAGCTGTGATTAACTGGGAGAGACCGAAGAATGTAGCGGAAATTAGAAGCTTCTTGGGTCTAGTAGGCTACTATAGAAGGTTTATCAAAGGCTTTTCGCAATTAGCATTACCCATGACTAAAATTACTCGGAAGGACTGCCCTTTGAGTGGGATTCGGCGTGTGAACAAAGTTTTATGAGTTTGAAAGAAAGATTGACTACGGCTCCCGTTCTGATTATTCCCAATCCTAGCAAGTCGTATGAGGTATTTTGTGATGCATCTAAGATGGGATTGGGAGGCGTTTTAATGCAAGAAAGTCACGTGGTGGCTTATGCTTCTCGACAATTGAAAATTCACGAGAAGAATTACCCAACCCACAATTTGGAATTGGCGGCGGTGGTGTTTACTTTGAAAGTGTGGCGTCACTATTTATATGGAGTACATTTTGAAATGTTTAGTGACCACAAGAGTTTAAAGTACCTCTTTGACCAAAAAAAGAGTTGAATATGCGTCAAAGGAGGTGGATGGAATATTTAAAGGATTATGATCTAGAGCTAAAATACCATTCGGGTAAAGCGAACAAAGTTGCCGATGCCTTGAGTAGGAAAGTTTTGAGAAAGGCCGAATTGATGTTGTTAGAATATTCGTTGTTGGAAAAGTTTAGAGATTTAAATCTTCAGTTTGTGTGGACTCCTAATGGAGTGATTATGGGGAATTTGAATGTCAATTCTACTTTAAGAGTTGAAATTCAACAAGGATAATTATTGGATGAGAAGTTGCAAGAGATGCTAAGTCAACCGGGTTTTGTGCACGCTAGCGATGGAATGATTATGTTTAACCAAAGAATTTGTGTTCCGAACGATGTGAATTTGAAAAGAAGGATTTTAGGGGAAGCGCATAAGAGTGCCTTCACTATACATCCGGGTTCGTCAAAGATGTATCAAGATCTAAGGAAGGACTATTGGTGGTCCGGTATGAAAAGAGATGTTGCGGTCTTCGTGTCGGAATGTGCGGTATGCCAACAAGTTAAGATTGAACATCAAAGACCGGGTGGATTATTACAACCATTAGAAATCCCAGTTTGGAAATGGGATAGTATTTCTATGGATTTTGCAGTAGGTTTACCTCGTACGCAAGGTGGTTATGATTCGATTTGGGTAATAGTAGATCGGTTGACAAAATCGGCGCATTTCTTGGCCATGAAGACTACCTTCAAGGCAAGTCATCTTGCGAGGTTGTTTATTGTTGAAATTGTAAGATTGCATGGTATTCCCTTTGATATTGTGTCGGATAGAGATCCGAAGTTTACTTCAAGATTTTGGAAGGTTTTTCAACAAGCTATGATGACGGAGTTGCGTTTGAACACGTCTAATCATCCCCAGACGGATGGTCAGACTGAACGAACGATACAAACAATGGAAGATATGTTGAGAGCTTGTGTGTTAGAGAGTAAAGGGAATTGGAAAAAACTTCTGCCATTGATTGAGTTTTCTTATAATAATAGTTATCATGCGAGCATCGGAATGGCTCCGTATGAAGCATTATATGGGAGGAAATGTAGGACACCTTTGAGTTGGGCAGAAGTTGGGGAGGATAGGATCTTAGGACCCGAAATTATCCAAGAGACTACAGAAAAGATTTAAATGATCTGCGAGAAAATTAAACAAGCACAAGATCGACAGAAGAGTTATGTGGACAATCGAAGAAGACCTTTAGAATTTGAAGAAGGTGACCATGTGTTTTTGAAAGTTACTTCGAGATTAAGACTGAAAGGACCGTTTAAGTCACGGAAGTTAAGTCCGAGATACGTGGGACCGTATCAAGTTTTAGGAAGGATTGGCGAAGTAGCGTACAGGCTGGCCTTACCTCCTTCTCTGTCAGAAATGCATGATGTCTTTCATGTATCTCAACTTCGCAGATTTGTTCCAGATCCTCTTCAGCCAATTCTACCGGATACTGTTGAAATAGAAGCAGACTTAACGTTTCAACCTCAACTGAGCTGCATTGTGGTAAGAGAAACGAAAGTATTAAGGAATAAGGACATTTCTCTCGTTAAGGTGCAGTGGGATATAACTCATCCGGGTGATGGAACTTGGGAACTTGAATCGGAAATGCGAGGTGCTTACCCTCACCTGTTCAGGTAATCTTTAAATTCGAGGGCGAATTTCTATTTAAGAGGTGGAGGATGTAATACCCTGTATTTTTACTCCGGATAATATTATATTGTGATTGACTGAGCCCAGTGTACCCTGAGGAATTATTTGATAAAATAATTAGAGTAACTGTGGAACTGAGAATAAATCCAATTAGTATTATCTGACTCTGAGGTATTTTACTAATTTGGACTTAAGATACTTTTTAGACATTTAGTAGTATTATTTACTAATACTAGTTTTCTACTTATTCCTTTTCCTTCCACATTCCAAACATAAAAGAAAAAGATAGTAAGAGAAATAGGAAAGGAGAAAAAGAGGAGGAAGTGGAAATTGAAGAAAAGCTCAAGAACATCAAGATCATCATCATCCATTCATCAAAATTTCATCCAATCTTCTCAATCATCTTCATCTTGCTCATCTCAAGGTGGGTTCTAGTTTAGAAACCTTTTTTTTAGAGTTTTTGGAATGATTGAGTTTTAGGTCAATATGTTGAATCGACGGTTTTAACGGTTAAAAATCGATATAAATTGTGTAGTATGCTCAATATATATGTGGAATCATCTGTTTATAGTTGTTATGAAGTTTGATCATGAATTGAATGAGTTTGGGTTGGAAATGTGTGATTAAAAACAGAGTTTTTGGCCTCTGCAACAGGGTTAACCGGTTAACGGTATGGGTTAACCCGTTAACGGTGTGAAAAATGGTATTTTACATGAAAATTGAACTGGTTAACAGGTTAACCATATGCGTTAACCCGTTAACACTGTAACTATTGGAAAATATTTTTCTAAAATTCATAACTTTTTACTCCGGTGTCCGATTTAAGCGTTCTTTATATCGATGTGAAGCTAAGGAAATATTCTATGCAATGGAGCTGATATATGTCAAATTTAATGACCAATTAAATAATCGGGAAAGCTCGAAAGTGATATAATTATGTTTTAAATTGTGGTATATTATTCTATTATGCTATTATGATGTGTTTTGCTTATTGTTTATCATGTTGTGAGTGAATATGCATGTTAATGTAAAATGAAATAGGAAGAGTGAGAAAAACATCAACCTTGACAATAAGAAAACCTAGGAAGAACTAGGAATGGTAGACAACTCTTGATGGCAATACTTGGGCACGTGTTGTATAAAAGTACATCCTTGCCGGTATTGGCCTAGTCGAGAGTAGAACACTAGTATGGAACATGTTGGTTAGCCTTTGTAGTTTGAAAGGTATGAGAGGCCTTAAGGCATTATAGCCTTGTGATTGTCGAATACAATTGTATTGTTATGTATGATCACGTAATCGTAACCGGTTTATCTTGAGTGTAGTTTCATGAGTCTCTGACTCCTCTAAAATGGATGCACAACTACTTGGCAGGTTTGATTCCCCGTACTGTACGAATGACGCCCATGGAGCATATGCTTGTGATGGTAAAAGGCCCATGTGAAGTGACCGTTCATAACGGTAAAAGGCCCGTAGAACCCGAATCCATTCGTATGTCAAGTAGGTTACAAGGATCTATGACTCGGGTCGCCTTCTAGATGTAGAAGCGGACGGGAACAGGAGATACCTTGGTATGGTTATCGATTAGTGATACTTGTAAGTTGATGAACTCATGTCATGTTTCCATATAGTGTGAGATTATCCAGTGTGAACTCAAGAGTCCTTCCCTTCCCCGGACTTGAGTTAGGATTGTTAGAACCGTGAATAATCTGAGAGAATCCATAAGATAGGGAAATCACTGAGATTTGATGTATCTCACCCCACGTTGTTGATGTATTTTAGGTGGTTCTGGTTCCGAGAAGAGTAAGGACAAGGTCGTTTGATCTATTCTTTACGTGTTGATGGCTAGCTTCCGCTATGTTGTTATTTTGAGATCATTGTTATGATCTAGTTCTTAGTTTTTATCATTTTGGAACATCTTGTATATGTAATGCCTTAGACTTTTAGTGTTATGTATTAGAGGCATTTATGTGTATAATGTGTTAACTAGGACTTATTGTATTTCAATACCAAATACTTGGATTCATATATATAATTTATGCTTTGATGTATGGATTCTATATATGGGTGTTACAAAGCCAACACCCTTTTCTAACTTCATCCAAGAAACACCGTTTTCCAACTTCATGCTAGCAGCACCCTTTTCCAACATCATGCTAGAAATACTCTTTTCCAACATCATGCCAACAACACCTTTTTCATCTCCATATTATTTGACACAACACACTTTTCCATCTTTAAATCGGCATCATTTTCCATTTTTTCTTACACAAGGACCTACATAAAGAAATACACGCTACAGATTGATACTCATACAAAAAAAATGAAAATAAAAAAAATATATTAAATAATAAAAGAAAATAGATTTTTTGGGTTTTAATAAAAATATCCAATTTTCTTAGAACAAGAAACATTGGTTTTGATTAAAAATTGAAATGGAAATAATGTTGTTGAAATAACCTACCATAGAAGGAGCATGGATGGCTACAGCAGTATTGGAAACCTCCGAAGGTTCTCCACCATTTGTGATTGAAAAACCCTATTGATACAAAAAAAAGTATATATACAAAAACTCAACATCAATTTGAATGATCATATAAAAACAGAAACCACATACTTAGCATTAACGTCAATCGTTATACAAAAACCAAAAACATCATTGTTAACAAAAAAGTGAAAATAGTGGAAAAAAAACCTCAACATCAAAATTGGTGATCATACAATAAACTGATACAACATAAACAAATAAGTATCAACAATGTTTATACAACAAACATAAAAATCAAGTATATTCAAGGTTTATACAAACAACAACAAAATGTTGAAAACATGGACATTGAAACTTATTTCGGATCAACATCACTCATCATTCAAAACATAAGTATATTCAACAGTATATTCACGGGTTTTACAAAAACCAACAAAAAGTTGAAAACATAGAATTAGAAACCTAATTCGTATCAACATCAATCATTATTCAAAAATTAAGTATATTCAACAGTATATTCAAGGTTTATACAAACAAAATCAAAATGTTGCAAACATGGAACTAAAAACGTAATTCGTATCAACTATTTTAAATTTCGGGTCATATATAAAAGTAATCCCCAGTATTTTATTACCTTCATCATAAAATAACGTCCGAATATTTCATCTGCAATATTTTCAGACAAGGAAAAATTCTGTGTAATATGTGCCTTGCTTGAGTACATGGAAGATGTTTTGTCCTTTACTTCTTTCCTTTTTTATTTTTGTTCTTTTTTATGTAAGTTGGAGGAAGGTGGTAATATTGCTGATGAAAATATTTGTGGGTTACTTTGTGATTAAGGTAAAAAATACCGGCGATTATTTATCATATATGACCCTTAATTTAAAACAGCTATTTTTTATGATATTCTATTCATATGTGATTTTATGTTTGGTTTTTCAGTTTGTATGTGGTAGTTGTGAAGGCTCTTACGAGGCAGTTGTGTCAGACTGTTTTACTCTTTTGATTTTAAACATTGAAATGACTCATTCTATTTGCGAAGCCTTGGCCTCTTACTCCCTGTTTAAAACTGTTGTAATCATTCGTTTAAACAGATCCATTTGGAATGGCCTAACCCAGAAAAAAAATATCAAACAGTTAAGAATATACCATACACCAATACCACTTAATTGGAAACTAACATCACAGTGGGTAGGAAAGCTATTGTGAGAAACAGAAGTGAAAAACATATGAATCCATAAATAACTAAAACAACTTCCAAAAACATTCATAATGGCTTAAAACCAAAAGTAGCAAAATCATACATAAATTCAAACAACACCTCAATATAAGTTCCAATCAACATCAAATAATAAATATGACTAAACCAAATCCCAAACACATATAAACTTAACCAAACATGCTTTTTCATGTGTGCCTCACTTAAATCAGTGTTATTTAAGTGCTACACAAGATTTTGGTTATACTTCACAAGCATACATTGTAGCCCTCATATTCACAGTAGCATTTTGTAAACCACTAGAGAACCAATATATCAACTGTTATCGGCAAGCAGATAACAGCGTAAAAGCTAGGTCCAATTAATGCCGCTATAGGTGCTATCGACAACATATTCAGAACCATAGCAAGACAGAAAAATACACACAAAGATATAACACCAAAGTTCTAACAGCTAGCCAGAACCAACACAGGACATAGAAAAATACACCTAAAAATCTATCAAGACACTTACTGATCTAAATATGTAAAGTTTCGATGTATATTTAAAAAATAAAAATAAAAACAAGAAACCTTCTCCATGTATGTGTCGGGCTACTTGAAGAGCTTCATATAGTCTTTGAGTATGGGATAAACGTTGAAGAATCGCAACCAGATAACCAATGTTACCAGTGTTGATTAAACCAGCACCGTTTTCTAAATTCATCCAAGAAACACCCTTTTCCAACTTCATGCTAGCAGCACCCTTTTCCAACATCATGCTAGCAACACCCTTTTCCAACATCATGCCAACAACACCTTTTCCATCTCCATATTATTTGACACAACACACTTTTCCATCTTTAAATCGGCATCATTTTGCATTTTTTCTTACACGAGGACCTACATAAAGAAATACACGCTACAGATTGATACTCATACAAAAAAAAATGAAAATAAAAAATATATGTCAAATAATACAATAAAATATATTTTTTGGGTTTTAATCAAAATTTCCCATTTTCTTAGAACAAGAAATATTGGTTTTGATTAAAAATTGAAATGGAATTAATGTTGTTGAAATAACCTACCATAGAAGGAGCATGGATGGCTACACCTGTATTGGAAACCTCCGAAGGTTCTCCACCATTTGTGATTGAAAAACCCTATTGATACAAAAAAAAGTATATATACAAAAACTCAACATCAATTTGAATGATCATATAAAAACAGAAACCACATACTCAGCATTAACGTCAATCGTCATACAAAAATCAAAAACATCATTGTTAACAAAAAAGTGAAAATAGTGGAAAAAAAACATCAACGTCAAAATTGGTGATCATACAATAAACTGATACAACATAAACAAATAAGTGTCAACAATGTTTATACAACAAACATAAAAATCAAGTATATTCAAGGTTTATACAAACAACAACAAAATGTTGAAAACATGGAAATTGAAACTTATTTCGTATCAACATCAATCATCGTTCAAAACATAAGTATATTCAATAGTATATTCAAGGTTTTTATAAAAACCAACAAAAAGTTGAAAACATAGAATTAGAAACCAAATTTGTATCAACATCAATCATCATTCAAAAATTAAGTATATTCAACAGTATATTCAAGGTTTATACAAGCAAAATCAAAAAGTTGCAAACATGGAACTGAAAACGTAATTCGTATCAACTATTTTAAATTTAGGGTCATATATAAAAATAATCCCCAGCATTTCTTTAATCTTAATCATAAAATAACGTCAGAATATTTCATCTGCAATATTTTCAGACAAGGCAAAATTCTATGTAATATGTGCCTTGCTTGAGCACACGGAGGATGTTTTATCCTTTACTTCTTTCCTTTTTTATTTTTGTTCTTTTTTATGTAAGTTGGAGGAAGGTGGTAATATTGCTGATGAAAATATTTGTGGGTTACTTTGTGATTAAGGTAAAAAAAATACTGGCGATTATTTATCATATACGACCCTTAATTTAAAGTAGCTATTTTTTGTGATATTCTATTCATATGTGATTTTATGGTTGGTTTTTCAGTTTGTATGTGGTAGTTGTGAAGGCTCTTACGAGGCAGTTGTGCCTGACCGTTTTACTCTTTTGATTTTAAACATTGAAAAGACTTATTCTATTTGAGAAGCCTTGGCCTCTTACTCCCTGTTTAAAACTGTTGTAATCATTCATTTAAACAGATCCATTTGGAATGGCCTAACCCAGAAAAAAAATTACAAACAGTTGAGAATATACCATACACCAATACCACTTAACTGGAAACTAACATCACAGTGGGTAGGAAAACTATTGTGAGAAACAGAAGGGAAAAACATATGAATCCATAAATAACTAAAAAAACTTCCAAAAACATTCATAACAGCTTAAAACCAAAAGTAGCAAAATCATACAAAAATTTAAACAGCACCTCAATAGAAGTTCCAATCAACATCAAATAATAAATATGACTAAACCAAATCCCAAACACATATAAACATAACCAAACATGCTTTTTCATGTGTGCCTCACTTAAATCAGTGTTATTTAAGTGCTACACAAGATTTTGGTTGTACTTCACAAGCATACATTGTAGCCCTCATCTTCACAGTAGCATTTTGTAAACCACTACAGAACCATTATATCAACTGTTATCGGCAAGCAGATAACAGCGTAAAAGCTAGCTCCAATTAATGCCGCTATAGGTGTTATCGACAACATATTCAGAACCATAACAAGACAGAAAAATACACATAAAGATATAACACCAAAGATCTAACAGCTAGCCAGAACCAACACATGACATAAAAAAATACACCTAAAAATCTGTCACGACACTTACAGATCTAAATATGTAAAGTTTCGATGTATATTTAAAAAATAAAAATAAAAACAAGAAACCTTCTCCATGTATGTGTCTGGCTACTTGAAGAGCTTCATATAGTCTTTGGGTATTGGATAAACGTTGAAGAATCGCAACCAGATAACCAATGTTACCAGTGTTGATTAAACCAGCACCATTTTCTAACTTCATCCAAGAAACACCCTTTTCCAACTTCATGCTAGCAGCACCCTTTTCCAACATCATGCTAGCAACACCCTTTTCCAACATCATGCCAACAACACCTTTTCCATCTCCATATTATTTGACACAACACACTTTTCCATCTTTAAATCGGCATCATTTTCCATTTTTTCTTACACGAGGACCTACATAAAGAAATACACGCTACAGATTGATACTCATACAAAAAAAATGAAAATAAAAAATATATGTTAAATAATACAATAAAATAGATTTTTTGGGTTTTAATCAAAATTTCCCATTTTCTTAGAACAAGAAACATTGGTTTTGATTAAAAATTGAAATGGAATTAATGTTGTTGAAATAACCTACCATAGAAGGAGCATGGATGGCTACACCTGTATTGGAAACCTACGAAGGTTCTCCACCATTTGTGATTGAAAAACCCTATTGATACAAAAAATAAGTATATATACAAAAACTCAACATCAATTTGAATGATCATATAAAAACAGAAACATCAGTGTTAACAAAAAAGTGAAAATAGTGGAAAAAAAACATCAACATCAAAATTGGTGATCATACAATAAACTGATACAACATAAACAAATAAGTGTCAACAATGTTTATACAACAAACATAAAAATCAAGTATATTCAAGGTTTATACAAACAACAACAAAATGTTGAAAACATGGAAATTGAAACTTATTTCGTATCAACATCAATCATCGTTCAAAACATAAGTATATTCAACAGTATATTCAAGGTTTTTATAAAAACCAACAAAAAGTTGAAAACATAGAATTAGAAACCAAATTTGTATCAACATCAATCATCATTCAAAAATTAAGTATATTCAACAGTATATTCAAGGTTTATACAAGCAAAATCAAAAAGTTGCAAACATGGAACTGAAAACGTAATTCGTATCAACTATTTTAAATTTAGGGTCATATATAAAAATAATCCCCAGCATTTTTTTTATCTTAATCATAAAATAACGTCCGAATATTTCATCTGCAATATTTTCAGACAAGGCAAAATTCTGTGTAATATGTGCCTTGCTTGAGCACACGGAGGATGTTTTATCCTTTACTTCTTTCCTTTTTTATCTTTGTTCTTTTTTATGTAAGTTGGAGGAAGGTGGTAATATTGCTGATGAAAATATTTGTGGGTTACTTTGTGATTAAGGTAAAAAAAATACTGGCGATTATTTATCATATACGACCCTTAATTTAAAGTAGCTATTTTTTGTGATATTCTATTCATATGTGATTTTATGGTTGGTTTTTCAGTTTGTATGTGGTAGTTGTGAAGGTTCTTACGAGGCAGTTGTGCCTGACCGTTTTACTCTTTTGATTTTAAACATTGAAAAGACTCATTCTATTTGAGAAGCCTTGGCCTCTTACTCCCTGTTTAAAACTGCTGTAATCATTCATTTAAACAGATCCATTTGGAATGGCCTAACCCAGAAAAACCCTCCGAAGGTTCTCCACCATTTGTTGAAAAACCCTATTGATACAAAAAATAAGTATATATACAAAAACTCAACATCAATTTGAATGATCATATAAAAACAGAAACCACATACTCAGCATTAACGTCAATCGTCATACAAAAACCGAAAACATCATTGTTAACAAAAAAATGAAAATAGTGGAAAAAAAACATCAACATCAAAATTGGTGATCATACAATAAACTGATACAACATAAACAAATAAGTGTCAACAATGTTTATACAACAAACATAAAAATCAAGTATATTCAAGGTTTATACAAACAACAACAAAATGTTGAAAACATGGAAATTGAAACTTATTTCGTATCAACATCAATCATCGTTCAAAACATAAGTATATTCAACAGTATATTCAAGGTTTTTACAAAAACCAACAAAAAGTTGAAAACATAGAATTAGAAACCTAATTTGTATCAACATCAATCATCATTCAAAAATTAAGTATATTCAACAGTATATTCAAGGTTTATACAAACAAAATAAAAAAGTTGCAAACATGGAACTTAAAACGTAATTCGTATCAACTATTTTAAATTTAGGGTCATATATAAAAATAATCCCCAGCATTTTTTTTTATCTTAATCATAAAATAACGTCCGAATATTTCATCTGCAATATTTTCAGACAAGGCAAAATTCTATGTAATATGTGCCTTGCTTGAGCACATGGAGGATGTTTTATCCTTTACTTCTTTCCTTTTTTTATTTTTGTTCTTTTTTATGTAAGTTGGAGGAAGGTGGTAATATTGCTGATGAAAATATTTGTGGGTTACTTTGTGATTAAGGTAAAAAAAATACTGGCGATTATTTATCATATACGACCCTTAATTTAAAGTAGCTATTTTTTGTGATATTCTATTCATATGCGATTTTAATGTTGGTTTTTCAGTTTGTATGTGGTAGTTGTGAAGGCTCTTACGGTGCTGTTGTGCCAGACCGTTTTACTCTTTTGATTTTAAACATTGAAATGACTCATTCTATTTGCGAAGCCTTGGCCTCTTACTCCCTGTTTAAAACTGTTGTAATCATTCATTGAAACAGATCCATTTGGAATGGCCTAACCCAGAAAAAAAATTACAAACAGTTAAGAATATACCATACACCAATACCACTTAACTGGAAACTAACATCACAGTGGGTAGGAAAGCTATTGTGAGAAACAGAAGGGAAAAACATATGAATCCATAAATAAATAAAACAACTTCCAAAAACATTCATAACAGCTTAAAACCAAAAGTAGCAAAATCATACATAAATTTAAACTGCACCTCAATATAAGTTCCAATCAACATCAAATAATAAATATGACTAAACCAAATCCCAAACACATATAAACTTAACCAAACATGCTTTTTCATGTGTGCCTCACTTAAATCAGTGTTATTTAAGTGCTACACAAGATTTTGGTTGTACTTCACAAGCATACATTGTAGCCCTCATCTTCACAGTAGCATTTTGTAAACCACTACAGAACCATTATATCAACTATTATTGGAAAGCAGATAACAGCGTAAAAGCTAGGTCCAATTAATGCCGCTATAGGTGTTATCGACAACATATTCAGAACCATAACAAGACAGAAAAATACACATAAAGATATAACACCAAAGATCTAACAGCTAGCCAGAACCAACACAGGACATAGAAAAATACACCTAAAAATCTATCACGACACTTACAGATCTAAATATGTAAAGTTTCGATGTATATTTAAAAAAAAAAAATAAAAACAAGAAACCTTCTCCATGTATGTGTCTGGCTACTTGAAGAGCTTCATATAGTCTTTGGGTATGGGATAAACGTTGAAGAATCGCAACCAGATAACCAATGTTACCAGTGTTGATTAAACCAACACCCTTTTCTAACTTCATCCAAGAAACACCCTTTTCCAACTTCATGCTAGCAACACCCTTTTCCAACATCATGTTAGCAACACCCTTTTCCAACATCATGCCAACAACACCTTTTCCATCTCCATATTATTTGACACAACACACTTTTCCATCTTTAAATCGGCATCATTTTCTATTTTTTCTTACACGAGGACCTACATAAAGAAATACACGCTACAGATTGATACTCATACAAAAAAAATGAAAATAAAAAATATATGTTAAATAATACAATAAATTAGATTTTTTGGGTTTTAATCAAAATTTCCCATTTTCTTAGAACAAGAAACATTGGTTTTGATTAAAAATTGAAATGGAATTAATGTTGTTGATATAACCTACCATAGAAGGAGCATGGATGGCTACACCTGTATTGGAAACCTCCGAAGGTTCTCCACCATTTGTGATTGAAAAACCCTATTGATACAAAAAATACGTATATATACAAAAACTCAACATCAATTTGAATGATCATATAAAAACAGAAACCACATACTCAGCATTAACGTCAATCGTCATACAAAAACCGAAAACATCAGTGTTAACAAAAAAGTGAAAATAGTGGAAAAAAAACATCAACATCAAAATTGGTGATCATACAATAAACTGATACAACATAAACAAATAAGTGTCAAAAATGTTTATACAACAAACATAAAAATCAAGTATATTCAAGGTTTATACAAACAACAACAAAATGTTGAAAACATGGAAATTGAAACTTATTTCGTATCAACATCAATCATCGTTCAAAACATAAGTATATTCAACAGTATATTCAAGGTTTTTACAAAAACCAACAATAAGTTGAAAACATAGAATTAGAAACCTAATTTGTATCAACATCAATCATCATTCAAAAATTAAGTATATTCAACAGTATATTCAAGGTTTATACAAACAAAATAAAAAAGTTGCAAACATGGAACTAAAAACGTAATCCGTATCAACTATTTTAAATTTAGGGTCATATATAAAAATAATCCCCAGCATTTTTTTATCTTAATCATAAAATAACGTCCGAATATTTCATCTGCAATATTTTCAGACAAGGCAAAATTCTATGTAATATGTGCCTTGCTTGAGAACATGGAGGATGTTTTATCCTTTACTTCTTTCCTTTTTTTATTTTTGTTATTTTTTATGTAAGTTGGAGGAAGGTGGTAATATTGCTGATGAAAATATTTGTGGGTTACTTTGTGATTAAGGTAAAAAAAATACTGGCGATTATTTATAATATACGACCCTTATTTTAAAACATCTATTTTTTGTGATATTCTATTCATATGCGATTTTAATGTTGGTTTTTCAGTTTGAATGTGGTAGTTGTGAAGGCTCTTACGAGGCTGTTGTGCCAGACCGTTTTACTCTTTTTATTTTAAACATTGAAATGACTCATTCTATTTGCGAAGCCTTGGCCTCTTACTCCCTGTTTAAAACTGTTGTATCATTCATTGAAACAGATCCATATGGAATGGCCTAACCCAGAAAAAAAATTACAAACAGTTAAGAATATACCATACACCAATACCACTTAACTGGAAACTAACATCACAGTGGGTAGGAAAGCTATTGTGAGAAACAGAAGGGAAAAACATATGAATCCATAAATAACTAAAACAACTTCCAAAAACATTCATAACAGCTTAAAACCAAAAGTAGCAAAATCATACATAAATTCAAACAGCACCTCAATATAAGTTCCAATCAACATCAAATAATAAATATGACTAAACCAAATCCCAAATACATATAAACTTAACCAAACATGCTTTTTCATGTGTGCCTCACTTAAATCAGTGCTATTTAAGTGCTACACAAAATTTTGGTGGTACTTCACAAGCATACATTGTAGCCCTCATCTTCACAGTAGCATTTTGTAAACCACTACAGAACCATTATATCAACTGTTATCGGCAAGCAGATAACAGCGTAAAAGCTAGGTCCAATTAATGCCGCTATAGGTGCTATCGACAACATATTCAGAACCATAACAAGACAGAAAAATACACATAAAGATATAACACCAAAGATCTAACAGCTAGCCAGAACCAA
This sequence comes from Lathyrus tuberosus, assembly GCA_022829125.1. Taxonomy (NCBI): domain Eukaryota; kingdom Viridiplantae; phylum Streptophyta; class Magnoliopsida; order Fabales; family Fabaceae; genus Lathyrus; species Lathyrus tuberosus. Next base: position 15,337,961 of record JALAZF010000055.1, read on the forward strand.
CACAGGACATAGAAAAATACACCTAAAAATCTATCACGACACTTACAGATCTAAATATGTAAAGTTTCGATGTATATTTAAAAAATAAAAATAAAAACAAGAAACCTTCTCCATGTATGTGTCTGGCTACTTGAAGAGCTTCATATAGTCTTTGGGTATGGGATAAACGTTGAAGAATCGCAACCAGATAACCAATGTTACCAGTGTTGATTAAACCAACACCCTTTTCTAACTTCATCCAAGAAACACCCTTTTCCAACTTCATGCTAGCAGCACCCTTTTCCAACATCATGTTAGCAACACCCTTTTCCAACATCATGCCAACAACACCTTTTCCATCTCCATATTATTTGACACAACACACTTTTCCATCTTTAAATCGGCATCATTTTCCATTTTTTCTTACACGAGGACCTACATAAAGAAATACACACTACAGATTGATACTCATACAAAAAAAATGAAAATAAAAAATATATGTTAAATAATACAATAAAATAGATTTTTTCGGTTTTAATCAAAATTTCCCATTTTCTTAGAACCAGAAACATTGGTTTTGATTAAAAATTGAAATGGAATTAATGTTGTTGAAATAACCTACCATAGGAGGAGCATGGATGGCTACACCTGTATTGGAAACCTCCGAAGGTTCTCCACCATTTGTGATTGAAAAACCCTATTGGTACAAAAAATAAGTATATATACAAAAACTCAACATCAATTTGAATGATCATATAAAAACAGAAACCACATACTCAGCATTAACGTCAATCGTCATACAAAAACCAAAAACATAATTGTTAACAAAAAAGTGAAAATAGTGGTAACACGAACATCAAAATTGGTGATCATACAATAAACTGATACAACATAAACAAATAAGTGTCAACAATGTTTATACAACAAACATAAAAATCAAGTATATTCAAGGTTTATACAAACAACAACAAAATGTTGAAAACATGGAAATTGAAACTTATTTCGTATCAACATCAATCATCGTTCAAAACATAAGTATATTCAACAGTATATTCAAGGTTTTTACAAAAACCAACAAAAAGTTGAAAACATAGAATTAGAAACCTAATTTGTATCAACATCAATCATCATTCAAAAATTAAGTATATTCAACAGTATATTCAAGGTTTATACAAACAAAATAAAAAAGTTGCAAACATGGAACTAAAAACATAATTCGTATCAACTATTTTAAATTTAGGGTCATATATAAAAATAATCCAAAGCATTTTTTTTTATCTTAATCATAAAATAACGTCCGAATATTTCATCTGCAATATTTTCAGACAAGGCAAAATTCTATGTAATATGTGCCTTGCTTGAGCACATGGAGGATGTTTTATCCTTTACTTCTTTCCTTTTTTTATTTTTGTTATTTTTTATGTAAGTTGGAGGAAGGTGGTAATATTGCTGATGAAAATATTTGTGGGTTACTTTGTGATTAAGGTAAAAAAAATACTGGCGATTATTTATCATATACGACCCTTAATTTAAAACATCTATTTTTTGTGATATTCTATTCATATGCGATTTTAATGTTGGTTTTTCAGTTTGTATGTGGTAGTTGTGAAGGCTCTTACGAGGCTGTTGTGCCAGACCGTTTTACTCTTTTGATTTTAAACATTGAAATAACTCATTCTATTTGCGAAGCCTTGGCCTCTTACTCCCTGTTTAAAACTGTTGTAATCATTCATTGAAACAGATCCATTTGGAATGGCCTAACCCAGAAAAATAATTACAAACAGTTAAGAATATACCATACACCAATATCACTTAACTGGAAACTAACATCACAGTGGGTAGGAAAGCTATTGTGAGAAACAGAAGGGAAAAACATATGAATCCATAAATAACTAAAACAACTTCCAAAAACATTCATAACGGCTTAAAACCAAAAGTAGCAAAATCATACATAAATTCAAACAGCACCTCAATATAAGTTCCAATCAACATCAAATAATAAGTATGACTAAACCAAATCCCAAACACATATAAACTTAACCAAACATGCTTTTTCATGTGTGCCTCACTTAAATAAGTGCTATTTAAGTGCTACACAAAATTTTGGTTGTACTTCACAAGCATACATTGTAGCCCTCATCTTCACAGTAGCATTTTGTAAACCACTACAGAACCATTATATCAGCTGTTATTGGCAAGCAGATAACAGCGTAAAAGCTAGGTCCAATTAATGCCGCTATAGGTGCTATCGACAACATATTCAGAACCATAACAAGACAGAAAAATACACATAAAGATATAACACCAAAGATCTAACAGCTAGCCAGAACCAACACAGGACATAGAAAAATACACCTAAAAATCTATCAAAACACTTACAGATCTAAATATGTAAAGTTTTGATGTATATTTAAAAAATAAAAATAAAAACAAGAAACCTTCTCCATGTATGTGTCTGGCTACTTGAAGAGGTTCATATAGTCTTTGGGTATGGGATAAACGTTGAAGAATCGCAACCAGATAACCAATGTTACCAGGGTTGATTAAACCAGCACCCTTTTCTAACTTCATCCAAGAAACACCCTTTTCCAACTTCATGCTAGCAGCACCCTTTTCCAACATCATGTTAGCAACACCCTTTTCCAACATCATGCCAACAACACCTTTTCCATCTCCATATTATATGACACAACACACTTTTCCATCTTTAAATCGGCATCATTTTCCATTTTTTCTTACACGAGGACCTACATAAAGAAATACACGCTACAGATTGATACTCATACAAAAAAAATGAAAATAAAAAATATACGTTAAATAATACAATAAAATAGATTTTTTGGGTTTTAATCAAAATTTCCCATTTTCTTAGAACAAGAAACATTGGTTTTGATTAAAAATTGAAATGGAATTAATGTTGTTGAAATAACCTACCATAGGAGGAGCATGGATGGCTACACCTGTATTGGAAACCTCCGAAGGTTCTCCACCATTTGTGATTGAAAAACCCTATTGGTACAAAAAATAAGTATATATACAAAAACTCAACATCAATTTGAATGATCATATAAAAACAGAAACCACATACTCAGCATTAACGTCAATCGTCATACAAAAACCAAAAACATCATTGTTAACAAAAAAGTGAAAATAGTGGAAAAAAAACACCAACATCAAAATTGGTGATCATACAATAAACTGATACAACATAAACAAATAAGTGTCAACAATGTTTATACAACAAACATAAAAATCAAGTATATTCAAGGTTTATACAAACAACAACAAAATGTTGAAAACATGGAAATTGAAACTTATTTCGTATCAACATCAATCATCGTTCAAAACATAAGTATATTCAACAGTATATTCAAGGTTTTTACAAAAACCAACAAAAAGTTGAAAACATAGAATTAGAAACCTAATTTGTATCAACATCAATCATCATTCAAAAATTAAGTATATTCAACAGTATATTCAAGGTTTATACAAACAAAATAAAAAAGTTGCAAACATGGAACTAAAAACGTAATTCGTATCAACTATTTTAAATTTAGGGTCATATATAAAAATAATCCCCAGCATTTTTTTTTATCTTAATCATAAAATAACGTCCGAATATTTCATCTGCAATATTTTCAGACAAGGTAAAATTCTATGTAATATGTGCCTTGCTTGAACACATGGAGGATGTTTTATCCTTTACTTCTTTCCTTTTTTTATTTTTGTTCTTTTTTATGTAAGTTGGAGGAAGGTGGTAATATTGCTGATGAAAATATTTGTGGGTTACTTTGTGATTAAGGTAAAAAAAATACTGGCGATTATTTATCATATACGACCCTTAATTTAAAACATCTATTTTTTGTGATATTCTATTCATATGCGATTTTAATGTTGGTTTTTCAGTTTGTATGTGGTAGTTGTGAAGGCTCTTACGAGGCTGTTGTGCCAGACCGTTTTACTCTTTTGATTTTAAACATTGAAATGACTCATTCTATTTGCGAAGCCTTGGCCTCTTACTCCCCGTTTAAAACTGTTGTAATCATTCATTGAAACAGATCCATTTGGAATGGCCTAACCCGGAAAAAAAATTACAAACAGTTAAGAATATACCATACACCAATACCACTTAACTGGAAACTAACATCACAGTGGGTAGGAATGCTATTGTGAGAAACAGAAGGGAAAAACATATGAATCCATAAATAACTAAAACAACTTCCAAAAACATTCATAACGGCTTAAAACCAAAAGTAGCAAAATCATACATAAATTCAAACAGCACCTCAATATAAGTTCCAATCAACATCAAATAATAAATTTGACTAAACCAAATCCCAAACACATATAAACTTAACCAAACATGCTTTTTCATGCGTGCCTCACTTAAATAAGTGCTATTTAAGTGCTACACAAAATTTTGGTTGTACTTCACAAGCATACATTGTAGCCCTCATCTTCACAGTAGCATTTTGTAAACCACTACAAAACCATTATATCAACTGTTATTGGCAAGCAGATAACAGCGTAAAAGCTAGGTCCAATTAATGCCGCTATAGGTGCTATCGACAACATATTCAGAACCATAACAAGACAGAAAAATACACATAAAGATATAACACCAAAGATCTAACAGCTAGCCAGAACCAACACAGGACATAGAAAAATACACCTAAAAATCTATCACAACACTTACAGATCTAAATATGTAAAGTTTTGATGTATATTTAAAAAATAAAAATAAAAACAAGAAACCTTCTCCATGTATGTGTCTGGCTACTTGAAGAGCTTCATATAGTCTTTGGGTATGGGATAAACGTTGAAGAATCGCAACCAGATAACCAATGTTACCAGGGTTGATTAAACCAGCACCCTTTTCTAACTTCATCCAAGAAACACCCTTTTCCAACTTCATGCTAGCAGCACCCTTTTCCAACATCATGTTAGCAACACCCTTTTCCAACATCATGCCAATAACACCTTTTCCATCTCCATATTATATGACACAACACACTTTTCCATCTTTAAATCGGCATCATTTTCCATTTTTTCTTACACGAGGACCTACATAAAGAAATACGCGCTACAGATTGATACTCATACAAAAAAAATGAAAATAAAAAATATATGTTAAATAATACAATAAAATAGATTTTTTGGGTTTTAATCAAAATTTCCCATTTTCTTAGAACAAGAAACATTGGTTTTGATTAAAAATTGAAATGGAATTAATGTTGTTGAAATAACCTACCATAGGAGGAGCATGGATGGCTACACCTGTATTGGAAACCTCCGAAGGTTCTCCACCATTTGTGATTGAAAAACCCTATTGGTACAAAAAATAAGTATATATACAAAAACTCAACATCAATTTGAATGATCATATAAAAACAGAAACCACATACTCAGCATTAACGTCAATCGTCATACAAAAACCAAAAACATCATTGTTAACAAAAAAGTGAAAATAGTGGAAAAAAAACACCAACATCAAAATTGGTGATCATACAATAAACTGATACAACATAAACAAATAAGTGTCAACAATGTTTATACAACAAACATAAAAATCAAGTATATTCAAGGTTTATACAAACAACAACAAAATGTTGAAAACATGGAAATTGAAACTTATTTCGTATCAACATCAATCATCGTTCAAAACATAAGTATATTCAACAGTATATTCAAGGTTTTTACAAAAACCAACAAAAAGTTGAAAACATAGAATTAGAAACCTAATTTGTATCAACATCAATCATCATTCAAAAATTAAGTATATTCAACAGTATATTCAAGGTTTATACAAACAAAATAAAAAAGTTGCAAACATGGAACTAAAAACGTAATTCGTATCAACTATTTTAAATTTAGGGTCATATATAAAAATAATCCCCAGCATTTTTTTTTATCTTAATCATAAAATAACGTCCGAATATTTCATCTGCAATATTTTCAGACAAGGTAAAATTCTATGTAATATGTGCCTTGCTTGAACACATGGAGGATGTTTTATCCTTTACTTCTTTCCTTTTTTTATTTTTGTTCTTTTTTATGTAAGTTGGAGGAAGGTGGTAATATTGCTGATGAAAATATTTGTGGGTTACTTTGTGATTAAGGTAAAAAAAATACTGGCGATTATTTATCATATACGACCCTTAATTTAAAACATCTATTTTTTGTGATATTCTATTCATATGCGATTTTAATGTTGGTTTTTCAGTTTGTATGTGGTAGTTGTGAAGGCTCTTACGAGGCTGTTGTGCCAGACCGTTTTACTCTTTTGATTTTAAACATTGAAATGACTCATTCTATTTGCGAAGCCTTGGCCTCTTACTCCCCGTTTAAAACTATTGTAATCATTCATTGAAACAGATCCATTTGGAATGGCCTAACCCGGAAAAAAAATTACAAACAGTTAAGAATATACCATACACCAATACCACTTAACTGGAAACTAACATCACAGTGGGTAGGAATGCTATTGTGAGAAACAGAAGGGAAAAACATATGAATCCATAAATAACTAAAACAACTTCCAAAAACATTCATAACGGCTTAAAACCAAAAGTAGCAAAATCATACATAAATTCAAACAGCACCTCAATATAAGTTCCAATCAACATCAAATAATAAATATGACTAAACCAAATCCCAAACACATATAAACTTAACCAAACATGCTTTTTCATGCGTGCCTCACTTAAATAAGTGCTATTTAAGTGCTACACAAAATTTTGGTTGTACTTCACAAGCATACATTGTAGCCCTCATCTTCACAGTAGCATTTTGTAAACCACTACAAAACCATTATATCAACTGTTATTGGCAAGCAGATAACAGCGTAAAAGCTAGGTCCAATTAATGCCGCTATAGGTGCTATCGACAACATATTCAGAACCATAACAAGACAGAAAAATACACATAAAGATATAACACCAAAGATCTAACAGCTAGCCAGAACCAACACAGGACATAGAAAAATACACCTAAAAATCTATCACAACACTTACAGATCTAAATATGTAAAGTTTTGATGTATATTTAAAAAATAAAAATAAAAACAAGAAACCTTCTCCATGTATGTGTCTGGCTACTTGAAGAGCTTCATATAGTCTTTGGGTATGGGATAAACGTTGAAGAATCGCAACCAGATAACCAATGTTACCAGGGTTGATTAAACCAGCACCCTTTTCTAACTTCATCCAAGAAACACCCTTTTCCAACTTCATGCTAGCAGCACCCTTTTCCAACATCATGTTAGCAACACCCTTTTCCAACATCATGCCAATAACACCTTTTCCATCTCCATATTATATGACACAACACACTTTTCCATCTTTAAATCGGCATCATTTTCCATTTTTTCTTACACGAGGACCTACATAAAGAAATACGCGCTACAGATTGATACTCATACAAAAAAAATGAAAATAAAAAATATATGTTAAATAATACAATAAAATAGATTTTTTGGGTTTTAATCAAAATTTCCCATTTTCTTAGAACAAGAAACATTGGTTTTGATTAAAAATTGAAATGGAATTAATGTTGTTGAAATAACCTACCATAGGAGAAGCATGGATGGCTACACCTGTATTGGAAACCTCCGAAGGTTCTCCACCATTTGTGATTGAAAAACCCTATTGGTACAAAAAATAAGTATATATACAAAAACTCAACATCAATTTGAATGATCATATAAAAACAGAAACCACATACTCAGCATTAACGTCAATCGTCATACAAAAACCAAAAACATCATTGTTAACAAAAAAGTGAAAATAGTGGAAAAAAAACACCAACATCAAAATTGGTGATCATACAATAAACTGATACAACATAAACAAATAAGTGTCAACAATGTTTATACAACAAACATAAAAATCAAGTATATTCAAGGTTTATACAAACAACAACAAAATGTTGAAAACATGGAAATTGAAACTTATTTCGTATCAACATCAATCATCGTTCAAAACATAAGTATATTCAACAGTATATTCAAGGTTTTTACAAAAACCAACAAAAAGTTGAAAACATAGAATTAGAAACCTAATTTGTATCAACATCAATCATCATTCAAAAATTAAGTATATTCAACAGTATATTCAAGGTTTATACAAACAAAATAAAAAAGTTGCAAACATGGAACTAAAAACGTAATTCGTATCAACTATTTTAAATTTAGGGTCATATATAAAAATAATCCCCAGCATTTTTTTTTATCTTAATCATAAAATAACGTCCGAATATTTCATCTGCAATATTTTCAGACAAGGTAAAATTCTATGTAATATGTGCCTTGCTTGAACACATGGAGGATGTTTTATCCTTTACTTCTTTCCTTTTTTTATTTTTGTTCTTTTTTATGTAAGTTGGAGGAAGGTGGTAATATTGCTGATGAAAATATTTGTGGGTTACTTTGTGATTAAGGTAAAAAAAATACTGGCGATTATTTATCATATACGACCCTTAATTTAAAACATCTATTTTTTGTGATATTCTATTCATATGCGATTTTAATGTTGGTTTTTCAGTTTGTATGTGGTAGTTGTGAAGGCTCTTACGAGGCTGTTGTGCCAGACCGTTTTACTCTTTTGATTTTAAACATTGAAATGACTCATTCTATTTGCGAAGCCTTGGCCTCTTACTCCCCGTTTAAAACTGTTGTAATCATTCATTGAAATAGATCCATTTGGAATGGCCTAACCCGGAAAAAAAATTACAAACAGTTAAGAATATACCATACACCAATACCACTTAACTGGAAACAAACATCACAGTGGGTAGGAATGCTATTGTGAGAAACAGAAGGGAAAAACATATGAATCCATAAATAACTAAAACAACTTCCAAAAACATTCATAACGGCTTAAAACCAAAAGTAGCAAAATCATACATAAATTCAAACAGCACCTCAATATAAGTTCCAATCAACATCAAATAATAAATATGACTAAACCAAATCCCAAACACATATAAACTTAACCAAACATGCTTTTTCATGCGTGCCTCACTTAAATAAGTGCTATTTAAGTGCTACACAAAATTTTGGTTGTACTTCACAAGCATACATTGTAGCCCTCATCTTCAGAGTAGCATTTTGTAAACCACTACAGAACCATTATATCAACTGTTATTGGCAAGCATATAACAGCGTAAAAGCTAGGTCCAATTAATGCCACTATAGGTGCTATCGACAACATATTCAGAACCATAACAAGACAGAAAAATACACATAAAGATATAACACCAAAGATCTAACAGCTAGCCAGAACCAACACAGGACATAGAAAAATACACCTAAAAATCTATCACAACACTTACAGATCTAAATATGTAAAGTTTCGATGTATATTTAAAAAATAAAAATAAAAACAAGAAACCTTCTCCATGTATGTGTCTGGCTACTTGAAGAGCTTCATATAGTCTTTGGGTATGGGATAAACGTTGAAGAATCGCAACCAGATAACCAATGTTACCAGGGTTGATTAAACCAGCACCCTTTTCTAACTTCATCCAAGAAACACCCTTTTCCAACTTCATGCTAGCAGCACCCTTTTCCAACATCATGTTAGCAACACCCTTTTCCAACATCATGCCAATAACACCTTTTCCATCTCCATATTATATGACACAACACACTTTTCCATCTTTAAATCGGCATCATTTTCCATTTTTTCTTACACGAGGACCTACATAAAGAAATACGCGCTACAGATTGATACTCATACAAAAAAAATGAAAATAAAAAATATATGTTAAATAATACAATAAAATAGATTTTTTTGGGTTTTAATCAAAATTTCCCATTTTCTTAGAACAAGAAACATTGGTTTTGATTAAAAATTGAAATGGAATTAATGTTGTTGAAATAACCTACCATAGGAGAAGCATGGATGGCTACACCTGTATTGGAAACCTCCGAAGGTTCTCCACCATTTGTGATTGAAAAACCCTATTGGTACAAAAAATAAGTATATATACAAAAACTCAACATCAATTTGAATGATCATATAAAAACAGAAACCACATACTCAGCATTAACGTCAATCGTCATACAAAAACCAAAAACATCATTGTTAACAAAAAAGTGAAAATAGTGGAAAAAAAACACCAACATCAAAATTGGTGATCATACAATAAACTGATACAACATAAACAAATAAGTGTCAACAATGTTTATACAACAAACATAAAAATCAAGTATATTCAAGGTTTATACAAACAACAACAAAATGTTGAAAACATGGAAATTGAAACTTATTTCGTATCAACATCAATCATCGTTCAAAACATAAGTATATTCAACAGTATATTCAAGGTTTTTACAAAAACCAACAAAAAGTTGAAAACATAGAATTAGAAACCTAATTTGTATCAACATCAATCATCATTCAAAAATTAAGTATATTCAACAGTATATTCAAGGTTTATACAAACAAAATAAAAAAGTTGCAAACATGGAACTAAAAACGTAATTCGTATCAACTATTTTAAATTTAGGGTCATATATAAAAATAATCCCCAGCATTTTTTTTTATCTTAATCATAAAATAACGTCCGAATATTTCATCTGCAATATTTTCAGACAAGGTAAAATTCTATGTAATATGTGCCTTGCTTGAACACATGGAGGATGTTTTATCCTTTACTTCTTTCCTTTTTTTATTTTTGTTCTTTTTTATGTAAGTTGGAGGAAGGTGGTAATATTGCTGATGAAAATATTTGTGGGTTACTTTGTGATTAAGGTAAAAAAAATACTGGCGATTATTTATCATATACGACCCTTAATTTAAAACATCTATTTTTTGTGATATTCTATTCATATGCGATTTTAATGTTGGTTTTTCAGTTTGTATGTGGTAGTTGTGAAGGCTCTTACGAGGCTGTTGTGCCAGACCGTTTTACTCTTTTGATTTTAAACATTGAAATGACTCATTCTATTTGCGAAGCCTTGGCCTCTTACTCCCCGTTTAAAACTGTTGTAATCATTCATTGAAATAGATCCATTTGGAATGGCCTAACCCGGAAAAAAAATTACAAACAGTTAAGAATATACCATACACCAATACCACTTAACTGGAAACTAACATCACAGTGGGTAGGAATGCTATTGTGAGAAACAGAAGGGAAAAACATATGAATCCATAAATAACTAAAACAACTTCCAAAAACATTCATAACGGCTTAAAACCAAAAGTAGCAAAATCATACATAAATTCAAACAGCACCTCAATATAAGTTCCAATCAACATCAAATAATAAATATGACTAAACCAAATCCCAAACACATATAAACTTAACCAAACATGCTTTTTCATGCGTGCCTCACTTAAATAAGTGCTATTTAAGTGCTACACAAAATTTTGGTTGTACTTCACAAGCATACATTGTAGCCCTCATCTTCAGAGTAGCATTTTGTAAACCACTACAGAACCATTATATCAACTGTTATTGGCAAGCATATAACAGCGTAAAAGCTAGGTCCAATTAATGCCGCTATAGGTGCTATCGACAACATATTCAGAACCATAACAAGACAGAAAAATACACATAAAGATATAACACCAAAGATCTAACAGCTAGCCAGAACCAACACAGGACATAGAAAAATACACCTAAAAATCTATCACAACACTTACAGATCTAAATATGTAAAGTTTCGATGTATATTTAAAAAATAAAAATAAAAACAAGAAACCTTCTCCATGTATGTGTCTGGCTACTTGAAGAGCTTCATATAGTCTTTGGGTATGGGATAAACGTTGAAGAATCGCAACCAGATAACCAATGTTACCAGTGTTGATTAAACCAGCACCCTTTTCTAACTTCATCCAAGAAACACCCTTTTCCAACTTCATGCTAGCAGCACCCTTTTCCAACATCATGTTAGCAACACCCTTTTCCATCTCCATATTATTTGACACAACACACTTTTCCATCTTTAAATCGGCATCATTTTCCATTTTTCTTACACGAGGACCTACATAAAGAAATACGCGCTACAGATTGATACTCATACAAAAAAAATGAAAATAAAAAATATATGTTAAATAATACAATAAAATAGATTTTTTGGGTTTTAATCAAAATTTCCCATTTTCTTAGAACAAGAAACATTGGTTTTGATTAAAAATTGAAATGGAATTAATGTTGTTGAAATAACCTACCATAGAAGGAGCATGGATGGCTACACCTGTATTGGAAACCTCCGAAGGTTCTCCACCATTTGTGATTGAAAAACCCTATTGATACAAAAAAAAAGTATATATACAAAAACTCAACATCAATTTGAATGATCATATAAAAACAGAAACCACATACTCAGCATTAACGTCAATCGTCATACAAAAACCAAAAACATCATTGTTAACAAAAAAGTGAAAATAGTGGAAAAAAAACATCAACATCAAAATTGGTGATCATACAATAAACTGATACAACATAAACAAATAAGTGTCAACAGTGTTTATACAACAAACATAAAAATCAAGTATATTCAAGGTTTATACAAACAACAACAAAATGTTGAAAACATGGAAATTGAAACTTATTTCGTATCAACATCAATCATCGTTCAAAACATAAGTATATTCAACAGTATATTCAAGGTTTTTACAAAAACCAACAAAAAGTTGAAAACATAGAATTAGAAACCTAATTTGTATCAACATCAATCATCATTCAAAAATTAAGTATATTCAACAGTATATTCAAGGTTTATACAAACAAAATCAAAAAGTTGCAAACATGGAACTAAAAACGTAATTCGTATCAACTATTTTAAATTTAGGGTCATATATAAAAATAATCCCTAGCATTTTTTTTATCTTAATCATAAAATAACGTCCGAATATTTCATCTGCAATATTTTCAGACAAGGCAAAATTCTATGTAATATGTGCCTTGCTTGAGCACATGGAGGATGTTTTATCCTTTACTTCTTTCCTTTTTTTATTTTTGTTCTTTTTTATATAAGTTGGAGGAAGGTGGTAATATTGCTGATGAAAATATTTGTGGGTTACTTTGTGATTAAGGTAAAAAAAATACTGGCGATTATTTATCATATACGACCCTTAATTTAAAACATCTATTTTTTGTGATATTCTATTCATATGCTATTTTAATTTTGGTTTTTCAGTTTGTATGTGGTAGTTGTGAAGGCTCTTACGAGGCAGTTGTGCCTGACCGTTTTACTCTTTTGATTTTAAACATTGAAAAGACTCATTCTATTTGCGAAGCCTTGGCCTCTTACTGCCTGTTTAAAACTGTTGTAATCATTCATTTAAACAGACCCATTTGGAATGGCCTAACCCAGAAAAAAAGTTACAAACAGTTAAGAATATACCATACACCAATACCACTTAACTGGAAACTAACATCACAGTGGGTAGGAAAGCTATTGTGAGAAACAGAAGGGAAAAACATATGAATCCATAAATAACTAAAACAACTTCCAAAAACATTCATAACGGCTTAAAACCAAAAGTAGCAAAATCATACATAAATTCAAACAGCACCTCAATATAAGTTACAATCAACATCAAATAATAAATATGACTAAACCAAATCCCAAACACATATAAACTTAACCAAACATGCTTTTTCATGTGTGCCTCACTTAAATAAGTGCTATTTAAGTGCTACACAAAATTTTGGTTGTACTTCACAAGCATACATTGTAGCCCTCATCTTCACAGTAGCATTTTGTAAACCACTACAGAACCATTATATCAACTGTTATTGGCAAGCATATAACAGCGTAAAAGCTAGGTCCAATTAATGCCGCTATAGGTGCTATCGACAACATATTTAGAACCATAACAAGACAGAAAAATACACATAATGATATAACACCAAAGATCTAACAGCTAGCCAGAACCAACACAGGACATAGAAAAATACACCTAAAAATCTATCACAACACTTACAGATCTAAATATGTAAAGTTTCGATGTATATTTAAAAAATAAAAATAAAAACAAGAAACCTTCTCCATGTATGTGTCTGGCTACTTGAAGAGCTTCATATAGTCTTTGGGTATGGGATAAATGTTGAAGAATCGCAACCAGATAACCAATGTTACCAGTGTTGATTAAACCAGCACCCTTTTCTAACTTCATCCAAGAAACACCCTTTTCCAACTTCATGCTAGCATCACCCTTTTCCAACATCATGTTAGCAACACCCTTTTCCAACATCATGCCAACAACACCTTTTCCATCTCCATATTATTTGACACAACACACTTTTCCATCTTTAAATCGGCATCATTTTCCATTTTTTCTTACACGAGGACCTACATAAAGAAATACGCGCTACAGATTGATACTCATACAAAAAAAATGAAAATAAAAAATATATGTTAAATAATACAATAAAATAGATTTTTTGGGTTTTAATCAAAATTTCCCATTTTCTTAGAACAAGAAACATTGGTTTTGATTAAAAATTGAAATGGAATTAATGTTGTTGAAATAACCTACCATAGAAGGAGCATGGATGGCTACACCTGTATTGGAAACCTCCGAAGGTTCTCCACCATTTGTGATTGAAAAACCCTATTGATACAAAAAAAAAGTATATATACAAAAACTCAACATCAATTTGAATGATCATATAAAAACAGAAACCACATACTCAGCATTAACGTCAATCGTCATACAAAAACCAAAAACATCATTGTTAACAAAAAAGTGAAAATAGTGGAAAAAAAACATCAACATCAAAATTGGTGATCATACAATAAACTATTACAACATAAACAAATAAGTGTCAACAGTGTTTATACAACAAACATAAAAATCAAGTATATTCAAGGTTTATACAAACAACAACAAAATGTTGAAAACATGGAAATTGAAACTTATTTCGTATCAACATCAATCATCGTTCAAAACATAAGTATATTCAACAGTATATTCAAGGTTTTTACAAAAACCAACAAAAAGTTGAAAACATAGAATTAGAGACCTAATTTGTATCAACATCAATCATCATTCAAAAATTAAGTATATTCAACAGTATATTCAAGGTTTATACAAACAAAATCAAAAAGTTGCAAACATGGAACTAAAAACGTAATTCGTATCAACTATTTTAAATTTAGGGTCATATATAAAAATAATCCCCAGCATTTTTTTCATCCTAATCATAAAATAACGTCCGAATATTTCATCTGCAATATTTTCAGACAAGGCAAAATTCTATGTAATATGTGCCTTGCTTGAGCACATGGAGGATGTTTTATCCTTTACTTCTTTCCTTTTTTTATTTTTGTTCTTTTTTATATAAGTTGGAGGAAGGTGGTAATATTGCTGATGAAAATATTTGTGGGTTACTTTGTGATTAAGGTAAAAAAAATACTGGCGATTATTTATCATATACGACCCTTAATTTAAAACATCTATTTTTTGTGATATTCTATTCATATGCTATTTTAATTTTGGTTTTTCAGTTTGTATGTGGTAGTTGTGAAGGCTCTTACGAGGCAGTTGTGCCTGACCGTTTTACTCTTTTGATTTTAAACATTGAAAAGACTCATTCTATTTGCGAAGCCTTGGCCTCTTACTGCCTGTTTAAAACTGTTGTAATCATTCATTTAAACAGACCCATTTGGAATGGCCTAACCCAGAAAAAAAGTTACAAACAGTTAAGAATATACCATACACCAATACCACTTAACTGGAAACTAACATCACAGTGGGTAGGAAAGCTATTGTGAGAAACAGAAGGGAAAAACATATGAATCCATAAATAACTAAAACAACTTCCAAAAACATTCATAACGGCTTAAAACCAAAAGTAGCAAAATCATACATAAATTCAAACAGCACCTCAATATAAGTTACAATCAACATCAAATAATAAATATGACTAAACCAAATCCCAAACACATATAAACTTAACCAAACATGCTTTTTCATGTGTGCCTCACTTAAATAAGTGCTATTTAAGTGCTACACAAAATTTTGGTTGTACTTCACAAGCATACATTGTAGCCCTCATCTTCACAGTAGCATTTTGTAAACCACTACAGAACCATTATATCAACTGTTATTGGCAAGCATATAACAGCGTAAAAGCTAGGTCCAATTAATGCCGCTATAGGTGCTATCGACAACATATTTAGAACCATAACAAGACAGAAAAATACACATAATGATATAACACCAAAGATCTAACAGCTAGCCAGAACCAACACAGGACATAGAAAAATACACCTAAAAATCTATCACAACACTTACAGATCTAAATATGTAAAGTTTCGATGTATATTTAAAAAATAAAAATAAAAACAAGAAACCTTCTCCATGTATGTGTCTGGCTACTTGAAGAGCTTCATATAGTCTTTGGGTATGGGATAAACGTTGAAGAATCGCAACCAGATAACCAATGTTACCAGTGTTGATTAAACCAGCACCCTTTTCTAACTTCATCCAAGAAACACCCTTTTCCAACTTCATGCTAGCATCACCCTTTTCCAACATCATGTTAGCAACACCCTTTTCCAACATCATGCCAACAACACCTTTTCCATCTCCATATTATTTGACACAACACACTTTTCCATCTTTAAATCGGCATCATTTTCCATTTTTTCTTACACGAGGACCTACATAAAGAAATACGCGCTACAGATTGATACTCATACAAAAAAAATGAAAATAAAAAATATATGTTAAATAATACAATAAAATAGATTTTTTGGGTTTTAATCAAAATTTCCCATTTTCTTAGAACAAGAAGCATTGGTTTTGATTAAAAATTGAAATGGAATTAATGTTGTTGAAATAACCTACCATAGAAGGAGCATGGATGGCTACACCTGTATTGGAAACCTCCGAAGGTTCTCCACCATTTGTGATTGAAAAACCCTATTGATACAAAAAAAAGTATATATACAAAAACTCAACATCAATTTGAATGATCATATAAAAACAGAAACCACATACTCAGCATTAACGTCAATCGTCATACAAAAACCAAAAACATCATTGTTAACAAAAAAGTGAAAATAGTGGAAAAAAAACATCAACATCAAAATTGGTGATCATACAATAAACTGATACAACATAAACAAATAAGTGTCAACAGTGTTTATACAACAAACATAAAAATCAAGTATATTCAAGGTTTATACAAACAACAACAAAATGTTGAAAACATGGAAATTGAAACTTATTTCGTATCAACATCAATCATCGTTCAAAACATAAGTATATTCAACAGTATATTCAAGGTTTTTACAAAAACCAACAAAAAGTTGAAAACATAGAATTAGAGACCTAATTTGTATCAACATCAATCATCATTCAAAAATTAAGTATATTCAACAGTATATTCAAGGTTTATACAAACAAAATCAAAAAGTTGCAAACATGGAACTAAAAACGTAATTCGTATCAACTATTTTAAATTTAGGGTCATATATAAAAATAATCCCCAGCATTTTTTTTATCCTAATCATAAAATAACGTCCGAATATTTCATCTGCAATATTTTCAGACAAGGCAAAATTCTATGTAATATGTGCCTTGCTTGAGCACATGGAGGATGTTTTATCCTTTACTTCTTTCCTTTTTTTATTTTTGTTCTTTTTTATATAAGTTGGAGGAAGGTGGTAATATTGCTGATGAAAATATTTGTGGGTTACTTTGTGATTAAGGTAAAAAAAATACTGGCGATTATTTATCATATACGACCCTTAATTTAAAACATCTATTTTTTGTGATATTCTATTCATATGCTATTTTAATTTTGGTTTTTCAGTTTGTATGTGGTAGTTGTGAAGGCTCTTACGAGGCAGTTGTGCCTGACCATTTTACTCTTTTGATTTTAAACATTGAAAAGACTCATTCTATTTGCGAAGCCTTGGCCTCTTACTGCCTGTTTAAAACTGTTGTAATCATTCATTTAAACAGATCCATTTGGAATGGCCTAACCCAGAAAAAAAGTTACAAACAGTTAAGAATATACCATACACCAATACCACTTAACTGGAAACTAACATCACAGTGGGTAGGAAAGCTATTGTGAGAAACAGAAGGGAAAAACATATGAATCCATAAATAACTAAAACAACTTCCAAAAACATTCATAACGGCTTAAAACCAAAAGTAGCAAAATCATACATAAATTCAAACAGCACCTCAATATAAGTTACAATCAACATCAAATAATAAATATGACTAAACCAAATCCCAAACACATATAAACTTAACCAAACATGCTTTTTCATGTGTGCCTCACTTAAATAAGTGCTATTTAAGGGCTACACAAAATTTTGGTTGTACTTCACAAGCATACATTGTAGCCCTCATCTTCACAGTAGCATTTTGTAAACCACTACAGAACCATTATATCAACTGTTATCGGCAAGCAGATAACAGCGTAAAAGCTAGGTCCAATTAATGCCGCTATAGGTGCTATCGACAACATATTCAGAACCATAACAAGACAGAAAAATACACATAAAGATATAACACCAAAGATCTAACAGCTAGCCAGAACCAACACAGGACATAGAAAAATACACCTAAAAATCTATCACAACACTTACAGATCTAAATATGTAAAGTTTCGATGTATATTTAAAAAATAAAAATAAAAACAAGAAACCTTCTCCATGTATGTGTCTGGCTACTTGAAGAGCTTCATATAGTCTTTGGGTATGGGATAAACGTTGAAGAATCGCAACCAGATAACCAATGTTACCAGTGTTGATTAAACTAGCACCCTTTTCTAACTTCATCCAAGAAACACCCTTTTCCAACTTCATGCTAGCAGCACCCTTTTCCAACATCATGTTAGCAACACCCTTTTCCAACATCGTGCCAACAACACCTTTTCCATCTCCATATTATTTGACACAACACACTTTTCCATCTTTAAATCGGCATCATTTTCCATTTTTTCTTACACGAGGACCTACATAAAGAAATACGCGCTACAGATTGATACTCATACAAAAAAAATGAAAATAAAAAATATATGTTAAATAATACAATAAAATAGATTTTTTGGGTTTTAATCAAAACTTCCCATTTTCTTAGAACAAGAAACATTGGTTTTGATTAAAAATTGAAATGGAATTAATGTTGTTGAAATAACCTACCATAGAAGGAGCATGGATGGCTACACCTGTATTGGAAACCTCCGAAGGTTCTCCACCATTTGTGATTGAAAAACCCTATTGATACAAAAAAAAAGTATATATACAAAAACTCAACATCAATTTGAATGATCATATAAAAACAGAAACCACATACTCAGCATTAACGTCAATCGTCATACAAAAACCAAAAACATCATTGTTAACAAAAAAGTGAAAATAGTGGAAAAAAAACATCAACATCAAAATTGGTGATCATACAATAAACTATTACAACATAAACAAATAAGTGTCAACAGTGTTTATACAACAAACATAAAAATCAAGTATATTCAAGGTTTATACAAACAACAACAAAATGTTGAAAACATGGAAATTGAAACTTATTTCGTATCAACATCAATCATCGTTCAAAACATAAGTATATTCAACAGTATATTCAAGGTTTTTACAAAAACCAACAAAAAGTTGAAAACATAGAATTAGAGACCTAATTTGTATCAACATCAATCATCATTCAAAAATTAAGTATATTCAACAGTATATTCAAGGTTTATACAAACAAAATCAAAAAGTTGCAAACATGGAACTAAAAACGTAATTCGTATCAACTATTTTAAATTTAGGGTCATATATAAAAATAATCCCCAGCATTTTTTTCATCCTAATCATAAAATAACGTCCGAATATTTCATCTGCAATATTTTCAGACAAGGCAAAATTCTATGTAATATGTGCCTTGCTTGAGCACATGGAGGATGTTTTATCCTTTACTTCTTTCCTTTTTTTATTTTTGTTCTTTTTTATATAAGTTGGAGGAAGGTGGTAATATTGCTGATGAAAATATTTGTGGGTTACTTTGTGATTAAGGTAAAAAAAATACTGGCGATTATTTATCATATACGACCCTTAATTTAAAACATCTATTTTTTGTGATATTCTATTCATATGCTATTTTAATTTTGGTTTTTCAGTTTGTATGTGGTAGTTGTGAAGGCTCTTACGAGGCAGTTGTGCCTGACCGTTTTACTCTTTTGATTTTAAACATTGAAAAGACTCATTCTATTTGCGAAGCCTTGGCCTCTTACTGCCTGTTTAAAACTGTTGTAATCATTCATTTAAACAGATCCATTTGGAATGGCCTAACCCAGAAAAAAAGTTACAAACAGTTAAGAATATACCATACACCAATACCACTTAACTGGAAACTAACATCACAGTGGGTAGGAAAGCTATTGTGAGAAACAGAAGGGAAAAACATATGAATCCATAAATAACTAAAACAACTTCCAAAAACATTCATAACGGCTTAAAACCAAAAGTAGCAAAATCATACATAAATTCAAACAGCACCTCAATATAAGTTACAATCAACATCAAATAATAAATATGACTAAACCAAATCCCAAACACATATAAACTTAACCAAACATGCTTTTTCATGTGTGCCTCACTTAAATAAGTGCTATTTAAGGGCTACACAAAATTTTGGTTGTACTTCACAAGCATACATTGTAGCCCTCATCTTCACAGTAGCATTTTGTAAACCACTACAGAACCATTATATCAACTGTTATCGGCAAGCAGATAACAGCGTAAAAGCTAGGTCCAATTAATGCCGCTATAGGTGCTATCGACAACATATTCAGAACCATAACAAGACAGAAAAATACACATAAAGATATAACACCAAAGATCTAACAGCTAGCTAGAACCAACACAAGACATAGAAAAATACACCTAAAAATCTATCACAACACTTACAGATCTAAATATGTAAAGTTTCGATGTATATTTAAAAAATAAAAATAAAAACAAGAAACCTTCTCCATGTATGTGTCTGGCTACTTGAAGAGCTTCATATAGTCTTTGGGTATGGGATAAACGTTGAAGAATCGCAACCAGATAACCAATGTTACCAGTGTTGATTAAACCAGCACCCTTTTCTAACTTCATCCAAGAAACACCCTTTTCCAACTTCATGCTAGCAGCACCCTTTTCCAACATCATGTTAGCAACACCCTTTTCCAACATCATGCCAACAACACCTTTTCCATCTCCATATTATTTGACACAACACACTTTTCCATCTTTAAATCGGCATCATTTTCCATTTTTTCTTACACGAGGACCTACATAAAGAAATACGCGCTACAGATTGATACTCATACAAAAAAAATGAAAATAAAAAATATATGTTAAATAATACAATAAAATAGATTTTTTGGGTTTTAATCAAAACTTCCCATTTTCTTAGAACAAGAAACATTGGTTTTGATTAAAAATTGAAATGGAATTAATGTTGTTGAAATAACCTACCATAGAAGGAGCATGGATGGCTACACCTGTATTGGAAACCTCCGAAGGTTCTCCACCATTTGTGATTGAAAAACCCTATTGATACAAAAAAAAAGTATATATACAAAAACTCAACATCAATTTGAATGATCATATAAAAACAGAAACCACATACTCAGCATTAACGTCAATCGTCATACAAAAACCAAAAACATCATTGTTAACAAAAAAGTGAAAATAGTGGAAAAAAAACATCAACATCAAAATTGGTGATCATACAATAAACTATTACAACATAAACAAATAAGTGTCAACAGTGTTTATACAACAAACATAAAAATCAAGTATATTCAAGGTTTATACAAACAACAACAAAATGTTGAAAACATGGAAATTGAAACTTATTTCGTATCAACATCAATCATCGTTCAAAACATAAGTATATTCAACAGTATATTCAAGGTTTTTACAAAAACCAACAAAAAGTTGAAAACATAGAATTAGAGACCTAATTTGTATCAACATCAATCATCATTCAAAAATTAAGTATATTCAACAGTATATTCAAGGTTTATACAAACAAAATCAAAAAGTTGCAAACATGGAACTAAAAACGTAATTCGTATCAACTATTTTAAATTTAGGGTCATATATAAAAATAATCCCCAGCATTTTTTTCATCCTAATCATAAAATAACGTCCGAATATTTCATCTGCAATATTTTCAGACAAGGCAAAATTCTATGTAATATGTGCCTTGCTTGAGCACATGGAGGATGTTTTATCCTTTACTTCTTTCCTTTTTTTATTTTTGTTCTTTTTTATATAAGTTGGAGGAAGGTGGTAATATTGCTGATGAAAATATTTGTGGGTTACTTTGTGATTAAGGTAAAAAAAATACTGGCGATTATTTATCATATACGACCCTTAATTTAAAACATCTATTTTTTGTGATATTCTATTCATATGCTATTTTAATTTTGGTTTTTCAGTTTGTATGTGGTAGTTGTGAAGGCTCTTACGAGGCAGTTGTGCCTGACCGTTTTACTCTTTTGATTTTAAACATTGAAAAGACTCATTCTATTTGCGAAGCCTTGGCCTCTTACTGCCTGTTTAAAACTGTTGTAATCATTCATTTAAACAGATCCATTTGGAATGGCCTAACCCAGAAAAAAAGTTACAAACAGTTAAGAATATACCATACACCAATACCACTTAACTGGAAACTAACATCACAGTGGGTAGGAAAGCTATTGTGAGAAACAGAAGGGAAAAACATATGAATCCATAAATAACTAAAACAACTTCCAAAAACATTCATAACGGCTTAAAACCAAAAGTAGCAAAATCATACATAAATTCAAACAGCACCTCAATATAAGTTACAATCAACATCAAATAATAAATATGACTAAACCAAATCCCAAACACATATAAACTTAACCAAACATGCTTTTTCATGTGTGCCTCACTTAAATAAGTGCTATTTAAGGGCTACACAAAATTTTGGTTGTACTTCACAAGCATACATTGTAGCCCTCATCTTCACAGTAGCATTTTGTAAACCACTACAGAACCATTATATCAACTGTTATCGGCAAGCAGATAACAGCGTAAAAGCTAGGTCCAATTAATGCCGCTATAGGTGCTATCGACAACATATTCAGAACCATAACAAGACAGAAAAATACACATAAAGATATAACACCAAAGATCTAACAGCTAGCTAGAACCAACACAAGACATAGAAAAATACACCTAAAAATCTATCACAACACTTACAGATCTAAATATGTAAAGTTTCGATGTATATTTAAAAAATAAAAATAAAAACAAGAAACCTTCTCCATGTATGTGTCTGGCTACTTGAAGAGCTTCATATAGTCTTTGGGTATGGGATAAACGTTGAAGAATCGCAACCAGATAACCAATGTTACCAGTGTTGATTAAACCAGCACCCTTTTCTAACTTCATCCAAGAAACACCCTTTTCCAACTTCATGCTAGCAGCACCCTTTTCCAACATCATGTTAGCAACACCCTTTTCCAACATCATGCCAACAACACCTTTTCCATCTCCATATTATTTGACACAACACACTTTTCCATCTTTAAATCGGCATCATTTTCCATTTTTTCTTACACGAGGACCTACATAAAGAAATACGCGCTACAGATTGATACTCATACAAAAAAAATGAAAATAAAAAATATATGTTAAATAATACAATAAAATAGATTTTTTGGGTTTCAATCAAAATTTCCCATTTTCTTAGAACAAGAAACATTGGTTTTGATTAAAAATTAAAATGGAATTAATGTTGTTGAAATAACCTACCATAGAAGGAGCATGGATGGCTACACCTGTATTGGAAACCTCCGAAGGTTCTCCACCATTTGTGATTGAAAAACCCTATTGATACAAAAAAAAAGTATATATACAAAAACTCAACATCAATTTGAATGATCATATAAAAACAGAAACCACATACTCAGCATTAACGTCAATCGTCATACAAAAACCAAAAACATCATTGTTAACAAGAAAGTGAAAATAGTGGAAAAAAAACATCAACATCAAAATTGGTGATCATACAATAAACTGATACAACATAAACAAATAAGTGTCAACAGTGTTTATACAACAAACATAAAAATCAAGTATATTCAAGGTTTATACAAACAACAACAAAATGTTGAAAACATGGAAATTGAAACTTATTTCGTATCAACATCAATCATCGTTCAAAACATAAGTATATTCAACAGTATATTCAAGGTTTTTACAAAAACCAACAAAAAGTTGAAAACATAGAATTAGAAACCTAATTTGTATCAACATCAATCATCATTCAAAAATTAAGTATATTCAACAGTATATTCAAGGTTTATACAAACAAAATCAAAAAGTTGCAAACATGGAACTAAAAACGTAATTCGTATCAACTATTTTAAATTTAGGGTCATATATAAAAATAATCCCCAGCATTTTTTTTATCCTAATCATAAAATAACGTCCGAATATTTCATCTGCAATATTTTCAGACAAGGCAAAATTCAATGTAATATGTGCCTTGCTTGAGCACATGGAGGATGTTTTATCCTTTACTTCTTTCCTTTTTTTATTTTTGTTCTTTTTTATATAAGTTGGAGGAAGGTGGTAATATTGCTGATGAAAATATTTGTGGGTTACTTTGTGATTAAGGTAAAAAAAATACTGGCGATTATTTATCATATACGACCCTTAATTTAAAACATCTATTTTTTGTGATATTCTATTCATATGCGATTTTAATTTTGGTTTTTCAGTTTGTATGTGGTAGTTGTGAAGGCTCTTACGAGGCAGTTGTGCCTGACCGTTTTACTCTTTTGATTTTAAACATTGAAAAGACTCATTCTATTTGCGAAGCCTTGGCCTCTTACTGCCTGTTTAAAACTGTTGTAATCATTCATTTAAACAGATCCATTTGGAATGGCCTGACCCAGAAAAAAAGTTACAAACAGTTAAGAAGATACCATACACCAATACCACTTAACTAGAAACTAACATCACAGTGGGTAGGAAAGCTATTGTGAGAAACAGAAGGGAAAAACATATGAATCCATAAATAACTAAAACAACTTCCAAAAACATTCATAACGGCTTAAAACCAAAAGTAGCAAAATCATACATAAATTTAAACAGCACCTCAATATAAGTTCCAATCAACATCAAATAATAAATATGACTAAACCAAATCCCAAACACATATAAACTTAACCAAACATGCTTTTTCATGTGTGCCTCACTTAAATAAGTGTTATTTAAGGGCTACACAAAATTTTGGTTGTACTTCACAAGCATACATTGTAGCCCTCATCTTCACAGTAGCATTTTGTAAACCACTACAGAACCATTATATCAACTGTTATCGGCAAGCAGATAACAGCGTAAAAGCTAGGTCCAATTAATGCCGCTATAGGTGCTATCGACAACATATTCAGAACCATAACAAGACAGAAAAATACACATAAAGATATAACACCAAAGATCTAACAGCTAGCTAGAACCAACACAAGACATAGAAAAATACACCTAAAAATCTATCACAACACTTACAGATCTAAATATGTAAAGTTTCGATGTATATTTAAAAAATAAAAATAAAAACAAGAAACCTTCTCCATGTATGTGTCTGGCTACTTGAAGAGCTTCATATAGTCTTTGGGTATGGGATAAACGTTGAAGAATCGCAACCAGATAACCAATGTTACCAGTGTTGATTAAACCAGCACCCTTTTCTAACTTCATCCAAGAAACACCCTTTTCCAACTTCATGCTAGCAGCACCCTTTTCCAACATCATGTTAGCAACACCCTTTTCCAACATCATGCCAACAACACCTTTTCCATCTCCATATTATTTGACACAACACACTTTTCCATCTTTAAATCGGCATCATTTTCCATTTTTTCTTACACGAGGACCTACATAAAGAAATACGCGCTACAGATTGATACTCATACAAAAAAAATGAAAATAAAAAATATATGTTAAATAATACAATAAAATAGATTTTTTGGGTTTCAATCAAAATTTCCCATTTTCTTAGAACAAGAAACATTGGTTTTGATTAAAAATTAAAATGGAATTAATGTTGTTGAAATAACCTACCATAGAAGGAGCATGGATGGCTACACCTGTATTGGAAACCTCCGAAGGTTCTCCACCATTTGTGATTGAAAAACCCTATTGATACAAAAAAAAAGTATATATACAAAAACTCAACATCAATTTGAATGATCATATAAAAACAGAAACCACATACTCAGCATTAACGTCAATCGTCATACAAAAACCAAAAACATCATTGTTAACAAGAAAGTGAAAATAGTGGAAAAAAAACATCAACATCAAAATTGGTGATCATACAATAAACTGATACAACATAAACAAATAAGTGTCAACAGTGTTTATACAACAAACATAAAAATCAAGTATATTCAAGGTTTATACAAACAACAACAAAATGTTGAAAACATGGAAATTGAAACTTATTTCGTATCAACATCAATCATCGTTCAAAACATAAGTATATTCAACAGTATATTCAAGGTTTTTACAAAAACCAACAAAAAGTTGAAAACATAGAATTAGAAACCTAATTTGTATCAACATCAATCATCATTCAAAAATTAAGTATATTCAACAGTATATTCAAGGTTTATACAAACAAAATCAAAAAGTTGCAAACATGGAACTTAAAACGTAATTCGTATCAACTATTTTAAATTTAGGGTCATATATAAAAATAATCCCCAGCATTTTTTTTATCCTAATCATAAAATAACGTCCGAATATTTCATCTGCAATATTTTCAGACAAGGCAAAATTCTATGTAATATGTGCCTTGCTTGAGCACATGGAGGATGTTTTATCCTTTACTTCTTTCCTTTTTTTATTTTTGTTCTTTTTTATATAAGTTGGAGGAAGGTGGTAATATTGCTGATGAAAATATTTGTGGGTTACTTTGTGATTAAGGTAAAAAAAATACTGGCGATTATTTATCATATACGACCCTTAATTTAAAACATCTATTTTTTGTGATATTCTATTCATATGCGATTTTAATTTTGGTTTTTCAGTTTGTATGTGGTAGTTGTGAAGGCTCTTACGAGGCAGTTGTGCCTGACCGTTTTACTCTTTTGATTTTAAACATTGAAAAGACTCATTCTATTTGCGAAGCCTTGGCCTCTTACTGCCTGTTTAAAACTGTTGTAATCATTCATTTAAACAGATCCATTTGGAATGGCCTGACCCAGAAAAAAAGTTACAAACAGTTAAGAATATACCATACACCAATACCACTTAACTAGAAACTAACATCACAGTGGGTAGGAAAGCTATTGTGAGAAACAGAAGGGAAAAACATATGAATCCATAAATAACTAAAACAACTTCCAAAAACATTCATAACGGCTTAAAACCAAAAGTAGCAAAATCATACATAAATTTAAACAGCACCTCAATATAAGTTCCAATCAACATCAAATAATAAATATGACTAAACCAAATCCCAAACACATATAAACTTAACCAAACATGCTTTTTCATGTGTGCCTCACTTAAATAAGTGCTATTTAAGGGCTACACAAAATTTTGGTTGTACTTCACAAGCATACATTGTAGCCCTCATCTTCACAGTAGCATTTTGTAAACCACTACAGAACCATTATATCAACTGTTATCGGCAAGCAGATAACAGCGTAAAAGCTAGGTCCAATTAATGTCGTTATAGGTGCTATCGACAACATATTCAGAACCATAACAAGACAGAAAAATACACATAAAGATATAACACCAAAGATCTAACAGCTAGCTAGAACCGACACAAGACATAGAAAAATACACCTAAAAATCTATCACAACACTTACAGATCTAAATATGTAAAGTTTCGATGTATATTTAAAAAATAAAAATAAAAACAAGAAACCTTCTCCATGTATGTGTCTGGCTACTTGAAGAGCTTCATATAGTCTTTGGGTATGGGATAAACGTTGAAGAATCGCAACCAGATAACCAATGTTACCAGTGTTGATTAAACCAGCACCCTTTTCTAACTTCATCCAAGAAACACCCTTTTCCAACTTCATGCTAGCAGCACCCTTTTCCAACATCATGTTAGCAACACCCTTTTCCAACATCATGCCAACAACACCTTTTCCATCTCCATATTATTTGACACAACACACTTTTCCATCTTTAAATCGGCATCATTTTCCATTTTTTCTTACACGAGGACCTACATAAAGAAATACGCGCTACAGATTGATACTCATACAAAAAAAATGAAAATAAAAAATATATGTTAAATAATACAATAAAATAGATTTTTTGGGTTTCAATCAAAATTTCCCATTTTCTTAGAACAAGAAACATTGGTTTTGATTAAAAATTGAAATGGAATTAATGTTGTTGAAATAACCTACCATAGAAGGAGCATGGATGGCTACACCTGTATTGGAAACCTCCGAAGGTTCTCCACCATTTGTGATTGAAAAACCCTATTGATACAAAAAAAAAGTATATATACAAACACTCAACATCAATTTGAATGATCATATAAAACCAGAAACCACATACTCAGCATTAACGTCAATCGTCATACAAAAACCAAAAACATCATTGTTAACAAGAAAGTGAAAATAGTGGAAAAAAAACATCAACATCAAAATTGGTGATCATACAATAAACTGATACAACATAAACAAATAAGTGTCAACAGTGTTTATACAACAAACATAAAAATCAAGTATATTCAAGGTTTATACAAACAACAACAAAATGTTGAAAACATGGAAATTGAAACTTATTTCGTATCAACATCAATCATCGTTCAAAACATAAGTATATTCAACAGTATATTCAAGGTTTTTACAAAAACCAACAAAAAGTTGAAAACATAGAATTAGAAACCTAATTTGTATCAACATCAATCATCATTCAAAAATTAAGTATATTCAACAGTATATTCAAGGTTTATACAAACAAAATCAAAAAGTTGCAAACATGGAACTAAAAACGTAATTCGTATCAACTATTTTAAATTTAGGGTCATATATAAAAATAATCCCCAGCATTTTTTTTATCCTAATCATAAAATAACGTCCGAATATTTCATCTGCAATATTTTCAGACAAGGCAAAATTCAATGTAATATGTGCCTTGCTTGAGCACATGGAGGATGTTTTATCCTTTACTTCTTTCCTTTTTTTATTTTTGTTCTTTTTTATATAAGTTGGAGGAAGGTGGTAATATTGCTGATGAAAATATTTGTGGGTTACTTTGTGATTAAGGTAAAAAAAATACTGGCGATTATTTATCATATACGACCCTTAATTTAAAACATCTATTTTTTGTGATATTCTATTCATATGCGATTTTAATTTTGGTTTTTCAGTTTGTATGTGGTAGTTGTGAAGGCTCTTACGAGGCAGTTGTGCCTGACCGTTTTACTCTTTTGATTTTAAACATTGAAAAGACTCATTCTATTTGCGAAGCCTTGGCCTCTTACTGCCTGTTTAAAACTGTTGTAATCATTCATTTAAACAGATCCATTTGGAATGGCCTGACCCAGAAAAAAAGTTACAAACAGTTAAGAAGATACCATACACCAATACCACTTAACTAGAAACTAACATCACAGTGGGTAGGAAAGCTATTGTGAGAAACAGAAGGGAAAAACATATGAATCCATAAATAACTAAAACAACTTCCAAAAACATTCATAACGGCTTAAAACCAAAAGTAGCAAAATCATACATAAATTTAAACAGCACCTCAATATAAGTTCCAATCAACATCAAATAATAAATATGACTAAACCAAATCCCAAACACATATAAACTTAACCAAACATGCTTTTTCATGTGTGCCTCACTTAAATAAGTGTTATTTAAGGGCTACACAAAATTTTGGTTGTACTTCACAAGCATACATTGTAGCCCTCATCTTCACAGTAGCATTTTGTAAACCACTACAGAACCATTATATCAACTGTTATCGGCAAGCAGATAACAGCGTAAAAGCTAGGTCCAATTAATGCCGCTATAGGTGCTATCGACAACATATTCAGAACCATAACAAGACAGAAAAATACACATAAAGATATAACACCAAAGATCTAACAGCTAGCTAGAACCAACACAAGACATAGAAAAATACACCTAAAAATCTATCACAACACTTACAGATCTAAATATGTAAAGTTTCGATGTATATTTAAAAAATAAAAATAAAAACAAGAAACCTTCTCCATGTATGTGTCTGGCTACTTGAAGAGCTTCATATAGTCTTTGGGTATGGGATAAACGTTGAAGAATCGCAACCAGATAACCAATGTTACCAGTGTTGATTAAACCAGCACCCTTTTCTAACTTCATCCAAGAAACACCCTTTTCCAACTTCATGCTAGCAGCACCCTTTTCCAACATCATGTTAGCAACACCCTTTTCCAACATCATGCCAACAACACCTTTTCCATCTCCATATTATTTGACACAACACACTTTTCCATCTTTAAATCGGCATCATTTTCCATTTTTTCTTACACGAGGACCTACATAAAGAAATACGCGCTACAGATTGATACTCATACAAAAAAAATGAAAATAAAAAATATATGTTAAATAATACAATAAAATAGATTTTTTGGGTTTCAATCAAAATTTCCCATTTTCTTAGAACAAGAAACATTGGTTTTGATTAAAAATTAAAATGGAATTAATGTTGTTGAAATAACCTACCATAGAAGGAGCATGGATGGCTACACCTGTATTGGAAACCTCCGAAGGTTCTCCACCATTTGTGATTGAAAAACCCTATTGATACAAAAAAAAAGTATATATACAAAAACTCAACATCAATTTGAATGATCATATAAAAACAGAAACCACATACTCAGCATTAACGTCAATCGTCATACAAAAACCAAAAACATCATTGTTAACAAGAAAGTGAAAATAGTGGAAAAAAAACATCAACATCAAAATTGGTGATCATACAATAAACTGATACAACATAAACAAATAAGTGTCAACAGTGTTTATACAACAAACATAAAAATCAAGTATATTCAAGGTTTATACAAACAACAACAAAATGTTGAAAACATGGAAATTGAAACTTATTTCGTATCAACATCAATCATCGTTCAAAACATAAGTATATTCAACAGTATATTCAAGGTTTTTACAAAAACCAACAAAAAGTTGAAAACATAGAATTAGAAACCTAATTTGTATCAACATCAATCATCATTCAAAAATTAAGTATATTCAACAGTATATTCAAGGTTTATACAAACAAAATCAAAAAGTTGCAAACATGGAACTTAAAACGTAATTCGTATCAACTATTTTAAATTTAGGGTCATATATAAAAATAATCCCCAGCATTTTTTTTATCCTAATCATAAAATAACGTCCGAATATTTCATCTGCAATATTTTCAGACAAGGCAAAATTCTATGTAATATGTGCCTTGCTTGAGCACATGGAGGATGTTTTATCCTTTACTTCTTTCCTTTTTTTATTTTTGTTCTTTTTTATATAAGTTGGAGGAAGGTGGTAATATTGCTGATGAAAATATTTGTGGGTTACTTTGTGATTAAGGTAAAAAAAATACTGGCGATTATTTATCATATACGACCCTTAATTTAAAACATCTATTTTTTGTGATATTCTATTCATATGCGATTTTAATTTTGGTTTTTCAGTTTGTATGTGGTAGTTGTGAAGGCTCTTACGAGGCAGTTGTGCCTGACCGTTTTACTCTTTTGATTTTAAACATTGAAAAGACTCATTCTATTTGCGAAGCCTTGGCCTCTTACTGCCTGTTTAAAACTGTTGTAATCATTCATTTAAACAGATCCATTTGGAATGGCCTGACCCAGAAAAAAAGTTACAAACAGTTAAGAATATACCATACACCAATACCACTTAACTAGAAACTAACATCACAGTGGGTAGGAAAGCTATTGTGAGAAACAGAAGGGAAAAACATATGAATCCATAAATA
The DNA here is from genome assembly GCA_022829125.1 of Lathyrus tuberosus. Lineage (NCBI taxonomy): Eukaryota > Viridiplantae > Streptophyta > Magnoliopsida > Fabales > Fabaceae > Lathyrus > Lathyrus tuberosus. The sequence continues at coordinate 15,369,916 of JALAZF010000055.1, forward strand.
ACTAAAACAACTTCCAAAAACATTCATAACGGCTTAAAACCAAAAGTAGCAAAATCATACATAAATTTAAACAGCACCTCAATATAAGTTCCAATCAACATCAAATAATAAATATGACTAAACCAAATCCCAAACACATATAAACTTAACCAAACATGCTTTTTCATGTGTGCCTCACTTAAATAAGTGCTATTTAAGGGCTACACAAAATTTTGGTTGTACTTCACAAGCATACATTGTAGCCCTCATCTTCACAGTAGCATTTTGTAAACCACTACAGAACCATTATATCAACTGTTATCGGCAAGCAGATAACAGCGTAAAAGCTAGGTCCAATTAATGTCGTTATAGGTGCTATCGACAACATATTCAGAACCATAACAAGACAGAAAAATACACATAAAGATATAACACCAAAGATCTAACAGCTAGCTAGAACCGACACAAGACATAGAAAAATACACCTAAAAATCTATCACAACACTTACAGATCTAAATATGTAAAGTTTCGATGTATATTTAAAAAATAAAAATAAAAACAAGAAACCTTCTCCATGTATGTGTCTGGCTACTTGAAGAGCTTCATATAGTCTTTGGGTATGGGATAAACGTTGAAGAATCGCAACCAGATAACCAATGTTACCAGTGTTGATTAAACCAGCACCCTTTTCTAACTTCATCCAAGAAACACCCTTTTCCAACTTCATGCTAGCAGCACCCTTTTCCAACATCATGTTAGCAACACCCTTTTCCAACATCATGCCAACAACACCTTTTCCATCTCCATATTATTTGACACAACACACTTTTCCATCTTTAAATCGGCATCATTTTCCATTTTTTCTTACACGAGGACCTACATAAAGAAATACGCGCTACAGATTGATACTCATACAAAAAAAATGAAAATAAAAAATATATGTTAAATAATACAATAAAATAGATTTTTTGGGTTTCAATCAAAATTTCCCATTTTCTTAGAACAAGAAACATTGGTTTTGATTAAAAATTGAAATGGAATTAATGTTGTTGAAATAACCTACCATAGAAGGAGCATGGATGGCTACACCTGTATTGGAAACCTCCGAAGGTTCTCCACCATTTGTGATTGAAAAACCCTATTGATACAAAAAAAAAGTATATATACAAACACTCAACATCAATTTGAATGATCATATAAAACCAGAAACCACATACTCAGCATTAACGTCAATCGTCATACAAAAACCAAAAACATCATTGTTAACAAGAAAGTGAAAATAGTGGAAAAAAAACATCAACATCAAAATTGGTGATCATACAATAAACTGATACAACATAAACAAATAAGTGTCAACAGTGTTTATACAACAAACATAAAAATCAAGTATATTCAAGGTTTATACAAACAACAACAAAATGTTGAAAACATGGAAATTGAAACTTATTTCGTATCAACATCAATCATCGTTCAAAACATAAGTATATTCAACAGTATATTCAAGGTTTTTACAAAAACCAACAAAAAGTTGAAAACATAGAATTAGAAACCTAATTTGTATCAACATCAATCATCATTCAAAAATTAAGTATATTCAACAGTATATTCAAGGTTTATACAAACAAAATCAAAAAGTTGCAAACATGGAACTAAAAACGTAATTCGTATCAACTATTTTAAATTTAGGGTCATATATAAAAATAATCCCCAGCATTTTTTTTATCTTAATCATAAAATAACGTCCGAATATTTCATCTGCAATATTTTCAGACAAGGCAAAATTCTATGTAATATGTGCCTTGCTTGAGCACATGGAGGATGTTTTATCCTTTACTTCTTTCCTTTTTTTATTTTTGTTCTTTTTTATATAAGTTGGAGGAAGGTGGTAATATTGCTGATGAAAATATTTGTGGGTTACTTTGTGATTAAGGTAAAAAAAATACTGGCGATTATTTATCATATACGACCCTTAATTTAAAACATCTATTTTTTGTGATATTCTATTCATATGCGATTTTAATTTTGGTTTTTCAGTTTGTATGTGGTAGTTGTGAAGGCTCTTACGAGGCAGTTGTGCCTGACCGTTTTACTCTTTTGATTTTAAACATTGAAAAGACTCATTCTATTTGCGAAGCCTTGGCCTCTTACTGCCTGTTTAAAACTGTTGTAATCATTCATTTAAACAGATCCATTTGGAATGGCCTAACCCAGAAAAAAGTTACAAACAGTTAAGAATATACCATACACCAATACCACTTAACTAGAAACTAACATCACAGTGGGTAGGAAAGCTATTGTGAGAAACAGAAGGGAAAAACATATGAATCCATAAATAACTAAAACAACTTCCAAAAACATTCATAACGGCTTAAAACCAAAAGTAGCAAAATCATACATAAATTTAAACAACACCTCAATATAAGTTCCAATCAACATCAAATAATAAATATGACTAAACCAAATCCCAAACACATATAAACTTAACCAAACATGCTTTTTCATGTGTGCCTCACTTAAATAAGTGCTATTTAAGGGCTACACAAAATTTTGGTTGTACTTCACAAGCATACATTGTAGCCCTCATCTTCACAGTAGCATTTTGTAAACCACTACAGAACCATTATATCAACTGTTATCGGCAAGCAGATAACAGCGTAAAAGCTAGGTCCAATTAATGCCGCTATAGGTGCTATCGACAACATATTCAGAACCATAACAAGACAGAAAAATACACATAAAGATATAACACCAAAGATCTAACAGCTAGCTAGAACCGACACAAGACATAGAAAAATACACCTAAAAATCTATCACAACACTTACAGATCTAAATATGTAAAGTTTCGATGTATATTTAAAAAATAAAAATAAAAACAAGAAACCTTCTCCATGTATGTGTCTGGCTACTTGAAGAGCTTCATATAGTCTTTGGGTATGGGATAAACGTTGAAGAATCGCAACCAGATAACCAATGTTACCAGTGTTGATTAAACCAGCACCCTTTTCTAACTTCATCCAAGAAACACCCTTTTCCAACTTCATGCTAGCAGCACCCTTTTCCAACATCATGTTAGCAACACCCTTTTCCAACATCATGCCAACAACACCTTTTCCATCTCCATATTATTTGACACAACACACTTTTCCATCTTTAAATCGGCATCATTTTCCATTTTTTCTTACACGAGGACCTACATAAAGAAATACGCGCTACAGATTGATACTCATACAAAAAAAATGAAAATAAAAAATATATGTTAAATAATACAATAAAATAGATTTTTTGGGTTTCAATCAAAATTTCCCATTTTCTTAGAACAAGAAACATTGGTTTTGATTAAAAATTGAAATGGAATTAATGTTGTTGAAATAACCTACCATAGAAGGAGCATGGATGGCTACACCTGTATTGGAAACCTCCGAAGGTTCTCCACCATTTGTGATTGAAAAACCCTATTGATACAAAAAAAAAGTATATATACAAAAACTCAACATCAATTTGAATGATCATATAAAAACAGAAACCACATACTCAGCATTAACGTCAATCGTCATACAAAAACCAAAAACATCATTGTTAACAAGAAAGTGAAAATAGTGGAAAAAAAACATCAACATCAAAATTGGTGATCATACAATAAACTGATACAACATAAACAAATAAGTGTCAACAGTGTTTATACAACAAACATAAAAATCAAGTATATTCAAGGTTTATACAAACAACAACAAAATGTTGAAAACATGGAAATTGAAACTTATTTCGTATCAACATCAATCATCGTTCAAAACATAAGTATATTCAACAGTATATTCAAGGTTTTTACAAAAACCAACAAAAAGTTGAAAACATAGAATTAGAAACTTAATTTGTATCAACATCAATCATCATTCAAAAATTAAGTATATTCAACAGTATATTCAAGGTTTATACAAACAAAATCAAAAAGTTGCAAACATGGAACTAAAAACGTAATTCGTATCAACTATTTTAAATTTAGGGTCATATATAAAAATAATCCCCAGCATTTTTTTTATCTTAATCATAAAATAACGTCCGAATATTTCATCTGCAATATTTTCAGACAAGGCAAAATTCTATGTAATATGTGCCTTGCTTGAGCACATGGAGGATGTTTTATCCTTTACTTCTTTCCTTTTTTTATTTTTGTTCTTTTTTATATAAGTTGGAGGAAGGTGGTAATATTGCTGATGAAAATATTTGTGGGTTACTTTGTGATTAAGGTAAAAAAAATACTGGCGATTATTTATCATATACGACCCTTAATTTAAAACATCTATTTTTTGTGATATTCTATTCATATGCGATTTTAATTTTGGTTTTTCAGTTTGTATGTGGTAGTTGTGAAGGCTCTTACGAGGCAGTTGTGCCTGACCGTTTTACTCTTTTGATTTTAAACATTGAAAAGACTCATTCTATTTGCGAAGCCTTGGCCTCTTACTGCCTGTTTAAAACTGTTGTAATCATTCATTTAAACAGATCCATTTGGAATGGCCTAACCCAGAAAAAAAGTTACAAACAGTTAAGAATATACCATACACCAATACCACTTAACTAGAAACTAACATCACAGTGGGTAGGAAAGCTATTGTGAGAAACAGAAGGGAAAAACATATGAATCCATAAATAACTAAAACAACTTCCAAAAACATTCATAACGGCTTAAAACCAAAAGTAGCAAAATCATACATAAATTTAAACAACACCTCAATATAAGTTCCAATCAACATCAAATAATAAATATGACTAAACCAAATCCCAAACACATATAAACTTAACCAAACATGCTTTTTCATGTGTGCCTCACTTAAATAAGTGCTATTTAAGGGCTACACAAAATTTTGGTTGTACTTCACAAGCATACATTGTAGCCCTCATCTTCACAGTAGCATTTTGTAAACCACTATAGAACCATTATATCAACTGTTATCGGCAAGCAGATAACAGCGTAAAAGCTAGGTCCAATTAATGCCGCTATAGGTGCTATCGACAACATATTCAGAACCATAACAAGACAGAAAAATACACATAAAGATATAACACCAAAGATCTAACAGCTAGCTAGAACCGACACAAGACATAGAAAAATACACCTAAAAATCTATCACAACACTTACAGATCTAAATATGTAAAGTTTCGATGTATATTTAAAAAATAAAAATAAAAACAAGAAACCTTCTCCATGTATGTGTCTGGCTACTTGAAGAGCTTCATATAGTCTTTGGGTATGGGATAAACGTTGAAGAATCGCAACCAGATAACCAATGTTACCAGTGTTGATTAAACCAGCACCCTTTTCTAACTTCATCCAAGAAACACCCTTTTCCAACTTCATGCTAGCAGCACCCTTTTCCAACATCATGTTAGCAACACCCTTTTCCAACATCATGCCAACAACACCTTTTCCATCTCCATATTATTTGACACAACACACTTTTCCATCTTTAAATCGGCATCATTTTCCATTTTTTCTTACACGAGGACCTACATAAAGAAATACGCGCTACAGATTGATACTCATACAAAAAAAATGAAAATAAAAAATATATGTTAAATAATACAATAAAATAGATTTTTTGGGTTTCAATCAAAATTTCCCATTTTCTTAGAACAAGAAACATTGGTTTTGATTAAAAATTGAAATGGAATTAATGTTGCTGAAATAACCTACCATAGAAGGAGCATGGATGGCTACACCTGTATTGGAAACCTCCGAAGGTTCTCCACCATTTGTGATTGAAAACCCCTATTGATACAAAAAAAAAGTATATATACAAAAACTCAACATCAATTTGAATGATCATATAAAAACAGAAACCACATACTCAGCATTAACGTCAATCGTCATACAAAAACCAAAAACATCATTGTTAACAAGAAAGTGAAAATAGTGGAAAAAAAACATCAACATCAAAATTGGTGATCATACAATAAACTGATACAACATAAACAAATAAGTGTCAACAGTGTTTATACAACAAACATAAAAATCAAGTATATTCAAGGTTTATACAAACAACAACAAAATGTTGAAAACATGGAAATTGAAACTTATTTCGTATCAACATCAATCATCGTTCAAAACATAAGTATATTCAACAGTATATTCAAGGTTTTTACAAAAACCAACAAAAAGTTGAAAACATAGAATTAGAAACCTAATTTGTATCAACATCAATCATCATTCAAAAATTAAGTATATTCAACAGTATATTCAAGGTTTATACAAACAAAATCAAAAAGTTGCAAACATGGAACTAAAAACGTAATTCGTATCAACTATTTTAAATTTAGGGTCATATATAAAAATAATCCCCAGCATTTTTTTTATCTTAATCATAAAATAACGTCCGAATATTTCATCTGCAATATTTTCAGACAAGGCAAAATTCTATGTAATATGTGCCTTGCTTGAGCACATGGAGGATGTTTTATCCTTTACTTCTTTCCTTTTTTTATTTTTGTTCTTTTTTATATAAGTTGGAGGAAGGTGGTAATATTGCTGATGAAAATATTTGTGGGTTACTTTGTGATTAAGGTAAAAAAAATACTGGCGATTATTTATCATATACGACCCTTAATTTAAAACATCTATTTTTTGTGATATTCTATTCATATGCGATTTTAATTTTGGTTTTTCAGTTTGTATGTGGTAGTTGTGAAGGCTCTTACGAGGCAGTTGTGCCTGACCGTTTTACTCTTTTGATTTTAAACATTGAAAAGACTCATTCTATTTGCGAAGCCTTGGCCTCTTACTGCCTGTTTAAAACTGTTGTAATCATTCATTTAAACAGATCCATTTGGAATGGCCTAACCCAGAAAAAAAGTTACAAACAGTTAAGAATATACCATACACCAATACCACTTAACTAGAAACTAACATCACAGTGGGTAGGAAAGCTATTGTGAGAAACAGAAGGGAAAAACATATGAATCCATAAATAACTAAAACAACTTCCAAAAACATTCATAACGGCTTAAAACCAAAAGTAGCAAAATCATACATAAATTTAAACAACACCTCAATATAAGTTCCAATCAACATCAAATAATAAATATGACTAAACCAAATCCCAAACACATATAAACTTAACCAAACATGCTTTTTCATGTGTGCCTCACTTAAATAAGTGCTATTTAAGGGCTACACAAAATTTTGGTTGTACTTCACAAGCATACATTGTAGCCCTCATCTTCACAGTAGCATTTTGTAAACCACTACAGAACCATTATATCAACTGTTATCGGCAAGCAGATAACAGCGTAAAAGCTAGGTCCAATTAATGCCGCTATAGGTGCTATCGACAACATATTCAGAACCATAACAAGACAGAAAAATACACATAAAGATATAACACCAAAGATCTAACAGCTAGCTAGAACCGACACAAGACATAGAAAAATACACCTAAAAATCTATCACAACACTTACAGATCTAAATATGTAAAGTTTCGATGTATATTTAAAAAATAAAAATAAAAACAAGAAACCTTCTCCATGTATGTGTCTGGCTACTTGAAGAGCTTCATATAGTCTTTGGGTATGGGATAAACGTTGAAGAATCGCAACCAGATAACCAATGTTACCAGTGTTGATTAAACCAGCACCCTTTTCTAACTTCATCCAAGAAACACCCTTTTCCAACTTCATGCTAGCAGCACCCTTTTCCAACATCATGTTAGCAACACCCTTTTCCAACATCATGCCAACAACACCTTTTCCATCTCCATATTATTTGACACAACACACTTTTCCATCTTTAAATCGGCATCATTTTCCATTTTTTCTTACACGAGGACCTACATAAAGAAATACGCGCTACAGATTGATACTCATACAAAAAAAATGAAAATAAAAAATATATGTTAAATAATACAATAAAATAGATTTTTTGGGTTTCAATCAAAATTTCCCATTTTCTTAGAACAAGAAACATTGGTTTTGATTAAAAATTGAAATGGAATTAATGTTGTTGAAATAACCTACCATAGAAGGAGCATGGATGGCTACACCTGTATTGGAAACCTCCGAAGGTTCTCCACCATTTGTGATTGAAAAACCCTATTGATACAAAAAAAAAGTATATATACAAAAACTCAACATCAATTTGAATGATCATATAAAAACAGAAACCACATACTCAGCATTAACGTCAATCGTCATACAAAAACCAAAAACATCATTGTTAACAAGAAAGTGAAAATAGTGGAAAAAAAACATCAACATCAAAATTGGTGATCATACAATAAACTGATACAACATAAACAAATAAGTGTCAACAGTGTTTATACAACAAACATAAAAATCAAGTATATTCAAGGTTTATACAAACAACAACAAAATGTTGAAAACATGGAAATTGAAACTTATTTCGTATCAACATCAATCATCGTTCAAAACATAAGTATATTCAACAGTATATTCAAGGTTTTTACAAAAACCAACAAAAAGTTGAAAACATAGAATTAGAAACCTAATTTGTATCAACATCAATCATCATTCAAAAATTAAGTATATTCAACAGTATATTCAAGGTTTATACAAACAAAATCAAAAAGTTGCAAACATGGAACTAAAAACGTAATTCGTATCAACTATTTTAAATTTAGGGTCATATATAAAAATAATCCCCAGCATTTTTTTTATCTTAATCATAAAATAACGTCCGAATATTTCATCTGCAATATTTTCAGACAAGGCAAAATTCTATGTAATATGTGCCTTGCTTGAGCACATGGAGGATGTTTTATCCTTTACTTCTTTCCTTTTTTTATTTTTGTTCTTTTTTATATAAGTTGGAGGAAGGTGGTAATATTGCTGATGAAAATATTTGTGGGTTACTTTGTGATTAAGGTAAAAAAAATACTGGCGATTATTTATCATATACGACCCTTAATTTAAAACATCTATTTTTTGTGATATTCTATTCATATGCGATTTTAATTTTGGTTTTTCAGTTTGTATGTGGTAGTTGTGAAGGCTCTTACGAGGCAGTTGTGCCTGACCGTTTTACTCTTTTGATTTTAAACATTGAAAAGACTCATTCTATTTGCGAAGCCTTGGCCTCTTACTGCCTGTTTAAAACTGTTGTAATCATTCATTTAAACAGATCCATTTGGAATGGCCTAACCCAGAAAAAAAGTTACAAACAGTTAAGAATATACCATACACCAATACCACTTAACTAGAAACTAACATCACAGTGGGTAGGAAAGCTATTGTGAGAAACAGAAGGGAAAAACATATGAATCCATAAATAACTAAAACAACTTCCAAAAACATTCATAACGGCTTAAAACCAAAAGTAGCAAAATCATACATAAATTTAAACAACACCTCAATATAAGTTCCAATCAACATCAAATAATAAATATGACTAAACCAAATCCCAAACACATATAAACTTAACCAAACATGCTTTTTCATGTGTGCCTCACTTAAATAAGTGCTATTTAAGGGCTACACAAAATTTTGGTTGTACTTCACAAGCATACATTGTAGCCCTCATCTTCACAGTAGCATTTTGTAAACCACTACAGAACCATTATATCAACTGTTATCGGCAAGCAGATAACAACGTAAAAGCTAGGTCCAATTAATGCCGCTATAGGTGCTATCGACAACATATTCAGAACCATAACAAGACAGAAAAATACACATAAAGATATAACACCAAAGATCTAACAGCTAGCTAGAACCGACACAAGACATAGAAAAATACACCTAAAAATCTATCACAACACTTACAGATCTAAATATGTAAAGTTTCGATGTATATTTAAAAAATAAAAATAAAAACAAGAAACCTTCTCCATGTATGTGTCTGGCTACTTGAAGAGCTTCATATAGTCTTTGGGTATGGGATAAACGTTGAAGAATCGCAACCAGATAACCAATGTTACCAGTGTTGATTAAACCAGCACCCTTTTCTAACTTCATCCAAGAAACACCCTTTTCCAACTTCATGCTAGCAGCACCCTTTTCCAACATCATGTTAGCAACACCCTTTTCCAACATCATGCCAACAACACCTTTTCCATCTCCATATTATTTGACACAACACACTTTTCCATCTTTAAATCGGCATCATTTTCCATTTTTTCTTACACGAGGACCTACATAAAGAAATACGCGCTACAGATTGATACTCATACAAAAAAAATGAAAATAAAAAATATATGTTAAATAATACAATAAAATAGATTTTTTGGGTTTTAATCAAAATTTCCCATTTTCTTAGAACAAGAAACATTGGTTTTGATTAAAAATTGAAATGGAATTAATGTTGTTGAAATAACCTACCATAGAAGGAGCATAGATGGCTACACCTGTATTGGAAACCTCCGAAGGTTCTCCACCATTTGTGATTGAAAAACCCTATTGATACAAAAAAAAAGTATATATACAAAAACTCAACATCAATTTGAATGATCATATAAAAACAGAAACCACATACTCAGCATTAACGTCAATCGTCATACAAAAACCAAAAACATCATTGTTAACAAGAAAGTGAAAATAGTGGAAAAAAAACATCAACATCAAAATTGGTGATCATACAATAAACTGATACAACATAAACTAATAAGTGTCAACAGTGTTTATACAACAAACATAAAAATCAAGTATATTCAAGGTTTATACAAACAACAACAAAATGTTGAAAACATGGAAATTGAAACTTATTTCGTATCAACATCAATCATCGTTCAAAACATAAGTATATTCAACAGTATATTCAAGGTTTTTACAAAAACCAACAAAAAGTTGAAAACATAGAATTAGAAACCTAATTTGTATCAACATCAATCATCATTCAAAAATTAAGTATATTCAACAGTATATTCAAGGTTTATACAAACAAAATCAAAAAGTTGCAAACATGGAACTAAAAACGTAATTCGTATCAACTATTTTAAATTTAGGGTCATATATAAAAATAATCCCCAGCATTTTTTTTTATCTTAATCATAAAATAACGTCCGAATATTTCATCTGCAATATTTTCAGACAAGGCAAAATTCTATGTAATATGTGCCTTGCTTGAGCACATGGAGGATGTTTTATCCTTTACTTCTTTCCTTTTTTTATTTTTGTTCTTTTTTATATAAGTTGGAGGAAGGTGGTAATATTGCTGATGAAAATATTTGTGGGTTACTTTGTGATTAAGGTAAAAAAAATACTGGCGATTATTTATCATATACGACCCTTAATTTAAAACATCTATTTTTTGTGATATTCTATTCATATGCGATTTTAATTTTGGTTTTTCAGTTTGTATGTGGTAGTTGTGAAGGCTCTTACGAGGCAGTTGTGCCTGACCGTTTTACTCTTTTGATTTTAAACATTGAAAAGACTCATTCTATTTGCGAAGCCTTGGCCTCTTACTGCCTGTTTAAAACTGTTGTAATCATTCATTTAAACAGATCTATTTGGAATGGCCTAACCCAGAAAAAAAGTTACAAACAGTTAAGAATATACCATACACCAATACCACTTAACTAGAAACTAACATCACAGTGGGTAGGAAAGCTATTGTGAGAAACAGAAGGGAAAAACATATGAATCCATAAATAACTAAAACAACTTCCAAAAACATTCATAACGGCTTAAAACCAAAAGTAGCAAAATCATACATAAATTTAAACAACACCTCAATATAAGTTCCAATCAACATCAAATAATAAATATGACTAAACCAAATCCCAAACACATATAAACTTAACCAAACATGCTTTTTCATGTGTGCCTCACTTAAATAAGTGCTATTTAAGGGCTACACAAAATTTTGGTTGTACTTCACAAGCATACATTGTAGCCCTCATCTTCACAGTAGCATTTTGTAAACCACTACAGAACCATTATATCAACTGTTATCGGCAAGCAGATAACAGCGTAAAAGCTAGGTCCAATTAATGCCGCTATAGGTGCTATCGACAACATATTCAGAACCATAACAAGACAGAAAAATACACATAAAGATATAACACCAAAGATCTAACAGCTAGCTAGAACCGACACAAGACATAGAAAAATACACCTAAAAATCTATCACAACACTTACAGATCTAAATATGTAAAGTTTCGATGTATATTTAAAAAATAAAAATAAAAACAAGAAACCTTCTCCATGTATGTGTTTGGCTACTTGAAGAGCTTCATATAGTCTTTGGGTATGGGATAAACGTTGAAGAATCGCAACCAGATAACCAATGTTACCAGTGTTGATTAAACCAGCACCCTTTTCTAACTTCATCCAAGAAACACCCTTTTCCAACTTCATGCTAGCAGCACCCTTTTCCAACATCATGTTAGCAACACCCTTTTCCAACATCATGCCAACAACACCTTTTCCATCTCCATATTATTTGACACAACACACTTTTCCATCTTTAAATCGGCATCATTTTCCATTTTTTCTTACACGAGGACCTACATAAAGAAATACGCGCTACAGATTGATACTCATACAAAAAAAATGAAAATAAAAAATATATGTTAAATAATACAATAAAATAGATTTTTTGGGTTTTAATCAAAATTTCCCATTTTCTTAGAACAAGAAACATTGGTTTTGATTAAAAATTGAAATGGAATTAATGTTGTTGAAATAACCTACCATAGAAGGAGCATGGATGGCTACACCTGTATTGGAAACCTCCGAAGGTTCTCCACCATTTGTGATTGAAAAACCCTATTGATACAAAAAAAAAGTATATATACAAAAACTCAACATCAATTTGAATGATCATATAAAAACAGAAACCACATACTCAGCATTAACGTCAATCTACGTCTAGAAGGCGATTCGAGTCATAAGTCCTTGTAATCTACTTGACATACAAATGGATTCGGGTTCTACGGGCCATAAACCGTTATGAACCGTCGCTTCACACGGGCCTTATACCGTCACAAGCCTACGCTCCATGGGCGCCATTCGTACAACACGGGGAATCAAACCTGCCAAGTAGTTGTGCATCCATTTCAGAGGAGTCTGAGACTCATGAAACTACACTCATATAAATAATCCGGTTATGATTACGTGATCATACACAACACCACGATTGTATTCGACAATCACAAGGCCATAATGCCTCTCGGCCTCACATGCCGGTTCAAAACCACAAAGGTTAACCACATGTTCCATACTAGTGTTTCCAACTTCTAAATTCTCTCATAGTTCATAAGGGTTTTCCTCACTCTTACTATTTTCCTTTTTATCTTTCATGCATTTCCAATTACAACATATTCCCAACATAAAAAGAATAGTTAAACACAAATTAAAACATAGTGACATAAATCTATCAAATGATTTCCACTTCGAGTTTCCTCCGATTATTTAATCGGGCAATAAAATCGACAATCCTTATCATCATCATAAAGATAATTTCTCCAGCTTTCTATCGATATGCTGAACATCCAAAACGGACAACCGGATCAAAAGATATGGCGAAAACAAGTTAAGAAAAACAACACAGCTCGCCCCCGGTTTGCTAGGCGAACGAGCTGGCGAGCCTTCGCCTTCGCCTTCGCTAGGTGAGCAAGCTGGCGAGTAATTAAACAGAAAAATCCCAGACCCAAAACACCATAAGTTCGCTAGGCGAACGTCTGGCGAACCTTCGCCTTCACCTTCGCTAGGCGAATGTGCCAGCGAGCACCAAGGCAGTAAGTTCTCATATTCAAAACACACAAAGTTCGCTAGGCGAACATGCCAGTGAACCTTCGCTAGGCGAACGTTTGGGTTCGCTCGAACCCTCGATTGCTGTTCGCTGGGCTTCGCCCCAGGTTCGCTAGGCGAACCCTGCGAACCAGAACTTCTCCCAGCTGCTGTAAAACCATCAAATCCACATTTTCTTCATCAAAACATAACCCAATAGTACCCACATGATCTAAACTCAGTATAGACATGATAACAAGCATTCAACAACATTTATAACAAGATTCAACCATAAAATTCCATATTTTCATAATCTAACCTAATTCTAAAAACTCTCTAGAGCTCTCTAACAATGGTACTAACTAGAACCCACCTTCAAATAGAGCAAGATGAAGATGATTGAGAAGTTTGGATTCAAATTGGATGATGTTCTTGAGCTTTTCTTCAAATTTCCTCTTCTTCTCTTTTTCTCTCCTTCCTTTCCTTTCTTCCTTCCTTCTTTCTTCTAACTTTCTCTATGTCTTTCTATCTTTTGCAAATGGAAGGAAAAGAAATATAGTAACTTAGTATTAGAAATAATACTACTAAATGTCCAAAAAGTCTCTCAAGTCCAAATTAAATAAATGTCTCCGAAACAATTAATATTTATTGGATCAATTCTAAGTACCGAAGTTACTCTAATTATTTCATCAAATAATTTCTCAGAGTAACCTGACTCAGTTAATCACAATGCAATATTATTCGGTGTAATAAAAATATGGGGTATTACATCCACCCCCCCCCCCCCCTTAAATAGAAATTCGCCCTCGAATTTAACATTTACCTGAACAGATGAGGGTAAGCATCTCGCATTTCCGATTCAAGTTCCCAAGTTGCATCTCCTGGATGCATTACATTCCACTGCACCTTAACGAGAGGAATATCCTTGTTCCTTAATACCTTCGTTTCTCTTCCCACAATGCGGCTAGGTTGAGGTTCAAACGTCAAATCCGCTTCTATTTCAATAGTATCCGGTAGAATCGGCTGAAGAGGATCTGGAACAAATCTCCGACGCTGAGATACATGAAAAACATCATGCATTTCCGACAGAGAAGGCGGTAAGGCCAACCTGTACGCTACTTCACCAATCCTTTCTAAGATCTGATATGGTCCTACGTATCTCGGGCTTAACTTGCGTGACTTAAATGGTCCTTTCAATCTCAATCTAGGAGTAACTTTCAAAAACACATGGTCACCTTCTTCAAATTCTAAGGGCCTCCTTCGATTGTCTGCATAACTCTTTTGTCGATCTTGGGCTTGCTTAATTTTCTCGCGAATCATTCGAATCTTTTCTGTAGTCTCTTGGATGATTTCAGGTCCTAAGATTCTATCTTCCCCAACTTCCGCCCAACACAAGGGTGTTCTACATTTTCGCCCATACAACGCTTCATACGGAGCCATACCGATACTAGCATGATAACTATTGTTATAGGAAAACTCAATCAATGGTAGAAGTTCTTTCCAATTCCCTTTACTTTCTAACACACAAGCTCTCAACATATCTTCCATCGTTTGTATCGTTCGTTCAGTCTGTCCATCCGTCTGCGGATGATTAGACGTGCTCAAACGCAACTCCGTCCCCATAGCTTGTTGAAAGACTTTCCAAAACCTTGAGGTAAACTTCAGATCTCTGTCCGACACAATATTAGAAGGAATACCGTGCAATCTTACAATTTCCGCAATAAACAACCCCGCAAGATGACTTGCCTTGAAAGTAGTCTTCACGGCCAAGAAGTGCACAGATTTCGTTAGTCAATCCACAATCACCCAAATTGAATCATAACCACCTTGCGTACAGGGCAAACCTACTGCAAAGTCCATAGAAATGCTATCCCATTTCCAAACTGGGATTTCTAAAGGTTGCAACATACCGCCCGGTCTTTGGTGTTCAATCTTAACCTGTTGGCATACTGCACATTCTGACACATACATCGCAACATCCTTTTTCATTCCGGCCCACCAATAGTCCTTCTTCAAATCTTGATACATCTTCGAAGAACCAGGATGTATCGTAAAAGTACCTTTATGAGCTTCATCCAAAATCTTTCTTCTTAACATTGCATCATTCGGAACACAAATTCTTTGGTCGAACATAATAATTCCGTCGGTAGCCTGAATAAAACCCGGTAGAAGTAACACTTCTTGCAACTTCTCGTCTGCCATTTGACCTTGGTGAATCTCAACTTTCAAGGTAGAATTGACATTCAAATTTCCCATAATCACACCATCTTGGGTCCATACAAACTGAAGATTAAGATCTCTAAAATTCTCTAACAATGCATACTCCAAAACCATCAATTTCGCGCCATGCACTAATTTCCGACTTAACGCATCTGCTACCTTATTCGCTTTTCCTGGATGATACTTCAAATCTAAATCATAATCTTTTAAGTACTCCATCCATCTTCGTTGTCGCATATTTAACTCCTTTTGGTCAAATAAATATTTCAAACTCTTATGGTCACTGAACATTTCAAAACGTACCCCATACAAATAATGCCGCCACACCTTTAGTGTAAAAACAACTGCCGCCAATTCCAAATCGTGAGTTGGATAATTCTGTTCATGAACTTTCAATTGTCGGGAGGCATAAGCTACTACTTGACCACCTTGCATCAGGACACCTCCCAATCCCATTTTAGAAGCATCACAAAACACTTCATAAGAGTTGTTAGGATCAGGAATGATTAACACCGGAGCCATTGTCAATCTCTCCTTCAACTTCATGAAACTTTGCTCACAACCTGAATCCCACTCAAAAGCAAAATCCTTACGAGTAAGTTTCATCATCGGTAAAGCTAACCTAGAGAAACCTTCAATGAACCTCCTATAGTAACCTGCCAACCGTAAGAAACTTCTGACTTCTGAGGCTTTTCTCGGCCTTTCCCAATTTATCACTGCTTCTACCTTCGACGGATCCACCGCTTCACCACCCTGGGATATAACGTGACCAAGAAACTTAACTTCTGCCATCCAAAATTCACACTTACTTAATTTAGCAAAAAGTTGCTTCTCTTGCAACACAGATAACACAATTCTCCAATGTTCCTCGTGCTCTTGTGAAGTACGAGAATAAATAAGAATATCGTCAATGAAGATTACCACGAACTGGTCCAAGTAAGCTTGAAATATTCGGTTCATGTAATCCATAAAAACGGCTGGAGCATTTGTCACACCGAAAGGCATCACTAAGAATTCGTAATGGCCATAACGGGTCCTAAATGCAGTCTTAGGTACATCGGAACTCTTCACTCGGATTTGGTGATAACCCGACCTCAAATCAATCTTCGAGAACACGCAGGCTCCTTTCAATTGATCCAAAAGGTCGTCTATCCTGGGCAAGGGATGCTTGTTCTTAATGGTGACTTTATTCAACTGACGATAATCGATGCACATCCGCATCCCACCGTCCTTCTTCTTCACCAGCAAAACAGGGGCTCCCCACGGAGAAACACTAGGCCACACAAAATGTTTCGCCATGAGTTCTTCTAACTGATCTTTTAATTCCCTTAACTCCTTCGGTGCCATCCGATACGGAGAAACGGATATAGGAGCCGTTCCCGGTACCAGGTCAATAGAAAATTCCACTTCCCTCTCCGGAGGAAGAGAAGTGACATCTTCGGGGAAAACTTCAGAAAATTCGCAACTACGGGAATGTCCATAACCTGAAGGTCGCTACTCCCTTCCTTAGTGAGAACCAACATAACCGAATTCTCTTCTTCAAACAAGAGATTTATCATACCAACCGTACCTTCTAGAATAGTTGTTAAAACATCCTTTGGTGTTGCCTCAATAGACGGAATGATGATAAGCTTCTCCTCACACCCAATAAATACCGAATTAGCAGAAAGCCAATCCATTCCCAACACGACATCCACTTTCTTAAGGGGTAGACAAATAAGGTCAATCTGAAAAACTCTATCATTCACAGATAGCACACAATTTTCACACATCAAAGACGTCTCAACCATTTCATCCATGGCGGTAGTGACCACCATAGGAGGAGACAAAGGAACGGACCGCAACCCAAGTCGCTTCATACATTGCACCGATACAAAAGAATGTGTAGCTTCGCAATCAAATAAAACGAAGCAAGGAAATCCGTTAACTAGGCACGTACCAGCAATTAATGAATTGTCGCTCTTCTTCTTCCTTGCATCTAAGGTGTAAACCTTTCCTTGTGGTTGAATCTTATTCTGAGGACAATCTTTCTTCAGATGACCCATCTTCTGACATTGGTAACACTTCACACCTTCGATACCACACCGTCCGAAATGATTCCGTCCACAAGTACGACACACCGGAGGTGTACTCGCCCTTGTATCATGCACCTGCTTCCCCTTGAAGGATTGTGTCCTAGGTCTAAATGATTGATTAGACCTTCCACGATCACCTTGAGTTACCCGACTTGCTACACCTTCATCTCGAACCTTTTTCAAACTATGTTCTGCCACATAGCATTGTCTTAACACTTCAGCATAAGTAGTGAACTCCCTCTGAGAGACACTATGGGATATTTCAGCTCGAAGTCCAAAAATAAATTGGTCTATTTTCCATTTTTCATCAGGAGCATACATAGCCTGCCTAGAATAAGCAGCCATGTCATCAAACTTCTCAGCATAATTGGCCACAGTCATGCCACCTTGTCTTAACTGCTGAAATTCAAATTCCTTCTGAGTCCTTAATGAGCTTGGAAAATATTTCTCCATGAAGATAACTTTGAACTGTTCCTAAACCTTAGGCACTTCCTGAACAGTCATCAAAGCTGAAGCGCTCTCCCACCATCTCATAGCGGGACCCTTTAGAGAATGAGAAGCAAACAACACCTTGTTCTCCTCGCTACACTGGACTATCAAGAAAATCCTTTCCATACCTGAAATCCATTCGTGAGCCTTCACGGGATCTAATCCACCCTGAAATTCCGGAGGATTCATGCGGATAAAGTCCCGGAAATTCCCACCTACAGCTTCGGGAACCACTACTTGAGGATGAAGACCTCCATTCATTTGCTGCACCATCTGCTGCATTAATAGATTCTGTTGTTGTTGCATCTGCTGCATGAACTGATACAACGGAGCATTACCATCACCAACCGGCGGAGTCGTCCCTTGAGGAGTGGTGCGGGGCCTACCACGAGGGTTTCTATGTCCTTCAGCCATGTTCCTAAAGGTCATACAAATAGAATTAAGTTGATCAGGCTCAATGCCATAAATATAACGCTTAAGACCCACGGCGAAACAACGTATATGAAACAGAAAGAAACACTTATACTATTTCATGGCTAGGTCGAGGATACGACCTGCTCTGATACCAACTGTAACACCCACATATAAAATCCATACATCAAAGCATAAATTATATATATGAATCCAAGTATTTGGTATTGAAATACAATAAGTTCCTAGCTAACACATTATACACATAAATGCCTTTAATACAACACGAAAGCTAAGGCATTACATATACAAGATGTTCCAACAAGATAAAAACTAAGAACTAGATCAATGCAATGATCTCAAAATAGAACGTCATAGCGGAAGCCATGCCATCTCAAAAAAACTACGAACCGGAAGGAAAAGTCAAACCACTTTATCCTTACCTGTCGCCGAACCTGCAGAACCTGTGATGTAAACAACAACAGTGGGGTGAGATACATCAAATCTCAGTGAGTTCCCTATCTTATGGATTCTCTCGGATTATTTATGGTTCTAACAATCCTAGCTCAAGTCCGGGGAAGGGAAGTGACTTTGAGCACACACACACTATATGGAAACATGCTATGAGTTCATCAACCCACAATATCACTAATCGATAACCATACCAAGGTACTTCCTATTCCCGTCCGCTTCTACGTCTAGAAGGCGATTCGAGTCATAAGTCCTTGTAATCTACTTGACATACGAATGGATTTGGGTTCTACGGGCCATAAACCGTTATGAACCGTCGCTTCACACGGGCCTTATACCGTCACAAGCCTACGCTCCATGGGCGCCATTCGTACAACACGGGGAATCAAACCTGCCAAGTAGTTGTGCATCCATTTCAGAGGAGTCTGAGACTCATGAAACTACACTCATATAAATAATCCGGTTACGATTACGTGATCATACACAACACCACGATTGTATTCGACAATCACAAGGCCATAATGCCTCTCGGCCTCACATGCCGGTTCAAAACCACAAAGGTTAACCACATGTTCCATACTAGTGTTTCCAACTTCTAAATTCTCTCATAGTTCATAAGGGTTTTCCTCACTCTTACTATTTTCCTTTTTATCTTTCATGCATTTCCAATTACAACATATTCCCAACATAAAAAGAATAGTTCAACACAAATTAAAACATAGTGACATAAATCTATCAAATGATTTCCACTTCGAGTTTCCTCCGATTATTTAATCGGGCAATAAAATCGACAATCCTTATCATCATCATAAAGATAATTTCTCCAGCTTTCTATCGATATGCTGAACATCCAAAACGGATAACCGGATCAAAAGATATGGCGAAAACAAGTTAAGAAAAACAACACAGCTCGCCCCCGGTTCGCTAGGCAAACAAGCTGGCGAGCCTTCGCCTTCGCCTTCGCTAGGCGAGCAAGCTGGCGAGTAATTAAACAGAAAACTCCCAGACCCAAAACACCATAAGTTCGCTAGGCGAACGTCTGGCGAACCTTCGCCTTCACCTTCGCTAGGCGAATGTGCCAGCGAGCACCAAGGCAGTAAGTTCTCATATTCAAAACACACAAAGTTCGCTAGGCGAACATGCCAGCGAACCTTCGCTAGGCGAACTTTTGGGTTCTCTAGGCGAACCCTCGATTGCTGTTCGCTGGGCTTCGCCCCAGGTTTGCTAGGCGAACCCTGCGAACCAGAACTTCTCCCAGCTGCTGTAACACCATCAAATCCACATTTTCTTCATCAAAACATAACCCAATAGTACCCACATGATCTAAACTCAGTATAGACATGATAACAAGCATTCAACAACATTTATAATAAGATTCAACCATAAAATTCCATATTTTCATAATCTAACCTAATTCCAAAAACTCTCTAGAGCTCTCTAACAATGGTACTAACTAGAACCCACCTTCAAATAGAGCAAGATGAAGAGGATTGAGAAGTTTGAATTCAGATTGGATGATGTTCTTGAGCTTTTCTTCAAATTTCCTCTTCTTCTCTTTTTCTCTCCTTCCTTTCCTTTCTTCCTTCTTTCTTTCCTCTAAATTTCTCTATGTCTTTCTATCTTTTGCAAATGGAAGGAAAAGAAATATAGTAACTTAGTATTAGAAATAATACTACTAAATGTTCAAAAAGTCTCTCAAGTCCAAATTAAATAAATGTCTCCGAAACAATTAATATTTATTGGATCAATTCTAAGTACCGAAGTTACTCTAATTATTTCATCAAATAATTTCTCAGAGTAACCTGACTCAGTTAATCACAATGCAATATTATTCGGTGTAATAAAAATACGGGGTATTACAAATAACCTACCATAGAAGGAGCTTGGATGGCTACACCTGTATTGGAAACCTCCGAAGGTTCTCCACCATTTGTGATTGAAAAACCCTATTGATACAAAAAAAAAGTATATATATACAAAAACTCAACATCAATTTGAATGATCATATAAAAACAGAAACCACATACTCAGCATTAACGTCAATCGTCATACAAAAACCAAAAACACCATTGTTAACAAAAAAGTGAAAATAGTGGAAAAAAAACATCAACATCAAAATTGGTGATCATACAATAAACTGATACAACATAAACAAATAAGTGTCAACAATGTTTATACAACAAACATAAAAATCAAGTATATTCAAGGATTATACAAACAACAACAAAATGTTGAAAACATGGAAATTGAAACTTATTTCGTATCAACATCAATCATCGTTCAAAACATAAGTATATTCAACAGTATATTCAAGGTTTTTACAAAAACCAACAAAAAGTTGAAAACATAGAATTAGAAACCTAATTTGTATCAACATCAATCATCATTAAAAAATTAAGTATATTCAACAGTATATTCAAGGTTTATACAAACAAAATAAAAAAGTTGCAAACATGGAACTAAAAACTTTATTCGTATCAACTATTTTAAATTTAGGGTCATATATAAAAATAATCCCCAGCATTTTTTTATCTTAATCATAAAATAACGTCTGAATATTTCATCTGCAATATTTTCAGACAAGGCAAAATTTTATGTAATATGTGCCTTGCTTGAGCACATGGAGGATGTTTTATCCATTACTTCTTTCCTTTTTAATTTTTGTTCTTTTTTATGTAAGTTGGAGGAAGGTGGTAATATTGCTGATGAAAATATTTGTGGGTTACTTTGTGATTAAGGTAAAAAAAATACTAGCGATTATTTATCATATACGACCCTTAATTTAAAACATCTATTTTTTTGTGATATTCTATTCATATGCGATTTTAATGTTGGTTTTTCAGTTTGTATGTGGTAGTTGTGAAGGCTCTTACGAGGCAGTTGTGCCTGACCGTTTTACTCTTTTGATTTTAAAGATTGAAAAGACTCATTCTATTTGCGAAGCCTTCGCCTCTTACTCCCTGTTTAAAACTGTTGTAATCATTGATTTAAACAGATCCATTTGGAACGGCCTAACCCAGAAAAAAATTACAAACAGTTAAGAATATACCATACACCAATACCACTTAACTGGAAACTAACATCACAGTGGGTAGGAAAGCTATTGTGAGAAACAGAAGGGAAAAACATATGAATCCATAAATAACTAAAACAACTTCCAAAAACATTCATAACGGCTTAAAACCAAAAGTAGCAAAATCATACATAAATTTAAACAGCACCTCAATATATGTTCCAATCAACATCAAATAATAAATATGACTTAACCAAATCCCAAACACATATAAACTTAACCAAACATGCTTTTTCATGTGTGCCTCACTTAAATCAGTGCTATTTAAGTGCTACACAAAATTTTGGTTGTACTTCACAAGCATACATTGTAGCCCTCATCTTCACAGTAGCATTTTGTAAACCACTACAGAACCATTATATCAACTGTTATCGGCAAGCAGATAACAGCATAAAAGCTAGGTCTAATTAATGCCGCTATAGGTGCTATTGACAACATATTCAGAACCATAACAAGACAGAAAAATACACATAAAGATATAACACCAAAGATCTAACAGCTAGCCAGAACCAACACAGGACATAGAAAAATACACCTAAAAATCTATCACGACACTTACAGATCTAAATATGTAAAGTTTCGATGTATATTTAAAAAATAAAAATAAAAACAAGAAACCTTCTCCATGTATGTGTCTGGCTACTTGAAGAGCTTCATATATTCTTTGGGTATGGGATAAACGTTGAAGAATCGCAACCAGATAACCAATGTTACCAGTGTTGATTAAACCAGCACCCTTTTCTAACTTCATCCAAGAAACACCCTTTTCCAACATCATGCTAGCAGCACCCTTTTCCAACATCATGCTAGCAACACCCTTTTCCAACATCATGCCAACAACACCTTTTCCATCTCCGTATTATTTGACACAACACATTTTTCCATCTTTAAATCGGCATCATTTTCCATTTTTTCTTACACGAGGACCTACATAAAGAAATACACGCTACAGATTGATACTCATACAAAAAAAATGAAAATAAAAAATATATGTTAAATAATACAATAAAATAGATTTTTTGGGTTTTAATCAAAATTTTCCATTTTCTTAGAATAAGAAACATTGGTTTTGATTAAAAATTGAAATGAAATTAATGTTGTTGAATTAACCTACCATAGAAGGAGCATGGATGGCTACACCTGTATTGGAAACCTCCGAAGGTTCTCCACCATTTGTGATTGAAAAACCCTACTGATACAAAAAAAGGTATATATATACAAAAACTCAACATCAATTTGAATGATCATATAAAAACAGAAACCACATACTCAGCATTAACGTCAATCGTCATACAAAAACCAAAAACATCATTGTTAACAAAAAAGTGAAAATAGTGGAAAAAAAACATCAACATCAAAATTGGTGATCATACAATAAACTGATACAACATAAACAAATAAGTGTCAACAATGTTTATACAACAAACATAAAAATCAAGTATATTCAAGGTTTATACAAACAACAACAAAATGTTAAAAACATGGAAATTGAAACTTATTTCGTATCAACATCAATCATCATTCAAAACATAAGTATATTCAACAGTATATTCAAGGTTTTTACAAAAACCAACAAAAAGTTGAAAACATAGAATTAGAAACCTAATTTGTATCAACATCAATCATCATTCAAAAATTAAGTATATTCAACAGTATATTCAAGGTTTATACAAACAAAATCAAAAAGTTGCAAACAAGGAACTAAAAACGTAATTCGTATCAACTATTTTAAATTTAGGGTCATATATAAAAATAATCCCCAGCATTTTTTTATCTTAATCATAAAATAACGTCCGAATATTTCATCTGCAATATTTTCAGACAAGGCAAAATTCTATGTAATATGTGCCTTGCTTGAGCACATGGAGGATGTTTTATCCATTACTTCTTTCCTTTTTTATTTTTGTTCTTTTTTATGTAAGTTGGAGGAAGGTGGTAATATTGCTGATGAAAATATTTGTGGGTTACTTTGTGATTAAGGTAAAAAAAATACTAGCGATTATTTATCACATACGACCCTTAATTTAAAACATCTATTTTTTGTGATATTCTATTCATATGCGATTTTAATGTTGGTTTTTCAGTTTGTATGTGGTAGTTGTGAAGGGTCTTACGAGGCAGTTGTGCCTGACCGTTTTACTCTTTTGATTTTAAACATTGAAAAGACTCATTCTATTTGCGAAGCCTTCGCCTCTTACTCCCTGTTTAAAACTGTTGTAATCATTCATTTAAACAGATCCATTTGGAACGGCCTAACCCAGAAAAAAATTACAAACAGTTAAGAATATACCATACACCAATACCACTTAACTGGAAACTAACATCACAGTGGGTAGGAAAGCTATTGTGAGAAACAGAAGGGAAAAACATATGAATCCATAAATAACTAAAACAACTTCCACTAACATTCATAACGGCTTAAAACCAAAAGTAGCAAAATCATACATAAATTTAAACAGCACCTCAATATATGTTCCAATCAACATCAAATAATAAATATGACTTAACCAAATCCCAAACACATATAAACTTAACCAAACATGCTTTTTCATGTGTGCCTCACTTAAATCAGTGCTATTTAAGTGCTACACAAAATTTTGGTTGTACTTCACAAGCATACATTGTAGCCCTCATCTTCACAGTAGCATTTTGTAAACCACTACAGAACCATTATATCAACTGTTATCGGCAAGCAGATAACAGCGTAAAAGCTAGGTCTAATTAATGCCGCTATAGGTGCTATTGACAACATATTCAGAACCATAACAAGACAGAAAAATACACATAAAGATATAACACCAAAGATCTAACAGCTAGCCAGAACCAACACAGGACATAGAAAAATACACCTAAAAATCTATCACGACACTTACAGATCTAAATATGTAAAGTTTCGATGTATATTTAAAAAATAAAAATAAAAACAAGAAACCTTCTCCATGTATGTGTCTGGCTACTTGAAGAGCTTCATATATTCTTTGGGTATGGGATAAACGTTGAAGAATCGCAACCAGATAACCAATGTTACCAGTGTTGATTAAACCAGCACCCTTTTCTAACTTCATCCAAGAAACACCCTTTTCCAACATCATGCTAGCAGCACCCTTTTCCAACATCATGCTAGCAACACCCTTTTCCAACATCATGCCAACAACACCTTTTCCATCTCCATATTATTTGACACAACACACTTTTCCATCTTTAAATCGGCATCATTTTCCATTTTTTCTTACACGAGGACCTACATAAAGAAATACAGGCTACAGATTGATACTCATACAAAAAAAATGAAAATAAAAAATATATGTTAAATAATACAATAAAATAGATTTTTTGGGATTTAATCAAAATTTTTCATTTTCTTAGAATAAGAAACATTGGTTTTGATTAAAAATTGAAATGAAATTAATGTTGTTGAAATAACCTACCATAGAAGGAGCATGGATGGCTACACCTGTATTGGAAACCTCCGAAGGTTCTCCACCATTTGTGATTGAAAAACCCTATTGATACAAAAAAAGGTATATATATACAAAAACTCAACATCAATTTGAATGATCATATAAAAACAGAAACCACATACTCAGCATTAACGTCAATCGTCATACAAAAACCAAAAACATCATTGTTAACAAAAAAGTGAAAATAGTGGAAAAAAAACATCAACATCAAAATTGGTGATCATACAATAAACTGATACAACATAAACAAATAAGTGTCAACAATGTTTATACAACAAACATAAAAATCAAGTATATTCAAGGTTTATACAAACAACAACTAAATGTTGAAAACATGGAAATTGAAACTTATTTCGTATCGACATCAATCATCATTCAAAACATAAGTATATTCAACAGTATATTCAAGGTTTTTACAAAAACCAACAAAAAGTTGAAAACATAGAATTAGAAACCTAATTTGTATCAACATCAATCATCATTCAAAAATTAGGTATATTCAACAGTATATTCAAGGTTTATACAAACAAAATCAAAAAGTTGCAAACATGGAACTAAAAACGTAATTCGTATCAACTATTTTAAATTTAGGGTCATATATAAAAATAATCCCCAGCATTTTTTTATCTTAATCATAAAATAACGTCCGAATATTTCATCTGCAATATTTTCAGACAAGGCAAAATTCTATGTAATATGTGCCTTGCTTGATCACATGGAGGATGTTTTATCCATTACTTCTTTCCTTTTTTATTTTTGTTCTTTTTTATGTAAGTTGGAGGAAGGTGGTAATATTGCTGATGAAAATATTTGTGGGTTTCTTTGTGATTAAGGTAAAAAAAATACTAGCGATTATTTATCACATACGACCCTTAATTTAAAACATCTATTTTTTGTGATATTCTATTCATATGCGATTTTAATGTTGGTTTTTCAGTTTGTATGTGGTAGTTGTGAAGGGTCTTACGAGGCAGTTGTGCCTGACCGTTTTACTCTTTTGATTTTAAACATTGAAAAGACTCATTCTATTTGCGAAGCCTTGGCCTCTTACTCCCTGTTTAAAACTGTTGTAATCATTCATTTAAACAGATCCATTGGGAATGGCCTAACCCAGAAAAAAATTACAAACAGTTAAGAATATACCATACACCAATACCACTTAACTGGAAACTAACATCATAGTGGGTAGGAAAGCTATTGTGAGAAACAGAAGGGAAAAACATATGAATCCATAAATAACTAAAACAACTTCCACTAACATTCATAACGGCTTAAAACCAAAAGTAGCAAAATCATACATAAATTTAAACAGCACCTCAATATATGTTCCAATCAACATAAAATAATAAATATGACTAAACCAAATCCCAAACACATATAAACTTAACCAAACATGCTTTTTCATGTGTGCCTCACTTAAATCAGTGCTATTTAAGTGCTACACAAAATTTTGGTTGTACTTCACAAGCATACATTGTAGCCCTCATCTTCACAGTAGCATTTTGTAAACCACTACAGAACCATTATATCAACTGTTATCGGCAAGCAGATAACAGCGTAAAAGCTAGGTCTAATTAATGCCGCTATAGGTGCTATTGACAACATATTCAGAACCATAACAAGACAGAAAAATACACATAAAGATATAACACCAAAGATCTAACAGCTAGCCAGAACCAACACAGGACATAGAAAAATACACCTAAAAATCTATCACGACACTTACAGATCTAAATATGTAAAGTTTCGATGTATATTTAAAAAATAAAAATAAAAACAAGAAACCTTCTCCATGTATGTGTCTGGCTACTTGAAGAGCTTCATATAGTCTTTGGGTATGGGATAAACGTTGAAGAATCGCAACCAGATAACCAATGTTACCAGTGTTGATTAAACGAGCACCCTTTTCTAACTTCATCCAAGAAACACCCTTTTCCAACTTCATGCTAGCAGCACCCTTTTCCAACATCATGCTAGCAACACCCTTTTCCAACATCATGCCAACAACACCTTTTCCATCTCCATATTATTTGACACAACACACTTTTCCATCTTTAAATCGGCATCATTTTCCATTTTTTCTTACACGAGGACCTACATAAAGAAATACAGGCTACAGATTGATACTCATACAAAAAAAATGAAAATAAAAAATATATGTTAAATAATACAATAAAATAGATTTTTTGGGATTTAATCAAAAATTTTCATTTTCTTAGAATAAGAAACATTGGTTTTGATTAAAAATTGAAATGAAATTAATGTTGTTGAAATAACCTACCATAGAAGGAGCATGGATGGCTACACCTGTATTGGAAACCTCCGAAGGTTCTCCACCATTTGTGATTGAAAAACCCTATTGATACAAAAAAAGGTATATATATACAAAAACTCAACATCAATTTGAATGATCATATAAAAACAGAAACCACATACTCAGCATTAACGCCAATCGTCATACAAAAACCAAAAACATCATTGTTAACAAAAAAGTGAAAATAGTGGAAAAAAAACATCAACATCAAAATTGGTGATCATACAATAAACTGATACAACATAAACAAATAAGTGTCAACAATGTTTATACAACAAACATAAAAATCAAGTATATTCAAGGTTTATACAAACAACAACTAAATGTTGAAAACATGGAAATTGAAACTTATTTCGTATCGACATCAATCATCATTCAAAACATAAGTATATTCAACAGTATATTCAAGGTTTTTACAAAAACCAACAAAAAGTTGAAAACATAGAATTAGAAACCTAATTTGTATCAACATCAATCATCATTCAAAAATTAGGTATATTCAACAGTATATTCAAGGTTTATACAAACAAAATCAAAAAGTTGCAAACATGGAACTAAAAACGTAATTCGTATCAACTATTTTAAATTTAGGGTCATATATAAAAATAATCCCCAGCATTTTTTTATCTTAATCATAAAATAACGTCCGAATATTTCATCTGCAATATTTTCAGACAAGGCAAAATTCTATGTAATATGTGCCTTGCTTGATCACATGGAGGATGTTTTATCCATTACTTCTTTCCTTTTTTATTTTTGTTCTTTTTTATGTAAGTTGGAGGAAGGTGGTAATATTGCTGATGAAAATATTTGTGGGTTTCTTTGTGATTAAGGTAAAAAAAATACTAGCGATTATTTATCACATACGACCCTTAATTTAAAACATCTATTTTTTGTGATATTCTATTCATATGCGATTTTAATGTTGGTTTTTCAGTTTGTATGTGGTAGTTGTGAAGGGTCTTACGAGGCAGTTGTGCCTGACCGTTTTACTCTTTTGATTTTAAACATTGAAAAGACTCATTCTATTTGCGAAGCCTTGGCCTCTTACTCCCTGTTTAAAACTGTTGTAATCATTCATTTAAACAGATCCATTGGGAATGGCCTAACCCAGAAAAAAATTACAAACAGTTAAGAATATACCATACACCAATACCACTTAACTGGAAACTAACATCATAGTGGGTAGGAAAGCTATTGTGAGAAACAGAAGGGAAAAACATATGAATCCATAAATAACTAAAACAACTTCCACTAACATTCATAACGGCTTAAAACCAAAAGTAGCAAAATCATACATAAATTTAAACAGCACCTCAATATATGTTCCAATCAACATAAAATAATAAATATGACTAAACCAAATCCCAAACACATATAAACTTAACCAAACATGCTTTTTCATGTGTGCCTCACTTAAATCAGTGCTATTTAAGTGCTACACAAAATTTTGGTTGTACTTCACAAGCATACATTGTAGCCCTCATCTTCACAGTAGCATTTTGTAAACCACTACAGAACCATTATATCAACTGTTATCGGCAAGCAGATAACAGCGTAAAAGCTAGGTCTAATTAATGCCGCTATAGGTGCTATTGACAACATATTCAGAACCATAACAAGACAGAAAAATACACATAAAGATATAACACCAAAGATCTAACAGCTAGCCAGAACCAACACAGGACATAGAAAAATACACCTAAAAATCTATCACGACACTTACAGATCTAAATATGTAAAGTTTCGATGTATATTTAAAAAATAAAAATAAAAACAAGAAACCTTCTCCATGTTTGTGTCTGGCTACTTGAAGAGCTTCGTATAGTCTTTGGGTATGGGATAAACGTTGAAGAATCGCAACCAGATAACCAATGTTACCAGTGTTGATTAAACGAGCACCCTTTTCTAACTTCATCCAAGAAACACCCTTTTCCAACTTCATGCTAGCAGCACCCTTTTCCAACATCATGCTAGCAACACCCTTTTCCAACATCATGCCAACAACACCTTTTCCATCTCCATATTATTTGACACAACACACTTTTCCATCTTTAAATCGGCATCATTTTCCATTTTTTCTTACACGAGGACCTACATAAAGAAATACACGCTACAGATTGATACTCATACAAAAAAAATGAAAATAAAAAATATATGTTAAATAATACAATAAAATAGATTTTTTGGGATTTAATCAAAATTTTTCGTTTTCTTAGAATAAGAAACATTGGTTTTGATTAAAAATTGAAATGAAATTAATGTTGTTGAAATAACCTACCATAGAAGGAGCATGGATGGCTACACCTGTATTGGAAACCTCCGAAGGTTCTCCACCATTTGTGATTGAAAAACCCTATTGATACAAAAAAAGGTATATATATACAAAAACTCAACATCAATTTGAATGATCATATAAAAACAGAAACCACATACTCAGCATTAACGTCAATCGTCATACAAAAACCAAAAACATCGTTGTTAACAAAAAAGTGAAAATAGTGGAAAAAAAACATCAACATCAAAATTGGTGATCATACAATAAACTGATACAACATAAACAAATAAGTGTCAACAATGTTTATACAACAAACATAAAAATCAAGTATATTCAAGGTTTATACAAACAACAACAAAATGTTGAAAACATGGAAATTGAAACTTATTTCGTATCAACATCAATCATCATTCAAAACATAAGTATATTCATCAGTATATTCAAGGTTTTTACAAAAACCAACAAAAAGTTGAAAACATAGAATTAGAAACCTAATTTGTATCAACATCAATCATCATTCAAAAATTAGGTATATTCAACAGTATATTCAAGGTTTATACAAACAAAATCAAAAAGTTGCAAACATGGAACTAAAAACGTAATTCGTATCAACTATTTTAAATTTAGGGTCATATATAAAAATAATCCCCAGCATTTTTTTATCTTAATCATAAAATAATGTCCGAATATTTCATCTGCAATATTTTCAGACAAGGCAAAATTCTATGTAATATGTGCCTTGCTTGATCACATGGAGGATGTTTTATCCATTACTTCTTTCCTTTTTTATTTTTGTTCTTTTTTATGTAAGTTGGAGGAAGGTGGTAATATTGCTGATGAAAATATTTGTGGGTTTCTTTGTGATTAAGGTAAAAAAAATACTAGCGATTATTTATCACATACGACCCTTAATTTAAAACATCTATTTTTTGTGATATTCTATTCATATGCGATTTTAATGTTGGTTTTTCAGTTTGTATGTGGTAGTTGTGAAGGGTCTTACGAGGCAGTTGTGCCTGACCGTTTTACTCTTTTGATTTTAAACATTGAAAAGACTCATTCTATTTGCGAAGCCTTGGCCTCTTACTCCCTGTTTAAAACTGTTGTAATCATTCATTTAAACAGATCCATTGGGAATGGCCTAACCCAGAAAAAAATTACAAACAGTTAAGAATATACCATACACCAATACCACTTAACTGGAAACTAACATCATAGTGGGTAGGAAAGCTATTGTGAGAAACAGAAGGGAAAAACATATGAATCCATAAATAACTAAAACAACTTCCACTAACATTCATAACGGCTTAAAACCAAAAGTAGCAAAATCATACATAAATTTAAACAGCACCTCAATATATGTTCCAATCAACATAAAATAATAAATATGACTAAACCAAATCCCAAACACATATAAACTTAACCAAACATGCTTTTTCATGTGTGCCTCACTTAAATCAGTGCTATTTAAGTGCTACACAAAATTTTGGTTGTACTTCACAAGCATACATTGTAGCCCTCATCTTCACAGTAGCATTTTGTAAACCACTACAGAACCATTATATCAACTGTTATCGGCAAGCAGATAACAGTGTAAAAGCTAGGTCTAATTAATGCCGCTATAGGTGCTATTGACAACATATTCAGAACCATAACAAGACAGAAAAATACACATAAAGATATAACACCAAAGATCTAACAGCTAGCCAGAACCAACACAGGACATAGAAAAATACACCTAAAAATCTATCACGACACTTACAGATCTAAATATGTAAAGTTTCGATGTATATTTAAAAAATAAAAATAAAAACAAGAAACCTTCTCCATGTATGTGTCTGGCTACTTGAAGAGCTTCGTATAGTCTTTGGGTATGGGATAAACGTTGAAGAATCGCAACCAGATAACCAATGTTACCAGTGTTGATTAAACGAGCACCCTTTTCTAACTTCATCCAAGAAACACCCTTTTCCAACTTCATGCTAGCAGCACCCTTTTCCAACATCATGCTAGCAACACCCTTTTCCAACATCATGCCAACAACACCTTTTCCATCTCCATATTATTTGACACAACACACTTTTCCATCTTTAAATCGGCATCATTTTCCATTTTTTCTTACACGAGGACCTACATAAAGAAATACAGGCTACAGATTGATACTCATACAAAAAAAATGAAAATAAAAAATATATGTTAAATAATACAATAAAATAGATTTTTTGGGATTTAATCAAAATTTTTCATTTTCTTAGAATAAGAAACATTGGTTTTGATTAAAAATTGAAATGAAATTAATGTTGTTGAAATAACCTACCATAGAAGGAGCATGGATGGCTACACCTGTATTGGAAACCTCCGAAGGTTCTCCACCATTTGTGATTGAAAAACCCTATTGATACAAAAAAAGGTATATATATACAAAAACTCAACATCAATTTGAATGATCATATAAAAACAGAAACCACATACTCAGCATTAACGTCAATCGTCATACAAAAACCAAAAACATCATTGTTAACAAAAAAGTGAAAATAGTGGAAAAAAAACATCAACATCAAAATTGGTGATCATACAATAAACTGATACAACATAAACAAATAAGTGTCAACAATGTTTATACAACAAACATAAAAATCAAGTATATTCAAGGTTTATACAAACAACAACTAAATGTTGAAAACATGGAAATTGAAACTTATTTCGTATCGACATCAATCATCATTCAAAACATAAGTATATTCAACAGTATATTCAAGGTTTTTACAAAAACCAACAAAAAGTTGAAAACATAGAATTAGAAACCTAATTTGTATCAACATCAATCATCATTCAAAAATTAGGTATATTCAACAGTATATTCAAGGTTTATACAAACAAAATCAAAAAGTTGCAAACATGGAACTAAAAACGTAATTCGTATCAACTATTTTAAATTTAGGGTCATATATAAAAATAATCCCCAGCATTTTTTTATCTTAATCATAAAATAACGTCCGAATATTTCATCTGCAATATTTTCAGACAAGGCAAAATTCTATGTAATATGTGCCTTGCTTGATCACATGGAGGATGTTTTATCCATTACTTCTTTCCTTTTTTATTTTTGTTCTTTTTTATGTAAGTTGGAGGAAGGTGGTAATATTGCTGATGAAAATATTTGTGGGTTTCTTTGTGATTAAGGTAAAAAAAATACTAGCGATTATTTATCACATACGACCCTTAATTTAAAACATCTATTTTTTGTGATATTCTATTCATATGCGATTTTAATGTTGGTTTTTCAGTTTGTATGTGGTAGTTGTGAAGGGTCTTACGAGGCAGTTGTGCCTGACCGTTTTACTCTTTTGATTTTAAACATTGAAAAGACTCATTCTATTTGCGAAGCCTTGGCCTCTTACTCCCTGTTTAAAACTGTTGTAATCATTCATTTAAACAGATCCATTGGGAATGGCCTAACCCAGAAAAAAATTACAAACAGTTAAGAATATACCATACACCAATACCACTTAACTGGAAACTAACATCATAGTGGGTAGGAAAGCTATTGTGAGAAACAGAAGGGAAAAACATATGAATCCATAAATAACTAAAACAACTTCCACTAACATTCATAACGGCTTAAAACCAAAAGTAGCAAAATCATACATAAATTTAAACAGCACCTCAATATATGTTCCAATCAACATAAAATAATAAATATGACTAAACCAAATCCCAAACACATATAAACTTAACCAAACATGCTTTTTCATGTGTGCCTCACTTAAATCAGTGCTATTTAAGTGCTACACAAAATTTTGGTTGTACTTCACAAGCATACATTGTAGCCCTCATCTTCACAGTAGCATTTTGTAAACCACTACAGAACCATTATATCAACTGTTATCGGCAAGTAGATAACAGTGTAAAAGCTAGGTCTAATTAATGCCGCTATAGGTGCTATTGACAACATATTCAGAACCATAACAAGACAGAAAAATACACATAAAGATATAACATCAAAGATCTAACAGCTAGCCAGAACCAACACAGGACATAGAAAAATACACCTAAAAATCTATCACGACACTTACAGATCTAAATATGTAAAGTTTCGATGTATATTTAAAAAATAAAAATAAAAACAAGAAACCTTCTCCATGTATGTGTCTGGCTACTTGAAGAGCTTCGTATAGTCTTTGGGTATGGGATAAACGTTGAAGAATCGCAACCAGATAACCAATGTTACCAGTGTTGATTAAACGAGCACCCTTTTCTAACTTCATCCAAGAAACACCCTTTTCCAACTTCATGCTAGCAGCACCCTTTTCCAACATCATGCTAGCAACACCCTTTTCCAACATCATGCCAACAACACCTTTTCCATCTCCATATTATTTGACACAACACACTTTTCCATCTTTAAATCGGCATCATTTTCCATTTTTTCTTACACGAGGACCTACATAAAGAAATACACGCTACAGATTGATACTCATACAAAAAAAATGAAAATAAAAAATATATGTTAAATAATACAATAAAATAGATTTTTTGGGATTTAATCAAAATTTTTCATTTTCTTAGAATAAGAAACATTGGTTTTGATTAAAAATTGAAATGAAATTAATGTTGTTGAAATAACCTACCATAGAAGGAGCATGGATGGCTACACCTGTATTGGAAACCTCCGAAGGTTCTCCACCATTTGTGATTGAAAAACCCTATTGATACAAAAAAAGGTATATATATACAAAAACTCAACATCAATTTGAATGATCATATAAAAACAGAAACCACATACTCAGCATTAACGTCAATCGTCATACAAAAACCAAAAACATCATTGTTAACAAAAAAGTGAAAATAGTGGAAAAAAAACATCAACATCAAAATTGGTGATCATACAATAAACTGATACAACATAAACAAATAAGTGTCAACAATGTTTATACAACAAACATAAAAATCAAGTATATTCAAGGTTTATACAAACAACAACAAAATGTTGAAAACATGGAAATTGAAACTTATTTCGTATCAACATCAATCATCATTCAAAACATAAGTATATTCAACAGTATATTCAAGGTTTTTACAAAAACCAACAAAAAGTTGAAAACATAGAATTAGAAACCTAATTTGTATCAACATCAATCATCATTCAAAAATTAGGTATATTCAACAGTATATTCAAGGTTTATACAAACAAAATCAAAAAGTTGCAAACATGGAACTAAAAACGTAATTCGTATCAACTATTTTAAATTTAGGGTCATATATAAAAATAATCCCCAGCATTTTTTTATCTTAATCATAAAATAACGTCCGAATATTTCATCTGCAATATTTTCAGACAAGGCAAAATTCTATGTAATATGTGCCTTGCTTGATCACATGGAGGATGTTTTATCCATTACTTCTTTCCTTTTTTATTTTTGTTCTTTTTTATGTAAGTTGGAGGAAGGTGGTAATATTGCTGATGAAAATATTTGTGGGTTTCTTTGTGATTAAGGTAAAAAAAATACTAGCGATTATTTATCACATACGACCCTTAATTTAAAACATCTATTTTTTGTGATATTCTATTCATATGCGATTTTAATGTTGGTTTTTCAGTTTGTATGTGGTAGTTGTGAAGGGTCTTACGAGGCAGTTGTGCCTGACCGTTTTACTCTTTTGATTTTAAACATTGAAAAGACTCATTCTATTTGCGAAGCCTTGGCCTCTTACTCCCTGTTTAAAACTGTTGTAATCATTCATTTAAACAGATCCATTGGGAATGGCCTAACCCAGAAAAAAATTACAAACAGTTAAGAATATACCATACACCAATACCACTTAACTGGAAACTAACATCATAGTGGGTAGGAAAGCTATTGTGAGAAACAGAAGGGAAAAACATATGAATCCATAAATAACTAAAATAACTTCCACTAACATTCATAACGGCTTAAAACCAAAAGTAGCAAAATCATACATAAATTTAAACAGCACCTCAATATATGTTCCAATCAACATAAAATAATAAATATGACTAAACCAAATCCCAAACACATATAAACTTAACCAAACATGCTTTTTCATGTGTGCCTCACTTAAATCAGTGCTATTTAAGTGCTACACAAAATTTTGGTTGTACTTCACAAGCATACATTGTAGCCCTCATCTTCACAGTAGCATTTTGTAAACCACTACAGAACCATTACATCAACTGTTATCGGCAAGCAGATAACAGCGTAAAAGCTAGGTCTAATTAATGCCGCTATAGGTGCTATTGACAACATATTCAGAACCATAACAAGACAGAAAAATACACATAAAGATATAACACCAAAGATCTAACAGCTAGCCAGAACCAACACAGGACATAGAAAAATACACCTAAAAATCTATCACGACACTTACAGATCTAAATATGTAAAGTTTCGATGTATATTTAAAAAATAAAAATAAAAACAAGAAACCTTCTCCATGTATGTGTCTGGCTACTTGAAGAGCTTCGTATAGTCTTTGGGTATGGGATAAACGTTGAAGAATCGCAACCAGATAACCAATGTTACCAGTGTTGATTAAACGAGCACCCTTTTCTAACTTCATCCAAGAAACACCCTTTTCCAACTTCATGCTAGCAGCACCCTTTTCCAACATCATGCTAGCAACACCCTTTTCCAACATCATGCCAACAACACCTTTTCCATCTCCATATTATTTGACACAACACACTTTTCCATCTTTAAATCGGCATCATTTTCCATTTTTTCTTACACGAGGACCTACATAAAGAAATACACGCTACAAATTGATACTCATACAAAAAAAATGAAAATAAAAAATATATGTTAAATAATACAATAAAATAGATTTTTTGGGTTTTAATCAAAATTTTCCATTTTCTTAGAATAAGAAACATTGGTTTTGATTAAAAATTGAAATGAAATTAATGTTGTTGAAATAACCTACCATAGAAGGAGCATGGATGGCTACACCTGTATTGGAAACCTCCGAAGGTTCTCCACCATTTGTGATTGAAAAACCCTATTGATACAAAAAAAGGTATATATATACAAAAACTCAACATCAATTTGAATGATCATATAAAAACAGAAACCACATACTCAGCATTAACGTCAATCGTCATACAAAAACCAAAAACATCATTGTTAACAAAAAAGTGAAAATAGTGGAAAAAAAACATCAACATCAAAATTGGTGATCATACAATAAACTGATACAACATAAACAAATAAGTGTCAACAATGTTTATACAACAAACATAAAAATCAAGTATATTCAAGGTTTATACAAACAACAACAAAATGTTGAAAACATGGAAATTGAAACTTATTTCGTATCAACATCAATCATCATTCAAAACATAAGTATATTCAACAGTATATTCAAGGTTTTTACAAAAACCAACAAAAAGTTGAAAACATAGAATTAGAAACCTAATTTGTATCAACATCAATCATCATTCAAAAATTAGGTATATTCAACAGTATATTCAAGGTTTATACAAACAAAATCAAAAAGTTGCAAACATGGAACTAAAAACGTAATTCGTATCAACTATTTTAAATTTAGGGTCATATATAAAAATAATCCCCAGCATTTTTTTTATCTTAATCATAAAATAACGTCCGAATATTTCATCTGCAATATTTTCAGACAAGGCAAAATTCTATGTAATATGTGCCTTGCTTGATCACATGGAGGATGTTTTATCCATTACTTCTTTCCTTTTTTATTTTTGTTCTTTTTTATGTAAGTTGGAGGAAGGTGGTAATATTGCTGATGAAAATATTTGTGGGTTTCTTTGTGATTAAGGTAAAAAAAATACTAGCGATTATTTATCACATACGACCCTTAATTTAAAACATCTATTTTTTGTGATATTCTATTCATATGCGATTTTAGTGTTGGTTTTTCAGTTTGTATGTGGTAGTTGTGAAGGGTCTTACGAGGCAGTTGTGCCTGACCGTTTTACTCTTTTGATTTTAAACATTGAAAAGACTCATTCTATTTGCGAAGCCTTGGCCTCTTACTCCCTGTTTAAAACTGTTGTAATCATTCATTTAAACAGATCCATTGGGAATGGCCTAACCCAGAAAAAAATTACAAACAGTTAAGAATATACCATACACCAATACCACTTAACTGGAAACTAACATCATAGTGGGTAGGAAAGCTATTGTGAGAAACAGAAGGGAAAAACATATGAATCCATAAATAACTAAAACAACTTCCACTAACATTCATAACGGCTTAAAACCAAAAGTAGCAAAATCATACATAAATTTAAACAGCACCTCAATATATGTTCCAATCAACATAAAATAATAAATATGACTAAACCAAATCCCAAACACATATAAACTTAACCAAACATGCTTTTTCATGTGTGCCTCACTTAAATCAGTGCTATTTAAGTGCTACACAAAATTTTGGTTGTACTTCACAAGCATACATTGTAGCCCTCATCTTCACAGTAGCATTTTGTAAACCACTACAGAACCATTATATCAACTGTTATCGGCAAGCAGATAACAGCGTAAAAGCTAGGTCTAATTAATGCCGCTATAGGTGCTATTGACAACATATTCAGAACCATAACAAGACAGAAAAATACACATAAAGATATAACACCAAAGATCTAACAGCTAGCCAGAACCAACACAGGACATAGAAAAATACACCTAAAAATCTATCACGACACTTACAGATCTAAATATGTAAAGTTTCGATGTATATTTAAAAAATAAAAATAAAAACAAGAAACCTTCTCCATGTATGTGTCTGGCTACTTGAAGAGCTTCATATAGTCTTTGGGTATGGGATAAACGTTGAAGAATCGCAACCAGATAACCAATGTTACCAGTGTTGATTAAACGAGCACCCTTTTCTAACTTCATCCAAGAAACACCCTTTTCCAACTTCATGCTAGCAGCACCCTTTTCCAACATCATGCTAGCAACACCCTTTTCCAACATCATGCCAACAACACCTTTTCCATCTCCATATTATTTGACACAACACACTTTTCCATCTTTAAATCGGCATCATTTTCCATTTTTTCTTACACGAGGACCTACATAAAGAAATACACGCTACAGATTGATACTCATACAAAAAAAATGAAAATAAAAAATATATGTTAAATAATACAATAAAATAGATTTTTTGGGATTTAATCAAAATTTTTCATTTTCTTAGAATAAGAAACATTGGTTTTGATTAAAAATTGAAATGAAATTAATGTTGTTGAAATAACCTACCATAGAAGGAGCATGGATGGCTACACCTGTATTGGAAACCTCCGAAGGTTCTCCACCATTTGTGATTGAAAAACCCTATTGATACAAAAAAAGGTATATATATACAAAAACTCAACATCAATTTGAATGATCATATAAAAACAGAAACCACATACTCAGCATTAACGTCAATCGTCATAGAAAAACCAAAAACATCATTGTTAACAAAAAAGTGAAAATAGTGGAAAAAA
Source organism: Lathyrus tuberosus (assembly GCA_022829125.1). Classification (NCBI taxonomy): domain Eukaryota; kingdom Viridiplantae; phylum Streptophyta; class Magnoliopsida; order Fabales; family Fabaceae; genus Lathyrus; species Lathyrus tuberosus. The sequence continues at coordinate 15,409,859 of JALAZF010000055.1, forward strand.
AACATCAACATCAAAATTGGTGATCATACAATAAACTGATACAACATAAACAAATAAGTGTCAACAATGTTTATACAACAAACATAAAAATCAAGTATATTCAAGGTTTATACAAACAACAACAAAATGTTGAAAACATGGAAATTGAAACTTATTTCGTATCAACATCAATCATCATTCAAAACATAAGTATATTCAACAGTATATTCAAGGTTTTTACAAAAACCAACAAAAAGTTGAAAACATAGAATTAGAAACCTAATTTGTATCAACATCAATCATCATTCAAAAATTAGGTATATTCAACAGTATATTCAAGGTTTATACAAACAAAATCAAAAAGTTGCAAACATGGAACTAAAAACGTAATTCGTATCAACTATTTTAAATTTAGGGTCATATATAAAAATAATCCCCAGCATTTTTTTATCTTAATCATAAAATAACGTCCGAATATTTCATCTGCAATATTTTCAGACAAGGCAAAATTCTATGTAATATGTGCCTTGCTTGATCACATGGAGGATGTTTTATCCATTACTTCTTTCCTTTTTTATTTTTGTTCTTTTTTATGTAAGTTGGAGGAAGGTGGTAATATTGCTGATGAAAATATTTGTGGGTTTCTTTGTGATTAAGGTAAAAAAAATACTAGCGATTATTTATCACATACGACCCTTAATTTAAAACATCTATTTTTTGTGATATTCTATTCATATGCGATTTTAATGTTGGTTTTTCAGTTTGTATGTGGTAGTTGTGAAGGGTCTTACGAGGCAGTTGTGCCTGACCGTTTTACTCTTTTGATTTTAAACATTGAAAAGACTCATTCTATTTGCGAAGCCTTGGCCTCTTACTCCCTGTTTAAAACTGTTGTAATCATTCATTTAAACAGATCCATTGGGAATGGCCTAACCCAGAAAAAAATTACAAACAGTTAAGAATATACCATACACCAATACCACTTAACTGGAAACTAACATCATAGTGGGTAGGAAAGCTATTGTGAGAAACAGAAGGGAAAAACATATGAATCCATAAATAACTAAAATAACTTCCACTAACATTCATAACGGCTTAAAACCAAAAGTAGCAAAATCATACATAAATTTAAACAGCACCTCAATATATGTTCCAATCAACATAAAATAATAAATATGACTAAACCAAATCCCAAACACATATAAACTTAACCAAACATGCTTTTTCATGTGTGCCTCACTTAAATCAGTGCTATTTAAGTGCTACACAAAATTTTGGTTGTACTTCACAAGCATACATTGTAGCCCTCATCTTCACAGTAGCATTTTGTAAACCACTACAGAACCATTACATCAACTGTTATCGGCAAGCAGATAACAGCGTAAAAGCTAGGTCTAATTAATGCCGCTATAGGTGCTATTGACAACATATTCAGAACCATAACAAGACAGAAAAATACACATAAAGATATAACACCAAAGATCTAACAGCTAGCCAGAACCAACACAGGACATAGAAAAATACACCTAAAAATCTATCACGACACTTACAGATCTAAATATGTAAAGTTTCGATGTATATTTAAAAAATAAAAATAAAAACAAGAAACCTTCTCCATGTATGTGTCTGGCTACTTGAAGAGCTTCGTATAGTCTTTGGGTATGGGATAAACGTTGAAGAATCGCAACCAGATAACCAATGTTACCAGTGTTGATTAAACGAGCACCCTTTTCTAACTTCATCCAAGAAACACCCTTTTCCAACTTCATGCTAGCAGCACCCTTTTCCAACATCATGCTAGCAACACCCTTTTCCAACATCATGCCAACAACACCTTTTCCATCTCCATATTATTTGACACAACACACTTTTCCATCTTTAAATCGGCATCATTTTCCATTTTTTCTTACACGAGGACCTACATAAAGAAATACACGCTACAAATTGATACTCATACAAAAAAAATGAAAATAAAAAATATATGTTAAATAATACAATAAAATAGATTTTTTGGGTTTTAATCAAAATTTTCCATTTTCTTAGAATAAGAAACATTGGTTTTGATTAAAAATTGAAATGAAATTAATGTTGTTGAAATAACCTACCATAGAAGGAGCATGGATGGCTACACCTGTATTGGAAACCTCCGAAGGTTCTCCACCATTTGTGATTGAAAAACCCTATTGATACAAAAAAAGGTATATATATACAAAAACTCAACATCAATTTGAATGATCATATAAAAACAGAAACCACATACTCAGCATTAACGTCAATCGTCATACAAAAACCAAAAACATCATTGTTAACAAAAAAGTGAAAATAGTGGAAAAAAAACATCAACATCAAAATTGGTGATCATACAATAAACTGATACAACATAAACAAATAAGTGTCAACAATGTTTATACAACAAACATAAAAATCAAGTATATTCAAGGTTTATACAAACAACAACAAAATGTTGAAAACATGGAAATTGAAACTTATTTCGTATCAACATCAATCATCATTCAAAACATAAGTATATTCAACAGTATATTCAAGGTTTTTACAAAAACCAACAAAAAGTTGAAAACATAGAATTAGAAACCTAATTTGTATCAACATCAATCATCATTCAAAAATTAGGTATATTCAACAGTATATTCAAGGTTTATACAAACAAAATCAAAAAGTTGCAAACATGGAACTAAAAACGTAATTCGTATCAACTATTTTAAATTTAGGGTCATATATAAAAATAATCCCCAGCATTTTTTTTATCTTAATCATAAAATAACGTCCGAATATTTCATCTGCAATATTTTCAGACAAGGCAAAATTCTATGTAATATGTGCCTTGCTTGATCACATGGAGGATGTTTTATCCATTACTTCTTTCCTTTTTTATTTTTGTTCTTTTTTATGTAAGTTGGAGGAAGGTGGTAATATTGCTGATGAAAATATTTGTGGGTTTCTTTGTGATTAAGGTAAAAAAAATACTAGCGATTATTTATCACATACGACCCTTAATTTAAAACATCTATTTTTTGTGATATTCTATTCATATGCGATTTTAATGTTGGTTTTTCAGTTTGTATGTGGTAGTTGTGAAGGGTCTTACGAGGCAGTTGTGCCTGACCGTTTTACTCTTTTGATTTTAAACATTGAAAAGACTCATTCTATTTGCGAAGCCTTGGCCTCTTACTCCCTGTTTAAAACTGTTGTAATCATTCATTTAAACAGATCCATTGGGAATGGCCTAACCCAGAAAAAAATTACAAACAGTTAAGAATATACCATACACCAATACCACTTAACTGGAAACTAACATCATAGTGGGTAGGAAAGCTATTGTGAGAAACAGAAGGGAAAAACATATGAATCCATAAATAACTAAAACAACTTCCACTAACATTCATAACGGCTTAAAACCAAAAGTAGCAAAATCATACATAAATTTAAACAGCACCTCAATATATGTTCCAATCAACATAAAATAATAAATATGACTAAACCAAATCCCAAACACATATAAACTTAACCAAACATGCTTTTTCATGTGTGCCTCACTTAAATCAGTGCTATTTAAGTGCTACACAAAATTTTGGTTGTACTTCACAAGCATACATTGTAGCCCTCATCTTCACAGTAGCATTTTGTAAACCACTACAGAACCATTATATCAATTGTTATCGGCAAGCAGATAACAGCGTAAAAGCTAGGTCTAATTAATGCCGCTATAGGTGCTATTGACAACATATTCAGAACCATAACAAGACAGAAAAATACACATAAAGATATAACACCAAAGATCTAACAGCTAGCCAGAACCAACACAGGACATAGAAAAATACACCTAAAAATCTATCACGACACTTACAGATCTAAATATGTAAAGTTTCGATGTATATTTAAAAAATAAAAATAAAAACAAGAAACCTTCTCCATGTATGTGTCTGGCTACTTGAAGAGCTTCATATAGTCTTTGGGTATGGGATAAACGTTGAAGAATCGCAACCAGATAACCATTGTTACCAGTGTTGATTAAACGAGCACCCTTTTCTAACTTCATCCAAGAAACACCCTTTTCCAACTTCATGCTAGCAGCACCCTTTTCCAACATCATGCTAGCAACACCCTTTTCCAACATCATGCCAACAACACCTTTTCCATCTCCATATTATTTGACACAACACACTTTTCCATCTTTAAATCGGCATCATTTTCCATTTTTTCTTACACGAGGACCTACATAAAGAAATACACGCTACAGATTGATACTCATACAAAAAAAATGAAAATAAAAAATATATGTTAAATAATACAATAAAATAGATTTTTTGGGATTTAATCAAAATTTTTCATTTTCTTAGAATAAGAAACATTGGTTTTGATTAAAAATTGAAATGAAATTAATGTTGTTGAAATAACCTACCATAGAAGGAGCATGGATGGCTACACCTGTATTGGAAACCTCCGAAGGTTCTCCACCATTTGTGATTGAAAAACCCTATTGATACAAAAAAAGGTATATATATACAAAAACTCAACATCAATTTGAATGATCATATAAAAACAGAAACCACATACTCAGCATTAACGTCAATCGTCATACAAAAACCAAAAACATCATTGTTAACAAAAAAGTGAAAATAGTGGAAAAAAAACATCAACATCAAAATTGGTGATCATACAATAAACTGATACAACATAAACAAATAAGTGTCAACAATGTTTATACAACAAACATAAAAATCAAGTATATTCAAGGTTTATACAAACAACAACAAAATGTTGAAAACATGGAAATTGAAACTTATTTCGTATCAACATCAATCATCATTCAAAACATAAGTATATTCAACAGTATATTCAAGGTTTTTACAAAAACCAACAAAAAGTTGAAAACATAGAAATAGAAACCTAATTTGTATCAACATCAATCATCATTCAAAAATTAGGTATATTCAACAGTATATTCAAGGTTTATACAAACAAAATCAAAAAGTTGCAAACATGGAACTAAAAACGTAATTCGTATCAACTATTTTAAATTTAGGGTCATATATAAAAATAATCCCCATCATTTTTTTATCTTAATCATAAAATAACGTCCGAATATTTCATCTGCAATATTTTCAGACAAGGCAAAATTCTATGTAATATGTGCCTTGCTTGATCACATGGAGGATGTTTTATCCATTACTTCTTTCCTTTTTTATTTTTGTTCTTTTTTATGTAAGTTGGAGGAAGGTGGTAATATTGCTGATGAAAATATTTGTGGGTTTCTTTGTGATTAAGGTAAAAAAAATACTAGCGATTATTTATCACATACGACCCTTAATTTAAAACATCTATTTTTTGTGATATTCTATTCATATGTGATTTTAATGTTGGTTTTTCAGTTTGTATGTGGTAGTTGTGAAGGGTCTTACGAGGCAGTTGTGCCTGACCGTTTTACTCTTTTGATTTTAAACATTGAAAAGACTCATTCTATTTGCGAAGCCTTGGCCTCTTACTCCCTGTTTAAAACTGTTGTAATCATTCATTTAAACAGATCCATTAGGAATGGCCTAACCCAGAAAAAAAATTACAAACAGTTAAGAATATACCATACACCAATACCACTTAACTGGAAACTAACATCACAGTGGGTAGGAAAGCTATTGTGAGAAACAGAAGGGAAAAACATATGAATCCATAAATAACTAAAACAACTTCCACTAACATTCATAACGGCTTAAAACCAAAAGTAGCAAAATCATACATAAATTTAAACAGCACCTCAATATATGTTCCAATCAACATAAAATAATAAATCTGACTAAACCAAATCCCAAACACATATAAACTTAACCAAACATGCTTTTTCATGTGTGCCTCACTTAAATCAGTGCTATTTAAGTGCTACACAAAATTTTGGTTGTACTTCACAAGCATACATTGTAGCCCTCATCTTCACAGTAGCATTTTGTAAATCACTACAGAACCATTATATCAACTGTTATCGGCAAGCAGATAATAGCGTAAAAGCTAGGTCTAATTAATGCCGCTATAGGTGCTATTGACAACATATTCAGAACCATAACAAGACAGAAAAATACACATAAAGATATAACACCAAAGATCTAACAGCTAGCCAGAACCAACACAGGACATAGAAAAATACACCTAAAAATCTATCACGACACTTACAGATCTAAATATGTAAAGTTTCGATGTATATTTAAAAAATAAAAATAAAAACAAGAAACCTTCTCCATGTATGTGTCTGGCTACTTGAAGAGCTTCATATAGTCTTTGGGTATGGGATAAACGTTGAAGAATCGCAACCAGATAACCAATGTTACCAGTGTTGATTAAACGAGCACCCTTTTCTAACTTCATCCAAGAAACACCCTTTTCCAACTTCATGCTAGCAGCACCCTTTTCCAACATCATGCTAGCAACACCCTTTTCCAACATCATGCCAACAACACCTTTTCCATCTCCATATTATTTGACACAACACACTTTTCCATCTTTAAATCGGCATCATTTTCCATTTTTTCTTACACGAGGACCTACATAAAGAAATACACGCTACAGATTGATACTCATACAAAAAAAATGAAAATAAAAAATATATGTTAAATAATACAATAAAATAGATTTTTTGGGTTTTAATCAAAATTTTCCATTTTCTTAGAATAAGAAACATTGGTTTTGATTAAAAATTGAAATGAAATTAATGTTGTTGAAATAACCTACCATAGAAGGAGCATGGATGGCTACACCCGTATTGAAAACCTCCGAAGGTTCTCCACCATTTGTGATTGAAAAACCCTATTGATACAAAAAAAGGTATATATATACAAAAACTCAACATCAATTTGAATGATCATATAAAAACAGAAACCACATACTCAGCATTAACGTCAATCGTCATACAAAAACCAAAAACATCATTGTTAACAAAAAAGTGAAAATAGTGGAAAAAAAACATCAACATCAAAATTGGTGATCATACAATAAACTGATACAACATAAACAAATAAGTGTCAACAATGTTTATACAACAAACATAAAAATCAAGTATATTCAAGGTTTATACAAACAACAACAAAATGTTGAAAACATGGAAATTGAAACTTATTTCGTATCAACATCAATCATCATTCAAAACATAAGTATATTCAACAGTATATTCAAGGTTTTTACAAAAACCAACAAAAAGTTGAAAACATAGAATTAGAAACCTAATTTGTATCAACATCAATCATCATTCAAAAATTAGGTATATTCAACAGTATATTCAAGGTTTATACAAACAAAATCAAAAAGTTGCAAACATGGAACTAAAAACGTAATTCGTATCAACTATTTTAAATTTAGGGTCATATATAAAAATAATCCCCAGCATTTTTTTATCTTAATCATAAAATAACGTCCGAATATTTCATCTGCAATATTTTCAGACAAGGCAAAATTCTATGTAATATGTGCCTTGCTTGATCACATGGAGGATGTTTTATCCATTACTTCTTTCCTTTTTTATTTTTGTTCTTTTTTATGTAAGTTGGAGGAAGGTGGTAATATTGCTGATGAAAATATTTGTGGGTTTCTTTGTGATTAAGGTAAAAAAAATACTAGCGATTATTTATCACATACGACCCTTAATTTAAAACATCTATTTTTTGTGATATTCTATTCATATGCGATTTTAATGTTGGTTTTTCAGTTTGTATGTGGTAGTTGTGAAGGGTCTTACGAGGCAGTTGTGCCTGACCGTTTTACTCTTTTGATTTTAAACATTGAAAAAACTCATTCTATTTGCGAAGCCTTGGCCTCTTACTCCCTGTTTAAAACTGTTGTAATCATTCATTTAAACAGATCCATTAGGAATGGCCTAACCCAGAAAAAAAATTACAAACAGTTAAGAATATACCATACACCAATACCACTTAACTGGAAACTAACATCACAGTGGGTAGGAAAGCTATTGTGAGAAACAGAAGGGAAAAACATATGAATCCATAAATAACTAAAACAACTTCCACTAACATTCATAACGGCTTAAAACCAAAAGTAGCAAAATCATACATAAATTTAAACAGCACCTCAATATATGTTCCAATCAACATAAAATAATAAATATGACTAAACCAAATCCCAAAAACATATAAACTTAACCAAACATGCTTTTTCATGTGTGCCTCACTTAAATCAGTGCTACACAAAATTTTGGTTGTACTTCACAAGCATACATTGTAGCCCTCATCTTCACAGTAGCATTTTGTAAATCACTACAGAACCATTATATCAACTGTTATCGGCAAGCAGATAACAGCGTAAAAGCTAGGTCTAATTAATGCCGCTATAGGTGCTATTGACAACATATTCAGAACCATAACAAGACAGAAAAATACACATAAAGATATAACACCAAAGATCTAACAGCTAGCCAGAACCAACACAGGACATAGAAAAATACACCTAAAAATCTATCACGACACTTACAGATCTAAATATGTAAAGTTTCGATGTATATTTAAAAAATAAAAATAAAAACAAGAAACCTTCTCCATGTATGTGTCTGGCTACTTGAAGAGCTTCATATAGTCTTTGGGTATGGGATAAACGTTGAAGAATCGCAACCAGATAACCAATGTTACCAGTGTTGATTAAACGAGCACCCTTTTCTAACTTCATCCAAGAAACACCCTTTTCCAACTTCATGCTAGCAGCACCCTTTTCCAACATCATGCTAGCAACACCCTTTTCCAACATCATGCCAACAACACCTTTTCCATCTCCATATTATTTGACACAACACACTTTTCCATCTTTAAATCGGCATCATTTTCCATTTTTTCTTACACGAGGACCTACATAAAGAAATACACGCTACAGATTGATACTCATACAAAAAAAATGAAAATAAAAAATATATGTTAAATAATACAATAAAATAGATTTTTTGGGTTTTAATCAAAATTTTCCATTTTCTTAGAATAAGAAACATTGGTTTTGATTAAAAATTGAAATGAAATTAATGTTGTTGAAATAACCTACCATAGAAGGAGCATGGATGGCTACACCTGTATTGGAAACCTCCGAAGGTTCTCCACCATTTGTGATTGAAAAACCCTATTGATACAAAAAAAGGTATATATATACAAAAACTCAACATCAATTTGAATGATCATATAAAAACAGAAACCACATACTCAGCATTAACGTCAATCGTCATACAAAAACCAAAAACATCATTGTTAACAAAAAAGTGAAAATAGTGGAAAAAAAACATCAACATCAAAATTGGTGATCATACAATAAACTGATACAACATAAACAAATAAGTGTCAACAATGTTTATACAACAAACATAAAAATCAAGTATATTCAAGGTTTATACAAACAACAACAAAATGTTGAAAACATGGAAATTGAAACTTATTTCGTATCAACATCAATCATCATTCAAAACATAAGTATATTCAACAGTATATTCAAGGTTTTTACAAAAACCAACAAAAAGTTGAAAACATAGAATTAGAAACCTAATTTGTATCAACATCAATCATCATTCAAAAATTAGGTATATTCAACAGTATATTCAAGGTTTATACAAACAAAATCAAAAAGTTGCAAACATGGAACTAAAAACGTAATTCGTATCAACTATTTTAAATTTAGGGTCATATATAAAAATAATCCCCAACATTTTTTTATCTTAATCATAAAATAACGTCCGAATATTTCATCTGCAATATTTTCAGACAAGGCAAAATTCTATGTAATATGTGCCTTGCTTGATCACATGGAGGATGTTTTATCCATTAATTCTTTCCTTTTTTATTTTTGTTCTTTTTTATGTAAGTTGGAGGAAGGTGGTAATATTGCTGATGAAAATATTTGTGGGTTTCTTTGTGATTAAGGTAAAAAAAATACTAGCGATTATTTATCACATACGACCCTTAATTTAAAACATCTATTTTTTGTGATATTCTATTCATATGCGATTTTAATGTTGGTTTTTCAGTTTGTATGTGGTAGTTGTGAAGGGTCTTACGAGGCAGTTGTGCCTGACCGTTTTACTCTTTTGATTTTAAACATTGAAAAGACTCATTCTATTTGCGAAGCCTTGGCCTCTTACTCCCTGTTTAAAACTGTTGTAATCATTCATTTAAACAGATCCATTGGGAATGGCCTAACCCAGAAAAAAAATTACAAACAGTTAAGAATATACCATACACCAATACCACTTAACTGGAAACTAACATCACAGTGGGTAGGAAAGCTATTGTGAGAAACAGAAGGGAAAAACATATGAATCCATAAATAACTAAAACAACTTCCACTAACATTCATAACGGCTTAAAACCAAAAGTAGCAAAATCATACATAAATTTAAACAGCACCTCAATATATGTTCCAATCAACATAAAATAATAAATATGACTAAACCAAATCCCAAACACATATAAACTTAACCAAACATGCTTTTTCATGTGTGCCTCACTTAAATCAGTGCTACTTAAGTGCTACACAAAATTTTGGTTGTACTTCACAAGCATACATTGTAGCCCTCATCTTCACAGTAGCATTTTGTAAACCACTACAGAACCATTATATCAACTGTTATCGGCAAGCAGATAACAGCGTAAAAGCTAGGTCTAATTAATGCCGCTATAGGTGCTATTGACAACATATTTAGAACCATAACAAGACAGAAAAATACACATAAAGATATAACACCAAAGATCTAACAGCTAGCCAGAACCAACACAGGACATAGAAAAATACACCTAAAAATCTATCACGACACTTACAGATCTAAATATGTAAAGTTTCGATGTATATTTAAAAAATAAAAATAAAAACAAGAAACCTTCTCCATGTATGTGTCTGGCTACTTGAAGAGCTTCATATAGTCTTTGGGTATGGGATAAACGTTGAAGAATCGCAACCAGATAACCAATGTTACCAGTGTTGATTAAACGAGCACCCTTTTCTAACTTCATCCAAGAAACACCCTTTTCCAACTTCATGCTAGCAGCACCCTTTTCCAACATCATGCTAGCAACACCCTTTTCCAACATCATGCCAACAACACCTTTTCCATCTCCATATTATTTGACACAACACACTTTTCCATCTTTAAATCGGCATCATTTTCCATTTTTGCTTACACGAGGACCTACATAAAGAAATACACGCTACAGATTGATACTCATACAAAAAAAATGAAAATAAAAAATATATGTTAAATAATACAATAAAATAGATTTTTTGGGTTTTAATCAAAATTTTCCATTTTCTTAGAATAAGAAACATTGGTTTTGATTAAAAATTGAAATGAAATTAATGTTGTTGAAATAACCTACCATAGAAGGAGCATGGATGGCTACACCTGTATTGGAAACCTCCGAAGGTTCTCCACCATTTGTGATTGAAAAACCCTATTGATACAAAAAAAGGTATATATATACAAAAACTCAACATCAATTTGAATGATCATATAAAAACAGAAACCACATACTCAGCATTAACGTCAATCGTCATACAAAAACCAAAAACATCATTGTTAACAAAAAAGTGAAAATAGTGGAAAAAAAACATCAACATCAAAATGGGTGATCATACAATAAACTGATACAACATAAACAAATAAGTGTCAACAATGTTTATACAACAAACATAAAAATCAAGTATATTCAAGGTTTATACAAACAACAACAAAATGTTGAAAACATGGAAATTGAAACTTATTTCGTATCAACATCAATCATCATTCAAAACATAAGTATATTCAACAGTATATTCAAGGTTTTTACAAAAACCAACAAAAAGTTGAAAACATAGAATTAGAAACCTAATTTGTATCAACATCAATCATCATTCAAAAATTAGGTATATTCAACAGTATATTCAAGGTTTATACAAACAAAATCAAAAAGTTGCAAACATGGAACTAAAAACGTAATTCGTATCAACTATTTTAAATTTAGGGTCATATATAAAAATAATCCCCAGCATTTTTTTATCTTAATCATAAAATAACGTCCGAATATTTCATCTGCAATATTTTCAGACAAGGCAAAATTCTATGTAATATGTGCCTTGCTTGATCACATGGAGGATGTTTTATCCATTACTTCTTTCCTTTTTTATTTTTGTTCTTTTTTATGTAAGTTGGAGGAAGGTGGTAATATTGCTGATGAAAATATTTGTGGGTTTCTTTGTGATTAAGGTAAAAAAAATACTAGCGATTATTTATCACATACGACCCTTAATTTAAAACATCTATTTTTTGTGATATTCTATTCATATGCGATTTTAATGTTGGGTTTTCAGTTTGTATGTGGTAGTTGTGAAGGGTCTTACGAGGCAGTTGTGCCTGACCGTTTTACTCTTTTGATTTTAAACATTGAAAAGACTCATTCTATTTGCGAAGCCTTGGCCTCTTACTCCCTGTTTAAAACTGTTGTAATCATTCATTTAAACAGATCCATTGGGAATGGCCTAACCCAGAAAAAAAATTACAAACAGTTAAGAATATACCATACACCAATACCACTTAACTGGAAACTAACATCACAGTGGGTAGGAAAGCTATTGTGAGAAACAGAAGGGAAAAACATATGAATCCATAAATAACTAAAACAACTTCCACTAACATTCATAACGGCTTAAAACCAAAAGTAGCAAAATCATACATAAATTTAAACAGCACCTCAATATATGTTCCAATCAACATAAAATAATAAATATGACTAAACCAAATCCCAAACACATATAAACTTAACCAAACATGCTTTTTCATGTGTGCCTCACTTAAATCAGTGCTACTTAAGTGCTACACAAAATTTTGGTTGTACTTCACAAGCATACATTGTAGCCCTCATCTTCACAGTAGCATTTTGTAAACCACTACAGAACCATTATATCAACTATTATCGGCAAGCAGATAACAGCGTAAAAGCTAGGTCTAATTAATGCCGCTATAGGTGCTATTTACAACATATTTAGAACCATAACAAGACAGAAAAATACACATAAAGATATAACACCAAAGATCTAACAGCTAGCCAGAGCCAACACAGGACATAGAAAAATACACCTAAAAATCTATCACGACACTTACAGATCTAAATATGTAAAGTTTCGATGTATATTTAAAAAATAAAAATAAAAACAAGAAACCTTCTCCATGTATGTGTCTGGCTACTTGAAGAGCTTCATATAGTCTTTGGGTATGGGATAAACGTTGAAGAATCGCAACCAGATAACCAATGTTACCAGTGTTGATTAAACGAGCACCCTTTTCTAACTTCATCCAAGAAACACCCTTTTCCAACTTCATGCTAGCAGCACCCTTTTCCAACATCATGCTAGCAACACCCTTTTCCAACATCATGCCAACAACACCTTTTCCATCTCCATATTATTTGACACAACACACTTTTCCATCTTTAAATCGGCATCATTTTCCATTTTTGCTTACACGAGGACCTACATAAAGAAATACACGCTACAGATTGATACTTATACAAAAAAAATGAAAATAAAAAATATATGTTAAATAATACAATAAAATAGATTTTTTGGGTTTTAATCAAAATTTTCCATTTTCTTAGAATAAGAAACATTGGTTTTGATTAAAAATTGAAATGAAATTAATGTTGTTGAAATAACCTACCATAGAAGGAGCATGGATGGCTACACCTGTATTGGAAACCTCCGAAGGTTCTCCACCATTTGTGATTGAAAAACCCTATTGATACAAAAAAAGGTATAGATATACAAAAACTCAACATCAATTTGAATGATCATATAAAAACAGAAACCACATACTCAGCATTAACGTCAATCGTCATACAAAAACCAAAAACATCATTGTTAACAAAAAAGTGAAAATAGTGGAAAAAAAACATCAACATCAAAATTGGTGATCATACAATAAACTGATACAACATAAACAAATAAGTGTCAACAATGTTTATACAACAAACATAAAAATCAAGTATATTCAAGGTTTATACAAACAACAACAAAATGTTGAAAACATGGAAATTGAAACTTATTTCGTATCAACATCAATCATCATTCAAAACATAAGTATATTCAACAGTATATTCAAGGTTTTTACAAAAACCAACAAAAAGTTGAAAACATAGAATTAGAAACCTAATTTGTATCAACATCAATCATCATTCAAAAATTAGGTATATTCAACAGTATATTCAAGGTTTATACAAACAAAATCAAAAAGTTGCAAACATGGAACTAAAAACGTAATTCGTATCAACTATTTTAAATTTAGGGTCATATATAAAAATAATCCCCAACATTTTTTTATCTTAATCATAAAATAACGTTCGAATATTTCATCTGCAATATTTTCAGACAAGGCAAAATTCTATGTAATATGTGCCTTGCTTGATCACATGGAGGATGTTTTATCCATTACTTCTTTCCTTTTTTATTTTTGTTCTTTTTTATGTAAGTTGGAGGAAGGTGGTAATATTGCTGATGAAAATATTTGTGGGTTTCTTTGTGATTAAGGTAAAAAAAATACTAGCGATTATTTATCACATACGACCCTTAATTTAAAACATCTATTTTTTGTGATATTCTATTCATATGCGATTTTAATGTTGGTTTTTCAGTTTGTATGTGGTAGTTGTGAAGGGTCTTACGAGGCAGTTGTGCCTGACCGTTTTACTCTTTTGATTTTAAACATTGAAAAGACTCATTCTATTTGCGAAGCCTTGGCCTCTTACTCCCTGTTTAAAACTGTTGTAATCATTCATTTAAACAGATCCATTGGGAATGGCCTAACCCAGAAAAAAAATTACAAACAGTTAAGAATATACCATACACCAATACCACTTAACTGGAAACTAACATCACAGTGGGTAGGAAAGCTATTGTGAGAAACAGAAGGGAAAAACATATGAATCCATAAATAACTAAAACAACTTCCACTAACATTCATAACGGCTTAAAACCAAAAGTAGCAAAATCATACATAAATTTAAACAGCACCTCAATATATGTTCCAATCAACATAAAATAATAAATATGACTAAACCAAATCCCAAACACATATAAACTTAACCAAACATGCTTTTTCATGTGTGCCTCACTTAAATCAGTGCTATTTAAGTGCTACACAAAATTTTGGTTGTACTTCACAAGCATACATTGTAGCCCTCATCTTCACAGTAGCATTTTGTAAACCACTACAGAACCATTATATCAACTGTTATCGGCAAGCAGATAACAGCGTAAAAGCTAGGTCTAATTAATGCCGCAATAGGTGCTATTGACAACATATTCAGAACCATAACAAGACAGAGAAATACACATAAAGATATAACACCAAAGATCTAACAGCTAGCCAGAACCAACACAGGACATAGAAAAATACACCTAAAAATCTATCACGACACTTACAGATCTAAATATGTAAAGTTTCGATGTATAGTTAAAAAATAAAAATAAAAACAAGAAACCTTCTCCATGTATGTGTCTGGCTACTTGAAGAGCTTCATATAGTCTTTGGGTATGGGATAAACGTTGAAGAATCGCAACCAGATAACCAATGTTACCAGTGTTGACTAAACCAGCACCCTTTTCTAACTTCATCCAAGAAACACCCTTTTCCAAGTTCATGCTAGCAGCACCCTTTTCCAACATCATGCTAGCAACACCCTTTTCCAACATCATGCCAACAACACCTTTTCCATCTCCATATTATTTGACACAACACACTTTTACATCTTTAAATCGGCATCATTTTCCATTTTTTCTTACACGAGGACCTACATAAAGAAATACACGCTACAGATTGATACACATACAAAAAAAATGAAAATAAAAAATATATGTTAAATAATACAATAAAATAGATTTTTTGGGTTTTAATCAAAATTTCCCATTTTCTTAGAACAAGAAACATTGGTTTTGATTAAAAATTGAAATGGAATTAATGTTGTTGAAATAACCTACCATAGAAGGAGCATGGATGGCTACACCTGTATTGGAAACCTCCGAAGGTTCTCCACCATTTGTGATTTAAAAACCCTATTGATACAAAAAAAAAGTATATATATACAAAAACTCAACATCAAATTGAATGATTATATAAACACAGAAACCACATACTCAGCATTAACGTCAATCGTCATTCAAAAACCAAAAACATCATTGTTAACAAAAAAGTGAAAATAGTGGAAAAAAAACATCAACATCAAAATTGGTGATCATACAATAAACTGATACAACATAAACAAATAAGTGTCAACAATGTTTATACAACAAACATAAAAATCAAGTATATTTAAGGTTTATACAAACAACAACAAAATGTTGAAAACATGGAAATTGAAACTTATTTCGTATCAACATCAATCATCGTTCAAAACTTAAGTATATTCAACAGTATATTCAAGGTTTTTACAAAAACCAACAAAAAGTTGAAAACATAGAATTAGAAACCTAATTTGTATCAACATCAATCATCATTCAAAAATTAAGTATATTCAACAGTATATTCAAGGTTTATACAAACAAAATCAAAAAGTTGCAAACATGGAACTAAAAACGTAATTCGTATCAACTATTTTAAATTTAGGGTCATATATAAAAATAATCCCCAGCATTTTTTTTATCTTAATCATAAAATAACGTCCGAATATTTCATCTGCAATATTTTCAGACAAGGCAAAATTCTATGTAATATATGCCTTGCTTGAGCACATGGAGGATGTTTTATCCTTTACTTCTTTCCTTTTTTATTTTTGTTCTTTTTTATGTAAGTTGGAGGAAGGTGGTAATATTGCTGATGAAAATATTTGTGGGTTACTTTGTGATTAAGGTAAAAAAAATAATGGCGATTATTTATCATATACGACCCTTAATTTAAAACATCTATTTTTTGTGATATTCTATTCATATGCGATTTTAATGTTGGTTTTTCAGTTTGTATGTGGTAGTTGTGAAGGCTCTTACGAGGCATTTGTGCCTTACCGTTTTACTCTTTTGATTTTAAACATTGAAAAGGCTCATTCTATTTGCGAAGCCTTGGCCTCTTACTCCCTGTTTAAAACTGTTGTAATCATTCATTTAAACAGATCCATTTGGAATGGCCTAACCCAGAAAAAAAATTACAAACTGTTAAGAATATACCATACACCAATACCACTTAACTGGAAACTAACATCACAGTGGGTAGGAAAGCTATTGTGAGAAACAGAAGGGAAAAACATATGAATCCATAAATAACTAAAACAACTTCCAAAAACATTCATAATGGCTTAAAACCAAAAGTAGCAAAATCATACATAAATTTAAACAGCACCTCAATATAAGTTCCAATCAACATCTAATAATAAATATCACTAAACCAAATCCCAAACACATATAAACTTAACCAAACATGCTTTTTCATGTGTGCCTCACTTAAATCAGTGCTATTTAAGTGCTACACAATATTTTGGTTGTACTTCACAAGCATACATTGTAGCCCTCATCTTCACAGTAGCATTTTGTAAACCACTACATAACCATTATAACAACTGTTATCGGCAAGCAGATAATAGCGTAAAAGCAAGGTCCAATTAATGCCGCTATAGGTGCTATTGACAGCATATTTAGAACCATAACAAGACAGAAAAATACACATAAAGATATAACACCAAAGACCTAACAGCTAGCCAGAACCAACACAGGACATAGAAAAATACACCTAAAAATCTATCACGACACTTACAGATCTAAATATGTAAAGTTTCGATGTATATTTAAAAAATAAAAATAAAAACAAGAAACCTTCTCCATGTTTGTGTCTAGCTCGTTGAAGAGCTTCATATAGTCTTTGGGTATGGGATAAACGTTGAAGAATCGAAACCAGATAACCAATGTTACCAGTGTTGACTAAACCAGCACCCTTTTCTAACTTCATCCAAGAAACACCCTTTTCCAAGTCCGTGCTAGCAGCACCCTTTTCCAACATCATGCTAGCAACACCCTTTTCCAACATCATGCCAACAACACCTTTTCCATCTCCATATTATTTGACACAACACACTTTTCCATCTCCATATTATTTGACACAACACACTTTTCCATCTTTAAATCGGCATCATTTTCCATTTTTTCTTACACGAGGACCTACATACAGAAATACACGCTACAGATAGATACTCATTCAAAAAAAATGAAAAAAAAAATATGTTAAATAATACAATAAAATAGATTTTTTAGGTTTTAATCAAAATTTCCCATTTTCTTAGAACAAGAAACATTGGTTTTAATTAAAAATTAAAATGGAATTAATGTTGTTGAAATAACCTAGCATAGAAGGAGCATGGATGGCTACACCTGTATTGGAAACCTCCGAAGGTTCTCCACCATTTGTGATTGAAAAACCCTATTGATACAAAAAAAAAGTATATATACAAAAACTCAACATCAATTTGAATGATCATATAAAAACAGAAACCACATACTCAGCATTAACGTTAATCGTCATACAAAAACCAAAAACATCATTGTTAACAAAAAAGTGAAAATAGTAGAAAAAAAACATCAACATCTAAATTGGTGATCATACAATAAACTGATAAAACATAAACAAATAAGTGTCAACAATGTTTATACAACAAACATAAAAATCAAGTATATTGAAGGTTTATACAAACAACAACAAAATGTTGAAAACATGGAAATTGAAACTTATTTCGTATCAACATCAATCATCGTTCAAAACATAAGTATATTCAACAGTATATTCAAGGTTTTTACAAAAACCAATAAAAAGTTGAAAACATAAAATTAGAAACCTAATTTGTATCAACATCAATCATCATTCAAAAATTAAGTATATTCAACAGTATATTCAAGGTTTATACAAGCAAGATCAAAAAGTTGCAAACATGGAACTAAAAACGTAATTCGTATCAACTATTTTAAATTTAGGGTCATATATATAAATAATCCACAGCATTTTTTTTATCTTAATCATAAAATAACGTCCGAATATTTCATCTGCAATATTTTCAGACAAGGCAAAATTCTGTGTAATATGTGCCTTGCTTGAGCACATGGAGGATGTTTTATCCTTTACTTCTTTCCTTTTTTATTTTTGTTCTTTTTTATGTAAGTTGGAGGAAGGTGGTAATATTGCTGATGAAAATATTTGTGGGTTACTTTGTGATTAAGGTAAAAAAAATACTGTCGATTATTTATCATATACGACCCTTAATTTAAAACAGCTATTTTTTGTGATATTCTATTCATATGTGATTTTATGGTTGGTTTTTCAGTTTGTATGTGGTAGTTGTGAAGGCTCTTACGAGGCTGTTGTGCCCGACCGTTTTACTCTTTTGATTTTAGACATTGAAATGACTCATTCTATTTGTGAAACCTTGGCCTCTTACTCCCTGTTTAAAACTGTTGTAATCATTCATTTAAACAGATTCATTTGGAATGGCCTAACCCAGAAAAAAAATTACAAACAGTTTAGAATATACCATACACCAATACCACTTAACTGGAAACTAACATCACAGTGGGTAGGAAAGCTATTGTGAGAAACAGAAGGGAAAAACATATGAATCCATAAATAACTAAAACAACTTCCAAAAACATTCATAACGGCTTAAAACTAAAAGTAGTAAAATCATACATAAATTCAAACAGCACCTCAATATAAGTTCCAATCAACATCAAATAATAAATATGACTAAACCAAATCCCAAACACATATAAACTTAACCAAACAAGCTTTTTCATGTGTGCCTCGCTTAAATCTGTAATACCCCGTAAATTTATAAACGCTCTGGTGAATATTATTATGATCAACTGGGTTCCGGAGTACTCTGAGTAATTATTTGATAAAATAATTAGAGTAAACTGACGAACTCAGAGTTGATTAAATTAATAGTATTTAACTTTGAGTTTTTATTAATCGGTGTATCTGAGCTAATTTGGACTTTTAGTAGTATTACTAATTAGTGAGAATTTTCTATACTATTCTATTTTCTTTTCATTTCCTTGGAAACAAACAAAAGTTAGTAAAGAAAAGGAAAAGGGAAGAAAGGAAAAGTGAAGGAAGGAAAAGGAGAGAAATTTCCCAAGAAGCTCAAGATCATCATCAAGCTTCAACTCTTCATCTCTTCATCTCTGTATCAATCTCCTCATCTTGTTATCCAGGTGGGTTCTAGTTAGACCCTTTAGATTAGAGTTATTTGTTGAGTTTAGAGTTAGGTTGGAAATTGTGAAAATGGGTATTTTTGGTATAAAATCATGAATCTAACTGTTGAAATTCAATGTTTGATTGTATGTTATACTGCTTGTTGTGTTTAAACATGTTTTGATGCATTATGATTGATCAAAATGAGATTTTGGTGAAACCCGTAAACAGGAAATTCTGCAGGTTTTTCTGCATTTTTCTCTGCCCATACGCGTATGGGGCTTGTCAATACGCGTATGGGGCTTGTCATTACGCGTACGGCAAGGGCAATACGCGTATGGCAATTTTAAAAGGAATTTTCAAGGAAAAACGTCTCTGCCCATACGCGTATGGCTTTGGGCAATACGCGTATGGATGGCCGAGGATTTTGGGCAATACGCGTATGGCCTTGGGCAATACGCGTATGGCCAGGAGAGTTGCAGAAATTCTGCTGTTGTGATTATTTTCCGATCGTTTGTTCACAATGCCGTAACTTTTTGTACGTAACTCGAATTGGAACAATTTTTGTATCGTTGGAAAGATAATAAAATGTACTTTCTTATTATAATGGTTTTAAGATTGTCGGCCGATTTAATTATGTCGGAATTTCTGAAATAGTGTCGTTTTGTCGAATTTTATCTGTTAAATGTGTGTAATTGTTGTTGACAATGTATGCATGTTAAAATATGGAATAGGCAGAGTGAGAATTATTACCAAAACTGTGTCGGAAGTGTGAATTGTTCCATGTGTGGCAACTCTCGTGCATGAAAGGCCGAGGCATGTGCAGTCCAATCATAACCACTGTTTCTTGCGGTGTAGTTTCATGAGACTCGAGCACCTCCTCTGAAACGTTATGCACAACTACTTGGCAGGTTTGAGTCCCGTGTTAAGTACGATTGGAGCCTACGGGTAAAGAGACTTGTGACGGTGTACGGGCCGTGAGAAGTGATGGATCACGGTGTACGGACCGGTGATCCCGAATCCAATTCGTATGCCAAGTAGCTACAAGGATCCATGACTCGGGTCGCCTTCTAGACGTAGAAGCGGACGGGAATAGGGGATGCCTTGGTAATTGGTTATTGATTGTGAATCCTTGAGTTTACAGGCTCAGGAGGTACTTCAGTACTTTGTGAATCCTTGAGTTTACAGGCTCAAGAGGTACTTCGGTACTAGTGTGAGTTTACAGGCTCACCGTGGTGGTTACTTGTGCGTGTGTACTCATGGTCTTTCCCCCTTTCCCTTTGGACATGAGTTAGGATTTTGTTAGAACCTTGTAAAGTCGAGAGGACTTTAAGATAGGGAACTCACTGAGATTTGATGTATCTCACCCCACTGTTGTTGTTTACATCACAGGTTCTGCAGGTTCCGCGAAGGGTAAGGATAAGGTTATTTGACTTTCCTTACGGATCGTAGCTTTTGAGATGGCATGGCTTCCGTTATGGCGTTATGTTTTGAGATCATTGTTTTGATCTAGTTCTTAGTTTTTATCATTTTGGAACATCTTGTATATGAAATTCCTTAGTCTTTAGTGTTTTATTCTAGAGGCATTTATGTATATAATGTGTTAACTGGGAACTTATTGTATATTTCAGTACCAAACGTACTTATCATGTATAATAGATGATTTGATGCATGTATTATGTATGTGGTCGTTACAGTTGGTATCAGAGCAGGTCGTATCCTTGACCTAGCCATGAAATAGAATAAGTAATTTCTTTCCGTTTCAGATACGTGGTGTCGCCGTTGGTCTTACGTGTTATATTTATGGTATTGAGCCTGATCAACTTAATCCTATTTGTATGGCATTCAGGAACATGGCTGACAGACGTAGAAACAACCGTGGAAGACCAAGGACTCCGAGGACTACTCCAGCTGGGACGGTTCCACAGGGTGCTGAAGGGAACGCCCCTTTGTATCAATTCATGCAACAGATGCAGCAGCAGCAGAATCAGTTCATACAAGGAATGGTACAGCTAATGGCTGATGGTCTACATCCTCCAGTGGTTGTTCCTAAAGTTGCAGGGGGAACCTATAGAGAATTCATCCGTATGAATCCTCCAGAGTTTCATGGAGGGTTAGATCCAGTGAAGGCGCATGAATGGATATTAGGTATGGAAAGGTTTTTCTTGATAGTGCATTATAGTGAGGAAAATAAAGTGGTCTTTGCTTCTCACTTGTTGAAGGGTCCTGCCATGAGGTGGTGGGAGAGTGCTTCAGCTTTAATGACAATCCAAGAGGTACCAAAGGTGTGGGAACAGTTTAAGGTAACTTTTATGGAGAAATATTTTCCAAGTTCTTTAAGGTCGCAGAAGGAGTTTGAGTTCCAACAGTTGAGACAGGGCAATTCGTCAGTGGCTTCATATGCAGAAAAATTTGAGATCATGGCTGACTATTCTAGACAGGCCATGTATGCTCCTGATGAGCGGTGGAAGATTGATCAGTTTTTGTTTGGTTTGAGGGCTGAAATTTCACATAGCGTATCTCAACGGGAATTTGCTACTTATGCGGAAATGTTAAGACAATGTTATGTGGCAGAGAATAGTTTGAAAAAGGTACAAATGGAGGTGGATTTGAACAGGGCAACTCAAAATGACCGTGGAAGGTCGAATCAACAGTTTAGGCAAAGGCAACAGTCTTCCAAACGGAAGCAAGTGTAGAGTTCTAGAATTAGTGTGCCTCCGGTATGTCGTACTTGTGGAAAGAGTCATTTTGGTAGGTGCTATTCGGAGGGAATACGGTGTTATTAGTGTAACAAGATGGGTCATGTATCGAGAGATTGTCCTCAGGGTAGGAATCAGACACAAGGGAAGACTACGGGCCGAGTGTACACCTTGGATGCAAGGAAGGCAAAGGGTGACAACTCCTTGATTGCGGGTACGTGTTTCGTAAATGGACATCCTTGTTTTGTTTTATTTGATTGTGGGGCAACGCATTCTTTTGTGTCCACGCGTTGTGTGAAGCGACTTGGGTTACAAACTATTCCTTTGTTTCCTCCTATGGTGGTTACTACTGCCATGGATGAAATGGTTAAAACGCCATCGATGTGTGAAAATTGTGTGTTGTCGGTGAACGAAAGAGTCTTCCAGATTGATCTTATTTGTTTGCCGCTTAAGAAAGTGGATGTGGTTTTGGGAATGGACTGGCTTTCAGCTAATTCAGTTTTTATCGGTTGTGAGGAGAAGCTAATTATTATTCCATCTGTTGAGGCTACTCCGAAAGATGTATTATCAACGATTTTAGAAGGTACGGTGGGAATGGTAAACTTCTTGTTTGAGAAAGAGAAATCTGTTTTATTGGTTCTTACTAAGGAAGGAAGTAGTGAACAGCAAGTTCTGAGTATTCCAATAGTGTGTGAGTTTCCTGAAGTGTTTCCAGAGGATGTTTCTTCTCTTCCTCCGGAGAGAGAAGTTGAGTTCTCTATTGACCTGGTACCGGGAACGGCTCCTATATCCGTTTCTCCGTATCGGATGGTACCGCTTGAATTAAGAGAATTAAAGGATCAATTAGAAGACTTGATGTCTAAGCATTTTGTTAGACCTAGTGTTTCACCTTGGGGAGCTCCAGTGTTATTGGTAAAGAAGAAAGATGGGGGAATGCGGTTGTGCATTGATTATCGTAAGTTGAATAAAGTCACCATTAAGAACAAGTACCCCTTACCCAGGATAGACGACCTGTTAGATCAATTGAAGGGAGCCTGTGTGTTCTCGAAGATTGATTTACGGTCTGGTTATCATCAGATTCGAGTGAAGAGTTCTGATGTGCCAAAAACTGCATTTAGAACCCGTTACGGTCATTATGAATTCTTAGTGATGCCTTTCGGTGTGACTAATGCTCCAGCTGTTTTTATGGATTACATGAACCGTATATTTCAGGCTTTCTTGGACCAATTTGTGGTAATCTTTATTGACGACATTCTTATTTATTCTCGTACTCCACAAGAGCACGGGGAACATCTGAGAATCGTCTTATCGGTATTGCAAGAGAAGAAATTGTTTGCTAAGTTGAGTAAGTGTGAGTTTTGGATGTCGGAAGTTAATTTTCTTGGACATGTTATATCTCAAGGTGGTGTGGCAGTGGATCCATCGAAAGTAGAAGCAGTGATTAATTGGGAGAGACCGAGGAATGTTTCAGAGGTTAGAAGTTTCTTGGGTTTGGCAAGCTACTTAGAAGGTTCATTAAAGGTTTTTCTCAATTGGCCTTACCAATGACAAAACTTACTCGGAAGGATTTTGCTTTTGAATGGGATTCGGGTTGTGAGCAAAGTTTTATGAAATTGAAGGAACGTTTGACGAGTACTCCAGTATTAATTATTCCTGATCCTAACAACTCTTATGAAGTATTCTGTGATGCTTCTAAGAGGGGATTAGGGGGTGTTCTGATGCAAGGCGGTCAAGTAGTAGCTTATGCTTCTCGACAGTTGAAAGTTCATGAGAAGAATTATCCAACCTATGATTTGGAACTAGCTGCAGTGGTGTTTGCACTGAAGGTGTGGCATCATTATTTATATGGTGTACGTTTTGAAATGTTCAGTGACCACAAAAGTTTGAAGTATTTGTTTGACCAAAAGGAGTTGAATATGCGACAAAGAAGGTGGATGGAGTACTTAAAGGATTATGACATAGAATTGAAGTATCATCCAGGAAAGGCGAATAAAGTAGCGGATGCTTTAAGTCGGAAAATGGTTCATAGTGCGGAATTGATGATTTTGGAGTATTCATTGTTGGAAAAGTTTAGAGATGTTGATCTCCAGTTTGTGCGGACTCCGAATGGTGTAATTATGGGAAATTTGAATGTCAATTCTACCTTAAGAGTTGAGATTCAACAGGCACAATTGTTAGAGGAAGAGTTACAAGAATTTTTACTTCAACCGGGTTTTACACAAGCAACTGATGGGGTTGTTTTGTTTAATCAACGGATTTGTGTTCCGAAGGATGAGGCATTGAAAAGGAAGATTTTAGATGAAGCTCATAAAGGTATTTTTACGATACATCCTGGTTCTTCGAAGATGTCTCAGGATTTAAAGAAGGATTACTGGTGGTCTGGGATGAAAAAGGATATAGCGGGATATGTGTCAGAATGTGCGGTGTGCCAACAGGTGAAGATTGAACACCAAAGGCCGGGCGGTCTGTTGTAACCTTTGGATATTCCAGTTTGGAAGTGGGATAGTATTTCTATGGACTTTGCAGTGGGTTTACCCCGTACCCAAGGTGGGTATGATTCTATTTGGGTAATTGTAGATCGACTAACGAAATCTGCTCATTTCTTAGCCGTGAAGACTACTTATAAGGCAAGTCATCTTGCAAGGTTGTTTATTGCTGAGATTGTGAGATTGCATGGTATTCCTTCTAGTATTGTGTCCGATAGAGATCCAAAGTTTACTTCGAGGTTTTGGAAGGTGTTCCAACAAGCGATGGGTAAGAATTTGCGTTTGAGCACGTCGAATCATCCTCAAACGGATGGTCAGACTGAGCGAACAATACAGACGATGGAGGATATGTTAAGAGCTTGTGTGCTAGAGAGTAGAGGGAATTGGAAAGAACTTTTACCGTTAATTGAGTTTTCCTATAATAATAGTTACCATGCGTGCATCGGTATGGCTCCTTATGAAGCATTGTATGGGAGGAAGTGTAGAACACCTTTGTGTTGGGCTGAAATTGGCGAAGATAGAATTTTGGGACCCGAGATTATTCAGGAGACTACGGAAAAGATTCAAATGATCTGTGAGAAAGTTAAACAAGCACAAGATCGTCAAAAGAGTTATGCGGATAACCGTAGGAGACCTTTGGAATTTGAGGAAGGTGACCATGTATTTCTGAAAGTTACTCCGAGATTGAGATTGAAAGGACCGTTTAAGTCACGTAAATTAAGTCCAAGATACGTGGGACCATATCAAATTTTAGAAAGGATTGGTGAAGTTGCTTACAGATTAGCCTTACCACCCTCTCTATCTGAAATGCATGATGTTTTTCACGTATCTCAGCTCCGTAAGTTTATTCCTGATCCTCTTCAGCCAATTCTACCCGAATCAGTGGAAATTGAAGCGGATTTGACTTTTGAACCACAACCGAGTCGTATTGTGGGAAGAGAAACAAAAGTGTTAAGGAACAAAGATATTTCACTCGTTAAGGTGCAATGGGATATGACGCATCGGGGCGATGCTACTTGGGAACTAGAATCGGAAATGCGAGATTCTTATCCACATCTGTTCAGGTAATATTTTAAATTCGAGAATGAATTTCTATTTAAGGGGGGAGGATGTAATACCCCGTAAATTTATAAACGCTCTGGTGAATATTATTATGATCAACTGGGTTCCGGAGTACTCTGAGTAATTATTTGATAAAATAATTAGAGTAAACTGACGAACTCAGAGTTGATTAAATTAATAGTATTTAACTTTGAGTTTTTATTAATCGGTGTATCTGAGCTAATTTGGACTTTTAGTAGTATTACTAATTAGTGAGAATTT
The DNA here is from genome assembly GCA_022829125.1 of Lathyrus tuberosus. Taxonomy (NCBI): domain Eukaryota; kingdom Viridiplantae; phylum Streptophyta; class Magnoliopsida; order Fabales; family Fabaceae; genus Lathyrus; species Lathyrus tuberosus. The sequence continues at coordinate 15,436,516 of JALAZF010000055.1, forward strand.
TCTATACTATTCTATTTTCTTTTCATTTCCTTGGAAACAAACAAAAGTTAGTAAAGAAAAGGAAAAGGGAAGAAAGGAAAAGTGAAGGAAGGAAAAGGAGAGAAATTCTCAAGAAGCTCAAGATCATCATCAAGCTTCAACTCTTCATCTCTTCATCTCTGTATCAATCTCCTCATCTTGTTATCCAGGTGGGTTCTAGTTAGACCCTTTAGATTAGAGTTATTTGTTGAGTTTAGAGTTAGGTTGGAAATTGTGAAAATGGGTATTTTTGGTATAAAATCATGAATCTAACTGTTGAAATTCAATGTTTGATTGTATGTTATACTGCTTGTTGTGTTTAAACAAGTTTTGATGCTTTGTGATTGATCAAAATGAGATTTTGGTGAAACCCGTAAACAGGAAATTCTGCAGGTTTTTCTGCATTTTTCTCTGCCCATACGCGTATGGGGCTTGTCAATACGCGTATGGGGCTTGTCAATACGCGTATGGGGCTTGTCATTACGCGTACGACAAGGGCAATACGCGTATGGCAATTTTAAAAGGAATTTTCAAGGAAAAACGTCTCTTCCCATACGCGTATGGCTTTGGGCAATACGCGTATGGATGGCCGAGGATTTTGGGCAATACGCGTATGGCCTTGGGCAATACGCGTATGGCCAGGAGAGTTGCAGAAATTCTGCTGTTGTGATTATTTTCCGATCGTTTGTTCACAATGCCGTAACTTTTTGTACGTAACTCGGATTGGAACAATTTTTGTATCGTTGGAAAGATAATAAAATGTACTTTCTTATTACAATGGTTTTAAGATTGTTGGCCGATTTAATTATGTCGGAATTTCTGAAATAGTGTCGTTTTGTCGACTTTTATCTGTTAAATGTGTGTAATTGTTGTTGACAATGTATGCATGTTAAAATATGGAATAGGCAGAGTGAGAATTATTACCAAAGTTGTGTCGGAAGTGTGAATTGTTCCATGTGTGGCAACGCTCGTGCATGAAAGGCCGAGGCGTGTGCAGTCCAATCATAACCACTGTTTCTTGCGGTGTAGTTTCATGAGACTCGAGCACCTCCTCTGAAACGTTATGCACAACTACTTGGCAGGTTTGAGTCCCGTGTTAAGTACGATTGGAGCCTACGGGTAAAGAGACTTGTGACGGTGTACGGGCCGTGAGAAGTGACGGATCACGGTGTACGGACCGGTGATCCCGAATCCAATTCGTATGCCAAGTAGCTACAAGGATCCATGACTCGGGTCGCCTTCTAGACGTAGAAGCAGACGGGAATAGGGGATGCCTTGGTAATTAGTTATTGATTGTGAATCCTTGAGTTTACAGGCTCAGGAGGTACTTCGGTACTTTGTGAATCCTTGAGTTTACAGGCTCAAGAGGTACTTCAGTACCAGTGTGAGTTTACAGGCTCATCGTGGTGGTTACTTGTGCGTGTGTACTCATGGTCTTTCCCCCTTTCCCTTTGGACATGAGTTAGGATTTTGTTAGAACCTTGTAAAGCCGAGAGGACTTTAAGATAGGGAACTCACTGAGATTTGATGTATCTCACCCCACTGTTGTTGTTTACATCACAGGTTCTGCAGGTTCCGCGAAGGGTAAGGATAAGGTTATTTGAATTTCCTTACGGATTGTAGCTTTTGAGATGGCATGGCTTCCACTATGGCGTTATGTTTTGAGATCATTGTTTTGATCTAGTTCTTAGTTTTTATCATTTTGGAACATCTTGTATATGAAATGCCTTAGTCTTTAGTGTTTTATTCTAGAGGCATTTATGTATATAATGTGTTAACTGGGAACTTATTGTATATTTCAGTACCAAACGTACTTATCATGTATAATAGATGATTTGATGCATGTATTATGTATGTGGTCGTTACAAAATCAGTGCTATTTAAGTGCTACACAAAATTTTGGTTGTACTTCACAATCATACATTGTAGCCCTCGTCTTCACAGTAGCATTTTGTAAACCACTACAGAACCATTATATCAATTGTTATCGGCAAGCAGATAATAGCGTAAAAGCTAGGTCTAATTAATGCCGCTATATGTGATATCGATAACATATTCAGAACCATAACATGACAGAAAAATACACATAAAGATATAACACCAAAGATCTAACAGCTAGCCAGAACCAACACAGGACATAGAAAAATACACCTAAAAATCTATCACGACATTTACAGATCTAAATATGTAAAGTTTCGATGTATATTTAAAAAATAAAAATAAAAACAAGAAACCTTCTCCATGTATGTGTCTGGCTACTTGAAGAGCTTCATATAGTCTTTGGGTATGGGATAAACGTTGAAGAATCGCAACCAGATAACCAATGTTACCAGTGTTGATTAAACCAGCACCCTTTTCTAACTTCATCCAAGAAACACCCTTTTCCAACTTCATGCTAGCAGCACCCTTTTCCAACATCATGCTAGCAACACCCTTTTCCAACATCATGCCAACAACACCTTTTCCATCTCCATATTATTTGACACAACACACTTTTCCATCTTTAAATCGGCATCATTTTCCATTTTTTCTTACACGAGGACCTACATAAAGAAATACACGCTACAGATTGATACTCATACAAAAAAAAAAATGAAAATAAAAAATATATGTTAAATAATACAATAAAATAGATTTTTTGGGTTTTAATCAAAATTTTCCATTTTCTTAGAACAAGAATTGGTTTTGATTAAAAATTGAAATGGAATTAATGTTGTTGAAATAATCTACCGTAGAAGGAGTATGGATGGCTACACCTGTATTGGAAACCTCCGAAGGTTCTCCACCATTTGTGATTGAAAAACCCTATTGATACAAAAAAAAAAGTATATATATACAAAAACTCAACATCAATTTGAATGATCATATAAAAACAGAAACCACATACTCAGCATTAATGTCAATCGTCATACAAAAACCAAAAACATCATTGTTAACAAAAAAGTGAAAATAGTGGAAAAAAAACATCAACATCAAAATTGGTGATCATACAATAAACTGATACAACATAAACAAATAAGTGTCAACAATGTTTATACAACAAACATAAAAATCAAGTATATTCAAGGTTTATACAAACAACAACAAAATGTTGAAAACATGGAAATTGAAACTTATTTCGTATCAACATCAATCATCGTTCAAAACATAAGTATATTCAACAGTATATTCAAGGTTTTTACAAAAACCAACAAAAAGTTGAAAACATAGAATTAGAAACCTAATTTGTATCAACATCAATCATCATTCAAAAATTAAGCATATTCAACAGTATATTCAAGGTTTATACAAACAAAATCAAAAAGTTGCAAACATGGAACTAAAAACGTAATTCGTATCAACTATTTTAAATTTAGGGTCATATATAAAAATAATCCCCAGCATTTTTTTTATCTTAATCATAAAATAACGTCCGAATATTTCATCTGCAATATTTTCAGACAAGGAAAAATTCTATGTAATATGTGCCTTGCTTGAGCACATGGAGGATGTTTTATCCTTTACTTCTTTCCTTTTTTATTTTTGTTCTTTTTTATGTAAGTTGGAGGAAGGTGTTAATATTGCTGATGAAAATATTTGTGGGTTACTTTGTGATTAAGGTAAAAAAAATACTGGCGATTATTTATCATATACGACCCTTAATTTAAAACCTCTATTTTTTGTGATATTCTATTCATATGCGATTTTAATGTTGGTTTTTCAGTTTGTATGTGGTAGTTGTGAAGGCTCTTACGAGGCAGTTATGCCTGACCGTATTACTCTTTTGATTTTAAACATTTAAAAGACTCATTCTATTTGTGAAGCCTTGGCCTCTTACTCCCTGTTTAAAACTATTGTAATCATTCATTTAAATAGTTCCATTTGGAATGGCCTAACCCAGAAAAAAAATTACAAACAGTTAAGAATATACCATACACCAATACCACTTAACTGGAAACTAACATCACAGTGGGTAGGAAAGTTATTGTGAGAAACAGAAGAGAAAAACATATGAATCCATAAATAACTAAAACAACTTCCAAAAACATTCATAACGGCTTAAAACCAAAGGTATCAAAATCATACATAAATTTAAACAGCACCTCAATATAAGTTCCAATCAACATCAAATAATAAATATGACTAAACCAAATCCCAAACACATATAAACTTAACAAAACATGCTTTTTCATGTGTGCCTCACTTAAATCAGTGCTATTTAAGTGCTACACAAAATTTTGGTTGTACTTCACAAGCATACATTGTAGCCCTCATCTTCACAGTAGCATTTTGTAGACCACTACAGAACCATTATATCAACTGTTATCGGCAAGCAGATAATAGCGTAAAAGCTAGGTCCAATTAATGCCGCTATAGGTGCTATCGATAACATATTCATAACCATAACAAGACAGAAAAATACACATAAAGATATAACACCAAAGATCTAACAGCTAGCCAGAACCAACACAGGACATAGAAAAATACACCTAAAAATCTATCACGACACTTACAGATCTAAATATGTAAAGTTTCGATGTATATTTAAAAAATAAAAATAAAAACAAGAAACCTTCTCCATGTATGTGTCTGGCTACTTGAAGAGCTTCATATAGTCTTTGGGTATGGGATAAACGTTGAAGAATCGCAACCAGATAACCAATGTTACCAGTGTTGATTAAACCAACACCCTTTTCTAACTTCATCCAAGAAACACCCTTTTCCAACTTCATGCTAGCAGCACCCTTTTCCAACATCATGCTAGCAACACCCTTTTCCAACATCATGCCAACAACACCTTTTCCATCTCCATATTATTTGACACAACACACTTGTCCATCTTTAAATCGGCATCATTTTCTATTTTTTCTTACACGAGGACCTACATAAAGAAATACACGCTACAGATTGATACTCATACAAAAAAAAATGAAAATAAAAAATATATGTTAAATAATACAATAAAATAGATTTTTTGGGTTTTAATCAAAATTTCCCATTTTCTTAGAACAAGAAACATTGGTTTTGATTAAAAATTGAAATGGAATTAATGTTGTTGAAATAACCTACCATAGAAGGAGCATGGATGGCTACACCTGTATTGGAAACCTCCGAAGGTTCTCCACCATTTTTATTGAAAAACCCTATTGATAGAAAAAAATATATATGTACAAAAACTCAACATCAATTTGAATGATCATATAAAAACAGAAACCAAATACTCAGCATTAACGTCAATCGTCATACAAAAACCAAAAACATCATTGTTAACAAAAAAGTAAAAATAGTGGAAAAAAAACATCAACATCAAAATTGGTGATCATACAATAAACTGATACGACATAAATAAATAAGTGTCAACAATGTTTATACAACAAACATAAAAATCAAGTATATTCAAGGTTTATACAAACAACAACAAAATGTTGAAAACATGGAAATTGAAACTTATTTCGTATCAACATCAATCATCGTTCAAAACATAAGTATATTCAACAGTATATTCAAGGTTTTTACAAAAACCAACAAAAAGTTGAAAACATAGAATTAGAAACCTAATTTGTATCAACATCAATCATCATTCAAAAATTAAGTATATTCAACAGTATATTCAAGGTTTATACAAACAAAATCAAAAAGTTGCAAACATGGAACTAAAAACATAATTCGTATCAACTATTTTAAATTTAGGGTCGTATATAAAAATAATCCCCAGCATTTTTTTTATCTTAATCATAAAATAACGTCCGAATATTTCATCTGCAATATTTTCAGACAAGGCAAAATTCTATGTAATATGTGCCTCGCTTGAGCACATGGAGGATGTTTTATCCTTTACTTCTTTCCTTTTTTATTTTTGTTCTTTTTTATGTAAGTTGGAGGAAGGTGGTAATATTGCTGATGAAAATATTTGTGGGTTACTTTGTGATTAAGGTAAAAAAAATACTGGCGATTATTTATCATATACGACCCTTAATTTAAAACATCTATTTTTTGTGATATTCTATTCATATGCGATTTTAATGTTGGTTTTTCAGTTTGTATGTGGTAGTTGTGAAGGCTCTTACGAGGCAGTTGTGCCTGACCGTATTACTCTTTTGATTTTAAACATTTAAAAGACTCATTCTATTTGCGAAGCCTTGGCCTCTTACTCCCTGTTTAAAACTGTTGTAATAATTCATTTAAACAGATCCATTTGGAATGGCCTAACCAAAAAAAAAATTACAAACAGTTAAGAATATACCATACACCAATACCACTTAACTGGAAACTAACATCACAGTGGGTAGGAAAGTTATTGTGAGAAACAGAAGAGAAAAACATATGAATCCATAAATAACTAAAACAACTTCCAAAAACATTCATAACGGCTTAAAACCAAAGGTATCAAAATCATACATAAATTTAAACAGCACCTCAATATAAGTTCCAATCAACATCAAATAATAAATATGACTAAACCAAATCCCAAACACATATAAACTTAACAAAACATGCTTTTTGATGTGTGCCTCACTTAAATCAGTGCTATTTAAGTGCTACACAAAATTTTGGTTGTACTTCACAAGCATACATTGTAGCCCTCATCTTCACAGTAGCATTTTGTAGACCACTACAGAACCATTATATCAACTGTTATCGGCAAGCAGATAATAGCGTAAAAGCTAGGTCCAATTAATGCCGCTATAGGTGCTATCGATAACATATTCATAACCATAACAAGACAGAAAAATACACATAAAGATATAACACCAAAGATCTAACAGCTAGCCAGAACCAACACAGGACATAGAAAAATAAACCTAAAAATCTATCACGACACTTACAGATATAAATATGTAAAGTTTCGATGTATATTTAAAAAATAAAAATAAAAACAAGAAACCTTCTCCATGTATGTGTCTGGCTACTTGAAGAGCTTCATATAGTCTTTGGGTATGGGATAAACGTTGAAGAATCGCAACCAGATAACCAATGTTACCAGTGTTGATTAAACCAGCACCCTTTTCTAACTTCATCCAAGAAACACCCTTTTCCAAGTTCATGCTAGCAGCACCCTTTTCCAACATCATGCTAGCAACACCCTTTTCCAACATCATGCCAACAACACCTTTTCCATCTCCATATTATTTGACACAACACACTTGTCCATCTTTAAATCGGCATCATTTGCCATTTTTTCTTACACGAGGACCTACATAAAGAAATACACGCTACAGATTGATACTCATACAAAAAAAAAATGAAAATAAAAAATATATGTTAAATAATACAATAAAATAGATTTTTTGGGTTTTAATCAAAATTTCCCATTTTCTTAGAACAAGAAACATTGGTTTTGATTAAAAATTGAAATGGAATTAATGTTGTTGAAATAGCCTACCATAGAAGGAGCATGGATGGCTACACCTGTATTGGAAACCTCCGAAGGTTCTCCACCATTTTTGATTGAAAAAACCTATTGATACAAAAAAATATATATGTACAAAAACTCAACATCAATTTGAATGATCATATAAAAACAGAAACCAAATACTCAGCATTAACGTCAATCGTCATACAAAAACCAAAAACATCATTGTTAACAAAAAAGTAAAAATAGTGGAAAAAAAACATCAACATCAAAATTGGTGATCATACAATAAACTGATACGACATAAACAAATAAGTGTCAACAATGTTTATACAACAAACATAAAAATCAAGTATATTCAAGGTTTATACAAACAACAACAAAATGTTGAAAACATGGAAATTGAAACTTATTTCGTATCAACATCAATCATCGTTCAAAACATAAGTATATTCAACAGTATATTCAAAGTTTTTACAAAAACCAACAAAAAGTTGAAAACATAGAATTAGAAACCTAATTTGTATCAACATCAATCATCATTCAAAAATTAAGTATATTCAACAGTATATTCAAGGTTTATACAAACAAAATCAAAAAGTTGCAAACATGGAACTAAAAACATAATTCGTATCAACTATTTTAAATTTAGGGTCATATATAAAAATAATCCCCAGCATTTTTTTTATCTTAATCATAAAATAACGTCCGAATATTTCATCTGCAATATTTTCAGACAAGGCAAAATTCTATGTAATATGTGCCTCGCTTGTGCACATGGAGGATGTTTTATCCTTTACTTCTTTCCTTTTTTATTTTTGTTCTTTTTTATGTAAGTTGGAGGAAGGTGGTAATATTGCTGATGAAAATATTTGTGGGTTACTTTGTGATTAAGGTAAAAAAAATACTGGCGATTATTTATCATATACGACCCTTAATTTAAAACATCTATTTTTTGTGATATTCTATTCATATGCGATTTTAATGTTGGTTTTTCAGTTTGTATGTGGTAGTTGTGAAGGCTCTTACGAGGCAGTTGTGCCTGACCGTATTACTCTTTTGATTTTAAACATTTAAAAGACTCATTCTATTTGCGAAGCCTTGGCCTCTTACTCCCTGTTTAAAACTGTTGTAATCATTCATTTAAACAGATCCATTTGGAATGGCCTAACCCAAAAAAAAAATTACAAACAGTTAAGAATATACCATACACCAATACCACTTAACTGGAAACTAACATCACAGTGGGTAGGAAAGTTATTGTGAGAAACAGAAGAGAAAAACATATGAATCCATAAATAACTAAAACAACTTCCAAAAACATTCATAACGGCTTAAAACCAAAGGTATTAAAATCATACATAAATTTAAACAGCACCTCAATATAAGTTCCAATCAACATCAAATAATAAATATGACTAAACCAAATCCCAAACACATATAAACTTAACAAAACATGCTTTTTCATGTGTGCCTCACTTAAATCAGTGCTATTTAAGTGCTACACAAAATTTTGGTTGTACTTCACAAGCATACATTGTAGCCCTCATCTTCACAGTAGCATTTTGTAGACCACTACAGAACCATTATATCAACTGTTATCGGCAAGCAGATAATAGCGTAAAAGCTAGGTCCAATTAATGCCGCTATAGGTGCTATCGATAACATATTCATAACCATAATAAGACAGAAAAATACACATAAAGATATAACACCAAAGATCTAACAGCTAGCCAGAACCAACACAGGACATAGAAAAATAAACCTAAAAATCTATCACGACACTTACAGATATAAATATGTAAAGTTTCGATGTATATTTAAAAAATAAAAATAAAAACAAGAAACCTTCTCCATGTATGTGTCTGGCTACTTGAAGAGCTTCATATAGTCTTTGGGTATGGGATAAACGTTGAAGAATCGCAACCAGATAACCAATGTTACCAGTGTTGATTAAACCAGCACCCTTTTCTAACTTCATCCAAGAAACACCCTTTTCCAAGTTCATGCTAGCAGCACCCTTTTCCAACACCATGCTAGCAACACCCTTTTCCAACATCATGCCAACAACACCTTTTCCATCTCCATATTATTTGGCACAACACACTTGTCCATCTTTAAATCGGCATCATTTTCCATTTTTTCTTACACGAGGACCTACATAAAGAAATACACGCTACAGATTGATACTCATACAAAAAAAAAATGAAAATAAAAAATATATGTTAAATAATACTATAAAATAGATTTTTTGGGTTTTAATCAAAATTTCCCATTTTCTTAGAACAAGAAACATTGGTTTTGATTAAAAATTGAAATGGAATTAATGTTGTTGAAATAACCTAGCATAGAAGGAGCATGGATGGCTACACCTGTATTGGAAACCTCCGAAGGTTCTCCACCATTTGTGATTGAAAAAACCTATTGATACAAAAAAATATATATGTACAAAAACTCAACATCAATTTGAATGATCATATAAAAACAGAAACCAAATACTCAGCATTAACGTCAATCGTCATACAAAAACCAAAAACATCATTGTTAACAAAAAAGTAAAAATAGTGGAAAAAAACATCAACATCAAAATTGGTGATCATACAATAAACTGATACGACATAAACAAATAAGTGTCAACAATGTTTATACAACAAACATAAAAATCAAGTATATTCAAGGTTTATACAAACAACAACAAAATGTTGAAAACATGGAAATTGAAACTTATTTCGTATCAACATCAATCATCGTTCAAAACATAAGTATATTCAACAGTATATTCATGGTTTTTACAAAAACCAACAAAAAGTTGAAAACATAGAATTAGAAACCTAATTTGTATCAACATCAATCATCATTCAAAAATTAAGTATATTCAACAGTATATTCAAGGTTTATACAAACAAAATCAAAAAGTTGCAAACATGGAACTAAAAACGTAATTCGTATCAACTATTTTAAATTTAGGGTCATATATAAAAATATTCCCAAGCATTTTTTTTATCTTAATCATAATATAACGTCCGAATATTTCATCTGCAATATTTTCAGACAAGGCAAAATTCTATGTAATATGTGCCTTGCTTGAGCACATGGAGGATGTTTTATCCTTTACTTCTTTCCTTTTTTATTTTTGTTCTTTTTTATGTAAGTTGGAGGAAGGTGGTAATATTGCTGATGAAAATATTTGTGGGTTACTTTGTGATTATGGTAAAAAAAATACTGGCGATTATTTATCATATACGACCCTTAATTTAAAACATCTATTTTTTGTGATATTCTATTCATATGCGATTTTAATGTTGGTTTTTCAGTTTGTATGTGGTAGTTGTGAAGGCTCTTACGAGGCAGTTGTGCCTGACCGTATTACTCTTTTGATTTTAAACATTTAAAAGACTCATTCTATTTGCGAAGCCTTGGCCTCTTACTCCCTGTTTAAAACTGTTGTAATCATTCATTTAAACAGATCCATTTGGAATGGCCTAACCCAGAAAAAAAATTACAAACAGTTAAGAATATACCGTACACCAATACCACTTAACTGGAAACTAACATCACAGTGGGTAGGAAAGTTATTGTGAGAAACAGAAGAGAAAAACATATGAATCCATAAATAACTAAAACAACTTCCAAAAACATTCATAACGGCTTAAAACCAAAGGTATTAAAATCATACATAAATTTAAACAGCACCTCAATATAAGTTCCAATCAACATCAAATAATAAATATGACTAAACCAAATCCCAAACACATATAAACTTAACAAAACATGCTTTTTCATGTGTGCCTCACTTAAATCAGTGCTATTTAAGTGCTACACAAAATTTTGGTTGTACTTCACAAGCATACATTGTAGCCCTCATCTTCACAGTAGCATTTTGTAGACCACTACAGAACCATTATATCAACTGTTATCGGCAAGCAGATAATAGCGTAAAAGCTAGGTCCAATTAATGCCGCTATAGGTGCTATCGATAACATATTCATAACCATAATAAGACAGAAAAATACACATAAAGATATAACACCAAAGATCTAACAGCTAGCCAGAACCAACACAGGACATAGAAAAATAAACCTAAAAATCTATCACGACACTTACAGATATAAATATGTAAAGTTTCGATGTATATTTAAAAAATAAAAATAAAAACAAGAAACCTTCTCCATGTATGTGTCTGGCTACTTGAAGAGCTTCATATAGTCTTTGGGTATGGGATAAACGTTGAAGAATCGCAACCAGATAACCAATGTTACCAGTGTTGATTAAACCAGCACCCTTTTCTAACTTCATCCAAGAAACACCCTTTTCCAAGTTCATGCTAGCAGCACCCTTTTCCAACACCATGCTAGCAACACCCTTTTCCAACATCATGCCAACAACACCTTTTCCATCTCCATATTATTTGGCACAACACACTTGTCCATCTTTAAATCGGCATCATTTTCCATTTTTTCTTACACGAGGACCTACATAAAGAAATACACGCTACAGATTGATACTCATACAAAAAAAAAATGAAAATAAAAAATATATGTTAAATAATACTATAAAATAGATTTTTTGGGTTTTAATCAAAATTTCCCATTTTCTTAGAACAAGAAACATTGGTTTTGATTAAAAATTGAAATGGAATTAATGTTGTTGAAATAACCTAGCATAGAAGGAGCATGGATGGCTACACCTGTATTGGAAACCTCCGAAGGTTCTCCACCATTTGTGATTGAAAAAACCTATTGATACAAAAAAATATATATGTACAAAAACTCAACATCAATTTGAATGATCATATAAAAACAGAAACCAAATACTCAGCATTAACGTCAATCGTCATACAAAAACCAAAAACATCATTGTTAACAAAAAAGTAAAAATAGTGGAAAAAAACATCAACATCAAAATTGGTGATCATACAATAAACTGATACGACATAAACAAATAAGTGTCAACAATGTTTATACAACAAACATAAAAATCAAGTATATTCAAGGTTTATACAAACAACAACAAAATGTTGAAAACATGGAAATTGAAACTTATTTCGTATCAACATCAATCATCGTTCAAAACATAAGTATATTCAACAGTATATTCAAGGTTTTTACAAAAACCAACAAAAAGTTGAAAACATAGAATTAGAAACCTAATTTGTATCAACATCAATCATCATTCAAAAATTAAGTATATTCAACAGTATATTCAAGGTTTATACAAACAAAATCAAAAAGTTGCAAACATGGAACTAAAAACGTAATTCGTATCAACTATTTTAAATTTAGGGTCATATATAAAAATATTCCCAAGCATTTTTTTTATCTTAATCATAATATAACGTCCGAATATTTCATCTGCAATATTTTCAGACAAGGCAAAATTCTATGTAATATGTGCCTTGCTTGAGCACATGGAGGATGTTTTATCCTTTACTTCTTTCCTTTTTTATTTTTGTTCTTTTTTATGTAAGTTGGAGGAAGGTGGTAATATTGCTGATGAAAATATTTGTGGGTTACTTTGTGATTATGGTAAAAAAAATACTGGCGATTATTTATCATATACGACCCTTAATTTAAAACATCTATTTTTTGTGATATTCTATTCATATGCGATTTTAATGTTGGTTTTTCAGTTTGTATGTGGTAGTTGTGAAGGCTCTTACGAGGCAGTTGTGCCTGACCGTATTACTCTTTTGATTTTAAACATTTAAAAGACTCATTCTATTTGCGAAGCCTTGGCCTCTTACTCCCTGTTTAAAACTGTTGTAATCATTCATTTAAACAGATCCATTTGGAATGGCCTAACCCAGAAAAAAAATTACAAACAGTTAAGAATATACCGTACACCAATACCACTTAACTGGAAACTAACATCACAGTGGGTAGGAAAGTTATTGTGAGAAACAGAAGAGAAAAACATATGAATCCATAAATAACTAAAACAACTTCCAAAAACATTCATAACGGCTTAAAACCAAAGGTAGCAAAATCATACATAAATTTAAACAGCACCTCAATATAAGTTCCAATCAACATCAAATAATAAATATGACTAAACCAAATCCAAAACACATATAAACTTAACAAAACATGCTTTTTCATGTGTGCCTCACTTAAATTAGTGCTATTTAAGTGCTACACAAAATTTTGGTTATACTTCACAAGCATACATTGTAGCCCACATCTTCACAGTAGCATTTTGTAGACCACTACAGAACCATTATATCAACTGTTATCGGCAAGCAGATAATAGCGTAAAAGCTAGGTCCAATTAATGCCGCTATAGGTGCTATCAATAACATATTCAGAACCATAACAAGACAGAAAAATACACATAAAGATATAACACCAAAGATCTAACAGCTAGCCAGAACCAACACAGGACATAGAAAAATAAACCTAAAAATCTATCACGACACTTACAGATCTAAATATGTAAAGTTTCGATGTATATTTAAAAAATAAAAACAAGAAACCTTCTCCATGTATGTGTCTGGCTACTTGAAGAGCTTCATTAGTCTTTGGGTATGGGATAAACGTTGAAGAATCGCAACCAGATAACCAATGTTACCAGTGTTGATTAAACCAGCACCCTTTTCTAACTTCATCCAAGAAACACCCTTTTCCAACTTCATGCTAGCAGCACCCTTTTCCAACACCATGCTAGCAACACCCTTTTCCAACATCATGCCAACAACACCTTTTCCATCTCCATATTATTTGGCACAACACACTTGTCCATCTTTAAATCGGCATCATTTTCCATTTTTTCTTACACGAGGACCTACATAAAGAAATACACGCTACAGATTGATACTCATACAAAAAAAAAATGAAAATAAAAAATATATGTTAAATAATACTATAAAATAGATTTTTTGGGTTTTAATCAAAATTTCCCATTTTCTTAGAACAAGAAACATTGGTTTTGATTAAAAATTGAAATGGAATTAATGTTGTTGAAATAACCTAGCATAGAAGGAGCATGGATGGCTACACCTGTATTGGAAACCTCCGAAGGTTCTCCACCATTTGTGATTGAAAAAACCTATTGATACAAAAAAATATATATGTACAAAAACTCAACATCAATTTGAATGATCATATAAAAACAGAAACCAAATACTCAGCATTAACGTCAATCGTCATACAAAAACCAAAAACATCATTGTTAACAAAAAAGTAAAAATAGTGGAAAAAAACATCAACATCAAAATTGGTGATCATACAATAAACTGATACAACATAAACAAATAAGTGTCAACAATGTTTATACAACAAACATAAAAATCAAGTATATTCAAGGTTTATACAAACAACAACAAAATGTTGAAAACATGGAAATTGAAACTTATTTCGTATCAACATCAATCATCGTTCAAAACATAAGTATATTCAACAGTATATTCAAGGTTTTTACAAAAACCAACAAAAAGTTGAAAACATAGAATTAGAAACCTAATTTGTATCAACATCAATCATCATTCAAAAATTAAGTATATTCAACAGTATATTCAAGGTTTATACAAACAAAATCAAAAAGTTGCAAACATGGAACTAAAAACGTAATTCATATCAACTATTTTAAATTTAGGGTCATATATAAAAATATTCCCAAGCATTTTTTTTATCTTAATCATAATATAACGTCCGAATATTTCATCTGCAATATTTTCAGACAAGGCAAAATTCTATGTAATATGTGCCTTGCTTGAGCACATGGAGGATGTTTTATCCTTTACTTCTTTCCTTTTTTATTTTTGTTCTTTTTTATGTAAGTTGGAGGAAGGTGGTAATATTGCTGATGAAAATATTTGTGGGTTACTTTGTGATTATGGTAAAAAAAATACTGGCGATTATTTATCATATACGACCCTTAATTTAAAACATCTATTTTTTGTGATATTCTATTCATATGCGATTTTAATGTTGGTTTTTCAGTTTGTATGTGGTAGTTGTGAAGGCTCTTACGAGGCAGTTGTGCCTGACCGTATTACTCTTTTGATTTTAAACATTTAAAAGACTCATTCTATTTGCGAAGCCTTGGCCTCTTACTCCCTGTTTAAAACTGTTGTAATCATTCATTTAAACAGATCCATTTGGAATGGCCTAACCCAGAAAAAAAATTACAAACAGTTAAGAATATACCGTACACCAATACCACTTAATTGGAAACTAACATCACAGTGGGTAGGAAAGTTATTGTGAGAAACAGAAGAGAAAAACATATGAATCCATAAATAACTAAAACAACTTCCAAAAACATTCATAACGGCTTAAAACCAAAGGTAGGAAAATCATACATAAATTTAAACAGCACCTCAATATAAGTTCCAATCAACATCAAATAATAAATATGACTAAACCAAATCCAAAACACATATAAACTTAACAAAACATGCTTTTTCATGTGTGCCTCACTTAAATTAGTGCTATTTAAGTGCTACACAAAATTTTGGTTATACTTCACAAGCATACATTGTAGCCCACATCTTCACAGTAGCATTTTGTAGACCACTACAGAACCATTATATCAACTGTTATCGGCAAGCAGATAATAGCGTAAAAGCTAGGTCCAATTAATGCCGCTATAGGTGCTATCAATAACATATTCAGAACCATAACAAGACAGAAAAATACACATAAAGATATAACACCAAAGATCTAACAGCTAGCCAGAACCAACACAGGACATAGAAAAATAAACCTAAAAATCTATCACGACACTTACAGATCTAAATATGTAAAGTTTCGATGTATATTTAAAAAATAAAAACAAGAAACCTTCTCCATGTATGTGTCTGGCTACTTGAAGAGCTTCATTAGTCTTTGGGTATGGGATAAACGTTGAAGAATCGCAACCAGATAACCAATGTTACCAGTGTTGATTAAACCAGCACCCTTTTCTAACTTCATCAAAGAAACATCCTTTTCCAATTCATGCTAGCAGCACCCTTTTCCAACACCATGCTAGCAACACCCTTTTCCAACATCATGCCAACAACACCTTTTCCATCTCCATATTATTTGGCACAACACACTTGTCCATCTTTAAATCGGCATCATTTTCCATTTTTTCTTACACGAGGACCTACATAAAGAAATACACGCTACAGATTGATACTCATACAAAAAAAAAATGAAAATAAAAAATATATGTTAAATAATACTATAAAATAGATTTTTTGGGTTTTAATCAAAATTTCCCATTTTCTTAGAACAAGAAACATTGGTTTTGATTAAAAATTGAAATGGAATTAATGTTGTTGAAATAACCTACCATAGAAGGAGCATGGATGGCTACACCTGTATTGGAAACCTCCGAAGGTTCTCCACCATTTGTGATTGAAAAAACCTATTGATACAAAAAAATATATATGTACTAAAACTCAACATCAATTTGAATGATCATATAAAAACAGAAACCAAATACTCAGCATTAACGTCAATCGTCATACAAAAACCAAAAACATCATTGTTAACAAAAAAGTAAAAATAGTGGAAAAAAACATCAACATCAAAATTGGTGATCATACAATAAACTGATACAACATAAACAAATAAGTGTCAACAATGTTTATACAACAAACATAAAAATCAAGTATATTCAAGGTTTATACAAACAACAACAAAATGTTGAAAACATGGAAATTGAAACTTATTTCGTATCAACATCAATCATCGTTCAAAATATAAGTATATTCAACAGTATATTCAAGGTTTTTAGAAAAACCAACAAAAAGTTGAAAACATAGAATTAGAAACCTAATTTGTATCAACATCAATCATCATTCAAAAATTAAGTATATTCAACAGTATATTCAAGGTTTATACAAACAAAATCAAAAACTTGCAAACATGGAACTAAAAACGTAATTCGTATAAACTATTTTAAATTTAGGGTCATATATAAAAATAATCCCCAGCATTTTTTTTATCTTAATCATAAAATAACGCCGAATATTTCATCTGCAATATTTTCAGACAAGGCCAAATTCTGTGTAATATGTGCCTTGCTTGAGCACATGGAGGATGTTTTATCCTTTACTTCTTTCCTTTTTTATTTTTGTTCTTTTTTATGTAAGTTGGAGGAAGGTGGTAATATTGCTGATGAAAATATTTGTGGGTTACTTTGTGAATAAGGTAAAAAAAATACTAGCGATTATTTATCATATACGACCCTTAATTTAGAACATCTATTTTTTGTGATATTCTATTCATATGTGATTTTATGGTTGGTTTTTCAGTTTTTTATGTGGTAGTTGTGAAGGCTCTTACGAGGCAGTTGTGCCAGACCGTTTTACTCTTTTGATTTTAAACATTGAAATGACTCATTCTATTTGCGAAGCCTTGGCCTCTTACTCCCTGTTTAAAACTGTTGTAATCATTCATTTAAACAGATCCATTTGGAATGGCCTAACCGAGAAAAAAAATAACAAACAGTTAAGAATATACCATACACCAATACCACTTAACTGGAAACTAACATCACAGTGGGTAGAGAAAGCTATTGTGAGAAACAGAAGGGAAAAACATATGGATCCATAAATAACTAAAACAACTTCCAAAAACATTCATAATGGCTTAAAACCAAAAGTAGCAAAATCATACATAAATTCAAACAACACCTCAATATAAGTTCCAATCAACATCAAATAATAAATATGACTAAACCAAATCCCAAACACATATAAACTTAACCAAACATGCTTTTTCATGTGTGCCTCACTTAAATCAGTGCTATTTAAGTTCTACACAAAATTTTGGTTGTACTTCACAAGCATACATTGTAGCCCTCATCTTCACAGTAGCATTTTGTAGACCACTACAGAACCATTATATCAACTGTTATCGGCAAGCAGATAATAGCGTAAAAGCTAGGTCCAATTAATGCCGCTATAGGTGCTATCGATAACATATTCAGAACCATAACAAGACAGAAAAATACATATAAAGATATAACACCAAAGATCTAACAGCTAGCCAGAACCAACACAGGACATAGAAAAATACACCTAAAAATCTATCACGACACTTACAGATCTAAATATGTAAAGTTTCGATGTATATTTAAAAAATAAAAATAAAAACAAGAAACCTTCTCCATGTATGTGTCTGGCTACTTGAAGAGCTTCATATAGTCTTTGGGTATGGGATGAACGTTGAAGAATCGCAACCAGATAACCAATGTTACCAGTGTTGATTAAACCAGCACCCTTTTCTAACTTCATCCAAGAAACACCCTTTTCCAACTTCATGCTAGCAGCACCCTTTTCCAACATCATGTTAGCAACACCCTTTTCAAACATCATGCCAACAACACCTTTTCCATCTCCATATTATTTGACACAACACACTTTTGCATTTTTAAATCCGCATCATTTTCCATTTTTTCTTACACGAGGACCTACATAAAGAAATACACGCTACAGATTGATACTCATACAAAAAAAAATGAAAATAAAAAATATATGTTAAATAATACAATAAAATAAATTTTTTGGGTTTTAGTCAAAATTTCCCATTTTCTTAGAACAAGAAACATTGGTTTTGATTAAAAATTGAAATGGAATTAATGTTGTTGAAATAACCTACCATAGAAGGAGCATGGATGGCTACACCTGTATTGGAAACCTCCGAAGGTTCTCCACCATTTGTGATTGAAAAAACCTATTGATACAAAAAAATATATATGTACAAAAACTCAACATCAATTTGAATGATCATATAAAAACAGAAACCAAATACTCAGCATTAACGTCAGTCGTCATACAAAAACCAAAAACATCATTGTTAACAAAAAAGTAAAACTAGTGGAAAAAAAACATCAACATCAAAATTGGTGGTCATACAATAAACTGATACAACATAAACAAATAAGTGTCAACAATGTTTATACAACAAACATAAAAATCAAGTATATTCAAGGTTTATACAAACAACAACAAAATGTTGAAAACATGGAAATTGAAACTTATTTCGTATCAACATCAATCATCATTCAAAACATAAGTATATTCAACAGTATATTAAAGGTTTTTAGAAAAACCAACAAAAAGTTGAAAACATAGAATTAGAAACCTAATTTGTATCAACATCAATCATCATTCAAAAATTAAGTATATTCAACAGTATATTCAAGGTTTATACAAACAAAATCAAAAACTTGCAAACATGGAACTAAAAACGTAATTCGTATAAACTATTTTAAATTTAGGGTCATATATAAAAATAATCCCCAGCATTTTTTTTTATCTTAATCATAAAATAACGCCGAATATTTCATCTGCAATATTTTCAGACAAGGCAAAATTCTGTGTAATATGTGCCTTGCTTGAGCACATGGAGGATGTTTTATCCTTTACTTCTTTCCTTTTTTATTTTTGTTCTTTTTTATGTAAGTTGGAGGAAGGTGGTAATATTGCTGATGAAAATATTTGTGGGTTACTTTGTGATTAAGGTAAAAAAAATACTGGCGATTATTTATCATATACGACCCTTAATTTAGAACATCTATTTTTTGTGATATTCTATTCATATGTGATTTTATGGTTGGTTTTTCAGTTTTTTATTTGGTAGTTGTGAAGGCTCTTACGAGGCAGTTGTGCCAGACCGTTTTACTCTTTTGATTTTAAACATTGAAATGACTCATTCTATTTGCGAAGCCTTGGCCTCTTACTCCCTGTTTAAAACTGTTGTAATCATTCATTTAAACAGATCCATTTGGAATGGCCTAACCCAGAAAAAAAATAACAAACAGTTAAGAATATACCATACACCAATACCACTTAACTGGAAACTAACATCACAGTGGGTAGGAAAGCTATTGTGAGAAACTGAAGGGAAAAACATATGGATCCATAAATAACTAAAACAACTTCCAAAAACATTCATAATGGCTTAAAACCAAAAGTAGCAAAATCATACATAAATTCAAACAACACCTCAATATAAGTTCCAATCAACATCAAATAATAAATATGACTAAACCAAATCCCAAACACATATAAACTTAACCAAACATGCTTTTTCATGTGTGCCTCACTTAAATCAGTGCTATTTAAGTGCTACACAAAATTTTGGTTGTACTTCACAAGCATACATTGTAGCCCTCATCTTCACAGTAGCATTTTGTAGACCACTACAGAACCATTATATCAACTGTTATCGGCAAGCAGATAATAGCGTAAAAGCTAGGTCCAATTAATGCCGCTATAGGTGCTATCGATAACATATTCAGAACCATAACAAGACAGAAAAATACATATAAAGATATAACACCAAAGATCTAACAGCTAGCCAGAACCAACACAGGACATAGAAAAATACACCTAAAAATCTATCACGACACTTACAGATCTAAATATGTAAAGTTTCGATGTATATTTAAAAAATAAAAATAAAAACAAGAAACCTTCTCCATGTATGTGTCTGGCTACTTGAAGAGCTTCATATAGTCTTTGGGTATGGGATGAACGTTGAAGAATCGCAACCAGATAACCAATGTTACCAGTGTTGATTAAACCAGCACCCTTTTCTAACTTCATCCAAGAAACACCCTTTTCCAACTTCATGCTAGCAGCACCCTTTTCCAACATCATGTTAGCAACACCCTTTTCAAACATCATGCCAACAACACCTTTTCCATCTCCATATTATTTGACACAACACACTTTTGCATTTTTAAATCCGCATCATTTTCCATTTTTTCTTACACGAGGACCTACATAAAGAAATACACGCTACAGATTGATACTCATACAAAAAAAAATGAAAATAAAAAATATATGTTAAATAATACAATAAAATAAATTTTTTGGGTTTTAGTCAAAATTTCCCATTTTCTTAGAACAAGAAACATTGGTTTTGATTAAAAATTGAAATGGAATTAATGTTGTTGAAATAACCTACCATAGAAGGAGCATGGATGGCTACACCTGTATTGGAAACCTCCGAAGGTTCTCCACCATTTGTGATTGAAAAAACCTATTGATACAAAAAAATATATATGTACAAAAACTCAACATCAATTTGAATGATCATATAAAAACAGAAACCAAATACTCAGCATTAACGTCAGTCGTCATACAAAAACCAAAAACATCATTGTTAACAAAAAAGTAAAACTAGTGGAAAAAAAACATCAACATCAAAATTGGTGGTCATACAATAAACTGATACAACATAAACAAATAAGTGTCAACAATGTTTATACAACAAACATAAAAATCAAGTATATTCAAGGTTTATACAAACAACAACAAAATGTTGAAAACATGGAAATTGAAACTTATTTCGTATCAACATCAATCATCATTCAAAACATAAGTATATTCAACAGTATATTCAAGGTTTTTAGAAAAACCAACAAAAAGTTGAAAACATAGAATTAGAAACCTAATTTGTATCAACATCAATCATCATTCAAAAATTAAGTATATTCAACAGTATATTCAAGGTTTATACAAACAAAATCAAAAACTTGCAAACATGGAACTAAAAACGTAATTCGTATAAACTATTTTAAATTTAGGGTCATATATAAAAATAATCCCCAGCATTTTTTTTTATCTTAATCATAAAATAACGCCGAATATTTCATCTGCAATATTTTCAGACAAGGCAAAATTCTGTGTAATATGTGCCTTGCTTGAGCACATGGAGGATGTTTTATCCTTTACTTCTTTCCTTTTTTATTTTTGTTCTTTTTTATGTAAGTTGGAGGAAGGTGGTAATATTGCTGATGAAAATATTTGTGGGTTACTTTGTGATTAAGGTAAAAAAAATACTGGCGATTATTTATCATATACGACCCTTAATTTAGAACATCTATTTTTTGTGATATTCTATTCATATGTGATTTTATGGTTGGTTTTTCAGTTTTTTATTTGGTAGTTGTGAAGGCTCTTACGAGGCAGTTGTGCCAGACCGTTTTACTCTTTTGATTTTAAACATTGAAATGACTCATTCTATTTGCGAAGCCTTGGCCTCTTACTCCCTGTTTAAAACTGTTGTAATCATTCATTTAAACAGATCCATTTGGAATGGCCTAACCCAGAAAAAAAATAACAAACAGTTAAGAATATACCATACACCAATACCACTTAACTGGAAACTAACATCACAGTGGGTAGGAAAGCTATTGTGAGAAACTGAAGGGAAAAACATATGGATCCATAAATAACTAAAACAACTTCCAAAAACATTCATAATGGCTTAAAACCAAAAGTAGCAAAATCATACATAAATTCAAACAACACCTCAATATAAGTTCCAATCAACATCAAATAATAAATATGACTAAACCAAATCCCAAACACATATAAACTTAACCAAACATGCTTTTTCATGTGTGCCTCACTTAAATCAGTGCTATTTAAGTGCTACACAAAATTTTGGTTGTACTTCACAAGCATACATTGTAGCCCTCATCTTCACAGTAGCATTTTGTAGACCACTACAGAACCATTATATCAACTGTTATCGGCAAGCAGATAATAGCGTAAAAGCTAGGTCCAATTAATGCCGCTATAGGTGCTATCGATAACATATTCAGAACCATAACAAGACAGAAAAATACACATAAAGATATAACACCAAAGATCTAACAGCTAGCCAGAACCAACACAGGACATAGAAAAATACACCTAAAAATCTATCACGACACTTACAGATCTAAATATGTAAAGTTTCGATGTATATTTAAAAAATAAAAATAAAAACAAGAAACCTTCTCCATGTATGTGTCTGGCTACTTGAAGAGCTTCATATAGTCTTTGGGTATGGGATGAACGTTGAAGAATCGCAACCAGATAACCAATGTTACCAGTGTTGATTAAACCAGCACCCTTTTCTAACTTCATCCAAGAAACACCCTTTTCCAACTTCATGCTAGCAGCACCCTTTTCCAACATCATGTTAGCAACACCCTTTTCAAACATCATGCCAACAACACCTTTTCCATCTCCATATTATTTGACACAACACACTTTTGCATTTTTAAATCCGCATCATTTTCCATTTTTTCTTACACGAGGACCTACATAAAGAAATACACGCTACAGATTGATACTCATACAAAAAAAAATGAAAATAAAAAATATATGTTAAATAATACAATAAAATAAATTTTTTGGGTTTTAGTCAAAATTTCCCATTTTCTTAGAACAAGAAACATTGGTTTTGATTAAAAATTGAAATGGAATTAATGTTGTTGAAATAACCTACCATAGAAGGAGCATGGATGGCTACACCTGTATTGGAAACCTCCGAAGGTTCTCCACCATTTGTGATTGAAAAAACCTATTGATACAAAAAAATATATATATACAAAAACTCAACATCAATTTGAATGATCATATAAAAACAGAAACCAAATACTCAGCATTAACGTCAGTCGTCATACAAAAACCAAAAACATCATTGTTAACAAAAAAGTAAAAATAGTGGAAAAAAAACATCAACATCAAAATTGGTGATCATACAATAAACTGATACAACATAAACAAATAAGTGTTAACAATGTTTATACAACAAACATAAAAATCAAGTATATTCAAGGTTTATACAAACAACAACAAAATGTTGAAAACATGGAAATTGAAACTTATTTCGTATCAACATCAATCATCGTTCAAAACATAAGTATATTCAACAGTATATTCAAGGTTTTTAGAAAAACCAACAAAAAGTTGAAAACATAGAATTAGAAACCTAATTTGTATCAACATCAATCATCATTCAAAAATTAAGTATATTCAACAGTATGTTCAAGGTTTATACAAACAAAATCGAAAACTTACAAACATGGAACTAAAAACGTAATTCGTATAAACTATTTTAAATTTAGGGTCATATATAAAAATAATCCCCAGCATTTTTTTTATCTTAATCATAAAATAACGCCGAATATTTCATCTTCAATATTTTCAGACAAGGCAAAATTCTGTGTAATATGTGCCTTGCTTGAGCACATGGAGGATGTTTTATCCTTTACTTCTTTCCTTTCTTATTTTTGTTCTTTTTTATGTAAGTTGGAGGAAGGTGGTAATATTGCTGATGAAAATATTTGTGGGTTACTTTGTGATTAAGGTAAAAAAAATACTGGCGATTATTTATCATATACGACCCTTAATTTAGAACATCTATTTTTTGTGATATTCTATTCATATGTGATTTTATGGTTGGTTTTTCAGTTTTTTATGTGGTAGTTGTGAAGGCTCTTACGAGGCAGTTGTGCCAGACCGTTTTACTCTTTTGATTTTAAACATTGAAATGACTCATTCTATTTGCGAAGCCTTGGCCTCTTACTCCCTGTTTAATACTGTTGTAATCATTCATTTATACAAATCAATTTGGAATGGCCTAACCCAGAAAAAAATAACAAACAGTTACGAATATACCATACACCAATACCACTTAACTGGAAACTAACATCACAGTGGGTAGGAAAGCTATTGTGAGAAACAGAACGGAAAAACATATGGATCCATAAATAACTAAAACAACTTCCAAAAACATTCATAATGGCTTAAAACCAAAAGTAGCAAAATCATACATAAATTCAAACAACACCTCAATATAAGTTCCAATCAACATCAAATAATAAATATGACTAAACCAAATCCCAAACACAAATAAACTTAACCAAACATGCTTTTTCATGTGTGCCTCACTTAAATCAGTGCAATTTAAGTGCTACACAAAATTTTGGTTGTACTTCACAAGCATACATTGTAGCCCTCATCTTCACAGTAGCATTTTGTAAACCACTACAGAACCATTATATCAACTGTTATCGGCAAGCAGATAATAGCGTAAAAGCTAGGTCCAATTAATGCCGCTATAGGTGCTATCGATAACATATTCAGAACCATAACAAGACAGAAAAATACACATAAAGATATAACACCAAAGATCTAACAGCTAGCCCGAACCAACACAGGACATAAAAGAATACACCTAAAAATCTATCACGACACTTACAGATCTAAATATGTAAAGTTTTGATGTATATTTAAAAAATAAAAATAAAAACAAGATACCTTCTCCATGTATGTGTCTGGCTACTTGAAGAGCTTCATATAGTCTTTGGGTATGGGATAAACGTTGAAAAATCGCAACCAGATAACCAATGTTACCAGTGTTGATTAAACCAACATCCTTTTCTAACCTCATCCAAGAAACACCCTTTTCCAACTTCATGCTAGCAGCACCCTTTTCCAACATCATGTTAGCAACACCCTTTTCCAACATCATGCCAACAACACCTTTTCCATCTCCATATTATTTGACACAACACACTTTTCCATTTTTAAATCCGCATCATTTTCCATTTTTTCTTACACGAGGACCTACATAAAGAAATACGCGCTACAGATTGGTACTCATACAAAAAAAAAATGAAAATAAAAAATATATGTTAAATAATACAATAAAATAAATTTTTTGGGTTTTAGTCAAAATTTTCCATTTTCTTAGAACAAGAAACATTGGTTTTGATTAAAAATTGAAATGTAATTAATGTTGTTGAAATAACCTACCATAGAAGGAGCATGGATGGCTACACCTGTATTGGAAACCTCCGAAGGTTCTCCACCATTTGTGATTGAAAAAACCTATTGATACAAAAAAAAGTATATATACAAAAACTCAACATCAATTTGAATGATCATATAAAAACAGAAACCACATACTCAGCATTAACGTCAGTCGTCATACAAAAACCAAAAACATCACTGTTAACAAAAAAGTAAAAATAGTGGAAAAAAAACATCAACATCAAAATTGGTGATCATACAATAAACTGATACAACATAAACAAATAAGTGTCAACAATGTTTATACAACAAACATAAAAATCAAGTATATTCAAGGTTGATACAAACAACAACAAAATGTTGAAAACATGGAAATTGAAACTTATTTCGTATCAACATCAATCATCGTTCAAAACATAAGTATATTCAACAGTATATTCAAGGTTTTTAGAAAAACCAACAAAAAGTTGAAAACATAGAATTAGAAACCTAATTTGTATCAACATCAATCATCGTTCAAAAATTAATTATATTCAACAGTATATTCAAGGTTTATACAAACAAAATCAAAAAGTTGCAAACATGGAACTAAAAACGTAATTCGTATCAACTATTTTTAATTTAGGGTCATATATAAAAATAATCCCCAGCATTTTTTTTATCTTAATCATAAAATAACGTCCGAATATTTCATCTGCAATATTTTCAGACAAGGCAAAATTCAGTGTAATATGTGCCTTGCTTGAGCACATGGAGGATGTTTTATCCTTTACTTCTTTCCTTTTTTATTTTTGTTCTTTTTTATGTAAGTTGGAGGAAGGTGGTAATATTGCTGATGAAAATATTTGTGGGTTACTTTGTGATTAAGGTAAAAAAAATACTGGCGATTATTTATCATATACGACCCTTAATTTAGAACATCTATTTTTTGTGATATTCTATTCATATGTGATTTTATGGTTGGTTTTTCAGTTTTTTATGTGGTAGTTGTGAAGGCTCTTACGAGGCAGTTGTGCCAGACCGTTTTACTCTTTTGATTTTAAACATTGAAATGACTCATTCTATTTGCGAAGCCTTGGCCTCTTACTCCCTGTTTAAAACTGTTGTAATCATTCATTTAAACAGATTCATTTGGAATGGCCTAACCCAGAAAAAATAACAAACAGTTAAGAATATACCATACACCAATACCACTTAACTGGAAACTAACATCACAGTAGGTAGGAAAGCTATTGTGAGAAACAGAACGGAAAAACATATGGATCCATAAATAACTAAAACAACTTCCAAAAACATTCATAATGGCTTAAAACCAAAAGTAGCAAAATCATACATAAATTCAAACAACACCTCAATATAAGTTCCAATCAACATCAAATAATAAATATGACTAAACCAAATCCCAAACACAAATAAACTTAACCAAACATGCTTTTTCATGTGTGCCTCACTTAAATCAGTGCAATTTAAGTGCTACACAAAATTTTGGTTGTACTTCACAAGCATACATTGTAGCCCTCATCTTCACAGTAGCATTTTGTAAACCACTACAGAACCATTATATCAACTGTTATCGGCAAGCAGATAATAGCGTAAAAGCTAGGTCCAATTAATGCCGCTATAGGTGCTATCGATAACATATTCAAAACCATAACAAGACAGAAAAATACACATAAAGATATAACACCAAAGATCTAACAGCTAGCCCGAACCAACACAGGACATAGAAAAATACACCTAAAAATCTATCACGACACTTACAGATCTAAATATGTAAAGTTTTGATGTATATTTAAAAAATAAAAATAAAAACAAGATACCTTCTCCATGTATGTGTCTGGCTACTTGAAGAGCTTCATATAGTCTTTGGGTATGGGATAAACGTTGAAAAATCGCAACCAGATAACCAATGTTACCAGTGTTGATTAAACCAACACCCTTTTCTAACTTCATCCAAGAAACACCCTTTTCCAACTTCATGCTAGCAGCACCCTTTTCCAACATCATGTTAGAAACACCCTTTTCCAACGTCATGCCAACAACACCATTTCCATCTCCATATTATTTGACACAACACACTTTTCCATTTTTAAATCCGCATCATTTTCCATTTTTTCTTACACGAGGACCTACATAAAGAAATACGCGCTACAGATTGATACTCATACAAAAAAAAAATGAAAATAAAAAATATATGTTAAATAATACAATAAAATAAATTTTTTGGGTTTTAGTCAAAATTTTCCATTTTCTTAGAACAAGAAACATTGGTTTTGATTAAAAATTGAAATGTAATTAATGTTGTTGAAATAACCTACCATAGAAGGAGCATGGATGGCTACACCTGTATTGGAAACCTCTGAAGGTTCTCCACCATTTGTGATTGAAAAAACCTATTGATACAAAAAAAAGTATATATACAAAAACTCAACATCAATTTGAATGATCATATAAAAATAGAAACCACATACTCAGCATTTACGTCAGTCGTCATACAAAAACCAAAAACATCATTGTTAACAAAAAAGTAAAAATAGTGGAAAAAAAACATCAACATCAAAATTGGTGATCATACAATAAACTGATACAACATAAACAAATAAGTGTCAACAATGTTTATACAACAAACATAAAAATCAAGTATATTCAAGGTTTATACAAACAACAACAAAATGTTGAAAACATGGAAATTGAAACTAATTTCGTATCAACATCAATCATCGTTCAAAACATAAGTATATTCAACAGTATATTCAAGGTTTTTAGAAAAACCAACAAAAAGTTGAAAACATAGAATTAGAAACCTAATTTGTATCAACATCAATCATCGTTCAAAAATTAATTATATTCAACAGTATATTCAAGGTTTATACAAACAAAATCAAAAAGTTGCAAACATGGAACTAAAAACGTAATTCGTATCAACTATTTTTAATTTAGGGTCATATATAAAAATAATCCCCAGCATTTTTTTTATCTTAATCATAAAATAACGTCCGAATATTTCATCTGCAATATTTTCAGACAAGGCAAAATTCAGTGTAATATGTGCCTTGCTTGAGCACATGGAGGATGTTTTATCCTTTACTTCTTTCCTTTTTTATTTTTGTTCTTTTTTATGTAAGTTGGAGGAAGGTGGTAATATTGCTGATGAAAATATTTGTGGGTTACTTTGTGATTAAGGTAAAAAAAATACTGGCGATTATTTATCATATACGACCCTTAATTTAGAACATCTATTTTTTGTGATATTCTATTCATATGTGATTTTATGGTTGGTTTTTCAGTTTTTTATGTGGTAGTTGTGAAGGCTCTTACGAGGCAGTTGTGCCAGACCGTTTTACTCTTTTGATTTTAAACATTGAAATGACTCATTCTATTTGCGAAGCCTTGGCCTCTTACTCCCTGTTTAAAACTATTGTAATCATTCATTTAAACAGATCCATTTGGAATGGCCTAACCCAGAAAAAAATAACAAACAGTTAAGAATATACCATTTACCAATACCACTTAACTGGAAACTAACATCACAGTGGGTAGGAAATCTATTGTGAGAAACAGAACGGAAAAACATATGGATCCATAAATAACTAAAACAACTTCCAAAAACATTCATAATGGCTTAAAACCAAAAGTAGCAAAATCATACATAAATTCAAACAACACCTCAATATAAGTTCCAATCAACATCAAATAAGAAATATGACTAAACCAAATCCCAAACACAAATAAACTTAACCAAACATGCTTTTTCATGTGTGCCTCACTTAAATCAGTGCAATTTAAGTGCTACACAAAATTTTGGTTGTACTTCACAAGCATACATTGTAGCCCTCATCTTCACAGTAGCATTTTGTAAACCACTACAGAACCATTATATCAACTGTTATCGGCAAGCAGATAATAGCGTAAAAGCTAGGTCCAATTAATGCCGCTATAGGTGCTATCGATAACATATTCAGAACCATAACAAGACAGAAAAATACACATAAAGATATAACACCAAAGATCTAACAGCTAGCCCGAACCAACACAGGACATAGAAAAATACACCTAAAAATCTATCACGACACTTACAGATCTAAATATGTAAAGTTTTGATGTATATTTAAAAAATAAAAATAAAAACAAGATACCTTCTCCATGTATGTGTCTGGCTACTTGAAGACTTCATATAGTCTTTGGGTATGGGATAAACGTTGAAAAATCGCAACGAGATAACCAATGTTACCAATGTTGATTAAACCAACACCCTTTTCTAACTTCATCCAAGAAACACCCTTTTCCAACTTCATGCTAGCAGCACCCTTTTCCAACATCATGTTAGCAACACCCTTTTCCAACATCATGCCAACAACACCTTTTCCATCTCCATATTATTTGACACAACACACTTTTCCATTTTTAAATCCGCATCATTTTCCATTTTTTCTTACACGAGGACCTACATAAAGAAATACGCGCTACAGATTGATACTCATACAAAAAAAAATGAAAATAAAAAATATATGTTAAATAATACAATAAAATAAATTTTTTGGGTTTTAGTCAAAATTTTCCATTTTCTTAGAACAAGAAACATTGGTTTTGATTAAAAATTGAAATGTAATTAATGTTGTTGAAATAACCTACCATAGAAGGAGCATGGATGGCTACACCTGTATTGGAAACCTCCGAAGGTTCTCCACCATTTGTGATTGAAAAAACCTATTGATACAAAAAAAAGTATATATACAAAAACTCAACATCAATTTGAATGATCATATAAAAACAGAAACCACATACTCAGCATTAACGTCAGTCGTCATACAAAAACCAAAAACATCACTGTTACCAAAAAAGTAAAAATAGTGGAAAAAAAACATCAACATCAAAATTGGTGATCATACAATAAAATGATACAACATAAACAAATAAGTATCAACAATGTTTATACAACAAACATAAAAATCAAGTATATTCAAGGTTTATACAAACAACAACAAAATGTTGAAAACATGGAAATTGAAACTTATTTCGTATCAACATAAATCATCGTTCAAAACATAAGTATATTCAACAGTATATTCAAGGTTTATACAAAAACCATCAAAAAGTGGAAAACATAGAATTAGAAACCTAATTTGTATCAACATCAATCATCGTTCAAAAATTAATTATATTCAACAGTATATTCAAGGTTGATACAAACAAAATCAAAAAGTTGCAAACATGGAACTAAAAACGTAATTCGTATCAACTATTTTTAATTTAGGGTCATATATAAAAATAATCCCCAGCATTTTTTTTATCTTAATCATAAAATAACGTCCGAATATTTCATCTGCAATATTTTCAGACAAGGCAAAATTCAGTGTAATATGTGCCTTGCTTGAGCACATGGAGGATGTTTTATCCTTTACTTCTTTCCTTTTTTATTTTTGTTCTTTTTTATGTAAGTTGGAGGAAGGTGGTAATATTGCTGATGAAAATATTTGTGGGTTACTTTGTGATTAAGGTAAAAAAAATACTGGCGATTATTTATCATATACGACCCTTAATTTAGAACATCTATTTTTTGTGATATTCTATTCATATGTGATTTTATGGTTGGTTTTTCAGTTTTTTATGTGGTAGTTGTGAAGGCTCTTACGAGGCAGTTGTGCCAGACCGTTTTACTCTTTTGATTTTAAACATTGAAATGACTCATTCTATTTGCGAAGCCTTGGCCTCTTACTCCCTGTTTAAAACTGTTGTAATCATTCATTTAAACAGATTCATTTGGAATGGCCTAACCCAGAAAAAATAACAAACAGTTAAGAATATACCATACACCAATACCACTTAACTGGAAACTAACATCACAGTAGGTAGGAAAGCTATTGTGAGAAACAGAACGGAAAAACATATGGATCCATAAATAACTAAAACAACTTCCAAAAACATTCATAATGGCTTAAAACCAAAA
This sequence comes from Lathyrus tuberosus, assembly GCA_022829125.1. NCBI lineage: Eukaryota > Viridiplantae > Streptophyta > Magnoliopsida > Fabales > Fabaceae > Lathyrus > Lathyrus tuberosus. The sequence goes on from JALAZF010000055.1 coordinate 15,468,349, forward strand.
GTAGCAAAATCATACATAAATTCAAACAACACCTCAATATAAGTTCCAATCAACATCAAATAATAAATATGACTAAACCAAATCCCAAACACAAATAAACTTAACCAAACATGCTTTTTCATGTGTGCCTCACTTAAATCAGTGCAATTTAAGTGCTACACAAAATTTTGGTTGTACTTCACAAGCATACATTGTAGCCCTCATCTTCACAGTAGCATTTTGTAAACCACTACAGAACCATTATATCAACTGTTATCGGCAAGCAGATAATAGCGTAAAAGCTAGGTCCAATTAATGCCGCTATAGGTGCTATCGATAACATATTCAAAACCATAACAAGACAGAAAAATACACATAAAGATATAACACCAAAGATCTAACAGCTAGCCCGAACCAACACAGGACATAGAAAAATACACCTAAAAATCTATCACGACACTTACAGATCTAAATATGTAAAGTTTTGATGTATATTTAAAAAATAAAAATAAAAACAAGATACCTTCTCCATGTATGTGTCTGGCTACTTGAAGAGCTTCATATAGTCTTTGGGTATGGGATAAACGTTGAAAAATCGCAACCAGATAACCAATGTTACCAGTGTTGATTAAACCAACACCCTTTTCTAACTTCATCCAAGAAACACCCTTTTCCAACTTCATGCTAGCAGCACCCTTTTCCAACATCATGTTAGAAACACCCTTTTCCAACGTCATGCCAACAACACCATTTCCATCTCCATATTATTTGACACAACACACTTTTCCATTTTTAAATCCGCATCATTTTCCATTTTTTCTTACACGAGGACCTACATAAAGAAATACGCGCTACAGATTGATACTCATACAAAAAAAAAATGAAAATAAAAAATATATGTTAAATAATACAATAAAATAAATTTTTTGGGTTTTAGTCAAAATTTTCCATTTTCTTAGAACAAGAAACATTGGTTTTGATTAAAAATTGAAATGTAATTAATGTTGTTGAAATAACCTACCATAGAAGGAGCATGGATGGCTACACCTGTATTGGAAACCTCTGAAGGTTCTCCACCATTTGTGATTGAAAAAACCTATTGATACAAAAAAAAGTATATATACAAAAACTCAACATCAATTTGAATGATCATATAAAAATAGAAACCACATACTCAGCATTTACGTCAGTCGTCATACAAAAACCAAAAACATCATTGTTAACAAAAAAGTAAAAATAGTGGAAAAAAAACATCAACATCAAAATTGGTGATCATACAATAAACTGATACAACATAAACAAATAAGTGTCAACAATGTTTATACAACAAACATAAAAATCAAGTATATTCAAGGTTTATACAAACAACAACAAAATGTTGAAAACATGGAAATTGAAACTTATTTCGTATCAACATCAATCATCGTTCAAAACATAAGTATATTCAACAGTATATTCAAGCTTTTTAGAAAAACCAACAAAAAGTTGAAAACATAGAATTAGAAACCTAATTTGTATCAACATCAATCATCGTTCAAAAATTAATTATATTCAACAGTATATTCAAGGTTGATACAAACAAAATCAAAAAGTTGCAAACATGGAACTAAAAACGTAATTCGTATCAACTATTTTTAATTTAGGGTCATATATAAAAATAATCCCCAGCATTTTTTTTATCTTAATCATAAAATAACGTCCGAATATTTCATCTGCAATATTTTCAGACAAGGCAAAATTCAGTGTAATATGTGCCTTGCTTGAGCACATGGAGGATGTTTTATCCTTTACTTCTTTCCTTTTTTATTTTTGTTCTTTTTTATGTAAGTTGGAGGAAGGTGGTAATATTGCTGATGAAAATATTTGTGGGTTACTTTGTGATTAAGGTAAAAAAAATACTGGCGATTATTTATCATATACGACCCTTAATTTAGAACATCTATTTTTTGTGATATTCTATTCATATGTGATTTTATGGTTGGTTTTTCAGTTTTTTATGTGGTAGTTGTGAAGGCTCTTACGAGGCAGTTGTGCCAGACCGTTTTACTCTTTTGATTTTAAACATTGAAATGACTCATTCTATTTGCGAAGCCTTGGCCTCTTACTCCCTGTTTAAAACTGTTGTAATCATTCATTTAAACAGATTCATTTGGAATGGCCTAACCCAGAAAAAATAACAAACAGTTAAGAATATACCATACACCAATACCACTTAACTGGAAACTAACATCACAGTAGGTAGGAAAGCTATTGTGAGAAACAGAACGGAAAAACATATGGATCCATAAATAACTAAAACAACTTCCAAAAACATTCATAATGGCTTAAAACCAAAAGTAGCAAAATCATACATAAATTCAAACAACACCTCAATATAAGTTCCAATCAACATCAAATAATAAATATGACTAAACCAAATCCCAAACACAAATAAACTTAACCAAACATGCTTTTTCATGTGTGCCTCACTTAAATCAGTGCAATTTAAGTGCTACACAAAATTTTGGTTGTACTTCACAAGCATACATTGTAGCCCTCATCTTCACAGTAGCATTTTGTAAACCACTACAGAACCATTATATCAACTGTTATCGGCAAGCAGATAATAGCGTAAAAGCTAGGTCCAATTAATGCCGCTATAGGTGCTATCGATAACATATTCAAAACCATAACAAGACAGAAAAATACACATAAAGATATAACACCAAAGATCTAACAGCTAGCCCGAACCAACACAGGACATAGAAAAATACACCTAAAAATCTATCACGACACTTACAGATCTAAATATGTAAAGTTTTGATGTATATTTAAAAAATAAAAATAAAAACAAGATACCTTCTCCATGTATGTGTCTGGCTACTTGAAGAGCTTCATATAGTCTTTGGGTATGGGATAAACGTTGAAAAATCGCAACCAGATAACCAATGTTACCAGTGTTGATTAAACCAACACCCTTTTCTAACTTCATCCAAGAAACACCCTTTTCCAACTTCATGCTAGCAGCACCCTTTTCCAACATCATGTTAGAAACACCCTTTTCCAACGTCATGCCAACAACACCATTTCCATCTCCATATTATTTGACACAACACACTTTTCCATTTTTAAATCCGCATCATTTTCCATTTTTTCTTACACGAGGACCTACATAAAGAAATACGCGCTACAGATTGATACTCATACAAAAAAAAAATGAAAATAAAAAATATATGTTAAATAATACAATAAAATAAATTTTTTGGGTTTTAGTCAAAATTTTCCATTTTCTTAGAACAAGAAACATTGGTTTTGATTAAAAATTGAAATGTAATTAATGTTGTTGAAATAACCTACCATAGAAGGAGCATGGATGGCTACACCTGTATTGGAAACCTCTGAAGGTTCTCCACCATTTGTGATTGAAAAAACCTATTGATACAAAAAAAAGTATATATACAAAAACTCAACATCAATTTGAATGATCATATAAAAATAGAAACCACATACTCAGCATTTACGTCAGTCGTCATACAAAAACCAAAAACATCATTGTTAACAAAAAAGTAAAAATAGTGGAAAAAAAACATCAACATCAAAATTGGTGATCATACAATAAACTGATACAACATAAACAAATAAGTGTCAACAATGTTTATACAACAAACATAAAAATCAAGTATATTCAAGGTTTATACAAACAACAACAAAATGTTGAAAACATGGAAATTGAAACTAATTTCGTATCAACATCAATCATCGTTCAAAACATAAGTATATTCAACAGTATATTCAAGGTTTTTAGAAAAACCAACAAAAAGTTGAAAACATAGAATTAGAAACCTAATTTGTATCAACATCAATCATCGTTCAAAAATTAATTATATTCAACAGTATATTCAAGGTTTATACAAACAAAATCAAAAAGTTGCAAACATGGAACTAAAAACGTAATTCGTATCAACTATTTTTAATTTAGGGTCATATATAAAAATAATCCCCAGCATTTTTTTTATCTTAATCATAAAATAACGTCCGAATATTTCATCTGCAATATTTTCAGACAAGGCAAAATTCAGTGTAATATGTGCCTTGCTTGAGCACATGGAGGATGTTTTATCCTTTACTTCTTTCCTTTTTTATTTTTGTTCTTTTTTATGTAAGTTGGAGGAAGGTGGTAATATTGCTGATGAAAATATTTGTGGGTTACTTTGTGATTAAGGTAAAAAAAATACTGGCGATTATTTATCATATACGACCCTTAATTTAGAACATCTATTTTTTGTGATATTCTATTCATATGTGATTTTATGGTTGGTTTTTCAGTTTTTTATGTGGTAGTTGTGAAGGCTCTTACGAGGCAGTTGTGCCAGACCGTTTTACTCTTTTGATTTTAAACATTGAAATGACTCATTCTATTTGCGAAGCCTTGGCCTCTTACTCCCTGTTTAAAACTGTTGTAATCATTCATTTAAACAGATTCATTTGGAATGGCCTAACCCAGAAAAAATAACAAACAGTTAAGAATATACCATACACCAATACCACTTAACTGGAAACTAACATCACAGTAGGTAGGAAAGCTATTGTGAGAAACAGAACGGAAAAACATATGGATCCATAAATAACTAAAACAACTTCCAAAAACATTCATAATGGCTTAAAACCAAAAGTAGCAAAATCATACATAAATTCAAACAACACCTCAATATAAGTTCCAATCAACATCAAATAATAAATATGACTAAACCAAATCCCAAACACAAATAAACTTAACCAAACATGCTTTTTCATGTGTGCCTCACTTAAATCAGTGCAATTTAAGTGCTACACAAAATTTTGGTTGTACTTCACAAGCATACATTGTAGCCCTCATCTTCACAGTAGCATTTTGTAAACCACTACAGAACCATTATATCAACTGTTATCGGCAAGCAGATAATAGCGTAAAAGCTAGGTCCAATTAATGCCGCTATAGGTGCTATCGATAACATATTCAAAACCATAACAAGACAGAAAAATACACATAAAGATATAACACCAAAGATCTAACAGCTAGCCCGAACCAACACAGGACATAGAAAAATACACCTAAAAATCTATCACGACACTTACAGATCTAAATATGTAAAGTTTTGATGTATATTTAAAAAATAAAAATAAAAACAAGATACCTTCTCCATGTATGTGTCTGGCTACTTGAAGAGCTTCATATAGTCTTTGGGTATGGGATAAACGTTGAAAAATCGCAACCAGATAACCAATGTTACCAGTGTTGATTAAACCAACACCCTTTTCTAACTTCATCCAAGAAACACCCTTTTCCAACTTCATGCTAGCAGCACCCTTTTCCAACATCATGTTAGAAACACCCTTTTCCAACGTCATGCCAACAACACCATTTCCATCTCCATATTATTTGACACAACACACTTTACCATTTTTAAATCCGCATCATTTTCCATTTTTTCTTACACGAGGACCTACATAAAGAAATACGCGCTACAGATTGATACTCATACAAAAAAAAAATGAAAATAAAAAATATATGTTAAATAATACAATAAAATAAATTTTTTGGGTTTTAGTCAAAATTTTCCATTTTCTTAGAACAAGAAACATTGGTTTTGATTAAAAATTGAAATGTAATTAATGTTGTTGAAATAACCTACCATAGAAGGAGCATGGATGGCTACACCTGTATTGGAAACCTCTGAAGGTTCTCCACCATTTGTGATTGAAAAAACCTATTGATACAAAAAAAAGTATATATACAAAAACTCAACATCAATTTGAATGATCATATAAAAATAGAAACCACATACTCAGCATTTACGTCAGTCGTCATACAAAAACCAAAAACATCATTGTTAACAAAAAAGTAAAAATAGTGGAAAAAAAACATCAACATCAAAATTGGTGATCATACAATAAACTGATACAACATAAACAAATAAGTGTCAACAATGTTTATACAACAAACATAAAAATCAAGTATATTCAAGGTTTATACAAACAACAACAAAATGTTGAAAACATGGAAATTGAAACTAATTTCGTATCAACATCAATCATCGTTCAAAACATAAGTATATTCAACAGTATATTCAAGGTTTTTAGAAAAACCAACAAAAAGTTGAAAACATAGAATTAGAAACCTAATTTGTATCAACATCAATCATCGTTCAAAAATTAATTATATTCAATAGTATATTCAAGGTTTATACAAACAAAATCAAAAAGTTGCAAACATGGAACTAAAAACGTAATTCGTATCAACTATTTTTAATTTAGGGTCATATATAAAAATAATCCCCAGCATTTTTTTTATCTTAATCATAAAATAACGTCCGAATATTTCATCTGCAATATTTTCAGACAAGGCAAAATTCAGTGTAATATGTGCCTTGCTTGAGCACATGGAGGATGTTTTATCCTTTACTTCTTTCCTTTTTTATTTTTGTTCTTTTTTATGTAAGTTGGAGGAAGGTGGTAATATTGCTGATGAAAATATTTGTGGGTTACTTTGTGATTAAGGTAAAAAAAATACTGGCGATTATTTATCATATACGACCCTTAATTTAGAACATCTATTTTTTGTGATATTCTATTCATATGTGATTTTATGGTTGGTTTTTCAGTTTTTTATGTGGTAGTTGTGAAGGCTCTTACGAGGCAGTTGTGCCAGACCGTTTTACTCTTTTGATTTTAAACATTGAAATGACTCATTCTATTTGCGAAGCCTTGGCCTCTTACTCCCTGTTTAAAACTGTTGTAATCATTCATTTAAACAGATTCATTTGGAATGGCCTAACCCAGAAAAAAATAACAAACAGTTAAGAATATACCATTTACCAATACCACTTAACTGGAAACTAACATCACAGTGGGTAGGAAATCTATTGTGAGAAACAGAACGGAAAAACATATGGATCCATAAATAACTAAAACAACTTCCAAAAACATTCATAATGGCTTAAAACCAAAAGTAGCAAAATCATACATAAATTCAAACAACACCTCAATATAAGTTCCAATCAACATCAAATAAGAAATATGACTAAACCAAATCCCAAACACAAATAAACTTAACCAAACATGCTTTTTCATGTGTGCCTCACTTAAATCAGTGCAATTTAAGTGCTACACAAAATTTTGGTTGTACTTCACAAGCATACATTGTAGCCCTCATCTTCACAGTAGCATTCTGTAAACCACTACAGAACCATTATATCAACTGTTATCGGCAAGCAGATAATAGCGTCAAAGCTAGGTCCAATTAATGCCGCTATAGGTGCTATCGATAACATATTCAGAACCATAACAAGACAGAAAAATACACATAAAGATATAACACCAAAGATCTAACAGCTAGCCCGAACCAACACAGGACATAGAAAAATACACCTAAAAATCTATCACGACACTTACAGATCTAAATATGTAAAGTTTTGATGTATATTTAAAAAATAAAAATAAAAACAAGATACCTTCTCCATGTATGTGTCTGGCTACTTGAAGACTTCATATAGTCTTTGGGTATGGGATAAACGTTGAAAAATCGCAACGAGATAACCAATGTTACCAATGTTGATTAAACCAACACCCTTTTCTAACTTCATCCAAGAAACACCCTTTTCCAACTTCATGCTAGCAGCACCCTTTTCCAACATCATGTTAGCAACACCCTTTTCCAACATCATGCCAACAACACCTTTTCCATCTCCATATTATTTGACACAACACACTTTTCCATTTTTAAATCCGCATCATTTTCCATTTTTTCTTACACGAGGACCTACATAAAGAAATACGCGCTACAGATTGATACTCATACAAAAAAAAATGAAAATAAAAAATATATGTTAAATAATACAATAAAATAAATTTTTTGGGTTTTAGTCAAAATTTTCCATTTTCTTAGAACAAGAAACATTGGTTTTGATTAAAAATTGAAATGTAATTAATGTTGTTGAAATAACCTACCATAGAAGGAGCATGGATGGCTACACCTGTATTGGAAACCTCCGAAGGTTCTCCACCATTTGTGATTGAAAAAACCTATTGATACAAAAAAAAGTATATATACAAAAACTCAACATCAATTTGAATGATCATATAAAAACAGAAACCACATACTCAGCATTAACGTCAGTCGTCATACAAAAACCAAAAACATCACTGTTACCAAAAAAGTAAAAATAGTGGAAAAAAAACATCAACATCAAAATTGGTGATCATACAATAAACTGATACAACATAAACAAATAAGTGTCAACAATGTTTATACAACAAACATAAAAATCAAGTATATTCAAGGTTTATACAAACAACAACAAAATGTTGAAAACATGGAAATTGAAACTTATTTCGTATCAACATCAATCATCGTTCAAAACATAAGTATATTCAACAGTATATTCAAGCTTTTTAGAAAAACCAACAAAAAGTTGAAAACATAGAATTAGAAACCTAATTTGTATCAACATCAATCATCGTTCAAAAATTAATTATATTCAACAGTATATTCAAGGTTGATACAAACAAAATCAAAAAGTTGCAAACATGGAACTAAAAACGTAATTCGTATCAACTATTTTTAATTTAGGGTCATATATAAAAATAATCCCCAGCATTTTTTTTATCTTAATCATAAAATAACGTCCGAATATTTCATCTGCAATATTTTCAGACAAGGCAAAATTCAGTGTAATATGTGCCTTGCTTGAGCACATGGAGGATGTTTTATCCTTTACTTCTTTCCTTTTTTATTTTTGTTCTTTTTTATGTAAGTTGGAGGAAGGTGGTAATATTGCTGATGAAAATATTTGTGGGTTACTTTGTGATTAAGGTAAAAAAAATACTGGCGATTATTTATCATATACGACCCTTAATTTAGAACATCTATTTTTTGTGATATTCTATTCATATGTGATTTTATGGTTGGTTTTTCAGTTTTTTATGTGGTAGTTGTGAAGGCTCTTACGAGGCAGTTGTGCCAGACCGTTTTACTCTTTTGATTTTAAACATTGAAATGACTCATTCTATTTGCGAAGCCTTGGCCTCTTACTCCCTGTTTAAAACTGTTGTAATCATTCATTTAAACAGATTCATTTGGAATGGCCTAACCCAGAAAAAATAACAAACAGTTAAGAATATACCATACACCAATACCACTTAACTGGAAACTAACATCACAGTAGGTAGGAAAGCTATTGTGAGAAACAGAACAGAAAAACATATGGATCCATAAATAACTAAAACAACTTCCAAAAACATTCATAATGGCTTAAAACCAAAAGTAGCAAAATCATACATAAATTCAAACAACACCTCAATATAAGTTCCAATCAACATCAAATAAGAAATATGACTAAACCAAATCCCAAACACAAATAAACTTAACCAAACATGCTTTTTCATGTGTGCCTCACTTAAATCAGTGCAATTTAAGTGCTACACAAAATTTTGGTTGTACTTCACAAGCATACATTGTAGCCCTCATCTTCACAGTAGCATTTTGTAAACCACTACAGAACCATTATATCAACTGTTATCGGCAAGCAGATAATAGCGTAAAAGCTAGGTCCAATTAATGCCGCTATAGGTGCTATCGATAACATATTCAGAACCATAACAAGACAGAAAAATACACATAAAGATATAACACCAAAGATCTAACAGCTAGCCCGAACCAACACAGGACATAGAAAAATACACCTAAAAATCTATCACGACACTTACAGATCTAAATATGTAAAGTTTTGATGTATATTTAAAAAATAAAAATAAAAACAAGATACCTTCTCCATGTATGTGTCTGGCTACTTGAAGAGCTTCATATAGTCTTTGGGTATGGGATAAACGTTGAAAAATCGCAACGAGATAACCAATGTTACCAATGTTGATTAAACCAACACCCTTTTCTAACTTCATCCAAGAAACACCCTTTTCCAACTTCATGCTAGCAGCACCCTTTTCCAACATCATGTTAGCAACACCCTTTTCCAACATCATGCCAACAACACCTTTTCCATCTCCATATTATTTGACACAACACACTTTTCCATTTTTAAATCCGCATCATTTTCCATTTTTTCTTACACGAGGACCTACATAAAGAAATACGCGCTACAGATTGATACTCATACAAAAAAAAATGAAAATAAAAAATATATGTTAAATAATACAATAAAATAAATTTTTTGGGTTTTAGTCAAAATTTTCCATTTTCTTAGAACAAGAAACATTGGTTTTGATTAAAAATTGAAATGTAATTAATGTTGTTGAAATAACCTACCATAGAAGGAGCATGGATGGCTACACCTGTATTGGAAACCTCCGAAGGTTCTCCACCATTTGTGATTGAAAAAACCTATTGATACAAAAAAAAGTATATATACAAAAACTCAACATCAATTTGAATGATCATATAAAAACAGAAACCACATACTCAGCATTAACGTCAGTCGTCATACAAAAACCAAAAACATCACTGTTAACAAAAAAGTAAAAATAGTGGAAAAAAAACATCAACATCAAAATTGGTGATCATACAATAAACTGATACAACATAAACAAATAAGTGTCAACAATGTTTATACAACAAACAGAAAAATCAAGTATATTCAAGGTTTATACAAACAACAACAAAATGTTGAAAACATGGAAATTGAAACTTATTTCGTATCAACATCAATCATCGTTCAAAACATAAGTATATTCAACAGTATATTCAAGGTTTTTAGAAAAACCAACAAAAAGTTGAAAACATAGAATTAGAAACCTAATTTGTATCAACATCAATCATCGTTCAAAAATTAATTATATTCAACAGTATATTCAAGGTTTATACAAACAAAATCAAAAAGTTGCAAACATGGAACTAAAAACGTAATTCGTATCAACTATTTTTAATTTAGGGTCATATATAAAAATAATCCCCAGCATTTTTTTTATCTTAATCATAAAATAACGTCCGAATATTTCATCTGCAATATTTTCAGACAAGGCAAAATTCAGTGTAATATGTGCCTTGCTTGAGCACATGGAGGATGTTTTATCCTTTACTTCTTTCCTTTTTTATTTTTGTTCTTTTTTATGTAAGTTGGAGGAAGGTGGTAATATTGCTGATGAAAATATTTGTGGGTTACTTTGTGATTAAGGTAAAAAAAATACTGGCGATTATTTATCATATACGACCCTTAATTTAGAACATCTATTTTTTGTGATATTCTATTCATATGTGATTTTATGGTTGGTTTTTCAGTTTTTTATGTGGTAGTTGTGAAGGCTCTTACGAGGCAGTTGTGCCAGACCGTTTTACTCTTTTGATTTTAAACATTGAAATGACTCATTCTATTTGCGAAGCCTTGGCCTCTTACTCCCTGTTTAAAACTGTTGTAATCATTCATTTAAACAGATTCATTTGGAATGGCCTAACCCAGAAAAAATAACAAACAGTTAAGAATATACCATACACCAATACCACTTAACTGGAAACTAACATCACAGTAGGTAGGAAAGCTATTGTGAGAAACAGAACGGAAAAACATATGGATCCATAAATAACTAAAACAACTTCCAAAAACATTCATAATGGCTTAAAACCAAAAGTAGCAAAATCATACATAAATTCAAACAACACCTCAATATAAGTTCCAATCAACATCAAATAAGAAATATGACTAAACCAAATCCCAAACACAAATAAACTTAACCAAACATGCTTTTTCATGTGTGCCTCACTTAAATCAGTGCAATTTAAGTGCTACACAAAATTTTGGTTGTACTTCACAAGCATACATTGTAGCCCTCATCTTCACAGTAGCATTTTGTAAACCACTACAGAACCATTATATCAACTGTTATCGGCAAGCAGATAATAGCGTAAAAGCTAGGTCCAATTAATGCCGCTATAGGTGCTATCGATAACATATTCAGAACCATAACAAGACAGAAAAATACACATAAAGATATAACACCAAAGATCTAACAGCTAGCCCGAACCAACACAGGACATAGAAAAATACACCTAAAAATCTATCACGACACTTACAGATCTAAATATGTAAAGTTTTGATGTATATTTAAAAAATAAAAATAAAAACAAGATACCTTCTCCATGTATGTGTCTGGCTACTTGAAGAGCTTCATATAGTCTTTGGGTATGGGATAAACGTTGAAAAATCGCAACGAGATAACCAATGTTACCAATGTTGATTAAACCAACACCCTTTTCTAACTTCATCCAAGAAACACCCTTTTCCAACTTCATGCTAGCAGCACCCTTTTCCAACATCATGTTAGCAACACCCTTTTCCAACATCATGCCAACAACACCTTTTCCATCTCCATATTATTTGACACAACACACTTTTCCATTTTTAAATCCGCATCATTTTCCATTTTTTCTTACACGAGGACCTACATAAAGAAATACGCGCTACAGATTGATACTCATACAAAAAAAAATGAAAATAAAAAATATATGTTAAATAATACAATAAAATAAATTTTTTGGGTTTTAGTCAAAATTTTCCATTTTCTTAGAACAAGAAACATTGGTTTTGATTAAAAATTGAAATGTAATTAATGTTGTTGAAATAACCTACCATAGAAGGAGCATGGATGGCTACACCTGTATTGGAAACCTCCGAAGGTTCTCCACCATTTGTGATTGAAAAAACCTATTGATACAAAAAAAAGTATATATACAAAAACTCAACATCAATTTGAATGATCATATAAAAACAGAAACCACATACTCAGCATTAACGTCAGTCGTCATACAAAAACCAAAAACATCACTGTTAACAAAAAAGTAAAAATAGTGGAAAAAAAACATCAACATCAAAATTGGTGATCATACAATAAACTGATACAACATAAACAAATAAGTGTCAACAATGTTTATACAACAAACATAAAAATCAAGTATATTCAAGGTTTATACAAACAACAACAAAATGTTGAAAACATGGAAATTGAAACTTATTTCGTATCAACATCAATCATCGTTCAAAACATAAGTATATTCAACAGTATATTCAAGGTTTTTAGAAAAACCAACAAAAAGTTGAAAACATAGAATTAGAAACCTAATTTGTATCAACATCAATCATCGTTCAAAAATTAATTATATTCAACAGTATATTCAAGGTTTATACAAACAAAATCAAAAAGTTGCAAACATGGAACTAAAAACGTAATTCGTATCAACTATTTTTAATTTAGGGTCATATATAAAAATAATCCCCAGCATTTTTTTTATCTTAATCATAAAATAACGTCCGAATATTTCATCTGCAATATTTTCAGACAAGGTAAAATTCAGTGTAATATGTGCCTTGCTTGAGCACATGGAGGATGTTTTATCCTTTACTTCTTTCCTTTTTTATTTTTGTTCTTTTTTATGTAAGTTGGAGGAAGGTGGTAATATTGCTGATGAAAATATTTGTGGGTTACTTTGTGATTAAGGTAAAAAAAATACTGGCGATTATTTATCATATACGACCCTTAATTTAGAACATCTATTTTTTGTGATATTCTATTCATATGTGATTTTATGGTTGGTTTTTTAGTTTTTTATGTGGTAGTTGTGAAGGCTCTTACGAGGCAGTTGTGCCAGACCGTTTTACTCTTTTGATTTTAAACATTGAAATGACTCATTCTATTTGCGAAGCCTTGGCCTCTTACTCCCTGTTTAAAACTGTTGTAATCATTCATTTAAACAGATTCATTTGGAATGGCCTAACCCAGAAAAAATAACAAACAGTTAAGAATATACCATACACCAATACCACTTAACTGGAAACTAACATCACAGTAGGTAGGAAAGCTATTGTGAGAAACAGAACGGAAAAACATATGGATCCATAAATAACTAAAACAACTTCCAAAAACATTCATAATGGCTTAAAACCAAAAGTAGCAAAATCATACATAAATTCAAACAACACCTCAATATAAGTTCCAATCAACATCAAATAATAAATATGACTAAACCAAATCCCAAACACAAATAAACTTAACCAAACATGCTTTTTCATGTGTGCCTCACTTAAATCAGTGCAATTTAAGTGCTACACAAAATTTTGGTTGTACTTCACAAGCATACATTGTAGCCCTCATCTTCACAGTAGCATTTTGTAAACCACTACAGAACCATTATATCAACTGTTATCGGCAAGCAGATAATAGCGTAAAAGCTAGGTCCAATTAATGCCGCTATAGGTGCTATCGATAACATATTCAAAACCATAACAAGACAGAAAAATACACATAAAGATATAACACCAAAGATCTAACAGCTAGCCCGAACCAACACAGGACATAGAAAAATACACCTAAAAATCTATCACGACACTTACAGATCTAAATATGTAAAGTTTTGATGTATATTTAAAAAATAAAAATAAAAACAAGATACCTTCTCCATGTATGTGTCTGGCTACTTGAAGAGCTTCATATAGTCTTTGGGTATGGGATAAACGTTGAAAAATCGCAACCAGATAACCAATGTTACCAGTGTTGATTAAACCAACACCCTTTTCTAACTTCATCCAAGAAACACCCTTTTCCAACTTCATGCTAGCAGCACCCTTTTCCAACATCATGTTAGCAACACCCTTTTCCAACATCATGCCAACAACACCTTTTCCATCTCCATATTATTTGACACAACACACTTTTCCATTTTTAAATCCGCATCATTTTCCATTTTTTCTTACACGAGGACCTACATAAAGAAATACGCGCTACAGATTGATACTCATACAAAAAAAAAATGAAAATAAAAAATATATGTTAAATAATACAATAAAATAAATTTTTTGGGTTTTAGTCAAAATTTTCCATTTTCTTAGAACAAGAAACATTGGTTTTGATTAAAAATTGAAATGTAATTAATGTTGTTGAAATAACCTACCATAGAAGGAGCATGGATGGCTACACCTGTATTGGAAACCTCTGAAGGTTCTCCACCATTTGTGATTGAAAAAACCTATTGATACAAAAAAAAGTATATATACAAAAACTCAACATCAATTTGAATGATCATATAAAAATAGAAACCACATACTCAGCATTTACGTCAGTCGTCATACAAAAACCAAAAACATCATTGTTAACAAAAAAGTAAAAATAGTGGAAAAAAAACATCAACATCAAAATTGGTGATCATACAATAAACTGATACAACATAAACAAATAAGTGTCAACAATGTTTATACAACAAACATAAAAATCAAGTATATTCAAGGTTTATACAAACAACAACAAAATGTTGAAAACATGGAAATTGAAACTAATTTCGTATCAACATCAATCATCGTTCAAAACATAAGTATATTCAACAGTATATTCAAGGTTTTTAGAAAAACCAACAAAAAGTTGAAAACATAGAATTAGAAACCTAATTTGTATCAACATCAATCATCGTTCAAAAATTAATTATATTCAACAGTATATTCAAGGTTTATACAAACAAAATCAAAAAGTTGCAAACATGGAACTAAAAACGTAATTCGTATCAACTATTTTTAATTTAGGGTCATATATAAAAATAATCCCCAGCATTTTTTTTATCTTAATCATAAAATAACGTCCGAATATTTCATCTGCAATATTTTCAGACAAGGCAAAATTCAGTGTAATATGTGCCTTGCTTGAGCACATGGAGGATGTTTTATCCTTTACTTCTTTCCTTTTTTATTTTTGTTCTTTTTTATGTAAGTTGGAGGAAGGTGGTAATATTGCTGATGAAAATATTTGTGGGTTACTTTGTGATTAAGGTAAAAAAAATACTGGCGATTATTTATCATATACGACCCTTAATTTAGAACATCTATTTTTTGTGATATTCTATTCATATGTGATTTTATGGTTGGTTTTTCAGTTTTTTATGTGGTAGTTGTGAAGGCTCTTACGAGGCAGTTGTGCCAGACCGTTTTACTCTTTTGATTTTAAACATTGAAATGACTCATTCTATTTGCGAAGCCTTGGCCTCTTACTCCCTGTTTAAAACTATTGTAATCATTCATTTAAACAGATCCATTTGGAATGGCCTAACCCAGAAAAAAATAACAAACAGTTAAGAATATACCATTTACCAATACCACTTAACTGGAAACTAACATCACAGTGGGTAGGAAATCTATTGTGAGAAACAGAACGGAAAAACATATGGATCCATAAATAACTAAAACAACTTCCAAAAACATTCATAATGGCTTAAAACCAAAAGTAGCAAAATCATACATAAATTCAAACAACACCTCAATATAAGTTCCAATCAACATCAAATAAGAAATATGACTAAACCAAATCCCAAACACAAATAAACTTAACCAAACATGCTTTTTCATGTGTGCCTCACTTAAATCAGTGCAATTTAAGTGCTACACAAAATTTTGGTTGTACTTCACAAGCATACATTGTAGCCCTCATCTTCACAGTAGCATTTTGTAAACCACTACAGAACCATTATATCAACTGTTATCGGCAAGCAGATAATAGCGTAAAAGCTAGGTCCAATTAATGCCGCTATAGGTGCTATCGATAACATATTCAGAACCATAACAAGACAGAAAAATACACATAAAGATATAACACCAAAGATCTAACAGCTAGCCCGAACCAACACAGGACATAGAAAAATACACCTAAAAATCTATCACGACACTTACAGATCTAAATATGTAAAGTTTTGATGTATATTTAAAAAATAAAAATAAAAACAAGATACCTTCTCCATGTATGTGTCTGGCTACTTGAAGAGCTTCATATAGTCTTTGGGTATGGGATAAACGTTGAAAAATCGCAACGAGATAACCAATGTTACCAATGTTGATTAAACCAACACCCTTTTCTAACTTCATCCAAGAAACACCCTTTTCCAACTTCATGCTAGCAGCACCCTTTTCCAACATCATGTTAGCAACACCCTTTTCCAACATCATGCCAACAACACCTTTTCCATCTCCATATTATTTGACACAACACACTTTTCCATTTTTAAATCCGCATCATTTTCCATTTTTTCTTACACGAGGACCTACATAAAGAAATACGCGCTACAGATTGATACTCATACAAAAAAAAAATGAAAATAAAAAATATATGTTAAATAATACAATAAAATAAATTTTTTGGGTTTTAGTCAAAATTTTCCATTTTCTTAGAACAAGAAACATTGGTTTTGATTAAAAATTGAAATGTAATTAATGTTGTTGAAATAACCTACCATAGAAGGAGCATGGATGGCTACACCTGTATTGGAAACCTCCGAAGGTTCTCCACCATTTGTGATTGAAAAAACCTATTGATACAAAAAAAAGTATATATACAAAAACTCAACATCAATTTGAATGATCATATAAAAACAGAAACCACATACTCAGCATTAACGTCAGTCGTCATACAAAAACCAAAAACATCATTGTTAACAAAAAAGTAAAAATAGTGGAAAAAAAACATCAACATCAAAATTGGTGATCATACAATAAACTGATACAACATAAACAAATAAGTGTCAACAATGTTTATACAACAAACATAAAAATCAAGTATATTCAAGGTTTATACAAACAACAACAAAATGTTGAAAACATGGAAATTGAAACTTATTTCGTATCAACATCAATCATCGTTCAAAACATAAGTATATTCAACAGTATATTCAAGGTTTTTAGAAAAACCAACAAAAAGTTGAAAACATAGAATTAGAAACCTAATTTGTATCAACATCAATCATCGTTCAAAAATTAATTATATTCAACAGTATATTCAAGGTTTATACAAACAAAATCAAAAAGTTGCAAACATGGAACTAAAAACGTAATTCGTATCAACTATTTTTAATTTAGGGTCATATATAAAAATAATCCCCAGCATTTTTTTTATCTTAATCATAAAATAACGTCCGAATATTTCATCTGCAATATTTTCAGACAAGGCAAAATTCAGTGTAATATGTGCCTTGCTTGAGCACATGGAGGATGTTTTATCCTTTACTTCTTTCCTATTTTATTTTGGTTCTTTTTTATGTAAGTTGGAGGAAGGTGGTAATATTGCTGATGAAAATATTTGTGGGTTACTTTGTGATTAAGGTAAACAATATACTAGCGATTATTTATCATATACGACCCTTAATTTAGAACATCTATTTTTTGTGATATTCTATTCATATGTGATTTTATGGTTGGTTTTTCAGTTTTTTATGTGGTAGTTGTGAAGGCTCTTACGAGGCAGTTGTGCCAGACCGTTTTACTCTTTTGATTTTAAACATTGAAATGACTCATTCTATTTGTGAAGCCTTGGCCTCTTACTCCCTGTTTAAAACTGTTGTAATCATTCATTTAAACAGATCCATTTGGAATGGCCTAACCCAGAAAAAAATAACAAACAGTTAAGAATATACCATACACCAATACCACTTAACTGGAAACTAACATCACAGTGGGTAGGAAAGCTATTGTAAGAAACAGAAGGGAAAAACATATGGATCCATAAATAACTAAAACAACTTCCAAAAACATTCATAATGGCTTAAAACCAAAAGTAGGAAAATCATACATAAATTCAAACAACACCTCTATATAAGTTCCAATCAACATCAAATAATAAATATGACTAAACCAAATCCCAAACACAAATAAACTTAACCAAACATGCTTTTTCATGTGTGCCTCACTTAAATCAGTGCTATTTAAGTGCTACACAAAATTTTGGTTGTACTTCACAAGCATACATTGTAGCCCTCATCTTCACAGTAGCATTTTGTAAACCACTACAGAACCATTATATCAACTGTTATCGGCAAGCAGATAATAGCGTAAAAGCTAGGTCCAATTAATGCCGCTATAGGTGCTATCGATAACATATTCAGAACCATAACAAGACAGAAAAATACACATAAAGATATAACACCAAAGATCTAACAGCTAGCCAGAACCAACACAGGACATAGAAAAATACACCTAAAAATCTATCACGACACTTACAGATCTAAATATGTAAAGTTTCGATGTATATTTAAAAAATAAAAATAAAAACAAGAAACCTTCTCCATGAATGTGTCTGGCTACTTGAAGAGCTTCATATAGTCTTTGGGTATGGGATAAACGTTGAAAAATCGCAACCAGATAACCAATGTTACCAGTGTTGATTAAACCAGCACCCTTTTCTAACTTCATCCAAGAAACACCCTTTTCCAACTTCATCCTAGCAGCACCCTTTTCCAACATCATGTTAGCAACACCCTTTTCCAACATCATGCCAACAACACCTTTCCCATCTCCATATTATTTGAAACAACACACTTTTCCATTTTTAAATCCGCATCATTTTCCATTTTTTCTTACACGAGGACCTACATAAAGAAATACACGCTACAGATTGATACTCATACAAAAAAAATGAAAATAAAAAATATATGTTAAATAATACAATAAAATAATTTTTTGGGTTTTAGTCAAAATTTCCCATTTTCTTAGAACAAGAAACATTGGTTTTGATTAAAAATTGAAATGTAATTAATGTTGTTGAAATAACCTACCATAGAAGGAGCATGGATGGCTACACCTGTATTGGAAACCTCCGAAGGTTCTCCACCATTTGTGATTGAAAAAACCTATTGATACAAAAAAAAGTATATATACAAAAACTCAACATCAATTTGAATGATCATATAAAAACAGAAACCACATACTCAGAATTAACGTTAATCGTCATATAAAAACCAAAAACATCATTGTTAACAAAAAAGTAAAAATAGTGGAAAAAAAACATCAACATCAAAATTGGTGATCATACAATAAACTGATACAACATAAACAAATAAGTGTCAACAATGTTTATACAATAAACATAAAAATCAAGTATATTCAAGGTTTATAATAACAACAACAAAATGTTGAAAACATGGAAATTGAAACTTATTTAGTATCAACATCAATCATCGTTCAAAACATAAGTATATTCAACAGTATATTCAAGGTTTTTAGAAAAACCAGCAAAAAGTTGAAAACATAGAATTAGAAACCTAATTTGTATCGACATCAATCATCATTCAAAAATTAATTATATTCAACAGTATATTCAAGGTTTATAACAACAAAATCAAAAAGTTGCAAAATGGAACTAAAAACGTAATTCGTATCAACTATATTTAATTTAGGGTCATATATAAAAATAATCCCCAGCATTTTTTTTATCTTTATCATAAAATAACGTCCGAATATTTCATCTGCAATATTTTCAGACAAGGCAAAATTCTGTGTAATATGTGCCTTGCTTGAGCACATGGAGGATGTTTTATCCTTTACTTCTTTCCTTTTTTATTTTTGTTCTTTTTTATGTAAGTTGGAGGAAGGTGGTAATATTGCTGATGAAAATATTTGTGGGTTACTTTGTGATTAAGGTAAAAAAAATACTGGCGATTATTTATCATATACGACCCTTAATTTAGAACATCTATTTTTTGTGATATTCTATTCATATGTGATTTTATGGTTGGTTTTTCAGTTTTTTATCTGGTAGTTGTGAAGGCTCTTACGAGGCAGTTGTGCCAGACCGTTTTACTCTTTTGATTTTAAACATTGAAATGACTCATTCTATTTGCGAAGCCTTGGCCTCTTACTCCCTGTTTAAAACTGTTGTAATCATTCATTTAAACAGATCCATTTGGAATGGCCTAACCCAGAAAAAAATAACAAACAGTTAAGAATATACCATACACCAATACCAATTAACTGGAAACTAACATCACAGTGGGTAGGAAAGCTATTTTGAGAAACAGAAGGGAAAAACATATGGATCCATAAATAACTAAAACAACTTCCAAAAACATTCATAATGGCTTAAAACCAAAAGTAGCAAAATCATACATAAATTCAAACAACACCTCTATATAAGTTCCAATCAACATCAAATAATAAATATGACTAAAGCAAATCCCAAACACAAATAAACTTAACCAAACATGCTTTTTCATGTGTGCCTCACTTAAATCAGTGCTATTTAAGTGCTACACAAAATTTTGGTTGTACTTCACAAGCATACATTGTAGCCCTCATCTTCACAGTAGCATTTTGTAAACCACTACAGAACCATTATATCAACTGTTATCGGCAAGCAGATAATAGCGTAAAAGCTAGGTCCAATTAATGCCGCTATAGGTGCTATCGATAACATATTCAGAACCAAAACAAGACAGAAAAATACACATAAAGATATAACACCAAAGATCTAACAGCTAGCCCGAACCAACACAGGACATAGAAAAATACACCTAAAAATCTATCACGACACTTACAGATCTAAATATGTAAAGTTTCGATGTATATTTAAAAAATAAAAATAAAAACAAGAAACCTTCTCCATGTATGTGTCTGGCTACTTGAAGAGCTTCATATAGTCTTTGGGTATGGGATAAACGTTGAAAAATCGCAACCAGATAACCAATGTTACCAGTGTTGATTAAACCAGCACCCTTTTCTAACTTCATCCAAGAAACACCCTTTTCCAACTTCATGCTAGCAGCACCCTTTTCCAACATCATGTTAGCAACACCCTTTTCCAACATCATGCAAACAACACCTTTCCCATCTCCATATTATTTAAAACAACACACTTTTCCATTTTTAAATCCGCATCATTTTCCATTTTTTCTTACACGAGGACCTACATAAAGAAATACACGCTACAGATTGATACTCATACAAAAAAAAATGAAAATAAAAAATATATGTTAAATAATACAATAAAATAAATTTTTTGGGTTTTAGTCAAAATTTCCCATTTTCTTAGAACAAGAAACATTGGTTTTGATTAAAAATTGAAATGTAATTAATGTTGTTGAAATAACCTACCATAGAAGGAGCATGGATGGCTACACCTGTATTGGAAACCTCCGAAGGTTCTCCACCATTTGTGATTGAAAAAACCTATTGATATAAAAAAAAGTATATATACAAAAACTCAACATCAATTTGAATGATCATATAAAAACAGAAACCACATACTCAGCATTAACGTCAATCGTCATACAAAAACCAAAAACATCATTGTTAACAAAAAAGTAAAAATAGTGGAAAAAAAACATCAACATCAAAATTGGTGATCATACAATAAACTGATACAACATAAACAAATAAGTGTCAACAATGTTTATACAATAAACATAAAAATCAAGTATATTCAAGGTTTATATTAACAACAACAAAATGTTGAAAACATGGAAATTGAAACTTATTTCGTATCAACATCAATCATCGTTCAAAACATAAGTATATTCAACAGTATATTCAAGGTTTTTAGAAAAACCAGCAAAAAGTTGAAAACATAGAATTAGAAACCTAATTTGTATCAACATCAATCATCATTCAAAAATTAATTATATTCAACAGTATATTCAAGGTTTATACAAACAAAATCAAAAAGTTGCAAAATGGAACTAAAAACGTAATTCGTATCAACTATTTTAAATTTAGGGTCATATATAAAAATAATCCCCAGCATTTTTTTTTATCTTAATCATAAAATAACGTCCGAATATTTCATCTGCAATATTTTCAGACAAGGCAAAATTCTGTGTAATATGTGCCTTGCTTGAGCACATGGAGGATGTTTTATCCTTTACTTCTTTCCTTTTTTATTTTTGTTCTTTTTTATGTAAGTTGGAGGAAGGTGGTAATATTGCTGATGAAAATATTTGTGGGTTACTTTGTGATCAAGGTAAAAAAAATTCTGGCGATTATTTATCATATATGACCCTTAATTTAGAACATCTATTTTTTGTGATATTCTATTCATATGTGATTTTATGGTTGGTTTTTCAGTTTTTTATGTGGTAGTTGTGAAGGCTCTTACGAGGCAGTTGTGCCAGACCGTTTTACACTTTTGATTTTAAACATTGAAATGACTCAATCTATTTGCGAAGTCTTGGCCTCTTACTCCCTGTTTAAAACTGTTGTAATCATTCATTTAAACAGATCCATTTGGAATGGCCTAACCCAGAAAAAAAATAACAAACAGTTAAGAATATACCATACACCAATACCACTTAACTGGAAACTAACATCACAGTGGGTAGGAAAGCTATTGTGAGAAACAGAAGGGAAAAACATATGGATCCATAAATAACTAAAACAACTTCCAAAAACATTCATAATGGCTTAAAACCAAAAGTAGCAAAATCATACATAAATTCAAACAACACCTCAATATAAGTTCCAATCAACATCAAATAATAAATATGACGAAACCAAATCCCAAACACAAATAAACTTAACCAAACATGCTTTTTCATGTGTGCCTCACTTAAATCAGTGCAATTTAAGTGCTACACAAAATTTTGGTTGTACTTCACAAGCATACATTGTAGCCCTCATCTTCACAGTAGCATTTTGTAAACCACTACAGAACCATTATATCAACTGTTATCGGCAAGCAGTTAATAGCGTAAAAGCTAGGTCCAATTAATGCCGCTATAGGTGCTATCGATAACATATTCAGAACCATAACAAGATAGAAAAATACACATAAAGATATAACACCAAAGATCTAACAGCTTGCCAGAACCAACACAGGACATAGAAAAATACACCTAAAAATCTATCACGGCACTTACAGATCTAAATATGTAAAGTTTCGATGTATATTTAAAAAATAAAAATAAAAACAAGAAACCTTCTCCATGTATGTGTCTGGCTACTTGAAGAGCTTCATATAGTCTTTGGGTATGGGATAAACGTTGAAGAATCGCAACCAGATAACCAATGTTACCAGTGTTGATTAAACCAGCACCCTTTTCTAACTTCATCCAAGAAACACCCTTTTCCAACTTCATGCTAGCAGCACCCTTTTCCAACATCATGTTAGCAACACCCTTTTCAAACATCATGCCAACAAGACCTTTTCCATCTCCATATTATTTGACACAACACACTTTTCCATTTTTAAATCCGCATCATTTTCCATTTTTTCTTACACGAGGACCTACATAAAGAAATACACGCTACAGATTGATACTCATACAAAAAAAAATGAAAATAAAAAATATATGTTAAATAATACAATAAAATAGATTTTTTGGGTTTTAATCAAAATTTCCCATTTTCTTAGCACAAGAAACATTGGTTTTGATTAAAAATTGAACTGGAATTAATTTTGTTGAAATAACCTACCATAGAAGGAGCATGGATGGCTACACCTGTATTGGAAACCTCCGAAGGTTCTCCACCATTTGTGATTGAAAAACCCTATTGATACAAAAAAAAATATATATACAAAAACTCAACATCAATTTGAATGATCATATAAAAACAGAAACCACATACTCAGCATTAACGTCAATCGTCATACAAAAACCAAAAACGTCATTGTTAACAAATAAGTGAAAATAGTGGAAAAAAAACATCAACGTCAAAATTGGTGATCATACAATAAACTGATACAACATAAACAAATAAGTGTCAACAATGTTTATACCACAAACATAAAAATCAAGTATATTCAAGGTTTATAAAAACAACAACAAAATGTTGAAAACATGGAAATTGAAACTTATTTCGTATCAACATCAATCATCGTTCTAAACATAAGTATATTCAACAGTATATTCAAGGTTTTTAGAAAAACCAACAAAAAGTTGAAAACATAGAATTAGAAACCTAATTTGTATCAACATCAATCATCATTCAAAAATTAAGTATATTCAACAGTATATTCAAGGTTTATACAAACAAAATCAAAAAGTTGCAAACATGGAACTAAAAACGTAATTCGTATCAACTATTTTAAATTTAGGGTCATATATAAAAATAATCCCCATCATTTTTTTATCTTAATCATAAAATAACATCCGAATATTTCATCTGCAATATTTTCAGACAAGGCAAAATTCTGTGTAATATGTGCCTTGCTTGAGCACATGGAGGATGTTTTATCCTTTACTTCTTTCCTTTTTTATTTTTGTTCTTTTTTATGTAAGTTGGAGGAAGGTGGTAATATTGCTGATGAAAATATTTGTGGGTTACTTTGTGATTAAGGTAAAAAAAATACTGGCGATTATTTATCATATACGACCCTTAATTTAAAACATCTATTTTTTGTGATATTCTATTCATATGCGATTTTAATGTTGGTTTTTCAGTTTGTATGTGGTAGTTGTGAAGGCTCTTACGAGGCAGTTGTGCCTGACCGTATTACTCTTTTGATTTTAAACATTGAAATGACTCATTCTATTTGCGAAGCCTTGGCCTCTTAGTCCTTGTTTAAAACTGTTGTAATCATTCATTTAAACAGATCCATTTGGAATGGCCTAACCCAGAAAAAAATAAGAAACAGTTAAGAATATACCATACACCAATACCACTTAACTGGAAACTAACATCACAGTGGGTAGGAAAGCTATTGTGAGAAACAGAAGGGAAAAACATATGAATCCATAAATAACTAAAACAACTTCCAAAAACATTCATAATGGCTTAAAACCAAAAGTAGCAAAATCATACATAAATTCAAACAGCACCTCAATATAAGTTCCAATCAACATCAAATAATAAATATGACTAAACCAAATCATAAACACATATAAACTTAACCAAACATGCTTTTTCATGTGTGCCTCACTTAAATCAGTGTTATTTAAGTGCTACACAAAATTTTGGTTGTACTTCACAAGCATGCATTGTAGCCCTCATCTTCACTGTAGCATTTTGTAAACCACTACAGAACCACTATATCAACTGTTATCGGCAAGCAGATAACAGCGTAAAAGCTAGGTCCAATTAATGCCGCTATATGTGCTATCGATAACATATTCAGAACCATAACAAGACAGGAAAATACACATAAAGATATAACACCAAAGATCTAACAGCTAGCCAGAACCAACACAGGACATAGAAAAATACACCTAAAAATCTATCACGACACTTACAGATCTAAATATGTAAAGTTTCGATGTATATTTAAAAAATAAAAATAAAAACAAGAAACCTTCTCCATGTATGTGTCTGGCTACTTGAAGAGCTCCATATAGTCTTTGGGTATGGGATAAACGTTGAAGAATCGCAACCAGATAACCAATGTTACCAGTGTTGATTAAACCAGCACCCTTTTCTAACTTCATCCAAGAAACACCCTTTTCCAACATCACGCTAGCAGCACCCTTTTCCAACATCATGCTAGCAACACCCTTTTCAAACATCATGCCAACAACACCTTTTCCATCTCCATATTATTTGACACAACACACTTTTCCATTTTTAAATCCGCATCATTTTCCATTTTTTCTTACACGAGGACCTACATAAAGAAATACACGCTACAGATTGATACTCATACAAAAAAAAATGAAAATAAAAAATATATGTTAAATAATACAATAAAATAGATTTTTTGGGTTTTAATCAAAATTTCCCATTTTCTTAGCACAAGAAACATTGGTTTTGATTAAAAATTGAACTGGAATTAATTTTGTTGAAATAACCTACCATAGAAGGAGCATGGATGGCTACACCTGTATTGGAAACCTCCGAAGGTTCTCCACCATTTGTGATTGAAAAACCCTATTGATACAAAAAAAAGTATATATACAAAAACTCAACATCAATTTGAATGATCATATAAAAACAGAAACCACATACTCAGCATTAACGTCAATCGTCATACAAAAACCAAAAACATCATTGTTAACAAATAAGTGAAAATAGTGGAAAAAAAACATCAACGTCAAAATTGGTGACCATACAATAAACTGATACAACATAAACAAATAAGTGTCAACAATGTTTATACAACAAACATAAAAATCAAGTATATTCAAGGTTTATAAAAACAACAACAAAATGTTGAAAACATGGAAATTGAAACTTATTTCGTATCAACATCAATCATCGTTCTAAACATAAGTATATTCAACAGTATATTCAAGGTTTTTAGAAAAACCAACAAAAAGTTGAAAACATAGAATTAGAAACCTAATTTGTATCAACATCAATCATCATTCAAAAATTAAGTATATTCAACAGTATATTCAAGGTTTATACAAACAAAATCAAAAAGTTGCAAACATGGAACTAAAAACGTAATTCGTATCAACTATTTTAAATTTAGGGTCATATATAAAAATAATCCCCATCATTTTTTTATCTTAATCATAAAATAACATCCGAATATTTCATCTGCAATATTTTCAGACAAGGCAAAATTCTGTGTAATATGTGCCTTGCTTGAGCACATGGAGGATGTTTTATCCTTTACTTCTTTCCTTTTTTATTTTTGTTCTTTTTTATGTAAGTTGGAGGAAGGTGGTAATATTGCTGATGAAAATATTTGTGGGTTACTTTGTGATTAAGGTAAAAAAAATACTGGCGATTATTTATCATATACGACCCTTAATTTAAAACATCTATTTTTTGTGATATTCTATTCATATGCGATTTTAATGTTGGTTTTTCAGTTTGTATGTGGTAGTTGTGAAGGCTCTTACGAGGCAGTTGTGCCTGACCGTATTACTCTTTTGATTTTAAACATTGAAATGACACATTCTATTTGCGAAGCCTTGGCCTCTTAGTCCTTGTTTAAAACTGTTGTAATCATTCATTTAAACAGATCCATTTGGAATGGCCTAACCCAGAAAAAAATAAGAAACAGTTAAGAATATACCATACACCAATACCACTTAACTGGAAACTAACATCACAGTGGGTAGGAAAGCTATTGTGAGAAACAGAAGGGAAAAACATATGAATCCATAAATAACTAAAACAACTTCCAAAAACATTCATAATGGCTTAAAACCAAAAGTAGCAAAATCATACATAAATTCAAACAGCACCTCAATATAAGTTCCAATCAACATCAAATAATAAATATGACTAAACCAAATCATAAACACATATAAACTTAACCAAACATGCTTTTTCATGTGTGCCTCACTTAAATCAGTGCTATTTAAGTGCTACACAAAATTTTGGTTGTACTTCACAAGCATGCATTGTAGCCCTCATCTTCACTGTAGCATTTTGTAAACCACTACAGAACCACTATATCAACTGTTATCGGCAAGCAGATAACAGCGTAAAAGCTAGGTCCAATTAATGCCGCTATATGTGCTATCGATAACATATTCAGAACCATAACAAGACAGGAAAATACACATAAAGATATAACACCAAAGATCTAACAGCTAGCCAGAACCAACACAGGACATAGAAAAATACACCTAAAAATCTATCACGACACTTACAGATCTAAATATGTAAAGTTTCGATGTATATTTAAAAAATAAAAATAAAAACAAGAAACCTTCTCCATGTATGTGTCTGGCTACTTGAAGAGCTCCATATAGTCTTTGGGTATGGGATAAACGTTGAAGAATCGCAACCAGATAACCAATGTTACCAGTGTTGATTAAACCAGCACCCTTTTCTAACTTCATCCAAGAAACACCCTTTTCCAACATCACGCTAGCAGCACCCTTTTCCAACATCATGCTAGCAACACCCTTTTCAAACATCATGCCAACAACACCTTTTCCATCTCCATATTATTTGACACAACACACTTTTCCATTTTTAAATCCGCATCATTTTCCATTTTTTCTTACACGAGGACCTACATAAAGAAATACACGCTACAGATTGATACTCATACAAAAAAAAATGAAAATAAAAAATATATGTTAAATAATACAATAAAATAGATTTTTTGGGTTTTAATCAAAATTTCCCATTTTCTTAGCACAAGAAACATTGGTTTTGATTAAAAATTGAACTGGAATTAATTTTGTTGAAATAACCTACCATAGAAGGAGCATGGATGGCTACACCTGTATTGGAAACCTCCGAAGGTTCTCCACCATTTGTGATTGAAAAACCCTATTGATACAAAAAAAAGTATATATACAAAAACTCAACATCAATTTGAATGATCATATAAAAACAGAAACCACATACTCAGCATTAACGTCAATCGTCATACAAAAACCAAAAACATCATTGTTAACAAATAAGTGAAAATAGTGGAAAAAAAACATCAACGTCAAAATTGGTGACCATACAATAAACTGATACAACATAAACAAATAAGTGTCAACAATGTTTATACAACAAACAGAAAAATCAAGTATATTCAAGGTTTATAAAAACAACAACAAAATGTTGAAAACATGGAAATTGAAACTTATTTCGTATCAACATCAATCATCGTTCTAAACATAAGTATATTCAACAGTATATTCAAGGTTTTTAGAAAAACCAACAAAAAGTTGAAAACATAGAATTAGAAACCTAATTTGTATCAACATTAATCATCATTCAAAAATTAAGTATATTCAACAGTATATTCAAGGTTTATACAAACAAAATCAAAAAGTTGCAAACATGGAACTAAAAACGTAATTCGTATCAACTATTTTAAATTTAGGGTCATATATAAAAATAATCCCCATCATTTTTTTATCTTAATCATAAAATAACATCCGAATATTTCATCTGCAATATTTTCAGACAAGGCAAAATTCTGTGTAATATGTGCCTTGCTTGAGCACATGGAGGATGTTTTATCCTTTACTTCTTTCCTTTTTTATTTTTGTTCTTTTTTATGTAAGTTGGAGGAAGGTGGTAATATTGCTGATGAAAATATTTGTGGGTTACTTTGTGATTAAGGTAAAAAAAATACTGGCGATTATTTATCATATACGACCCTTAATTTAAAACATCTATTTTTTGTGATATTCTATTCATATGCGATTTTAATGTTGGTTTTTCAGTTTGTATGTGGTAGTTGTGAAGGCTCTTACGAGGCAGTTGTGCCTGACCGTATTACTCTTTTGATTTTAAACATTGAAATGACTCATTCTATTTGCGAAGCCTTGGCCTCTTAGTCCTTGTTTAAAACTGTTGTAATCATTCATTTAAATAGATCCATTTGGAATGGCCTAACCCAGAAAAAAATAAGAAACAGTTAAGAATATACCATACACCAATACCACTTAACTGGAAACTAACATCACAGTGGGTAGGAAAGCTATTGTGAGAAACAGAAGGGAAAAACATATGAATCCATAAATAACTAAAACAACTTCCAAAAACAATCATAATGGCTTAAAACTAAAAGTAGCAAAATCATACATAAATTCAAACAGCACCTCAATATAAGTTCCAATCAACATCAAATAATAAATATGACTAAACCAAATCATAAACACATATAAACTTAACCAAACATGCTTTTTCATGTGTGCCTCACTTAAATCAGTGCTATTTAAGTGCTACACAAAATTTTGGTTGTACTTCACAAGCATGCATTGTAGCCCTCATCTTCACTGTAGCATTTTGTAAACCACTACAGAACCACTATATCAACTGTTATCGGCAAGCAGATAACATCGTAAAAGCTAGGTCCAATTAATGCCGCTATATGTGCTATCGATAACATATTCAGAACCATAACAAGACAGGAAAATACACATAAAGATATAACACCAAAGATCTAACAGCTAGCCAGAACCAACACATGACATAGAAAAATACACCTAAAAATCTATCACGACACTTACAGATCTAAATATGTAAAGTTTCGATGTATATTTAAAAAATAAAAATAAAAACAAGAAACCTTCTCCATGTATGTGTCTGGCTACTTGAAGAGCTCCATATAGTCTTTGGGTATGGGATAAACGTTGAAGAATCGCAACCAGATAACCAATGTTACCAGTGTTGATTAAACCAGCACCCTTTTCTAACTTCATCCAAGAAACACCCTTTTCCAACATCACGCTAGCAGCACCCTTTTCCAACATCATGCTAGCAACACCCTTTTCTAACATCATGCCAACAACACCTTTTCCATCTCCATATTATTTGACACAACACACTTTTCCATCTTTAAATCGGCATCATTATCCATTTTTTCTTACACGAGGACCTACATAAAGAAATACACGCTACATATTGATACTCATACAAAAAAATGAAAATAAAAAATATATATTGAATAATACAAGAAAATAGATTTTTTGGGTTTTAATCAAAATTTCCCATTTTCTTAGAACAAGAAACATTGGTTTTGGTTAAAAATTGAAATGGAATTAATTTTGTTGAAATAACCTACCATAGATGGAGCATGGATGACTACACCTGTATTGGAAACCTCCAAAGGTTCTCCACCATTTGTGATTGAAAAACCCTATTGATACAAAAAAAAGTATATATACAAAAACTCAACATCAATTTGAATGATCATATAAAAACAGAAACCACATACTCAGCATTAACGTCAATCGTCATACAAAAACCAAAAACATCATTGTTAACATAAAAGTGAAAATAGTGGAAAAAAACCACAACATCAAAATTGGTGATCATATAATAAACTAATACAACATAAACAAATAAGTATCAACAATGTTTAATAAACAAACATAAAAATCAAGTATATTCAAGGTTTATACAAACAACAACAAAATGTTGAAAACATGGAAATTGAAACTTATTTCGTATCAACATCAATCATCGTTCAAAACATAAGTATATTCAATAGTATATTCAACGTTTTTACAAAAATCAACAAAAAGTTGAAAACATAGAATTAGAAACCTAATTTGTATCAACATCAATCATCATTCAAAAATTAAGTATATTCAATAGTATGTTCAAGGTTTATACAAACAAAATCAAAAAGTTGCAAACATGGAACTAAAAACGTAATTCGTATCAACTATTTTAAATTTAGGGTCATATATAAAAATAATCCCCATCATTTTTTTTATCTTAATCATAAAATAACTTCCGAATATTTCATCTGTAATATTTTCAGACAAGGCAAAATTCTGTGTAATATGTGCCTTGCTTGAGCACATGGAGGATGTTTTATCCTTTACTTCTTTCCTTTTTTTATTTTTGTTCTTTTATATGTAAGTTGGAGGAAGGTGGTAATATTGCTGATGAAAATATTTGTGGGTTACTTTGTGATTAAGGGAAAAAAAATACTGGCGATTATTTATCATATACGACCCTTAATTTAAAACAGCTATTTTTTGTGATATTCTATTCATATGTGATTTTATGGTTGGTTTTTCAGTTTGTATGTGGTAGTTGTGAAGGCTCTTACGAGGCAGTTGTGCCTAACTGTTTTACTCTTTTGATTTTAAACATTGAAATAACGCATTCTATTTGCGAAGCCTTGGCCTCTTAGTCCCTGTTTAAAACTGTTGTAATCATTCATTTAAACAAATCCATTTGGAATGGCCTAACCTAAAAAAAAAAAATAACAAACTGTTAAGAATATACCATACACCAATACCACTTAACTGGAAACTAACATCTCAGTGGGTAGGAAAGCTATTGTGAGAAACAGAAGGGAAAACCATATGAATCCATAAATAACTAAAACAATTTCCAAAAAAATTCATAATGGCTTAAACCCAAAAGTAGAAAAATCATACATAAATTCAAACAGCACCTCAATATAAGTACCATTCAACATCAAACAATAAATATGACTAAACCAAATCCCAAACACATATAAACTTAACCAAACATGCTTTTTCATGTGTGCCTCACTTAAATCAGTGCTATTTAACTGTTATACAAAATTTTGGTTGTACTTCACAAGCATACATTGTAGCCCTCATCTTCACAGTAGAATATTGTAAACCACTACAGAACCATTATATCAACTGTTATCGGCAAGCAGATAACAGCGTAAAAGCTAGGTCCAATTAATGCCGCTATAGGTGCTATCGACAACATATTCAGAACCATAACAAGACAGAAAAATACACATAAAGATATAACGCCAAAGATCTAACAGCTAGCCAGAACCAACACAGGACATAGAAAAATACACCTAAAAATCTATCATGACACTTACAGATCTAAATATGTAAAGTTTTGATGTATATTTAAAAAATAAAAATAAAAACAAGAAACCTTCTCCATGTATGTGTCTGGTTACTTGAAGAGCTTCATATAGTCTTTGGGTATGGGATAAACGTTGAAGAATCGCAACCAGATAACCAATTTTACCAGTGTTGATTAAACCAGCACCCTTTTCTAACTTCATCCAAGAAACACCCTTTTCCAACTTCATGCTAGCAGCACCCTTTTCCAACATCATGCTAGCAACACACTTTTCCAACATCATGCCAACAACACCTTTTCCATCTCCATATTATTTGACACAACACACTTTTCCATCTTTAAATCGACATCATTTTCCATTTTTTCTTACACGAGGACCTACATAAAGAAATACACACAACAGATTGATACTCATACAAAAAAATGAAAATAAAAAATATATATTAAATAATACAAGAAAATAGATTTTTTGGGTTTTAATCAAAATTTCCCATTTTCTTAGAACAAGGATCATTGGTTTTGATTAAAAATTAAAATGGAATTAATGTTGTTGAAATAACCTACCATAGAAGAGCATGGATGGCTAAACCTGTATTGGAAACCTCCGAAGGTTCTCCACCATTTGTGATTGAAAAACCCTATTGATACAAAACAAAAGCATATATACAAAAACCCAACATCAATTTGAATGATCATATAAAAACAGAAACCACATACTCAGCATTAACGTCAATCGTCATACAAAAACCAAAAACATCATTGTTAACAAATAAGTGAAAATAGTGGAAAAAAAACATCAACGTCAAAATTGGTGACCATACAATAAACTGATACAACATAAACAAATAAGTGTCAACAATGTTTATACAACAAACATAAAAATCAAGTATATTCAAGGTTTATAAAAACAACAACAAAATGTTGAAAACATGGAAATTGAAACTTATTTCGTATCAACATCAATCATCGTTCTAAACATAAGTATATTCAACAGTATATTCAAGGTTTTTAGAAAAACCAACAAAAAGTTGAAAACATAGAATTAGAAACCTAATTTGTATCAACATCAATCATCATTCAAAAATTAAGTATATTCAACAGTATATTCAAGGTTTATACAAACAAAATCAAAAAGTTGCAAACATGGAACTAAAAACGTAATTCGTATCAACTATTTTAAATTTAGGGTCATATATAAAAATAATCCCCATCATTTTTTTATCTTAATCATAAAATAACATCCGAATATTTCATCTGCAATATTTTCAGACAAGGCAAAATTCTGTGTAATATGTGCCTTGCTTGAGCACATGGAGGATGTTTTATCCTTTACTTCTTTCCTTTTTTATTTTTGTTCTTTTTTATGTAAGTTGGAGGAAGGTGGTAATATTGCTGATGAAAATATTTGTGGGTTACTTTGTGATTAAGGTAAAAAAAATACTGGCGATTATTTATCATATACGACCCTTAATTTAAAACATCTATTTTTTGTGATATTCTATTCATATGCGATTTTAATGTTGGTTTTTCAGTTTGTATGTGGTAGTTGTGAAGGCTCTTACGAGGCAGTTGTGCCTGACCGTATTACTCTTTTGATTTTAAACATTGAAATGACTCATTCTATTTGCGAAGCCTTGGCCTCTTAGTCCTTGTTTAAAACTGTTGTAATCATTCATTTAAACAGATCCATTTGGAATGGCCTAACCCAGAAAAAAATAAGAAACAGTTAAGAATATACCATACACCAATACCACTTAACTGGAAACTAACATCACAGTGGGTAGGAAAGCTATTGTGAGAAACAGAAGGGAAAAACATATGAATCCATAAATAACTAAAACAACTTCCAAAAACATTCATAATGGCTTAAAACCAAAAGTAGCAAAATCATACATAAATTCAAACAACACCTCAATATAAGTTCCAATCAACATCAAATAATAAATATGACTAAACCAAATCATAAACACATATAAACTTAACCAAACATGCTTTTTCATGTGTGCCTCACTTAAATCAGTGCTATTTAAGTGCTACACAAAATTTTCGTTGTACTTCACAAGCATGCATTGTAGCCCTCATCTTCACTGTAGCATTTTGTAAACCACTACAGAACCACTATATCAACTGTTATCGGCAAGCAGATAACAGCGTAAAAGCTAGGTCCAATTAATGCCGCTATATGTGCTATCGATAACATATTCAGAACCATAACAAGACAGGAAAATACACATAAAGATATAACACCAAAGATCTAACAGCTAGCCAGAACCAACACAGGACATAGAAAAATACACCTAAAAATCTATCACGACACTTACAGATCTAAATATGTAAAGTTTCGATGTATATTTAAAAAATAAAAATAAAAACAAGAAACCTTCTCCATGTATGTGTCTGGCTACTTGAAGAGCTCCATATAGTCTTTGGGTATGGGATAAACGTTGAAGAATCGCAACCAGATAACCAATGTTACCAGTGTTGATTAAACCAGCACCCTTTTCTAACTTCATCCAAGAAACACCCTTTTCCAACATCACGCTAGCAGCACCCTTTTCCAACATCATGCTAGCAACACCCTTTTCAAACATCATGCCAACAACACCTTTTCCATCTCCATATTATTTGACACAACACACTTTTCCATTTTTAAATCCGCATCATTTTCCATTTTTTCTTACACGAGGACCTACATAAAGAAATACACGCTACAGATTGATACTCATACAAAAAAAAATGAAAATAAAAAATATATGTTAAATAATACAATAAAATAGATTTTTTGGGTTTTAATCAAAATTTCCCATTTTCTTAGCACAAGAAACATTGGTTTTGATTAAAAATTGAACTGGAATTAATTTTGTTGAAATAACCTACCATAGAAGGAGCATGGATGGCTACACCTGTATTGGAAACCTCCGAAGGTTCTCCACCATTTGTGATTGAAAAACCCTATTGATACAAAAAAAAGTATATATACAAAAACTCAACATCAATTTGAATGATCATATAAAAACAGAAACCACATACTCAGCATTAACGTCAATCGTCATACAAAAACCAAAAACATCATTGTTAACAAATAAGTGAAAATAGTGGAAAAAAAACATCAACGTCAAAATTGGTGACCATACAATAAACTGATACAACATAAACAAATAAGTGTCAACAATGTTTATACAACAAACAGAAAAATCAAGTATATTCAAGGTTTATAAAAACAACAACAAAATGTTGAAAACATGGAAATTGAAACTTATTTCGTATCAACATCAATCATCGTTCTAAACATAAGTATATTCAACAGTATATTCAAGGTTTTTAGAAAAACCAACAAAAAGTTGAAAACATAGAATTAGAAACCTAATTTGTATCAACATTAATCATCATTCAAAAATTAAGTATATTCAACAGTATATTCAAGGTTTATACAAACAAAATCAAAAAGTTGCAAACATGGAACTAAAAACGTAATTCGTATCAACTATTTTAAATTTAGGGTCATATATAAAAATAATCCCCATCATTTTTTTATCTTAATCATAAAATAACATCCGAATATTTCATCTGCAATATTTTCAGACAAGGCAAAATTCTGTGTAATATGTGCCTTGCTTGAGCACATGGAGGATGTTTTATCCTTTACTTCTTTCCTTTTTTATTTTTGTTCTTTTTTATGTAAGTTGGAGGAAGGTGGTAATATTGCTGATGAAAATATTTGTGGGTTACTTTGTGATTAAGGTAAAAAA
This sequence comes from Lathyrus tuberosus, assembly GCA_022829125.1. Taxonomy (NCBI): domain Eukaryota; kingdom Viridiplantae; phylum Streptophyta; class Magnoliopsida; order Fabales; family Fabaceae; genus Lathyrus; species Lathyrus tuberosus. The sequence continues at coordinate 15,504,932 of JALAZF010000055.1, forward strand.
AATACTGGCGATTATTTATCATATACGACCCTTAATTTAAAACATCTATTTTTTGTGATATTCTATTCATATGCGATTTTAATGTTGGTTTTTCAGTTTGTATGTGGTAGTTGTGAAGGCTCTTACGAGGCAGTTGTGCCTGACCGTATTACTCTTTTGATTTTAAACATTGAAATGACTCATTCTATTTGCGAAGCCTTGGCCTCTTAGTCCTTGTTTAAAACTGTTGTAATCATTCATTTAAATAGATCCATTTGGAATGGCCTAACCCAGAAAAAAATAAGAAACAGTTAAGAATATACCATACACCAATACCACTTAACTGGAAACTAACATCACAGTGGGTAGGAAAGCTATTGTGAGAAACAGAAGGGAAAAACATATGAATCCATAAATAACTAAAACAACTTCCAAAAACAATCATAATGGCTTAAAACTAAAAGTAGCAAAATCATACATAAATTCAAACAGCACCTCAATATAAGTTCCAATCAACATCAAATAATAAATATGACTAAACCAAATCATAAACACATATAAACTTAACCAAACATGCTTTTTCATGTGTGCCTCACTTAAATCAGTGCTATTTAAGTGCTACACAAAATTTTGGTTGTACTTCACAAGCATGCATTGTAGCCCTCATCTTCACTGTAGCATTTTGTAAACCACTACAGAACCACTATATCAACTGTTATCGGCAAGCAGATAACATCGTAAAAGCTAGGTCCAATTAATGCCGCTATATGTGCTATCGATAACATATTCAGAACCATAACAAGACAGGAAAATACACATAAAGATATAACACCAAAGATCTAACAGCTAGCCAGAACCAACACATGACATAGAAAAATACACCTAAAAATCTATCACGACACTTACAGATCTAAATATGTAAAGTTTCGATGTATATTTATAAAATAAAAATAAAAACAAGAAACCTTCTCCATGTATGTGTCTGGCTACTTGAAGAGCTCCATATAGTCTTTGGGTATGGGATAAACGTTGAAGAATCGCAACCAGATAACCAATGTTACCAGTGTTGATTAAACCAGCACCCTTTTCTAACTTCATCCAAGAAACACCCTTTTCCAACATCACGCTAGCAGCACCCTTTTCCAACATCATGCTAGCAACACCCTTTTCTAACATCATGCCAACAACACCTTTTCCATCTCCATATTATTTGACACAACACACTTTTCCATCTTTAAATCGGCATCATTTTCCATTTTTTCTTACTCGAGGACCTACATAAAGAAATACACGCTACAGATTGATACTCATACAAAAAAAATGAAAATAAAAAATATATATTGTATAATACAAGAAAATAGATTTTTTGGGTTTTAGTCAGAATTTTCCAGTTTCTTAGAACAAGAAACATTGGTTTTGATTAAAATTTGAAATGGAATTAATGTTGTTGAAATAACCTACCATAGAAGGAGCATGGATGGCTACACCTGTATTGGAAACCTCCGAAGGTTCTCCACCATTTGTGATTGAAAAACCCTATTGATACAAAAAAAAAGTATATATACAAAAACTCAACATCAATTTGAATGATCATATCAAAACAGAAACCACATACTCAACATTAACGTCAATCGTCATACAAAAACCAAAAGCATCATTGTTAACAAAAAAGTGAAAATAGTGGAAAAAAAACATCAACATCAAAATTGGTGATCATACAATAAACTGATACAACATAAACAAATAAGTCTCAACAATGTTTATACAACAAACATAAAAATCAAGTATATTCAAGGTTGATACAAACAACAACAAAATGTTGAAAACATGGAAATTGAAACTTATTTCGTATCAACATCAATCATCGTTCAAAACATAAGTATATTCAACAGTATATTCAAGGTTTTTACAAAAACCAACAAAAATATGAAAACATAATATTAGAAACCTAATTTGTATCAACATCAATCATCATTCAAAAATTAAGTATATTCAACAGTATATTCAAGGTTTATACAAACAAAATCAAAAAGTTGCAAACATGGAACTAAAAACGTAATTCGTATCAACTATTTTAAATTTAGGGTCATATATAAAAATAATCCCCAGCATTTTTTTTATCTTAATCATAAAATAACGTCCGAATATTTCATCTGCAATATTTTTAGACAAGGCAAAATTCTGTGTAATATGTGCCTTGCTTGAGCACATGGAGGATGCTTTATCCTTTACTTCTTTCCTTTTTTATTTTTTTTCTTTTTTATGTAAGTTGGAGGAAGGTGGTAATATTGCTTATAAAAATATTTGTGGGTTACTTTGTGATTAAGGTAAAAAAATACTGGCGATTATTTATCATATACGACCCTTAATTTAAAACAGCTATTTTTTTTGATATTCTATTCATATGTGATTTTATGGTTGGTTTTTCAGTTTGTATGTGGTAGTTGTGAAGGCTCTTACGAGGCAGTTGTGCCTGACCGTTTTAGTCTTTTGATTTTAAACATTGAAATGACTCATTCTATTTGCGAAGCCTTGGCCTCTTACTCCCTGTTTAAAACTGTTGTAATCATTCATTTAAACAGATCCATTTGGAATGGCCTAACCCAGAAAAAAAATAACAAACAGTTAAGAATATACCATACACCAATACCACTTAACTGGAAAGTAACATCACAGTGGGTAGGAAAGCTATTGTGAGAAACAGAAGGGAAAAACATATGAATCCATAAATAACTAAAACAACTTCCAAAAACATTCATAATGGCTTAAAACCAAAAGTAGCAAAATCATACAAAAATTCAAACAGCACCTCAATATAAGTTCCAATCAACATCAAATAATAAATATGACTAAACCAAATCCCAAACACATATAAACTTAACCAAACATGCTTTTTCATGTGTGCCTCACTAAAATTAGTGCTATTTTAGTGCTATACAAAACTTTGGTTGTACTTCACAATCATACATTGTAGCCCTCATCTTCACAGTAGCATTTTGTAAACCACTACAGAACCATTATATCAACTGTTATCGGCAAGCAGATAACAGCGTAAAAGCTAGGTCCAATTAATGCCGCTATAGGTGCTATCGACAACATATTCAGAACCATAACAAGACAGAAAAATACACATAAAGATATAACTCCAAAGATCTAACAGCTAGACAGAACCAACACAGGACATAGAAAAATACACCTAAAAATCTATCACGACACTTACAGATCTAAATATGTAAAGTTTCGATGTATATTTAAAAAATAAAAATAAAAACAAGAAACCTTCTCCATGTATGTGTCTGGCTACTTAAAGAGCTTCATATAGTCTTTGGGTATGGGATAAACGTTGAAGAATGGCAACCAGATAACAAATGTTACCAGTGTTGATTAAACCAGCACCCTTTTCTAAATTCATCCAAGAAACACCCTTTTCCAACTTCATGCTAGCAGCACCCTTTTCCAACATCATGCTAGCAACACCCTTTTCCAACATCATGCCAACAACACCTTTTCCATCTCCATATTATTTGACACAACACACTTTTCCATCTTTAAGTCGGCATCATTTTCCATTTTTTCTTACTCGAGGACCTACATAAAGAAATACACGCTACAGATTGATACTCATACAAAAAAATGAAAATAAAAAATATATATTGTATAATACAAGAAAATAGATTTTTTGGGTTTTAATCAGAATTTTCCAGTTTCTTAGAACAAGAAACATTGGTTTTGATTAAAAATTGAAATGGAATTAATGTTGTTGAAATAACCTACCATAGAAGGAGCATGGATGGCTACACCTGTATTGGAAACCTCCGAAGGTTCTCCACCATTTGTGATTGAAAAACCCTATTGATACAAAAAAAAAGTATATATACAAAAACTCAACATCAATTTGAATGATCATATCAAAACAGAAACCACATACTCAACATTAACGTCAATCGTCATACAAAAACCAAAAGCATCATTGTTAACAAAAAAGTGAAAATAGTGGAAAAAAAACATCAACATCAAAATTGGTGATCATACAATAAACTGATACAACATAAACAAATAAGTCTCAACAATGTTTATACAACAAACATAAAAATCAAGTATATTCAAGGTTGATACAAACAACAACAAAATGTTGAAAACATGGAAATTGAAACTTATTTCGTATCAACATCAATCATCGTTCAAAACATAAGTATATTCAACAGTATATTCAAGGTTTTTACAAAAACCAACAAAAATATGAAAACATAATATTAGAAACCTAATTTGTATCAACATCAATCATCATTCAAAAATTAAGTATATTCAACAGTATATTCAAGGTTTATACAAACAAAATCAAAAAGTTGCAAACATGGAACTAAAAACGTAATTCGTATCAACTATTTTAAATTTAGGGTCATATATAAAAATAATCCCCAGCATTTTTTTTATCTTAATCATAAAATAACGTCCGAATATTTCATCTGCAATATTTTTAGACAAGGCAAAATTCTGTGTAATATGTGCCTTGCTTGAGCACATGGAGGATGCTTTATCCTTTACTTCTTTCCTTTTTTATTTTTTTTCTTTTTTATGTAAGTTGGAGGAAGGTGGTAATATTGCTTATAAAAATATTTGTGGGTTACTTTGTGATTAAGGTAAAAAAATACTGGCGATTATTTATCATATATGACCCTTAATTTAAAACAGCAATTTTTTGTGATATTCTATTCATATGTGATTTTATGGTTGGTTTTTTCAGTTTGTATGTGGTAGTTGTGAAGGCTCTTACGAGGCAGTTGTGCCTGACCGTTTCACTCTTTTGATTTTAAACATTGAAATGACTCATTCTATTTGCGAAACCTTGGCCTCTTACTCCCTGTTTAAATCTGTTGTAATCATTCATTTAAACAGATCCATTTGGAATGGCCTAACCCCGAAAAAAAATAACAAACAGTTAAGAATATACCATACACCAATACCACTTAACTGGAAAGTAACATCACAGTGGGTAGGAAAGCTATTGTGAGAAACAGAAGGGAAAAACATATGAATCCATAAATAACTAAAACAACTTCCAAAAACATTCATAATGGCTTAAAACCAAAAGTAGCAAAATCATACAAAAATTCAAACAGCACCTCAATATAAGTTCCAATCAACATCAAATAATAAATATGACTAAACCAAATACCAAACACATATAAACTTAACCAAACATGCTTTTTCATGTGTGCCTCACTAAAATTAGTGCTATTTTAGTGCTATACAAAATTTTGGTTGTACTTCACAATCATACATTGTAGCCCTCATCTTCACATTAGCATTTTGTAAACCACTACAGAACCATTATATCAACTGTTATCGGCAAGCAGATAACAGCGTAAAAGCTAGGTCCAATTAATGCCGCTATAGGTGCTATCGACAACATATTCAGAACCATAACAAGACAGAAAAATACAGATAAAGATATAACACCAAAGATCTAACAGCTAGACAGAACCAACACAGGACATAGAAAAATACACCTAAAAATCTATCACGACACTTACAGATCTAAATATGTAAAGTTTCGATGTATATTTAAAAAATAAAAATAAAAACAAGAAACCTTCTCCATGTATGTGTCTGGCTACTTAAAGAGCTTCATATAGTCTTTGGGTATGGGATAAACGTTGAAGAATGGCAACCAGATAACAAATGTTACCAGTGTTGATTAAACCAGCACCCTTTTCTAACTTCATCCAAGAAACACCCTTTTCCAACTTCATGCTAGCAGCACCCTTTTCCAACATCATGCTAGCAACACCCTTTTCCAACATCATGCCAACAACACCTTTTCCATCTCCATATTATTTGACACAACACACTTTTCCATCTTTAAGTCGGCATCATTTTCCATTTTTTCTTACTCGAGGACCTACATAAAGAAATACACGCTACAGATTGATACTCATACAAAAAAAATGAAAATAAAAAATATATATTGTATAATACAAGAAAATAGATTTTTTGGGTTTTAATCAGAATTTTCCAGTTTCTTAGAACAAGAAACATTGGTTTTGATTAAAAATTGAAATGGAATTAATGTTGTTGAAATAACCTACCATAGAAGGAGCATGGATGGCTACACCTGTATTGGAAACCTCCGAAGGTTCTCCACCATTTGTGATTGAAAAACCCTATTGATACAAAAAAAAAGTATATATACAAAAACTCAACATCAATTTGAATGATCATGTCAAAACAGAAACCACATACTCAACATTAACGTCAATCGTCATACAAAAACCAAAAGCATCATTGTTAACAAAAAAGTGAAAATAGTGGAAAAAAAACATCAACATCAAAATTGGTGATCATACAATAAACTGATACAACATAAACAAATAAGTCTCAACAATGTTTATACAACAAACATAAAAATTAAGTATATTCAAGGTTGATACAAACAACAACAAAATGTTGAAAACATGGAAATTGAAACTTATTTCGTATCAACATCAATCATCGTTCAAAACATAAGTATATTCAACAGTATATTCAAGGTTTTTACAAAAACCAACAAAAATATGATAACATAATATTAGAAACCTAATTTGTATCAACATCAATCATCATTCAAAAATTAAGTATATTCAACAGTATATTCAAGGTTTATACAAACAAAATCAAAAAGTTGCAAACATGGAACTAAAAACGTAATTCGTATCAACTATTTTAAATTTAGGGTCATATATAAAAATAATCCCCAGCATTTTTTTTATCTTAATCATAAAATAACGTCCGAATATTTCATCTGCAATATTTTTAGACAAGGCAAAATTCTGTGTAATATGTGCCTTGCTTGAGCACATGGAGGATGCTTTATCCTTTACTTCTTTCCTTTTTTATTTTTTTTCTTTTTTATGTAAGTTGGAGGAAGGTGGTAATATTGCTTATAAAAATATTTGTGGGTTACTTTGTGATTAAGGTAAAAAAATACTGGCGATTATTTATCATATACGACCCTTAATTTAAAACAGCTATTTTTTGTGATATTCTATTCATATGTGATTTTATGGTTGGTTTTTCAGTTTGTATGTGGTAGTTGTGAAGGCTCTTACGAGGCAGTTGTGCCTGACCGTTTTAGTCTTTTGATTTTAAACATTGAAATGACTCATTCTATTTGCGAAGCCTTGGCCTCTTACTCCCTGTTTAAAACTGTTGTAATCATTCATTTAAACAGATCCATTTGGAATGGCCTAACCCAGAAAAAAAATAACAAACAGTTAAGAATATACCATACACCAATACCACTTAACTGGAAAGTAACATCACAGTGGGTAGGAAAGCTATTGTGAGAAACAGAAGGGAAAAACATATGAATCCATAAATAACTAAAACAACTTCCAAAAACATTCATAATGGCTTAAAACCAAAAGTAGCAAAATCATACAAAAATTCAAACAGCACCTCAATATAAGTTCCAATCAACATCAAATAATAAATATGACTAAACCAAATCCCAAACACATATAAACTTAACCAAACATGCTTTTTCATGTGTGCCTCACTAAAATTAGTGCTATTTTAGTGCTATACAAAATTTTGGTTGTACTTCACAATCATACATTGTAGCCCTCATCTTCACAGTAGCATTTTGTAAACCACTACAGAACCATTATATCAACTGTTATCGGCAAGCAGATAACAGCATAAAAGCTAGGTCCAATTAATGCCGCTATAGGTGCTATCGACAACATATTCAGAACCATAACATGACAGAAAAATACACATAAAGATATAACACCAAAGATCTAACAGCTAGACAGAACCAACACAGGACATAGAAAAATACACCTAAAAATCTATCACGACACTTACAGATCTAAATATGTAAAGTTTCGATGTATATTTAAAAAATAAAAATAAAAACAAGAAACCTTCTCCATGTATGTGTCTGGCTACTTAAAGAGCTTCATATAGTCTTTGGGTATGGGATAAACGTTGAAGAATGGCAACCAGATAACAAATGTTACCAGTGTTGATTAAACCAGCACCCTTTTCTAACTTCATCCAAGAAACACCCTTTTCCAACTTCATGCTAGCAGCACCCTTTTCCAACATCATGCTAGCAACACACTTTTCCAACATCATGCCAACAACACCTTTTCCATCTCCATATTATTTGACACAACACACTTTTCCATCTTTAAGTCGGCATCATTTTCCATTTTTTCTTACTCGAGGACCTACATAAAGAAATACACGCTACAGATTGATACTCATACAAAAAAAATGAAAATAAAAAATATATATTGTATAATACAAGAAAATAGATTTTTTGGGTTTTAATCAGAATTTTCCAGTTTCTTAGAACAAGAAACATTGGTTTTGATTAAAAATTGAAATGAAATTAATGTTGTTGAAATAACCTACCATAGAAGGAGCATGGATGGCTACACCTGTATTGGAAACCTCCGAAGGTTCTCCACCATTTGTGATTGAAAAACCCTATTGATACAAAAAAAAAGTATATATACAAAAACTCAACATCAATTTGAATGATCATATCAAAACAGAAACCACATACTCAACATTAACGTCAATCGTCATACAAAAACCAAAAGCATCATTGTTAACAAAAAAGTGAAAATAGTGGAAAAAAAACATCAACATCAAAATTGGTGATCATACAATAAACTGATACAACATAAACAAATAAGTCTCAACAATGTTTATACAACAAACATAAAAATCAAGTATATTCAAGGTTGATACAAACAACAACAAAATGTTGAAAACAAGGAAATTGAAACTTATTTCGTATCAACATCAATCATCGTTCAAAACATAAGTATATTCAACAGTATATTCAAGGTTTTTACAAAAACCAACAAAAATATTGAAACATAATATTAGAAACCTAATTTGTATCAACATCAATCATCATTCAAAAATTAAGTATATTCAACAGTATATTCAAGGTTTATACAAACAAAATCAAAAAGTTGCAAACATGGAACTAAAAACGTAATTCGTATCAACTATTTTAAATTTAGGGTCATATATAAAAATAATCCCCAGCATTTTTTTTATCTTAATCATAAAATAACGTCCGAATATTTCATCTGCAATATTTTTAGACAAGGCAAAATTCTGTGTAATATGTGCCTTGCTTGAGCACATGGAGGATGCTTTATCCTTTACTTCTTTCCTTTTTTATTTTTTTTCTTTTTTATGTAATTTGGAGGAAGGTGGTAATATTGCTTATAAAAATATTTGTGGGTTACTTTGTGATTAAGGTAAAAAAATACTGGCGATTATTTATCATATACGACCCTTAATTTAAAACAGCTATTTTTTGTGATATTCTATTCATATGTGATTTTATGGTTGGTTTTTCAGTTTGTATGTGGTAGTTGTGAAGGCTCTTACGAGGCAGTTGTGCCTGACCGTTTTAGTCTTTTGATTTTAAACATTGAAATGACTCATTCTATTTGCGAAGCCTTGGCCTCTTACTCCCTGTTTAAAACTGTTGTAATCATTCATTTAAACAGATCCATTTGGAATGGCCTAACCCAGAAAAAAAATAACAAACAGTTAAGAATATACCATACACCAATACCACTTAACTGGAAAGTAACATCACAGTGGGTAGGAAAGCTATTGTGAGAAACAGAAGGGAAAAACATATGAATCCATAAATAACTAAAACAACTTCCAAAAACATTCATAATGGCTTAAAACCAAAAGTAGCAAAATCATACATAAATTCAAACAGCACCTCAATATAAGTTCCAATCAACATCAAATAATAAATATGACTAAACCAAATCCCAAACACATATAAACTTAACCAAACATGCTTTTTCATGTGTGCCTCACTTAAATTAGTGCTATTTAAGCGCTATACAAAATTTTGGTTGTACTTCACAAGCATACATTGTAGCCCTCATCTTCACAGTAGCATTTTGTAAACCACTACAGAACCATTATATCAACTGTTATCGGCAAGCAGATAACAACGTAAAATCTAGGTCCAATTAATGCCGCTATAGGTGCTATCGGCAACATATTCAGAACCATAACAAGACAGAAAAATACACATAAAGATATAACACCAAAGATCTAACAGCTAGCCAGAACCAACACAGGACATAGAAAAATGCACCTAAAAATCTATCACGACACTTACATATCTAAATATGTAAAGTTTCGATGTATATTTAAAAAATAAAAATAAAAACAAGAAACCTTCTCCATGTATGTGTCTGGCTACTTAAAGAGCTTCATATAGTCTTTGGGTATGGGATAAATGTTGAAGAATGGCAACCAGGTAACAAATGTTACCAGTGTTGATTAAACCAACACCCTTTTCTAACTTCATCCAAGAAACACCCTTTTCCAACTTCATGCTAGCAGCACCCTTTTCCAACATCATGCTAGCAACACCCTTTTCCAACATCATGCCAACAACACCTTTTCCATCTCCATATTATTTGACACAACACACTTTTCCATCTTTAAATCGGCATCATTTTCCATTTTTTCTTACTCGAGGACCTACATAAAGAAATACACGCTACAGATTGATACTCATACAAAAAAAATGAAAATAAAAAATATATATTGTATAATACAAGAAAATAGATTTTTTGGGTTTTAATCAGAATTTCCCAGTTTCTTAGAACAAGAAACATTGGTTTTGATTAAAAATTGAAATGGAATTAATGTTGTTGAAATAACCTACCATAGAAGGAGCATGGATGGCTACACCTGTATTGGAAACCTCCGAAGGTTCTCCACCATTTGTGATTGAAAAACCCTATTGATACAAAAAAAAAGTATATATACAAAAACTCAACATCAATTTGAATGATCATATCAAAACAGAAACCACATACTCAACATTAACGTCAATCGTCATACAAAAACCAAAAGCATCATTGTTAACAAAAAAGTGAAAATAGTGGAAAAAAAACATCAACATCAAAATTGGTGATCATACAATAAACTGATACAACATAAAGAAATAAGTCTCAACAATGTTTATACAACAAACATAAAAATCAAGTATATTCAAGGTTGATACAAACAACAACAAAATGTTGAAAACATGGAAATTGAAACTTATTTCGTATCAACATCAATCATCGTTCAAAACATAAGTATATTCAACAGTATATTCAAGGTTTTTACAAAAATCAACAAAAAGATGAAAACATAGAATTAGAAACCTAATTTGTATCAACGTCAATCATCATTCAAAAATTAATTATATTCAACAGTATATTCAAGGTTTATACAAACAAAATCAAAAAGTTGCAAACATGGAACTAAAAACGTAATTCGTATCAACTATTTTAAATTTAGGGTCATATATAAAAATAATCCCCAGCATTTTTTTTATCTTAATCATAAAATAACGTCCGAATATTTCATCTGCAATATTTTCAGACAAGGCAAAATTCTGTGTAATATGTGCCTTGCTTGAGCACATGGAGGATGCTTTATCCTTTACTTCTTTCCTTTTTATTTTTGTTCTTTTTTATGTAAGTTGGAGGAAGGTGGTAATATTGCTGATGAAAATATTGGTGGGTTACTTTGTGATTAAGGTAAAAAAAATATTGGCGATTATTTATCATATAGGACCCTTAATTTAGAACAGCTATTTTTTGTGATATTCTATTCATATGTGATTTTATGGTTGGTTTTTCAGTTTGTATGTGGTAGTTGTGAAGGCTCTTACGAGGCAGTTGTGCCTGACCGTTTTACTCTTTTGATTTTAAACATTGAAATGACTCATTCTATTTGCGAAGCCTTGGCCTCTTACTCCCTGTTTAAAACTGTTGTAATCATTCATTTAAACAGATCCATTTGGAATGGCCTAACCCAGAAAAAAATAACAAACAGTTAAGAATTTACCATACACCAATACCACTTAACTGGAAAGTAACATCACAGTGGGTAGGAAAGCTATTGTGAGAAACAGAAGGGAAAAACATATGAATCCATAAATAACTAAAACAACTTCCAAAAACATTCATAATGGCTTAAAACCAAAAGTAGCAAAATCATACATAAATTCAAACAGCACCTCAATATAAGTTCCAATCAACATCAAATAATAAATATGACTAAACCAAATCCCAAACACATATAAACTTAACCAAACATGCTTTTTCATGTGTGCCTCACTTAAATTAGTGTTATTTAAGCGCTATACAAAATTTTGGTTGTACTTCACAAGCATACATTGTAGCCCTCATCTTCACAGTAGCATTTTGTAAACCACTACAGAACCATTATATCAACTGTTATCGGCAAGCAGATAACAACGTAAAAGCTAGGTCCAATTAATGCCGCTATAGGTGCTATCGGCAACATATTCAGAACCATAACAAGACAGAAAAATACACATAAAGATATAACACCAAAGATCTAACAGCTAGCCAGAACCAACACAGGACATAGAAAAATACACCTAAAAATCTATCACGACACTTACATATCTAAATATGTAAAGTTTCGATGTATATTTAAAAAATAAAAATAAAAACAAGAAACCTTCTCCATGTATGTGTCTGGCTACTTAAAGAGCTTCATATAGTCTTTGGGTATGGGATAAATGTTGAAGAATGGCAACCAGGTAACAAATGTTACCAGTGTTGATTAAACCAACACCCTTTTCTAACTTCATCCAAGAAACACCCTTTTCCAACTTCATGCTAGCAGCACCCTTTTCCAACATCATGCTAGCAACACCCTTTTCCAACATCATGCCAACAACACCTTTTCCATCTCCATATTATTTGACACAACACACTTTTCCATCTTTAAATCGGCATCATTTTCCATTTTTTCTTACTCGAGGACCTACATAAAGAAATACACGCTACAGATTGATACTCATACAAAAAAAATGAAAATAAAAAATATATATTGTATAATACAAGAAAATAGATTTTTTGGGTTTTAATCAGAATTTCCCAGTTTCTTAGAACAAGAAACATTGGTTTTGATTAAAAATTGAAATGGAATTTATGTTGTTGAAATAACCTACCATAGAAGGAGCATGGATGGCTACACCTGTATTGGAAACCTCCGAAGGTTCTCCACCATTTGTGATTGAAAAACCCTATTGATACAAAAAAAAAGTATATATACAAAAAATCAACATCAATTTGAATGATCATATAAAAACCGAAACCACATACTCAACATTGTCGTCAATCGTCATACAAAAACCAAAAACATCATTGTTAACAAAAAAGTGAAAATAGTGGAAAAAAAACATCAACATCAAAATTGGTGATCATACAATAAACTGATACAATATAAACAAATAAGTGTCAACAATGTTTATACAACAAACATAAAAATCAAGTATATTCAAGGTTTATACAAACAACAACAAAATGTTGAAAACATGGAAATTGAAACTTATTTCGTATCAACATCAATCATCGTTCAAAACATAAGTATATTCAACAGTATATTCAAGGTTTTTACAAAAATCAACAAAAAGATGAAAACATAGAATTAGAAACCTAATTTGTATCAACGTCAATCATCATTCAAAAATTAATTATATTCAACAGTATATTCAAGGTTTATACAAACAAAATAAAAAAGTTGCAAACATGGAACTAAAAACGTAATTCGTATCAACTATTTTAAATTTAGGGTCATATATAAAAATAATCCCCAGCATTTTTTTTATCTTAATCATAAAATAACGTCCGAATATTTCATCTGCAATATTTTCAGACAAGGCAAAATTCTGTGTAATATGTGCCTTGCTTGAGCACATGGAGGATGCTTTATCCTCTACTTCTTTCCTTTTTATTTTTGTTCTTTTTTATGTAAGTTGGAGGAAGGTGGTAATATTGCTGATGAAAATATTGGTGGGTTACTTTGTGATTAAGGTAAAAAAAATATTGGCGATTATTTATCATATAGGACCCTTAATTTAGAACTGCTATTTTTTGTGATATTCTATTCATATGTGATTTTATGGTTGGTTTTTCAGTTTGTATGTGGTAGTTGTGAAGGCTCTTACGAGGCAGTTGTGCCTGACCGTTTTACTCTTTTGATTTTAAACATTGAAATGACTCATTCTATTTGCGAAGCCTTGGCCTCTTACTCCCTGTTTAAAACTATTGTAATCATTCATTTAAACAGATCCATTTGGAATGGCCTAACCCAGAAAAAAATAACAAACAGTTAAGAATATACCATACACCAATACCACTTAACTGGAAAGTAACATCACAGTGGGTAGGAAAGCTATTGTGAGAAACAGAAGGGAAAAACATATGAATCCATAAATAACTAAAACAACTTCCAAAAACATTCATAATGGCTTAAAACCAAAAGTAGCAAAATCATACATAAATTCAAACAGCACCTCAATATAAGTTCCAATCAACATCAAATAATAAATATGACTAAACCAAATCCCAAACACATCTAAACTTAACCAAACATGCTTTTTCATGTGTGCCTCACTTAAATTAGTGCTATTTAAGCGCTATACAAAATTTTGGTTGTACTTCACAAGCATACATTGTAGCCCTCATCTTCACAGTAGCATTTTGTAAACCACTACAGAACCATTATATCAACTGTTATCGGCAAGCAGATAACAACGTAAAATTGGTTTTGATTAAAAATTGAAATGGAATTAATGTTGTTGAAATAACCTACCATAGAAGGAGCATGGATGGCTACACCTGTATTGGAAACCTCCGAAGGTTCTCCACCATTTGTGATTGAAAAACCCTATTGATACAAAAAAAAAGTATATATACAAAAAATCAACATCAATTTGAATGATCATATAAAAACCGAAACCACATACTCAACATTGTCGTCAATCGTCATACAAAAACCAAAAACATCATTGTTAACAAAAAAGTGAAAATAGTGGAAAAAAAACATCAACATCAAAATTGGTGATCATACAATAAACTGATACAACATAAACAAATAAGTGTCAACAATGTTTATACAACAAACATAAAAATCAAGTATATTCAAGGTTTATACAAACAACAACAAAATGTTGAAAACATGGAAATTGAAACTTATTTCGTATCAACATCAATCATCGTTCAAAACATAAGTATATTCAACAGTATATTCAAGGTTTTTACAAAAATCAACAAAAAGATGAAAACATAGAATTAGAAACCTAATTTGTATCAACGTCAATCATCATTCAAAAATTAATTATATTCAACAGTATATTCAAGGTTTATACAAACAAAATCAAAAAGTTGCAAACATGGAACTAAAAACGTAATTCGTATCAACTATTTTAAATTTAGGGTCATATATAAAAATAATCCCCAGCATTTTTTTTATCTTAATCATAAAATAACGTCCGAATATTTCATCTGCAATATTTTCAGACAAGGCAAAATTCTGTGTATTATGTGCCTTGCTTGAGCACATGGAGGATGCTTTATCCTCTACTTCTTTCCTTTTTATTTTTGTTCTTTTTTATGTAAGTTGGAGGAAGGTGGTAATATTGCTGATGAAAATATTGGTGGGTTACTTTGTGATTAAGGTAAAAAAAATATTGGCGATTATTTATCATATAGGACCCTTAATTTAGAACTGCTATTTTTTGTGATATTCTATTCATATGTGATTTTATGGTTGGTTTTTCAGTTTGTATGTGGTAGTTGTGAAGGCTCTTACGAGGCAGTTGTGCCTGACCGTTTTACTCTTTTGATTTTAAACATTGAAATGACTCATTCTATTTGCGAAGCCTTGGCCTCTTACTCCCTGTTTAAAACTATTGTAATCATTCATTTAAACAGATCCATTTGGAATGGCCTAACCCAGAAAAAAATAACAAACAGTTAAGAATATACCATACACCAATACCACTTAACTGGAAAGTAACATCACAGTGGGTAGGAAAGCTATTGTGAGAAACAGAAGGGAAAAACATATGAATCCATAAATAACTAAAACAACTTCCAAAAACATTCATAATGGCTTAAAACCAAAAGTAGCAAAATCATACATAAATTCAAACAGCACCTCAATATAAGTTCCAATCAACATCAAATAATAAATATGACTAAACCAAATCCCAAACACATCTAAACTTAACCAAACATGCTTTTTCATGTGTGCCTCACTTAAATTAGTGCTATTTAAGCGCTATACAAAATTTTGGTTGTACTTCACAAGCATACATTGTAGCCCTCATCTTCACAGTAGCATTTTGTAAACCACTACAGAACCATTATATCAACTGTTATCGGCAAGCAGATAACAACGTAAAATTGGTTTTGATTAAAAATTGAAATGGAATTAATGTTGTTGAAATAACCTACCATAGAAGGAGCATGGATGGCTACACCTGTATTGGAAACCTCCGAAGGTTCTCCACCATTTGTGATTGAAAAACCCTATTGATACAAAAAAAAGTATATATACAAAAAATCAACATCAATTTGAATGATCATATAAAAACCGAAACCACATACTCAACATTGTCGTCAATCGTCATACAAAAACCAAAAACATCATTGTTAACAAAAAAGTGAAAATAGTGGAAAAAAAACATCAACATCAAAATTGGTGATCATACAATAAACTGATACAATATAAACAAATAAGTGTCAACAATGTTTATACAACAAACATAAAAATCAAGTATATTCAAGGTTTATACAAACAACAACAAAATGTTGAAAACATGGAAATTGAAACTTATTTCGTATCAACATCAATCATCGTTCAAAACATAAGTATATTCAACAGTATATTCAAGGTTTTTACAAAAATCAACAAAAAGATGAAAACATAGAATTAGAAACCTAATTTGTATCAACGTCAATCATCATTCAAAAATTAAGTATATTCAACAGTATATTCAAGGTTTATACAAACAAAATCAAAAAGTTGCAAACATGGAACTAAAAACGTAATTCGTATCAACTATTTTAAATTTAGGGTCATATATAAAAATAATCCCCAGCATTTTTTCTATCTTAATCATAAAATAACGTCCGAATATTTCATCTGCAATATTTTAAGACAAGGCAAAATTCTGTGTAATATGTGCCTTGCTTGAGCACATGGAGGATGCTTTATCCTTTACTTCTTTCCTTTTTTATTTTTTTTCTTTTTTATGTAAGTTGGAGGAAGGTGGTAATATTGCTTATGAAAATATTTGTGGGTTACTTTGTGATTAAGGTAAAAAAAATACTGGCGATTATTTATCATATACGACCCTTAATTTAAAACAGCTATTTTTTGTGATATTCTATTCATATGTGATTTTATGGTTGGTTTTTCAGTTTGTATGTGGTAGTTGTGAAGGCCCTTACGAGGCAGTTGTGCCTGACCGTTTTACTCTTTTGATTTTAAACATTGAAATGACTCATTCTATTTGCGAAGCCTTGGCCTCTTACTCCCTGTTTAAAACTGTTGTAATCATTCATTTAAACAGATCCATTTGGAATGGCCTAACCCAGAAAAAAAATAACAAACAGTTAAGAATATACCATACACCAATACCACTTAACTGGAAAGTAACATCACAGTGGGTAGGAAAGCTATTGTGAGAAACAGAAGGGAAAAACATATGAATCCATAAATAACTAAAACAACTTCCAAAAACATTCATAATGGCTTAAAACCAAAAGTAGCAAAATCATACATAAATTCAAACAGCACCTCAATATAAGTTCCAATCAACATCAAATAATAAATATGACTAAACCAAATCCCAAACACATATAAACTTAACCAAACATGCTTTTTCATTTGTGCCTCACTTAAATTAGTGCTATTTAAGCGCTATACAAAATTTTGGTTGTACTTCACAAGCATACATTGTAGCCCTCATCTTCACAGTAGCATTTTGTAAACCACTACAGAACCATTATATCAACTGTTATCGGCAAGCAGATAACAACGTAAAATCTAGGTCCAATTAATGCCGCTATAGGTGCTATCGGCAACATATTCAGAACCATAACAAGACAGAAAAATACACATAAAGATATAACACCAAAGATCTAACAGCTAGCCAGAACCAACACAGGACATAGAAAAATACACCTAAAAATCTATCACGACACTTACATATCTAAATATGTAAAGTTTCGATGTATATTTAAAAAATAAAAATAAAAACAAGAAACCTTCTCCATGTATGTGTCTGGCTACTTAAAGAGCTTCATATAGTCTTTGGGTATGGGATAAATGTTGAAGAATGGCAACCAGATAACAAATGTTACCAGTGTTGATTAAACCAACACCCTTTTCTAACTTCATCCAAGAAACACCCTTTTCCAACTTCATGCTAGCAGCACACTTTTCCAACATCATGCTAGCAACACCCTTTTCCAACATCATGCCAACAACACCTTTTCCATCTCCATATTATTTGACACAACACACTTTTCCATCTTTAAATCAGCATCATTTTCCATTTTTTCTTACTCGAGGACCTACATAAAGAAATACACGCTACAGATTGATACTCATACAAAAAAAATGAAAATAAAAAATATATATTGTATAATACAAGAAAATAGATTTTTTTGGGTTTTAATCAGAATTTCCCAGTTTCTTAGAACAAGAAACATTGGTTTTGATTAAAAATTGAAATGGAATTAATGTTGTTGAAATAACCTACCATAGAAGGAGCATGGATGGCTACACCTGTATTGGAAACCTCCGAAGGTTCTCCACCATTTGTGATTGAAAAACCCTATTGATACAAAAAAAAAGTATATATACAAAAAATCAACATCAATTTGAATGATCATATAAAAACCGAAACCACATACTCAACATTGTCGTCAATCGTCATACAAAAACCAAAAACATCATTGTTAACAAAAAAGTGAAAATAGTGGAAAAAAAACATCAACATCAAAATTGGTGATCATACAATAAACTGATACAACATAAACAAATAAGTGTCAACAATGTTTATACAACAAACATAAAAATCAAGTATATTCAAGGTTTATACA
This sequence comes from Lathyrus tuberosus, assembly GCA_022829125.1. Taxonomy (NCBI): domain Eukaryota; kingdom Viridiplantae; phylum Streptophyta; class Magnoliopsida; order Fabales; family Fabaceae; genus Lathyrus; species Lathyrus tuberosus. Next base: position 15,523,891 of record JALAZF010000055.1, read on the forward strand.
AACAACAACAAAATGTTGAAAACATGGAAATTGAAACTTATTTCGTATCAACATCAATCATCGTTCAAAACATAAGTATATTCAACAGTATATTCAAGGTTTTTACAAAAATCAACAAAAAGATGAAAACATAGAATTAGAAACCTAATTTGTATCAACGTCAATCATCATTCAAAAATTAATTATATTCAACAGTATATTCAAGGTTTATACAAACAAAATCAAAAAGTTGCAAACATGGAACTAAAAACGTAATTCGTATCAACTATTTTAAATTTAGGGTCATATATAAAAATAATCCCCAGCATTTTTTTTATCTTAATCATAAAATAACGTCTGAATATTTCATCTGCAATATTTTTAGACAAGGCAAAATTCTGTGTAATATGTGCCTTGCTTGAGCACATGGAGGATGCTTTATCCTTTACTTCTTTCCTTTTTTATTTTTTTTCTTTTTTATGTAAGTTGGAGGAAGGTGGTAATATTGCTTATGAAAATATTTGTGGGTTACTTTGTGATTAAGGTAAAAAAAATACTGGCGATTATTTATCATATACGACCCTTAATTTAAAACAGCTATTTTTTGTGATATTCTATTCATATGTGATTTTATGGTTGGTTTTTCAGTTTGTATGTGGTAGTTGTGAAGGCTCTTACGAGGCAGTTGTGCCTGACCGTTTTACTCTTTTGATTTTAAACATTGAAATGACTCATTCTATTTGCGAAGCCTTGGCCTCTTACTCCCTGTTTAAAACTGTTGTAATCATTCATTTAAACAGATCCATTTGGAATGGCCTAACCCAGAAAAAAAATAACAAACAGTAAAGAATATACCATACACCAATACCACTTAACTGGAAAGTAACATCACAGTGGGTAGGAAAGCTATTGTGAGAAACAGAAGGGAAAAACATATGAATCCATAAATAACTAAAACAACTTCCAAAAACATTCATAATGGCTTAAAACCAAAAGTAGCAAAATCATACATAAATTCAAACAGCACCTCAATATAAGTTCCAATCAACATCAAATAATAAATATGACTAAACCAAATCCCAAACACATATAAACTTAACCAAACATGCTTTTTCATGTGTGCCTCACTTAAATTAGTTCTATTTAAGCGCTATACAAAATTTTGGTTGTACTTCACAAGCATACATTGTAGCCCTCATCTTCACAGTAGCATTTTGTAAACCACTACAGAACCATTATATCAACTGTTATCGGCAAGCAGATAACAACGTAAAATCTAGGTCCAATTAATGCCGCTATAGGTGCTATCGGCAACATATTCAGAACCATAACAAGACAGAAAAATACACATAAAGATATAACACCAAAGATCTAACAGCTAGCCAGAACCAACACAGGACATAGAAAAATACACCTAAAAATCTATCACGACACTTACATATCTAAATATGTAAAGTTTCGATGTATATTTAAAAAATAAAAATAAAAACAAGAAACCTTCTCCATGTATGTGTCTGGCTACTTAAAGAGCTTCATATAGTCTTTGGGTATGGGATAAATGTTGAAGAATGGCAACCAGATAACAAATGTTACCAGTGTTGATTAAACCAACACCCTTTTCTAACTTCATCCAAGAAACACCCTTTTCCAACTTCATGCTAGCAGCACACTTTTCCAACATCATGCTAGCAACACCCTTTTCCAACATCATGCCAACAACACCTTTTCCATCTCCATATTATTTGACACAACACACTTTTCCATCTTTAAATCGGCATCATTTTCCATTTTTTCTTACTCGAGGACCTACATAAAGAAATACACGCTACAGATTGATACTCATACAAAAAAAATGAAAATAAAAAATATATATTGTATAATACAAGAAAATAGATTTTTTTGGGTTTTAATCAGAATTTCCCAGTTTCTTAGAACAAGAAACATTGGTTTTGATTAAAAATTGAAATGGAATTAATGTTGTTGAAATAACCTACCATAGAAGGAGCATGGATGGCTACACCTGTATTGGAAACCTCCGAAGGTTCTCCACCATTTGTGATTGAAAAACCCTATTGATACAAAAAAAAAGTATATATACAAAAAATCAACATCAATTTGAATGATCATATAAAAACCGAAACCACATACTCAACATTGTCGTCAATCGTCATACAAAAACCAAAAACATCATTGTTAACAAAAAAGTGAAAATAGTGGGAAAAAAACATCAACATCAAAATTGGTGATCATACAATAAACTGATACAACATAAACAAATAAGTGTCAACAATGTTTATACAACAAACATAAAAATCAAGTATATTCAAGGTTTATACAAACAACAACAAAATGTTGAAAACATGGAAATTGAAACTTATTTCGTATCAACATCAATCATCGTTCAAAACATAAGTATATTCAACAGTATATTCAAGGTTTTTACAAAAATCAACAAAAAGATGAAAACATAGAATTAGAAACCTAATTTGTATCAACGTCAATCATCATTCAAAAATTAATTATATTCAACAGTATATTCAAGGTTTATACAAACAAAATCAAAAAGTTGCAAACATGGAACTAAAAACGTAATTCGTATCAACTATTTTAAATTTAGGGTCATATATAAAAATAATCCCCAGCATTTTTTTTATCTTAATCATAAAATAACGTCCGAATATTTCATCTGCAATATTTTTAGACAAGGCAAAATTCTGTGTAATATGTGCCTTGCTTGAGCACATGGAGGATGCTTTATCCTTTACTTCTTTCCTTTTTTATTTTTTTTCTTTTTTATGTAAGTTGGAGGAAGGTGGTAATATTGCTTATGAAAATATTTGTGGGTTACTTTGTGATTAAGGTAAAAAAAATACTGGCGATTATTTATCATATACGACCCTTAATTTAAAACAGCTATTTTTTGTGATATTCTATTCATATGTGATTTTATGGTTGGTTTTTCAGTTTGTATGTGGTAGTTGTGAAGGCTCTTACGAGGCAGTTGTGCCTGACCGTTTTACTCTTTTGATTTTAAACATTGAAATGACTCATTCTATTTGCGAAGCCTTGGCCTCTTACTCCCTGTTTAAAACTGTTGTAATCATTCATTTAAACAGATCCATTTGGAATGGCCCAACCCAGAAAAAAAATAACAAACAGTAAAGAATATACCATACACCAATACCACTTAACTGGAAAGTAACATCACAGTGGGTAGGAAAGCTATTGTGAGAAACAGAAGGGAAAAACATATGAATCCATAAATAACTAAAACAACTTCCAAAAACATTCATAATGGCTTAAAACCAAAAGTAGCAAAATCATACATAAATTCAAACAGCACCTCAATATAAGTTCCAATCAACATCAAATAATAAATATGACTAAACCAAATCCCAAACACATATAAACTTAACCAAACATGCTTTTTCATGTGTGCCTCACTTAAATTAGTGCTATTTAAGCGCTATACAAAATTTTGGTTGTACTTCACAAGCATACATTGTAGCCCTCATCTTCACAGTAGCATTTTGTAAACCACTACAGAACCATTATATCAACTGTTATCGGCAAGCAGATAACAACGTAAAATCTAGGTCCAATTAATGCCGCTATAGGTGCTATCGGCAACATATTCAGAACCATAACAAGACAGAAAAATACACATAAAGATATAACACCAATGATCTAACAGCTAGCCAGAACCAACACAGGACATAGAAAAATACACCTAAAAATCTATCACGACACTTACATATCTAAATATGTAAAGTTTCGATGTATATTTAAAAAATAAAAATAAAAACAAGAAACCTTCTCCATGTATGTGTCTGGCTACTTAAAGAGCTTCATATAGTCTTTGGGTATGGGATAAATGTTGAAGAATGGCAACCAGATAACAAATGTTACCAGTGTTGATTAAACCAACACCCTTTTCTAACTTCATCCAAGAAACACCCTTTTCCAACTTCATGCTAGCAGCACACTTTTCCAACATCATGCTAGCAACACCCTTTTCCAACATCATGCCAACAACACCTTTTCCATCTCCATATTATTTGACACAACACACTTTTCCATCTTTAAATCGGCATCATTTTCCATTTTTTCTTACTCGAGGACCTACATAAAGAAATACACGCTACAGATTGATACTCATACAAAAAAAATGAAAATAAAAAATATATATTGTATAATACAAGAAAATAGATTTTTTTGGGTTTTAATCAGAATTTCCCAGTTTCTTAGAACAAGAAACATTGGTTTTGATTAAAAATTGAAATGGAATTAATGTTGTTGAAATAACCTACCATAGAAGGAGCATGGATGGCTACACCTGTATTGGAAACCTCCGAAGGTTCTCCACCATTTGTGATTGAAAAACCCTATTGATACAAAAAAAAAGTATATATACAAAAAATCAACATCAATTTGAATGATCATATAAAAACCGAAACCACATACTCAACATTGTTGTCAATCGTCATACAAAAACCAAAAACATCATTGTTAACAAAAAAGTGAAAATAGTGGGAAAAAAACATCAACATCAAAATTGGTGATCATACAATAAACTGATACAACATAAACAAATAAGTGTCAACAATGTTTATACAACAAACATAAAAATCAAGTATATTCAAGGTTTATACAAACAACAACAAAATGTTGAAAACATGGAAATTGAAACTTATTTCGTATCAACATCAATCATCGTTCAAAACATAAGTATATTCAACAGTATATTCAAGGTTTTTACAAAAATCAACAAAAAGATGAAAACATAGAATTAGAAACCTAATTTGTATCAACGTCAATCATCATTCAAAAATTAATTATATTCAACAGTATATTCAAGGTTTATACAAACAAAATCAAAAAGTTGCAAACATGGAACTAAAAACGTAATTCGTATCAACTATTTTAAATTTAAGGTCATATATAAAAATAATCCCCAGCATTTTTTTTATCTTAATCATAAAATAACGTCCGAATATTTCATCTGCAATATTTTTAGACAAGGCAAAATTCTGTGTAATATGTGCCTTGCTTGAGCACATGGAGGATGCTTTATCCTTTACTTCTTTCCTTTTTTATTTTTTTTCTTTTTTATGTAAGTTGGAGGAAGGTGGTAATATTGCTTATGAAAATATTTGTGGGTTACTTTGTGATTAAGGTAAAAAAAATACTGGCGATTATTTATCATATACGACCCTTAATTTAAAACAGCTATTTTTTGTGATATTCTATTCATATGTGATTTTATGGTTGGTTTTTCAGTTTGTATGTGGTAGTTGTGAAGGCTCTTACGAGGCAGTTGTGCCTGACCGTTTTACTCTTTTGATTTTAAACATTGAAATGACTCATTCTATTTGCGAAGCCTTGGCCTCTTACTCCCTGTTTAAAACTGTTGTAATCATTCATTTAAACAGATCCATTTGGAATGGCCCAACCCAGAAAAAAAATAACAAACAGTAAAGAATATACCATACACCAATACCACTTAACTGGAAAGTAACATCACAGTGGGTAGGAAAGCTATTGTGAGAAACAGAAGGGAAAAACATATGAATCCATAAATAACTAAAACAACTTCCAAAAACATTCATAATGGCTTAAAACCAAAAGTAGCAAAATCATACATAAATTCAAACAGCACCTCAATATAAGTTCCAATCAACATCAAATAATAAATATGACTAAACCAAATCCCAAACACATATAAACTTAACCAAACATGCTTTTTCATGTGTGCCTCACTTAAATTAGTGCTATTTAAGCGCCATACAAAATTTTGGTTGTACTTCACAAGCATACATTGTAGCCCTCATCTTCACAGCAGCATTTTGTAAACCACTACAGAACCATTATATCAACTGTTATCGGCAAGCAGATAACAACGTAAAATCTAGGTCCAATTAATGCCGCTATAGGTGCTATCGGCAACATATTCAGAACCATAACAAGACAGAAAAATACACATAAAGATATAACACCAAAGATCTAACAGCTAGCCAGAACCAACACAGGACATAGAAAAATACACCTAAAAATCTATCACGACACTTACATATCTAAATATGTAAAGTTTCGATGTATATTTAAAAAATAAAAATAAAAACAAGAAACCTTCTCCATGTATGTGTCTGGCTACTTAAAGAGCTTCATATAGTCTTTGGGTATGGGATAAATGTTGAAGAATGGCAACCAGATAACAAATGTTACCAGTGTTGATTAAACCAACACCCTTTTCTAACTTCATCCAAGAAACACCTTTTTCCAACTTCATGCTAGCAGCACACTTTTCCAACATCATGCTAGCAACACCCTTTTCCAACATCATGCCAACAACACCTTTTCCATCTCCATATTATTTGACACAACACACTTTTCCATCTTTAAATCGGCATCATTTTCCATTTTTTCTTACTCGAGGACCTACATAAAGAAATACACGCTACAGATTGATACTCATACAAAAAAAATGAAACTAAAAAATATATATTGTATAATACAAGAAAATAGATTTTTTTGGGTTTTAATCAGAATTTCCCAGTTTCTTAGAACAAGAAACATTGGTTTTGATTAAAAATTGAAATGGAATTAATGTTGTTAAAATAACCTACCATAGAAGGAGCATGGATGGCTACACCTGTATTGGAAACCTCCGAAGGTTCTCCACCATTTGTGATTGGAAAGCCCTATTGATACAAAAAAAAGTATATATACAAAAAATCAACATCAATTTGAATGATCATATAAAAACCGAAACCACATACTCAACATTGTCGTCAATCGTCATACAAAAACCAAAAACATCATTGTTAACAAAAAAGTGAAAATAGTGGAAAAAAAACATCAACATCAAAATTGGTGATCATACAATAAACTGATACAACATAAACAAATAAGTGTCAACAATGTTTATACAACAAACATAAAAATCAAGTATATTCAAGGTTTATACAAACAACAACAAAATGTTGAAAACATGGAAATTGAAACTTATTTCGTATCAACATCAATCATCGTTCAAAACATAAGTATATTCAACAGTATATTCAAGGTTTTTACAAAAATCAACAAAAAGATGAAAACATAGAATTAGAAACCTAATTTGTATCAACGTCAATCATCATTCAAAAATTAATTATATTCAACAGTATATTCAAGGTTTATACAAACAAAATCAAAAAGTTGCAAACATGGAACTAAAAACGTAATTCGTATCAACTATTTTAAATTTAAGGTCATATATAAAAATAATCCCCAGCATTTTTTTTATCTTAATCATAAAATAACGTCCGAATATTTCATCTGCAATATTTTTAGACAAGGCAAAATTCTGTGTAATATGTGCCTTGCTTGAGCACATGGAGGATGCTTTATCCTTTACTTCTTTCCTTTTTTATTTTTTTTCTTTTTTATGTAAGTTGGAGGAAGGTGGTAATATTGCTTATGAAAATATTTGTGGGTTACTTTGTGATTAAGGTAAAAAAAATACTGGCAATTATTTATCATATACGACCCTTAATTTAAAACAGCTATTTTTTGTGATATTCTATTCATATGTGATTTTATGGTTGGTTTTTCAGTTTGTATGTGGTAGTTGTGAAGGCTCTTACGAGGCAGTTGTGCCTGACCGTTTTACTCTTTTGATTTTAAACATTGAAATGACTCATTCTATTTGCGAAGCCTTGGCCTCTTACTCCCTGTTTAAAACTGTTGTAATCATTCATTTAAACAGATCCATTTGGAATGGCCTAACCCAGAAAAAAAATAACAAACAGTAAAGAATATACCATACACCAATACCACTTAACTGGAAAGTAACATCACAGTGGGTAGGAAAGCTATTGTGAGAAACAGAAGGGAAAAACATATGAATCCATAAATAACTAAAACAACTTCCAAAAACATTCATAATGGCTTAAAACCAAAAGTAGCAAAATCATACATAAATTCAAACAGCACCTCAATATAAGTTCCAATCAACATCAAATAATAAATATGACTAAACCAAATCCCAAACACATATAAACTTAACCAAACATGCTTTTTCATGTGTGCCTCACTTAAATTAGTGTTATTTAAGCGCTATACAAAATTTTGGTTGTACTTCACAAGCATACATTGTAGCCCTCATCTTCACAGTAGCATTTTGTAAACCACTACAGAACCATTATATCAACTGTTATCGGCAAGCAGATAACAACGTAAAATCTAGGTCCAATTAATGCCGCTATAGGTGCTATCGGCAACATATTCAGAACCATAACAAGACAGAAAAATACACATAAAGATATAACACCAAAGATCTAACAGCTAGCCAGAACCAACACAGGACATAGAAAAATACACCTAAAAATCTATCACGACACTTACATATCTAAATATGTAAAGTTTCGATGTATATTTAAAAAATAAAAATAAAAACAAGAAACCTTCTCCATGTATGTGTCTGGCTACTTAAAGAGCTTCATATAGTCTTTGGGTATGGGATAAATGTTGAAGAATGGCAACCAGATAACAAATGTTACCAGTGTTGATTAAACCAACACCCTTTTCTAACTTCATCCAAGAAACACCCTTTTCCAACTTCATGCTAGCAGCACACTTTTCCAACATCATGCTAGCAACACCCTTTTCCAACATCATGCCAACAACACCTTTTCCATCTCCATATTATTTGACACAACACACTTTTCCATCTTTAAATCGGCATCATTTTCCATTTTTTCTTACTCGAGGACCTACATAAAGAAATACACGCTACAGATTGATACTCATACAAAAAAAATGAAACTAAAAAATATATATTGTATAATACAAGAAAATAGATTTTTTTGGGTTTTAATCAGAATTTCCCAGTTTCTTAGAACAAGAAACATTGGTTTTGATTAAAAATTGAAATGGAATTAATGTTGTTGAAATAACCTACCATAGAAGGAGCATGGATGGCTACACCTGTATTGGAAACCTCCGAAGGTTCTCCACCATTTGTGATTGAAAAACCCTATTGATACAAAAAAAAAGTATATATACAAAAAATCAACATCAATTTGAATGATCATATAAAAACCGAAACCACATACTCAACATTGTCGTCAATCGTCATACAAAAACCAAAAACATCATTGTTAACAAAAAAGTGAAAATAGTGGAAAAAAAACATCAACATCAAAATTGGTGATCATACAATAAACTGATACAACATAAACAAATAAGTGTCAACAATGTTTATACAACAAACATAAAAATCAAGTATATTCAAGGTTTATACAAACAACAACAAAATGTTGAAAACATGGAAATTGAAACTTATTTCGTATCAACATCAATCATCGTTCAAAACATAAGTATATTCAACAGTATATTCAAGGTTTTTACAAAAATCAACAAAAAGATGAAAACATAGAATTAGAAACCTAATTTGTATCAACGTCAATCATCATTCAAAAATTAATTATATTCAACAGTATATTCAAGGTTTATACAAACAAAATCAAAAAGTTGCAAACATGGAACTAAAAACGTAATTCGTATCAACTATTTTAAATTTAGGGTCATATATAAAAATAATCCCCAGCATTTTTTTTATCTTAATCATAAAATAACGTCCGAATATTTCATCTGCAATATTTTTAGACAAGGCAAAATTCTGTGTAATATGTGCCTTGCTTGAGCACATGGAGGATGCTTTATCCTTTACTTCTTTCCTTTTTTATTTTTTTTCTTTTTTATGTAAGTTGGAGGAAGGTGGTAATATTGCTTATGAAAATATTTGTGGGTTACTTTGTGATTAAGGTAAAAAAAATACTGGCGATTATTTATCATATACGACCCTTAATTTAAAACAGCTATTTTTTGTGATATTCTATTCATATGTGATTTTATGGTTGGTTTTTCAGTTTGTATGTGGTAGTTGTGAAGGCTCTTACGAGGCAGTTGTGCCTGACCGTTTTACTCTTTTGATTTTAAACATTGAAATGACTCATTCTATTTGCGAAGCCTTGGCCTCTTACTCCCTGTTTAAAACTGTTGTAATCATTCATTTAAACAGATCCATTTGGAATGGCCTAACCCAGAAAAAAAATAACAAACAGTTAAGAATATACCATACACCAATACCACTTAACTGGAAAGTAACATCACAGTGGGTAGGAAAGCTATTGTGAGAAACAGAAGGGAAAAACATATGAATCCATAAATAACTAAAACAACTTCCAAAAACATTCATAATGGCTTAAAACCAAAAGTAGCAAAATCATACATAAATTCAAACAGCACCTCAATATAAGTTCCAATCAACATCAAATAATAAATATGACTAAACCAAATCCCAAACACATATAAACTTAACCAAACATGCTTTTTCATGTGTGCCTCACTTAAATTAGTGCTATTTAAGCGCTATACAAAATTTTGGTTGTACTTCACAAGCATACATTGTAGCCCTCATCTTCACAGTAGCATTTTGTAAACCACTACAGAACCATTATATCAACTGTTATCGGCAAGCAGATAACAACGTAAAATCTAGGTCCAATTAATGCCGCTATAGGTGCTATCGGCAACATATTCAGAACCATAACAAGACAGAAAAATACACATAAAGATATAACACCAAAGATCTAACAGCTAGCCAGAACCAACACAGGACATAGAAAAATACACCTAAAAATCTATCACGACACTTACATATCTAAATATGTAAAGTTTCGATGTATATTTAAAAAATAAAAATAAAAACAAGAAACCTTCTCCATGTATGTGTCTGGCTACTTAAAGAGCTTCATATAGTCTTTGGGTATAGGATAAATGTTGAAGAATGGCAACCAGATAACAAATGTTACCAGTGTTGATTAAACCAACACCCTTTTCTAACTTCATCCAAGAAACACCCTTTTCCAACTTCATGCTAGCAGCACCCTTTTCCAACATCATGCTAGCAACACCCTTTTCCAACATCATGCCAACAACACCTTTTCCATCTCCATATTATTTGACACAACACACTTTTCCATCTTTAAATCGGCATCATTTTCCATTTTTTCTTACTCGAGGACCTACATAAAGAAATACACGCTACAGATTGATACTCATACCAAAAAAATGAAAATAAAAAATATATATTGTATAATACAAGAAAATAGATTTTTTGGGTTTTAATCAGAATTTCCCAGTTTCTTAGAACAAGAAACATTGGTTTTGATTAAAAATTGAAATGGAATTAATGTTGTTAAAATAACCTACCATAGAAGGAGCATGGATGGCTACACCTGTATTGGAAACCTCCGAAGGTTCTCCACCATTTGTGATTGGAAAACCCTATTGATACAAAAAAAAGTATATATACAAAAAATCAACATCAATTTGAATGATCATATAAAAACCGAAACCACATACTCAACATTGTCGTCAATCGTCATACAAAAACCAAAAACATCATTGTTAACAAAAAAGTGAAAATAGTGGAAAAAAAACATCAACATCAAAATTGGTGATCATACAATAAACTGATACAACATAAACAAATAAGTGTCAACAATGTTTATACAACAAACATAAAAATCAAGTATATTCAAGGTTTATACAAACAACAACAAAATGTTGAAAACATGGAAATTGAAACTTATTTCGTATCAACATCAATCATCGTTCAAAACATAAGTATATTCAACAGTATATTCAAGGTTTTTACAAAAATCAACAAGAAGATGAAAACATAGAATTAGAAACCTAATTTGTATCAACGTCAATCATCATTCAAAAATTAATTATAATCAACAGTATATTCAAGGTTTATACAAACAAAATCAAAAAGTTGCAAACATGGAACTAAAAACGTAATTCGTATCAACTATTTTAAATTTAGGGTCATATATAAAAATAATCCCCAGCATTTTTTTTATCTTAATCATAAAATAACGTCCGAATATTTCATCTGCAATATTTTCAGACACGGCAAAATTCTGTGTAATATGTGCCTTGCTTGAGCACATGGAGGATGCTTTATCCTTTACTTCTTTCCTTTTTATTTTTGTTCTTTTTTATGTAAGTTGGAGGAAGGTGGTAATATTGCTGATGAAAATATTTGTGGGTTACTTTGTGATTAAGGTAAAAAAAATATTGGCGATTATTTATCATATAGGACCCTTAATTTAGAACTGCTATTTTTTGTGATATTCTATTCATATGTGATTTTATGGTTGGGTTTTCAGTTTGTATGTGGTAGTTGTGAAAGCTCTTACGAGGCAGTTGTGCCTGACCGTTTTAGTCTTTTAATTTTAAACATTGAAATGACTCATTCTATTTGCGAAGCCTTGGCCTCTTACTCCCTGTTTAAAACTGTTGTAATCATTCATTTAAACAGATCCATTTGGAATGGCCTAACCCAGAAAAAAAATAACAAACAGTTAAGAATATACCATACACCAATACCACTTAACTGGAAAGTAACATCACAGTGGGTAGGAAAGCTATTGTGAGAAACAGAAGGGAAAAACATATGAATCCATAAATAACTAAAACAACTTCCAAAAACATTCATAATGGCTTAAAACCAAAAGTAGCAAAATCATACATAAATTCAAACAGCACCTCAATATAAGTTCCAATCAACATCAAATAATAAATATGACTAAACCAAATCCCAAACACATATAAACTTAACCAAACATGCTTTTTCATGTGTGCCTCACTTAAATTAGTGCTATTTAAGCGCTATACAAAATTTTGGTTGTACTTCACAAGCATACATTGTAGCCCTCATCTTCACAGTAGCATTTTGTAAACCACTACAGAACCATTATATCAACTGTTATCGGCAAGCAGATAACAACGTAGAAGCTAGGTCCAATTAATGCCGCTATAGGTGCTATCGGCAACATATTCAGAACCATAACAAGATAGAAAAATACACATAAAGATATAACACCAAAGATCTAACAGCTAGCCAGAACCAACACAGGACATAGAAAAATACACCTAAAAATCTATCACGACACTTACAGATCTAAATATGTAAAGTTTCGATGTATATTTAAAAAATGAAAATAAAAACAAGAAACCTTCTCCATGTATGTCTCTGGCTACTTAAAGAGCTTCATATAGTCTTTGGGTATGGGATAAACGTTGAAGAATGGCAACGAGATAACAAATGTTACCAGTGTTGATTAAACCAGCACCCTTTTCTAACTTCATCCAAGAAACACCCTTTTCCAACTTCATGCTAGCAGCACCCTTTTCCAACATCATGCTAGCAACACCCTTTTCCAACATCATGCCAACAACACCTTTTCCATCTCCATATTATTTGACACAACACACTTTTCCATCTTTAAATCGGCATCATTTTCCATTTTTTCTTACTCGAGGACCTACATAAAGAAATACACGCTACAGATTGATACTCATACAAAAAAAATGAAAATAAAAAATATATATTGTATAATACAAGAAAATAGATTTTTTGGGTTTTAATCAGAATTTCCCAGTTTCTTAGAACAAGAAAATTTGGTTTTGATTAAAAATTGAAATGGAATTAATGTTGTTGAAATAACCTACCATAAAAGGAGCATGGATGGCTACACCTGTATTGGAAACCTCCGAAGGTTCTCCACCATTTGTGATTGAAAAACCCTATTGATACAAAAAAAATATATATATACAAAAACTCAACATCAATTTGAATGATCATATCAAAACAGAAACCACATACTCAACATTAACGTCAATCGTCATACAAAAACCAAAAGCATCATTGTTAACAAAAAAGTGAAAATAGTGGAAAAAAAACATCAACATCAAAATTGGTGATCATACAATAAACTGATACAACATAAACAAATAAGTCTCAACAATGTTTATACAACAAACATAAAAATCAAGTATATTCAAGGATTATACAAACAACAACAAAATGTTGAAAACATGGAAATTGAAACTTATTTCGTATCAACATCAATCATCGTTCAAAACATAAGTATATTCAACAGTATATTCAAGGTTTTTACAAAAACCAACAAAAATATGAAAACATAATATTAGAAACCTAATTTGTATCAACATCAATCATCATTCAAAAATTAAGTATATTCAACAGTATATTCAAGGTTTATACAAACAAAATCAAAAAGTTGCAAACATGGAACTAAAAACGTAATTCGTATCAACTATTTTAAATTTAGGGTCATATATAAAAATAATCCCCAGCATTTTTTTTATCTTAATCATAAAATAACGTCCGAATATTTCATCTGCAATATTTTTAGACAAGGCAAAATTCTGTGTAATATGTGCCTTGCTTGAGCACATGGAGGATGCTTTATCCTTTACTTCTTTCCTTTTTTATTTTTTTTCTTTTTTATGTAAGTTGGAGGAAGGTGGTAATATTGCTTATGAAAATATTTGTGGGTTACTTTGTGATTAAGGTAAAAAAAATACTGGCGATTATTTATCATATACGACCCTTAATTTAAAACAGCTATTTTTTATGATATTCTATTCATATGTGATTTTATGGTTGGTTTTTCAGTTTGTATGTGGTAGTTGTGAAGGCTCTTACGAGGCAGTTGTGCCTGACCGTTTTACTCTTTTGATTTTAAACATTGAAATGACTCATTCTATTTGCGAAGCCTTGGCCTCTTACTCCCTGTTTAAAACTGTTGTAATCATTCATTTAAACAGATCCATTTGGAATGGCCTAACCCAGAAAAAAAATAACAAACACTTAAGAATATACCATACACCAATACCACTTAACTGGAAAGTAACATCACAGTGGGTAGGAAAGCTATTGTGAGAAACAGAAGGGAAAAACATATGAATCCATAAATAACTAAATCAACTTCCAAAAACATTCATAATGGCTTAAAACCAAAAGTAGCAAAATCATACATAAATTCAAACAGCACCTCAATATAAGTTCCAATCAACATCAAATAATAAATATGACTAAACCAAATCCCAAACACATATAAACTTAACCAAACATGCTTTTTCATGTGTGCCTCACTTAAATTAGTGCTATTTAAGCGCTATACAAAATTTTGGTTGTACTTCACAAGCATACATTGTAGCCTTCATCTTCACAGTAGCATTTTGTAAACCACTACAGAACCATTATATCAACTGTTATCGGCAAGCAGATAACAACGTAAAATCTAGGTCCAATTAATGCCGCTATAGGGGCTATCGGCAACATATTCAGAACCATAACAAGACAGAAAAATACACATAAAGATATAACACCAAAGATCTAACAGCTAGCCAGAACCAACACAGGACATAGAAAAATACACCTAAAAATCTATCACGACACTTACAGATCTAAATATGTAAAGTTTCGATGTATATTTAAAAAATAAAAATAAAAACAAGAAACCTTCTCCATGTATGTGTCTGGCTACTTAAAGAGCTTCATATAGTCTTTGGGTATGGGATAAATGTTGAAGAATGGCAACCAGATAACAAATGTTACCAGTGTTGATTAAACCAACACCCTTTTCTAACTTCATCCAAGAAACACCCTTTTCCAACTTCATGCTAGCAGCACCCTTTTCCAACATCATGCTAGCAACACCCTTTTCCAACATCATGCCAACAACACCTTTTCCATCTCCATATTATTTGACACAACACACTTTTCCATCTTTAAATCGGCATCATTTTCCATTTTTTCTTACTCGAGGACCTACATAAAGAAATACACGCTACAGATTGATACTCATACAAAAAAAATGAAAATAAAAAATATATATTGTATAATACAAGAAAATAGATTTTTTGGGTTTTAATCAGAATTTCCCAGTTTCTTAGAACAAGAAACATTGGTTTTGATTAAAAATTGAAATGGAATTAATGTTGTTGAAATAACCTACCATAGAAGGAGCATGGATGGCTACACCTGTATTGGAAACCTCCGAAGGTTCTCCACCATTTGTGATTGAAAAACCCTATTGATACAAAAAAAAAGTATATATACAAAAAATCAACATCAATTTGAATGATCATATAAAAACCGAAACCACATACTCAACATTGTCGTCAATCGTCATACAAAAACCAAAAACATCATTGTTAACAAAAAAGTGAAAATAGTGGAAAAAAAACATCAACATCAAAATTGGTGATCATACAATAAACTGATACAACATAAACAAATAAGTGTCAACAATGTTTATACAACAAACATAAAAATCAAGTATATTCAAGGTTTATACAAACAACAACAAAATGTTGAAAACATGGAAATTGAAACTTATTTCGTATCAACATCAATCATCGTTCAAAACATAAGTATATTCAACAGTATATTCAAGGTTTTTACAAAAATCAACAAAAAGATGAAAACATAGAATTAGAAACCTAATTTGTATCAACGTCAATCATCATTCAAAAATTAATTATATTCAACAGTATATTCAAGGTTTATACAAACAAAATCAAAAAGTTGCAAACATGGAACTAAAAACGTAATTCGTATCAACTATTTTAAATTTAGGGTCATATATAAAAATAATCCCCAGCATTTTTTTTATCTTAATCATAAAATAACGTCCGAATATTTCATCTGCAATATTTTTAGACAAGGCAAAATTCTGTGTAATATGTGCCTTGCTTGAGCACATGGAGGATGCTTTATCCTTTACTTCTTTCCTTTTTTATTTTTTTTCTTTTTTATGTAAGTTGGAGGAAGGTGGTAATATTGCTTATGAAAATATTTGTGGGTTACTTTGTGATTAAGGTAAAAAAAATACTGGCGATTATTTATCATATACGACCCTTAATTTAAAACAGCTATTTTTTGTGATATTCTATTCATATGTGATTTTATGGTTGGTTTTTCAGTTTGTATGTGGTAGTTGTGAAGGCTCTTACGAGGCAGTTGTGCCTGACCGTTTTAGTCTTTTGATTTTAAACATTGAAATGACTCATTCTATTTGCGAAGCCTTGGCCTCTTACTCCCTGTTTAAAACTGTTGTAATCATTCATTTAAACAGATCCATTTGGAATGGCCTAACCCAGAAAAAAAATAACAAACAGTTAAGAATATACCATACACCAATACCACTTAACTGGAAAGTAACATCACAGTGGGTAGGAAAGCTATTGTGAGAAACAGAAGGGAAAAACATATGAATCCATAAATAACTAAAACAACTTCCAAAAACATTCATAATGGCTTAAAACCAAAAGTAGCAAAATCATACATAAATTCAAACAGCACCTCAATATAAGTTCCAATCAACATCAAATAATAAATATGACTAAACCAAATCCCAAACACATATAAACTTAACCAAACATGCTTTTTCATGTGTGCCTCACTTAAATTAGTGTTATTTAAGCGCTATACAAAATTTTGGTTGTACTTCACAAGCATACATTGTAGCCCTCATCTTCACAGTAGCATTTTGTAAACCACTACAGAACCATTATATCAACTGTTATCGGCAAGCAGATAACAACGTAAAATCTAGGTCCAATTAATGCCGCTATAGGTGCTATCGACAACATATTCAGAACCATAACAAGACAGAAAAATACACATAAAGATATAACACCAAAGATCTAACAGCTAGCCAGAACCAACACAGGACATAGAAAAATACACCTAAAAATCTATCACGACACTTACAGATCTAAATATGTAAAGTTTCGATGTATATTTAAAAAATAAAAATAAAAACAAGAAACCTTCTCCATGTATGTGTCTGGCTACTTAAAGAGCTTCATATAGCCTTTGGGTATGGGATAAATGTTGAAGAATGGCAACCAGATAACAAATGTTACCAGTGTTGATTAAACCAACACCCTTTTCTAACTTCATCCAAGAAACACCCTTTTCTAACTTCATGCTAGCAGCACCCTTTTCCAACATCATGCTAGCAACACCCTTTTCCAACATCATGCCAACAACACCTTTTCCATCTCCATATTATTTGACACAACACACTTTTCCATCTTTAAATCGGCATCATTTTCCATTTTTTCTTACTCGAGGACCTACATAAAGAAATACACGCTACAGATTGATACTCATACAAAAAAAATGAAAATAAAAAATATATATTGTATAATACAAGAAAATAGATTTTTTGGGTTTTAATCAGAATTTCCCAGTTTCTTAGAACAAGAAACATTGGTTTTGATTAAAAATTGAAATGGAATTAATGTTGTTGAAATAACCTACCATAGAAGGAGCATGGATGGCTACACCTGTATTGGAAACCTCCGAAGGTTCTCCACCATTTGTGATTGGAAAACCCTATTGATACAAAAAAAAGTATATATACAAAAAATCAACATCAATTTGAATGATCATATAAAAACCGAAACCACATACTCAACATTAACGTCAATCGTCATAAAAAAACCAAAAGCATCATTGTTAACAAAAAAGTGAAAATAGTGGAAAAAAAACATCAACATCAAAATTGGTGATCATACAATAAACTGATACAACATAAACAAATAAGTCTCAACAATGTTTATACAACAAACATAAAAATCAAGTATATTCAAGGTTTATACAAACAACAACAAAATGTTGAAAACATGGAAATTGAAACTTATTTCGTATCAACATCAATCATCGTTCAAAAGATAAGTATATTCAACAGTATATTCAAGGTTTTTACAAAAACCAACAAAATTATGAAAACATAATATTAGAAACCTAATTTGTATCAACATCAATCATCATTCAAAAATTAAGTATATTCAACAGTATATTCAAGGTTTATACAAACAAAATCAAAAAGTTGCAAACATGGAACTAAAAACGTAATTCGTATCAACTATTTTAAATTTAGGGTCATATATAAAAATAATCCCCAGCATTTTTTTTATCTTAATCATAAAATAACGTCCGAATATTTCATCTGCAATATTTTTAGACAAGGCAAAATTCTGTGTAATATGTGCCTTGCTTGAGCACATGGAGGATGCTTTATCCTTTACTTCTTTCCTTTTTTATTTTTTTTCTTTTTTATGTAAGTTGGAGGAAGGTGGTAATATTGCTTATGAAAATATTTGTGGGTTACTTTGTGATTAAGGTAAAAAAAATACTGGCGATTATTTATCATATACGACCCTTAATTTAAAACAGCTATTTTTTGTGATATTCTATTCATATGTGATTTTATGGTTGGTTTTTCAGTTTGTATGTGGTAGTTGTGAAGGCTCTTACGAGGCAGTTGTGCCTGACCGTTTTACTCTTTTGATTTTAAACATTGAAATGACTCATTCTATTTGCGAAGCCTTGGCCTCTTACTCCCTGTTTAAAACTGTTGTAATCATTCATTTAAACAGATCCATTTGGAATGGCCTTACCCAGAAAAAAAATAACAAACAGTTAAGAATATACCATACACCAATACCACTTAACTGGAAAGTAACATCACAGTGGGTAGGAAAGCTATTGTGAGAAACAGAAGGGAAAAACATATGAATCCATAAATAACTAAAACAACTTCCAAAAACATTCATAATGGCTTAAAACCAAAAGTAGCAAAATCATACATAAATTCAAACAGCACCTCAATATTAGTTCCAATCAACATCAAATAATAAATATGACTAAACCAAATCCCAAACACATATAAACTTAACCAAACATGCTTTTTCATGTGTGCCTCACTTAAATTAGTGCTATTTAAGCGCTATACAAAATTTTGGTTGTACTTCACAAGCATACATTGTAGCCCTCATCTTCACAGTAGCATTTTGTAAACCACTACAGAACCATTATATCAACTGTTATCGGCAAGCAGATAACAACGTAAAATCTAGGTCCAATTAATGCCGCTATAGGTGCTATCGGCAACATATTCAGAACCATAACAAGATAGAAAAATACACATAAAGATATAACACCAAAGATCTAACAGCTAGCCAGAACCAACACAGGACCTAGAAAAATACACCTAAAAATCTATCACGACACTTACAGATCTAAATATGTAAAGTTTCGATGTATATTTAAAAAATAAAAATAAAAACAAGAAACCTTCTCCATGTATGTGTCTGGCTACTTAAAGAGCTTCATATAGTCTTTGGGTATGGGATAAATGTTGAAGAATGGCAACTAGATAACAAATGTTACCAGTGTTGATTAAACCAACACCCTTTTCTAACTTCATCCAAGAAACACCCTTTTCCAACTTCATGCTAGCAGCACCCTTTTCCAACATCTTGCTAGCAACACCCTTTTCCAACATCATGCCAACAACACCTTTTCCATCTCCATATTATTTGACACAACACACTTTTCCATCTTTAAATCGGCATCATTTTCCATTTTTTCTTACTCGAGGACCTACATAAAGAAATACACGCTACAGATTGATACTCATACAAAAAAAATGAAAATAAAAAATATATATTGTATAATACAAGAAAATAGATTTTTTGGGTTTTAATCAGAATTTCCCAGTTTCTTAGAACGAGAAACATTGGTTTTGATTAAAAATTGAAATGGAATTAATGTTGTTGAAATAACCTACCATAGAAGAAGCATGGATGGCTACACCTGTATTGGAAACCTCCGAAGGTTCTCCACCATTTGTGATTGAAAAACCCTATTGATACAAAAAAAATATATATATATACAAAAACTCAACATCAATTTGAATGATCATATCAAAACAGAAACCACATTCTCAACATTAACGTCAATCGTCATACAAAAACCAAAAGCATCATTGTTAACAAAAAAGTGAAAATAGTGGAAAAAAAACATCAACATCAAAATTGGTGATCATACAATAAACTGATACAACATAAACAAATAAGTCTCAACAATGTTTATACAACAAACATAAAAATCAAGTATATTCAAGGTTTATACAAACAACAACAAAATGTTGAAAACATGGAAATTGAAACTTATTTCGTATCAACATCAATCATCGTTCAAAACATAAGTATATTCAACAGTATATTCAAGGTTTTTACAAAAACCAACAAAAATATGAAAACATAATATTAGAAACCTAATTTGTATCAACATCAATCATCATTCAAAAATTAAGTATATTCAACAGTATATTCAAGGTTTATACAAACAAAATCAAAAAGTTGCAAACATGGAACTAAAAACGTAATTCGTATCAACTATTTTAAATTTAGGGTCATATATAAAAATAATCCCCAGCATTTTTTTTATCTTAATCATAAAATAACGTCCGAATATTTCATTTGCAATATTTTTAGACAAGGCAAAATTCTGTGTAATATGTGCCTTGCTTGAGCACATGGAGGATGCTTTATCCTTTACTTCTTTCCTTTTTTATTTTTTTTCTTTTTTATGTAAGTTGGAGGAAGGTGGTAATATTGCTTATGAAAATATTTGTGGGTTACTTTGTGACTAAGGTAAAAAAAATACTGGCGATTATTTATCATATACGACCCTTAATTTAAAACAGCTATTTTTTGTGATATTCTATTCATATGTGATTTTATGGTTGGTTTTTCAGTTTGTATGTGGTAGTTGTGAAGGCTCTTACGAGGCAGTTGTGCCTGACCGTTTTACTCTTTTGATTTTAAACATTGAAATGACTCATTCTATTTGCGAAGCCTTGGCCTCTTACTCCCTGTTTAAAACTGTTGTAATCATTCATTTAAACAGATCCATTTGGAATGGCCTAACCCAGAAAAAAAATAACAAACAGTTAAGAATATACCATACACCAATACCACTTAACTGGAAAGTAACATCACAGTGGGTAGGAAAGCTATTGTGAGAAACAGAAGGGAAAAACATATGAATCCATAAATAACTAAAACAACTTCCAAAAACATTCATAATGGCTTAAAACCAAAAGTAGCAAAATCATAAATAAATTCAAACAGCACCTCAATATAAGTTCCAATCAACATCAAATAATAAATATGACTAAACTAATCCCAAACACATATAAACTTAACCAAACATGCTTTTTCATGTGTGCCTCACTTAAATTAGTGCTATTTAAGCGCTACACAAAATTTTGGTTGTACTTCACAAGCATACATTGTAGCCCTCATCTTCACAGTAGCATTTTGTAAACCACTACAGAACCATTATATCAACTGTTATCGGCAAGCAGATAACAACGTAAAAGCTAGGTCCAATTAATGCCGCTATAGGTGCTATCGGCAACATATTCAGAACCATAACAAGACAGAAAAATACACATAAAGATATAACACCAAAGATCTAACAGCTAGCCAGAACCAACACAGGACATAGAAAAATACACCTAAAAATCTATCACGACACTTACAGATCTAAATATGTAAAGTTTCGATGTATATTTAAAAAATAAAAATAAAAACAAGAAACCTTCTCCATGTATGTGTCTGGCTACTTAAAGAGCTTCATATAGTCTTTGGGTATGGGATAAATGTTGAAGAATGGCAACCAGATAACAAATGTTACCGGTGTTGATTAAACCAGCACCCTTTTCTAACTTCATCCAAGAAACACCCTTTTCCAACTTCATGCTAGCAGCACCCTTTTCCAACATCATGCTAGCAACACCCTTTTCCAACATCATGCCAACAACACCTTTTCCATCTCCATATTATTTGACACAACACACTTTTCCATCTTTAAATCGGCATCATTTTCCATTTTTTCTTACTCGAGGACCCACATAAAGAAATACACGCTACAGATTGATACTCATACAAAAAAAATGAAAATAAAAAATATATATTGTATAATACAAGAAAATAGATTTTTTGGGTTTTAATCAGAATTTCCCAGTTTCTTAGAACAAGAAACATTGGTTTTGATTAAAAATTGAAATGGAATTAATGTTGTTGAAATAACCTACCATAGAAGGAGCATGGATGGCTACACCTGTATTGGAAACCTCCGAAGGTTCTCCACCATTTGTGATTGAAAAACCCTATTGATACAAAAAAAAATATATATACAAAAACTCAACATCAATTTGAATGATCATATCAAAACAGAAACCACATACTTAACATTAACGTCAATCGTCATACAAAAACCAAAAGCATCATTGTTAACAAAAAAGTGAAAATAGTGGAAAAAAAACATCAACATCAAAATTGGTGATCATACAATAAACTGATACAACATAAACAAATAAGTGTCAACAATGTTTATACAACAAACATAAAAATCAAGTATATTCAAGGTTTATACAAACAACAACAAAATGTTGAAAACATGGAAATTGAAACTTATTTCGTATCAACATCAATCATCGTTCAAAACATAAGTATATTCAACAGTATATTCAAGGTTTTTACAAAAATCAACAAAAAGATGAAAACATAGAATTAGAAACCTAATTTGTATCAACGTCAATCATCATTCAAAAATTAATTATATTCAACAGTATATTCAAGGTTTATACAAACAAAATCAAAAAGTTGCAAACATGGAACTAAAAACGTAATTCGTATCAACTATTTTAAATTTAGGGTCATATATAAAAATAATCCCCAGCATTTTTTTTTATCTTAATCATAAAATAACGTCCGAATATTTCATCTGCAATATTTTTAGACAAGGCAAAATTCTGTGTAATATGTGCCTTGCTTGAGCACATGGAGGATGCCTTATCCTTTACTTCTTTCCTTTTTATTTTTGTTGTTTTTTATGTAAGTTGGAGGAAGGTGGTAATATTGCTGATGAAAATATTTGTGGGTTACTTTGTGATTAAGGTAAAAAAAATATTGGCGATTATTTATCATATAGGACCCTTAATTTAGAACTGCTATTTTTTGTGATATTCTATTCATATGTGATTTTATGGTTGGTTTTTCAGTTTGTATGTGGTAGTTGTGAAGGCTCTTACGAGGCAGTTGTGCCTGACCGTTTTACTCTTTTGATTTTAAACATTGAAATGACTCATTCTATTTGCGAAGCCTTGGCCTCTTACTCCCTATTTAAAACTGTTGTAATCATTCATTTAAACAGATCCATTTGGAATGGCCTAACCCAGAAAAAAAATAACAAACAGTTAAGAATATACCATACACCAATACCACTTAACTGGAAAGTAACATCACAGTGGGTAGGAAAGCTATTGTGAGAAACAGAAGCGAAAAACATATGAATCCATAAATAACTAAAACAACTTCCAAAAACATTCATAATGGCTTAAAACCAAAAGTAGCAAAATCATACATAAATTCAAACAGCACCTCAATATAAGTTCCAATCAACATCAAATAATAAATATGACTAAACCAAATCCCAAACACATATAAACTTAACCAAACATGCTTTTTCATGTGTGCCTCACTTAAATTAGTGCTATTTAAGCGCTATACAAAATTTTGGTTGTACTTCACAAGCATACATTGTAGCCCTCATCTTCACAGTAGCATTTTGTAAACCACTACAGAACCATTATATCAACTGTTATCGGCAAGCAGATAACAACGTAAAATCTAGGTCCAATTAATGCCGCTATAGGTGCTATCGGCAACATATTCAGAACCATAACAAGACAAAAAAATACACATAAAGATATAACACCAAAGATCTAACAGCTAGCCAGAACCAACACAGGACATAGAAAAATACACCTAAAAATCTATCACGACACTTACAGATCTAAATATGTAAAGTTTCGATGTATATTTAAAAAATAAAAATAAAAACAAGAAACCTTCTCCATGTATGTGTCTGGCTACTTAAAGAGCTTCATATAGTCTTTGGGTATGGGATAAATGTTGAAGAATGGCAACCAGATAACAAATGTTACCAGTGTTGATTAAACCAACACCCTTTTCTATCTTCATCCAAGAAACACCCTTTTCCAACTTCATGCTAGCAGCACCCTTTTCCAACATCATGCTAGCAACACCCTTTTCCAACATCATGCCAACAACACCTTTTCCATCTCCATATTATTTGACACAACACACTTTTCCATCTTTAAATCGGCATCATTTTCCATTTTTTCTTACTCGAGGACCTACATAAAGAAATACACGCTACAGATTGATACTCATACAAAAAAAATGAAAATAAAAAATATATATTGTATAATACAAGAAAATAGATTTTTTGGGTTTTAATCAGAATTTCCCAGTTTCTTAGAACAAGAAACATTGGTTTTGATTAAAAATTGAAATGGAATTAATGTTGTTGAAATAACCTACCATAGAAGGAGCATGGATGGCTACACCTGTATTGGAAACCTCCGAAGGTTCTCCACCATTTGTGATTGAAAAACCCTATTGATACAAAAAAAAAGTATATATACAAAAAATCAACATCAATTTGAATGATCATATAAAAACCGAAACCACATACTCAACATTGTCGTCAATCGTCATACAAAAACCAAAAACATCATGGTTAACAAAAAAGTGAAAATAGTGGAAAAAAAACATCAACATCAAAATTGGTGATCATACAATAAACTGATACAACATAAACAAATAAGTGTCAACAATGTTTATACAACAAATATAAAAATCAAGTATATTCAAGGTTTATACAAACAACAACAAAATGTTGAAAACATGGAAATTGAAACTTATTTCGTATCAACATCAATCATCGTTCAAAACATAAGTATATTCAACAGTATATTCAAGGTTTTTACAAAAATCAACAAAAAGATGAAAACATAGAATTAGAAACCTAATTTGTATCAACGTCAATCATCATTCAAAAATTAATTATATTCAACAGTATATTCAAGGTTTATACAAACAAAATCAAAAAGTTGCAAACATGGAACTAAAAACGTAATTCGTATCAACTATTTTAAATTTAGGGTCATATATAAAAATAATCCCCAGCATTTTTTTTATCTTAATCATAAAATAACGTCCGAATATTTCATCTGCAATATTTTCAGACAAGGCAAAATTCTGTGTAATATGTGCCTTGCTTGAGCACATGGAGGATGCTTTATCCTTTACTTCTTTCCTTTTTATTTTTGTTCTTTTTTATGTAAGTTGGAGGAAGGTGGTAATATTGCTGATGAAAATATTTGTGGGTTACTTTGTGATTAAGGTAAAAAAAATATTGGCGATTATTTATCATATAGGACCCTTAATTTAGAACTGCTATTTTTTGTGATATTCTATTCATATGTGATTTTATGGTTGGTTTTTCAGTTTGTATGTGGTAGTTGTGAAGGCTCTTATGAGGCAGTTGTGCCTGACCGTTTTACTCTTTTGATTTTAAACATTGAAATGACGCATTCTATTTGCGAAGCCTTGGCCTCTTACTCCCTGTTTAAAACTGTTGTAATCATTCATTTAAACAGATCCATTTGGAATGGCCTAACCCAGAAAAAAAATAACAAACAGTTAAGAATATACCATACACCAATACCACTTAACTGGAAAGTAACATCACAGTGGGTAGGAAAGCTATTGTGAGAAACAGAAGCGAAAAACATATGAATCCATAAATAACTAAAACAACTTCCAAAAACATTCATAATGGCTTAAAACCAAAAGTAGCAAAATCATACATAAATTCAAACAGCACCTCAATATAAGTTCCAATCAACATCAAATAATAAATATGACTAAACCAAATCCCAAACACATATAAACTTAACCAAACATGCTTTTTCATGTGTGCCTCACTTAAATTAGTGCTATTTAAGCGCTATACAAAATTTTGGTTGTACTTCACAAGCATACATTGTAGCCCTCATCTTCACAGTAGCATTTTGTAAACCACTACAGAACCATTATATCAACTGTTATCGGCAAGCAGATAACAACGTAAAATCTAGGTCCAATTAATGCCGCTATAGGTGCTATCGGCAACATATTCAGAACCATAACAAGACAGAAAAATACACATAAAGATATAACACCAAAGATCTAACAGCTAGCCAGAACCAACACAGGACATAGAAAAATACACCTAAAAATCTATCACGACACTTACAGATCTAAATATGTAAAGTTTCGATGTATATTTAAAAAATAAAAATAAAAACAAGAAACCTTCTCCATGTATTTGTCTGGCTACTTAAAGAGCTTCATATAGTCTTTGGGTATGGGATAAATGTTGAAGAATGGAAACCAGATAACAAATGTTACCAGTGTTGATTAAACCAACACCCTTTTCTAACTTCATCCAAGAAACACCCTTTTCCAACTTCATGCTAGCAGCACCCTTTTCCAACATCATGCTAGCAACACCCTTTTCCAACATCATGCCAACAACACCTTTTCCGTCTCCATATTATTTGACACAACACACTTTTCCATCTTTAAATCGGCATCATTTTCCATTTTTTCTTACTCGAGGACCTACATAAAGAAATACACGCTACAGATTGATACTCATACAAAAAAAATGAAAATAAAAAATATATATTGTATAATACAAGAAAATAGATTTTTTGGGTTTTAATCAGAATTTCCCAGTTTCTTAGAACAAGAAACATTGGTTTTGATTAAAAATTGAAATGGAATTAATGTTGTTGAAATAACCTACCATAGAAGGAGCATGGATGGCTACACCTGTATTGGAAACCTCCGAAGGTTCTCCACCATTTGTGATTGAAAAACCCTATTGATACAAAAAAAAGTATATATACAAAAAATCAACATCAATTTGAATGATCATATAAAAACCGAAACCACATACTCAACATTGTCGTCAATCGTCATACAAAAACCAAAAACATCATTGTTAACAAAAAAGTGAAAATAGTGGAAAAAAAACATCAACATCAAAATTGGTGATCATACAATAAACTGATACAACATAAACAAATAAGTGTCAACAATGTTTATACAACAAACATAAAAATCAAGTATATTCAAGGTTTATACAAACAACAACAAAATGTTGAAAACATGGAAATTGAAACTTATTTCGTATCAACATCAATCATCGTTCAAAACATAAGTATATTCAACAGTATATTCAAGGTTTTTACAAAAATCAACAAAAAGATGAAAACATAGAATTAGAAACCTAATTTGTATCAACGTCAATCATCATTCAAAAATTAATTATATTCAACAGTATATTCAAGGTTTATACAAACAAAATCAAAAAGTTGCAAACATGGAACTAAAAACGTAATTCGTATCAACTATTTTAAATTTAGGGTCATATATAAAAATAATCCCCAGCATTTTTTTTATCTTAATCATAAAATAACGTCCGAATATTTCATCTGCAATATTTTCAAACAAGGAAAAATTCTGTGTAATATGTGCCTTGCTTGAGCACATGGAGGATGCTTTATCCTTTACTTCTTTCCTTTTTATTTTTGTTCTTTTTTATGTAAGTTGGAGGAAGCTGGTAATATTGCTGATGAAAATATTTGTGGGTTACTTTGTGATTAAGGTAAAAAAAATATTGGCGATTATTTATCATATAGGACCCTTAATTTAGAACTGCTATTTTTTGTGATATTCTATTCATATGTGATTTTATGGTTGGTTTTTCAGTTTGTATGTGGTAGTTGTGAAGGCTCTTATGAGGCAGTTGTGCCTGACCGTTTTACTCTTTTGATTTTAAACATTGAAATGACTCATTCTATTTGCGAAGCCTTGGCCTCTTACTCCCTGTTTAAAACTGTTGTAATCATTCATTTAAACAGATCCATTTGGAATGGCCTAACCCAGAAAAAAAATAACAAACAGTTAAGAATATACCATACACCAATACCACTTAACTGGAAAGTAACATCACAGTGGGTAGGAAAGCTATTGTGAGAAACAGAAGCGAAAAACATATGAATCCATAAATAACTAAAACAACTTCCAAAAACATTCATAATGGCTTAAAACCAAAAGTAGCAAAATCATACATAAATTCAAACAGCACCTCAATATAAGTTCCAATCAACATCAAATAATAAATATGACTAAACCAAATCCCAAACACATATAAACTTAACCAAACATGCTTTTTCATGTGTGCCTCACTTAAATTAGTGCTATTTAAGCGCTATACAAAATTTTGGTTGTACTTCACAAGCATACATTGTAGCCCTCATCTTCACAGTAGCATTTTGTAAACCACTACAGAACCATTATATCAACTGTTATCGGCAAGCAGATAACAACGTAAAATCTAAGTCCAATTAATGCCGCTATAGGTGCTATCGGCAACATATTCAGAACCATAACAAGACAGAAAAATACACATAAAGATATAACACCAAAGATCTAACAGCTAGCCAGAACCAACACAGGACATAGAAAAATACACCTAAAAATCTATCACGACACTTACAGATCTAAATATGTAAAGTTTCGATGTATATTTAAAAAATAAAAATAAAAACAAGAAACCTTCTCCATGTATGTGTCTGGCTACTTAAAGAGCTTCATATAGTCTTTGGGTATGGGATAAATGTTGAAGAATGGCAACCAGATAACAAATGTTACCAGTGTTGATTAAACCAACACCCTTTTCTAACTTCATCCAAGAAACACCCTTTTCCAACTTCATTCTAGCAGCACCCTTTTCCAACATCATGCTAGCAACACCCTTTTCCAACATCATGCCAACAACACCTTTTCCATCTCCATATTATTTGACACAACACACTTTTCCATCTTTAAATCGGCATCATTTTCCATTTTTTCTTACTCGAGGACCTACATAAAGAAATACACGCTACAGATTGATACTCATACAAAAAAAATGAAAATAAAAAATATATATTGTATAATACAAGAAAATAGATTTTTTGGGTTTTAATCAGAATTTCCCAGTTTCTTAGAACAAGAAACATTGGTTTTGATTAAAAATTGAAATGGAATTAATGTTGTTGAAATAACCTACCATAGAAGGAGCATGGATGGCTACACCTGTATTGGAAACCTCCGAAGGTTCTCCACCATTTGTGATTGAAAAACCCTATTGATACAAAAAAAAGTATATATACAAAAAATCAACATCAATTTGAATGATCATATAAAAACCGAAACCACATACTCAACATTGTCGTCAATCGTCATACAAAAACCAAAAACATCATTGTTAACAAAAAAGTGAAAATAGTGGAAAAAAAACATCAACATCAAAATTGGTGATCATACAATAAACTGATACAACATAAACAAATAAGTGTCAACAATGTTTATACAACAAACATAAAAATCAAGTATATTCAAGGTTTATACAAACAACAACAAAATGTTGAAAACATGGAAATTGAAACTTATTTCGTATCAACATCAATCATCGTTCAAAACATAAGTATATTCAACAGTATATTCAAGGTTTTTACAAAAATCAACAAAAAGATGAAAACATAGAATTAGAAACCTAATTTGTATCAACGTCAATCATCATTCAAAAATTAATTATATTCAACAGTATATTCAAGGTTTATACAAACAAAATCAAAAAGTTGCAAACATGGAACTAAAAACGTAATTCGTATCAACTATTTTAAATTTAGGGTCATATATAAAAATAATCCCCAGCATTTTTTTTATCTTAATCATAAAATAACGTCCGAATATTTCATCTGCAATATTTTCAAACAAGGAAAAATTATGTGTAATATGTGCCTTGCTTGAGCACATGGAGGATGCTTTATCCTTTACTTCTTTCCTTTTTATTTTTGTTCTTTTTTATGTAAGTTGGAGGAAGCTGGTAATATTGCTGATGAAAATATTTGTGGGTTACTTTGTGATTAAGGTAAAAAAAATATTGGCGATTATTTATCATATAGGACCCTTAATTTAGAACTGCTATTTTTTGTGATATTCTATTCATATGTGATTTTATGGTTGGTTTTTCAGTTTGTATGTGGTAGTTGTGAAGGCTCTTATGAGGCAGTTGTGCCTGACCGTTTTACTCTTTTGATTTTAAACATTGAAATGACTCATTCTATTTGCGAAGCCTTGGCCTCTTACTCCCTGTTTAAAACTGTTGTAATCATTCATTTAAACAGATCCATTTGGAATGGCCTAACCCAGAAAAAAAATAACAAACAGTTAAGAATATACCATACACCAATACCACTTAACTGGAAAGTAACATCACAGTGGGTAGGAAAGCTATTGTGAGAAACAGAAGCGAAAAACATATGAATCCATAAATAACTAAAACAACTTCCAAAAACATTCATAATGGCTTAAAACCAAAAGTAGCAAAATCATACATAAATTCAAACAGCACCTCAATATAAGTTCCAATCAACATCAAATAATAAATATGACTAAACCAAATCCCAAACACATATAAACTTAACCAAACATGCTTTTTCATGTGTGCCTCACTTAAATTAGTGCTATTTAAGCGCTATACAAAATTTTGGTTGTACTTCACAAGCATACATTGTAGCCCTCATCTTCACAGTAGCATTTTGTAAACCACTACAGAACCATTATATCAACTGTTATCGGCAAGCAGATAACAACGTAAAATCTAAGTCCAATTAATGCCGCTATAGGTGCTATCGGCAACATATTCAGAACCATAACAAGACAGAAAAATACACATAAAGATATAACACCAAAGATCTAACAGCTAGCCAGAACCAACACAGGACATAGAAAAATACACCTAAAAATCTATCACGACACTTACAGATCTAAATATGTAAAGTTTCGATGTATATTTAAAAAATAAAAATAAAAACAAGAAACCTTCTCCATGTATGTGTCTGGCTACTTAAAGAGCTTCATATAGTCTTTGGGTATGGGATAAATGTTGAAGAATGGCAACCAGATAACAAATGTTACCAGTGTTGATTAAACCAACACCCTTTTCTAACTTCATCCAAGAAACACCCTTTTCCAACTTCATTCTAGCAGCACCCTTTTCCAACATCATGCTAGCAACACCCTTTTCCAACATCATGCCAACAACACCTTTTCCATCTCCATATTATTTGACACAACACACTTTTCCATCTTTAAATCGGCATCATTTTCCATTTTTTCTTACTCGAGGACCTACATAAAGAAATACACGCTACAGATTGATACTCATACAAAAAAAATGAAAATAAAAAATATATATTGTATAATACAAGAAAATAGATTTTTTGGGTTTTAATCAGAATTTCCCAGTTTCTTAGAACAAGAAACATTGGTTTTGATTAAAAATTGAAATGGAATTAATGTTGTTGAAATAACCTACCATAGAAGGAGCATGGATGGCTACACCTGTATTGGAAACCTCCGAAGGTTCTCCACCATTTGTGATTGAAAAACCCTATTGATACAAAAAAAAGTATATATACAAAAAATCAACATCAATTTGAATGATCATATAAAAACCGAAACCACATACTCAACATTGTCGTCAATCATCATACAAAAACCAAAAACATCATTGTTAACAAAAAAGTGAAAATAGTGGAAAAAAAACATCAACATCAAAATTGGTGATCATACAATAAACTGATACAACATAAACAAATAAGTGTCAACAATGTTTATACAACAAACATAAAAATCAAGTATATTCAAGGTTTATACAAACAACAACAAAATGTTGAAAACATGGAAATTGAAACTTATTTCGTATCAACATCAATCATCGTTCAAAACATAAGTATATTCAACAGTATATTCAAGGTTTTTACAAAAATCAACAAAAAGATGAAAACATAGAATTAGAAACCTAATTTGTATCAACGTCAATCATCATTCAAAAATTAATTATATTCAACAGTATATTCAAGGTTTATACAAACAAAATCAAAAAGTTGCAAACATGGAACTAAAAACGTAATTCGTATCAACTATTTTAAATTTAGGGTCATATATAAAAATAATCCCCAGCATTTTTTTTATCTTAATCATAAAATAACGTCCGAATATTTCATCTGCAATATTTTCAAACAAGGAAAAATTCTGTGTAATATGTGCCTTGCTTGAGCACATGGAGGATGCTTTATCCTTTACTTCTTTCCTTTTTATTTTTGTTCTTTTTTATGTAAGTTGGAGGAAGCTGGTAATATTGCTGATGAAAATATTTGTGGGTTACTTTGTGATTAAGGTAAAAAAAATATTGGCGATTATTTATCATATAGGACCCTTAATTTAGAACTGCTATTTTTTGTGATATTCTATTCATATGTGATTTTATGGTTGGTTTTTCAGTTTGTATGTGGTAGTTGTGAAGGCTCTTATGAGGCAGTTGTGCCTGACCGTTTTACTCTTTTGATTTTAAACATTGAAATGACTCATTCTATTTGCGAAGCCTTGGCCTCTTACTCCCTGTTTAAAACTGTTGTAATCATTCATTTAAACAGATCCATTTGGAATGGCCTAACCCAGAAAAAAAATAACAAACAGTTAAGAATATACCATACACCAATACCACTTAACTGGAAAGTAACATCACAGTGGGTAGGAAAGCTATTGTGAGAAACAGAAGCGAAAAACATATGAATCCATAAATAACTAAAACAACTTCCAAAAACATTCATAATGGCTTAAAACCAAAAGTAGCAAAATCATACATAAATTCAAACAGCACCTCAATATAAGTTCCAATCAACATCAAATAATAAATATGACTAAACCAAATCCCAAACACATATAAACTTAACCAAACATGCTTTTTCATGTGTGCCTCACTTAAATTAGTGCTATTTAAGCGCTATACAAAATTTTGGTTGTACTTCACAAGCATACATTGTAGCCCTCATCTTCACAGTAGCATTTTGTAAACCACTACAGAACCATTATATCAACTGTTATCGGCAAGCAGATAACAACGTAAAATCTAAGTCCAATTAATGCCGCTATAGGTGCTATCGGCAACATATTCAGAACCATAACAAGACAGAAAAATACACATAAAGATATAACACCAAAGATCTAACAGCTAGCCAGAACCAACACAGGACATAGAAAAATACACCTAAAAATCTATCACGACACTTACAGATCTAAATATGTAAAGTTTCGATGTATATTTAAAAAATAAAAATAAAAACAAGAAACCTTCTCCATGTATGTGTCTGGCTACTTAAAGAGCTTCATATAGTCTTTGGGTATGGGATAAATGTTGAAGAATGGCAACCAGATAACAAATGTTACCAGTGTTGATTAAACCAACACCCTTTTCTAACTTCATCCAAGAAACACCCTTTTCCAACTTCATTCTAGCAGCACCCTTTTCCAACATCATGCTAGCAACACCCTTTTCCAACATCATGCCAACAACACCTTTTCCATCTCCATATTATTTGACACAACACACTTTTCCATCTTTAAATCGGCATCATTTTCCATTTTTTCTTACTCGAGGACCTACATAAAGAAATACACGCTACAGATTGATACTCATACAAAAAAAATGAAAATAAAAAATATATATTGTATAATACAAGAAAATAGATTTTTTGGGTTTTAATCAGAATTTCCCAGTTTCTTAGAACAAGAAACATTGGTTTTGATTAAAAATTGAAATGGAATTAATGTTGTTGAAATAACCTACCATAGAAGGAGCATGGATGGCTACACCTGTATTGGAAACCTCCGAAGGTTCTCCACCATTTGTGATTGAAAAACCCTATTGATACAAAAAAAAGTATATATACAAAAAATCAACATCAATTTGAATGATCATATAAAAACCGAAACCACATACTCAACATTGTCGTCAATCGTCATACAAAAACCAAAAACATCATTGTTAACAAAAAAGTGAAAATAGTGGAAAAAAAACATCAACATCAAAATTGGTGATCATACAATAAACTGATACAACATAAACAAATAAGTGTCAACAATGTTTATACAACAAACATAAAAATCAAGTATATTCAAGGTTTATACAAACAACAACAAAATGTTGAAAACATGGAAATTGAAACTTATTTCGTATCAACATCAATCATCGTTCAAAACATAAGTATATTCAACAGTATATTCAAGGTTTTTACAAAAATCAACAAAAAGATGAAAACATAGAATTAGAAACCTAATTTGTATCAACGTCAATCATCATTCAAAAATTAATTATATTCAACAGTATATTCAAGGTTTATACAAACAAAATCAAAAAGTTGCAAACATGGAACTAAAAACGTAATTCGTATCAACTATTTTAAATTTAGGGTCATATATAAAAATAATCCCCAGCATTTTTTTTTATCTTAATCATAAAATAACGTCCGAATATTTCATCTGCAATATTTTCAGACAAGGCAAAATTCTGTGTAATATGTGCCTTGCTTGAGCACATGGAGGATGCTTTATCCTTTACTTCTTTCCTTTTTATTTTTGTTCTTTTTTATGTAAGTTGGAGTAAGGTGGTAATATTGCTGATGAAAATATTTGTGGGTTACTTTGTGATTAAGGTAAAAAAAAATATTGGCGATTATTTATCATATAGGACCCTTAATTTAGAACTGCTATTTTTTGTGATATTCTATTCATATGTGATTTTATGGTTGGTTTTTCAGTTTGTATGTGGTAGTTGTGAAGGCTCTTACGAGGCAGTTGTGCCTGACCGTTTTAGTCTTTTGATTTTAAACATTGAAATAACTCATTCTATTTGCGAAGCCTTGGCCTCTTACTCCCTGTTTAAAACTGTTGTAATCATTCATTTAAACAGATCCATTTGGAATGGCCTAACCCAGGAAAAAAATAACAAACAGTTAAGAATATACCATACACCAATACCACTTAACTGGAAAGTAACATCACAGTGGGTAGGAAAGCTATTGTGAGAAACAGAAGCGAAAAACATATGAATCCATAAATAACTAAAACAACTTCCAAAAACATTCATAATGGCTTAAAACCAAAAGTAGCAAAATCATACATAAATTCAAATAGCACCTCAATATAAGTTCCAATCAACATCAAATAATAAATATGACTAAACCAAATCCCAAACACATATAAACTTAACCAAACATGCTTTTTTCATGTGTGCCTCACTTAAATTAGTGCTATTTAAGCGCTATACAAAATTTTGGTTGTACTTCACAAGCATACATTGTAGCCCTCATCTTCACAGTAGCATTTTGTAAACCACTACAGAACCATTATATCAACTGTTATCGGCAAGCAGATAACAACGTAAAATCTAGGTCCAATTAATGCCGCTATAGGTGC
Source organism: Lathyrus tuberosus (assembly GCA_022829125.1). Classification (NCBI taxonomy): domain Eukaryota; kingdom Viridiplantae; phylum Streptophyta; class Magnoliopsida; order Fabales; family Fabaceae; genus Lathyrus; species Lathyrus tuberosus. Next base: position 15,559,894 of record JALAZF010000055.1, read on the forward strand.
TATCGGCAACATATTCAGAACCATAACAAGACAGAAAAATACACATAAAGATATAACACCAAAGATCTAACAGCTAGCCAGAACCAACACAGGACATAGAAAAATACACCTAAAAATCTATCACGACACTTACAGATCTAAATATGTAAAGTTTCGATGTATATTTAAAAAATAAAAATAAAAACAAGAAACCTTCTCCATGTATGTGTCTGGCTACTTAAAGAGCTTCATATAGTCTTTGGGTATGGGATAAATGTTGAAGAATGGCAACCAGATAACAAATGTTACCAGTGTTGATTAAACCAACACCCTTATCTAACTTCATCCAAGAAACACCCTTTTCCAACTTCATGCTAGCAGCACCCTTTTCCAACATCATGCTAGCAACACCCTTTTCCAACATCATGCCAACAACACCTTTTCCATCTCCATATTATTTGACACAACACACTTTTCCATCTTTAAATCGGCATCATTTTCCATTTTTTCTTACTCGAGGACCTACATAAAGAAATACACGCTACAGATTGATACTCATACAAAAAAAATGAAAATAAAAAATATATATTGTATAATACAAGAAAATAGATTTTTTGGGTTTTAATCAGAATTTCCCAGTTTCTTAGAACAAGAAACATTGGTTTTGATTAAAAATTGAAATGGAATTAATGTTGTTGAAATAACCTACCATAGAAGGAGCATGGATGGCTACACCTGTATTGGAAACCTCCGAAGGTTCTCCACCATTTGTGATTGAAAAACCCTATTGATACAAAAAAAAAGTATATATACAAAAAATCAACATCAATTTGAATGATCATATAAAAACCGAAACCACATACTCAACATTGTCGTCAATCGTCATACAAAAACCAAAAACATCATTGTTAACAAAAAAGTGAAAATAGTGGAAAAAAAACATCAACATCAAAATTGGTGATCATACAATAAACTGATACAACATAAACAAATAAGTGTCAACAATGTTTATACAACAAACATAAAAATCAAGTATATTCAAGGTTTATACAAACAACAACAAAATGTTGAAAACATGGAAATTGAAACTTATTTCGTATCAACATCAATCATCGTTCAAAACATAAGTATATTCAACAGTATATTCAAGGTTTTTACAAAAATCAACAAAAAGATGAAAACATAGAATTAGAAACCTAATTTGTATCAACGTCAATCATCATTCAAAAATTAATTATATTCAACAGTATATTCAAGGTTTATACAAACAAAATCAAAAAGTTGCAAACATGGAACTAAAAACGTAATTCGTATCAACTATTTTAAATTTAGGGTCATATATAAAAATAATCCCCAGCATTTTTTTTTATCTTAATCATAAAATAACGTCCGAATATTTCATCTGCAATATTTTCAGACAAGGCAAAATTCTGTGTAATATGTGCCTTGCTTGAGCACATGGAGGATGCTTTATCCTTTACTTCTTTCCTTTTTATTTTTGTTCTTTTTTATGTAAGTTGGAGGAAGGTGGTAATATTGCTGATGAAAATATTTGTGGGTTACTTTGTGATTAAGGTAAAAAAAAATATTGGCGATTATTTATCATATAGGACCCTTAATTTAGAACTGCTATTTTTTGTGATATTCTATTCATATGTGATTTTATGGTTGGTTTTTCAGTTTGTATGTGGTAGTTGTGAAGGCTCTTACGAGGCAGTTGTGCCTGACCGTTTTAGTCTTTTGATTTTAAACATTGAAATAACTCATTCTATTTGCGAAGCCTTGGCCTCTTACTCCCTGTTTAAAACTGTTGTAATCATTCATTTAAACAGATCCATTTGGAATGGCCTAACCCAGAAAAAAAATAACAAACAGTTAAGAATATACCATACACCAATACCACTTAACTGGAAAGTAACATCACAGTGGGTAGGAAAGCTATTGTGAGAAACAGAAGCGAAAAACATATGAATCCATAAATAACTAAAACAACTTCCAAAAACATTCATAATGGCTTAAAACCAAAAGTAGCAAAATCATACATAAATTCAAATAGCACCTCAATATAAGTTCCAATCAACATCAAATAATAAATATGACTAAACCAAATCCCAAACACATATAAACTTAACCAAACATGCTTTTTTCATGTGTGCCTCACTTAAATTAGTGCTATTTAAGCGCTATACAAAATTTTGGTTGTACTTCACAAGCATACATTGTAGCCCTCATCTTCACAGTAGCATTTTGTAAACCACTACAGAACCATTATATCAACTGTTATCGGCAAGCAGATAACAACGTAAAATCTAGGTCCAATTAATGCCGCTATAGGTGCTATCGGCAACATATTCAGAACCATAACAAGACAGAAAAATACACATAAAGATATAACACCAAAGATCTAACAGCTAGCCAGAACCAACACAGGACATAGAAAAATACACCTAAAAATCTATCACGACACTTACAGATCTAAATATGTAAAGTTTCGATGTATATTTAAAAAATAAAAATAAAAACAAGAAACCTTCTCCATGTATGTGTCTGGCTACTTAAAGAGCTTCATATAGTCTTTGGGTATGGGATAAATGTTGAAGAATGGCAACCAGATAACAAATGTTACCAGTGTTGATTAAACCAACACCCTTATCTAACTTCATCCAAGAAACACCCTTTTCCAACTTCATGCTAGCAGCACCCTTTTCCAACATCATGCTAGCAACACCCTTTTCCAACATCATGCCAACAACACCTTTTCCATCTCCATATTATTTGACACAACACACTTTTCCATCTTTAAATCGGCATCATTTTCCATTTTTTCTTACTCGAGGACCTACATAAAGAAATACACGCTACAGATTGATACTCATACAAAAAAAATGAAAATAAAAAATATATATTGTATAATACAAGAAAATAGATTTTTTGGGTTTTAATCAGAATTTCCCAGTTTCTTAGAACAAGAAACATTGGTTTTGATTAAAAATTGAAATGGAATTAATGTTGTTGAAATAACCTACCATAGAAGGAGCATGGATGGCTACACCTGTATTGGAAACCTCCGAAGGTTCTCCACCATTTGTGATTGAAAAACCCTATTGATACAAAAAAAAAGTATATATACAAAAAATCAACATCAATTTGAATGATCATATAAAAACCGAAACCACATACTCAACATTGTCGTCAATCGTTATACAAAAACCAAAAACATCATTGTTAACAAAAAAGTGAAAATAGTGGAAAAAAAACATCAACATCAAAATTGGTGATCATACAATAAACTGATACAACATAAACAAATAAGTGTCAACAATGTTTATACAACAAACATAAAAATCAAGTATATTCAAGGTTTATACAAACAACAACAAAATGTTGAAAACATGGAAATTGAAACTTATTTCGTATCAACATCAATCATCGTTCAAAACATAAGTATATTCAACAGTATATTCAAGGTTTTTACAAAAATCAACAAAAAGATGAAAACATAGAATTAGAAACCTAATTTGTATCAACGTCAATCATCATTCAAAAATTAATTATATTCAACAGTATATTCAAGGTTTATACAAACAAAATCAAAAAGTTGCAAACATGGAACTAAAAACGTAATTCGTATCAACTATTTTAAATTTAGGGTCATATATAAAAATAATCCCCAGCATCTTTTTTTATCTTAATCATAAAATAACGTCCGAATATTTCATCTGCAATATTTTCAGACAAGGCAAAATTCTGTGTAATATGTGCCTTGCTTGAGCACATGGAGGATGCTTTATCCTTTACTTCTTTCCTTTTTATTTTTGTTCTTTTTTATGTAAGTTGGAGGAAGGTGGTAATATTGCTGATGAAAATATTTGTGGGTTACTTTGTGATTAAGGTAAAAAAAAATATTGGCGATTATTTATCATATAGGACCCTTAATTTAGAACTGCTATTTTTTGTGATATTCTATTCATATGTGATTTTATGGTTGGTTTTTCAGTTTGTATGTGGTAGTTGTGAAGGCTCTTACGAGGCAGTTGTGCCTGACCGTTTTAGTCTTTTGATTTTAAACATTGAAATGACTCATTCTATTTGCGAAGCCTTGGCCTCTTACTCCCTGTTTAAAACTGTTGTAATCATTCATTTAAACAGATCCATTTGGAATGGCCTAACCCAGAAAAAAAATAACAAACAGTTAAGAATATACCATACACCAATACCACTTAACTGGAAAGTAACATCACAGTGGGTAGGAAAGCTATTGTGAGAAACAGAAGCGAAAAACATATGAATCCATAAATAACTAAAACAACTTCCAAAAACATTCATAATGGCTTAAAACCAAAAGTAGCAAAATCATACATAAATTCAAACAACACCTCAATATAAGTTCCAATCAACATCAATTAATAAATATGACTAAACCAAATCCCAAACACATATAAACTTAACCAAACATGCTTTTTCATGTGTGCCTCACTTAAATTAGTGCTATTTAAGCGCTATACAAAATTTTGGTTGTACTTCACAAGCATACATTGTAGCCCTCATCTTCACAGTAGCATTTTGTAAACCACTAAAGAACCATTATATCAACTGTTATCGGCAAGCAGATAACAACGTAAAATCTAGGTCCAATTAATGCCGCTATAGGTGCTATCGGCAACATATTCAGAACCATAACAAGACAGAAAAATACACATAAAGATATAACACCAAAGATCTAACAGCTAGCCAGAACCAACACAGGACATAGAAAAATACACCTAAAAATCTATCACGACACTTACAGATCTAAATATGTAAAGTTTCGATGTATATTTAAAAAATAAAAATAAAAACAAGAAACCTTCTCCATGTATGTGTCTGGCTACTTAAAGAGCTTCATATAGTCTTTGGGTATGGCATAAATGTTGAAGAATGGCAACCAGATAACAAATGTTACCAGTGTTGATTAAACCAACACCCTTTTCTAACTTCATCCAAGAAACACCCTTTTCCAACTTCATGCTAGCAGCACCCTTTTCCAACATCATGCTAGCAACACCCTTTTCCAACATCATGCCAACAACACCTTTTCCATCTCCATATTATTTGACACAACACACTTTTCCATCTTTAAATCGGCATCATTTTCCATTTTTTCTTACTCGAGGACCTACATAAAGAAATACACGCTACAGATTGATACTCATACAAAAAAAATGAAAATAAAAAATATATATTGTATAATACAAGAAAATAGATTTTTTGGGTTTTAATCAGAATTTCCCAGTTTCTTAGAACAAGAAAAATTGGTTTTGATTAAAAATTGAAATGGAATTAATGTTGTTGAAATAACCTACCATAGAAGGAGCATGGATGGCTACACCTGTATTGGAAACCTCCGAAGGTTCTCCACCATTTGTGATTGAAAAACCCTATTGATACAAAAAAAAAGTATATATACAAAAAATCAACATCAATTTGAATGATCATATAAAAACCGAAACCACATACTCAACATTGTCGTCAATCGTCATACAAAAACCAAAAACATCATTGTTAACAAAAAAGTGAAAATAGTGGAAAAAAAACATCAACATCAAAATTGGTGATCATACAATAAACTGATACAACATAAACAAATAAGTGCCAACAATGTTTATACAACAAACATAAAAATCAAGTATATTCAAGGTTTATACAAACAACAACAAAATGTTGAAAACATGGAAATTGAAACTTATTTCGTATCAACATCAATCATCGTTAAAAACATAAGTATATTCAACAGTATATTCAAGGTTTTTACAAAAATCAACAAAAAGATGAAAACATAGAATTAGAAACCTAATTTGTATCAACGTCAATCATCATTCAAAAATTAATTATATTCAACAGTATATTCAAGGTTTATACAAACAAAATCAAAAAGTTGCAAACATGGAACTAAAAACGTAATTCGTATCAACTATTTTAAATTTAGGGTCATATATAAAAATAATCCCCAGCATTTTTTTTATCTTAATCATAAAATAACGTCCGAATATTTCATCTGCAATATTTTCAGACAAGGCAAAATTCTGTGTAATATGTGCCTTGCTTGAGCACATGGAGGATGCTTTATCCTTTACTTCTTTCCTTTTTATTTTTGTTCTTTTTTATGTAAGTTGGAGGAAGGTGGTAATATTGCTGATGAAAATATTTGTGGGTTACTTTGTGATTAAGGTAAAAAAAATATTGGCAATTATTTATCATATAGGACCCTTAATTTAGAACTGCTATTTTTTGTGATATTCTATTCATATGTGATTTTATGGTTGGTTTTTCAGTTTGTATGTGGTAGTTGTGAAGGCTCTTACGAGGCAGTTGTGCCTGACCGTTTTAGTCTTTTGATTTTAAACATTGAAATGACTCATTCTATTTGCGAAGCCTTGGCCTCTTACTCCCTGTTTAAAACTGTTGTAATCATTCATTTAAACAGATCCATTTGGAATGGCCTAACCCAGAAAAAAAATAACAAACAGTTAAGAATATACCATACACCAATACCACTTAACTGGAAAGTAACATCACAGTGGGTAGGAAAGCTATTGTGAGAAACAGAAGGGAAAAACATATGAATCCATAAATAACTAAAACAACTTCCGAAAACATTCATAATGGCTTAAAACCAAAAGTAGCAAAATCATACATAAATTCAAACAGCACCTCAATATAAGTTCCAATCAACATCAAATAATAAATATGACTAAACCAAATCCCAAACACATATAAACTTAACCAAACATGCTTTTTCATGTGTGCCTCACTTAAATTAGTGATATTTAAGCGCTATACAAAATTTTGGTTGTACTTCACAAGCATACATTGTAGCCCTCATCTTCACAGTAGCATTTTGTAAACCACTACAGAACCATTATATCAACTGTTATCGGCAAGCAGATAACAACGTAAAAGCTAGGTCCAATTAATGCCGCTATAGGTGCTATCGGCAACATATTCAGAACCATAACAAGACAGAAAAATACACATAAAGATATAACACCAAAGATCTAACAGCTAGCCAGAACCAACACAGGACATAGAAAAATACACCAAAAAATCTATCACGACACTTACAGATCTAAATATGTAAAGTTTTGATGTATATTTAAAAAATAAAAATAAAAGCAAGAAACCTTCTCCATGTATGTGTCTGGCTACTTAAAGAGCTTCATATAGTCTTTGGGTATGGGATAAACGTTGAAGAATGGCAACCAGATAACAAATGTTACCAGTGTTGATTAAACCAGCACCCTTTTCTAACTTCATCCAAGAAACACCCTTTTCCAACTTCATGCTAGCAGCACCCTTTTCCAACATCATGCTAGCAACACCCTTTTCCAACATCATGCCAACAACACCTTTTCCATCTCCATATTATTTGACACAACACACTTTTCCATCTTTAAATCGGCATCATTTTCCATTTTTTCTTACTCGAGGACCTACATAAAGAAATACACGCTACAGATTGATACTCATACAAAAAAAATGAAAATAAAAAATATATATTGTATAATACAAGAAAATAGATTTTTTGGGTTTTAATCAGAATTTCCCAGTTTCTTAGAACAAGAAACATTGGTTTTGATTAAAAATTGAAATGGAATTAATGTTGTTGAAATAACCTACCATAGAAGGAGCATGGATGGCTACACCTGTATTGGAAACCTCCGAAGGTTCTCCACCATTTGTGATTGAAAAACCCTATTGATACAAAAAAAAAGTATATATACAAAAAATCAACATCAATTTGAATGATCATATAAAAACCGAAACCACATACTCAACATTGTCGTCAATCGTCATACAAAAACCAAAAACATCATTGTTAACAAAAGAGTGAAAATAGTGGAAAAAAAACATCAACATCAAAATTGGTGATCATACAATAAACTGATACAACATAAACAAATAAGTGTCAACAATGTTTATACAACAAACATAAAAATCAAGTATATTCAAGGTTTATACAAACAACAACAAAATGTTGAAAACATGGAAATTGAAACTTATTTCGTATCAACATCAATCATCGTTCAAAACATAAGTATATTCAACAGTATATTCAAGGTTTTTACAAAAATCAACAAAAAGATGAAAACATAGAATTAGAAACCTAATTTGTATCAACGTCAATCATCATTCAAAAATTAATTATATTCAACAGTATATTCAAGGTTTATACAAACAAAATCAAAAAGTTGCAAACATGGAACTAAAAACGTAATTCGTATCAACTATTTTAAATTTAGGGTCATATATAAAAATAATCCCCAGCATTTTTTTTTATCTTAATCATAAAATAACGTCCGAATATTTCATCTGCAATATTTTCAGACAAGGCAAAATTCTGTGTAATATGTGCCTTGCTTGAGCACATGGAGGATGCTTTATCCTTTACTTCTTTCCTTTTTATTTTTGTTCTTTTTTATGTAAGTTGGAGGAAGGTGGTAATATTGCTGATGAAAATATTTGTGGGTTACTTTGTGATTAAGGTAAAAAAAAATATTGGCGATTATTTATCATATAGGACCCTTAATTTAGAACTGCTATTTTTTGTGATATTCTATTCATATGTGATTTTATGGTTGGTTTTTCAGTTTGTATGTGGTAGTTGTGAAGGCTCTTACGAGGCAGTTGTGCCTGACCGTTTTAGTCTTTTGATTTTAAACATTGAAATGACTCATTCTATTTGCGAAGCCTTGGCCTCTTACTCCCTGTTTAAAACTGTTGTAATCATTAATTTAAACAGATCCATTTGGAATGGCCTAACCCAGAAAAAAAATAACAAACAGTTAAGAATATACCATACACCAATACCACTTAACCGGAAAGTAACATCACAGTGGGTAGGAAAGCTATTGTGAGAAACAGAAGCGAAAAACATATGAATCCATAAATAACTAAAACAACTTCCAAAAACATTCATAATGGCTTAAAACCAAAAGTAGCAAAATCATACATAAATTCAAACAGCACCTCAATATAAGTTCCAATCAACATCAATTAATAAATATGACTAAACCAAATCCCAAACACATATAAACTTAACCAAACATGCTTTTTCATGTGTGCCTCACTTAAATTAGTGCTATTTAAGCGCTATACAAAATTTTGGTTGTACTTCACAAGCATACATTGTAGCCCTCATCTTCACAGTAGCATTTTGTAAACCACTAAAGAACCATTATATCAACTGTTATCGGCAAGCAGATAACAACGTAAAATCTAGGTCCAATTAATGCCGCTATAGGTGCTATCGGCAACATATTCAGAACCATAACAAGACAGAAAAATACACATAAAGATATAACACCAAAGATCTAACAGCTAGCCAGAACCAACACAGGACATAGAAAAATACACCTAAAAATCTATCACGACACTTACAGATCTAAATATGTAAAGTTTCGATGTATATTTAAAAAATAAAAATAAAAACAAGAAACCTTCTCCATGTATGTGTCTGGCTACTTAAAGAGCTTCATATAGTCTTTGGGTATGGCATAAATGTTGAAGAATGGCAACCAGATAACAAATGTTACCAGTGTTGATTAAACCAACACCCTTTTCTAACTTCATCCAAGAAACACCCTTTTCCAACTTCATGCTAGCAGCACCCTTTTCCAACATCATGCTAGCAACACCCTTTTCCAACATCATGCCAACAACACCTTTTCCATCTCCATATTATTTGACACAACACACTTTTCCATCTTTAAATCGGCATCATTTTCCATTTTTTCTTACTCGAGGACCTACATAAAGAAATACACGCTACAGATTGATACTCATACAAAAAAAATGAAAATAAAAAATATATATTGTATAATACAAGAAAATAGATTTTTTGGGTTTTAATCAGAATTTCCCAGTTTCTTAGAACAAGAAACATTGGTTTTGATTAAAAATTGAAATGGAATTAATGTTGTTGAAATAACCTACCATAGAAGGAGCATGGATGGCTACACCTGTATTGGAAACCTCCGAAGGTTCTCCACCATTTGTGATTGAAAAACCCTATTGATACAAAAAAAAGTATATATACAATAAATCAACATCAATTTGAATGATCATATAAAAACCGAAACCACATACTCAACATTGTCGTCAATCGTCATACAAAAACCAAAAACATCATTGTTAACAAAAAAGTGAAAATAGTGGAAAAAAAACATCAACATCAAAATTGGTGATCATATAATAAACTGATACAACATAAACAAATAAGTGCCAACAATGTTTATACAACAAACATAAAAATCAAGTATATTCAAGGTTTATACAAACAACAACAAAATGTTGAAAACATGGAAATTGAAACTTATTTCGTATCAACATCAATCATCGTTAAAAACATAAGTATATTCAACAGTATATTCAAGGTTTTTACAAAAATCAACAAAAAGATGAAAACATAGAATTAGAAACCTAATTTGTATCAACGTCAATCATCATTCAAAAATTAATTATATTCAACAGTATATTCAAGGTTTATACAAACAAAATCAAAAAGTTGCAAACATGGAACTAAAAACGTAATTCGTATCAACTATTTTAAATTTAGGGTCATATATAAAAATAATCCCCAGCATTTTTTTTATCTTAATCATAAAATAACGTCCGAATATTTCATCTGCAATATTTTCAGACAAGGCAAAATTCTATGTAATATGTGCCTTGCTTGAGCACATGGAGGATGCTTTATCCTTTACTTCTTTCCTTTTTATTTTTGTTCTTTTTTATGTAAGTTGGAGGAAGGTGGTAATATTGCTGATGAAAATATTTGTGGGTTACTTTGTGATTAAGGTAAAAAAAATATTGGCAATTATTTATCATATAGGACCCTTAATTTAGAACTGCTATTTTTTGTGATATTCTATTCATATGTGATTTTATGGTTGGTTTTTCAGTTTGTATGTGGTAGTTGTGAAGGCTCTTACGAGGCAGTTGTGCCTGACCGTTTTAGTCTTTTGATTTTAAACATTGAAATGACTCATTCTATTTGCGAAGCCTTGGCCTCTTACTCCCTGTTTAAAACTGTTGTAATCATTCATTTAAACAGATCCATTTGGAATGGCCTAACCCAGAAAAAAAATAACAAACAGTTAAGAATATACCATACACCAATACCACTTAACTGGAAAGTAACATCACAGTGGGTAGGAAAGCTATTGTGAGAAACAGAAGGGAAAAACATATGAATCCATAAATAACTAAAACAACTTCCAAAAACATTCATAATGGCTTAAAACCAAAAGTAGCAAAATCATACATAAATTCAAACAGCACCTCAATATAAGTTCCAATCAACATCAAATAATAAATATGACTAAACCAAATCCCAAACACATATAAACTTAACCAAACATGCTTTTTCATGTGTGCCTCACTTAAATTAGTGATATTTAAGCGCTATACAAAATTTTGGTTGTACTTCACAAGCATACATTGTAGCCCTCATCTTCACAGTAGCATTTTGTAAACCACTACAGAACCATTATATCAACTGTTACCGGCAAGCAGATAACAACGTAAAAGCTAGGTCCAATTAATGCCGCTATAGGTGCTATCGGCAACATATTCAGAACCATAACAAGATAGAAAAATACACATAAAGATATAACACCAAAGATCTAACAGCTAGCCAGAACCAACACAGGACATAGAAAAATACACCAAAAAATCTATCACGACACTTACAGATCTAAATATGTAAAGTTTCGATGTATATTTAAAAAATAAAAATAAAAACAAGAAACCTTCTCCATGTATGTGTCTGGCTACTTAAAGAGCTTCATATAGTCTTTGGGTATGGGATAAACGTTGAAGAATGGCAACCAGATAACAAATGTTACCAGTGTTGATTAAACCAGCACCCTTTTCTAACTTCATCCAAGAAACACCCTTTTCCAACTTCATGCTAGCAGCACCCTTTTCCAACATCATGCTAGCAACACCCTTTTCCAACATCATGCCAACAACACCTTTTCCATCTCCATATTATTTGACACAACACACTTTTCCATCTTTAAATCGGCATCATTTTCCATTTTTTCTTACTCGAGGACCTACATAAAGAAATACACGCTACAGATTGATACTCATACAAAAAAAATGAAAATAAAAAATATATATTGTATAATACAAGAAAATAGATTTTTTGGGTTTTAATCAGAATTTCCCAGTTTCTTAGAACAAGAAACATTGGTTTTGATTAAAAATTGAAATGGAATTAATGTTGTTGAAATAACCTACCATAGAAGGAGCATGGATGGCTACACCTGTATTGGAAACCTCCGAAGGTTCTCCACCATTTGTGATTGAAAAACCCTATTGATACAAAAAAAAGTATATATACAAAAAATCAACATCAATTTGAATGATCATATAAAAACCGAAACCACATACTCAACATTGTCGTCAATCGTCATACAAAAACCAAAAACATCATTGTTAACAAAAAAGTGAAAATAGTGGAAAAAAAACATCAACATCAAAATTGGTGATCATACAATAAACTGATACAACATAAACAAATAAGTGTCAACAATGTTTATACAACAAACATAAAAATCAAGTATATTCAAGGTTTATACAAACAACAACAAAATGTTGAAAACATGGAAATTGAAACTTATTTCGTATCAACATCAATCATCGTTAAAAACATAAGTATATTCAACAGTATATTCAAGGTTTTTACAAAAATCAACAAAAAGATGAAAACATAGAAGTAGAAACCTAATTTGTATCAACGTCAATCATCATTCAAAAATTAATTATATTCAACAGTATATTCAAGGTTTATACAAACAAAATCAAAAAGTTGCAAACATGGAACTAAAAACGTAATTCGTATCAACTATTTTAAATTTAGGGTCATATATAAAAATAATCCCCAGCATTTTTTTTATCTTAATCATAAATAACGTCCGAATATTTCATCTGCAATATTTTCAGACAAGGCAAAATTCTGTGTAATATGTGCCTTGCTTGAGCACATGGAGGATGCTTTATCCTTTACTTCTTTCCTTTTTATTTTTGTTCTTTTTTATCTAAGTTGGAGGAAGGTGGTAATATTGCTGATGAAAATATTTGTGGGTTACTTTGTGATTAAGGTAAAAAAAATATTGGCAATTATTTATCATATAGGACCGTTAATTTAGAACTGCTATTTTTTGTGATATTCTATTTATATGTGATTTTATGGTTGGTTTTTCAGTTTGTATGTGGTAGTTGTGAAGGCTCTTACGAGGCAGTTGTGCCTGACCGTTTTACTCTTTTGATTTTAAACATTGAAATGACTCATTCTATTTGCGAAGCCTTGGCCTCATACTCCCTGTTTAAAACTGTTGTAATCATTCATTTAAACAGATCCATTTGGAATGGCCTAACCCAGAAAAAAAATAACAAACAGTTAAGAATATACCATACACCAATACCACTTAACTGGAAAGTAACATCACAGTGGGTAGGAAAGCTATTGTGAGAAACAGAAGGGAAAAACATATGAATCCATAAATAACTAAAACAACTTCCAAAAACATTCATAATGGCTTAAAACCAAAAGTAGCAAAATCATACATAAATTCAAACAGCACCTCAATATAAGTTCCAATCAACATCAAATAATAAATATGACTAAACCAAATCCCAAACACATATAAACTTAACCAAACATGCTTTTTCATGTGTGCCTCACTTAAATTAGTGATATTTAAGCGCTATACAAAATTTTGGTTGTACTTCACAAGCATACATTGTAGCCCTCATCTTCACAGTAGCATTTTGTAAACCACTACAGAACCATTATATCAACTGTTATCGGCAAGCAGATAACAACGTAAAAGCTAGGTCCAATTAATGCCGCTATAGGTGCTATCGGCAACATATTCAGAACCATAACAAGATAGAAAAATACACATAAAGATATAACACCAAAGATCTAACAGCTAGCCAGAACCAACACAGGACATAGAAAAATACACCAAAAAATCTATCACGACACTTACAGATCTAAATATGTAAAGTTTCGATGTATATTTAAAAAATAAAAATAAAAACAAGAAACCTTCTCCATGTATGTGTCTGGCTACTTAAAGAGCTTCATATAGTCTTTGGGTATGGGATAAACGTTGAAGAATGGCAACCAGATAACAAATGTTACCAGTGTTGATTAAACCAGCACCCTTTTCTAACTTCATCCAAGAAACACCCTTTTCCAACTTCATGCTAGCAGCACCCTTTTCCAACATCATGCTAGCAACACCCTTTTCCAACATCATGCCAACAACACCTTTTCCATCTCCATATTATTTGACACAACACACTTTTCCATCTTTAAATCGGCATCATTTTCCATTTTTTCTTACTCGAGGACCTACATAAAGAAATACACGCTACAGATTGATACTCATACAAAAAAAATGAAAATAAAAAATATATATTGTATAATACAAGAAAATAGATTTTTTGGGTTTTAATCAGAATTTCCCAGTTTCTTAGAACAAGAAACATTGGTTTTGATTAAAAATTGAAATGGAATTAATGTTGTTGAAATAACCTACCATAGAAGGAGCATGGATGGCTACACCTGTATTGGAAACCTCCGAAGGTTCTCCACCATTTGTGATTGAAAAACCCTATTGATACAAAAAAAAGTATATATACAAAAAATCAACATCAATTTGAATGATCATATAAAAACCGAAACCACATACTCAACATTGTCGTCAATCGTCATACAAAAACCAAAAACATCATTGTTAACAAAAAAGTGAAAATAGTGGAAAAAAAACATCAACATCAAAATTGGTGATCATACAATAAACTGATACAACATAAACAAATAAGTGTCAACAATGTTTATACAACAAACATAAAAATCAAGTATATTCAAGGTTTATACAAACAACAACAAAATGTTGAAAACATGGAAATTGAAACTTATTTCGTATCAACATCAATCATCGTTAAAAACATAAGTATATTCAACAGTATATTCAAGGTTTTTACAAAAATCAACAAAAAGATGAAAACATAGAATTAGAAACCTAATTTGTATCAACGTCAATCATCATTAAAAAATTAATTATATTCAACAGTATATTCAAGGTTTATACAAACAAAATCAAAAAGTTGCAAACATGGAACTAAAAACGTAATTCGTATCAACTATTTTAAATTTAGGGTCATATATAAAAATAATCCCCAGCATTTTTTTTATCTTAATCATAAATAACGTCCGAATATTTCATCTGCAATATTTTCAGACAAGGCAAAATTCTGTGTAATATGTGCCTTGCTTGAGCACATGGAGGATGCTTTATCCTTTACTTCTTTCCTTTTTATTTTTGTTCTTTTTTATCTAAGTTGGAGGAAGGTGGTAATATTGCTGATGAAAATATTTGTGGGTTACTTTGTGATTAAGGTAAAAAAAATATTGGCAATTATTTATCATATAGGACCGTTAATTTAGAACTGCTATTTTTTGTGATATTCTATTCATATGTGATTTTATGGTTGGTTTTTCAGTTTGTATGTGGTAGTTGTGAAGGCTCTTACGAGGCAGTTGTGCCTGACCGTTTTACTCTTTTGATTTTAAACATTGAAATGACTCATTCTATTTGCGAAGCCTTGGCCTCTTACTCCCTGTTTAAAACTGTTGTAATCATTCATTTAAACAGATCCATTTGGAATGGCCTAACCCAGAAAAAAAATAACAAACAGTTAAGAATATACCATACACCAATACCACTTAACTGGAAAGTAACATCACAGTGGGTAGGAAAGCTATTGTGAGAAACAGAAGGGAAAAACATATGAATCCATAAATAACTAAAACAACTTCCAAAAACATTCATAATGGCTTAAAACCAAAAGTAGCAAAATCATACATAAATTCAAACAGCACCTCAATATAAGTTCCAATCAACATCAAATAATAAATATGACTAAACCAAATCCCAAACACATATAAACTTAACCAAACATGCTTTTTCATGTGTGCCTCACTTAAATTAGTGATATTTAAGCGCTATACAAAATTTTGGTTGTACTTCACAAGCATACATTGTAGCCCTCATCTTCACAGTAGCATTTTGTAAACCACTACAGAACCATTATATCAACTGTTATCGGCAAGCAGATAACAACGTAAATGCTAGGTCCAATTAATGCCGCTATAGGTGCTATCGGCAACATATTCAGAACCATAACAAGATAGAAAAATACACATAAAGATATAACACCAAAGATCTAACAGCTAGCCAGAACCAACACAGGACATAGAAAAATACACCAAAAAATCTATCACGACACTTACAGATCTAAATATGTAAAGTTTCGATGTATATTTAAAAAATAAAAATAAAAACAAGAAACCTTCTCCATGTATGTGTCTGGCTACTTAAAGAGCTTCATATAGTCTTTGGGTATGGGATAAACGTTGAAGAATGGCAACCAGATAACAAATGTTACCAGTGTTGATTAAACCAGCACCCTTTTCTAACTTCATCCAAGAAACACCCTTTTCCAACTTCATGCTAGCAGCACCCTTTTCCAACATCATGCTAGCAACACCCTTTTCCAACATCATGCCAACAACACCTTTTCCATCTCCATATTATTTGACACAACACACTTTTCCATCTTTAAATCGGCATCATTTTCCATTTTTTCTTACTCGAGGACCTACATAAAGAAATACACGCTACAGATTGATACTCATACAAAAAAATGAAAATAAAAAATATATATTGTATAATACAAGAAAATAGATTTTTTGGGTTTTAATCAGAATTTTCCAGTTTCTTAGAACAAGAAACATTGGTTTTGATTAAAAATTGAAATGGAATTAATGTTGTTGAAATAACCTACCATAGAAGGAGCATGGATGGCTACACCTGTATTGGAAACCTCCGAAGGTTCTCCACCATTTGTGATTGAAAAACCCTATTGATACAAAAAAAAAATATATATCTACAAAAACTCAACATCAATTTGAATGATCATATCAAAACAGAAACAACATACTCAACATTAACGTCAATCGTCATACAAAAACCAAAAGCATCATTGTTAACAAAAAAGTGAAAATAGTGGAAAAAAAACATCAACATCAAAATTGGTGATCATACAATAAACTGATACAACATAAACAAATAAGTCTCAACAATGTTTATACAACAAACATAAAAATCAAGTATATTCAAGGTTTATACAAACAACAACAAAATGTTGAAAACATGGAAATTGAAACTTATTTCGTATCAACATCAATCATCGTTCAAAACATAAGTATATTCAACAGTATATTCAAGGTTTTTACAAAAACCAACAAAAAGATGAAAACCTAATATTAGAAACCTAATTTGTATCAACATCAATCATCATTCAAAAATTAAGTATATTCAACAGTATATTCAAGGTTTATACAAACAAAATCAAAAAGTTGCAAACATGGAACTAAAAACGTAATTCGTATCAACTATTTTAAATTTAGGGTCATATATAAAAATAATCCCCAGCATTTTTTTTATCTTAATCATAAAATAACGTCCGAATATTTCATCTGCAATATTTTTAGACAAGGCAAAATTCTGTGTAATATGTGCCTTGCTTGAGCACATGGAGGATGCTTTATCCTTTACTTCTTTCCTTTTTTATTTTTTTTCTTTTTTATGTAAGTTGGAGGAAGGTGGTAATATTGCTTATGAAAATATTTGTGGGTTACTTTGTGATTAAGGTAAAAAAAATACTGGCGATTATTTATCATATACGACCCTTAATTTAAAACAGCTATTTTTTGTGATATTCTATTCATATGTGATTTTATGGTTGGTTTTTCAGTTTGTATGTGGTAGTTGTGAAGGCTCTTACGAGGCAGTTGTGCCTGACCGTTTTACTCTTTTGATTTTAAACATTGAAATGACTCATTCTATTTGCGAAGCCTTGGCCTCTTATTCCCTGTTTAAAACTGTTGTAATCATTCATTTAAACAGATCCATTTGGAATGGCCTAACCCAGAAAAAAAATAACAAACAGTTAAGAATATACCATACACCAATACCACTTAACTGGAAAGTAACATCACAGTGGGTAGGAAAGCTATTGTGAGAAACAGAAGGGAAAAACATATGAATCCATAAATAACTAAAACAACTTCCAAAAACATTCATAATGGCTTAAAACCAAAAGTAGCAAAATCATACATAAATTCAAAGAACACCTCAATATAAGTTCCAATCAACATCAAATAATAAATATGACTAAACCAAATCCCAAACACATATAAACTTAACCAAACATGCTTTTTCATGTGTGCCTCACTTAAATTAGTACTATTTAAGCGCTATACAAAATTTTGGTTGTACTTCACAAGCATACATTGTAGCCCTCATCTTCACAGTAGCATTTTGTAAACCACTACAGAACCATTATATCAACTGTTATCGGCAAGCAGATAACAACGTAAAATCTAGGTCCAATTAATGCCGCTATAGGTGCTATCGGCAACATATTCAGAACCATAACAAGACAGAAAAATACACATAAAGATATAACACCAAAGATCTAACAGCTAGCCAGAACCAACACAAGACATAGAAAAATACACCTAAAAATCTATCACGACACTTACAGATCTAAATATGTAAAGTTTCGATGTATATTTAAAAAATAAAAATAAAAACAAGAAACCTTCTCCATGTATGTGTCTGGCTACTTAAAGAGCTTCATATAGTCTTTGGGTATGGGATAAATGTTGAAGAATGGCAACCAGATAACAAATGTTACCAGTGTTGATTAAACCAGCACCCTTTTCTAACTTCATCCAAGAAACACCCTTTTCCAACTTCATGCTAGCAGCACCCTTTTCCAACATCATGCTAGCAACACCCTTTTCCAACATCATGCCAACAACACCTTTTCCATCTCCATATTATTTGACACAACACACTTTTCCATCTTTAAATCGGCATCATTTTCCATTTTTTCTTACTCGAGGACCTACATAAAGAAATACACGCTACAGATTGATACTCATACAAAAAAAATGAAAATAAAAAATATATATTGTATAATACAAGAAAATAGATTTTTTGGGTTTTAATAAGAATTTCCCAGTTTCTTAGAACAAGAAACATTGGTTTTGATTAAAAATTGAAATGGAATTAATGTTGTTGAAATAACCTACCATAGAAGGAGCATGGATGGCTACACCTGTATTGGAAACCTCCGAAGGTTCTCCACCATTTGTGATTGAAAAACCCTATTGATACAAAAAAAATATATATATATACAAAAACTCAACATCAATTTGAATGATCATATCAAAACAGAAACAACATACTCAACATTAACGTCAATCGTCATACAAAAACCAAAAGCATCATTGTTAACAAAAAAGTGAAAATAGTGGAAAAAAAACATCAACATCAAAATTGGTGATCATACAATAAACTGATACAACATAAACAAATAAGTCTCAACAATGTTTATACAACAAACATAAAAATCAAGTATATTCAAGGTTTATACAAACAACAACAAAATGTTGAAAACATGGAAATTGAAACTTATTTCGTATCAACATCAATCATCGTTCAAAACATAAGTATATTCAACAGTATATTCAAGGTTTTTACAAAAACCAACAAAAAGATGAAAACATAATATTAGAAACCTAATTTGTATCAACATCAATCATCATTCAAAAATTAAGTATATTCAACAGTATATTCAAGGTTTATACAAACAAAATCAAAAAGTTGCAAACATGGAACTAAAAACGTAATTCGTATCAACTATTTTAAATTTAGGGTCATATATAAAAATAATCCCCAGCATTTTTTTTATCTTAATCATAAAATAACGTCCGAATATTTCATCTGCAATATTTTTAGACAAGGCAAAATTCTGTGTAATATGTGCCTTGCTTGAGCACATGGAGGATGCTTTATCCTTTACTTCTTTCCTTTTTTATTTTTTTTCTTTTTTATGTAAGTTGGAGGAAGGTGGTAATATTGCTTATGAAAATATTTGTGGGTTACTTTGTGATTAAGGTAAAAAAAATACTGGCGATTATTTATCATATACGACCCTTAATTTAAAACAGCTATTTTTTGTGATATTCTATTCATATGTGATTTTATGGTTGGCTTTTCAGTTTGTATGTGGTAGTTGTGAAGGCTCTTACGAGGCAGTTGTGCCTGACCGTTTTACTCTTTTGATTTTAAACATTGAAATGACTCATTCTATTTGCGAAGCCTTGGCCTCTTACTCCCTGTTTAAAACTGTTGTAATCATTCATTTAAACAGATCCATTTGGAATGGCCTAACCCAGAAAAAAAATAACAAACAGTTAAGAATATACCATACACCAATACCACTTAACTGGAAAGTAACATCACAGTGGGTAGGAAAGCTATTGTGAGAAACAGAAGGGAAAAACATATGAATCCATAAATAACTAAAACAACTTCCAAAAACATTCATAATGGCTTAAAACCAAAAGTAGCAAAATCATACATAAATTCAAAGAACACCTCAATATAAGTTCCAATCAACATCAAATAATAAATATGACTAAACCAAATCCCAAACACATATAAACTTAACCAAACATGCTTTTTCATGTGTGCCTCACTTAAATTAGTACTATTTAAGCGCTATACAAAATTTTGGTTGTACTTCAGAAGCATACATTGTAGCCCTCATCTTCACAGTAGCATTTTGTAAACCACTACAGAACCATTATATCAACTGTTATCGGCAAGCAGATAACAACGTAAAATCTAGGTCCAATTAATGCCGCTATAGGTGCTATCGGCAACATATTCAGAACCATAACAAGACAGAAAAATACACATAAAGATATAACACCAAAGATCTAACAGCTAGCTAGAACCAACATAGGACATAGAAAAATACACCTAAAAATCTATCACGACACTTACAGATCTAAATATGTAAAGTTTCGATGTATATTTAAAAAATAAAAATAAAAACAAGAAACCTTCTCCATGTATGTGTCTGGCTACTTAAAGAGCTTCATATAGTCTTTGGGTATGGGATAAATGTTGAAGAATGGCAACCAGATAACAAATGTTACCAGTGTTGATTAAACCAACACCCTTTTCTAACTTCATCCAAGAAACACCCTTTTCCAACTTCATGCTAGCAGCACCCTTTTCCAACATCATGCTAGCAACACCCTTTTCCAACATCATGCCAACAACACCTTTTCCATCTCCATATTATTTGACACAACACACTTTTCCATCTTTAAATCGGCATCATTTTCCATTTTTTCTTACTCGAGGACCTACATAAAGAAATACACGCTACAGATTGATACTCATACAAAAAAAATGAAAATAAAAAATATATATTGTATAATACAAGAAAATAGATTTTTTGGGTTTTAATAAGAATTTCCCAGTTTCTTAGAACAAGAAACATTGGTTTTGATTAAAAATTGAAATGGAATTAATGTTGTTGAAATAACCTACCATAGAAGGAGCATGGATGGCTACACCTGTATTGGAAACCTCCGAAGGTTCTCCACCATTTGTGATTGAAAAACCCTATTGATACAAAAAAAAATATATATATATACAAAAACTCAACATCAATTTGAATGATCATATCAAAACAGAAACAACATACTCAACATTAACGTCAATCGTCATACAAAAACCAAAAGCATCATTGTTAACAAAAAAGTGAAAATAGTGGAAAAAAAACATCAACATCAAAATTGGTGATCATACAATAAACTGATACAACATAAACAAATAAGTCTCAACAATGTTTATACAACAAACATAAAAATCAAGTATATTCAAGGTTTATACAAACAACAACAAAATGTTGAAAACATGGAAATTGAAACTTATTTCGTATCAACATCAATCATCGTTCAAAACATAAGTATATTCAACAGTATATTCAAGGTTTTTACAAAAACCAACAAAAAGATGAAAACATAATATTAGAAACCTAATTTGTATCAACATCAATCATCATTCAAAAATTAAGTATATTCAACAGTATATTCAAGGTTTATACAAACAAAATCAAAAAGTTGCAAACATGGAACTAAAAACGTAATTCGTATCAACTATTTTAAATTTAGGGTCATATATAAAAATAATCCCCAGCATTTTTTTTATCTTAATCATAAAATAACGTCCGAATATTTCATCTGCAATATTTTTAGACAAGGCAAAATTCTGTGTAATATGTGCCTTGCTTGAGCACATGGAGGATGCTTTATCCTTTACTTCTTTCCTTTTTTATTTTTTTTCTTTTTTATGTAAGTTGGAGGAAGGTGGTAATATTGCTTATGAAAATATTTGTGGGTTACTTTGTGATTAAGGTAAAAAAAATACTGGCGATTATTTATCATATACGACCCTTAATTTAAAACAGCTATTTTTTGTGATATTCTATTCATATGTGATTTTATGGTTGGCTTTTCAGTTTGTATGTGGTAGTTGTGAAGGCTCTTACGAGGCAGTTGTGCCTGACCGTTTTACTCTTTTGATTTTAAACATTGAAATGACTCATTCTATTTGCGAAGCCTTGGCCTCTTACTCCCTGTTTAAAACTGTTGTAATCATTCATTTAAACAGATCCATTTGGAATGGCCTAACCCAGAAAAAAAATAACAAACAGTTAAGAATATACCATACACCAATACCACTTAACTGGAAAGTAACATCACAGTGGGTAGGAAAGCTATTGTGAGAAACAGAAGGGAAAAACATATGAATCCATAAATAACTAAAACAACTTCCAAAAACATTCATAATGGCTTAAAACCAAAAGTAGCAAAATCATACATAAATTCAAAGAACACCTCAATATAAGTTCCAATCAACATCAAATAATAAATATGACTAAACCAAATCCCAAACACATATAAACTTAACCAAACATGCTTTTTCATGTGTGCCTCACTTAAATTAGTACTATTTAAGCGCTATACAAAATTTTGGTTGTACTTCAGAAGCATACATTGTAGCCCTCATCTTCACAGTAGCATTTTGTAAACCACTACAGAACCATTATATCAACTGTTATCGGCAAGCAGATAACAACGTAAAATCTAGGTCCAATTAATGCCGCTATAGGTGCTATCGGCAACATATTCAGAACCATAACAAGACAGAAAAATACACATAAAGATATAACACCAAAGATCTAACAGCTAGCTAGAACCAACATAGGACATAGAAAAATACACCTAAAAATCTATCACGACACTTACAGATCTAAATATGTAAAGTTTCGATGTATATTTAAAAAATAAAAATAAAAACAAGAAACCTTCTCCATGTATGTGTCTGGCTACTTAAAGAGCTTCATATAGTCTTTGGGTATGGGATAAATGTTGAAGAATGGCAACCAGATAACAAATGTTACCAGTGTTGATTAAACCAACACCCTTTTCTAACTTCATCCAAGAAACACCCTTTTCCAACTTCATGCTAGCAGCACCCTTTTCCAACATCATGCTAGCAACACCCTTTTCCAACATCATGCCAACAACACCTTTTCCATCTCCATATTATTTGACACAACACACTTTTCCATCTTTAAATCGGCATCATTTTCCATTTTTTCTTACTCGAGGACCTACATAAAGAAATACACGCTACAGATTGATACTCATACAAAAAAAATGAAAATAAAAAATATATATTGTATAATACAAGAAAATAGATTTTTTGGGTTTTAATAAGAATTTCCCAGTTTCTTAGAACAAGAAACATTGGTTTTGATTAAAAATTGAAATGGAATTAATGTTGTTGAAATAACCTACCATAGAAGGAGCATGGATGGCTACACCTGTATTGGAAACCTCCGAAGGTTCTCCACCATTTGTGATTGAAAAACCCTATTGATACAAAAAAAATATATATATATACAAAAACTCAACATCAATTTGAATGATCATATCAAAACAGAAACAACATACTCAACATTAACGTCAATCGTCATACAAAAACCAAAAGCATCATTGTTAACAAAAAAGTGAAAATAGTGGAAAAAAAACATCAACATCAAAATTGGTGATCATACAATAAACTGATACAACATAAACAAATAAGTCTCAACAATGTTTATACAACAAACATAAAAATCAAGTATATTCAAGGTTTATACAAACAACAACAAAATGTTGAAAACATGGAAATTGAAACTTATTTCGTATCAACATCAATCATCGTTCAAAACATAAGTATATTCAACAGTATATTCAAGGTTTTTACAAAAACCAACAAAAAGATGAAAACATAATATTAGAAACCTAATTTGTATCAACATCAATCATCATTCAAAAATTAAGTATATTCAATAGTATATTCAAGGTTTATACAAACAAAATCAAAAAGTTGCAAACATGGAACTAAAAACGTAATTCGTATCAACTATTTTAAATTTAGGGTCATATATAAAAATAATCCCCAGCATTTTTTTTATCTTAATCATAAAATAACGTCCGAATATTTCATCTGCAATATTTTTAGACAAGGCAAAATTCTGTGTAATATGTGCCTTGCTTGAGCACATGGAGGATGCTTTATCCTTTACTTCTTTCCTTTTTTATTTTTTTTCTTTTTTATGTAAGTTGGAGGAAGGTGGTAATATTGCTTATGAAAATATTTGTGGGTTACTTTGTGATTAAGGTAAAAAAAATACTGGCGATTATTTATCATATACGACCCTTAATTTAAAACAGCTATTTTTTGTGATATTCTATTCATATGTGATTTTATGGTTGGTTTTTTAGTTTGTATGTGGTAGTTGTGAAGGCTCTTACGAGGCAGTTGTGCCTGACCGTTTTACTCTTTTGATTTTAAACATTGAAATGACTCATTCTATTTGCGAAGCCTTGGCCTCTTACTCCCTGTTTAAAACTGTTGTAATCATTCATTTAAACAGATCCATTTGGAATGGCCTAACCCAGAAAAAAAATAACAAACAGTTAAGAATATACCATACACCAATACCACTTAACTGGAAAGTAACATCACAGTGGGTAGGAAAGCTATTGTGAGAAACAGAAGGGAAAAACATATGAATCCATAAATAACTAAAACAACTTCCAAAAACATTCATAATGGCTTAAAACCAAAAGTAGCAAAATCATACATAAATTCAAAGAACACCTCAATATAAGTTCCAATCAACATCAAATAATAAATATGACTAAACCAAATCCCAAACACATATAAACTTAACCAAACATGCTTTTTCATGTGTGCCTCACTTAAATTAGTACTATTTAAGCGCTATACAAAATTTTGGTTGTACTTCAGAAGCATACATTGTAGCCCTCATCTTCACAGTAGGATTTTGTAAACCACTACAGAACCATTATATCAACTGTTATCGGCAAGCAAATAACAACGTAAAATCTAGGTCCAATTAATGCCGCTATAGGTGCTATCGGCAACATATTCAGAACCATAACAAGACAGAAAAATACACATAAAGATATAACACCAAAGATCTAACAGCTAGCCAGAACCAACACAGGACATAGAAAAATACACCTAAAAATCTATCACGACACTTACAGATCTAAATATGTAAAGTTTCGATGTATATTTAAAAAATAAAAATAAAAACAAGAAACCTTCTCCATGTATGTGTCTGGCTACTTAAAGAGCTTCATATAGTCTTTGGGTATGGGATAAATGTTGAAGAATGGCAACCAGATAACAAATGTTACCAGTGTTGATTAAACCAACACCCTTTTCTAACTTCATCCAAGAAACACCCTTTTCCAACTTCATGCTAGCAGCACCCTTTTCCAACATCATGCTAGCAACACCCTTTTCCAACATCATGCCAACAACACCTTTTCCATCTCCATATTATTTGACACAACACACTTTTCCATCTTTAAATCGGCATCATTTTCCATTTTTTCTTACTCGAGGACCTACATAAAGAAATACACGCTACAGATTGATACTCATACAAAAAAAATGAAAATAAAAAATATATATTGTATAATACAAGAAAATAGATTTTTTGGGTTTTAATAAGAATTTCCCAGTTTCTTAGAACAAGAAACATTGGTTTTGATTAAAAATTGAAATGGAATTAATGTTGTTGAAATAACCTACCATAGAAGGAGCATGGATGGCTACACCTGTATTGGAAACCTCCGAAGGTTCTCCACCATTTGTGATTGAAAAACCCTATTGATACAAAAAAAAATATATATATACAAAAACTCAACATCAATTTGAATGATCATATCAAAACAGAAACAACATACTCAACATTAACGTCAATCGTCATACAAAAACCAAAAGCATCATTGTTAACAAAAAAGTGAAAATAGTGGAAAAAAAACATCAACATCAAAATTGGTGATCATACAATAAACTGATACAACATAAACAAATAAGTCTCAACAATGTTTATACAACAAACATAAAAATCAAGTATATTCAAGGTTTATACAAACAACAACAAAATGTTGAAAACATGGAAATTGAAACTTATTTCGTATCAACATCAATCATCGTTCAAAACATAAGTATATTCAACAGTATATTCAAGGTTTTTACAAAAACCAACAAAAAGATGAAAACATAATATTAGAAACCTAATTTGTATCAACATCAATCATCATTCAAAAATTAAGTATATTCAACAGTATATTCAAGGTTTATACAAACAAAATCAAAAAGTTGCAAACATGGAACTAAAAACGTAATTCGTATCAACTATTTTAAATTTAGGGTCATATATAAAAATAATCCCCAGCATTTTTTTTATCTTAATCATAAAATAACGTCCGAATATTTCATCTGCAATATTTTTAGACAAGGTAAAATTCTGTGTAATATGTGCCTTGCTTGAGCACATGGAGGATGCTTTATCCTTTACTTCTTTCCTTTTTTATTTTTGTTATTTTTTATGTAAGTTGGAGGAAGGTGGTAATATTGCTTATGAAAATATTTGTGGGTTACTTTGTGATTAAGGTAAAAAAAATACTGGCGATTATTTATCATATACGACCCTTAATTTAAAACAGCTATTTTTTGTGATATTCTATTCATATGTGATTTTATGGTTGGTTTTTCAGTTTGTATGTGGTAGTTGTGAAGGCTCTTACGAGGCAGTTGTGCCTGACCGTTTTACTCTTTTGATTTTAAACATTGAAATGACTCATTCTATTTGCGAAGCCTTGGCCTCTTACTCCCTGTTTAAAACTGTTGTAATCATTCATTTAAACAGATCCATTTGGAATGGCCTAACCCAGAAAAAAAATAACAAACAGTTAAGAATATACCATACACCAATACCACTTAACTGGAAAGTAACATCACAGTGGGTAGGAAAGCTATTGTGAGAAACAGAAGGGAAAAACATATGAATCCATAAATAGCTAAAACAACTTCCAAAAACATTCATAATGGCTTAAAACCAAAAGTAGCAAAATCATACATAAATTCAAACAGCACCTCAATATAAGTTCCAGTCAACATCAAATACTAAATATGACTAAACCAAATCCCAAACACATATAAACTTAACCAAACATGCTTTTTCATGTGTGCCTCACTTAAATTAGTGCTATTTAAGCGCTATACAAAATTTTGGTTGTACTTCAGAAGCATACATAGTAGCCCTCATCTTCACAGTAGGATTTTGTAAACCACTACAGAACCATTATATCAACTGTTATCGGCAAGCAGATAACAACGTAAAATCTAGGTCCAATTAATGCCGCTATAGGTGCTATCCGCAACATATTCAGAACCATAACAAGACAGAAAAATACACATAAAGATATAACACCAAAGATCTAACAGCTAGCCAGAACCAACACAGGACATAGAAAAATACACCTAAAAATCTATCACGACACTTACAGATCTAAATATGTAAAGTTTCGATGTATATTTAAAAAATAAAAATAAAAACAAGAAACCTTCTCCATGTATGTGTCTGGCTACTTAAAGAGCTTCATATAGTCTTTGGGTATGGGATAAATGTTGAAGAATGGCAACCAGATAACAAATGTTACCAGTGTTGATTAAACCAACACCCTTTTCTAACTTCATCCAAGAAACACCCTTTTCCAACTTCATGCTAGCAGCACCCTTTTCCAACATCATGCTAGCAACACCCTTTTCCAACATCATGCCATCAACACCTTTTCCAT
Source organism: Lathyrus tuberosus (assembly GCA_022829125.1). Lineage (NCBI taxonomy): Eukaryota > Viridiplantae > Streptophyta > Magnoliopsida > Fabales > Fabaceae > Lathyrus > Lathyrus tuberosus. Next base: position 15,588,104 of record JALAZF010000055.1, read on the forward strand.
CTCCATATTATTTGACACAACACACTTTTCCATCTTTAAATCGGCATCATTTTCCATTTTTTCTTACTCGAGGACCTACATAAAGAAATACACGCTACAGATTGATACTCATACAAAAAAAATGAAAATAAAAAATATATATTGTATAATACAAGAAAATAGATTTTTTGGGTTTTAATAAGAATTTCCCAGTTTCTTAGAACAAGAAACATTGGTTTTGATTAAAAATTGAAATGGAATTAATGTTGTTGAAATAACCTACCATAGAAGGAGCATGGATGGCTACACCTGTATTGGAAACCTCCGAAGGTTCTCCACCATTTGTGATTGAAAAACCCTATTGATACAAAAAAATATATATATATACAAAAACTCAACATCAATTTGAATGATCATATCAAAACAGAAACAACATACTCAACATTAACGTCAATCGTCATACAAAAACCAAAAGCATCATTGTTAACAAAAAAGTGAAAATAGTGGAAAAAAAACATCAACATCAAAATTGGTGATCATACAATAAACTGATACAACATAAACAAATAAGTCTCAACAATGTTTATACAACAAACATAAAAATCAAGTATATTCAAGGTTTATACAAACAACAACAAAATGTTGAAAACATGGAAATTGAAACTTATTTCGTATCAACATCAATCATCGTTCAAAACATAAGTATATTCAACAGTATATTCAAGGTTTTTACAAAAACCAACAAAAAGATGAAAACATAATATTAGAAACCTAATTTGTATCAACATCAATCATCATTCAAAAATTAAGTATATTCAACAGTATATTCAAGGTTTATACAAACAAAATCAAAAAGTTGCAAACATGGAACTAAAAACGTAATTCGTATCAACTATTTTAAATTTAGGGTCATATATAAAAATAATCCCCAGCATTTTTTTTATCTTAATCATAAAATAACGTCCGAATATTTCATCTGCAATATTTTTAGACAAGGTAAAATTCTGTGTAATATGTGCCTTGCTTGAGCACATGGAGGATGCTTTATCCTTTACTTCTTTCCTTTTTTATTTTTGTTATTTTTTATGTAAGTTGGAGGAAGGTGGTAATATTGCTTATGAAAATATTTGTGGGTTACTTTGTGATTAAGGTAAAAAAAATACTGGCGATTATTTATCATATACGACCCTTAATTTAAAACAGCTATTTTTTGTGATATTCTATTCATATGTGATTTTATGGTTGGTTTTTCAGTTTGTATGTGGTAGTTGTGAAGGCTCTTACGAGGCAGTTGTGCCTGACCGTTTTACTCTTTTGATTTTAAACATTGAAATGACTCATTCTATTTGCGAAGCCTTGGCCTCTTACTCCCTGTTTAAAACTGTTGTAATCATTCATTTAAACAGATCCATTTGGAATGGCCTAACCCAGAAAAAAAATAACAAACAGTTAAGAATATACCATACACCAATACCACTTAACTGGAAAGTAACATCACAGTGGGTAGGAAAGCTATTGTGAGAAACAGAAGGGAAAAACATATGAATCCATAAATAGCTAAAACAACTTCCAAAAACATTCATAATGGCTTAAAACCAAAAGTAGCAAAATCATACATAAATTCAAACAGCACCTCAATATAAGTTCCAGTCAACATCAAATAATAAATATGACTAAACCAAATCCCAAACACATATAAACTTAACCAAACATGCTTTTTCATGTGTGCCTCACTTAAATTAGTGCTATTTAAGCGCTATACAAAATTTTGGTTGTACTTCAGAAGCATACATAGTAGCCCTCATCTTCACAGTAGGATTTTGTAAACCACTACAGAACCATTATATCAACTGTTATCGGCAAGCAGATAACAACGTAAAATCTAGGTCCAATTAATGCCGCTATAGGTGCTATCCGCAACATATTCAGAACCATAACAAGACAGAAAAATACACATAAAGATATAACACCAAAGATCTAACAGCTAGCCAGAACCAACACAGGACATAGAAAAATACACCTAAAAATCTATCACGACACTTACAGATCTAAATATGTAAAGTTTCGATGTATATTTAAAAAATAAAAATAAAAACAAGAAACCTTCTCCATGTATGTGTCTGGCTACTTAAAGAGCTTCATATAGTCTTTGGGTATGGGATAAATGTTGAAGAATGGCAACCAGATAACAAATGTTACCAGTGTTGATTAAACCAACACCCTTTTCTAACTTCATCCAAGAAACACCCTTTTCCAACTTCATGCTAGCAGCACCCTTTTCCAACATCATGCTAGCAACACCCTTTTCCAACATCATGCCATCAACACCTTTTCCATCTCCATATTATTTGACACAACACACTTTTCCATCTTTAAATCGGCATCATTTTCCATTTTTTCTTACTCGAGGACCTACATAAAGAAATACACGCTACAGATTGATACTCATACAAAAAAAATGAAAATAAAAAATATATATTGTATAATACAAGAAAATAGATTTTTTGGGTTTTAATCAGAATTTCCCAGTTTCTTAGAACAAGAAACATTGGTTTTGATTAAAAATTGAAATGGAATTAATGTTGTTGAAATAACCTACCATAGAAGGAGCATGGATGGCTACACCTGTATTGGAAACCTCCGAAGGTTCTCCACCATTTATGATTGAAAAACCCTATTGATACAAAAAAAAAGTATATATACAAAAAATCAACATCAATCTGAATGATCATATCAAAACAGAAACCACATACTCAACATTAACGTCAATCGTCATACAAAAACCAAAAGCATCATTGTTAACAAAAAAGTGAAAATAGTGGAAAAAAAACATCAACATCAAAATTGGTGATCATACAATAAACTGATACAACATAAACAAATAAGTCTCAACAATGTTTATACAACAAACATAAAAATCAAGTATATTCAAGGTTTATACAAACAACAACAAAATGTTGAAAACATGGAAATTGAAACTTATTTCGTATCAACATCAATCATCGTTCAAAACATAAGTATATTCAACAGTATATTCAAGGTTTTTACAAAAACCAACAAAAAGATGAAAACATAATATTAGAAACCTAATTTGTATCAACATCAATCATCATTCAAAAATTAAGTATATTCAACAGTATATTCAAGGTTTATACAAACAAAATCAAAAAGTTGCAAACATGGAACTAAAAACGTAATTCGTATCAACTATTTTAAATTTAGGGTCATATATAAAAATAATCCCCAGCATTTTTTTTATCTTAATCATAAAATAACGTCCGAATATTTCATTTGCAATATTTTTAGACAAGGCAAAATTCTGTGTAATATGTGCCTTGCTTGAGCACATGGAGGATGCTTTATCCTTTACTTCTTTCCTTTTTTATTTTTGTTCTTTTTTATGTAAGTTGGAGGAAGGTGATAATATTGCTTATGAAAATATTTGTGGGTTACTTTGTGATTAAGGTAAAAAAAATACTGGCGATTATTTATCATATACGACCCTTAATTTAAAACAGCTATTTTTTGTGATATTCTATTCATATGTGATTTTATGGTTGGTTTTTGATTTTTGTATGTGGTAGTTGTGAAGGCTCTTACGAGGCAGTTGTGCCCGACCATTTTACTCTTTTGATTTTAAACATTGAAATGACTCATTCTATTTGCGAAGCCTTGGCCTCTTACTCCCTGTTTAAAACTGTTGTAATCATTCATTTAAACAGATCCATTTGGAATGGCCTAACCCAGAAAAAAAATAACAAACAGTTAAGAATATACCATACACCAATACCACTTAACTAGAAACTAACATCACAGTGGGTAGGAAAGCTATTGTGAGAAACAGAAGGGAAAAACATATGAATCCATAAATAACTAAAACAACTTCCAAAAACATTCATAATGGCTTAAAACCAAAAGTAGCAAAATCATACATAAATTCAAACAGCACCTCAATATAAGTTCCAGTCAACATCAAATAATAAATATGACTAAACCAAATCCCAAACACATATAAACTTAACCAAACATGCTTTTTCATGTGTGCCTCACTTAAATTAGTGCTATTTAAGCGCTATACAAAATTTTGGTTGTACTTCAGAAGCATACATAGTTGCCCTCATCTTCACAGTAGGATTTTGTAAACCACTACAGAACCATTATATCAACTGTTATCGGCAAGCAGATAACAACGTAAAATCTAGGTCCAATTAATGCCGTTATAGGTGCTATCCGCAACATATTCAGAACCATAACAAGACAGAAAAATACACATAAAGATATAACACCAAAGATCTAACAGCTAGCCAGAACCAACACAGGACATAGAAAAATACACCTAAAAATCTATCACGACACTTACAGATCTAAATATGTAAAGTTTCGATGTATATTTAAAAAATAAAAATAAAAACAAGAAACCTTCTCCATGTATGTGTCTGGCTACTTAAAGAGCTTCATATAGTCTTTGGGTATGGGATAAACGTTGAAGAATGGCAACCAGATAACAAATGTTACCAGTGTTGATTAAACCATCACCCTTTTCTAACTTCATCCAAGAAACACCCTTTTCCAACTTCATGCTAGCAGCACCCTTTTCCAACATCATGCCAACAACACCTTTTCCATCTCCATATTATTTGACACATCACACTTTTCCATCTTTAAATCGGCATCATTTTCCATTTTGTCTTACTCGAGGACCTACATAAAGAAATACACGCTACAGATTGATACTCATACAAAAAAAATGAAAATAAAAAATATATATTGTATAATACAAGAAAATAGATTTTTTGGGTTTTAATCAGAATTTCCCAGTTTCTTAGAACAAGAAACATTGGTTTTGATTAAAAATTGAAATGGAATTAATGTTGTTGAAATAACCTACCATAGAAGGAGCATGGATGGCTACACCTGTATTGGAAACCTCCGAAGGTTCTCCACCATTTGTGATTGAAAAACCCTATTGATACAAAAAAAAGTATATATACAAAAAATCAACATCAATTTGAATGATCATATAAAAACAGAAACCACATACACAACATTAACGTCAATCGTCATACAAAAACCAAAAACATCATTGTTAACAAAAAAGTGAAAATAGTGGAAAAAAAACATCAACATCAAAATTGGTGATCATACAATAAACTTATACAACATAAACAAATAAGTGTCAACAATGTTTATACAACAAACATAAAAATCAAGTATATTCAAGGTTTATACAAACAACAACAAAATGTTGAAAAAATGGAAATTGAAACTTATTTCGTATCAACATCAATCATCGTTCAAAACATAAGTATATTCAACAGTATATTCAAGGTTTTTACAAAAACCAACAAAAAGATGAAAACATAATATTAGAAACCTAATTTGTATCAACATCAATCATCATTCAAAAATTAAGTATATTCAACAGTATATTCAAGGTTTATACAAACAAAATCAAAAAGTTGCAAACATGGAACTAAAAACGTAATTCGTATCAACTATTTTAAATTTAGGGTCATATATAAAAATAATCCCCAGCATTTTTTTTATCTTAATCATAAAATAACGTCCGAATATTTCATCTGCAATATTTTTAGGCAAGGCAAAATTCTGTGTAATATGTGCCTTGCTTGAGCACATGGAGGATGCTTTATCCTTTACTTCTTTCCTTTTTTATTTTTGTTCTTTTTTATGTAAGTTGGAGGAAGGTGGTAATATTGCTTATGAAAATATTTGTGGGTTACTTAGTGATTAAGGTAAAAAAAATACTGGCGATTATTTATCATATACGACCCTTAATTTAAAACAGCTATTTTTTGTGATATTCTATTTATATGTGATTTTATGGTTGGTTTTTGATTTTTGTATGTGGTAGTTGTGAAGGCTCTTACGAGGCCGTTGTGCCTGACCATTTTACTCTTTTGATTTTAAACATTGAAATGACTCATTCTATTTGCGAAGCCTTGGCCTCTTACTTCCTGTTTAAAACTGTTGTAATCATTCATTTAAACAGATCCATTTGGAATGGCCTAACCCAGAAAAAAAATAACAAACAGTTAAGAATATACCATACACCAATACCACTTAACTAGAAACTAACATCACAGTGGGTAGGAAAGCTATTGTGAGAAACAGAAGGGAAAAACATATGAATCCATAAATAACTAAAACTACTTCCAAAAACATTCATAATGGCTTAAAACCAAAAGTAGCAAAATCATACATAAATTCAAACAGCACCTCAATATAAGTTCCAATCAACATCAAATAATAAATATGACTAAACCAAATCCCAAACACATATAAACTTAACCAAACATGCTTTTTCATGTGTGCCTCACTTAAATCAGTGTTATTTAAGTGCTATACAAAATTTTGGTTGTACATCACAAGCATACATTGTAGTACTCATCTTCACAGTAACATTTTGTAAACCAATACAGAACCATTATATCAACTGTTATCGGCAAGCAGATAACAGCGTAAAAGCTAGGTCAAATTAATGCCGCTATAGGTGCTATCGACAACATATTCAGAACCATAACAAGACAGAAAAATACACATAAAGATATAACACCGAAGATCTAACAGCTAGCCAGAACCAACACAGGACATAGAAAAATACACCTAAAAATCTATCACGACACTTACAGATCTAAATATGTAAAGTTTTGATGTATATTTAAAAAATAAAAATAAAAACAAGAAACCTTCTCCATGTATGTGTCTGGCTACTTGAAGAGCTTCAAATAGTCTTTGGGTATGGGATAAACGTTGAAGAATGGCAACCAGATAACAAATGTTACCAGTGTTGATTAAACCATCACCCTTTTCTAACTTCATCCAAGAAACACCCTTTTCCAACTTCATGCTAGCAGCACCCTTTTCCAACATCATGCTAGCAACACCCTTTTCCAACATCATGCCAACAACACCTTTTCCATCTCCATATTATTTGACACAACACACTTTTCCATCTTTAAATCGGCATCATTTTCCATTTTGTCTTACTCGAGGACCTACATAAAGAAATACACGCTACAGATTGATACTCATACAAAAAAAATGAAAATAAAAAATATATATTGTATAATACAAGAAAATAGATTTTTTGGGTTTTAATCAGAATTTCCCAGTTTCTTAGAACAAGAAACATTGGTTTTGATTAAAAATTGAAATGGAATTAATGTTGTTGAAATAACCTACCATAGAAGGAGCATGGATGGCTACACCTGTATTGGAAACCTCCGAAGGTTCTCCACCATTTGTGATTGAAAAACCCTATTGATACAAAAAAAAGTATATATACAAAAAATCAACATCAATTTGAATGATCATATAAAAACAGAAACCACATACTCAACATTAACGTCAATCGTCATACAAAAACCAAAAACATCATTGTTAACAAAAAAGTGAAAATAGTGGAAAAAAAACATCAACATCAAAATTGGTGATCATACAATAAACTGATACAACATAAACAAATAAGTGTCAACAATGTTTATACAACAAACATAAAAATCAAGTATATTCAAGGTTTATACAAACAACAACAAAATGTTGAAAACATGGAAATTGAAACTTATTTCGTATCAACATCAATCATCGTTCAAAACATAAGTATATTCAACAGTATATTCAAGGTTTTTACAAAAATCAACAAAAAGATGAAAACGTAGAATTAGAAACCTAATTTGTATCAACGTCAATCATCATTCAAAAATTAATTATATTTAACAGTATATTCATGGTTTATACAAACAAAATCAAAAAGTTGCAAACATGGAACTAAAAACGTAATTCGTATCAACTATTTTAAATTTAGGGTCATATATAAATATAATCTCCAGCATTTTTTTATCTTAATCATAAAATAACGTCCGAATATTTCATCTGCAATATTTTCAGACAAGGCAAAATTCTGTGTAATATGTGCCTTGCTTGAGCACATGGAGGATGTTTTATCCTTTACTTCTTTCCTTTTTTATTTTTGTTCTTTTTTATGTAAGTTGGAGGAAGGTGGTAATATTGCTGATGAAAATATTTTTGGGTTACTTTGTGATTAAGGTAAAAAAAATACTGGCGATTATTTATCATATACGACCCATAATTTAAAACAGCTATTTTTTGTGATATTCTATTCATATGTGATTTTATGGTTGGTTTTTCAGTTTGTATGTGGTAGTTGTGAAGGCTCTTACTAGGCAGTTGTGCCTGACCGTTTTACTCTTTCGATTTTAAACATTGAAATGACTCATTCTACCTGCAAAGCCTTGGCCTCTTACTCCCTGTTTAAAACTGTTATAATCATTCATTTAAACAGATCCATTTGGAATGGCCTAACCCAGAAAAAAATAACAAACAGTTAAGAATATACCATACACCAATACCACTTAACTGGAAACTAACATCACAATGGGTAGGAAAGCTATTGTGAGAAACATAAGGGAAAAACATATGAATCCATAAATAACTAAAACAACTTCCAAAAACATTCATAATGGCTTAAAACTAAAAGTAGCAAAATCATACATAAATTCAAACAGCACCTCAATATAAGTTCCAATCAACATCAAATAATAAATATGACTAAACCAAATGCCAAACACATATAAACTTAATCAAACATGATTTTTCATGTGTGCCTCACTTAAATCAGTGTTATTTAAGTGCTATACAAAATTTTGGTTGTACTTCACAAGCATACATTGTAGCCCTCATCTTCACAGTAGCATTTTTGTAATACCCCGTAAATTTATAAACGCTCTGGTGAATATTATTATTATCAACTGGGTTCCGGAGTACTCTGAGTAATTATTTGATAAAATAATTAGAGTAAACTGACGAACTCAGAGTTGATTAAATTAATAGTATTTAACTTTGAGTTTTTATTAATCGGTGTATCTGAGCTAATTTGGACTTTTAGTAGTATTACTAATTAGTGAGAATTTTCTATACTATTCTATTTTCTTTTCATTTCCTTGGAAACAAACAAAAGTTAGTAAAGAAAAGGAAAAGGGAAGAAAGGAAAGTGAAGGAAGGAAAAGGAGAGAAATTTCTCAAGAAGCTCAAGATCATCATCAAGCTTCAACTCTTCATCTCTTCATCTCTGTATCAATCTCCCCATCTTGTTATCCAGGTGGGTTCTAGTTAAACCCTTTATATTAGAGTTATTTGTTGAGTTTAGAGTTAGGTTGGAAATTGTGAAAATGGGTATTTTTGGTATAAAATCATGAATCTAACTGTTGAAATTCAATGTTTGATTGTATGTTATACTGCTTGTTGTGTTTAAACATTTTTTGATGCTTTGTGATTGATCAAAATGAAATTTTGGGGTTGATTTTGGTGAAACCCGTAAACAGGAAATTCTGCAGGTTTTTCTGCATTTTTCTCTACCCATACGCGTATGGGGCTTGTCAATACGCGTATGGGGCTTGTCATTACTCGTACGGCAAGGGCAATACGCGTATGGCAATTTTAAAAGGAATTTTCAAGGAAAAACGTCTCTGCCCATACGCGTATGGCTTTGGGCAATACGCGTATAGATGGCCGAGGATTTTGGGCAATACGTGTATGGCCTTGGGCAATACGCGTATGGCCAGGAGAGTTGCAGAAATTCTGCTGTTGTGATTATTTTCCGATCGTTTGTTCACAATGCCGTAACTTTTTGTACGTAACTCGGATTGGAACAATTTTGGTATCGTTGGAAAGATAATAAAATGTACTTTCTTATTACAATGGTTTTAAGATTGTCGGCCGATTTAATTATGTCGAAATTTCTGAAATAGTGTCGTTTTGTCGACTTTTATCTGTTAAATATGTGTAATTGTTGTTGACAATGTATGCATGTTAAAATATGGAATAGGCAGAGTGAGAATTATTACCAAAACTGTGTCGGAAGTGTGAATTGTTCCATGTGTGGCAACGCTCGTGCATGAAAGGCCGAGGCGTGTGCAGTCCAATCATAACCACTGTTTCTTGCGGGGTAGTTTCATGAGACTCGAGCACCTCCTCTGAAACGTTATGCACAACTACTTGGCAGGTTTGAGTCCCGTGTTAAGTACGATTGGAGCCTACGGGTAAAGAGACTTGTGACGGTGTACGGGCCATGAGAAGTGACGGATCACGGTGTACGGACCGGTGATCCCAAATCCAATTCGTATGCCAAGTAGCTACAAGGATCCATGACTCGGGTCGCCTTCTAGACGTAGAAGCGGACGGGAATAGGGGATGCCTTGGTAATTGGTTATTGATTGTGAATCCTTGAGTTTACAGGCTCAGGAGGTACTTCGGTACTTTGTGAATCCTTGAGTTTACAGGCACAAGAGGTACTTCGGTACTAGTGTGAGTTTACAGGCTCACCGTGGTGGTTACTTGTGCGTGTGTACTCATGGTCTTTCCCCTTTCCCTTTGGACATGAGTTAGGATTTTGTTAGAACCTTGTAAAGCCGAGAGGACTTTAAGATAGGGAACTCACTGAGATTTAATGTATTTCACCCCACTGTTGTTGTTTACATCACAGGTTTTGCAGGTTCCGCGAAGGGTAAGGATAAGGTTATTTGACTTTCCTTACGGATCGTAGCTTTTGAGATGGCATGGCTTCCGCTATGGCGTTATGTTTTGAGGTCATTGTTTTGATCTAGTTCTTAGTTTTTATCATTTTGGAACATCTTGTATATGAAATGCCTTAGTCTTTAGTGTTTTATTCTAGAGGCATTTATGTATATAATGTGTTAACTGGGAACTTATTGTATATTTCAGTACCAAACGTACTTATCATGTATAATAGATGATTTGATGCATGTATTATGTATGTGGTCGTTACAATTTTGTAAACCACTACAGAACCATTATATCAACTGTTATCGGCAAGCAGATAACAGCGTAAAAACTAGGTCCAATTAATGCCGCTATAGGTGCTATCGACAACATATTCAGAACCATAACAAGACAGAAAAATACACATAAAGATATAACACCAAAGATCTAACAGCTAGCCAGAACCAACACAGGACATAGAAAAATACACCTAAAAATCTATCACGACACTTACAGATCTAAATATGTAAAGTTTCGATGTATATTTTAAAAATAAAAATAAAAACAAGAAACCTTCTCCATGTATGTGTCTGGCTACTTGAAGAGCTTCATATAGTCTTTGGGTATGGGATAAACGTTGAAGAATCGCAACCAGATAACAAATGTTACCAGTGTTGATTAAACCAGCACCCTTTTCTAACTTCATCCAAGAAACACCCTTTTCCAACTTCATGCTAGCCTCACCCTTTTCCAACATCATGCTAGCAACACCCTTTTCCAACATCATGGCAACAACACCTTTTCCACCTCCATATTATTTGACACAACACACTTTTCCATCTTTAAATCGGCATCATTTTCCATTTTTTCTTACACGAGGACCTACATAAAGAAATACACGCTACAGATTGATACTCATACAAAAAAATGAAAATAAAAAATATATATTAAATAATACGAGAAAATATATTTTTTGGGTTTTCATCAAAATTTCCCATTTTCTTAGAACAAGAAACATTGGTTTTGATTAAAAATTGAAATGGAATTAATGTTGTTGAAATAACCTACCATAGAAGGAGCATGGATGGCTACACCTGTATTGGAAACCTCCGAAGGTTCTCCACCATTTGTGATTGAAAAACCCTATTGATACAAAAAAAAAGTATATATACAAAAACTCAACATCAATTTGAATGATCATATAAAAACAGAAACCACATACTCAGCATTAACGTCAATCGTCATACAAAAACCAAAAACAACATTGTTAACAAAAAAGTGAAAATAGTAGAAAAAAAACATCAACATCAAAATTGGTGATCATACAATAAACTGATACAACATAAACAAATAAGTGTCAACAATGTTTATACAACAAACATAAAAATCAAGTATATTCAAGGTTTATACAAACAACAACAAAATGTTGAAAACATGGAAATTGAAACTTATTTCGTATCAACATCAATCATCGTTCAAAACATAAGTATATTCAACAGTATATTCAAGGTTTTTACAAAAATCAACAAAAAGATGAAAACGTAGAATTAGAAACCTAATTTGTATCAACGTCAATCATCATTCAAAAATTAATTATATTCAACAGTATACTCAAGGTTTATACAAACAAAATCAAAAAGTTGCAAACATGGAACTAAAAACGTAATTCGTATCAACTATTTTAAATTTAGGGTCAAATATAAAAATAATCCCCAGCATTTTTTTTACCTTAATCATAAAACAACGTCCGAATATTTCATCTGCAATATTTTCAGACAAGGCAAAATTATGTGTAATACGTGCCTTGCTTGAGCACATGGAGGACACTTTATCCTTTACCTCTTTCCTTTTTTATTTTTGTTCTTTTTTATGTAAGTTGGAGGAAGGTGGTAATATTGCTGATGAAAATATTTGTGGGTTACTTTGTGATTAAGGTAAAAAAAATACTGGCGATTATTTATCATATACGACCCTTAATTTAAAACAGCTATTTTTTGTGATATTCTATTCATATGTGATTTTATGGTTGGTTTTTCAGTTTGTATGTGGTAGTTTTGAAGGCTCTTACGAGGCAGTTGTGCCTGACCGTTTTACTCTTTTGATTTTAAACATTGAAATGACTCATTCTATTTGCGAAGCCTTGGCCTCTTACTCCCTGTTTAAAACTGTTGTAATCATTCATTTAAACAGATCCATTTGGAATGGCCTAACCAAGAAAAAAAATAACAAACTGTTAAGAATATACCATACACCAATACCACTTAACTGGAAACTTACATCACAGTGGGTAGGAAGCTATTGTGAGAAACAGAAGGGAAAAACATATGAATCCATAAATAACTAAAACAACTTCCAAAAACATTCATAATGGCTTAAAACCAAAAGTACCAAAATCATACAAAAATTCAAACAGCACCTCAATATAAGTTCCAATCAACATCAAATAATAAATATGACTAAACCAAATCCCAAACACATATAAACTTAACCAAACATGCTTTTTTGCATGTGTGCCTCACTTAAATCAGTGCTATTTAATTGCTATACAAAATTTTGGTTGTACTTCACAAGCATGCATTGTTGCCCTCATCTTCACAGTAGCATTTTGTAAACCACTACAGAACCATTATATCAACTATTATCGGCAAGCAGATAACAGCGTAAAAGCTAGGTCCAATTAATGCCGCTATAGGTGCTATCGACAACATATTCATCACCATAACAAGACAGAAAAATACACATAAAGATATAACACCAAAGATCTAACAGCTAGCCAGAACCAACACAGTACATACAAAAATACACCTAAAAATCTATCACGACACTTACAGATCTAAATATGTAAAGTTTCGATGTATATTTTAAAAATAAAAATAAAAACAAGAAACCTTCTCCATGTATGTGTCTGGCTACTTGAAGAGCTTCATATAGTCTTTGGGTATGGGATAAACGTTGAAGAATCGCAACCAGATAACAAATGTTACCAGTGTTGATTAAACCAGCACCCTTTTCTAGCTTCATCCAAGAAACACCCTTTTCCAACTTCATGCTAGCCTCACCCTTTTCCAACATCATGCTAGCAACACCCTTTTCCAATATCATGGCAACAACACCTTTTCCACCTCCATATTATTTTACACAACACACTTTTCCATCTTTAAATTGGCACCATTTTCCATTTTTTCTTACACGAGGACCTACATAAAGAAATACACGCTACAGATTGATACTCATACAAAAAAATGAAAATAAAAAATATATATTAAATAATACAAGAAAATAGATTTTTTGGGTTTTAATCAAAATTTCCCATTTTCTTTGAACAAGAAACATTGGTTTTCGTTAAAAATTGAAATGGAATTAATGTTGTTGAAATAACCTACCATAGAAGGAGCATGGATGGCTACACCTGTATTGGAAACCTCCGAAGGTTCTCCACCATTTGTGATTTAAAAACCCTATTGATACAAAAAAAAAAGTATATATAGAAAAACTCAACATCAATTTGAATGATCATATAAAAACAGAAACCACATACTCAACATTAACGTCAATCGTCATACAAAAACCAAAAACATCATTGTTAACAAAAAAGTGAAAATAGTGGAAAAAAAAAACACCAACATAAAAATTGGTGATCATACAATAAACTGATACAACATAAACAAATAAGTATCAACAATGTTTATACAACAAACATAAAAATCAAGTATATTCAAGGTTTATACAAACAACAACAAAATGTTGAAAACATGGAAATTGAAACTTATTTCGTAACAACATCAATCACCGTTCAAATCATAAGTATATTCAACAGTATATTCAAGGTTTTTACAAAAACCAACAAAAAGATGAAAACATAGAATTAGAAACCTAATTTGTATCAACGTCAATCATCATTCAAAAATTAAGTATATTCAACAGTATATTCAAGGTTTATACAAACAAAATCAAAAAGTTGCAAACATGGAACTAAAAACGTAATTCGTATCAACTATTTTAAATTTAGGGTCATATATAAAAATAATCCCCAGCATTTTTTTTATCTTAATCATAAAATAACGTCCGAATATTTCATCTGCAATATTTTCAGACAAGTCAAAATTCTGTGTAATATGTGCCTTGCTTGAGCACATGGAGGATGTTTTATCCTTTACTTCTTTCCTTTTTTATTTTTGTTCTTTTTTATGTAAGTTGGAGGAAGGTGGTAATATTGCAGATGAAAATATTTGTGGGTTACTTTGTGATTAAGGTAAAAAAAATACTGGCGATTAGTTATCATATACGACCCTTAATTTAAAACAGCTATTTTTGTGATATTCTATTCATATGTGATTTTATGGTTGGTTTTTCAGTTTGTATGTGGTAGTTGTGAAGGCCCTTACGAGGCAGTTGTGCCTGACCATTTTACTCTTTTGATTTTAAACATTGAAATGACTCATTCTATTTGCGAAGCCTTGGCCACTTACTCCCTGTTTAAAACTCTTGTAATCATTCATTTAAACAGATCCATTTGGAATGGCCTAACCCAGAAAAAAATAACAAACAGTTAAGAATATACCATACACCAATACCACTTAACTGGAAACTAACATCACAGTGGGTAGGAAAGCTATTGTGAGAAACAGAAGGGAAAAATATATGAATCCATAAATAACTAAAACAACTTCCAAAAACATTCATAATGGCTTAAAACCAAAAGTAGCAAAATCATACATAAATTCAAACAGCACCTCAATATAAGTTCCAATCAACATCAAATAATAAATATGACTAAACCAAATCCCAAACACATATAAACTTTACCAAACATGCTTTTTTGCATGTGTGCCTCACATAAATCAGTGCTATTTAATTACTATACAAAATTTTGGTTGTACTTCACAAGCATGCATTGTTGCCCTCATCTTCACAGTAGCATTTTGTAAACCACTACAGAACCATTATATCAACTGTTATCGGCAAGCAGATAACAGCGTAAAAGCTAGGTCCAATTAATGCCGCTATAGGTGCTATCGACAACATATTCATAACCATAACAAGACAGAAAAATACACATAAAGATATAACACCAAAGATCTAACAGCTAGCCAGAACCAACACAGGACATACAAAAATACACCTAGAAATCTATCACGACACTTACAGATCTAAATATGTAAAGTTTCGATGTATATTTAAAAAATAAAAATAAAAACAAGAAACCTTCTCCATGTATGTGTCTGGCTACTTGAAGAGCTTCATATTGTCTTTGGGTATGGGATAAACGTTGAAGAATGGAAACCAGATAACCAATGTTACCAATGTTGATTAAACCAGCACCCTTTTCTAACTTCATCCAAGAAACACCCTTTTCCAACTTCATGCTAGTAGCACCCTTTTCCAACATCATGCTAGCAACACCCTTTTCCAAAATCATGCCAACAACACCTTTTCAATCTCCATATTATTTTACACAACACACTTTTCCATCTTTAAATTGGCATCATTTTCCATCGTTTCTTACACGAGGACCTACATAAAGAAATACACGCTACAGATTGATACTCATACAAAAAAATGAAAATAAAAAATATATATTAAATAATACAAGAAAATAGATTTTTTGGGTTTTAATCAAAATTTCCCATTTTCTTAGAACAAGAAACACTGGTTTCCGTTAAAAATTGAAATGGAATTAATGTTGTTGAAATAACCTACCATAGAAGGAGCATGGATGGCTACACCTGTATTGGAAACCTCCGAAGGTTCTCCACCATTTGTGATTTAAAAACCCTATTGATACAAAAAAAAAAGTATATATAGAAAAACTCAACATCAATTTGAATGATCATATAAAAACAGAAACCACATACTCAACATTAACGTCAATCGTCATATAAAAACCAAAAACATCATTGTTAACAAAAAAGTGAAAATAGTGGAAAAAAAAACACCAACATAAAAATTGGTGATCATACAATAAACTGATACAACATAAACAAATAAGTATCAACAATGTTTATACAACAAACATAAAAATCAAGTATATTCAAGGTTTATACAAACAACAACAAAATGTTGAAAACATGGAAATTGAAACTTATTTCGTAACAACATCAATCACCGTTCAAATCATAAGTATATTCAACAGTATATTCAAGGTTTTTACAAAAACCAACAAAAAGATGAAAACATAGAATTAGAAACCTAATTTGTATCAACGTCAATCATCATTCAAAAATTAAGTATATTCAACAGTATATTCAAGGTTTATACAAACAAAATCAAAAAGTTGCAAACATGGAACTAAAAACGTAATTCGTATCAACTATTTTAAATTTAGGGTCATATATAAAAATAATCCCCAGCATTTTTTTTATCTTAATCATAAAATAACGTCTGAATATTTCATCTGCAATATTTTCAGACAAGGCAAAATTCTGTGTAATATGTGCCTTGCTTGAGCACATGGAGGATGTTTTATCCTTTACTTCTTTCCTTTTTTATTTTTGTTGTTTTTTACGTAAGTTTGAGGAAGGTGGTAATATTGCTGATGAAAATATTTGTGGGTTACTTTGTGATTAAGGTAAAAAAAATACTGGCGATTATTTATCATATACGACCCTTAATTTAAAACAGATATTTTTTGTGATATTCTATCATATGTGATTTTATGGTTGGTTTTTCAGTTCGTAAGTGGTAGTTGTGCAGGCTCTTACGAGGCAAGTGTGCCTGACCGTTTTACTCTTTTGATTTAAAACATTGAAAAGACTCATTCTATTTGCGAAGCCTTGGCCTCTTACTCCCTGTTTAAAACTGTTGTAATCATTCATTTAAACAGATCCATTTGGAATGGCCTAACCCAGAAAAAAATAACAAACAGTTAAGAATATACCATACACCAAAACCACATAACTGGAAACTAACATCACAGTGGGTAGGAAAGCTATTGTGAGAAACAGAAGGGAAAAACATATGAATCCATAAATAACTAAAACAACTTCCAAAAACATTCATAATGGCTTAAAACCAAAAGTGGCAAAATCATAAATAAATTCAAACAGCACCTCAATATAAGTTCCAATCAACATCAAATAATAAATATGACTAAACCAAATCCCAAACACATATAAACTTAACCAAACATGCTTTTTCATGTGTGCCTCACTTAAATCAGTGTTGTTTAAGTGCTATACAAAATTTTGGTTGTACTTCACAAGCATACATTGTAGCCCTCATCTTCACCGTAGCATTTTGTAAACCACTACAGAACCATTATATCAACTGTTATCGGCAAGCAGATAACAGCGTAAAAGCGAGGTCCAATTAATGCTGCTATAGGTGCTATCGACAACATATTCAGAACCTTAACAAGACAGAAAAATACATATAAAGATATAACACCAAAGATCTAACAGCTAGCCAGAACCAACACAGGACATAGAAAAATACACCTAAAAATCTATCACGACACTTACAGATCTAAATATGTAAAGTTTCGATGTATATTAAAAAAACAAAAATAAAAACAAGAAACCTTCTCCATGTATGTGTCTGGCTACTTGAAGAGCTTAATATAGTCTTTGGGTATGGGATAAATGTTGAAGAATCACAACCAGATAACCAATGTTACCAGTGTTGATTAAACCAGCACCCTTTTCTAACTTCATCCTAGAAACACCCTTTTCCAACTTCATGCTAGCAGCACCCTTTTCCAACATCATGCTAGCAACACCCTTTTCCAACATCATGCCAACAACACCTTTTCCATCTCCATATTATTTAACATGACACACTTTTCCATCTTTAAATCGGCATCATTTTCCATTTTTTCTTACACGAGGACCTACATAAAGAAATACACGCTACAGATTGATACTCATACAAAAAAAAAATGAAAATAAAAAATATATGTTAAATAATACAATAAAATATATTTTTTGGGTTTTAATCAAAATTTCCCATTTTCTTAGAACAAGAAACATTGGTTTTGATTAAAAATTGAAATGGAACTAATGTTGTTGAAATAACCTAACATAGAAGGAGCATGGATGGCTACACCTGTATTGGAAACCTCCGAAGGTTCTCCACCATTTGTGATTGAAAAACCCTATTGATACAAAAAAAAAGTATATATACAAAAACTCAACATCAATTTGAATGATCATATAAAAACAGAAACCACATACTCAGCATTAACGTCAATCGTCATACAAAAACCAAAAACATCATTGTTAACAAAAAAGTGAAAATAGTGGAAAAAAACATCAACATCAAAATTGGTGAACATAAAATAAACTGATACAACATAAACAAATAAGTATCAACAATGTTTATACAACAAACATAAAAATCAAGTATATTCAAGGTTTATACAAAAAACAACAAAATGTTGAAAACATGGAAAGTGAAACTTATTTCGTATCAACATCAATCATCGTTCAAAACATAAGTATATTCAACAGTATATTCAAGGTTTTTACAAAAACCAACAAAAAGTTGAAAACATAGAATTAGAAACCTAATTTGTATCAACATCAATCATCATTCAAAAATTAAGTATATTCAACAGTATATTCAAGGTTTATACAAACAAAATCAAAAAGTTGCAAACATGGAACTAAAAACGTAATTCGTATCAACTATTTTAAAAATTAGGGTCATATATAAAAATAATCTCCTGCATTTTTTTTACCTTAATCATAAAATAACGTCCGAATATTTCATCTGCAATATTTTCAGACAAGGCAAAATTATGTGTAATATGTGCCTTGCTTGAGCACATGGAGGATGTTTTATCCTTTACTTATTTCCTTTTTTATTTTTGTTCTTTTTTATGTAAGTTGGAGGATTGTGGTAATATTGCTGATGAAAATATTTGTGGGTTACTTTGTGATTAAGGTAAAAAAAATACTGGCAATAATTTATCATATACGACCCTTAATTTAAAACAGCTATTTTTTGTTATATTCTATTCATATGTGATTTTATGGTTGGTTTTTCAGTTTGTATGTGGCAGTTGTGAAGGCTCTTACGAGGCAGTTGTGCCTGACCGTTTTACTCTTTTGATTTAAAACATTGAAAAGACTCATTCTATTTGCGAAGCCTTGGCCTCTTACTCCCTGTTTAAAACTGTTGTAATCATTCATTTAAACAGATCCATTTGGAATGGCCTAACCCAGAAAAAAAATAACAAACAGTTAAGAATATACCATACACCAATACCACTTAACGGGAAACTAACATCACAGTGGGTAGGAAAGCTATTGTGAGAAACAGAAGGGAAAAACATATGAATCCATAAATAACTAAAACAACTTCCAAAAACATTCATAATGGCTTAAAACCAGAAGTAGCAAAATCATACATAAATTCAAACAGCACCTCAATATAAGTTCCAATCAACATCAAATAATAAATATGACTAAAGCAAATCCCAAACACATATAAACTTAACCAAACATGCTTTTTCATGTGTGCCTCACTTAAATCTGTGCTATTTAAGTGCTATACAAAATTTTGCTTGTACTTCACAAGCTTGCATTGTTGCCCTCATCTTCACAGTAGCATTTTGTAAACCACTACCGAACCATTATATCAACTGTTATCGGCAAGCAGATAACAGCGTAAAAGCTAGGTCCAATTAATGTCGCTATAGGTGCTATCGACAACATATTCAGAACCATAACAAGACAGAAAAATACACATAAAGATATAACACCAAAGATCTAACAGCTAGCCAGAACCAACACAGGACATACAAAAATACACCTAAAAATCTATCACGACACTTACAGATCTAAATATGTAAAGTTTTGATGTATATTTAAAAAATAAAAATAAAAACAAGAAACCTTCTCCATGTATGTGTCTGGGTACTTGAAGAGCTTCATATAGTCTTCGGGTATGGGATAAACGTTGAAGAATCGCAACCAGATAACCAATGTTACCAGTGTTGATTAAACCAGCACCCTTTTCTAACTTGATCCAAGAAACACCCTTTTCCAACTTCATGCTAGTAGCACCCTTTTCCAAAATCATGCTAGCAACACCCTTTTCCAACATCATGCCAACAACACCTTTTCAATCTCCATATTATTTTACACAACACACTTTTCAATCTTTAAATCGGCATCATTTTCCATTGTTTCTTACACGAGGACCTACATAAAGAAATACATGCTACAGATTGATACTCATACAAAAAAATGAAAATAAAAAATATATATTAAATAATACAAGAAAATAGATTTTTTGGGTTTTAATCAAAATTTCCCATTTTCTTAGAACAACAAACATTGGTTTTCGTTAAAAACTGAAATGGAATTAATGTTGTTGAAATAACCTACCATAGAAGGAGCATGGATGGCTACACCTGTATTGGAAACCTCCGAAGGTTCTCCACCATTTGTGATTGAAAAACCCTATTGATACAAAAAAAAAGTATATATACAAAAACTCAACATCAATTTGAATGATCATATAAAAACAGAAACCACATACTCAACATTAACGTCAATCGTCATACAAAAACCAAAAACATCATTGTTAACAAAAAAGTGAAAATAGTGGATAAAAACATCAACATCAAAATTGGTGATCATATAATAAACTGATACAACATAAACAAATAAGTATCAACAATGTTTATACAACAAACATAAAAATCAAGTATATTCAAGGTTTATACAAAAAACAACAAAATGTTGAAAACATGGAAATTGAAACTTATTTCGTATCAACATCAATCATCGTTCAAAACATAAGTATATTCAACAGTATATTCAAGGTTTTTACAAAAACCAACAAAAAGTTGAAAACATAGAATTAGAAACCTAATTTGTATCAACATCAATCATCATTCAAAAATTAAGTATATTCAACAGTATATTCGAGGTTTATACAAGCAAAATCAAAAAGTTGCAAACATGGAACTAAAAACGTAATTCGTATCAACTATTTTAAATTTAGGGTCATATATAAAAATAATCCCCAGCATTTTTTTTATCTTAATCATAAAATAATGTCCGAATATTTCATCTTCAATATTTTCAGACAAGGCAAAATTCTGTGTAATATGTGCCTTGCTTGAGCACATGGAGGATGTTTTATCCTTTACTTCTTTCCTTTTATATTTTTTTCTTTTTTATGTAAGTTGGAGGAAGGTGGTAATATTGCTGATGAAAATATTTTTGGGTTACTTTGTGATTAAGGTAAAAAAATACTGGCGATTATTTATCATATACAACCCTTAATTTAAAACAGCTATTTTTTGTGATATTTTATTCATATGTGATTTTATGGTTGGTTTTTCAGTTTGTATGTGGCAGTTGTGAAGGCTCTTACGAGGCAGGTGTGCCTGACCGTTTTACTCTTTTGATTTAAAACATTGAAAAGACTCATTCTATTTGCGAAGCCTTGGCCTCTTACTCCCTGTTTAAAACTGTTGTAATCATTCATTTAAACAGATCCATTTGGAATGGCCTAACCCAGAAAAAAAATAACAAACAGTTAAGAATATACCATACACCAATACCACTTAACTGGAAACTAACATCACAGTGGGTAGGAAAGCTATTGTGAGAAACAGAAGGGAAAAACATATGAATCCATAAATAACTAAAACAACTTCCAAAAACATTCATAATGGCTTAAAACCAGAAGTAGCAAAATCATACATAAATTCAAACAGCACCTCAATATAAGTTCCAATCAACATCAAATAATAAATATGACTAAACCAAATCCCAAACACATATAAACTTAACCAAACATGCTTTTTCATGTGTGCCTCAATTAAATCTGTGCTATTTAAGTGCTATACAAAATTTTTCTTGTACTTCACAAGCTTGCATTGTTGCCCTCATCTTCACAGTAGCATTTTGTAAACCACTACAGAACCATTATATCAACTGTTATCGGCAAGCAGATAACAGCGTAAAAGCTAGGTCCAATTAATGTCGCTATAGGTGCTATCGACAACATATTCAGAACCATAACAAGACAGAAAAATACACATAAAGATATAACACCAAAGATCTAACAGCTAGCCAGAACCAACACAGGACATACAAAAATACACCTAAAAATCTATCACGACACTTACAGATCTAAATATGTAAAGTTTCGATGTATATTTAAAAAATAAAAATAAAAACAAGAAACCTTCTCCATGTATGTGTCTGGGTACTTGAAGAGCTTCATATAGTCTTCGGGTATGGGATAAACGTTGAAGAATCGCAACCAGATAACCAATGTTACCAGTGTTGATTAAACCAGCACCCTTTTCTAACTTGATCCAAGAAACACCCTTTTCCAACTTCATGCTAGTAGCACCCTTTTCCAAAATCATGCTAGCAACACCCTTTTCCAACATCATGCCAACAACACCTTTTCAATCTCCATATTATTTTACACAACACACTTTTCAATCTTTAAATCGGCATCATTTTCCATTGTTTCTTACACGAGGACCTACATAAAGAAATACATGCTACTGATTGATACTCATACAAAAAAATGAAAATAAAAAATATATATTAAATAATACAAGAAAATAGATTTTTTGGGTTTTAATCAAAATTTCCCATTTTCTTAGAACAACAAACATTGGTTTTCGTTAAAAACTGAAATGGAATTAATGTTGTTGAAATAACCTACCATAGAAGGAGCATGGATGGCTACACCTGTATTGGAAACCTCCGAAGGTTCTCCACCATTTGTGATTGAAAAACCCTATTGATACAAAAAAAAAGTATATATACAAAAACTCAACATCAATTTGAATGATCATATTAAAACAGAAACCACATACTCAACATTAACGTCAATCGTCATACAAAAACCAAAAACATCATTGTTAACAAAAAAGTGAAAATAGTGGATAAAAACATCAACATCAAAATTGGTGATCATATAATAAACTGATACAACATAAACAAATAAGTATCAACAATGTTTATACAACAAACATAAAAATCAAGTATATTCAAGGTTTATACAAAAAACAACAAAATGTTGAAAACATGGAAATTGAAACTTATTTCGTATCAACATCAATCATCGTTCAAAACATAAGTATATTCAACAGTATATTCAAGGTTTTTACAAAAACCAACAAAAAGTTGAAAACATAGAATTAGAACCTAATTTGTATCAACATCAATCATCATTCAAAAATTAAGTATATTCAACAGTATATTCGAGGTTTATACAAGCAAAATCAAAAAGTTGCAAACATGGAACTAAAAACGTAATTCGTATCAACTATTTTAAATTTAGGGTCATATATAAAAATAATCCCCAGCATTTTTTTTATCTTAATCATAAAATAATGTCTGAATATTTCATCTTCAATATTTTCAGACAAGGCAAAATTCTGTGTAATATGTGCCTTGCTTTAGCACATGGAGGATGTTTTATCCTTTACTTCTTTCCTTTTATATGTTTTTCTTTTTTATGTAAGTTGGAGGAAGGTGGTAATATTGCTGATGAAAATATTTTTGGGTTACTTTGTGATTAAGGTAAAAAAATACTGGCGATTATTTATCATATACAACCCTTAATTTAAAACAGCTATTTTTTGTGATATTTTATTCATATGTGATTTTATGGTTGGTTTTTCAGTTTGTATGTGGCAGTTGTGAAGGCTCTTACGAGGCAAGTGTGCCTGACCATTTTACTCTTTTGATTTAAAACATTGAAAAGACTCATTCTATTTGCGAAGCCTTGGCCTCTTACTCCCTGTTTAAAACTGTTGTAATCATTCATTTAAACAGATCCATTTGGAATGGCCTAACCCAGAAAAAAAATAAAAAACAGTTAAGAATATACCATACACCAATACCACTTAACTGGAAACTAACATCACAGTGGGTAGGAAAGCTATTGTGAGAAACAGAAGGGAAAAACATATGAATCCATAAATAACTAAAACAACTTCCAAAAACATTCATAATGGCTTAAAACCAGAAGTAGCAAAATCATACATAAATTCAAACAACACCTCAATATAAGTTCCAATCAATATCAAATAATAAATATGACTAAACCAAATCCCAAACACATATAAACTTAACCAAACATGCTTTTTCATGTGTGCCTCACTTAAATCTGTGCTATTTAAGTGCTATACAAAATTTTGCTTGTACTTCACAAGCTTGCATTGTTGCCCTCATCTTCACAGTAGCATTTTGTAAACCACTACAGAACCATTATATCAACTGTTATCGGCAAGCAGATAACAGCGTAAAAGCTAGGTCCAATTAATGTCGCTATAGGTGCTATCGACAACATATTCAGAACCATAACAAGACAGAAAAATACACATAAAGATATAACACCAAAGATCTAACAGCTAGCCAGAACCAACACAGGACATAAAAAAATACACCTAAAAATCTATCACGACACTTACAGATCTAAATATGTAAAGTTTCGATGTATATTTAAAAAATAAAAATAAAAACAAGAAACCTTCTCCATGTATGTGTCTGGGTACTTGAAGAGCTTCATATAGTCTTCGGGTATGGGATAAACGTTGAAGAATCGCAACCAGATAACCAATGTTACCAGTGTTGATTAAACCAGCACCCTTTTCTAACTTGATCCAAGAAACACCCTTTTCCAACTTCATGCTAGTAGCACCCTTTTCCAAAATCATGCTAGCAACACCCTTTTCCAACATCATGCCAACAACACCTTTTCAATCTCCATATTATTTTACACAACACACTTTTCAATCTTTAAATCGACATCATTTTCCATTGTTTCTTACACGAGGACCTACATAAAGAAATACATGCTACAGATTGATACTCATACAAAAAAATGAAAATAAAAAATATATATTAAATAATACAAGAAAATAGATTTTTTGGGTTTTAATCAAAATTTCCCATTTTCTTAGAACAACAAACATTGGTTTTCGTTAAAAACTGAAATGGAATTAATGTTGTTGAAATAACCTACCATAGAAGGAGCATGGATGGCTACACCTGTATTGGAAACCTCCGAAGGTTCTCCACCATTTGTGATTGAAAAACCCTATTGATACAAAAAAAAAGTATATATACAAAAACTCAACATCAATTTGAATGATCATATAAAAACAGAAACCACATACTCAACATTAACGTCAATCGTCATACAAAAACCAAAAACATCATTGTTAACAAAAAAGTGAAAATAGTGGATAAAAACATCAACATCAAAATTGGTGATCATATAATAAACTGATACAACATAAACAAATAAGTATCAACAATGTTTATACAACAAACATAAAAATCAAGTATATTCAAGGTTTATACAAAAAACAACAAAATGTTGAAAACATGGAAATTGAAACTTATTTCGTATCAACATCAATCATCGTTCAAAACATAAGTATATTCAACAGTATATTCAAGGTTTTTACAAAAACCAACAAAAAGTTGAAAACATAGAATTAGAAACTTAATTTGTATCAACATCAATCATCATTCAAAAATTAAGTATATTCAACAGTATATTCGAGGTTTATACAAGCAAAATCAAAAAGTTGCAAACATGGAACTAAAAACGTAATTCGTATCAACTATTTTAAATTTAGGGTCATATATAAAAATAATCCCCAGCATTTTTTTTATCTTAATCATAAAATAATGTCCGAATATTTCATCTTCAATATTTTCAGACAAGGCAAAATTCTGTGTAATATGTGCCTTGCTTGAGCACATGGAGGATGTTTTATCCTTTACTTCTTTCCTGTTATATTTTTTTCTTTTTTATGTAAGTTGGAGGAAGGTGGTAATATTGCTGATGAAAATATTTTTGGGTTACTTTGTGATTAAGGTAAAAAAATACTGGCGATTATTTATCATATACAACCCTTAATATAAAACAGCTATTTTTTGTGATATTTTATTCATATGTGATTTTATGGTTGGTTTTTCAGTTTGTATGTGGCAGTTGTGAAGGCTCTTACGAGGCAGGTGTGCCTGACCGTTTTACTCTTTTGATTTAAAACATTGAAAAGACTCATTCTATTTGCGAAGCCTTGGCCTCTTACTCCCTGTTTAAAACTGTTGTAATCATTCATTTAAACAGATCCATTTGGAATGGCCTAACCCAGAAAAAAAATAACAAACAGTTAAGAATATACCATACACCAATACCACTTAACTGGAAACTAACATCACAGTGGGTAGGAAAGCTATTGTGAGAAACAGAAGGGAAAAACATATGAATCCATAAATAACTAAAACAACTTCCAAAAACATTCATAATGGCTTAAAACCAGAAGTAGCAAAATCATACATAAATTCAAACAGCACCTCAATATAAGTTCCAATCAACATCAAATAATAAATATGACTAAACCAAATCCCAAACACATATAAACTTAACCAAACATGCTTTTTCATGTGTGCCTCACTTAAATCTGTGCTATTTAAGTGCTATACAAAATTTTGGTTGTACTTCACAAGCATGCATTGTTGCCCTCATCTTCACAGTTGCATTTTGTAAACCACTATAGAACCATTATATCAACTGTTATCGGCAAGCAGATAACAGCGTAAAAGCTAGGTCCAATTAATGCCGTTATAGGTGCTATCGACAACATATTCAGAACCATAACAAGACAGAAAAATACACACAAAGATATAACACCAAAGATCTAACAGCTAGCCAGAACCAACACAGGACATAAAAAATACACCTAAAAATCTATCACGACACTTACAGATCTAAATATGTAAAGTTTCGATGTATATTTAAAAAATAAAAATAAAAACGAGAAACCTTCTCCATGTATGTGTCTGGCTACTTGAAGAGCTTCATATAGTCTTTGGGTATGGGATAAACGTTGAAGAATCGCAACCAGATAACCAATGTTACCAGTGTTGATTAAACCAGCACCCTTTTCTAACTTGATCCAAGAAACACCCTTTTCCAATTCATGCTAGTAGCACCCTTTTCCAAAATCATGCTAGCAACACCCTTTTCCAACATCATGCCAACAACACCTTTTCAATCTCCATATTATTTTACACAACACACTTTTCAATCTTTAAATCGGCATCATTTTCCATTGTTTCTTACACGAGGACCTACATAAAGAAATACATGCTACAGATTGATACTCATACAAAAAAATGAAAATAAAAAATATATATTAAATAATACAAGAAAATAGATTTTTTGGGTTTTAATCAAAATTTCCCATTTTCTTAGAACAACAAACATTGGTTTTCGTTAAAAACTGAAATGGAATTAATGTTGTTGAAATAACCTACCATAGAAGGAGCATGGATGGCTACACCTGTATTGGAAACCTCCGAAGGTTCTCCACCATTTGTGATTGAAAAACCCTATTGATACAAAAAAAAAGTATATATACAAAAACTCAACATCAATTTGAATGATCATATAAAAACAGAAACCACATACTCAACATTAACGTCAATCGTCATACAAAAACCAAAAACATCATTGTTAACAAAAAAGTGAAAATAGTGGATAAAAACATCAACATCAAAATTGGTGATCATATAATAAACTGATACAACATAAACAAATAAGTATCAACAATGTTTATACAACAAACATAAAAATCAAGTATATTCAAGGTTTATACAAAAAACAACAAAATGTTGAAAACATGGAAATTGAAACTTATTTCGTATCAACATCAATCATCGTTCAAAACATAAGTATATTCAACAGTATATTCAAGGTTTTTACAAAAACCAACAAAAAGTTGAAAACATAGAATTAGAAACCTAATTTGTATCAACATCAATCATCATTCAAAAATTAAGTATATTCAACAGTATATTCGAGGTTTATACAAGCAAAATCAAAAAGTTGCAAACATGGAACTAAAAACGTAATTCGTATCAACTATTTTAAATTTAGGGTCATATATAAAAATAATCCCCAACATTTTTTTTATCTTAATCATAAAATAACGTCCGAATATTTCATCTGCAATATTTTCAGACAAGGCAAAATTCTGTGTAATATGTGCCTTGCTTGAGCACATGGAGGATGTTTTATCCTTTACTTCTTTCCTTTTTTATTTTTGTTCTTTTTTATGTAAGTTGGAGGAAGGTGGTAATATTGCTGATGAAAATATTTGTGGGTTACTTTGTGATTAAGGTAAAAAAAATACTTTCGATTAGTTATCATATACGACCCTTAATTTAAAACAGCTATTTTTGTGATATTCTATTCATATGTGATTTTATGGTTGGTTTTTCAGTTTGTATGTGGTAGTTGTGAAGGCCCTTACGAGGCAGCTGTGCCTGACCGTTTTACTCTTTTGATTTTAAACATTGAAATGACTCATTCTATTTGCGAAGCCTTGGCCACTTACTCCCTGTTTAAAACTGTTGTAATCATTCATCTAAACAGATCCATTTGGAATGGCCTAACCCAGAAAAAAATAACAAACAGTTAAGAATATACCATACACCAATACCACTTAACTGGAAACTTACATCACAGTGGGTAGGAAAGCTATTATGATAAACAAAAGGGAAAAACATATGAATCCATAAATAACTAAAACAACTTCCAAAAACATTCATAATGGCATAAAACCAAAAGTAGCAAAATCATACATAAATTCAAACAGCACCTCAATATAAGTTCCAATCAACATCAAATAATAAATATGACTAAACCAAATCCGAAACACATATAAACTTAACCAAACATGCTTTTTCATGTGTGCCTCACTTAAATCAGTGCTATTTAATTGCTATACAAAATTTTGGTTGTACTTCACAAGCATGCATTGTTGCCCTCATCTTCAGAGTAGCATTTTGTAAACCACTATAGAACCATTATATCAACTGTTATCAGCAAGCAAATAACAGCGTAAAAGCTAGGTCCAATTAATGCCGCTATAGGTGCTATCGACAACATATTCAGAACCATAAAAAGACAGAAAAATACACATAAAGATATAACACCAAAGATCTAACAGCTAGCCAGAACCAACACAGGACATACAAATATACACCTAAAAATCTATCACGACACTTACAGATCTAAATATGTAAAGTTTCGATGTATATTTAAAAAATAAAAATAAAAACAAGAAACCTTCACCATGTATGTGTCTGGCTACTTGAAGAGCTTCATATAGTCTTTGGGTATGGGATAAACGTTGAAGAATCGCAACCAGATAACCAATGTTACCAGTGTTGATTAAACCAGCACCCTTTTCTAACTTCATCCAAGAAACACCCTTTTCCAACTTCATGCTAGTAGCACCCTTTTCCAACTTCAAGCTAGCAACACCCTTTTCCAACATCATGCCAACAACACCTTTTCAATCTCCATATTATTTTACACAACACACTTTTCCATCTTTAAATCGGCATCATTTTCCATTGTTTCTTACACGAGGACCTACATAAAGAAATACACGCTACAGATTGATACTCATACAAAAAAATGAAAATAAAAAATATATATTAAGTAATACAAGAAAATAGATATTTTGGGTTTTAATCAAAATTTCCCATTTTCTTAGAACAAGAAACATTGGTTTTGGTTAAAAATTGAAATGGAATTAATGTTGTTGAAATAACCTACCATAGAAGGAGCATGGATGGCTACACCTGTATTGGAAACCTCCGAAGGTTCTCCACCATTTGTGATTTAAAAACCCTATTGATACAAAAAAAAAGTATATATACAAAAACTCAACATCAATTTGAATGATCATATAAAAACAGAAACCACATACTCAACATTAACGTCAATCGTCATACAAAAACCAAAAACATCATTGTTAACAAAAAAGTGAAAATAGTGGAAAAAAAACACCAACATCAAAATTGGTGATCATACAATAAACTGATACAACATAAACAAATAAGTATCAACAATGTTTATACAACAAACATAAAAATCAAGTATATTCAAGGTTTATACAAACAACAACAAAATGTTGAAAACATGGAAATTGAAACTTATTTCGTATCAACATCAATCATCGTTCAAATCATAAGTATATTCAACAATATATTCAAGGTTTTTACAAAAACCAACAAAAAGATGAAAACATAGAATTAGAAACTTAATTTGTATCAACGTCAATCATCATTCAAAAATTAAGTATATTCAACAGTATATTCAAGGTTTATACAAACAAAATCAAAAAGTTGCAAACATGGAACTAAAAACGTAATTCGTATCAACTATTTTAAATTTAGGGTCATATATAAAAATAATCCCCAGCAATTTTTTTATCTTAATCATAAAATAACGTCCGAATATTTCATCTGCAATATTTTCAGACAAGGCAAAATTCTGTGTAATATGTGCCTTGCTTGAGCACATGGAGGATGTTTTATCCTTTACTTCTTTCCTTTTTTATTTTTGTTCTTTTTTATGTAAGTTGGAGGAAGGTGGTAATATTGCTGATGAAAATATTTGTGGGTTACTTTGTGATTAAGGTAAAAAAAATATTGGCTATTAGATATCATATACGACCCTTAATTTAAAACAGCTATTTTTGTGATATTCTATTCATATGTGATTTTATGGTTGGTTTTTCAGTTTGTATGTGGTAGTTGTGAAGGCCCTTACGAAGCAGCTGTGCCTGACCGTTTTACTCTTTTGATTTTAAACATTGAAATGACTGATTCTATTTTCGAAGCCTTGGCCACTTACTCCGTGTTTAAAACTGTTGTAATCATTCATTTAAACAGATCCATTTGGAATGGCCTAACCCAGAAAAAAATAACAAACAGTTAAGAATATACCATACACCAATACCACTTAACTGGAAACTTACATCACAGTGGATAGGAAAGCTATTGTGAGAAACAGAAGGGAAAAACATATGAATCCATAAATAACTAAAATAACTTCCAAAAACATTCATAATGGCTTAAAACCAAAAGTAGCAAAATCATACATAAATTCAAACAACACCTCAATATAAGTTCCAATCAACATCAAATAATAAATATGACTAAACCAAATCCCAAACACATATAAACTTAACCAAACATGCTTTTTCATGTGTGCCTCACTTAAATCAGTGCTATTTAATTGCTATACAAAATTTTGGTTGTACTTCACAAGCATGCATTGTTGCCCTCATCTTCACAGTAGCATTTTGTAAACCACTATAGAAGCATTATATCAACTGTTATCGGCAAGCAGATAACAGCGTAAAAGCTAGGTCCAATTAATGCCGTTATTGGTGCTATCGACAACATATTCAGAACCATAACAAGACAGAAAAATACACACAAAGATATAACACCAAAGATCTAACAGCTAGCCAGAACCAACACAGGACATAAAAAATACACCTAAAAATCTATCACGACACTTACAGATCTAAATATGTAAAGTTTCGATGTATATTTAAAAAATAAAAATAAAAACAAGAAACCTTCACCATGTATGTGACTGGCTACTTGAAGAGCTTCATATAGTCTTTGGGTATGGGATAAACGTTGAAGAATCGCAACCAGATAACCAATGTTACCAGTGTTGATTAAACCAGCACCCTTTTCTAACTTCATCCAAGAAACACTCTTTTCCAACTTCATGCTAGTAGCACCCTTTTCCAACTTCAAGCTAGCAACACCCTTTTCCAACATCATGCCAACAACACCTTTTCAATCTCCATATTATTTTACACAACACACTTTTCCATCTTTAAATCGGCATCATTTTCCATTGTTTCTTACACGAGGACCTACATAAAGAAATACACGCTACAGATTGATACTCATACAAAAAAATGAAAATAAAAAATATATATTAAGTAATACAAGAAAATAGATATTTTGGGTTTTAATCAAAATTTCCCATTTTCTTAGAACAAGAAACATTGGTTTTGGTTAAAAATTGAAATGGAATTAATGTTGTTGAAATAACCTACCATAGAAGGAGCATGGATGGCTACACCTGTATTGGAAACCTCCGAAGGTTCTCCACCATTTGTGATTTAAAAACCCTATTGATACAAAAAAAAAGTATATATACAAAAACTCAACATCAATTTGAATGATCATATAAAAACAGAAACCACATACTCAACATTAACGTCAATCGTCATAGAAAAACCAAAAACATCATTGTTAACAAAAAAGTGAAAATAGTGGAAAAAAAACACCAACATCAAAATTGGTGATCATACAATAAACTGATACAACATAAACAAATAAGTATCAACAATGTTTATACAACAAACATAAAAATCAAGTATATTCAAGGTTTATACAAACAACAACAAAATGTTGAAAACATGGAAATTGAAACTTATTTCGTATCAACATCAATCATCGTTCAAATCATAAGTATATTCAACAGTATATTCAAGGTTTTTACAAAAACCAACAAAAAGATGAAAACATAGAATTAGAAACTTAATTTGTATCAACGTCAATCGTCATTCAAAAATTAAGTATATTCAACAGTATATTCAAGGTTTATACAAACAAAATAAAAAAGTTGCAAACATGGAACTAAAAACGTAATTCGTATCAACTATTTTAAATTTAGGGTCATATATAAAAATAATCCCCAGCAATTTTTTTATCTTAATCATAAAATAACGTCCGAATATTTCATCTGCAATATTTTCAGACAAGGCAAAATTTTGTGTAATATGTGCCTTGCTTGAGCACATGGAGGATGTTTTATCCATTACTTCTTTCCTTTTTTATTTTTGTTCTTTTTTATGTAAGTTGGAGGAAGGTGGTAATATTGCTGATGAAAATATTTGTGGGTTACTTTGTGATTAAGGTAAAAAAAATATTGGCTATTAGATATCATATACGACCCTTAATTTAAAACAGCTATTTTTGTGATATTCTATTCATATGTGATTTTATGGTTGGTTTTTCAGTTTGTATGTGGTAGTTGTGAAGGCCCTTACGACGCAGCTGTGCCTGACCGTTTTACTCTTTTGATTTTAAACATTGAAATGACTGATTCTATTTTCGAAGCCTTGGCCACTTACTCCGTGTTTAAAACAGTTGTAATCATTCATTTAAACAGATCCATTTGGAATGGCCTAACCCAGAAAAAAATAACAAACAGTTAAGAATATACCATACACCAATACCACTTAACTGGAAACTTACATCACAGTGGATAGGAAAGCTATTGTGAGAAACAGAAGGGAAAAACATATGAATCCATAAATAACTAAAACAACTTCCAAAAACATTCATAATGGCTTAAAACCAAAAGTAGCAAAATCATACATAAATTCAAACAACACCTCAATATAAGTTCCAATCAACATCAAATAATAAATATGACTAAACCAAATCCCAAACACATATAAACTTAACCAAACATGCTTTTTCATGTGTGCCTCACTTAAATCAGTGCTATTTAATTGCTATACAAAATTTTGGTTGTACTTCACAAGCATGCATTGTTGCCCTCATCTTCACAGTAGCATTTTGTAAACCACTATAGAACCATTATATCAACTGTTATCGGCAAGCAGATAACAGCGTAAAAGCTAGGTCCAATTAATGCCGTTATAGGTGCTATCGACAACATATTCAGAACCATAACAAGACAGAAAAATACACACAAAGATATAACACCAAAGATCTAACAGCTAGCCAGAACCAACACAGGACATTAAAAATACACCTAAAAATCTATCACGACACTTACAGATCTAAATATGTAAAGTTTCGATGTATATTTAAAAAATAAAAATAAAAACAAGAAACCTTCTCCATGTATGTGACTGGCTACTTGAAGAGCTTCATATAGTCTTTGGGTATGGGATAAACGTTGAAGAATCGCAACCAGATAACCAATGTTACCGGTGTTGATTAAACCAGCACCCTTTTCTAACTTCATCCAAGAAACACCCTTTTCCAACTTCATGCTAGTAGAACCCTTTTCCAACATCATGCTAGCAACACCCTTTTCCAACATCATGCCAACAACACCTTTTCAATCTCCATATTATTTTACACAACACACTTTTCCATCTTTAAATCAGCATCATTTTCCATTGTTTCTTACACGAGGACCTACATAAAGAAATACACGCTACAGATTGATACTCATACAAAAAAATGAAAATAAAAAATATATATTAAGCAATACAAGAAAATAGATTTTTTGGGTTTTAATCAAAATTTCCCATTTTCATAGAACAAGAAACATTGGTTTTGGTTAAAAATTGAAATGGAATTAATGTTGTTGAAATAACCTACCATAGAAGGAGCATGGACGGCTACACCTGTATTGGAAACCTCCGAAGGTTCTCCACCATTTGTGATTTAAAAACCCTATTGATACAAAAAAAAAGTATATATACAAAAACTCAACATCAATTTGAATGATCATATAAAAACAGAAACCACATACTCAACATTAACGTCAATCATCATACAAAAACCAAAAACATCATTGTTAACAAAAAAGTGAAAATAGTGGGAAAAAAAACACCAACATCAAAATTGGTGATCATACAATAAACTGATACAACATAAACAAATAAGTATCAACAATGTTTATACAACAAACATAAAAATCAAGTATATTCAAGGTTTATACAAACAACAACAAAATGTTGAAAACATGGAAATTGAAACTTATTTCGTATCAACATCAATCATCGTTCAAAACATAAGTATATTCAACAGTATATTCAAGGTTTTTACAAAAACCAACAAAAACATTAAAACATAGAATTAGAAACTTAATTAGTATCAACGTCAATCATCATTCAAAAATTAAGTATATTCAACAGTATATTCAAGGTTTATGCAAACAAAATCAAAAAGTTGCAAACATGGAACTAAAAACGTAATTCGTATCAACTATTTTAAATTTAGGGTCATATATAAAAATAATCCCCAGCATTGTTTTTATCTTAATCATAAAATAACGTCCGAATATTTCATCTGCAATATTTTCAGACAAGGCAAAATTCTGTGTAATATGTGCCTTGCTTGAGCACATGGAGGATGTTTTATCCTTTACTTCTTTCCTTTTTTATTTTTGTTCTTTTTTATGTAAGTTGGAGGATGGTGGTAATATTGCTGATGAAAATATTTGTGGGTTACTTTGTGATTAAGGTAAAAAAAATACTGGCGATTAGTTATCATATACGACCCTTAATTTAAAATAGCTATTTTTGTGATATTCTATTCATATGTGATTTTATGGTTGGTTTTTAAGTTTGTATGTGGTAGTTGTGAAGGCCCTTACGAGGCAGCTGTGCCTGACCATTTTACTCTTTTGATTTTAAACATTGAAATGACTCATTCTATTTGCGAAGCCTTGGCCACTTACTCCCTATTTAAAACTGTTGTAATCATTCATTTAAACAGATCCATTTGGAATGGCCTAACCCAGAAAAAAATAACAAACAGTTAAGAATATACCATACACCAATACCACTTAACTGGAAACTTACATCACAGTGGGTAGGAAAGCTATTGTGAGAAACAGAAGGGAAAAACATATGAATCCATAAATAACTAAAACAACTTCCAAAAACATTCATAATGGCTTAAAACCAAAAGTAGCAAAATCATACATAAATTCAAACAGCACCTCAATATAAGTTCCAATCAACATCAAATAACAAATATGACTAAACCAAATCCCAAACACATATAAACTTAACCAAACATGCTTTTTCATGTGTGCCTCACTTAAATCAGTGCTATTTAATTGCTATACAAAATTTTGGTTGTACTTCACAAGCATGCATTGTTGCCCTCATCTTCACAGTAGCATTTTGTAAACCACTATAGAACCATTATATCAACTGTTATCGGCAAGCAGATAACAGCGTAAAAGCTAGGTCCAATTAATGCCGTTATAGGTGCTATCGACAACATATTCAGAACCATAACAAGACAGAAAAATACACACAAAGATATAACACCAAAGATCTAACAGCTAGCCAGAACCAACACAGGACATAAAAAATACACCTAAAAATCTATCACGACACTTACAGATCTAAATATGTAAAGTTTCGATGTATATTTAAAAAATAAAAATAAAAACAAGAAACCTTCTCCATGTATGTGTCTGGCTACTTGAAGAGCTTCATATAGTCTTTGGGTATGGGATAAACGTTGAAGAATCGCAACCAGATAACCAATGTTACCAGTGTTGATTAAACCAGCACCCTTTTCTAACTTCATCCAAGAAACACCCTTTTCCAACTTCATGCTAGTAGAACCCTTTTCCAACATCATGCTAGCAACACCCTTTTCCAACATCATGCCAACAACACCTTTTCAATCTCCATATTATTTTACACAACACACTTTTCCATCTTTAAATCAGCATCATTTTCCATTGTTTCTTACACGAGGACCTACAT
Source organism: Lathyrus tuberosus (assembly GCA_022829125.1). NCBI lineage: Eukaryota > Viridiplantae > Streptophyta > Magnoliopsida > Fabales > Fabaceae > Lathyrus > Lathyrus tuberosus. The sequence continues at coordinate 15,624,948 of JALAZF010000055.1, forward strand.
AAAGAAATACACGCTACAGATTGATACTCATACAAAAAATGAAAATAAAAAATATATATTAAGCAATACAAGAAAATAGATTTTTTGGGTTTTAATCAAAATTTCCCATTTTCATAGAACAAGAAACATTGGTTTTGGTTAAAAATTGAAATGGAATTAATGTTGTTGAAATAACCTACCATAGAAGGAGCATGGACGGCTACACCTGTATTGGAAACCTCCGAAGGTTCTCCACCATTTGTGATTTAAAAACCCTATTGATACAAAAAAAAAGTATATATACAAAAACTCAACATCAATTTGAATGATCATATAAAAACAGAAACCACATACTCAACATTAACGTCAATCGTCATACAAAAACCAAAAACATCATTGTTAACAAAAAAGTGAAAATAGTGGAAAAAAAAACTCCAACATCAAAATTGGTGATCATACAATAAACTGATACAACATAAACAAATAAGTATCAACAATGTTTATACAACAAACATAAAAATCAAGTATATTCAAGGTTTATACAAACAACAACAAAATGTTGAAAACATGGAAATTGAAACTTATTTCGTATCAACATCAATCATCGTTCAAAACATAAGTATATTCAACAGTATATTCAAGGTTTTTACAAAAACCAACAGAAACATGAAAACATAGAATTAGAAACTTAATTTGTATCAACGTCAATCATCATTCAAAAATTAAGTATATTCAACAGTATATTCAAGGTTTATGCAAACAAAATCAAAAAGTTGCAAACATGGAACTAAAAACGTAATTCGTATCAACTATTTTAAATTTAGGGTCATATATAAAAATAATCCCCAGCATTTTTTTTATCTTAATCATAAAATAACGTCCGAATGTTTCATCTGCAATATTTTCAGACAAGGCAAAATTCTGTGTAATATGTGCCTTGCTTGAGCACATGGAGGATGTTTTATCCTTTACTTCTTTCCTTTTTTATTTTTGTTCTTTTTTATGTAAGTTGGAGGAAGGTGGTAATATTGCTGATGAAAATATTTGTGGGTTACTTTGTGATTAAGGTAAAAAAAATACTGGCGATTAGTTATCATATACGACCCTTAATTTAAAACAGCTATTTTTGTGATATTCTATTCATATGTGATTTTATGGTTGGTTTTTCAGTTTGTATGTGGTAGTTGTGAAGGCCCTTATGAGGCAGCTGTGCCTGACCGTTTTACTCTTTTGATTTTAAACATTGAAATGACTCATTCTATTTGCGAAGCCTTGGCCACTTACTCCCTGTTTAAAACTGTTGTAATCATTCATTTAAACAGATCCATTTGGAATGGCCTAACCCAGAAAAAAATAACAAACAGTTAAGAATATACCATACACCAATACCACTTAACTGGAAACTTACATCACAGTGGGTAGGAAAGCAATTGTGAGAAACAGAAGGGAAAAACATATGAATCCATAAATAACTAAAACAACTTCCAAAAACATTCATAATGGCTTAAAACCAAAAGTAGCAAAATCATACATAAATTCAAACAGCACCTCAATATAAGTTCCAATCAACATCAAATAATAAATATGACTAAACCAAATCCCAAACACATATAAACTTAACCAAACATGCTTTTTCATGTGTGCCTCACTTAAATCAGTGCTATTTAATTGCTATACAAAATTTTGGTTGTACTTCACAAGCATGCATTATTGCCCGCATCTTCACAGTAGCATTTTGTAAACCACTATAGAACCATTATATCAACTGTTTTCGGCAAGCAGATAACAGCGTAAAAGCTAGGTCCAATTAATGCAGTTATAGGTGTTATCGACAACATATTCAGAACCATAACAAGACAGAAAAATACACACAAAGATATAACACCAAAGATCTGACAGCTAGCCAGAACTAACACAGGACATAAAAAATACACCTAAAAATCTATCACGACACTTACAGATCTAAATATGTAAAGTTTCGATGTATATTTAAAAAATAAAAATAAAAACAAGAACCTTCTCCATGTATGTGTCTGGCTACTCGAAGAGCTTCATATAGTCTTTGGGTATGGGATAAACGTTGAAGAATCGCAACCAGATAACCAATGTTACCAGTGTTGATTAAACCAGCACCCTTTTCTAACTTCATCCAAGAAACACCCTTTTCCAACTTCATGCTAGTAGAACCTTTTTCCAACATCATGCTAGCAACACCCTTTTCCAACATTGTAACATCGCCGGGAGTAACGGTCCGGGGTGTTACAAACATCATGCCAACAACACCTTTTCAATCTCCATATTATTTTACACAACACACTTTTCCATCTTTAAATCAGCATCATTTTGCATTGTTTCTTACACGAGGACATACATAAAGAAATACACGCTACAGATTGATACTCATACAAAAAAATGAAAATAAAAAATATATATTAAGTAATACAAGAAAATAGATCTTTTGGGTTTTAACCAAAATTTCCCATTTTCTTAGAACAAGAAACATTGGTTTTGGTTAAAAATTGAAATGGAATTAATGTTGTTGAAATAACCTACCATAGAAGGAGCATGGATGGCTACACCTGTATTGGAAACCTCCAAAGGTTCTCCACCATTTGTGATTTAAATACCCAATTGATACAAAAAAAAAGTATATATACAAAAACTCAACATCAATTTGAATGATCATATAAAAACAGAAACCACATACTCAACATTAACGTCAATCGTCATACAAAAACCAAAAACATCATTGTTAACAAAAAAGTGAAAATGGTGGAAAAAAAAACACCAACATCAAAATTGGTGATCATACAATAAACTAATACAACATAAACAAATAAGTATCAACAATGTTTATACAATAAACATAAAAATCAAGTATATTCAAGGTTTATACAAACAACAACAAAATGTTGAAAACATGGAAATTGAAACTTATTTCGTATCAACATCAATCATCGTTCAAAACATAAGTATATTCAACAGTATATTCAAGGTTTTTACAAAAACCAACAGAAACATTGAAACATAGAATTAGAAACTTAATTTGTATCAACGTCAATCATCATTCAAAAATTAAGTATATTCAACAGTATATTCAAGGTTTATGCAAACAAAATCAAAAAGTTGCAAACATGGAACTAAAAACGTAATTCGTATCAACTATTTTAAATTTAGGGTCATATATAAAAATAATCCCCAGCATTTTTTTTATCTTAATCATAAAATAACGTCCGAATATTTCATCTGCAATATTTTCAGACAAGGCAAAATTCTGTGTAATATGTGCCTTGCTTGAGCACATGGAGGATGTTTTATCCTTTACTTCTTTCCTTTTTTATTTTTGTTCTTTTTTATGTAAGTTGGAGGAAGGTGGTAATATTGCTGATGAAAATATTTGTGGGTTACTTTGTGATTAAGGTAAAAAAAATACTGGCGATTAGTTATCATATACGACCCTTAATTTAAAACAGCTATTTTTGTGATATTCTATTCATATGTGATTTTATGGTTGGTTTTTCAGTTTGTATGTGGTAGTTGTGAAGGCCCTTACGAGGCAGCTGTGCCTGACCGTTTTACTCTTTTGATTTTAAACATGGAAATGACTCATTCTATTTGCGAAGCCTTGGCCACTTACTCCCTGTTTAAAACTGTTGTAATCATTCATTTAAACAGATCCATTTGGAATGGCCTAACCCAGAAAAAAATAACAAACAGTTAAGAATATACCATACACTAATACCACTTAACTGGAAACTTACATCACATTGGGTAGGAAAGCTATTGTGAGAAACAGAAGGGAAAAACATATGAATCCATAAATAACTAAAACAACTTCCAAAAACATTCATAATGGCTTAAAACCAAAAGTAGCAAAATCATACATAAATTCAAACAGCACCTCAATATAAGTTCCAATCAACATCAAATAATAAATATGACTAAACCAAATCCCAAACACATATAAACTTAACCAAACATGCTTTTTCATGTGTGCCTCACTTAAATCAGTGCTATTTAATTGCTATACAAAATTTTGGTTGTACTTCACAAGCATGCATTGTTGCCCTCATCTTCACAGTTGCATTTTGTAAACCACTATAGAACCATTATATCAACTGTTATCGGCAAGCAGATAACAGCGTAAAAGCTAGGTCCAATTAATGCCGTTATAGGTGCTATCGACAACATATTCAGAACCATAACAAGACAGAAAAATACACACAAAGATATAACACCAAAGATCTAACAGCTAGCCAGAACCAACACAGGACATAAAAAATACACCTAAAAATCTATCACGACACTTACAGATCTAAATATGTAAAGTTTCGATGTATATTTAAAAAATAAAAATAAAAACGAGAAACCTTCTCCATGTATGTGTCTGGCTACTTGAAGAGCTTCATATAGTCTTTGGGTATGGGATAAACGTTGAAGAATCGCAACCAGATAACCAATGTTACCAGTGTTGATTAAACCAGCACCCTTTTCTAACTTCATCCAAGAAACACCCTTTTCCAACTTCATGCTAGTAGAACCCTTTTCCAACATCATGCTAGCAACACCCTTTTCCAACATCATGCCAACAACACCTTTTCAATCTCCATATTATTTTACACAACACACTTTTCCATCTTTAAATCAGCATCATTTTCCATTGTTTCTTACACGAGGACCTACATAAAGAAATACACGCTACAGATTGATACTCATACAAAAAAATGAAAATAAAAAATATATATTAAGTAATACAAGAAAATAGATTTTTTGGGTTTTAATCAAAATTTCCCATTAACTTAGAACAAGAAACATTGGTTTTGGTTAAAAATTGAAATGGAATTAATGTTGTTGAAATAACCTACCATAGAAGGAGCATGGATGGCTACACCTGTATTGGAAACCTCCGAAGGTTCTCCACCATTTGTGATTTAAAAACCCTATTGATACAAAAAAAAGTATATATACAAAAACTCAACATCAATTTGAATGATCATATAAAAACAGAAACCACATACTCAACATTAACGTCAATCGTCATACAAAAACCAAAAACATCATTGTTAACAAAAAAGTGAAAATAGTGGAAAAAAAAACACCAACATCAAAATTGGTGATCATACAATAAACTGATACAACATAAACAAATAAGTATCAACAATGTTTATACAACAAACATAAAAATCAAGTATATTCAAGGTTTATACAAACAACAACAAAATGTTGAAAACATGGAAATTGAAACTTATTTCGTATCAACATCAATCATCGTTCAAAACATAAGTATATTCAATAGTATATTCAAGGTTTATGCAAACAAAATCAAAAAGTTGCAAACATGGAACTAAAAACGTAATTCGTATCAACTATTTTAAATTTAGGGCCATATATAAAAATAATCCCCAGCATTTTTTTTATCTTAATCATAAAATAACGTCCGAATATTTCATCTGCAATATTTTCAGACAAGGCAAAATTCTGTGTAATATGTGCCTTCCTTGAGCAATTGGAGGATGTTTTATCCTTTACTTCTTTCCTTTTTTATTTTTGTTCTTTTTTATGTAAGTTTGAGGAAGGTGGTAATATTGCTGATGAAAATATTTGTGGGTTACTTTGTGATTAAGGTAAAAAAAATACGACCCTTAATTTAAAACAGCTATTTTTTGTGATATTCTATGCATATGTGATTTTATGGTTGGTTTTTTCAGTTTGTATGTGGCAGTTGTGAAGGCTCTTACGAGGCAGGTGTGCCTGACCGTTTTACTCTTTTGATTTTAGACATTGAAAAGCCTCATTCTATTTGCGAAGCCTTGGCCTCTTACTCCCTGTTTAAAACTGTTGTAATCATTCATTTAAACAGATCCATTTGGAATGGCCTAACCCAGAAAAAAAATAACAAACAGTTAAAAATATACCATACACCAAAACCACTTAACTGGAAACTAACATCACAGTGGGTAGGAAAGCTATTGTGAGAAACAGAAGGGAAAAACATATGAATCCATAAATAACTAAAACAACTTCCAAAAACATTCATAATGGCTTAAAACCAAAAGTGGCAAAAGCATAAATAGATTCAAACAGCTTCTCAATATAAGTTCCAATCAACATCAAATAATAAATATGACTAAACCAAATCCCAAACACATATAAACTTAACCAAACATGCTTTTTCATGTGTGCCTCACTTAAATCAGTGTTATTTAAGTGCTATACAAAATTTTGGTTGTACTTCACAAGCATCCATTGTAGCCCTCATCTTCACCGTAGCATTTTGTAAACCACTACAGAACCATTATATCAACTGTTATCGGCAAGTAGATAACAACGTAAAAGCTAGGTCCAATTAATGCTGCTATAGGTGCTATCAACAACATATTCAGAACCATAACAAGACAGAAAAATACACATAAAGATATAACACCAAAGATCTAACAGCTAGCCAGAACCAACACAGGACATACAAAAATACACCTAAAAATCTATCACGACACTTACAGATCTAAATATGTAAAGTTTCGATGTATATTAAAAAAATAAAAATAAAAACAAGAAACCTTCTCCATGTATGTGTCTGGCTACTTGAAGAGCTTCATATAGTCTTTGAGTACGGGATAAACGTTGAAGAATCACAACCAGATAACCAATGTTACCAGTGTTGATTAAACCAGCACCCTTTTCTAACTTCATGCTAGAAACACCCTTTTCCAACTTCATGCTAGCAGCACCCTTTTCCAACATCATGCTAGCAACACCCTTTTCCAACATCATGCCAACAACACCTTTTCCATCTCCATATTATTTGACACGACACATTTTTCCATCTTTAAATCGGCATCATTTTCCATTTTTTCTTACACGAGGACCTACATAAAGAAATACACGCTACAGATTGATACTCATACAAAAAAAAATGAAAATAAAAAATATATGTTAAATAGTACAATAAAATATATTTTTTGGGTTTTAATAAAAAATTCCCATTTTCTTAGAACAAGAAACATTGGTTTTGATTAAAAATTGAAATGGAATTAATGTTGTTGAAATAACCTACCATAGAAGGAGCATGGATGGCTACACCTGTATTGGAAACCTCCGAAGGTTCTCCACCATTTGTGATTGAAAAACCCTATTGATACAAAAAAAAAGTATATATACAAAAACTCAACATCAATTTGAATGATCATATAAAAACAGAAACCACATACTCAGCATTAACGTCAATCGTCATACAAAAACCAAAAACATCATTGTTAACAAAAAAGTGAAAATAGTGGAAAAAAACATCAACATCAAAATTGGTGATCATATAATAAACTGATACAACATAAACAAATAAGTATCAACAATGTTTATACAACAAACATAAAAATCAAGTATATTCAAGGTTTATACAAAAAACAACAAAATGTTGAAAACATGGAAATTGAAACTTATTTCGTATCAACATCAATCATCCTTCAGAACATAAGTATATTCAACAGTATATTCAAGGTTTTTACAAAAACCAACAAAAAGTTGAAAACATAGAATTAGAAACCTAATTTGTATCAACATCAATCATCATTCAAAAATTAAGTATATTCAACAGTATATTCAAGGTTTATACAAGCAAAATCAAAAAGTTGCAAACATGGAACTAAAAACGTAATTCGTATCAACTATTTTAAATTTAGGGTCATATATAAAAATAATCCCCAGCATTTTTTTAATCTTAATCATAAAATAATGTCCGTATATTTCATCTGCAATATTTTCAGACAAGGCAAAATTCTGTGTAATATGTGCCTTGCTTGAGCACATGGAGGATGTTTTATCCTTTACTTCTTTCCTTTTCTATTTTTGTTCTTTTTTATGTAAGATGGAGGAAGGTGGTAATATTGCTGTTGAAAATATTTTTGGGTTACTTTGCGATTAAGGTAAAAAAAATACTGGCGATTATTTATCATATACGACCCTTAATTTAAAACAGCTATTTTTTGTGATATTCTATTCATATGTGATTTTATGGTTGGTTTTTTCAGTTTGTATGTGGCAGTTGTGAAGGCTCTTACGAGGCAGGTGTGCCTGACCGTTTTACTCTTTTGATTTAAAACATTGAAAAGACTCATTCTATTTGCGAAGCCTTGGCCTCTTACTCCCTGTTTAAAACTGTTGTAATCATTCATTTAAACAGATCCATTTGGAATGGCCTAACCCAGAAAAAAATAACAAACAGTTAAGAATATACCATACACCAATACCACTTAACTGGAAACTTACATCACAGTGGGTAGGAAAGCTATTGTGAGAAACAAAAGGGAAAAACATATGAATCCATAAATAACTAAAACAACTTCCAAAAACATTCATAATGGCTTAAAACCAAAAGTAGCAAAATCATACATAAATTCAAACAGCACCTCAATATAAGTTCCAATCAACATCAAATAATAAATATGACTAAACCAAATCCCAAACACATATAAACTTAACCAAACATGCTTTTTCATGTGTGCCTCACTTAAATCAGTGCTATTTAAGTGCTATACAAAATTTTGGTTGTACTTCACAAGCATACATTGTAGCCCTCATCTTCACAGTAGCATTTTGTAAACCACTACAGAACCATTATATCAACTGTTATCGGCAAGCAGATAACAGCGTAAAAGCTAGGTCCAGTTAATGCCGCTATAGGTGCTACCGACAACATATTCAGAATTATAACAAGACAGAAAAATACACATAAAGATATAACACCAAAGATCAAACAGCTAGCCAGAACCAACACAGGACATAGAAAAATTCACCTAAAAATTTATCACGACACTTACAGGTCTAAATATGTAAAGTTTCGATGTATATTTAAAAAATAAAAATAAAAACAAGAAACCTTCTCCATTTATGTGTTTGGCTACTTGAAGAGCTTCATATAGTCTTTGAGTATGGGATAAACGTTGAAGAATCGCAACCAGATAACCAATGTTACCAGTGTTGATTAAACCAGCACCCTTTTCTAACTTCATCCAAGAAACACCCTTTTCCAACTTCATGCTAGCAACACCCTTTTCCAACATCATGCTAGCAACACCCTTTTCCAACATCATGCCAACAACACCTTTTCCATCTCCATATTATTTGACACAACACACTTTTCCATCTTTAAATCGGCATCATTTTCCATTTTTTCTTACACGAGGACCTACATAAAGAAATACACGCTACAGATTGATACTCATACAAAAAAAAAATGAAAATAAAAAATATGTGTTAAATAATACAATAAAACAGATTTTTTGGGTTTTAATCAAAATTTCCCATTTTCTTAGAACAAGAAACATTGGTTTTGATTAAAAATTGAAATGGAATTAATGTTGTTGAAATAACCTACCATAGAAGGAGCATGGATGGCTACACCTGTATTGGAAACCTCCGAAGGTTCTCCACCATTTGTGATTGAAAAACCCTATTGATACAAAAAAAAAGTATATATACAAAAACTCAACATCAATTTGAATGATCATATAAAAACAGAAACCATATACTCAGCATTAACGTCAATTGTCATACAAAAACCAAAAACATCATTGTTAACAAAAAAGTGAAAATAGTGGAAAAAAAACACCAACATCAAAATTGGTGATCATACAATAAACTGATACAACATAAACAAATAAGTATCAACAATTTTTATACAACAAACATAAAAGTCAAGTATATTCAAGGTTTATACATACAACAACAAAATGTTGAAAACATGGAAATTGAAACTTATTTCGTAACAACATCAATCATCGTTCAAACATAAGTATATTCAACAGTATATTCAAGGTTTTTACAAAAACCAACAAAAAGTGGAAAACATAGAATTAGAAACCTAATTTGTATCAACGTCAATCATCATTAAAAAATTAAGTATATTCAACAGTATATTCAAGGTTTATACAAACAAAATCAAAATGTTGCAAACATGGAACTAAAAACGTAATTCGTATAAACTATTTTAAAAATTAGGGTCATATATAAAAATAATCCCCATAATTTTTTTTACCTTAATCATAAAATAACGTCCGAATATTTCATCTGCAATATTTTTAGACAAGGCAAAATTCTGTGTAATATGTGCCTTGCTTGAGCACATGGAGGATGTTTTATCCTTTACTTCTTTCCTTTTTTATTTTTGTTCTTTTTTATGTAAGTTGGAGGAAGGTGGTAATATTGCAGATGAAAATATTTGTGGGTTACTTTGTGATTAAGGTAAAAAAAATACTGGCGATTATTTATCATATACGACCCTTAATTTAAGACAGCTATTTTTTGTGATATTCTATTCATATGTGATTTTGTAGCACCCATATATAAGATCCATACATCAAAGCATAAATTATATATATGAATCCAAGTATTTGGTATTGAAATACAATAAGTTCCTAGATAACACATTATACACATAAATGCCTCTAATACGAAACACCAAAGTCTAAGGCATTACATATACAAGATGTTCCAAAATGATAAAATCTAAGAACTAGATCATAATAACGATCTCAAAATAACAACATAGCGGAAGCTAGCCATCAACATGCAAGGAAAGATCAAACGACCTTGTCCTTACCCTTCTCTCTACCTGAAGTGTAACGCCCCGGTTTTGTTAGATTTATTTAATAGAGTAGATTTAATTGGTTTTGGTTTTATATTATTTTATTATTGACTTTTATTTGACAAAATGTTATTTTTCATCATTGTTTATGTTTTATCGCATTTTGAGGGCGTTTGCGAGATATTTGAGTTTGAGGGGTAAAATAGTCTTTTAGGGGTTTAGATATTTTATATAAATAGGAAGTGGAAAGAAAAAGAGAGAAAAGAAAGAAAAAGGAAAGAAAGAGAAGGGAAGGAAAGGAAGAGGAGAGAAAAGAGGAGAAAAGAGGAAAATCAAAGATTCTCCGTTTCGAGCGCGAATAATCGGGTAAGGGTGAGAAGTTTCAATTATATCTTGCTTGTGTATGTATATGTGTTGTTTGTTGTAAATATTTTGATTGTTTCGTGACTTTTCGTATCGATTGGAATTAGGAGCGATTGATAGAAATCGATGTTTTCGCGGATGAAATTCGATATAAACCGCGTAGAATACTCGTTGATTATGTCTAAACATGTTTTGGTTGTTCTCGTATGAATTAGAAGGGTTTGGGTGATAAAAATGATGTATTTTGGTCCCATATGACCTAGGTTGACGCTGCTGCGATTTCTGGGTTTCGCAGGTTCGCCTAGCGAACCCCAGCGAAGGAACTGGCGAATGTTCGCTAGAAGGTTCGCCTAGCGAACTTTAGGTCTGTTTTCCACTGCCTTGGTTCGCTAGGGTTCGCCTAGCGAATACTGGAGCGAACGTGATATTTTCCAATTTTGTTTTCGTCGTAATTTTCAAACCGTAAGTCCGTTTTGGTCGCCGTTCGAAGCGTTGGGAAGCCAATGAAAAGCTCTTTCTTTTTAAAATGGTTTGGAGGGCAGTAGATGAATTATTTAAGTCGTGATTTTGAAAAAGTTTTGGTTTGTCGGATTTTCACCGTCGTATTGGTGTGCGAATGATGTGTTATCATGCTATAGGCTTTTAATATGTATCATATGGCTTGTGTGCTGGTATATTATGTGAATATATGTGATAAGTGTTGGTGATGATGGTTTGTGGTGTTATGGAGGAATAAACGTGTGTGTTGGGTTTTGATTTCAATGTGCGATAATGATGTGTTGTGAGTAGCATTTGATATGTAAATCCCTTGTGTGAGGAACTATGATGTTGTTGTGATTTGTGGTATGTGATATGATTGTGGTATTTTATGGCTTGTGATGAAGTGCATTGTTTATGTGAAATTTCAATGTATGTTGTGTGGTGGCATTTAGGGTTTGAAATGCATTGTTTGAATTGCTTTGCAATGCATGAATGTGATGATGTGGAAGCATGTGATAAGTTGTTGTAATTGTTGTGGTTGTGATTTGTGGCCGAAAGGCAAGAAAATGCCAAGTGTTGTATTTGATGATTTATGCATGATTATGAATGTGTGCATGGATGCAATGTGAGTGTCATGAGTCATTGTATGCCAAGCATCATAATGTGCATTGTGAAACGTCCTGAGTGACGGTTTGATTCCTGAGGGAATATGCTATACCATCGTGTGCCTCGAAAATATGAGGCGATGCCTGAGGACTTAAAGCGATGGGTATAGACGATTGTGGGCTCCTTTGGAGACTTAAAGCAATCCTTAACGTCGTGGGCCTCGAAAATATGAGGCGATGCCTGAGGACTTAAAGCGACGGGTGAACATCGTAGGCCCGACGGGGAGTTACTTGAGATTCTCAGTAACGAGAGATGGTTCCAATAGTTCCTGAGTGGACTAATGACGTGACAAATGACGTGACAATGGAAGTCGGTACCGCATGGCATGTGCATAGATTCGTTGTGTCGATCTATGTGCATTTGCATAAATCATGAATTAATTGTGCATGGAAATGTGATTGTGATTGATGAGATGAAATATGTGCAATTGAATTGAATGGTATATGTTTGATTGGAATATGTGATTATGTGTGAGAAATGTGAATGGATGCATTATGTGTGAAAAATCATGATTTGATTGATTATGTGTGGAAATTGTGCATTGATTTGTTATGTGTTGAGATTGTAATAGCATTGGTAATTTGATGTGCATATGTGATAAATGCTATGACTTGGTATGCCTTATGTGCAAATGTGTAATTATGTTGGTATAATTGTTCTATGCTATGTGGTTGGATTGTTAGAAATATGTTATACATCTATGGCTTGCTACATGTATTGGTATGTGACGTGTGGGGTGAGAATAACTGTGTATGTGATTTTATGTGTTTTTGCATATTATTATGCAATCTTGGTTTAGTTGTTATTTCTCACCCTTCTGCTGGAATATGCTTTTTATGGCATAGTGCAGATTGTCAGCTTTAGAGGCGTGGAGGCAAGTGGAAGAGTTAGATCTTCGTTTGCTTAGGTCTTGGTGTCTGCTCTGAAACGTAGCACGGGAGTCGGGGAACGCTTTAAGTTAATTGTATATAATTGTTGAATATGTTTTGTATGACCTTTGTATGTATATTTTGATGTTCTAAAATGATTCATTTTATAAAACAAGTCGGTTATGGATCTTTCCGCTTTATTCCATAATTGACATTCATTTTATATGGAAAAAGGTTCCCTATGGGGTTATCCTATTTTGTGCTATGTATCAAAATAATTGAGCAGGGTTTGTATTTTCTTTCTTTAAGTGTGACATCCCTGTTTCCTGTTGGAAAAATAAATTTTTAGTTACTCTGATTTATATTTGTATTATTTATTCGCGAGGGGAATTGGGGTGTTACATTAGTGGTATCAGAGCAGGTCGGTCCGTCCGGCCAAGTTGTTGAGTCAGTTGGTGTGACAGTTGAATACTGTCATTGTTGTCTGTCCCTTAGTACGTGATATGTGTGGGAGGCACTGTCAGTACTTTCTGGTTTTCTAATCCTTTGTTTTCAGGAGTTAGAATGAGATAAGTGGGGGAGAAGCTGGTACTTCTCCATGTTGCTTCAGGTGTGGAACGCTGGCTCAGTGTGTTGTGAATTGCAAGATTGTAAGTGTTGTTTGGACAGTGTTGTTCCCGGTTCCGGAGGGAATGCGGAGGTAAGGTTTATGTCAACTAAGGATTGGTACCTTAGGTAGTTTTGTGCGTGAGATGTAAGTAACGCTATTATAGTTTGGTAAAGATGGTTTATGCCCCATCATGATTGTCGGCTGTCTATTGACAAATTGAGGAACTGATCACCCTTAATCTGTTGTTGATAGCAGACAGGAATTATGTTGGATGGAATAGGCGTGTCTTTCCAGCTTGGATAGTGTGTGCCATGAATTGTGTAGAATTGAGAAAATGATTACGGATTGTTTCGATGAGTTGAGGAAGATTCTTATAGCTGAAGGTGAGACGGATTGGAGGTTTTGGTATGTTGGTCTAGTGGGAAGTCATTGAGGGAGAACGATTGGGTATTGTCAAAGGTGGTTCTCAGAGAGAAGAGTGTGAACTCGAATTTGACGAAGGTGAAGATTTGAGGTTTGGATCTGCTAAGTAAGTAGAAAACTCTTAGTAGATGGGACTAAGATGTTTGTTGGTCTGTGATGATAGTGTCCTGGAAATTGGCAGGAAGTCACCGTGTTGGGCCGTCAGTTGTGCATGGTTTTCAGATGTGTTATGGATGGGACATTAAGGTGTTGTCTTAGGGAGCTCCGGTTTGGTTATTAACAAAAAGGAAGGATGGTTGAATGGAATAACAAGTATGATGCATATGATGGTATTGGTTTTGAGACTATGGAAAGCGAAACTTAGAGTTCTGGTGAGGTTTGGCGTCTTTGGAGTTTTAGAGCATTAATGGAAATTTTGAGAAAAACCTAGGTGTGGATGTAATGTTTGAGAGTTCTTTTGAGATGGTTGTTGCTACACGTGGGGATTTATGGAATTTGGACTGTTAAGAGGAGAAATTGTGTTTGGATTACTAACAGTTGATTGAGGTAACGATTGAGAATAAGTGTCCACTTTCATGAATAGATAACTGGAATGGTTTGGTTAAGTTTGAGTGAAATCGCAATTGGATGGAATGTTTGATAAGAGTGGTGAATGGTGTGAGTTGAGGCTTTGATTGATTTAATGTGAGTCTGGACAAGTTTGAATGAGGTTTGGTTTGTTTGGGCATTACAACGTGCAGTGATGTTGTTCGGTGATAGTAATGCGCCTGTAATATTTGTGGAGTAGAGGAATCGTATCTTCCATATTTATGTGGATAAGTTCGTAATGGCTTTGATTGAGGATATTCAGATCTATTATAAACTCAGAGGAAGAACAGGTAGAGTGTTTGGGATTTGAATTACAAGTGTCAAAAAGAGACGAAGTTTTATGCAGAGTTATTCGAGTGAGAATTTGGGTTGAAAAAGGTTAGTTTATTGGATATGTTATTTCAGATGAGAGTATGGTTATGGATCCATCGGAATTAGATGCAGTTCTACCTTGAGAGGCTCCTAAGTCGGTTAAGGAGATTAGAAACTTTTGGGCTCAGTTGGTTGTTACGGAAGGTTATGGAAGACTTTGCTAAGTTCGTACTTCTGTTGTCTCAGTTGGCTTGCAAAGGGTGAGTTGTTTGTCTGGATGTTCGTTGTGAGTAAGTTTTGGTGAGCTGAAGTAGAAGTTGGCTACGACTTCAGTTTTGATTCTGGATAATCCTAATAAACCGTTTGTGAGATGTGTCTTTGAGGAGTTTAGACAGTGTGTTAATGCAAGAGGGTAAAGTCGTGGCTTATGCTTTACGACAATTGAGGATTCATAAAAGGATCGATACTATTCAGGATTTGGAATTGGACGCGATTGTATTGTGTTGGAGAATCTGGAGGTATTATTTTAAGGGTTTTAGGTTCAAGGTGTTTGGATGGAGGAATTGACAGTTTTGGATATGTAACAAGACTGTTGTAATTCTGAGTTTTCGCAGGTTCGCCTAGCGAACCATTCAGCGAAGGGTAGCGAAGGTTCGCTACGGGTATTCGCTTAGCAAAGGCGTGAGCGAAGGTTCGCTAGAGTGTTCGCCTAGCGAACTTTGGGTGTTTTTGGTTCTGACTTGGTTCGCCAAGTGCTCGCCTAACGAACTTTGTGTCTGTTTTTAGCTAACAGGTGGTTCGCTGGAACATTCGCCTAGCGAAGGTGCTAGCGAATGCTCGCGAGAAGGTTCGCCCAGCGAACAGTGCCGTTTGTGTAATTTTGTTTTCTGCATAACTTTTGATTTGTAACTCGGAGTAAGGCACGGTCGGATGATTGGAATTCCTGATTAGTTATGACTTTGGCTCGAATTATCCTATTGGTAAAGTTTATGTCGTGCGTGATGAGTTGAGTCGAAAGTTTTACTTATGTCTGCTTTGATGGTTAAAGAGTGGGAACTTTTGGGAGAATTTAGAGATTTGGGTTGGTGTGTGAATTGACGTCTGATAGTGTGCAGTTGGATATATTAACAGTGAACAGTGATTTTTGGTGAATATGAGAGAGAGTTAGACTTTGGACGTGAGATTGGTAGTTTTGATGGTTACGAGTAATCAGAGTGCGCAGCGGAAGCGTGATATGGCACATTTCGTATATAAGTGTGGGACTGGTAAGAGTTCATAGGTTGAACATTGGGAACATGTAGGAGTGTTGAGACCATTGAACGCTTCTGGATGGAAGTCATATGTGAAAAGTTTAACTGTTATCCGTGGGCTGCTATGTAGTTGGGTGTTTTGGTTATATGTTCGATTGGTGAATTATAGCATTGTTGTAGTATGGTTGTGTGACAAGGAGGTAGGTGTTCTGGTTTTGTTGATGTTGTGGAGACCTTGTGGTGTCGTGGAACTTTATGTTCTTGTTTGTGTTGTTGTCTCGTTTCCATTATGTTGGTATCTTGGCTTTTCTTTGAATCGTGAGTTAGTCGTCAAGTGCATTGTATGGGCTTTGCATCTTGTCGTCGTTATGGTCGTCGTTGTCGTGTCGTTGTTGTATCTGCTATTGGCAAGGTGGTTTGCCAGTTGTGATATTCGTGGTGTGCCTTTTGTTGGCATGTTGGGTTGTTAGTCGGATGCGGGAGTCGCGTCCGGAGTTGTTCGTCTCGATATATTTTCGAGGACGAAAATGTCTAAGTGGGGGAGAATTGTAACGCCCCGGTTTTGTTAGATTTATTTAATAGAGTAGATTTAATTGGTTTTGGTTTTATATTATTTTATTATTGACTTTTATTTGACAAAATGTTATTTTTCATCATTGTTTATGTTTTATCGCATTTTGAGGGCGTTTGCGAGATATTTGAGTTTGAGGGGTAAAATAGTCTTTTAGGGGTTTAGATATTTTATATAAATAGGAAGTGGAAAGAAAAAGAGAGAAAAGAAAGAAAAAGGAAAGAAAGAGAAGGGAAGGAAAGGAAGAGGAGAGAAAAGAGGAGAAAAGAGGAAAATCAAAGATTCTCCGTTTCGAGCGCGAATAATCGGGTAAGGGTGAGAAGTTTCAATTATATCTTGCTTGTGTATGTATATGTGTTGTTTGTTGTAAATATTTTGATTGTTTCGTGACTTTTCGTATCGATTGGAATTAGGAGCGATTGATAGAAATCGATGTTTTCGCGGATGAAATTCGATATAAACCGCGTAGAATACTCGTTGATTATGTCTAAACATGTTTTGGTTGTTCTGGTATGAATTAGAAGGGTTTGGGTGATAAAAATGATGTATTTTGGTCCCATATGACCTAGGTTGACGCTGCTGCGATTTCTGGGTTTCGCAGGTTCGCCTAGCGAACCCCAGCGAAGGAACTGGCGAATGTTCGCTAGAAGGTTCGCCTAGCGAACTTTAGGTCTGTTTTCCACTGCCTTGGTTCGCTAGGGTTCGCCTAGCGAATACTGGAGCGAACGTGATATTTTCCAATTTTGTTTTCGTCGTAATTTTCAAACCGTAAGTCCGTTTTGGTCGCCGTTCGAAGCGTTGGGAAGCCAATGAAAAGCTCTTTCTTTTTAAAATGGTTTGGAGGGCAGTAGATGAATTATTTAAGTCGTGATTTTGAAAAAGTTTTGGTTTGTCGGATTTTCACCGTCGTATTGGTGTGCGAATGATGTGTTATCATGCTATAGGCTTTTAATATGTATCATATGGCTTGTGTGCTGGTATATTATGTGAATATATGTGATAAGTGTTGGTGATGATGGTTTGTGGTGTTATGGAGGAATAAACGTGTGTTTTGGGTTTTGATTTCAATGTGCGATAATGATGTGTTGTGAGTAGCATTTGATATGTAAATCCCTTGTGTGAGGAACTATGATGTTGTTGTGATTTGTGGTATGTGATATGATTGTGGTATTTTATGGCTTGTGATGAAGTGCATTGTTTATGTGAAATTTCAATGTATGTTGTGTGGTGGCATTTAGGGTTTGAAATGTATTGTTTGAATTGCTTTGCAATGCATGAATGTGATGATGTGGAAGCATGTGATAAGTTGTTGTAATTGTTGTGGTTGTGATTTGTGGCCGAAAGGCAAGAAAATGCCAAGTGTTGTATTTGATGATTTATGCATGATTATGAATGTGTGCATGGATGCAATGTGAGTGTCATGAGTCATTGTATGCCAAGCATCATAATGTGCATTGTGAAACGTCCTGAGTGACGGTTTGATTCCTGAGGGAATATGCTATACCATCGTGTGCCTCGAAAATATGAGGCGATGCCTGAGGACTTAAAGCGATGGGTATAGACGATTGTGGGCTCCTTTGGAGACTTAAAGCAATCCTTAACGTCGTGGGCCTCGAAAATATGAGGCGATGCCTGAGGACTTAAAGCGACGGGTGAACATCGTAGGCCCGACGGGGAGTTACTTGAGATTCTCAGTAACGAGCGATGGTTCTAATAGTTCCTGAGTGGACTAATGACGTGACAAATGACGTGACAATGGAAGTCGGTACCGCATGGCATGTGCATAGAGTCGTTGTGTCGATCTATGTGCATTTGCATAAATCATGAATTAATTGTGCATGGAAATGTGATTGTGATTGATGAGATGAAATATGTGCAATTGAATTGAATGGTATATGTTTGATTGGAATATGTGATTATGTGTGAGAAATGTGAATGGATGCATTATGTGTGAAAAATCATGATTTGATTGATTATGTGTGGAAATTGTGCATTGATTTGTTATGTGTTGAGATTGTAATAGCATTGGTAATTTGATGTGCATATGTGATAAATGCTATGACTTGGTATGCCTTATGTGCAAATGTGTAATTATGTTGGTATAATTGTTCTATGCTATGTGGTTGGATTGTTAGAAATATGTTATACATCTATGGCTTGCTACATGTATTGGTATGTGACGTGTGGGGTGAGAATAACTGTGTATGTGATTTTATGTGTTTTTGCATATTATTATGCAATCTTGGTTTAGTTGTTATTTCTCACCCTTCTGCTGGAATATGCTTTTTATGGCATAGTGCAGATTGTCAGCTTTAGAGGCGTGGAGGCAAGTGGAAGAGTTAGATCTTCGTTTGCTTAGGTCTTGGTGTCTGCTCTGATACGTAGCACGGGAGTCGGGGAACGCTTTAAGTTAATTGTATATAATTGTTGAATATGTTTTGTATGACCTTTGTATGTATATTTTGATGTTCTAAAACGATTCATTTTGTAAAACAAGTCGGTTATGGTTCTTTCCGCTTTATTCCATAATTGACATTCATTTTATATGGAAAAAGGTTCCCTATGGGGTTATCCTATTTTGTGCTATGTATCAAAATAATTGAGCAGGGTTTGTATTTTCTTTCTTTAAGTGTGACATCCCTGTTTCCTGTTGGAAAAATAAATTTTTAGTTACTCTGATTTATATTTGTATTATTTATTCGCGAGGGGAATTGGGGTGTTACATGAAGCACCTGAAATACATCAACAACGTGGGGTGAGATACATCAAATCTCAGTGAGTTCCTATCTTATAAGTTCTCTCGGATAAATGGTTCTAATAATTCCTAACTCAAAGTCCGGGCAAGGGAAGGACTCTCGAGTTCACACCATATAACTTTACACTATATGGAAACATGCCATGAGTTCATCAACTCACTAATATCACTAATCGATAACCATCCCAAGGTATTTCCTATTCCCTCCCGCTTCTACGTCTAGAAGGCGATCCGAGTCATAAATCCTTGTAATCTACTTGACATACGAATGGATTCGGGTACTACGGGCCATTAACCGTTATGAACCGTCACTTCACACGGGCCATTAACCGTCACAAGCATTCACTCCATGGGCACCATTCGTACAATACGGGGAATCAAACCTGCCAAGTAGTTATGCATCCATTTCAGAGGAGTCTGAGACTCTTGAAACTACACTCGAGTCAAACCGGTTACGATTACATGATTACAACAAATAACCCGATTGTATTCGACAATCACAAGGCTATAATGCCTTAAAGGTTCTCATGCCTTGCCAAAACCACAAGTCAACCACATGCTCCATAATAGTGTTTCATTCCATCAACTTCCTAGTCAAGCTAGGTTCATAAAAGCTAAGATGTATGTTTCCTCACTCTCCCTATTTCATTTTTATGTTTAAAGTATAACCAATCATATCATGCTAAACAACCATAATTTAGGCAACCACATCATGTTATAATAATAGAATAGTTTAACACAATTTAAAACACAATTTTCATTATTTCAAACTTTCCCGATTATTTAATCGGTCGATAAAATCAACATGTTTTACTTCCATCGCGTAGAATATTTCCTCGGCGTTACCTCGATATAAAGAACAATCGAAACCGATAAGCGAAACCAAAGTTATGAATTTTTTGGTCAAAAGTATAATTTTTCAACTCCCAGGTCACGCTCAGCGCGCCCTGGTCCACGCTCAGCGCGTAGCTCCCTGCCTCGAGAGGTTCCAAGGATTTGACACCGCGCTCAGTAGGCAACCTGCGCGCTCAGCGCGCAACGCGATTCTCAGAAAATTCTCCTGTGATAACAGAACTTTATCCACCCTCCAAACCATTTTAGGGCACATTTAGAAGTCAACAGAGGTTCAACATCACATTTATAACAAGGTTTGATCACCACTAACATCAAAACATATCATTTCATAACAACCCAATTATTCCAAAAACTTAACATTTCAAAATCATCAAACATCATATAGAAACATGAAAACAATCATCCCCACATGATTCTATGAGCATACTAAACATTCATTTCAATTTCTAACCGATTCTATCCGTTAAAACATCGATTTCTACGATTTCGACTTAAAACTCATAATACCAAAACACAAAGAAAATGGTTTCTAGCTAAACCCACCTTGCAAAGATGAAGAAAATGATGAAGATGAGATGAATGGTTGGAGCTTTGAACAATGGATGATGATTTCTCTTGGAGTTCTTCAACTTTTCCCTCTTCTGCACTTTTCTCCTCTTTTCTTCTTTTTCTTTCCTTCTTTCTTCTTTCTCTCTCTTTCTTACTATCTTTTTCTTTTATGTTTGGAAAGTGGAAGGAAATGATAAGTCGTAAACTTAGTATTAGAAATAATACTACTAAATGTCCAAAAAGTCTCTTAATTCCAACTAAATAAAAAACCTCAGAGTCAGATAACATTAATTGGATTTATTCTAAGTTCCAATGTTACTCTAATTATTTTGTCAAATAATTTCTCAGATTACTCTAGGCTCATTCGATCACAATATAATCTTATCCGGAGTAATAAAAATATGGGGTATTACATCCCCCCCCTCCTTAAATAGAAATTCCCCCTCGAATTTAAAGATTACCTGAATAGATAAGGGTAAGCATCTCGCATTTCCGATTCAAGTTCCCAAATTGCATCACCCGAATGCGTTACATCCCACTGCACCTTTACGAGAGAAATATCTTTGTTCCTTAATACTTTAGTTTCCCTTCCCACAATGCGGCTCGGTTGAGGTTCAAACGTTAAGTCTGTTTCTATTTCAATAGTATCTGGTAGAATCGGTTGAAGAGGATCTGGAACAAATCTCCGAAGTTGGGATATATGAAAAACATCATGCATTTCCGACAGAGAAGGAGGTAAGGCCAACTTGTAAGCTACTTCGCCAATCCTTTCTAAAATTTGATACGGTCCCACGTATCTCGGACTTAACTTCCGCGACTTAAACGGTCCTTTCAGTCTTAATCTCGAAGTAACTTTCAAAAACACGTGGTCACCTTCTTCAAATTCCAAAGGTTTCCTTCGATTGCCCACATAACTCTTCTGTCGATCTTGTGCTTGCTTAATTTTCTCGCGGATCATTCGAATCTTTTCTGTAGTTTCTTGGATAATTTCAGGTCCTAAGATTCTATCTTCCCCAACTTCCGCCCAACACAAAGGTGTCCTACACTTTCTTCCATACAACGCTTCATAGGGAGCCCTTCCAATGCTCGCATGGTAACTGTTGTTATAAGAGCACTCAATTAATGGTAGAAGTTCCTTCCAATTCCCCTTACTCTCTAACACACAAGCTCTCAACATATCCTCCATCGTTTGTATCGTTCGCTCAGTCTGACCATCCGTCTGTGGATGATTAGACGTGCTCAAACGCAACTCCGTCCCCACAGCTTGTTGAAAAACTTTCCAAAATCTTGAAGTAAACTTCGGATCTCTATCCGACACAATATTAGAGGGAATGTCGTGCAATTTTACAATTTCCGCTATAAACAACCTCGCAAGATGACTTGCCTTAAAAGTAGTCTTCACGGCCAAGAAATGCGCCGACTTTGTCAATCGATCGACTATTACCCAAATCGAATCATAACCACCTTGCGTACGGGGTAAACCTACTGCAAAATCCATAGAGATACTATCCCATTTCCAAATGGGGATTTCTAATGGTTTCAATAACCCACCCGGTCTTTGATGTTCAATCTTAACTTGTTGGCATACCGCACATTCCGACACGAAGATCGCAACATCTCTTTTCATACCGGACCACTAATAATTCTTCTTTAATTCCTAATACATCTTTGAAGAACTCGGATGTATAGTAAAATCACCTTTATGCGCTTCTTCCAAAATCTTTCTTTTCAAAGTCGCATCGTTCGGAACGCAAATTCTTTGGTTAAACATAATCACTCCATTGCTAGCGTGCACAAAACCCGGTTGACTTAGCATCTCTTGTAATTTCTCATCCAATAATTGTCCTTGTTGAATTTCAACTCTTAACGTAGAGTTGACATTCAAATTCCACATTATCACTCCATTAGGAGTCCACACAAATTGTAGATTTAAATCTCTAAATCTTTCCAACAACAAATATTCTAACATCATCAATTCGGCCTTTCTCAAAACTTTCCTACTCAAGGCATCGGCCACTTTGTTCGCTTTACCCGGATGGTATTTTAGCTCCAAATCATAATCCTTTAAATATTCCATCCACCTCCTTTGACGCATATTCAACTCTTTTTGGTCAAAGAGGTACTTTAAACTCTTGTGGTCACTAAACATTTCAAAATGTACTCCATACAAATAGTGTCGCCACACCTTCAAAGTAAACACCACCGCCGCCAATTCCAAATCATGGGTTGGATAATTCTTCTCGTGAACTTTCAATTGTCGAGAAGCATAAGCCACCACGTGACTTTCTTGCATTAAAATGCCTCCTAGTCCCATCTTAGACGCATCACAAAATACTTCATACGGCTTGCTAGGATCGGGAATAATCAGGATGGGAGCTGTAGTCAGTCTCTCTTTCAAACTCATAAAACTTTGTTCACACTCCGAATCCCACTCAAAGGGGCAATCCTTCCAAGTAAGCTTAGTCATGGGTAATGCTAATTGCGAAAAGCCTTTGATAAACCTTCTATAGTAACCGGCTAGACCCAAGAAACTCCTAATCTCCGATACATTCTTCGGTCTCTCCCAATTAATCACAGCTTCCACCTTTGACGGATCCACCGCTACACCACCCTGTGATATAACGTGGCCAAGAAAACTAACTTCAGACATCCAGAACTCGTACTTGCTTAACTTGGTAAAAAGTTGCTTCTCTTGTAAGATCGATAAGACGATTCTCAAATGTCCTTCATGCTCTTGTGGAGTACGGGAATAGATAAGAATGTCATCAATGAAGATCATAACAAATTGATCCAAGTAAGCTTGAAACAACCGGTTAATGTAGTTCATGAAAACAGCTGGAGCATTAGTCACACCGAAAGGCATCACTAAAAATTCGTAATGACCATAACGGGTCCTAAATGCAGTCTTAGGTACATCGGAACTCTTCACTCGGATTTGGTGATAACCCGACCTCAAATCAATCTTCGAGAACACACAGGCTCCTTTCAATTGATCTAATAGGTCGTCTATCCTTGGCAAGGGATACTTGTTCTTAACGGTGACTTTATTCAACTGACGATAATCAATACACAACCGCATCCCACCTTCTTTCTTCTTTACTAACAAAACTGGGGCTCCCCACGGTGAAACACTAGGTCTAACAAAATGCTTAGCCATAAGCTCTTCCAATTGTTCCTTCAGCTCTCTCAATTCAAGCGGTGCCATCCGATACGGAGAAACGGATATAGGAGCCGTTCCCGGTACCAGGTCAATAGAAAATTCCACTTTCCTCTCCGGAGGAAGAGAAGTGACATCTTCGGGGAAAACTTCCGAAAACTCACAAACTACCGGAATGTTCGAAACATGAAGGTCGCTACTCCCTTCCTTAGTGAGAACCAAAAGAACAGATTTCTCTTCTTCGAACAGGAAATTTATCATTCCAACCGTACCTTCTAGAGTAGTTGTTAAACAGATGGAATGATGATGAGCTTTTCTTCACACCCAATAAACACCGAATTAGCAGAAAGCCAATCCATTCCCAAAACGACATCAACTTTCTTAAGTGGTAAGCAAATAAGATCAATCTGAAAAACTCTACCAACCACAGACAAAACACAGTTTTCACACATCGACGGTGTCTCGACTATTTCATCCATGGCGGTAATGACCACCATAGGAGGAGACAAAGGAACAGACCGCAACCCAAGTCGCTTCATACATTGTATCAACACAAAAGAGTGTGTAGCTCCGCAATCAAATAGAACAAAACAAGGAAATCCGTTAACGAAGCACGTACCGGAAATTAAGGAATTGTCACTCTTCTTCTTCCTTGCATCTAAGGTATAAACCCTTCCTTGTGTCTGAGTCCTATTCTGAGGACAATCTCTCTTCAGATGACCCATCTTTTGACATTGGTAACACTTCACATTATCTATACCACACCTTCCATAATGTATCCTTCCACAAGTGCGACACACCGGAGGTGTACTTGTCCTTGAATCTTGAACTTGCTTTCCCTTGAAGGCTTGTTGCCTAGGTCTGAATTGTTGGTTGGATCTTCCGCGATCTCCTTGATTCGCCCTACTCGTAACGCCTTCCGCTTGGACTTTCTTCAAACTATGTTCAGCTACATAGCATTGTCTTAAAACTTCGGCGTAAGTAGTGAACTCCCTCTGAGAGACACTATGGGATATTTCAGCTCTAAGTCCAAAAATAAATTGGTCCACCTTCCACCTCTCATCTGGAGCATACATAGCCTGCCTAGAATAAGCAGCCATGTCTTCAAACTTTTCAGCATAACTGGCCACAGTCATACTACCTTGTCTTAGTTGCTGAAAATCAAACTCTTTCTGAGTTCTCAAAGAGCTCGGAAAATACTTCTCCATGAAAACAACCTTGAACTGCTCCCAAACCTTTGGCACTTCCTGAATAACCATTAAAGCCGAGGCACTCTCCCACCATCTCATAGCGGGACCCTTCAATGAGTGAGAGGCGAACAAAACTTTGTTCTCCTCGCTGCACTGGACTATCGAGAAAATCCTCTCCATACCAGAAATCCATTCGTGAGCCTTCACAGGATCTAGTCCACCATGAAATTCTGGGGGATTCATGCGGATAAAATCCCGGAATTTCCCACCTTCAGCTTCTGGAGCAACCACTGTAGGATGCAACCCTCCATTCATTTGTTGCACCATTTGCTGCATGAATAGATTCTGTTGCTGCTGCATCTGTTGCATGAACTGATACAGAGGAGCATTGCCATCGCCGCCCGACGGATTTGTCCCTTGAGAAGTGGTGCGGGGTCTACCACGAGTGTTTCTACGTTCATTAGCCATGTTCCTAAAGGTCATACAAATACGATTAAGTTGATCAGGCTCAATGCCATAAATATTACACTTAAGACCAAAGGCGACACAACGTATATGAAACGGAAAGAAATACTCATACTATTTCACGGCTAGGTCGAGGATACGACCTGCTCTGATACCAACTGTAACACCCATATATAAGATCCATACATCAAAGCATAAATTATATATATGAATCCAAGTATTTGGTATTGAAATACAATAAGTTCCTAGATAACACATTATACACATAAATGCCTCTAATACGAAATACCAAAGTCTAAGGCATTACATATACAAGATGTTCCAAAATGATAAAATCTAAGAACTAGATCATAATAATGATCTCAAAATAACAACATAGCGGAAGCTAGCCATCAACATGCAAGGAAAGATCAAACGACCTTGTCCTTACCCTTCTCTCTACCTGAAGCACCTGAAATACATCAACAACGTGGGGTGAGATACATCAAATCTCAGTGGGTTCCTATCTTATAAGTTCTCTCGGATAAATGGTTCTAATAATTCCTAACTCAAAGTCCGGGCAAGGGAAGGACTCTCGAGCTCACACCATATAACTTTACACTATATGGAAACATGCCATGAGTTCATCAACTCACTAATATCACTAATTGATAACCATCCCAAGGTATTTCCTATTCCCGCCCGCTTCTACGTCTAGAAGGCGATCCGAGTCATAAATCCTTGTAATCTACTTGACATACGAATGGATTCGGGTTCTACGGGCCATTAACCGTTATGAACCGTCACTTCACACGGGCCATTAACCGTCACAAGCATTCACTCCATGGGCGCCATTCGTACAATACGGGGAATCAAACCTGCCAAGTAGTTGTGCATCCATTTCAGAGGAGTCCGAGACTCTTGAAACTACACTCGAGTCAAACCGGTTACGATTACATGATTACAACAAATAACCCGATTGTATTCGACAATCACAAGGCTATAATGCCTTAAAGATTCTCATGCCTTGCCAAAACCACAAGTCAACCACATGCTCCATAATAGTGTCTTATTCCATCAACTTCCTAGTCAAGCTAGGTTCATAAAAGCTAAGATGTATGTTTCCTCACTCTCCCTATTTCATTTTTATGTTTAAAGTATAACCAATCATATCATGCTAAACAACCATAATTTTGGCAACCACATCATGTTATAATAATAGAATAGTTTAACACAATTTAAAACACAATTTTCATTATTTTGAACTTTCCCGATTATTTAATCGGTCGGTAAAATCAACATGTTTTACTTCCATCGCGTAGAATATTTCCTCGGCTTTACCTCGATATAAAGAACAATCGAAACCGATAAGCGAAACCAAAGTTATGAATTTTTCCGTCAAAAGTATAATTTTTCAACTCCTAGGTCGCGCTCAGCACGCCCTGGTCCACGCTCAGCGCGTAGCTCCCTGCCTCGAGAGGTTCCAAGGATTTGACACCGCGCTCAGCGGGCAACCTGCGCGCTTAGCGCGCAGCGCGATTCTCAGAAAATTCTCCTGTGATAACAGAACTTTATCCACCCTCCAAACCATTTTAGGGCACATTTATAAGTCAACAGAGGTTCAACATCACATTTATAACAAGGTTTGATCACCACTAACATCAAAACATATCATTTCATAACAACCCAATTATTCCAAAACCCTAACATTTCAAAATCATCAAACATCATATAGAAACATGAAAACAATCATCCCCACATGATTCTATGAGCATACTAAACATTCATTTCAATTTCTAACCGATTCTATCCGTTAAAACATCGATTTCTACGATTTCGACTTAAAACTCATAATACCAAAACACAAAGAAAATGGTTTCTAGCTAAACCCACCTTGCAAAGATGAAGAAAATGATGAAGATGAGATGAATGGTTGGAGCTTTGAACAATGGATGATGATTTCTCTTGGAGTTCTTCAACTTTTCCCTCTTCTCCACTTTTCTCCTCTTTTCTTCTTTTTCTTTCCTTCTTTCTTCTTTCTCTCTCTTTCTTACTATCTTTTTCTTTTATGTTTGGAAAGTGGAAGGAAATGATAAGTAATAAACTTAGTATTAGAAATAATACTACTAAATGTCCAAAAAATCTCTTAATTCCAACTAAATAAAAAACCTCAGAGTCAGATAACATTAATTGGATTTATTCTAAGTTCCACAGTTACTCTAATTATTTTGTCAAATAATTTCTCAGAGTACTCTAGGCTCAGTCGATCACAATATAATTTTATCCGGAGTAATAAAAATACGGGGTATTACAGATTTTATGGTTGGTTTTTCAGTTTGTATGTGGTAGTTGTGAAGGCTCTTACGAGGCAGTTGTGCCTGACCGTTTTACTCTTTTGATTTTATACATTGAAAAGACTCATTCTATTTGCGAAGCCTTGGCCTCTTACTCCCTGTTTAAAACTGTTATAATCATTCATTTAAACAGATCCATTTGGAATGGCCTAACCCAGAAAAAAAATAACAAACAGTTAAGAATATACCATACACCAATACCACTTAACTGGAAACTAACATCACAGTGGGTAGGAAAGCTATTGTGAGAAACAGAAGGGAAAAACATATGAATCCATAAATAACTAAAAAAACTTCCAAAAACATTCATAATGGCTTAAAACCAAAAGTAGCAAAATCATACATAAATTCAAACAGCACCTTAATATAAGTTCCAATAAACATCAAATAATAAATATGACTAAACCAAATCCCAAACACATATAAACTTAACCCAACATGCTTTTTCATGTGTGCCTCACTTAAATCAGTGCTATTTAAGTGCTATACAAAGTTTTGGTTGTACTTCACAAGCATACATTGTAGCCCTCATCTTCACAGTAGCATTTTGTAAACCACTACAGAACCATTATATCAACTGTTATCGGCAAGCAGATAACAGCGTAAAAGCTATGTCCAATTAATGTCGCTATAGGTGCAATCGACAACATATTCAGAACCATAACAAGACAGAAAAATATGTAAAAAGATATAACACCAAAGATCTAACAGCTAGCCAGAACCAACACAGGACATACAAAAATACACCTAAAAATCTATCACGACACTTACAGATAAATATGTAAAGTTTCGATGTATATTTAAAAAATAAGAATAAAAACAAGAAACCTTCTCCATGTATGTGTCTGGCTACTTGAAGAGCTTCATATAGTCTTTGGGTATGGGATAAACGTTGAAGAATCGCAACCAGATAACCAATGTTACCAGTGTTGATTAAACCAGCACCCTTTTCTAACTTCATCCAAGAAACACCCTTTTCCAACTTCATGCTAGCAGCACCCTTTTCCAACATCATGTTAGCAACACCCTTTTCCAACATCATGCCAACAACACATTTTCCATCTCCATATTATTTGACACAACACACTTTTCCATCTTTAAATCGGCATCATTTTCCATTTTTTCTTACACGAGGACCTAGATAAAGAAATACACGCTACAGATTGATACTCATACAAAAAAAATGAAAATAAAAAATATATGTTAAATAATACAATAAAATAGATTGTTTGGGTTTTAATCAAAATTTCCAATTTTCTTAGAACTAGAAACATTGGTTTTGATTAAAAATTGAAATGGAATTAATGTTGTTGAAATAACTTACCATAGAAGGAGCATGGATGATTACACCTGTATTGGAAACCTCCGAAGGTTCTCCACCATTTGTGATTGAAAAACCCTATTGATACAAAAAAAAGTATATATGCAAAAACTCAACATCAATTTGAATGATTATATAAAAACAGAAACCACATACTCAGCATTAACGTCAATCGTCATTCAAAAACCAAAAACACCATTGTTAACAAAAAAGTGAAAATAGTGGGAAAAAAACACCAACATCAAAATTGGTGATCATACAATAAACTGATACAACATAACCAAATAAGTATCAACAATGTTTATACAACAAACATAAAAATCAAGTATATTCAAGGTTTATACAAACAACAACAAAATGTTGAAAACATGGAAATTGAAACTTATTTCGTAACAACATCAATCATCGTTCAAAACATAAGTATATTCAACAGTATATTCAAGGTTTTTACAAAAACCAACAAAAAGTGGAAAACATAGAATTAGAAACCTAATTTGTATCAACGTCAATCATCATTCAAAAATTAAGTATATTCAACAGTATATTCAAGGTTTATACAAACAAAATCAAAAAGTTGCAAACATGGAACTAAAAACGTAATTCGTATCAACTATTTTAAAAATTAGGGTCATATATAAAAATAATCCCCAGCATTTTTTTTACCTTAACCATAAAATAACGTCCGAATATTTCATCTGCAAGATTTTCAGACAAGGAAAAATTCTGTGTAATATGTGCCTTGCATGAGCACATGGAGGATGTTTTATCCTTTACTTCTTTCCTTTTTTATTTTTGTTCTTTTTTATGTAAGTTGGAGGAAGGTGGTAATATTGCTGATGAAAATATTTGTGGGTTACTTTGTGATTAAGGTAAAAAAAATACTGGCTATTATTTATCATATATGACCCTTAATTTAAAACAGCTATTTTTTGTGATATTCTATTCATATGTGATTTTATGGTTGGTTTTTCCGTTTGTATGTCGTAGTTGTGAAGGCTCTTACGAGGCAGTTGTGCCTGACCGTTTTACTCTTTTGATTTTAAACATTGAAATGACTCATTCTATTTGCGAAGCCTTGGCCTTTTACTCCCTGTTTAAAACTGTTGTAATCATTCATTTAAACAGATCCATTTGGAATGGCCTAACCCAGAAAAAAAAAACAAACAGTTAAGAATATACCATACACCAATACCACTTAACTGGAAACTAAAATCACAGTGGGTCGGAAAGCTATTGTGAGAAACAGAAGGGAAAAACATATGAATCCATAAATAACTAAAACAACTTCCAAAAACATTCATAATGGCTTAAAACCAAAAGTGGCAAAATCATACATAAATTCAAAGAGCACCTCAATATAAGTTCCAATCAACATCAAATAATAAATATGACTAAACCAAATCCCAAACACATATAAACTTAACCAAACATGCTTTTTCATGTGTGCCTCACTTAAATCAGTGCTATTTAAGTGCTAGACAAAATTTTGGTTGTACTTCACAAGCATACATTGTAGCCCTCATCTTCACAGTAGCATTTTGTAAACCATTACAGAACCATTATATCAACTGTTATCGGCAAGCAGATAACAACGTAAAATCTAGGTCCAATTAATGCCGCTATAGGTGCTATCGACAACATATTCAGAACCATAACAAGACAGAAAAATACACATAAGGATATAACACCAAAGATCTAACAGCTAGCCAGAACCAACACAGGACATACAAAAATACACCTAAAAATCTATCACGACACTTACAGATCTAAATATGTAAAGTTTCGATGTATATTTAAAAAATAAAACTAAAAACAAGAAATCTTCTCCATGTATGTGTCTGGCTACTTGAAGAGCTTCATATAGTCTTTGGGTATAGGATAAACGTTGAAGAATCCCAACCAGATAACCAATGTTACCAGTGTTGATTAAACCAGCACCCTTTTCTAACTTCATCCAAGAAACACCCTTTTCCAACTTCATGCCAGTAGCACGCTTTTCCAACATCATGCTAGCAACACCCTTTTCCAACATCATGCCAACAACACCTTTTCCATCTCCATATTATTTGACACAACACACTTTTCCATCTTTAATCGGCATCATTTTCCATTTTTTCTTACACGAGGACCTATATAAAGAAATACACGCTACAGATTGATACTCATACAAAAAAAATGTAAATAAAAAATATATGTTAAATAATACAATAAAATAGATTTTTTGGGTTTTAATCAAAATTTCCCATTTTTTTAGAACAAGAAACATTGGTTTTGATTAAAAATTGAAATGGAATTAATGTTGTTGAAATAACTTACCATAGAAGGAGCATGGATGATTACACCTGTATTGGAAACCTCCGAAGGTTCTCCACCATTTGTGATTGAAAAACCCTATTGATACAAAAAAAAAGTATATATGCAAAAACTCAACATCAAATTGAATGATTATATAAAAACAGAAACCACATACTCAGCATTAACGTCAATTGTCATTCAAAAACCAAAAACATCATTGTTAACAAAAAAGTGAAAATAGTGGAAAAAAAACACCAACATCCAAAATTGGTGATCATACAATAAACTGATACAACATAAACAAAAAGGTATCAACAATGTTTATACAACAAACATAAAAATCAAGTATATTCAAGGTTTATACAAACAACAACAAAATGTTGAAAACATGGAAATTGGAACTTATTTCGTAACAACATCAATCATCGTTCAAAACATAAGTATATTCAACAGTATATTCAAGGTTTTTACAAAAACCAACAAAAAGTTGTAAACATAGAATTAGAAACCTAATTCATATCAACATAAATCATCATTCAAAACTTAAGTATATTCAACAGTATATTCAAGGTTTATACAAACAAAATCAAAAAGTTGCAAACATGGAACTAAAAACGTAATTCGTATCAACTATTTTAAAAATTAGGGTCATATATAAAAATAATCCCCAGCATTTTTTTTACCTTAATCATAAAATAACGTCCGAATATTTCATCTGAAATATTTTTAGACAAGGCTAAATTCTGTGTAATATGTGCCTTGCATGAGCACATGGAGGATCTTTTATCCTTTACTTCTTTCCTTTTTTATTTTTGTTCTTTTTTATGTAAGTTGGAGGAACGTGGTAATATTGCTGATGAAAATATTTGTGGGTTACTTTGTAATTAAGGTAAAAAAAATACTGGCTATTATTTATCATATATGACCCTTAATTTAAAACAGCTATTTTTTGTGATATTCTATTCATATGTGATTTTATGGTTGGTTTTTCAGTTTGTATGTGGTAGTTGTGAAGGCTCTTACGAGGCAGTTGTGCCTGACCGTTTTACTCTTTTGTTTTTTAAACATTGAAATGACTCATTCTATTTGCGAAGCCTTGGCCTCTTACTCCCTGTTTAAAACTGTTGTAACCATTCATTTAAATAGATCCATTTGGAATGGCCTAACCCAGAAAAAAAATAACAAACAGTTAAGAATATACCATACACCAATACCACTTAACTGGAAACTAACATCACAGTGGGTAGGAAAGCTATTGTGAGAAACAGAAGGGAAAAACATATGAATCCATAAATAACTAAAACTACTTGCAAAAACATTCATAATGGCTTAAAACCAAAAGTAGCAAAATCATACATAAATCCAAACAGCACCTCAATATAAGTTCCAATCAACATCAAATAATAAATATGACTAAACCAAATCCCAAACACATATAAACTTAACCAAACATGCTTTTTCATGTGTGCCTCACTTAAATCAGTGCTATTTAATTGCTATACAAAATTTTGGTAGTACTTCACAAGCATACATTGTAGCCCTCATCTTCACAGTAGCATTTTGTAAACCACTACAGAACCATTATATCAACTGTTATCGGCAAGCAGATAACAGCGTAAAAGCTAGGTCCAATTAATGCCGCTACAGGTGATATCAACAACATATTCAGAACCATAACAAGACAGAAAAATACACTTAAAGATATAACACCAAAGATCTAACAGCTAGCCAGAACCAACATATGACATAGAAAAATACACCTAAAAATCTATCACGACACTTACAGATCTAAATATGTAAAGTTTTGATGTATATTTAAAAAAAAAAAAACAAGAAACCTTCTCCATGTATGTGTCTGGCTACTAGAAGAGCTTCATATAGTCTTTGGGTATGGGATAAACGTTGAAGAATCGCAACCAGATAACCAATGTTACCAGTGTTGATTAAACCAGCACCCTTTTCTAACTTCATCCAAGAAACACCCTTTTCCAACTTCATGCCAGCAGCACCCTTTTCCAACATCATGCTAGCAACACCCTTTTCCAACATCATGCCAAAAACACCTTTTCCATCTCCATATTATTTGACACAACACACTTTTCCATCTTTAAATCGGCATCATTTTCCATTTTTTCTTACAGGAGGACCTACATAAAGAAATACACGCTAGAGATTGATACTCATACAAAAAAAATGTAAATAAAAAATATATATTAAATAATACAAGAAAATAGATTTTTTGGGTTTTAATCAAAATTTCCCATTTTCTTAGAACAAGAAACATTGGTTTTGATTAAAAATTGAAATGGAATTAAAGTTGTTGAAATAACCTACCATAGAAGGAGCATGGATGGCTACACCTGTATTGGAAACCTCCGAAGGTTCTCCACCATTTGTGATTGAAAAACCCTATTGATACAAAAAAAAGTATATATACAAAAACTCAACATCAATTTGAATGATCATATAAAAATAGAAACCACATACTCAGCATTAACGTCAATCGTCATACAAAAACCAAAAACATCATTGTTAACAAAAAAGTGAAAATAGTGGAAAAAAACACCAACATCAAAATTGGTGATCATACAATAAACTGATACAACATAAACAAATAAGTATCAATAATGTTTATACAACAAACATAAAAATCAAGTATATTCAAGGTTTATACAAACAACAACAAAATGTTGAAAACATGGAAATTGAAACTTATTTCGTATCAACATCAATCATCGTTCAAAACATAAGTATATTCAACAATATATTCAAGGTTTTTACAAAAACCAACAAAAAGTTGAAAACATAGAATTAGAAACCTAATTCGTATCAACATCAATCATCATTCAAAAGTTAAGTATATTCAACAGTATATTCAAGGTTTATACAAACAAAATAAAAAATTTGCAAACATGGAACTAAAAACGTAATTCGTATCAACTATTTTAAATTTAGGGTCATATATAAAAATAATCCCCAGCATTTTTTTTACCTTAATCATAAAATAACGTCCGAATATTTCATCTGCAATATTTTCAGACAAGGCAAAATTCTGTGTAATATGTGCCTTGCTTGACCACATGGAGGATGTTTTAACCTTTACTTCTTTCCTTTTTTATTTTTGTTCTTTTTTATGTAAGTTGGAGGAACGTGGTAATATTGCTGATGAAAATATTTGTGGGTTACTTTGTAATTAAGGTAAAAAAATAATGGCGATTATTTATCATATATGACCCTTAATTTAAAACAGCTATTTTTTGTGATATTCTATTCATATGTGATTTTATGGTTGGTTTTTCAGTTTGTATGTGGTAGTTGTGAAGGCTCTTACGAGGCAGTTGTGCCTGACCGTTTTACTCTTTTGATTTTAAACATTGAAATGACTCATTCTATTTGCGAAGCCTTGGCCTCTTACTCCCTGTTTAAAACTGTTGTAACCATTCATTTAAATAGATCCATTTGGAATGGCCTAACCCAGAAAAAAAATAACAAACAGTTAAGAATATACCATACACCAATACCACTTAACTGGAAACTAACATCACAGTGGGTAGGAAAGCTATTGTGAGAAACAGAAGGGAAAAACATATGAATCCATAAATAACTAAAACTACTTACAAAAACATTCATAATGGCTTAAAACCAAAAGTAGCAAAATCATACATAAATTCAAACAGCACCTCAATATAAGTTCCAATCAACATCAAATAATAAATATGACTAAACCAAATCCCAAACACATATAAACTTAACCAAACATGCTTTTTCATGTGTGCCTCACTTAAATCAGTGCTATTTAAGTGCTATACAAAATTTTGGTTGTACTTCACAAGCATACATTGTAGCCCTCATCTTCACAGTAGCATTTTGTAAACCACTACAGAACCATTATATCAACTGTTATCGGCAAGCAGATAACAGCGTAAAAGCTAGGTCCAATTAATGCCGCTATAGGTGATATCAACAACATATTCAGAACCATAACAAGACAGAAAAATACACTTAAAGATATAACACCAAAGATCTAACAGCTAGCCAGAACCAACATAGGACATAGAAAAATACACCTAAAAATCTATCACGACACTTACAGATCTAAATATGTAAAGTTTTGATGTATATTTAAAAAAAAAAAACAAGAAACCTTCTCCATGTATGTGTCTGGCTACTAGAAGAGCTTCATATAGTCTTTGTGTATGGGATAAACGTTGAAGAATCGCAACCAGATAACCAATGTTACCAGTGTTGATTAAACCAGCACCCTTTTCTAACTTCATCCAAGAAACACCCTTTTCCAACTTCATGGCAGCAGCACCCTTTTCCAACATCATGCTAGCAACACCCTTTTCCAACATCATGCCAAAAACACCTTTTCCATCTCCATCTTATTTGACACAACACACTTTTCCATCTTTAAATCGGCATCATTTTCCATTTTTTCTTACACGAGGATCTACATAAAGAAATACACGCTACAGATTGATACTCATACAAAAAAAATGTAAATAAAAAATATATATTAAATAATACAAGAAAATAGATTTTTTGGGTTTTAATCAAAATTTCCCATTTTCTTAGAACAAGAAACATTGGTTTTGATTAAAAATTGAAATGGAATTAAAGTTGTTGAAATAACCTACCATAGAAGGAGCATGGATGGCTACACCTGTATTGGAAACCTCTGAAGGTTCTCCACCATTTGTGATTGAAAAACCCTATTGATACAAAAAAAAGTATATATACAAAAACTCAACATCAATTTGAATGATCATATAAAAATAGAAACCACATACTCAGCATTAACGTCAATCGTCATACAAAAACCAAAAACATCATTGTTAACAAAAAAGTGAAAATAGTGGAAAAAAACACCAACATCAAAATTGGTGATCATACAATAAACTGATACAACATAAACAAATAAGTATCAACAATGTTTATACAACAAACATAAAAATCAAGTATATTCAAGGTTTATACAAAGAACAACAAAATGTTGAAAACATGGAAATTGAAACCTATTACGTATCAACATCAATCATCGTTCAAAACATAAGTATATTCAACAGTATATTCAAGGTTTTTACAAAAACCAACAAAAAGTTGAAAACATAGAATTAGAAACCTAATTCGTATCAACATCAATCATCATTCAAAAGTTAAGTATATTCAACAGTATATTCAAGGTTTATACAAACAAAATCAAAAAGTTGCAAACATGGAACTAAAATCGTAATTCGTATCAACTATTTTAAATTTAGGGTCATATATAAAAATAATCCCCAGCATTTTTTATACCTTAATCATAAAATAATGTCCGAATATTTCATCTGCAATATTTTCAGACAAGGCAAAATTCTGTGTAATATGTGCCTTGCTTGACCACATGGAGGATGTTTTATCCTTTACTTCTTTCCTTTTTTTATTTTTGTTCTTTTTTATGTAAGTTGGAGGAACGTGGTAATATTGCTGATGAAAATATTTGTGGGTTACTTTGTAATTAAGGTAAAAAAATACTGGCGATTATTTATCATATATGACCCTTATTTTAAAACAGCTATTTTTTGTGATATTCTATTCATATGTGATTTTATGGTTGGTTTTTCAGTTTTTATGTGGTAGTTTTGAAGGCTCTTACGAGGCAGTTGTGCCTGACCGTTTTACTCTTTTGATTTTAAACATTGAAATGACTCATTCTATTTGCGAAGCCTTGGCCTCTTACTCCCTGTTTAAAACTGTTGTAACCATTCATTTAAATATATCCATTTGGAATGGCCTAACCTAGAAAAAAAATAACAAACAGTTAAGAATATACCATACACAAATACCACTTAACAGGAAACTAACATCACAGTGGGTAGGAAAGCTATTGTGAGAAACAGAAGGGAAAAACATATGAATCCATAAATAAGTAAAACAACTTCCAAAAACATTCATAATTGCTTAAAACCAAAAGTAGCAAAATCATACATAAATTCAAACAGCACCTCAATATAAGTTCTAATCAACATCAAATAATAAATATGACTAAACCAAATCCCAAACACATATAAACTTAACCAAACATGCTTTTTCATGTGTGCCTCACTTAAATCAGTGCTATTTAAGTGCTATACAAAATTTCGGTTGTACTTCACAAGCATACATTGTAGCCCTCATCATCATATTAGCATTTTGTAAACAACTACAGAACCATTATATCAACTGTTATCGGCAAGTAGATAACAGCGTAAAAGCTAGGTCCAGTTAATGCCGCTATAGGTGCTACTAACAACATATTCAGAATTATAACAAGACAGAAAAATACGCATAAAGATATAACACCAAAGATCTAACAGCTAGCCAGAACCAACACAGGACATACAAAAATACACCTAAAAATCTATCACGACACTCACAGATCTAAATATGTAAAGTTTCGATGTATATTTAAAAAATAAAAATAAAAACAAGAAACCTTCTCCATGTATGTGTCTGGCTACTAGAAGAGCTTCATATAGTCTTTGGGTATGGGATAAACGTTGAAGAATCGCAACCAGATAACCAATGTTACCAGTGTTGATTAAACCAGCACCCTTTTCTAACTTCATCCAAGAAACACCCTTTTCCAACTTCATGGCAGCAGCACCCTTTTCCAACATCATGCTAGCAACACCCTTTTCCAACATCATGCCAACAACACCATTTCCATCTCCATATTATTTGACACAACACACTTTTCCATCTTTAAATCGGCATCATTTTCCATTTTTTCTTACACGAGGACCTACATAAAGAAATACACGCTACAGATTGATTTTCATACAAAAAAATGAAAATAAAAAATATATATTAAATAATACAATAAAATAGATTTTTTGGGTTTTAATCAAAATTTCCCATTTTCTTTGAACAAGAAACATTGGTTTTGATTAAAAATTGAATTGGAATTAATGTTGTTGAAATAACCTACCATAGAAGGAGCATGGATGGCTAAACCTGTATTGGAAACCTCCGAAGGTTCTCCACCATTTCTGATTGAAAAACCCTATTGATACAAAAAAAAAGTATATGTACAAAAATCAACATCAATTTGAATGATCATATAAAAAAGAAACCACATACTCAGCATTAACATCAGTTGTCATACAAAAACCAAAAACATCATTGTTAACAAAAAAGTGAAAATAGTGGAAAAAAACATCAACATCAAAATTGGTGATCATACAATAAACTGATAAAACATAAACAAATAAGTATCGACAATGTTTATACAACAAACATAAAAATCAAGTATATTCAAGGTTTATACAAACAACAACAAAATGTTGAAAACATGGAAATTGAAACTTATTTCGTAACAACATCAATCATCGTTCAAAACATAAGTATAATCAACAGTATATTCAAGGTTTTTACAAAAAACCCACAAAAAGTTGAAAACATAGAATTAGAAACCTAATTCGTATCAACATCAATCATCATTCAAAAGTTAAGTATATTCAACAGTATATTCAAGGTTTATACAAACAAAATCAAAAAGTTGCAAACATGGAACTAAAATCGTAATTCGTATCAACTATTTTAAATTTAGGGTCATATATAAAAATAATCCCCAGCATTTTTTATACCTTAATCATAAAATAATGTCCGAATATTTCATCTGCAATATTTTCAGACAAGGCAAAATTCTGTGTAATATGTGCCTTGCTTGACCACATGGAGGATGTTTTATCCTTTACTTCTTTCCTTTTTTTATTTTTGTTCTTTTTTATGTAAGTTGGAGGAACGTGGTAATATTGCTGATGAAAATATTTGTGGGTTACTTTGTAATTAAGGTAAAAAAATACTGGCGATTATTTATCATATATGACCCTTATTTTAAAACAGCTATTTTTTGTGATATTCTATTCATATGTGATTTTATGGTTGGTTTTTCAGTTTTTATGTGGTAGTTGTGAAGGCTCTTACGAGGCAGTTGTGCCTGACCGTTTTACTCTTTTGATTTTAAACATTGAAATGACTCATTCTATTTGCGAAGCCTTGGCCTCTTACTCCCTGTTTAAAACTGTTGTAACCATTCATTTAAATATATCCATTTGGAATGGCCTAACCCAGAAAAAAAATAACAAACAGTTAAGAATATACCATACACAAATACCACTTAACAGGAAACTAACATCACAGTGGGTAGGAAAGCTATTGTGAGAAACAGAAGGGAAAAACATATGAATCCATAAATAAGTAAAACAACTTCCAAAAACATTCATAATTGCTTAAAACCAAAAGTAGCAAAATCATACATAAATTCAAACAGCACCTCAATATAAGTTTTAATCAACATCAAATAATAAATATGACTAAACCAAATCCCAAACACATATAAACTTAACCAAACATGCTTTTTCATGTGTGCCTCACTTAAATCAGTGCCATTTAAGTGCTATACAAAATTTCGGTTGTACTTCACAAGCATACATTGTAGCCCTCATCATCATATTAGCATTTTGTAAACAACTACAGAACCATTATATCAACTGTTATCGGCAAGTAGATAACAGCGTAAAAGCTAGGTCCAGTTAATGCCGCTATAGGTGCTACTGACAACATATTCAGAATTATAACAAGACAGAAAAATACGCATAAAGATATAACACCAAAGATCTAACAGCTAGCCAGAACCAACACAGGACATACAAAAATACACCTAAAAATCTATCACGACACTCACAGATCTAAATATGTAAAGTTTCGATGTATATTTAAAAAATAAAAATAAAAACAAGAAACCTTCTCCATGTATGTGTCTGGCTACTAGAAGAGCTTCATATAGTCTTTGGGTATGGGATAAACGTTGAAGAATCGCAACCAGATAACCAATGTTACCAGTGTTGATTAAACCAGCACCCTTTTCTAACTTCATCCAAGAAACACCCTTTTCCAACTTCATGGCAGCAGCACCCTTTTCCAACATCATGCTAGCAACACCCTTTTCCAACATCATGCCAACAACACCATTTCCATCTCCATATTATTTGACACAACACACTTTTCCATCTTTAAATCGGCATCATTTTCCATTTTTTCTTACACGAGGACCTACATAAAGAAATACACGCTACAGATTGATTTTCATACAAAAAAATGAAAATAAAAAATATATATTAAATAATACAATAAAATAGATTTTTTGGGTTTTAATCAAAATTTCCCATTTTCTTTGAACAAGAAACACTGGTTTTGATTAAAAATTGAATTGGAATTAATGTTGTTGAAATAACCTACCATAGAAGGAGCATGGATGGCTAAACCTGTATTGGAAACCTCCGAAGGTTCTCCACCATTTCTGATTGAAAAACCCTATTGATACAAAAAAAAAGTATATGTACAAAAATCAACATCAATTTGAATGATCATATAAAAAAGAAACCACATACTCAGCATTAACATCAGTTGTCATACAAAAACCAAAAACATCATTGTTAACAAAAAAGTGAAAATAGTGGAAAAAAACATCAACATCAAAATTGGTGATCATACAATAAACTGATAAAACATAAACAAATAAGTATCGACAATGTTTATACAACAAACATAAAAATCAAGTATATTCAAGGTTTATACAAACAACAACAAAATGTTGAAAACATGGAAATTGAAACTTATTTCGTAACAACATCAATCATCGTTCAAAACATAAGTATAATCAACAGTATATTCAAGGTTTTTACAAAAAACCCACAAAAAGTTGAAAACATAGAATTAGAAACCTAATTCGTATCAACATCAATCATCATTCAAAAATTAAGTATATTCAACAGTATATTCAAGGTTTATACAAACAAAATCAAAAAGTTGCAAACATGGAACTAAAAACGTAATTCGTATCAACTATTTTAAATTTAGGGTCACATATAAAAATAATCCCCAACATTTTTTTACCTTAATCATAAAATAACGTCTGAATATTTCATCTGCAATATTTTCAGACAAGGCAAAATTCTGTGTAATATGTGCCTTGCTTGAGCACATGGAGGATGTTTTATCCTTTACTTCTTTCCTTTTTTTATTTTTGTTCTTTTTTATGTAAGTTGGAGATAGGTGGTAATATTGCTGATGAAAATATATGTGTGTTACTTTGTGATTAAGGTAAAAAAAAATACTGGCGATTATTTATCATATATCACCCTTAATTTAAAACAGCTATTTTTTGTGATATTCTATTCATATGTGATTTTATGGTTGGTTTTTCAGTTTGTATGTTGTAGTTGTGAAGGCCCTTACGAGGCAGTTGTGCCTGACCGTTTTACTCTTTTGATTTTAAACATTGAAATGACTCATTCTATTTGCGAAGCCTTGGCCTTTTACTCCCTGTTTAAAACTGTTGTAATCATTCATTTAAATAGATCCATTTGGAATGGCCTAACCCATAAAAAAATAACAAACAGTTAAGAATATACCATACACCAATATCACTTAACTGGAAACTGACATCACAGTGGGTAGGAAAGCTATTGTGAGAAACAGAAGGGAAAAACATATGAATCCATAAATAACTAAAACAACTTCCAAAAACATTCATAATGGCTTAAAACCAAAAGTAGCAAAATCATACATAAATTCAAACAGCACCTCAATATAAGTTCCAATCAACATCAAATAATAAATATGACTAAACCAAATCCCAAACACATATAAACTTAACCAAACATGCTTTTTCATGTGTGCCTCACTTAAATCAGTGCTATTCAAGTGTTATACAAAATTTTGGTTGTACTTCACAAGCATACATTGTAGCCCTCATCTTCACAGTAGCATTTTGTAAACCACTACAGAACCATTATATCAACTGTTATCGGCAAGTAGATAACAGCGTAAAAGCTAGGTCCAGTTAATGCCGCTATAGGTGCTACCGACAACATATTCAGAATTATAACAAGACAGAAAAATGCACATAAAGATATAACACCAAAGATCTAACAGCTAGCCAGAACCAACACAGGACATACAAAAATACACCTAAAAATCTATCACGACACTCACAGATCTAAATATGTAAAGTTTCGATGTATATTTAAAAAATAAAAATAAAAACAAGAAACCTTCTCCATGTATGTGTCTGGCTACTAGAAGAGCTTCATATAGTCTTTGGGTATGGGATAAACGTTGAAGAATCGCAACCAGATAACCAATGTTACCAGTGTTGATTAAACCAGCACCCTTTTCTAACTTCATCCAAGAAACACCCTTTTCCAACTTCATGGCAGCAGCACCCTTTTCCAACATCATGCTAGCAACACCCTTTTCCAACATCATGCCAACAACACCATTTCCATCTCCATATTATTTGACACAACACACTTTTCCATCTTTAAATCGGCATCATTTTCCATTTTTTCTTACACGAGGACCTACATAAAGAAATACACGCTACAGATTGATTTTCATACAAAAAAATGAAAATAAAAAATATATATTAAATAATACAATAAAATAGATTTTTTGGGTTTTAATCAAAATTTCCCATTTTCTTTGAACAAGAAACACTGGTTTTGATTAAAAATTGAATTGGAATTAATGTTGTTGAAATAACCTACCATAGAAGGAGCATGGATGGCTAAACCTGTATTGGAAACCTCCGAAGGTTCTCCACCATTTCTGATTGAAAAACCCTATTGATACAAAAAAAAAGTATATGTACAAAAATCAACATCAATTTGAATGATCATATAAAAAAGAAACCACATACTCAGCATTAACATCAGTTGTCATACAAAAACCAAAAACATCATTGTTAACAAAAAAGTGAAAATAGTGGAAAAAAACATCAACATCAAAATTGGTGATCATACAATAAACTGATAAAACATAAACAAATAAGTATCGACAATGTTTATACAACAAACATAAAAATCAAGTATATTCAAGGTTTATACAAACAACAACAAAATGTTGAAAACATGGAAATTGAAACTTATTTCGTAACAACATCAATCATCGTTCAAAACATAAGTATAATCAACAGTATATTCAAGGTTTTTACAAAAAACCCACAAAAAGTTGAAAACATAGAATTAGAAACCTAATTCGTATCAACATCAATCATCATTCAAAAATTAAGTATATTCAACAGTATATTCAAGGTTTATACAAACAAAATCAAAAAGTTGCAAACATGGAACTAAAAACGTAATTCGTATCAACTATTTTAAATTTAGGGTCACATATAAAAATAATCCCCAACATTTTTTTACCTTAATCATAAAATAACGTCTGAATATTTCATCTGCAATATTTTCAGACAAGGCAAAATTCTGTGTAATATGTGCCTTGCTTGAGCACATGGAGGATGTTTTATCCTTTACTTCTTTCCTTTTTTTATTTTTGTT
This sequence comes from Lathyrus tuberosus, assembly GCA_022829125.1. Classification (NCBI taxonomy): domain Eukaryota; kingdom Viridiplantae; phylum Streptophyta; class Magnoliopsida; order Fabales; family Fabaceae; genus Lathyrus; species Lathyrus tuberosus. The sequence continues at coordinate 15,668,926 of JALAZF010000055.1, forward strand.
CTTTTTTATGTAAGTTGGAGATAGGTGGTAATATTGCTGATGAAAATATATGTGTGTTACTTTGTGATTAAGGTAAAAAAAAATACTGGCGATTATTTATCATATATCACCCTTAATTTAAAACAGCTATTTTTTGTGATATTCTATTCATATGTGATTTTATGGTTGGTTTTTCAGTTTGTATGTTGTAGTTGTGAAGGCTCTTACGAGGCAGTTGTGCCTGACCGTTTTACTCTTTTGATTTTAAACATTGAAATGACTCATTCTATTTGCGAAGCCTTGGCCTCTTACTCCCTGTTTAAAACTGTTGTAACCATTCATTTAAATATATCCATTTGGAATGGCCTAACCCAGAAAAAAAATAACAAACAGTTAAGAATATACCATACACAAATACCACTTAACAGGAAACTAACATCACAGTGGGTAGGAAAGCTATTGTGAGAAACAGAAGGGAAAAACATATGAATCCATAAATAAGTAAAACAACTTCCAAAAACATTCATAATTGCTTAAAACCAAAAGTAGCAAAATCATACATAAATTCAAACAGCACCTCAATATAAGTTTTAATCAACATCAAATAATAAATATGACTAAACCAAATCCCAAACACATATAAACTTAACCAAACATGCTTTTTCATGTGTGCCTCACTTAAATCAGTGCCATTTAAGTGCTATACAAAATTTCGGTTGTACTTCACAAGCATACATTGTAGCCCTCATCATCATATTAGCATTTTGTAAACAACTACAGAACCATTATATCAACTGTTATCGGCAAGTAGATAACAGCGTAAAAGCTAGGTCCAGTTAATGCCGCTATAGGTGCTACTGACAACATATTCAGAATTATAACAAGACAGAAAAATACGCATAAAGATATAACACCAAAGATCTAACACCTAGCCAGAACCAACACAGGACATACAAAAATACACCTAAAAATCTATCACGACACTCACAGATCTAAATATGTAAAGTTTCGATGTATATTTAAAAAATAAAAATAAAAACAAGAAACCTTCTCCATGTATGTGTCTGGCTACTAGAAGAGCTTCATATAGTCTTTGGGTATGGGATAAACGTTGAAGAATCGCAACCAGATAACCAATGTTACCAGTGTTGATTAAACCAGCACCCTTTTCTAACTTCATCCAAGAAACACCCTTTTCCAACTTCATGGCAGCAGCACCCTTTTCCAACATCATGCTAGCAACACCCTTTTCCAACATCATGCCAACAACACCATTTCCATCTCCATATTATTTGACACAACACACTTTTCCATCTTTAAATCGGCATCATTTTCCATTTTTTCTTACACGAGGACCTACATAAAGAAATACACGCTACAGATTGATTTTCATACAAAAAAATGAAAATAAAAAATATATATTAAATAATACAATAAAATAGATTTTTTGGGTTTTAATCAAAATTTCCCATTTTCTTTGAACAAGAAACACTGGTTTTGATTAAAAATTGAATTGGAATTAATGTTGTTGAAATAACCTACCATAGAAGGAGCATGGATGGCTAAACCTGTATTGGAAACCTCCGAAGGTTCTCCACCATTTCTGATTGAAAAACCCTATTGATACAAAAAAAAAGTATATGTACAAAAATCAACATCAATTTGAATGATCATATAAAAAAGAAACCACATACTCAGCATTAACATCAGTTGTCATACAAAAACCAAAAACATCATTGTTAACAAAAAAGTGAAAATAGTGGAAAAAAACATCAACATCAAAATTGGTGATCATACAATAAACTGATAAAACATAAACAAATAAGTATCGACAATGTTTATACAACAAACATAAAAATCAAGTATATTCAAGGTTTATACAAACAACAACAAAATGTTGAAAACATGGAAATTGAAACTTATTTCGTAACAACATCAATCATCGTTCAAAACATAAGTATAATCAACAGTATATTCAAGGTTTTTACAAAAAACCCACAAAAAGTTGAAAACATAGAATTAGAAACCTAATTCGTATCAACATCAATCATCATTCAAAAATTAAGTATATTCAACAGTATATTCAAGGTTTATACAAACAAAATCAAAAAGTTGCAAACATGGAACTAAAAACGTAATTCGTATCAACTATTTTAAATTTAGGGTCACATATAAAAATAATCCCCAACATTTTTTTACCTTAATCATAAAATAACGTCTGAATATTTCATCTGCAATATTTTCAGACAAGGCAAAATTCTGTGTAATATGTGCCTTGCTTGAGCACATGGAGGATGTTTTATCCTTTACTTCTTTCCTTTTTTTATTTTTGTTCTTTTTTATGTAAGTTGGAGATAGGTGGTAATATTGCTGATGAAAATATATGTGTGTTACTTTGTGATTAAGGTAAAAAAAAATACTGGCGATTATTTATCATATATCACCCTTAATTTAAAACAGCTATTTTTTGTGATATTCTATTCATATGTGATTTTATGGTTGGTTTTTCAGTTTGTATGTTGTAGTTGTGAAGGCTCTTACGAGGCAGTTGTGCCTGACCGTTTTACTCTTTTGATTTTAAACATTGAAATGACTCATTCTATTTGCGAAGCCTTGGCCTTTTACTCCCTGTTTAAAACTGTTGTAATCATTCATTTAAACAGATCCATTTGGAATGGCCTAACCCATAAAAAAATAACAAACAGTTAAGAATATACCATACACCAATATCACTTAACTGGAAACTGACATCACAGTGGGTAGGAAAGCTATTGTGAGAAACAGAAGGGAAAAACATATGAATCCATAAATAACTAAAACAACTTCCAAAAACATTCATAATGGCTTAAAACCAAAAGTAGCAAAATCATACATAAATTCAAACAGCACCTCAATATAAGTTCCAATCAACATCAAATAATAAATATGACTAAACCAAATCCCAAACACATATAAACTTAACCAAACATGCTTTTTCATGTGTGCCTCACTTAAATCAGTGCTATTCAAGTGTTATACAAAATTTTGGTTGTACTTCACAAGCATACATTGTAGCCCTCATCTTCACAGTAGCATTTTGTAAACCACTACAGAACCATTATATCAACTGTTATCGGCAAGTAGATAACAGCGTAAAAGCTAGGTCCAGTTAATGCCGCTATAGGTGCTACCGACAACATATTCAGAATTATAACAAGACAGAAAAATGCACATAAAGATATAACACCAAAGATCTAACAGCTAGCCAGAACCAACACAGGACATACAAAAATACACCTAAAAATCTATCACGACACTCACAGATCTAAATATGTAAAGTTTCGATGTATATTTAAAAAATAAAAATAAAAACAAGAAACCTTCTCCATGTATGTGTCTGGCTACTAGAAGAGCTTCATATAGTCTTTGGGTATGGGATAAACGTTGAAGAATCGCAACCAGATAACCAATGTTACCAGTGTTGATTAAACCAGCACCCTTTTCTAACTTCATCCAAGAAACACCCTTTTCCAACTTCATGGCAGCAGCACCCTTTTCCAACATCATGCTAGCAACACCCTTTTCCAACATCATGCCAACAACACCATTTCCATCTCCATATTATTTGACACAACACACTTTTCCATCTTTAAATCGGCATCATTTTCCATTTTTTCTTACACGAGGACCTACATAAAGAAATACACGCTACAGATTGATTTTCATACAAAAAAATGAAAATAAAAAATATATATTAAATAATACAATAAAATAGATTTTTTGGGTTTTAATCAAAATTTCCCATTTTCTTTGAACAAGAAACACTGGTTTTGATTAAAAATTGAATTGGAATTAATGTTGTTGAAATAACCTACCATAGAAGGAGCATGGATGGCTAAACCTGTATTGGAAACCTCCGAAGGTTCTCCACCATTTCTGATTGAAAAACCCTATTGATACAAAAAAAAAGTATATGTACAAAAATCAACATCAATTTGAATGATCATATAAAAAAGAAACCACATACTCAGCATTAACATCAGTTGTCATACAAAAACCAAAAACATCATTGTTAACAAAAAAGTGAAAATAGTGGAAAAAAACATCAACATCAAAATTGGTGATCATACAATAAACTGATAAAACATAAACAAATAAGTATCGACAATGTTTATACAACAAACATAAAAATCAAGTATATTCAAGGTTTATACAAACAACAACAAAATGTTGAAAACATGGAAATTGAAACTTATTTCGTAACAACATCAATCATCGTTCAAAACATAAGTATAATCAACAGTATATTCAAGGTTTTTACAAAAAACCCACAAAAAGTTGAAAACATAGAATTAGAAACCTAATTCGTATCAACATCAATCATCATTCAAAAATTAAGTATATTCAACAGTATATTCAAGGTTTATACAAACAAAATCAAAAAGTTGCAAACATGGAACTAAAAACGTAATTCGTATCAACTATTTTAAATTTAGGGTCACATATAAAAATAATCCCCAACATTTTTTTACCTTAATCATAAAATAACGTCTGAATATTTCATCTGCAATATTTTCAGACAAGGCAAAATTCTGTGTAATATGTGCCTTGCTTGAGCACATGGAGGATGTTTTATCCTTTACTTCTTTCCTTTTTTTATTTTTGTTCTTTTTTATGTAAGTTGGAGATAGGTGGTAATATTGCTGATGAAAATATATGTGTGTTACTTTGTGATTAAGGAAAAAAAAAATACTGGCGATTATTTATCATATATCACCCTTAATTTAAAACAGCTATTTTTTGTGATATTCTATTCATATGTGATTTTATGGTTGGTTTTTCAGTTTGTATGTTGTAGTTGTGAAGGCTCTTACGAGGCAGTTGTGCCTGACCGTTTTACTCTTTTGATTTTAAACATTGAAATGACTCATTCTATTTGCGAAGCCTTGGCCTTTTACTCCCTGTTTAAAACTGTTGTAATCATTCATTTAAACAGATCCATTTGGAATGGCCTAACCCATAAAAAAATAACAAACAGTTAAGAATATACCATACACCAATATCACTTAACTGGAAACTGACATCACAGTGGGTAGGAAAGCTATTGTGAGAAACAGAAGGGAAAAACATATGAATCCATAAATAACTAAAACAACTTCCAAAAACATTCATAATGGCTTAAAACCAAAAGTAGCAAAATCATACATAAATTCAAACAGCACCTCAATATAAGTTCCAATCAACATCAAATAATAAATATGACTAAACCAAATCCCAAGCACATATAAACTTAACCAAACATGCTTTTTCATGTGTGCCTCACTTAAATCAGTGATATTCAAGTGTTATACAAAATTTTGGTTGTACTTCACAAGCATACATTGTAGCCCTCATCTTCACAGTAGCATTTTGTAAACCACTACAGAACCATTATATCAACTGTTATCGGCAAGTAGATAACAGCGTAAAAGCTAGGTCCAGTTAATGCCGCTATAGGTGCTACCGACAACATATTCAGAATTATAACAAGACAGAAAAATGCACATAAAGATATAACACCAAAGATCTAACAGCTAGCCAGAACCAACACAGGACATACAAAAATACACCTAAAAATCTATCGCGACACTTACAGATCTAAATATGTAAAGTTTCGATGTATATTTAAAAAATAAAAATAAAAACAAGAAACCTTCTCCATGTATGTGTCTGGCTACTAGAAGAGCTTCATATAGTCTTTGGGTATGGGGTAAACGTTGAAGAATCGCAACCAGATAACCAATGTTACTAGTGTTGATTAAACCAGCACCCTTTTCTAACTTCATCCAAGAAACACCTTTTTCCAACTTCATGCCAGCAACACCCTTTTCCAACATCATGTTAGCATAACCCTTTTCCAACATCATGCCAACAACACCATTTCCATCTCCATATTATTTGACACAACACACTTTTCCATCTTTAAATCGACATCATTTTCCATTTTTTCTTACACGAGGACCTACATAAAGAAATACACGCTACAGATTGATACTCATACAAAAAAATGAAAATAAAAAATATATATTAAATAATACAATAAAATAGATTTTTTGGGTTTTAATCAAAATTTCCCATTTTTTTAGAACAAGAAACATTGGTTTTGATTAAAAATTGAAATGGAATTAATGTTGTTGAAATAACCTACCATAGAAGGAGCATGGATGGCTAAACCTGTATTGGAAACCTCCGAAGGTTCTCCACCATTTCTGATTGAAAAACCCTATTGATACAAAAAAAAAGTATATATACAAAAATCAACATCAATTTGAATGATCATATAAAAAAAGAAACCACATACTCAGCATTAACGTCAATCGTCATTCAAAAACCAAAAACATCATTGTTAACAAAAAAGTGAAAATAGTGGAAAAAAACATCAACATCAAAATTGGTGATCATACAATAAACTGATACAACATAAACAAATAAGTATCGACAATGTTTATACAACAAACATAAGAATCAAGTATATTCAAGGTTTATACAAACAACAACAAAATGTTGAAAACATGGAAATTGAAACTTATTTCGTAACAACATCAATCATCGTTCAAAACATAAGTATATTCAACAGTATATTCAAGGTTTTTACAAAAAACCCACAAAAAGTTGAAAACATAGAATTAGAAACCTAATTCGTATCAACATCAATCATCATTCAAAAATTAAGTATATTCAACAGTATATTCAAGGTTTATACAAACAAAATCAAAAAGTTGCAAACATGGAACTAAAAACGTAATTCGTATAAACTATTTTAAATTTAGGGTCACATATAAAAATAATCTACAGCATTTTTTTACCTTAATCATAAAATAACGTCTGAATATTTCATCTGCAATATTTTCAGACAAGGCAAAATTCTGTGTAATATGTGCCTTGCTTGAGCACATGGAGGATGTTTTACCCTTTACTTCTTTCCTTTTTTTATTTTTGTTCTTTTTTATGTAAGTTGGAGGAAGGTGGTAATATTGCTGATGAAAATATATGTGTGTTACTTTGTGATTAAGGTAAAAAAAAATACTGGCGATTATTTATCTTATATCACCCTTAATTTAAAACAGCTATTTTTTGTGATATTCTATTCATATGTGATTTTATGGTTGGTTTTTCAGTTTGTATGTGGTTGTTGTGAAGGCTCTTACGAGGCAGTTGTGCCTGACCGTTTTACTCTTTTGATTTTAAACATTGAAATGACTCATTCTATTTGCGAAGCCTTGGCCTTTTACTCCCTGTTTAAAACTGTTGTAATCATTCATTTAAACAGATCCATTTGGAATGCCCTAACCCAGAAAAAAATAACAAACAGTTAAGAATATACCATACACCAATACCACTTAACTGGAAACTAACATCACAGTGGGTAGGAAAGCTATTGTGAGAAACAGAAGGGAAAAACATATGAATCCATAAATAACTAAAACAACTTCCAAAAACATTCATAATGGCTTAAAACCAAAAGAGGCAAAATCATACATAAATTCAAAGAGCACCTCAATATAAGTTCCAATCAACATCAAATAATAAATATGACTAAACCAAATCCCAAACACATATAAACTTAACCAAACATGCTTTTTCATGTGTGCCTCACTTAAATCAGTGCCATTTAAGTGCTATACAAAATTTTGGTTGTACTTCACAAGCATACAATGTAGCCCTCATCTTCACAGTAGCATTTTGAAAACCACTACAGAACCATTATATCAACTGTTATCGGCAAGTAGATAACAGCGTAAAAGCTAGGTCCAGTTAATGCCGCTATAGGTGCTACTGACAACATATTCAGAATTATAACAAGACAGAAAAATACATATAAAGATATAACACCAAAGATCTAACAGCTAGCCAGAACCAACACAGGACATACAAAAATACACCTAAAAATCTATCACGACACTTACAGATCTAAATATGTAAAGTTTCGATGTATATTTAAAAAATAAAAATAAAAACAAGAAACCTTCTCCATGTATGTGTCTGGCTACTTGAAGAGCTTCATATAGTCTTTGGGTATGGGGTAAATGTTGAAGAATCGCAACCAGATAACCAATGTTACCAGTGTTGATTAAACCAGCACCATTTTCTAAGTTCATCCAAGAAACACCCTTTTCCAACTTCATGCTAGCAGCATCCTTTTCCAACATCATGTTAGCAACACCCTTTTCCAACATCATGCCAACAACACCTTTTCCATCTCCATATTATTTGACACAACACACTTTTCCATCTTTAAATCGGCATCATTTTCCATTTTTTCTTACACGAGGACCTACATAAAGAAATACACGCTACAGATTGATACTCATACAAAAAAAATGAAAATAAAAAATATATGTTAAATAATACAATAAAATAGATTTTCTGGGTTTTAATCAAAATTTCCCATTTTTTTAGAACAAGAAACATTGGTTTTGATTAAAAATTGAAATGGAATTAATGTTGTTGAAATAACCTACCATAGAAGGAGCATGGATGATTACACCTGTATTGGAAACCTCCGAAGGTTCTCCACCATTTGTGATTGAAAAACCCTATTGATACAAAAAAAAAGTATATATGCAAAAACTCAACATCAAATTGAATGATTATATAAAAACAGAAACCACATACTCATCATTAACGTCAATCGTCATTCAAAAACCAAAAACATCATTGTTAACAAAAAAGTGAAAATAGTGGAAAAAAAACACCAACATCAAAATTGGTGATCATACAATAAACTGATACAACATAAACAAAAAGGTATCAACAATGTTTATACAACAAACATAAAAATCAAGTATATTCAAGGTTTATACAAACAACAACAAAATGTTGAAAACATGGAAATTGGAACTTATTTCGTAACAACATCAATCATCGTTCAAAACAAAAGTATATTCAACAGTATATTCAATGTTTTTACAAAAACCAACAAAAAGTGGAAAACATAGAATTAGAAACCTAATTTGTATCAACATCAATCATCATTAACAAATTAAGTATATTCAACAGTATATTCAAGGTTTATACAAACAAAATCAAAAAGTTGCAAACATGGAACTAAAAACGTAATTCGTATCAACTATTTTAAAAATTAGGGTCATATATAAAAATAATCCCCAGCATTTTTTTTAGCTTAACCATAAAATAACGTCCGAATATTTCATCTGCAATATTTTCAGACAAGGCAAAATTCTGTGTAATATGTGCCTTGCTTGACCACATGGAGGATGTTTTATCCTATACTTCTTTCCTTTTTTATTTTTCTTCTTTTTTTATGTAAGTTGGAGGAAGGTGGTAATATTGCTGATGAAAATATTTGTTGTAATACCCCGTAAATTTATAAACTCTCTGGTTAATATTATTATGATCAACTGGGTTCCGGGGTACTCTGAGTAATTATTTGATAAAATAATTAGAGTAAACTGACGAACTCAGAGTCGATTAAATTAATAGTATTTAACGTTGAGTTTTTATAATTTGATGTATTTGAGCTAATTTTGGACATTTAGTAGTGTTACTAAAAATGATAGTTTCTATACTATCTATTTTCTTTTCATTTTCCTTGGAAAACAAACAAAAGCTAAAGAGAAAGAAAGAAAAGGAAAAAGGGAAGAAAGGAAAGGAAAAGAAAGAGGAAGAAGAGAAATTCTCAAGAAGCTCAAGAATCATCATCAATTCATCTGTTTTTCGTTCAATCGTCTCAGTATCAACCTCCTCGTCTAGTAATCCAGGTGGGTTCTAGTTAGACTCTTTAGAGTAGAGTTATGTTGAGTTTAGAGTTAGGTTGAAATTGTGAAAATTGAATCTTTTTGCACAAAATTCATGAATCTAACTGCTAAATGCAATGTGTGATTGTATGTTATACTGCTTGTTGTATCTGTAACCTGTTTCAGTGCATTTGGGTTGAGGAAAATGGATTTTTGGGTTGAAATGGGTTGATCCCGTAGCAGAAAAATTCTGCAGAAAATTCTGCAGAATTTTCCTCTGCTCATACGCGTATTGGTCGAGGTGATACGCGTATGGGGCTTGTCAATACGCGTACGACAAGGGCAATACGCGTATGGATGGCCGGGCATTTTGAGCAATACGCGTATCGCTTGGGGCAATACGCGTATGGCTGGGCGAGCATTTGGGCAATACGCGTACGGGGAGTGCCAATACGCGTACGGCCAGGAGAGTTACAGAATTCTGCTGTTGTGATTTATTTTTCCGATCGATTGTTTACAATGCCGTAACTTTTTGTACGTAACTCGGATTGGAACAATTTTGATATCGTTGGAAAGATAATAAAATGTACTTTCTTATTACTTTGGTTTTAAGATTGTCGGCCGATTTAATTAAGTCGGGATTTCTGAAATAGTGTCGTTTTATCGACTTTTATCTGTTAATTGTGTGTAATTATTATGGGCAATGTATGCATGCTAAAATATGAAATAGGCAGAGTGAGGATTATTACCAAAACTGTGTCGGAAGTGTGAATTGTTCCATGTGTGGCAACGCTCGTGCATGAAAGGGCGAGGCGTGTACATTCTGTTTATCAATAACCACAGTTGTGCGGTGTAGTTCATGAGACTCGAGCACCTCCTCTGAACGTTATACACAACTACTTGGCAGGTTTGAGTCCCGTGTTAAGTACGATTGGAGCCTACGGGTAAAGAGACTTGTGACGGTGTACGGGCCGTGAGAAGTGACGGATCACGGTGTACGGACCGGTGATCCCGAATCCAATCGTATGCCAAGTAGCTACAAGGATCCATGACTCGGATCGCCTTCTAGACGTAGAAGGGTACGGGAAAAGGGGATACCTTGGTATTGGTTATTGATATGTGAGTTCTTGAGTGTACGGACTCAGAACGTACTTCGGTACTTTGTGAATCCTTGAGTTGCAGGCTCAAGAGGTACTTCGGTACTAGTGTGAGTTTACAGGCTCACCGTGGCGGTTACTTGTGTGTGTGTACTCATGGTCTTTCCCTTTCCCCTTGGACATGAGTTAGGACTTTGTTAGAACCTTGTAAAGCCGAGAGGACTTTAAGATAGGGAACTCACTGAGATTTGATGTATCTCACCCCACTGTTGTTGTTTACATCACAGGTTCTGCAGGTTTGGCGAAGGGTAAGGACAAGGTTATTTGACTTTCCTTACGGATCGTGGTTTTGTGATGGCATGGCTTCCGCTATGGCGTTATGTTTTGAGATCATTGTATTGATCTAGTTCTTAGTTTTTATCATTTTGGAACATCTTGTATATGTAATGCCTTAGACTTTTAGTTCTTTTGTATTAGAGGCATTTATATATATAATGTGTTAACTAGGAACTTATTATGTTTCAGTACCAAAAGTGAAACTCATGTATAATATATGATTTGATGCATGTATTATTATATGGTCTTTACAGTTGGTATCAGAGCAGGTCGTATCCTCGACCTAGCCATGAAGTAGAATAAGTGTTTCTTTCCGTTTCATATGCGGCGTGTCGCCATGGGTCTTGTCTGTTATATTTATGGTATTGAGTCTGATCAAATTAATCCTATTGATATGGAATTCAGGAACATGGCTGATAGACGCAGAAACAACCGTGGAAGACCAAGGACTACTCCAGCTGGGACAGTTCCACAAGGTGATGAAGGGAATGCCCCGTTGTACCAATTTATGCAACAGATGCAGCAACAGCAGAATCAGTTCATGCAAGGAATGATGCAGCAAATGGCTGATGGTCTGCATCCTCCAGTGGTTGTTCCGGAAGTTACGGGAGGAACCTACAGGGAATTTGTTCGTATGAATCCTCCGGAGTTTCATGGAGGGCTAGATCCGGTGAAGGCACACGAATGGATAACAGGAATGGAACGGATTTTTCTGATAGTTCATTGCAGTGAGGAGAATAAGGTGGTCTTTGCTTCTCACTGGTTGAAGGGTCCTTCCATGAGGTGGTGGGAGAGCGCTTCAGCCTTGATGACAACACAGGAAGTACCGAAAGTGTGGGAACAGTTTAAGGTAATCTTTATGGAGAAATATTTTCCGAGTTCTTTAAGGTCTCAAAAGGAGTCTGAGTTCCAACAGTTGAGACAGGGAAATTTGTCAGTGGCTTCTTATGCGGAACAATTTGAGATCATGGCTGACTATTCTAGACAGGCCATGTATGCTCCTGACGAGAGGTGGAAGATAGACCAGTTCCTGTTTGGGTTAAGGGCTGAGATTTCACACAGCGTGTCTCAACGGGAATTTGCTACTTATGCTGAAATGTTAAGACAATGTTATGTGGCGGAAAATAGCTTGAAAAAGATACAAATTGAGGTGGATTTGAACTGGGTAACTCAAGGTGACCGTGGAAGGTCGAATCAACAGTTTAGGCAAAGGCAACAGTCTTCCAAAGGGAAGCAAGTACAGGGCTCTAGAACTAGTGTGCCTCCGGTATGTCGCACTTGTGGGAGGAGTCATTTTGGTAGGTGCTATTCGGATGGGATACGGTGTTATCAGTGTAACAAGATGGGTCATGTAGCGTGAGATTGTCCTCAGAGTAGGAATCAGGCACAAGGGAAGACTACGGGTCGAGTATATACTCTGGATGCAAGGAAAGCTAAGGGTGATAATTCCTTGATTGCGGGTACGTGTTTTGTTAATGGTCAACCTTGTTTTGTTTTATTTGACTGTGGGGCTACACATTCTTTTGTGTCTTTAAGATGCATGAAGCGACTTGGGTTGCAAACTATTCCTTTATTTCCTCCTATGGTGGTTACTACTGCCATGGATGAAATGATTGAAACACCCCTGATGTGTGAAAATTGTGTGTTGTCGGTGAACGAAAGAGTCTTCCAGATTGATCTTATTTGTCTGCCGCTCAAGAAAGTGGATGTTGTTCTGGGAATGGACTGGCTTTCAGCTAATTCGGTTTTTATCGGTTGTGAGGAGAAGCTAATTATTATTCCATCTGCTGAGGCTACTCCGAAAGATGTATTATCGACGATTTTAGAAGGTACGGTGGGAATGGTAAATTTCTTGTTTGAGAAAGAAAAATCTGTTTTAATGGTTCTTACTAAGGAAGGAAGTAGTGAACAGCAAGTTCTGAGTATTCCAATAGTGTGTGAATTTCCTGAAGTGTTTCCTGAGGATGTTTCTTCTCTTCCTTCGGAGAGAGAAGTTGAGTTCTCTATTGACCTGATACCGGGAACGGCTCCTATATCCGTTTCTCCGTATCGGATGGCACCGCTTGAATTAAGAGAATTAAAGGACCAATTGGAGGACTTGATGTCTAAGCATTTCGTTAGGCCTAGTGTTTCACCGTGGGGAGCTCCAGTGTTGTTGGTAAAGAAGAAAGATGGGGGAATGCGGTTGTGCATTGATTATCGTAAGTTGAATAAAGTTACCATTAAGAACAAGTATCCCTTACCAAGGATAGACGACTTGTTAGATCAATTAAAAGGAGCCTGTGTGTTCTCAAAGATTGATTTACGGTCGGGTTATCATCAGATTCGAGTGAAGAGTTCCGATGTGCCAAAGACTGCATTTAGGACACGTTACGGTCATTATGAATTCTTAGTGATGCCTTTCGGTGTGACTAATGCTCCAGCTGTTTTCATGGATTACATGAATCGAATATTTCAGGCTTACTTGGACCAATTTGTGGTAATCTTTATTGACGACATTCTTATTTATTCTCGTACTCCACAAGAGCACGGAGAACATCTGAGGATTGTCTTATCGGTCTTGCAAGAGAAGCAATTGTTTGCTAAGTTGAGCAAGTGTGAGTTTTGGATGTCGGAAGTTAATTTTCTTGGACATGTTATATCTGGAGGTGGTGTGGCAGTGGATCCATCGAAAGTAGAAGCAGTGATTAGTTGGGAGAGACCGAGAAATGTTTTAGAAGTTAGAAGTTTCTTGGGATTGGCCGGTTACTATAGAAGGTTTATCAAGGGCTTTTCTCAATTGGCCTTACCAATGACGAAACTTACTCGGAAGGATGTTACTTTTGAATGGGATTCAGGTTGCGAACAAAGTTTTATGCATTTGAAGGAAAGTTTGACGAGTGCTCCAGTATTAATTATTCCTGATCCTAACAACTCTTATGAAGTATTCTGTGATGCTTCTAAGAGGGGATTAGGGGGTGTTCTGATGCAAGGTGGTCAAGTGGTAGCTTATGCTTCTCGACAGTTAAAAGTTCATGAGAAGAATTATCCAACTCATGATTTGGAACTAGCTGCAGTGGTGTTTGCACTGAAGGTGTGGCGTCATTATTTATATGGTGTACGCTTTGAAATGTTCAGTGACCACAAAAGTTTGAAGTATTTGTTTGATCAAAAGGAGTTGAATATGCGACAAAGAAGGTGGATGGAGTACTTAAAGGATTATGACTTAGAATTGAAGTATCATCCAGGAAAGGCGAATAAAGTAGCGGATGCTTTAAGTCGGAAAATGGTTCATAGTGCGGAATTGATGATTTTAGAGTATTCATTGTTGGAAAAGTTTAGAGATCTTAATCTCCAGTTTGTGTGGACTCCGAATGGTGTGATTATGGGAAATTTGAATGTCAATTCTACTTTGAGAGTTGAGATTCAACAGGCACAATTGTTAGAAGAAGAGTTACAAGAATTGTTACTTCAGCCGGGTTTTACACGAGCGACAGATGGGATTGTTCTGTTTAATCAAAGGATTTGTGTTCCGAAGGATGAGGCATTAAGAAGGAAGATTTTAGACGAAGATCATAAGGGTACTTTTACGATACATCCTGGTTCTTCAAAGATGTATCAGGATTTAAAGAAGGATTATTGGTGGCCTGGGATGAAAAAGGATATAGCGGGATACGTGTCAGAATGTGCGGTGTGCCAACAGGTGAAGATTGAACACCAAAGACCGGGCGGGTTGTTACAACCTTTGGATATTCCAGTTTGGAAGTGGGATAGTATTTCTATGGATTTTGCAGTGGGTTTACCCCGTACCCAAGGTGGGTATGATTCTATTTGGGTGATTGTAGATCGACTAACGAAATCTGCACACTTCTTAGCCGTAAAGACTACTTATAAGGCAAGTCATCTTGCAAGGTTGTTTATTGCTGAGATTGTGAGATTGCATGGTATTCCTTCCAGTATTGTGTCCGATAGAGATCCGAAGTTTACTTCGAGATTTTGGAAAGTGTTCCAACAAGCGATGGGTACGAATTTGTGTTTGAGCACGTCGAATCATCCTCAAACGGATGGTCAGACTGAACGAACAATACAAACGATGGAGGATATGTTAAGAGCTTGTGTGTTAGAGAGTAGAGGGAATTGGAAAGAACTTTTACCGTTAATTGAGTTTTCCTATAACAATAGTTACCATGCGAGCATCGGTATGGCGCCGTATGAAGCATTGTATGGGAGAAAGTGTAGGACACCTTTGTGTTGGGCAGAAATTGGCGAAGATAGGATTTTGGGACCCGAGATTATTGAAGAGACAACGGAAAAGATTCGAATGATCCGCGAGAAGGTTAAACAAGCACAAGATCGTCAAAAGAGTTATGCGGACAATCGTAGGAGACCTTTGGAATTTGAGGAGGGTGACCATGTATTTCTGAAAGTTACTCCGAGATTGAGATTGAAAGGACCGTTTAAGTCACGTAAGTTAAGTCCGAGATACGTGGGACCGTATCAGATTTTAGAAAGGATTGGTGAAGTTGCTTATCGATTAGCCTTACCACCCTCTCTATCCGAGATGCATGACGTTTTTCACGTATTTCAGCTCCGTAAGTTTATTCCTGATCCTCTTCAGCCAATTCTACCCGAATCAGTGGGAATTGAAGCGGATTTGAGTTTTGAACCACAACCGAGTTTTATTGTGGGAAGGGAAACAAAAGTGTTAAGGAACAAAGATATTCCACTTGTTAAGGTGCAATGGGATATGACGCATCCGGGCGATGCTACTTGGGAACTAGAATCGGAAATGCGAGATTCTTATCCACATCTGTTCAGGTAATATTCTAAATTCGAGGACGAATTTCTATTTAAGGGGGGGAGGATGTAATACCCCGTAAATTTATAAACGCTCTGGTTAATATTATTATGATCAACTGGGTTCTGGGGTACTCTGAGTAATTATTTGATAAAATAATTAGAGTAAACTGACGAACTCAGAGTCAATTAAATTAATAGTATTTAACGTTGAGTTTTTATAATTTGATGTATTTGAGCTAATTTTGGACATTTAGTAGTGTTACTAAAAATGATAGTTTCTATACTATCTATTTTCTTTTCATTTTCCTTGAAAACCAAACAAAGCTAAAGAGAAAGATAGAAAGAAGGAAAAACAAAGGAAAAGGAGGAGAAAGGAAAAGTGGAAGAAGGAAAGGAGAGAAAATTTCCAAAAGCTCAAGAATCCTCATCAATTCATCTGTTCTTCGTTACTCGTCTCTGTATCAACCTCCTTGTCTAGTAATCCAGGTGGGTTCTAGTTAGACTCTTTAGAGTAGAGTTTTGTTGAGTTTAGAGTTAGGTTGAAATTGTGAAAAATCGATTATTCTGGCCCAAAATCGGAAACCTAACTGTTGAAATTCAATGTATGATTATATGCTATACTGGTTGTTGTATTATAACATGTTTTGTTGCTTGATGATTGATCAAAATGTGATTTTGGGGTTGATTTTGGATCAACCCGTAGCAGAGAAATTCTGCAGGAACTTCTGCATTTTTCTTCTGCCCATACGCGTATGGAGCATGTCAATACGCGTATGGGGCTTGTCAATACGCGTACGGAAAGGGCAATACGCGTATGGATGGCCGGGCATTTGAGCAATACGCGTATCGCCTGGGGCAATACGCGTATGGCTGGGCGAGCTTTTGGGCAATACGCGTACGGGGAATGCCAATACGCGTACGGCCAGGAGAGTTACAGAATTCTGCTGTTGTGATTTATTTTTCCGATCGATTGTTTACAATGCCGTAACTTTTTGTACGTAAATCGGATTGGAACAATTTTGATATCGTTGGAAAGATAATAAAATGTACTTTCTTATTACTTTGGTTTTAAGATTGTCAGCCGATTTAATTAAGTCGGGATTTCTGAAATTGTGTCGTTTTATCGACTTTTATCTGTTAATTGTGTATAATTATTATTGACAATATATGCATGTTAAAATATGGACTAGGCAGGGTGAGGATTATTACCAAACTGTGTCGGAAGTGTAATTGTTCCACGTGTGGCAACGCTCGTGCATGAAGGCCGAGGCGTGTGCATTTCTGTTTATCAATAACCACAGTTGTGCGGTGTAGTTCATGAGACTCGAGCACCTCCTCTGAACGTTATACACAACTACTTGGCAGGTTTGAGTCCCGTGTTAAGTACGGTTGGAGCCTACGGGTAAAGAGACTTGTGACGGTGTACGGGCCGTGAGAAGTGACGGATCACGGTGTACGGACCGGTGATCCCGAATCCAATCGTATGCCAAGTAGCTACAAGGATCCATGACTCGGATCGCCTTCTAGACGTAGAAGGGTACGGGAAAAGGGGATACCTTGGTATTGGTTATTGATATGTGAGTTCTTGAGTGTACGGACTCAGAACGTACTTCGGTACTTTGTGAATCCTTGAGTTGACAGGCTCAAGAGGTACTTCGGTACTAGTGTGAGTTTACAGGCTCACCGTGGCGGTCACTTGTGTGTGTGTACTCATGGTCTTTCCCCTTTCCCCTTGGACATGAGTTAGGACTTTGTTAGAACCTTGTAAAGCCGAGAGGACTTTAAGATAGGGGACTCACTGAGATTTGATGTATCTCACCCCACTGTTGTTGTTTACATCACAGGTTCTGCAGGTTTGGCGAAGGGTAAGGACCAAGTTATTTGACTTTCCTTACGGATCGTGGTTTTGTGATGGCATGGCTTCCGCTATGGCGTTTATGTTTTGAGATCATTGTATTGATCTAGTTCTTAGTTTTCATCATTTTTGAACATCTTGTATATGTAATGCCTTAGACTTTTAGTTCTTTTGTATTAGAGGCATTTATGTATATAATGTGTTAACTAGGAACTTATTATGTTTCAGTACCAAAAGTGAAACTCATGTATAATATATGATTTGATGCATGTATTATTATATGGTCTTTACAGTTGGTATCAGAGCCATGGGTCTTGTCTGTTATATTTATGGTATTGAGTCTGATCAACTTAATCCTATTGATATGGAATTCAGGAACATGGCTGATAGACGCAGAAACAACCGTGGAAGACCAAGGACTACTCCAGCTGGGACAGTTCCACAGGGTGATGAAGGGAATGCCCCGTTGTACCAATTTATGCAGCAGATGCAGCAACAGCAGAATCAGTTCATGCAAGGAATGATGCAACAAATGGCTGATGGTCTGCATCCTCCAGTGGTTGTTCCGGAAGTTACAGGAGGAACCTACAGGGAATTTGTTCGTATGAATCCTCCGGAGTTTCAAGGAGGGCTAGATCCGGTGAAGGCACACGAATGGATAACAGGAATGGAACGGATTTTTCAGATAGTTCATTGCAGTGAGGAGAATAAGGTGGTCTTTGCTTCTCACTGGTTGAAGGGTCCTGCCATGAGGTGGTGGGAGAACGCTTCAGCTTTGATGACAACTCAGGAAGTGCCGAAAGTGTGGGAACAGTTTAAGGTAATCTTTATGGAGAAATATTTTCCGAGTTCTTTAAGGTCTCAAAAGGAGTTTGAGTTCCAACAGTTGAGACAAGGAAATTTATCAGTGGCTTCTTATGCGGAACAATTTGAGATCATGGCTGACTATTCTAGACAGGCCATGTATGCTCCTGATGAGAGGTGGAAGATAGATCAGTTTCTGTTTGGGTTAAGGGCTGAGATTTCACACAGCGTGTCTCAACGGGAATTTGCTACTTATGCTGAGATGTTAAGACAATGTTATGTGGCGGAAAATAGCTTGAAAAAGATACAAATGGAGGTGGATTCAAACAGGGTAACTCAAGGTGACCGTGGAAGGTCGAATCAACAGTTTAGGCAAAGGCAACAGTCTTCCAAAGGGAAGCAAGTACAGGGCTCTAGAACTAGTGTGCCTCCGGTATGTCGCACTTGTGGGAGGAGTCATTTTGGTAGGTGCTATTCGGATGGGATACGGTGTTATCAGTGTAACAAGATGGGTCATGTAGCGAGAGATTGTCCTCAGAGTAGGAATCAGGCACAAGGGAAGACTACGGGTCGAGTATATACTCTGGATGCAAGGAAAGCTAAGGGTGATAATTCCTTGATTGCGGGTACGTGTTTTGTTAATGGTCAACCTTGTTTTGTTTTATTTGACTGTGGGGCTACACATTCTTTTGTGTCTTTAAGATGCGTGAAGCGACTTGGGTTGCAAACTATTCCTTTATTTCCTCCTATGGTGGTTACTACTGCCATGGATGAAATGATTGAAACACCCCTGATGTGTGAAAATTGTGTGTTGTCGGTGAACGAAAGAGTCTTCCAGATTGATCTTATTTGTCTGCCGCTCAAGAAAGTGGATGTTGTTCTGGGAATGGACTGGCTTTCAGCTAATTCGGTTTTTATCAGTTGTGACGAGAAGCTAATTATTATTCCATCTGCTGAGGCTACTCCGAAAGATGTATTATCGACGATTTTAGAAGGTACGGTGGGAATGGTAAATTTCTTGTTTGAGAAAGAAAAATCTGTTTTAATGGTTCTTACTAAGGAAGGAAGTAGTGAACAGCAAGTTCTGAGTATTCCAATAGTGTGTGAATTTCCTGAAGTGTTTCCTGAGGATGTTTCTTCTCTTCCTCCGGAGAGAGAAGTTGAGTTCTCTATTGACCTGATACCGGGAACGGCTCCTATATCCGTTTCTCCGTATCGGATGGCACCGCTTGAATTAAGAGAATTAAAGGACCAATTGGAGGACTTGATGTCTAAGCATTTCGTTAGGCCTAGTGTTTCACCGTGGGGAGCTCCAGTGTTGTTGGTAAAGAAGAAAGATGGGGGAATGCGGTTGTGCATTGATTATCGTAAGTTGAATAAAGTTACCATTAAGAACAAGTATCCCTTACCAAGGATAGACGACTTGTTAGATCAATTAAAAGGAGCCTGTGTGTTCTCAAAGATTGATTTACGGTCGGGTTATCATCAGATTCGAGTGAAGAGTTCCGATGTGCCAAAGACTGCATTTAGGACACGTTACGGTCATTATGAATTCTTAGTGATGCCTTTCGGTGTGACTAATGCTCCAGCTGTTTTCATGGATTACATGAATCGAATATTTCAGGCTTACTTGGACCAATTTGTGGTAATCTTTATTGACGACATTCTTATTTATTCTCGTACTCCACAAGAGCACGGAGAACATCTGAGGATTGTCTTATCGGTCTTGCAAGAGAAGCAATTGTTTGCTAAGTTGAGCAAGTGTGAGTTTTGGATGTCGGAAGTTAATTTTCTTGGACATGTTATATCTGGAGGTGGTGTGGCAGTGGATCCATCGAAAGTAGAAGCAGTGATTAGTTGGGAGAGACCGAGAAATGTTTTAGAAGTTAGAAGTTTCTTGGGATTGGCCGGTTACTATAGAAGGTTTATCAAGGGCTTTTCTCAATTGGCCTTACCAATGACGAAACTTACTCGGAAGGATGTTACTTTTGAATGGGATTCAGGTTGCGAACAAAGTTTTATGCATTTGAAGGAAAGTTTGACGAGTGCTCCAGTATTAATTATTCCTGATCCTAACAACTCTTATGAAGTATTCTGTGATGCTTCTAAGAGGGGATTAGGGGGTGTTCTGATGCAAGGTGGTCAAGTGGTAGCTTATGCTTCTCGACAGTTAAAAGTTCATGAGAAGAATTATCCAACTCATGATTTGGAACTAGCTGCAGTGGTGTTTGCACTGAAGGTGTGGCGTCATTATTTATATGGTGTACGCTTTGAAATGTTCAGTGACCACAAAAGTTTGAAGTATTTGTTTGATCAAAAGGAGTTGAATATGCGACAAAGAAGGTGGATGGAGTACTTAAAGGATTATGACTTAGAATTGAAGTATCATCCAGGAAAGGCGAATAAAGTAGCGGATGCTTTAAGTCGGAAAATGGTTCATAGTGCGGAATTGATGATTTTAGAGTATTCATTGTTGGAAAAGTTTAGAGATCTTAATCTCCAGTTTGTGTGGACTCCGAATGGTGTGATTATGGGAAATTTGAATGTCAATTCTACTTTGAGAGTTGAGATTCAACAGGCACAATTGTTAGAAGAAGAGTTACAAGAATTGTTACTTCAGCCGGGTTTTACACGAGCGACAGATGGGATTGTTCTGTTTAATCAAAGGATTTGTGTTCCGAAGGATGAGGCATTAAGAAGGAAGATTTTAGACGAAGCTCATAAGGGTACTTTTACGATACATCCTGGTTCTTCAAAGATGTATCAGGATTTAAAGAAGGATTATTGGTGGCCTGGGATGAAAAAGGATATAGCGGGATACGTGTCAGAATGTGCGGTGTGCCAACAGGTGAAGATTGAACACCAAAGACCGGGCGGGTTGTTACAACCTTTGGATATTCCAGTTTGGAAGTGGGATAGTATTTCTATGGATTTTGCAGTGGGTTTACCCCGTACCCAAGGTGGGTATGATTCTATTTGGGTGATTGTAGATCGACTAACGAAATCTGCACACTTCTTAGCCGTAAAGACTACTTATAAGGCAAGTCATCTTGCAAGGTTGTTTATTGCTGAGATTGTGAGATTGCATGGTATTCCTTCCAGTATTGTGTCCGATAGAGATCCGAAGTTTACTTCGAGATTTTGGAAAGTGTTCCAACAAGCGATGGGTACGAATTTGTGTTTGAGCACGTCGAATCATCCTCAAACGGATGGTCAGACTGAACGAACAATACAAACGATGGAGGATATGTTAAGAGCTTGTGTGTTAGAGAGTAGAGGGAATTGGAAAGAACTTTTACCGTTAATTGAGTTTTCCTATAACAATAGTTACCATGCGAGCATCGGTATGGCGCCGTATGAAGCATTGTATGGGAGAAAGTGTAGGACACCTTTGTGTTGGGAAGAAATTGGCGAAGATAGGATTTTGGGACCCGAGATTATTGAAGAGACAACGGAAAAGATTCGAATGATCCGCGAGAAGGTTAAACAAGCACAAGATCGTCAAAAGAGTTATGCGGACAATCGTAGGAGACCTTTGGAATTTGAGGAGGGTGACCATGTATTTCTGAAAGTTACTCCGAGATTGAGATTGAAAGGACCGTTTAAGTCACGTAAGTTAAGTCCGAGATACGTGGGACCCTATCAGATTTTAGAAAGGATTGGTGAAGTTGCTTATCGATTAGCCTTACCACCCTCTCTATCCGAGATGCATGACGTTTTTCACGTATCTCAGCTCCGTAAGTTTATTCCTGATCCTCTTCAGCCAATTCTACCCGAATCAGTGGGAATTGAAGCGGATTTGAGTTTTGAACCACAACCGAGTTTTATTGTGGGAAGGGAAACAAAAGTGTTAAGGAACAAAGATATTCCACTTGTTAAGGTGCAATGGGATATGACGCATCCGGGCGATGCTACTTGGGAACTAGAATCGGAAATGCGAGATTCTTATCCACATCTGTTCAGGTAATATTCTAAATTCGAGGACGAATTTCTATTTAAGGGGGGGAGGATGTAATACCCCGTAAATTTATAAACGCTCTGGTTAATATTATTATGATCAACTGGGTTCTGGGGTACTCTGAGTAATTATTTGATAAAATAATTAGAGTAAACTGACGAACTCAGAGTCAATTAAATTAATAGTATTTAACGTTGAGTTTTTATAATTTGATGTATTTGAGCTAATTTTGGACATTTAGTAGTGTTACTAAAAATGATAGTTTCTATACTATCTATTTTCTTTTCATTTTCCTTGAAAACCAAACAAAGCTAAAGAGAAAGATAGAAAGAAGGAAAAACAAAGGAAAAGGAGGAGAAAGGAAAAGTGGAAGAAGGAAAGGAGAGAAAATTTCCAAAAGCTCAAGAATCATCATCAATTCATCTGTTCTTCGTTACTCGTCTCTGTATCAACCTCCTCGTCTAGTAATCCAGGTGGGTTCTAGTTAGACTCTTTAGAGTAGAGTTTTGTTGAGTTTAGAGTTAGGTTGAAATTGTGAAAAATCGATTATTCTGGCCCAAAATCGGAAACCTAACTGTTGAAATTCAATGTATGATTATATGCTATACTGGTTGTTGTATTATAACATGTTTTGTTGCTTGATGATTGATCAAAATGTGATTTTGGGGTTGATTTTGGATCAACCCGTAGCAGAGAAATTCTGCAGGAACTTCTGCATTTTTCTTCTGCCCATACGCGTATGGAGCATGTCAATACGCGTATGGGGCTTGTCAATACGCGTACGGAAAGGGCAATACGCGTATGGATGGCCGGGCATTTGAGCAATACGCGTATCGCCTGGGGCAATACGCGTATGGCTGGGCGAGCTTTTGGGCAATACGCGTACGGGGAATGCCAATACGCGTACGGCCAGGAGAGTTACAGAATTCTGCTGTTGTGATTTATTTTTCCGATCGATTGTTTACAATGCCGTAACTTTTTGTACGTAAATCGGATTGGAACAATTTTGATATCGTTGGAAAGATAATAAAATGTACTTTCTTATTACTTTGGTTTTAAGATTGTCAGCCGATTTAATTAAGTCGGGATTTCTGAAATTGTGTCGTTTTATCGACTTTTATCTGTTAATTGTGTATAATTATTATTGACAATATATGCATGTTAAAATATGGACTAGGCAGGGTGAGGATTATTACCAAACTGTGTCGGAAGTGTAATTGTTCCACGTGTGGCAACGCTCGTGCATGAAGGCCGAGGCGTGTGCATTTCTGTTTATCAATAACCACAGTTGTGCGGTGTAGTTCATGAGACTCGAGCACCTCCTCTGAACGTTATACACAACTACTTGGCAGGTTTGAGTCCCGTGTTAAGTACGGTTGGAGCCTACGGGTAAAGAGACTTGTGACGGTGTACGGGCCGTGAGAAGTGACGGATCACGGTGTACGGACCGGTGATCCCGAATCCAATCGTATGCCACGTAGCTACAAGGATCCATGACTCGGATCGCCTTCTAGACGTAGAAGGGTACGGGAAAAGGGGATACCTTGGTATTGGTTATTGATATGTGAGTTCTTGAGTGTACGGACTCAGAACGTACTTCGGTACTTTGTGAATCCTTGAGTTTACAGGCTCAAGAGGTACTTCGGTACTAGTGTGAGTTTACCGGCTCACCGTGGCGGTCACTTGTGTGTGTGTACTCATGGTCTTTCCCCTTTCCCCTTGGACATGAGTTAGGACTTTGTTAGAACCTTGTAAAGCCGAGAGGACTTTAAGATAGGGGACTCACTGAGATTTGATGTATCTCACCCCACTGTTGTTGTTTACATCACAGGTTTTGCAGGTTTGGCGAAGGGTAAGGACCAAGTTATTTGACTTTCCTTACGGATCGTGGTTTTGTGATGGCATGGCTTCCGCTATGGCGTTTATGTTTTGAGATCATTGTATTGATCTAGTTCTTAGTTTTCATCATTTTTGAACATCTTGTATATGTAATGCCTTAGACTTTTAGTTCTTTTGTATTAGAGGCATTTATGTATATAATGTGTTAACTAGGAACTTATTATGTTTCAGTACCAAAAGTGAAACTCATGTATAATATATGATTTGATGCATGTATTATTATATGGTCTTTACAGTTGGTATCAGAGCAGGTCGTATCCTCGACCTAGCCATGAAGTAGAATAAGTGTTTCTTTCCGTTTCATATGCGGCGTGTCGCCATGGGTCTTGTCTGTTATATTTATGGTATTGAGTCTGATCAAATTAATCCTATTGATATGGAATTCAGGAACATGGCTGATAGACGCAGAAACAACCGTGGAAGACCAAGGACTACTCCAGCTGGGACAGTTCCACAAGGTGATGAAGGGAATGCCCCGTTGTACCAATTTATGCAACAGATGCAGCAACAGCAGAATCAGTTCATGCAAGGAATGATGCAGCAAATGGCTGATGGTCTGCATCCTCCAGTGGTTGTTCCGGAAGTTACGGGAGGAACCTACAGGGAATTTGTTCGTATGAATCCTCCGGAGTTTCATGGAGGGCTAGATCCGGTGAAGGCACACGAATGGATAACAGGAATGGAACGGATTTTTCAGATAGTTCATTGCAGTGAGGAGAATAAGGTGGTCTTTGCTTCTCACTGGTTGAAGGGTCCTTCCATGAGGTGGTGGGAGAGCGCTTCAGCCTTGATGACAACACAGGAAGTACCGAAAGTGTGGGAACAGTTTAAGGTAATCTTTATGGAGAAATATTTTCCGAGTTCTTTAAGGTCTCAAAAGGAGTCTGAGTTCCAACAGTTGAGACAGGGAAATTTGTCAGTGGCTTCTTATGCGGAACAATTTGAGATCATGGCTGACTATTCTAGACAGGCCATGTATGCTCCTGACGAGAGGTGGAAGATAGACCAGTTCCTGTTTGGGTTAAGGGCTGAGATTTCACACAGCGTGTCTCAACGGGAATTTGCTACTTATGCTGAAATGTTAAGACAATGTTATGTGGCGGAAAATAGCTTGAAAAAGATACAAATGGAGGTGGATTTGAACTGGGTAACTCAAGGTGACCGTGGAAGGTCGAATCAATAGTTTAGGCAAAGGCAACAGTCTTCCAAAGGGAAGCAAGTACAGGGCTCTAGAACTAGTGTGCCTCCGGTATGTCGCACTTGTGGGAGGAGTCATTTTGGTAGGTGCTATTCGGATGGGATACGGTGTTATCAGTGTAACAAGATGGGTCATGTAGCGAGAGATTGTCCTCAGAGTAGGAATCAGACACAAGGGAAGACTGCGGGTCGAGTATATACTCTGGATGCAAGGAAAGCCAAGGGTGATAATTCCTTGATTGGGGGTACGTGTTTTGTTAATGGTCAACCTTGTTTTGTTTTATTTGACTGTGGGGCTACACATTCTTTTGTGTCTTTGAGATGTGTGAAGCGACTTGGGTTGCAAACTATTCCTTTGTTTCCTCCTATGGTGGTTACTACTGCCATGGATGAATTGGTTGAAACGCCATTGATGTGTGAAAATTGTGTGTTGTCGGTGAACGAAAGAGTCTTCCAGATTGATCTTATTTGTTTGCCGCTCAAGAAAGTGGATGTTGTTTTGGGAATGGACTGGCTTTCAGCTAATTCGGTTTTTATCGGTTGTGAGGAGAAGCTAATTATTATTCCATCTGCTGAGGCTACTCCGAAAGATGTATTATCAACGATTTTAGAAGGTACGGTGGGAATGGTAAACTTCTTGTTTGAGAAAGAGAAAGCTGTTTTAATGGTTCTTACTAAGGAAGGAAGTAGTGAACAGCAAGTTCTGAGTATTCCAATAGTGTGAATTTCCTGAAGTGTTTCCTGAGGATGTTTCTTCTCTTCCTCCGGAGAGAGAAGTTGAGTTCTCTATTGACCTGATACCGGGAACGGCTCCTATATCCGTTTCTCCGTATCGGATGACACCGCTTGAATTAAGAGAATTAAAGGACCAATTGGAGGACTTGATGTCTAAGCATTTCGTTAGGCCTAGTGTTTCACCGTGGGGAGCTCCAGTGTTGTTGGTAAAGAAGAAAGATGGGGGAATGCGTTTGTGCATTGACTATCGTAAGTTGAATAAAGTTACCATTAAGAATAAGTATCCCTTACCAAGGATAGACGACTTGATAGATCAATTGAAAGGAGCCTGTGTGTTCTCGAAGATTGATTTACGGTCGGGTTATCACCAGATTCGAGTGAAGAGTTCCGATGTGCCAAAGACTGCATTTAGGACACGTTACGGTCATTATGAATTCTTAGTGATGCCTTTCGGTGTGACTAATGCTCCAGCTGTTTTTATGGATTACATGAACCGTATATTTCAGGCTTACTTGGACCAATTTGTGGTAATCTTTATTGACGACATTCTTATTTATTCTCGTACTCCACAAGAGCACGAAGAACATCTGAGGATTGTCTTATCGGTCTTGCAAGAGAAGCAATTGTTTGCTAAGTTGAGCAAGTGTGAGTTTTGGATGTCGGAAGTTAATTTTCTTGGACATGTGATATCTCGAGGCGGTGTGGCAGTGGATCCATCGAAAGTAGAAGCAGTGATTAATTAGGAGAGACCGAGAAATGTTTCAGAAGTCAGAAGTTTCTTGGGATTGGTCGGTTACTATAGAAGGTTTATTAAGGGCTTTTCTCAATTGGCCTTACCAATGACGAAACTTACTCGGAAGGATGTTACTTTTGAGTGGGATTCAGGTTGCGAACAGAGTTTTATGCATTTGAAGGAAAGTTTGACGAGTGCTCCAGTATTAATTATTCTTGATCCTAACAACTCTTATGAAGTATTCTGTGATGCTTCTAAGAGGGGATTAGGGGGTGTTCTGATGCAAGGTGGTCAAGTGGTAGCTTACGCTTCTCGACAGTTAAAAGTTCATGAGAAGAATTATCCAACTCATGATTTGGAACTAGCTGCAGTGGTTTTTGCACTGAAGGTGTGGCGTCATTATTTATATGGTGTACGTTTTGAAATGTTCAGTGACCACAAAAGTTTGAAGTATTTGTTTGATCAAAAGGAGTTGAATATCCGACAAAGAAGGTGGATGGAGTACTTAAAGGATTATGACTTAGAATTGAAGTATCATCCAGGAAAGGCGAATAAAGTAGCGGATGCTTTAAGTCGGAAAATGGTTCATAGTGCGGAATTGATGATTTTGGAGTACTCATTGTTGGAAAAGTTTAGAGATCTTAATCTCCAGTTTGTGTGGACTCCGAATGGTGTGATTATGGGAAATTTGAATGTCAATTCTACTTTGAGAGTTAAGATTCAACAGGCACAATTGTTAGAGGAAGAGTTACAAGAGTTGTTACTTCAGCCGGGTTTTATACGAGCGACAGATGGGATTGTTTTGTTTAATCAAAGGATTTGTGTTCCGAGGGATGAGGCATTGAAAAGGAAGATCTTAGACGAAGCTCATAAAGGTACTTTTACGATACATCCTGGTTCTTCAAAGATGTATCAGGATTTAAAGAAGGATTATTGGTGGTCTGGGATGAGAAAGGATATAGCGGGATATGTGTCAGAATGTGCGGTGTGCCAACAGGTGAAGATTGAACACCAAAGACCGGGCGGTTTGTTACAACCTTTGGATATTCCAGTTTGGAAGTGGGATAGTATTTCTATGGATTTTGCAGTGGGTTTACCCCGAACCCAAGGTGGGTATGATTCTATTTGGGTGATTGTAGATCGACTAACGAAATCTGCACACTTCTTAGCCGTAAAGACTACTTATAAGGCAAGTCATCTTGCAAGATTGTTTATTGCTGAGATTGTGAGATTGCATGGTATTCCTT
This sequence comes from Lathyrus tuberosus, assembly GCA_022829125.1. Classification (NCBI taxonomy): domain Eukaryota; kingdom Viridiplantae; phylum Streptophyta; class Magnoliopsida; order Fabales; family Fabaceae; genus Lathyrus; species Lathyrus tuberosus. The sequence goes on from JALAZF010000055.1 coordinate 15,697,261, forward strand.
CTAGTATTGTGTCCGATAGAGATCCGAAGTTTACTTCGAGATTTTGGAAAGTGTTCCAACAAGCGATGGGTACGAATTTGTGTTTGAGCACGTCGAATCATCCTCAAACGGATGGTCAGACTGAGCGAACAATACAAACGATGGAGGATATGTTAAGAGCTTGTGTGCTAGAGAGTAGGGGGAATTGGAAGGAACTTTTACCATTAATTGAGTTTTCATATAACAATAGTTACCATGCGAGCATCGGTATGGCTCCTTATGAAGCATTGTATGGGAGAAAGTGTAGGACGCCTTTGTGTTGGGCTGAAATTGGCGAAGATAAAATTTTGGGACCCGAGATTATTCAAGAGACTATGGAAAAGATTCGAATGATCCGCGAGAAGGTTAAACAAGCACAAGATCGTCAAAAGAGTTATGCGGACAATCGTAGGAGACCTTTGGAATTTGAGGAAGGTGACCATGTATTTCTGAAAGTTACTCCGAGATTGAGATTGAAAGGACCGTTTAAGTCGCGGAAGTTAAGTCCGAGATACGTGGGACCGTATCAGATTTTAGAAAGGATTGGTGAAGTTGCTTATAGATTAGCCTTACCACCCTCTCTATCCGAGATGCATGACGTTTTTCACGTATCTCAGCTCCGTAAGTTTATTCTTGATCCTCTTCAGCCAATTCTACCCGAATCAGTGGAAATTGAAGTGGATTTGACTTTTGAACCACAACCGAGTTGTATTGTTGGAAGGGAAACAAAAGTGTTAAGGAACAAAGATATTCCACTTGTTAAGGTGCAATGGGATATGACGCATCCGGGCGATGCTACTTGGGAACTAGAATCGGAAATGCGAGATTCTTATCCACATCTGTTCAGGTAATATTCTAAATTCGAGGACGAATTTCTATTTAAGGGGGGGGAGGATGTAATACCCCGTAAATTTATAAACGCTCTGGTTAATATTATTATGATCAACTGGGTTCCGGCGTACTCTGAGTAATTATTTGATAAAATAATTAGAGTAAACTGACGAACTCAGAGTCGATTAAATTAATAGTATTTAACGTTGAGTTTTTATAATTTGATGTATTTGAGCTAATTTTGGACATTTAGTAGTGTTACTAAAAATGATAGTTTCTATACTATCTATTTTCTTTTCATTTTCCTTGGAAAACAAACAAAAGCTAAAGAGAAAGAAAGAAAAGGAAAAAGGGAAGAAAGGAAAGGAAAAGAAAGAGGAAGAAGAGAAATTCTCAAGAAGCTCAAGAATCATCATCAATTCATCTGTTTTTCGTTCAATCGTCTCAGTATCAACCTCCTCGTCTAGTAATCCAGGTGGGTTCTAGTTAGACTCTTTAGAGTAGAGTTATGTTGAGTTTAGAGTTAGGTTGAAATTGTGAAAATTGAATCTTTTTGCACAAAATTCATGAATCTAACTGCTAAATGCAATGTGTGATTGTATGTTATACTGCTTGTTGTATCTGTAACCTGTTTCAGTGCATTTGGGTTGAGGAAAATGGATTTTTGGGTTGAAATGGGTTGATCCCGTAGCAGAAAAATTCTGCAGAAAATTCTGCAGAATTTTCCTCTGCTCATACGCGTATTGGTCGAGGTGATACGCGTATGGGGCTTATCAATACGCGTACGGCAAGGGCAATACGCGTATGGATGGCCGGGCATTTTGAGCAATACGCGTATCGCTTGGGGCAATACGCGTATGGCAGGGTGAGCATTTGGGCAATACGCGTACGGGGAGTGCCAATACGCGTACGGCCAGGAGAGTTACAGAATTCTGCTGTTGTGATTTATTTTTCCGATCGATTGTTTACAATGCCGTAACTTTTTGTACATAACTCGGATTGGAACAATTTTGATATCGTTGGAAAGATAATAAAATTTACTTTCTTATTACTTTGGTTTTAAGATTGTCGGCCGATTTAATTAAGTCGGGATTTCTGAAATAATGTCGTTTTATCGACTTTTATCTGTTAATTGTGTGTAATTATTATGGGCAATGTATGCATGCTAAAATATGAAATAGGCAGAGTGAGGATTATTACCAAAACTGTGTCGGAAGTGTGAATTGTTCCATGTGTGGCAACGCTCGTGCATGAAAGGCCGAGGAGTGTGCATTCTGTTTATCAATAACCACAGTTGTGCGGTGTAGTTCATGAGACTCGAGCACCTCCTCTGAACGTTATACACAACTACTTGGCAGGTTTGAGTCCCGTGTTAAGTACGATTGGAGCCTACGGGTAAAGAGACTTGTGACGGTGTACGGGCCGTGAGAAGTGACGGATCACGGTGTACGGACCGGTGATCCCGAATCCAATCGTATGCCAAGTAGCTACAAGGATCCATGACTCGGATCGCCTTCTAGATGTAGAAGGGTACGGGAAAAGGGGATACCTTGGTATTGGTTATTGATATGTGAGTTCTTGAGTGTAAGGACTCAGAACGTACTTCGGTACTTTGTGAATCCTTGAGTTGCAGGCTCAAGAGGTACTTCGGTACTAGTGTGAGTTTACAGGCTCACAGTGGCGGTTACTTGTGTGTGTGTACTCATGGTCTTTCCCTTTCCCCTTGGACATGAGTTAGGACTTTGTTAGAACCTTGTAAAGCCGAGAGGAGTTTAAGATAGGGAACTCACTGAGATTTGATGTATCTCACCCCACTGTTGTTGTTTACATCACAGGTTCTGCAGGTTTGGCGAAGGGTAAGGACAAGGTTATTTGACTTTCCTTACGGATCGTGGTTTTGTGATGGCATGGCTTCCGCTATGGCGTTATGTTTTGAGATCATTGTATTGATCTAGTTCTTAGTTTTTATCATTTTGGAACATCTTGTATATGTAATGCCTTAGACTTTTAGTTCTTTTGTATTAGAGGCATTTATATATATAATGTGTTAACTAGGAACTTATTATGTTTCAGTACCAAAAGTGAAACTCATGTATAATATATGATTTGATGCATGTATTATTATATGGTCTTTACATTTGTGGGTTACTTTGTGATTAAAGTAAAAAAAATACTGGCTATTATTTATCATATATGACCCTTAATTTAAAACAGCTATTTTTTGTGATATTCTATTCATATGTGATTTTATGGTTGGTTTTTCAGTTTGTATGTGGTAGTTGTCAAGGCTCTTACGAGGCAGTTGTGCCTGACCGTTTTACTCTTTTGATTTTAAACATTGAAATGACTAATTCTATTTGCGAAGCCTTGGCATATTACTCCCTGTTTAAAACTGTTGTAATCATTCATTTAAACAGATCCATTTGGAATGGTCTAACCCAGAAAAAAAAAACAAACAGTTAAGAATATACCATACACCAATACCACTTAACTAGAAACTAACATCACAGTGGGTAGGAAAGCTATTGTGAGAAACAGAAGGGAAAAACATATGAATCCATAAATAACTAAAACAACTTCCAAAAACATTCATAATGGCTTAAAACCAAAAGTGGCAAAATCATACATAAATTCAAAGAGCACCTCAATATAAGTTCCAATCAACATCAAATAATAAATATGACTAAACCAAATCCCAAACACATATAAACTTAACCAAACATGCTTTTTCATGTGTGCCTCACTTAAATCAGTGCTATTTAAGTGCTATACAAAATTTTGGTTGTACTTCACAAGCATACAATGTAGCCCTCATCTTCACAGTAGCATTTTGTAAACCACTACAGAACCATTATATCAACTGTTATCAGCAAGCAGATAACAGCGTAAAAGCTAGGTCCAATTAATGCCGCTATAGGTGCTATCGACAACATATTCAGAACAATAACAAGACAGAAAAATACACATAAAGATATAACACCAAAGATCTAACAGCTAGCCAGAACCAACACAGGACATACAAAAATACACCTAAAAATCTATCATGACACTTACAGATCTAAATATGTAAAGTTTCGATGTATATTTAAAAAATAAAAATAAAAACAAGAAACCGTCTCCATGTATGTGTCTGGCTACTTGAAGAGCTTCATATAGTCTTTGGGTATGGAATAAACGTTGAAGAATCGCAACCAGATAACCAATGTTACCAGTGTTGATTAAACCAGCAACCTTTTCTAACTTCATCCAAGAAACACTCTTTTCCAACTTCATGCACGCAGCACCCTTTCCCAACATCATGTTAGCAACACCCTTTTCCAACATCATGCCAACAACACCTTTTCCATCTCCATATTATTTGACACAACACACTTTTCCATCTTTAAATCGGCATCATTTTCCATTTTTTCTTACACAAGGACCTACATAAAGAAATACACGCTACAGATTGATACTCATACAAAAAAAATGAAAATAAAAAATATATGTTAAATAATACAATAAAATAAATTTTTTGGGTTTTAATCAAAATTTCCCATTTTCTTAGAACAAGAAACATTGGTTTTGATTAAAAATTGAAATGGAATTAATGTTGTTGAAATAACCTACCATAGAAGGAGCATGGATGATTACACCTGTATTGGAAACCTTCGAAGGTTCTCCACCATTTGTGATTGAAAAACCCTATTGATACAAAAAAAAAGTATATATGCAAAAACTCAACATCAAATTGAATGATTATATAAAAACAGATACCACATACTCAGCATTAACGTCAATCGTCATTCAAAAACCAAAAACATCATTGTTAACAAAAAAGTGAAAATAGTGAAAAAAAAACACCAACATCAAAATAGGTGATCATACAATAAACTGATACAACATAAACAAAAAGGTATCAACAATGTTTATACAACAAACATAAAAATCAAGTATATTCCAGGTTTATACAAACAACAACAAAATGTTGAAAACATGGAAATTAGAACTTATTTCGTAACAACATCAATCATCGTTCAAAACATAAGTATATTCAACAGTATATTCAATGTTTTTACAAAAACCAACAAAAAGTGGAAAACATAGAATTAGAAACCTAATTTGTATCAACATCAATCATCATTAACAAATTAAGTATATTCAACAGTATATTCAAGGTTTATACAAACAAAATCAAAAAGTTGCAAACATGGAACAAAACACGTAATTCGTATCAACTATTTTAAAAATTAGGGTCATATATAAAAATAATCCCCAACATTTTTTTTACCTTAACCATAAAATAACGTCCGAATATTTCATCTGCAATATTTTCAGACAAGGCAAAATTCTGTGTAATATGTGCCTTGCTTGACCACATGGAGGATGTTTTATCCTTTACTTCTTTCCTTTTTTATTTTTTTTCTTTTTTTATGTAAGTTGGAGGAAGGCGGTAATATTGCTGATGAAAATATTTGTGGGTTACTTTGTGATTAAGGTAAAAAAAAATACTGGCTATTATTTATCATATATGACCCTTAATTTAAAACAGCTATTTTTTTTGATATTCTATTCATATTTGATTTTATGGTTGGTTTTTCAGTTTGTATGTGGTAGTTGTGAAGGCTCTTACGAGGCAGTTGTGCCTGACCGTTTTACTCTTTTGATTTTAAATATTGAAATGACTCATTCTATTTGCGAAGCCTTGGCATATTACTCCCTGTTTAAAACTGTTGTAATCATTCATTTAAACAAATCATTTTTGGAATGGCCTAACCGAGAAAAAAAAAACAAACAGTTAAGAATATACCATACACTAATACCACTTAACTGGAAACTAACATCACAGTGGGTAGGAAAGCTATTGTGAGAAACAGAAGGGAAAAACATATGAATCCATAAATAACTAAAACAACTTCCAAAAACATTCATAATGGCTTAAAACCAAAAGTGGCAAAATCATAGATAAATTCAAAGAGCACCTCAATATAAGTTCCAATCAACATTAAATAATAAATATGACTAAACCAAATCCCAAACACATATAAACTTAACCAAACATGCTTTTTCATGTGTGCCTCACATAAATCAGTGCTATTTAAGTTCTATACAAAATTTTGGTTGTACTTCACAAGCATACAATGTAGCCCTCATCTTCACAGTAGCATTTTGTAAACCACTACAGAACCATTATATCAACTGTTTTCGGCAAGCAGATAACAGCGTAAAAGCTAGGTCCAATTAATGCCGCTAAAGGTGCTATCGACAACATATTCAGAACCATAACAAGATAGAAAAATACACATAAAGATATAACACCAAAGATCTAACAGCTAGCCAGAACCAACACAGGGCATACAAAAATACACCTAAAAATCTATCACGACACTTACAGATCTAAATATGTAAAGTTTCGATGTATATTTAAAAAATAAAAATAAAAACAAGAAACCGTCTCCATGTATGTGTCTGGCTACTTGAAGAGCTTCATATAGTCTTTGGGTATGGGATAAACGTTGAAGAATCGCAACCAGATAACCAATGTTACCAGTGTTGATTAAACCAGCAACCTTTTCTAACTTCATTCAAGAAACACTCTTTTCCAACTTCATGCTAGCAGCACCCTTTCCCAACATCATGTTAGCAACAACCTTTTCCAACATCATTCCAACAACACCTTTTCCATCTCCATATTATTTGACTCAACACACTTTTCCATCTTTAAATCGGCATCATTTTCCATTTTTTCTTACACGAGGACCTACATAAAGAAATACACGCTACAGATTGATACTCATACAAAAAAAATGAAAATAAAAAATATATGTTAAATAATACAATAAAATAAATTTTTTGGGTTTTAATCAAAATTTCCCATTTTCTTAGAACAAGAAACATTGGTTTTGATTAAAAATTGAAATGGTATTAATGTTGTTGAAATAACCTACCATAGAAGGAGCATGGATGATTACACCTGTATTGGAAACCTCCGAAGGTTCTCCACCATTTGTGATTGAAAAACCCTATTGATACAAAAAAAAAGTATATATGCAAAAACTCAACATTAAATTGAATGATTATATAAAAACAGAAACCACATACTCATCATTAACGTCAATCGTCATTCAAAAACCAAAAACATCATTGTTAACAAAAAAGTGAAAATAGTGGAAAAAAACCACCAACATCAAAATTGGTGATCATACAATAAACTGATACAACATAAACAAAAAGGTATCAACAATGTTTATACAACAAACCTAAAAATCAAGTATATTCAAGGTTTATACAAACAACAACAAAATGTTGAAAACATGGAAATTGGAACTTATTTCGTAACAACATCAATCATCGTTCAAAACATAAGTATATTCAACAGTATATTCAAGGTTTTTACAAAAACCAACAAAAAGTGGAAAACATAGAATTAGAAACCTAATTTGTATCAACATCAATCATCATTAACAAATTAAGTATATTCAACAGTATATTCAAGGTTTATACAAACAAAATAAAAAATTTGCAAACATGGAACTAAAAACGTAATTCGTATCAACTATATTAAAAATTAGGGTCATATATAAAAATAATCCCCAACATTTTTTTTACCTTAACCATAAAATAACGTCCGAATATTTCATCTGCAATATTTTCAGACAAGGCAAAATTCTGTGTAATATGTGCCTTGCTTGAGCACATGGAGGATGTTTTATCCTTTACTTCTTTCCTTTTTTATTTTTGTTCTTTTTTATGTAAGTTGGAGGAAGGTGGTAATATTGCTGATGAAAATATTTATGGGTTACCTTGTGATTAAGGTAAAAAAAATACTGGCGATTATTTATCATATATGACCCTTAATTTAAAACAGCTATTTTTTGTGATATTCTATTCATATGTGATTTTATGGTTGGTTTTTCAGTTTGTATGTGGTAGTTGTGAAGGCTCTTACGAGGCAGTTGTGCCTGACCATTTTACTCTTTTGATTTTAAACATTGAAATGACTCATTCTATTTGCGAAGCCTTGGCCTATTACTCCCTGTTTAAAACTGTTGTAATCATTCATTTAAACAGATCCATTTGGAATGGCCTAACCCAGAAAAAAAAAACACAGTTAAGAATATACCATACACCAATACCACTTAACTGGAAACTAACATCACAGTGGGTAGGAAAGCTATTGTGAGAAACAGAAGGGAAAAACATATGAATCCATAAATAACTAAAACAACTTCAAAAAACATTCATAATGGCTTAAAACCAAAAGTGGCAAAATCATACATAAATTCAAAGAGCACCTCAATATAAGTTCCAATCAACATCAAATAATAAATATGACTAAACCAAATCCCAAACATATATAAACTTAACCAAACATGCTTTTTCATGTGTGCCTCACTTAAATCAGTGCTATTTAAGTGCTATACAAAATTTTGGTTGTACTTCACAAGCATACAATGTAGCCCTCATCTTCACAGTAGCATTTTGTAAACCACTACAGAACCATTATATCAACTGTTATCGGCAAGCAGATAACAACGTAAAAGCTAGGTCCAATTAATGCCGCTATAGGTGCTATCGACAACATATTCAGAACCATAACAAGACAGAAAAATACACATAAAGATATAACACCAAAGATCTAACAGCTAGCCAGAACCAACACAGGACATACAAAAATACACCTAAAAATCTATCACGACACTTACAGATCTAAATATGTAAAGTTTCGATGTATATTTAAAAAATAAAAATAAAAACAAGAAACCGTCTCCATGTATGTGTCTGGTTACTTGAAGAGCTTCATATAGTCTTTGGGTATGGGATAAATGTTGAAGAATCGCAACCAGATAACCAATGTTACCATTGTTGATTAAACCAGCAACCTTTTCTAACTTCATCCAAGAAACACTCTTTTCCAACTTCATGCTAGCAGCACCCTTTCCCAACATCATGTTAGCAACACCCTTTTCCAACATCATGCCAACAACACCTTTTCCATCCCCATATTATTTGACACAACACACTTTTCCATCTTTAAATCAGCATCATTTTCCATTTTTTCTTACACGAGGACCTACATAAAGAAATACACGCTACAGATTGATACTCATACAAAAAAAATGAAAATAAAAAATATATGTTAAATAATACAATAAAATAGATTTTTTGGGTTTTAATCAAAATTTCCCATTTTCTTAGAACAAGAAACATTGGTTTTGATTAAAAATTGAAATGGAATTAATGTTGTTGAAATAACCTACCATAGAAGGAGCATGGATGATTACACCTGTATTGGAAACCTCCGAAGGTTCTCCACCATTTGTGATTGAAAAACCCTATTGATACAAAAAAAAGTAAATATGCAAAAACTCAACATCAAATTGAATGATTATATAAACACAGAAACCACATACTCAGCATTAATGTCAATCGTCATTCAAAAACCAAAAACATCATTGTTAACAAAAAAGTGAAAATAGTGGAAAAAAAACACCAACATCAAAATTGGTGATCATACAATAAACTGATACAACATAAACAAAAAGGTATCAACAATGTTTATACAACAAACATAAAAATCAAGTATATTCAAGGTTTATACAAACAACAACAAATTGTTGAAAACATGGAAATTGGAACTTATTTCGTAACATCATCAATCATCGTTCAAAACATAAGTATATTCAACAGTATATTCAAGGTTTTTACAAAAACCAACAAAAAGTGGAAAACATAGAATTAGAAACCTAATTTGTATCAACATTAATCATCATTAACAAATTAAGTATATTCAACAGTATATTCAAGGTTTATACAAACAAAATCAAAAAGTTGCAAACATGGAACTAAAAACGTAATTCGTATCAACTATTTTAAAAATTAGGGTCATATATAAAAATAATCCCCAGCATTTTTTTTACCTTAACCATAAAATAACGTCCGAATATTTCATCTGCAAGATTTTCAGACAAGGAAAAATTCTGTGTAATATGTGCCTTGCTTGAGCACATGGAGGATGTTTTATCCTTTACTTCTTTCCTTTTTTATTTTTGTTATTTTTTATGTAAGTTGGAGGAAGGTGGTAATATTGCTGATGAAAATATTTGTGGGTTACTTTGTGATTAAGGTAAAAAAAATATTGGCGATAATTTATCATATACAACCCTTAATTTAAAACAGCTATTTTTTGTTATATTCTATTCATATGTGATTTTATGGTTGGTTTTTCAGTTTGTATGTGGTAGTTGTGAAGTCTCTTACGAGGCAGTTGTGCCTGACCGTTTTACTCTTTTGATTTTAGACATTGAAAAGACTCATTCTATTTGCGAAGCCTTAGCCTCTTACTCCCTGTTTAAAACTGTTGTAATCATTCATTTAAACAAATCCATTTGGAATGGCCTAACCCAGAAAAAAAATAACAAACAGTTAAGAATATACCATACACCAAAACCACATAACTGGAAACTAACATCACAGTGGGTAGGAAAGCTATTGTGAGAAACAGAAGGGAAAAACATATGAATCCATAAATAACTAAAACAACTTCCAAAAACATTCATAATGGCTTAAAACCAAAAGTGGCAAAATCATAAATAAATTCAAACAGCACCTCAATATAAGTTCCAATCAACATCAAATAATAAATATGACTAAACCAAATCCCAAACACATATAAACTTAACCAAACATGCTTTTTCATGTGTGCCTCACTTAAATCAGTGCTATTTAAGTGCAATACAAAATTTTGGTTGTACTTCACAAGCATACATTGTAGCCCTCGTCTTCACTGTCGCATTTTGTAAACCACTACAGAACCATTATATCAACTGTTATCGGCAAGCAGATAACAGCGTAAAAGCTAGGTCCAATTAATGCTGCTATATGTGCTATCGACAACATATTCAGAACCATAACAAGACAGAAAAATACACATAAAGATATAACACCAAAGATCTAACAGCTAGCCAGAACCAACACAGGAGATAGAAAAATACACCTAAAAATCTATCACGACACTTACAGATCTAAATATGTAAAGTTTCGATGTATATTAAAAAAATAAAAATAAAAACAAGAAACCTTCTCCATGTATGTGTCTGGCTACTTGAAGAGCTTCATATAGTCTTTGAGTATGGGATAAACGTTGAAGAATCACAACCAGATAACCAATGTTACCAGTGTTGATTAAACCAGCACCCTTTTCTAACTTCATCCTAGAAACACCCTTTTCCAACATCATGCTAGCAACACCCTTTTCCAACATCATGCTAGCAACACTGTTTTCCAACATCATGCCAACAACACCTTTTCCATCTCCATATTATTTGACACGACACACTTTTCCATCTTTAAATCGGCATCATTTTCCATTTTTTCTTACACGAGGACCTACATAAAGAAATACACGCTACAGATTGATACTCATACAAAAAAAAATGGAAATAAAAAATATATGTTAAATAATATAATAAAATATGTTTTTTGGGTTTTAATCAAAATTTCCCATTTTCTTAAAACAAGAAACATTGGTTTTGATTAAAAATTGAAATGGAATTAATGTTGTTGAAATAACCTAACATAGAAGGAGCATGGATGGCTACACCTGTATTGGAAACCTCTGAAGGTTCTCCACCATTTGTGATTGAAAAACCCTATTGATACAAAAAAAATTATATATACAAAAACTCAACATCAATTTGAATGATCATATAAAAACAGAAACCACATACTAAGCATTAACGCCAATCGTCATACAAAAACCAAAAACATCATTGTTAACAAAAAAGTGAAAATAGTGGAAAAAAACATCAACATCAAAATTGGTGATCATATAATAAACTGATACAACATAAACAAATAAGTATCAACAATGTTTATACAACAAACATAAAAATCAAGTATATTCAAGGTTTATACAAAAAACAACAAAATGTTGAAAACATGGAAATTGAAACTTATTTCGTATCAACATCAATCATCATTCAAAACATAAGTATATTCAACAGTATATTCAAGGTTTTTACAAAAACCAACAAAAAGTTGAAAACATAGAATTAGAAACCTAATTTGTATCAACATCAATCATCATTCAAAAATTAAGTATATTCAACAGTATATTCAAGGTTTATACAAGCAAAATCAAAAAGTTGCAAACATGGAACAAAAAACGTAATTCGTATCAACTATTTTAAATTTAGGGTCATATATAAAAAAAATCCCCAGCATTTTTTTATCTTAATCATAAAATAATGTCCGAATATTTCATCTTCAATATTTTCAGACAAGGCAAAATTCTGTGTAATATGTGCCTTGCTTGAGCACATGAAGGATGTTTTATCCTTTACTTCTTTCCTTTTATAATTTTGTTCTTTTTTATGTAAGTTGGAGGAAGGTGGTAATATTGCTGATGAAAATATTTTTGGGTTACTTTGTGATTAAGGTAAAAAAATACTGGCGATTATTTATCATATACGACCCTTAATTTAAAACAGCTACTTTTTGTGATATTTTATTCATATGTGATTTTATAGTTGGTTTTTCAGTTTGTATGTGGCAATTGTGAAGGCTCTTACGAGGCAGGTGTGCCTGACCGTTTTACTCTTTTGATTTAAAACATTGAAAAGACTCATTCTATTTGCGAAGCCTTGGCCTCTTACTCCCTGTTTAAAACTGTTGTAATCATTCATTTAAACAGATCCATTTGGAATGGCCTAACCCAGAAAAAAAATAACAAACAGTTAAGAATATACCATACACCAATACCACTTAACTGGAAACTAACATCACAGTGGGTAGGAAAGCTATTGTGAGAAACAGAAGGGAAAAACATGTGAATCCATAAATAACTAAAACAACTTCCAAAAACATTCATAATGGCTTAAAACCAGAAGTAGCAAAATCATACATAAATTCAAACAGCACCTCAATATAAGTTCCAATCAACATCAAATAATAAATATGACTAAACCAAATCCCAAACACATATAAACTTAACCAAACATGCTTTTTCATGTGTGCCTCACTTAAATCTGTGCTATTTAAGTGTTATACAAAATTTTGCTTGTACTTCACAAGCTTGCATTGTTGCCCTCATCTTCACAGTAGCATTTTGTAAACCACTACAGAACCATTATATCAACTGTTATCGGCAAGCAGATAACAGCGTAAAAGCTAGGTCCAATTAATGTCGCTATAGGTGCTATCGACAACATATTCAGAACCATAACAAGACAGAAAAATACACATAAAGATATAACACCAAAGATCTAACAGCTAGCCATAACCAACACAGGACATACAAAAATACACCTAAAAATCTATCACGACACTTACAGATCTAAATATGTAAAGTTTTGATGTATATTTAAAAAATAAAAATAAAAACAAGAAACCGTCTCCATGTATGTGTCTGGCTACTTGAAGAGCTTCATATAGTCTTTGGGTATGGGATAAACGTTGAAGAATCGCAACCAGATAACCAATGTTACCAGTGTTGATTAAACCAGCAACCTTTTCTAACTTCATCCAAGAAACACTCTTTTCCAACTTCATGCTAGCAGCACCCTTTCCCAACATCATGTTAGCAACACCCTTTTCCAGCATCATGCCAACAACACCTTTTCCATCTCCATATTATTTGACACAACACACTTTTCCATCTTTAAATCAGCATCATTTTCCATTTTTTCTTACACGAGGACCTACATAAAGAAATACACCCTACAGATTGATACTCATACAAAAAAAATGAAAATAAAAAATATATGTTAAATAATATAATAAAATAGATTTTTTGGGTTTTAATCAAAATTTCCCATTTTCTTAGAACAAGAAACATTGGTTTTGATTAAAAATTGAAATGGAATTAATGTTGTTGAAATAACCTAACATAGAAGGAGCATGGATCGCTACACCTGTATTGGAAACCTCTGAAGGTTCTCCACCATTTGTGATTGAAAAACCCTATTGATACAAAAAAAATTATATATACAAAAACTCAACATCAATTTGAATGATCATATAAAAACAGAAACCACATACTAAGCATTAACGCCAATCGTCATACAAAAACCAAAAACATCATTGTTAACAAAAAAGTGAAAATAGTGGAAAAAAACATCAACATCAAAATTGGTGATCATATAATAAACTGATACAACATAAACAAATAAGTATCAACAATGTTTATACAACAAACATAAAAATCAAGTATATTCAAGGTTTATACAAAAAACAACAAAATGTTGAAAACATGGAAATTGAAACTTATTTCGTATCAACATCAATCATCGTTCAAAACATAAGTATATTCAACAGTATATTCAAGGTTTTTACAAAAACCAACAAAAAGTTGAAAACATAGAATTAGAAACCTAATTTGTATCAACATCAATAATCATTCAAAAATTAAGTATATTCAAGATTTATACAAGCAAAATCAAAAAGTTGCAAACATGGAACTAAAAACGTAATTCGTATCAACTATTTTAAATTTAGGGTCATATATAAAAAAAATCCCCAGCATTTTTTTTATCTTAATCATAAAATAATGTCCGAATATTTCATCTTCAATATTTTCAGACAAGGCAAAATTCTGTGTAATATGTGCCTTGCTTGAGCACATGAAGGATGTTTTATTCTTTACTTCTTTCCTTTTATAATTTTGTTCTTTTTTATGTAAGTTGGAGGAAGGTGGTAATATTGCTGATGAAAATATTTTTGGGTTACTTTGTGATTAAGGTAAAAAAATACTGGCGATTATTTATCATATACGACCCTTAATTTAAAACAGCTATTTTTTGTGATATTTTATTCATATGTGATTTTATGGTTGGTTTTTCAGTTTGTATGTGGCAGTTGTGAAGGCTCTTACGAGGCAGGTGTGCCTGACCGTTTTACTCTTTTGATTTAAAACATTGAAAAGACTCATTCTATTTGCGAAGCCTTGGCCTCTTACTCCCTGTTTAAAACTGTTGTAATCATTCATTTAAACAGATCCATTTGGAATGGCCTAACCCAGAAAAAAAATAACAAACAGTTAAGAATATACCATACACCAATACCACTTAACTGGAAACTAACATCACAGTGGGTAGGAAAGCTATTGTGAGAAACAGAAGGGAAAAACATATGAATCCATAAATAACTAAAACAACTTCCAAAAACATTCATAATGGCTTAAAACCAGAAGTAGCAAAATCATACATAAATTCAAACAGCACCTCAATATAAGTTCCAATCAACATCAAATAATAAATATGACTAAACCAAATCCCAAACACATATAAACTTAACCAAACATGCTTTTTCATGTGTGCCTCACTTAAATCTGTGCTATTTAAGTGTTATACAAAATTTTGCTTGTACTTCACAAGCTTGCATTGTTGCCCTCATCTTCACAGTAGCATTTTGTAAACCACTACAGAACCATTATATCAACTGTTATCGGCAAGCAGATAACAGCGTAAAAGCTAGGTCCAATTAATGTCGCTATAGGTGCTATCGACAACATATTCAGAACCATAACAAGACAGAAAAATACACATAAAGATATAACACCAAAGATCTAACAGCTAGCCATAACCAACACAGGACATACAAAAATACACCTAAAAATCTATCACGACACTTACAGATCTAAATATGTAAAGTTTTGATGTATATTTAAAAAATAAAAATAAAAACAAGAAACCGTCACCATGTATGTGTCTGGCTACTTGAAGAGCTTCATATAGTCTTTGGGTATGGGATAAACGTTGAAGAATCGCAACCAGATAACCAATGTTACCAGTGTTGATTAAACCAGCAACCTTTTCTAACTTCATCCAAGAAACACTCTTTTCCAACTTCATGCTAGCAGCACCCTTTCCCAACATCATGTTAGCAACACCCTTTTCCAGCATCATGCCAACAACACCTTTTCCATCTCCATATTATTTGACACAACACACTTTTCCATCTTTAAATCAGCATCATTTTCCATTTTTTCTTACACGAGGACCTACATAAAGAAATACACCCTACAGATTGATACTCATACAAAAAAAATGAAAATAAAAAATATATGTTAAATAATATAATAAAATAGATTTTTTGGGTTTTAATCAAAATTTCCCATTTTCTTAGAACAAGAAACATTGGTTTTGATTAAAAATTGAAATGGAATTAATGTTGTTGAAATAACCTAACATAGAAGGAGCATGGATCGCTACACCTGTATTGGAAACCTCTGAAGGTTCTCCACCATTTGTGATTGAAAAACCCTATTGATACAAAAAAAATTATATATACAAAAACTCAACATCAATTTGAATGATCATATAAAAACAGAAACCACATACTAAGCATTAACGCCAATCGTCATACAAAAACCAAAAACATCATTGTTAACAAAAAAGTGAAAATAGTGGAAAAAAACATCAACATCAAAATTGGTGATCATATAATAAACTGATACAACATAAACAAATAAGTATCAACAATGTTTATACAACAAACATAAAAATCAAGTATATTCAAGGTTTATACAAAAAACAACAAAATGTTGAAAACATGGAAATTGAAACTTATTTCGTATCAACATCAATCATCGTTCAAAACATAAGTATATTCAACAGTATATTCAAGGTTTTTACAAAAACCAACAAAAAGTTGAAAACATAGAATTAGAAACCTAATTTGTATCAACATCAATAATCATTCAAAAATTAAGTATATTCAAGATTTATACAAGCAAAATCAAAAAGTTGCAAACATGGAACTAAAAACGTAATTCGTATCAACTATTTTAAATTTAGGGTCATATATAAAAAAAATCCCCAGCATTTTTTTTATCTTAATCATAAAATAATGTCCGAATATTTCATCTTCAATATTTTCAGACAAGGCAAAATTCTGTGTAATATGTGCCTTGCTTGAGCACATGAAGGATGTTTTATTCTTTACTTCTTTCCTTTTATAATTTTGTTCTTTTTTATGTAAGTTGGAGGAAGGTGGTAATATTGCTGATGAAAATATTTTTGGGTTACTTTGTGATTAAGGTAAAAAAATACTGGCGATTATTTATCATATACGACCCTTAATTTAAAACAGCTATTTTTTGTGATATTTTATTCATATGTGATTTTATGGTTGGTTTTTCAGTTTGTATGTGGCAGTTGTGAAGGCTCTTACGAGGCAGGTGTGCCTGACCGTTTTACTCTTTTGATTTAAAACATTGAAAAGACTCATTCTATTTGCGAAGCCTTGGCCTCTTACTCCCTGTTTAAAACTGTTGTAATCATTCATTTAAACAGATCCATTTGGAATGGCCTAACCCAGAAAAAAAAATAACAAACAGTTAAGAATATACCATACACCAATACCACTTAACTGGAAACTAACATCACAGTGGGTAGGAAAGCTATTGTGAGAAACAGAAGGGAAAAACATATGAATCCATAAATAACTAAAACAACTTCCAAAAACATTCATAATGGCTTAAAACCAGAAGTAGCAAAATCATACATAAATTCAAACAGCACCTCAATATAAGTTCCAATCAACATCAAATAATAAATATGACTAAACCAAATCCCAAACACATATAAACTTAACCAAACATGCTTTTTCATGTGTGCCTCACTTAAATCTGTGCTATTTAAGTGTTATACAAAATTTTGCTTGTACTTCACAAGCTTGCATTGTTGCCCTCATCTTCACAGTAGCATTTTGTAAACCACTACAGAACCATTATATCAACTGTTATCGGCAAGCAGATAACAGCGTAAAAGCTAGGTCCAATTAATGTCGCTATAGGTGCTATCGACAACATATTCAGAACCATAACAAGACAGAAAAATACACATAAAGATATAACACCAAAGATCTAACAGCTAGCCAGAACCAACACAGGAGATAGAAAAATACACCTAAAAATCTATCACGACACTTACAGATCTAAATATGTAAAGTTTCGATGTATATTAAAAAAATAAAAATAAAATCAAGAAACCTTCTCCATGTATGTGTCTGGCTACTTGAAGAGCTTCATATAGTCTTTGAGTATGGGATAAACGTTGAAGAATCACAACCAGATAACCAATGTTACCAGTGTTGATTAAACCAGCACCCTTTTCTAACTTCATCCTAGAAACACCCTTTTCCAACTTCATGCTAGCAACACCCTTTTCCAACATCATGCTAGCAACACCGTTTTCCAACATCATGCCAACAACACCTTTTGCATCTCCATATTATTTGACACGACACACTTTTCCATCTTTAAATCGGAATCATTTTCCATTTTTTCTTAAACGAGGACCTACATAAAGAAATACACGCTACAGATTGATACTCATACAAAAAAAAATGAATATAAAAAATATATGTTAAATAATATAATAAAATATGTTTTTTGGGTTTTAATCAAAATTTCCCATTTTCTTAGAACAAGAAACATTGGTTTTGATTAAAAATTGAAATGGAATTAATGTTGTTGAAATAACCTAACATAGAAGGAGCATGGATGGCTACACATGTATTGGAAACCTCTGAAGGTTCTCCACCATTTGTGATTGAAAAACCCTATTGATACAAAAAAAATTATATATACAAAAACTCAACATCAATTTGAATGATCATATAAAAACAGAAACCACATACTAAGCATTAACGCCAATCGTCATACAAAAACCAAAAACATCATTGTTAACAAAAAAGTGAAAATAGTGGAAAAAAACATCAACATCAAAATTGGTGATCATATAATAAACTGATACAACATAAACAAATAAGTATCAACAATGTTTATACTACAAACATAAAAATCAAGTATATTCAAGGTTTATACAAAAAACAACAAAATGTTGAAAACATGGAAATTGAAACTTATTTCGTATCAACATCAATCATCGTTCAAAACATAAGTATATTCAACAGTATATTCAAGGTTTTTACAAAAACCAACAAAAAGTTGAAAACATAGAATTAGAAACCTAATTTGTATCAACATGAATCATCATTCAAAAATTAAGTATATTCAACAGTATATTCAAGGTTTATACAAGCAAAATCAAAAAGTTGCAAACATGGAACTAAAAACGTAATTTGTATCAACTATTTTAAATTTAGGGTCATATATAAAAATAATCCCCAGCATTTTTTTTATCTTAATCATAAAATAATGTCCGAATATTTCATCTTCAATATTTTCAGACAAGGCAAAATTCTGTGTAATATGTGCCTTGCTTGAGCACATGAAGGATGTTTTATCCTTTACTTCTTTCCTTTGTTATTTTTGTTCTTTTTTATGTAAGTTGGAGGAAGGTGGTAATATTGCTGATGAAAATATTTGTGGGTTACTTTGTGATTAAGGTAAAAAAAATACTGGCGATTAGTTATCATATACGACCCTTAATTTAAAACAGCTATTTTTGTGATATTCTATTCATATGTGATTTTATGTTTGGTTTTTTCAGTTTGTATGTGGCAGTTGTGGAGGCTCTTACGAGGCAGGTGTCCCTGACCGTTTTACTCTTTTGATTTAAAACATTGAAAAGACTCATTCTATTTGCGAAGCCTTGGCCTCTTACTCCCTGTTTAAAACTGTTGTAATCATTCATTTAAACAGATCCATTTGGAATGGCCTAACGCAGAAAAAAATAACAAACAGTTAAGAATATACCATACACCAATACCACTTAACTGGAAACTTACATCACAGTGGGTAGGAAAGCTATTGTGAGAAACAGAATGGAAAAACATATGAATCCATAAATAACTAAAACAACTTCCAAAAACATTCATAATGGCTTAAAAGCAAAAGTAGCAAAATCATACATAAATTCAAACAACACCTCAATATAAGTTCCAATCAACATCAAATAATAAATATGACAAAACCAAATCCCAAACACATATAAACTTAACCAAACATGCTTTTTCATGTGTGCCTCACTTAAATCAGTGCTATTTAAGTGCTATACAAAATTTTGGTTGTACTTCACAAGCATACATTGTAGCCCTCATCTTCACAGTAGCATTTTGTAAACCACTACAGAACCATTATATCAACTGTTATCGGCAAGCAGATAACAGCGTAAAAGCTAGGTCCAGTTAATGCCGCTATAGGTGCTTCCGACAACATATTCAGAATTATAACAAGACAGAAAAATACACATAAAGATATAACACCAAAGATCTAACAGCTAGCCAGAACCAACACAGGACATAGAAAAATACACCTAAAAATCTATCACGACACTTACAGATCTAAATATGTAAAGTTTCGATGTATATTTAAAAAATAAAAATAAAAACAAGAAACCTTCTCCATCTATGTGTCTGGCTACTTGAAGAGCTTCATATAGTCTTCGGGTATGGGATAAACGTTGAAGAATCGCAACCAGATAACCAATGTTACCAGTGTTGATTAAACCAACACCCTTTTCTAACTTCATCCAAGAAACACCCTTTTCCAACTTCCTGCTAGTAGCACCCTTTTCCAAAATCATGCTAGCAACACCCTTTTCCAACATCATGCCAACAACACCTTTTCAATCTCCATATTATTTTACACAACACACTTTTCAATCTTTAAATCGGCATCATTTTCCATTGTTTCTTACACGAGGACCTACATAAAGAAATACATGCTACAGATTGATACTCATACAAAAAAATGAAAATAAAAAATATATATTAAATAATACAAGAAAATAGATTTTTTGGGTTTTAATCAAAATTTCCCATTTTCTTAGAACAACAAACATTGGTTTTCGTTAAAAATTGAAATGGAATTAATGTTGTTGAAATAACCTACCATAGAATGAGCATGGATGGCTACACCTGTATTGGAAACCTCCGAAGGTTCTCCACCATTTGTGATTGAAAAACCCTATTGATACAAAAAAAAAGTATATATACAAAAACTCAACATCAATTTGAATGATCATATAAAAACAGAAACCACATACTCAACATTAACGTCAATCGTCATACAAAAACCAAAAACATCATTGTTAACAAAAAAGTGAAAATAGTGGAAAAAAACATCAACATCAAAATTGGTGATCATACAATAAACTGATACAAGATAAACAAATAAGTATCAACAATGTTTATACAACAAACATAGAAATCAAGTATATTCAAGGTTTATACAAACAACAACAAAATGTTGAAAACATGGAAATTGAAACTTATTTCGTATCAACATCAATCATCGTTCAAAACATAAGTATATTCAACAGTATATTCAAGGTTTTTACAAAAACCAACAAAAACATGAAAACATAGAATTAGAAACTTAATTTGTATCAACGTCAATCATCATTCAAAAATTAAGTATATTCAACAGTATATTCAAGGTTTATGCAAACAAAATCAAAAAGTTGCAAACAATGAACTAAAAACGTAATTCGTATCAACTATTTTAAATTTAGGGTCATATATAAAAATAATCCCCAGCATTTTTTTTATGTTAATCATAAAATATCGTCCGAATATTTCATCTGCAATATTTTCAGACAAGGCAAAATTCTGTGTAATATGTGCCTTGCTTGAGCACATGGATGATGTTTTATCCTTTACTTCTTTCCTTTTTTATTTTTGTTCTTTTTTATGTAAGTTGGAGGAAGGTGGTAATATTGCTGATGAAAATATTTGTGGGTTACTTTGTGATTAAGGTAAAAAAAATACCGGCGATTAGTTATCATATACGACCCTTAATTTAAAACAACTATTTTTGTGATATTCTATTCATATGTGATTTTATGGTGGGTTTTTCAGTTTGTATGTGGTAGTTGTGAAGGCCCTTACGAGGCAGCTGTGCCTGACCGTTTTACTCTTTTGATTTTAAACATTGAAATGACTCATTCTATTTGCGAAGCCTTGGCCAGTCACTCCCTGTTTAAAACTGTTGTAATCATTCATTTAAACAGATCCATTTGGAATGGCCTAACCCAGAAAAAAATAACAAACAGTTAAGAATATACCATACACCAATACCACTTAACTGGAAACTTACATCACAGTGGGTAGGAAAGCTATTGTGAGAAATAGAAGGGAAAAACATATGAATCCATAAAAAACTAAAACAACTTCCAAAAACATTCATAATGGCTTAAAACCAAAAGTAGCAAAATCATACATAAATTCAAACAGCACCTCAATATAAGTTCCAATCAACATCAAATAATAAATATGACTAAACCAAATCCCAAACACATATAAACTTAACCAAACATGCTTTTTCATGTGTGCCTCACTTAAATCCGTGCTATTTAATTGCTATACAAGATTTTGGTTGTACATCACAAGCATGCATTGTTGCCCTCATCTTCACAGTAGCATTTTGTAAACCACTATAGAACCATTATATCAACTGTTATCGGCAAGCAGATAACAGTGTAAAAGCTAGGTCCAATTAATGCCGCTATAGGTGCTATCGACAACATATTCAGAACCATAACAAGACAGAAAAATACACATAAAGATATAACACCAAAGATCTAACAGCTAGCCAGAACCAACACAGGAGATAGAAAAATACACCTAAAAATCTATCACGACACTTACAGATCTAAATATGTAAAGTTTCGATGTATATTTAAAAAATAAAAATAAAAACAAGAAACCTTCTCCATGTATGTGTCTGGCTACTTGAAGAGCTTCATATAGTCTTTGGGTATGGGATAAACGTTGATGAATCGCAACCAGATAACCAATGTTACCAGTGTTGATTAAACCAGCACCCTTTTCTAACTTCATCCAAGAAACACCCTTTTCCAACTTCATGCTAGTAGCACCCTTTTCCAACTTCATGCTAGCAACACCCTTTTCCAACATCATGCCAACAACGCCTTTTCAATCTCCATATTATTTTACACAACACACTTTTCCATCTTTAAATCGGCATCATTTTCCATTGTTTCTTACACGAGGACCTACATAAAGAAATACACGCTACAGATTGATACTCATACAAAAAAATGAAAATAAAAAATATATATTAAGTAATACAAGAAAATATATTTTTTGGGTTTTAATCAAAATTTCCCATTTTCTTAGAACAAGAAACATTGGTTTTGGTTAAAAATTGAAATGGAATTAATGTTGTTGAAATAACCTACCATAGAAGGAGCATGGATGGCTACACCTGTATTGGAAACCTCCGAAGGTTCTCCACCATTTGTGATTTAAAAACCCTATTGATACAAAAAAAAAGTATATATACAAAAACACAACATCAATTTGAATGATCATATAAAAACAGAAACCACATACTCAACATTACCATCAATCGTCATACAAAAACCAAAAACATCATTGTTAACAAAAAAGTGAAAATAGTGGAAAAAAAACACCAACATCAAAATTGGTGATCATACAATAAACTGATACAACATAAACAAATAAGTATCAACAATGTTTATACAACAAACATAAAAATCAAGTATATTCAAGGTTTATACAAACAACAACAAAATGCTGAAAACATGGAAATTGAAACTTATTTCGTATCAACATCAATAATCGTTCAAAACATAAGTATATTCAAGGTTTTTACAAAAACCAACAAAAACATGAAAACATAGAATTAGAAACTTAATTTGTATCAACGTCAATCATCATTCAAAAATTAAGTATATTCAACAGTATATTCAAGGTTTATGCAAACAAAATCAAAAAGTTGCAAACATGGAACTAAAAACGTAATTCGTATCAACTATTTTAAATTTAGGGTCATATATAAAAATAATCCCCAACATTTTTTTTATGTTAATCATAAAATATCGTCCGAATATTTCATCTGCAATATTTTCAGACAAGGCAAAATTCTGTGTAATATGTGCCTTGCTTGAGCACATGGATGATGTTTTATCCTTTACTTCTTTCCTTTTTTATTTTTGTTCTTTTTTATGTAAGTTGGAGGAAGGTGGTAATATTGCTGATGAAAATATTTGTGGGTTACTTTGTGATTAAGGTAAAAAAAATACCGGCGATTAGTTATCATATACGACCCTTAATTTAAAACAACTATTTTTGTGATATTCTATTCATATGTGATTTTATGGTGGGTTTTTCAGTTTGTATGTGGTAGTTGTGAAGGCCCTTACGAGGCAGCTGTGCCTGACCGTTTTACTCTTTTGATTTTAAACATTGAAATGACTCATTCTATTTGCGAAGCCTTGGCCAGTCACTCCCTGTTTAAAACTGTTGTAATCATTCATTTAAACAGATCCATTTGGAATGGCCTAACCCAGAAAAAAATAACAAACAGTTAAGAATATACCATACACCAATACCACTTAACTGGAAACTTACATCACAGTGGGTAGGAAAGCTATTGTGAGAAATAGAAGGGAAAAACATATGAATCCATAAAAAACTAAAACAACTTCCAAAAACATTCATAATGGCTTAAAACCAAAAGTAGCAAAATCATACATAAATTCAAACAGCACCTCAATATAAGTTCCAATCAACATCAAATAATAAATATGACTAAACCAAATCCCAAACACATATAAACTTAACCAAACATGCTTTTTCATGTGTGCCTCACTTAAATCCGTGCTATTTAATTGCTATACAAGATTTTGGTTGTACATCACAAGCATGCATTGTTGCCCTCATCTTCACAGTAGCATTTTGTAAACCACTATAGAACCATTATATCAACTGTTATCGGCAAGCAGATAACAGTGTAAAAGCTAGGTCCAATTAATGCCGCTATAGGTGCTATCGACAACATATTCAGAACCATAACAAGACAGAAAAATACACATAAAGATATAACACCAAAGATCTAACAGCTAGCCAGAACCAACACAGGAGATAGAAAAATACACCTAAAAATCTATCACGACACTTACAGATCTAAATATGTAAAGTTTCGATGTATATTTAAAAAATAAAAATAAAAACAAGAAACCTTCTCCATGTATGTGTCTGGCTACTTGAAGAGCTTCATATAGTCTTTGGGTATGGGATAAACGTTGATGAATCGCAACCAGATAACCAATGTTACCAGTGTTGATTAAACCAGCACCCTTTTCTAACTTCATCCAAGAAACACCCTTTTCCAACTTCATGCTAGTAGCACCCTTTTCCAACTTCATGCTAGCAACACCCTTTTCCAACATCATGCCAACAACGCCTTTTCAATCTCCATATTATTTTACACAACACACTTTTCCATCTTTAAATCGGCATCATTTTCCATTGTTTCTTACACGAGGACCTACATAAAGAAATACACGCTACAGATTGATACTCATACAAAAAAATGAAAATAAAAAATATATATTAAGTAATACAAGAAAATATATTTTTTGGGTTTTAATCAAAATTTCCCATTTTCTTAGAACAAGAAACATTGGTTTTGGTTAAAAATTGAAATGGAATTAATGTTGTTGAAATAACCTACCATAGAAGGAGCATGGATGGCTACACCTGTATTGGAAACCTCCGAAGGTTCTCCACCATTTGTGATTTAAAAACCCTATTGATACAAAAAAAAGTATATATACAAAAACTCAACATCAATTTGAATGATCATATAAAAACAGAAACCACATACTCAACATTACCATCAATCGTCATACAAAAACCAAAAACATCATTGTTAACAAAAAAGTGAAAATAGTGGAAAAAAAACACCAACATCAAAATTGGTGATCATACAATAAACTGATACAACATAAACAAATAAGTATCAACAATGTTTATACAACAAACATAAAAATCAAGTATATTCAAGGTTTATACAAACAACAACAAAATGTTGAAAACATGGAAATTGAAACTTATTTCGTATCAACATCAATAATCGTTCAAAACATAAGTATATTCAAGGTTTTTACAAAAACCAACAAAAACATGAAAACATAGAATTAGAAACTTAATTTGTATCAACGTCAATCATCATTCAAAAATTAAGTATATTCAACAGTATAGTCAAGGTTTATGCAAACAAAATCAAAAAGTTGCAAACATGGAACTAAAAACGTAATTCGTATCAACTATTTTAAATTTAGGGTCATATATAAAAATAATCCCCAGCATTTTTTTTATCTTAATCATAAAATAACGTCCGAATATTTCATCTGCAATATTTTCAGACAAGGAAAAATTCTGTGTAATATGTGCCTTGCTTGAGCACATGGAGGATGTTTTATCCTTTACTTCTTTCCTTTTTTATTTTTGTTCTTTTTTATGTAAGTTGGAGGAAGGTGGTAATATTGCTGATGAAAATATTTGTGGGTTACTTTGTGATTAAGGTAAAAAAAATACCGGCGATTAGTTATCATATACGACCCTTAATTTAAAACAACTATTTTTGTGATATTCTATTCATATGTGATTTTATGGTGGGTTTTTCAGTTTGTATGTGGTAGTTGTGAAGGCCCTTACGAGGCAGCTGTGCCTGACCGTTTTACTCTTTTGATTTTAAACATTGAAATGACTCATTCTATTTGCGAAGCCTTGGCCAGTCACTCCCTGTTTAAAACTGTTGTAATCATTCATTTAAACAGATCCATTTGGAATGGCCTAACCCAGAAAAAAATAACAAACAGTTAAGAATATACCATACACCAATACCACTTAACTGGAAACTTACATCACAGTGGGTAGGAAAGCTATTGTGAGAAATAGAAGGGAAAAACATATGAATCCATAAAAAACTAAAACAACTTCCAAAAACATTCATAATGGCTTAAAACCAAAAGTAGCAAAATCATACATAAATTCAAACAGCACCTCAATATAAGTTCCAATCAACATCAAATAATAAATATGACTAAACCAAATCCCAAACACATATAAACTTAACCAAACATGCTTTTTCATGTGTGCCTCACTTAAATCCGTGCTATTTAATTGCTATACAAGATTTTGGTTGTACATCACAAGCATGCATTGTTGCCCTCATCTTCACAGTAGCATTTTGTAAACCACTATAGAACCATTATATCAACTGTTATCGGCAAGCAGATAACAGTGTAAAAGCTAGGTCCAATTAATGCCGCTATAGGTGCTATCGACAACATATTCAGAACCATAACAAGACAGAAAAATACACATAAAGATATAACACCAAAGATCTAACAGCTAGCCAGAACCAACACAGGAGATAGAAAAATACACCTAAAAATCTATCACGACACTTACAGATCTAAATATGTAAAGTTTCGATGTATATTTAAAAAATAAAAATAAAAACAAGAAACCTTCTCCATGTATGTGTCTGGCTACTTGAAGAGCTTCATATAGTCTTTGGGTATGGGATAAACGTTGATGAATCGCAACCAGATAACCAATGTTACCAGTGTTGATTAAACCAGCACCCTTTTCTAACTTCATCCAAGAAACACCCTTTTCCAACTTCATGCTAGTAGCACCCTTTTCCAACTTCATGCTAGCAACACCCTTTTCCAACATCATGCCAACAACGCCTTTTCAATCTCCATATTATTTTACACAACACACTTTTCCATCTTTAAATCGGCATCATTTTCCATTGTTTCTTACACGAGGACCTACATAAAGAAATACACGCTACAGATTGATACTCATACAAAAAAATGAAAATAAAAAATATATATTAAGTAATACAAGAAAATATATTTTTTGGGTTTTAATCAAAATTTCCCATTTTCTTAGAACAAGAAACATTGGTTTTGGTTAAAAATTGAAATGGAATTAATGTTGTTGAAATAACCTACCATAGAAGGAGCATGGATGGCTACACCTGTATTGGAAACCTCCGAAGGTTCTCCACCATTTGTGATTTAAAAACCCTATTGATACAAAAAAAAAGTATATATACAAAAACTCAACATCAATTTGAATGATCATATAAAAACAGAAACCACATACTCAACATTACCATCAATCGTCATACAAAAACCAAAAACATCATTGTTAACAAAAAAGTGAAAATAGTGGAAAAAAAACACCAACATCAAAATTGGTGATCATACAATAAACTGATACAACATAAACAAATAAGTATCAACAATGTTTATACAACAAACATAAAAATCAAGTATATTCAAGGTTTATACAAACAACAACAAAATGTTGAAAACATGGAAATTGAAACTTATTTCGTATCAACATCAATAATCGTTCAAAACATAAGTATATTCAAGGTTTTTACAAAAACCAACAAAAACATGAAAACATAGAATTAGAAACTTAATTTGTATCAACGTCAATCATCATTCAAAAATTAAGTATATTCAACAGTATATTCAAGGTTTATGCAAACAAAATCAAAAAGTTGCAAACATGGAACTAAAAACGTAATTCGTATCAACTATTTTAAATTTAGGGTCATATATAAAAATAATCCCCAGCATTTTTTTTATCTTAATCATAAAATAACGTCCGAATATTTCATCTGCAATATTTTCAGACAAGGAAAAATTCTGTGTAATATGTGCCTTGCTTGAGCACATGGAGGATGTTTTATCCTTTACTTCTTTCCTTTTTTATTTTTGTTCTTTTTTATGTAAGTTTGAGGAAGGTGGTAATTTTGCTGATGAAAATATTTGTGGGTTACTTTGTGATTAAGGTAAAAAAAATACTGGCGATTATTTATCATATACGACCCTTAATTTAAAACAGCTATTTTTTGTGATATTCTATGCATATGTGATTTTATGGTTGGTTTTTCAGTTTGTAAGTGGTAGTTGTGAAGGCTCTTACGAGGCAGGTGTGCCTGACCGTTTTACTCTTTTGATTTTAGACATTGAAAAGCCTCATTCTATTTGCGAAGCCTTGTCCTCTTACTCCCTGTTTAAAACTGTTGTAATCATTCATTTAAATAGATCCATTTGGAATGGCCTAACCCAGAAAAAAAATAACAAACAGTTAAGAATATACCATACACCAAAACCACTTAACTGGAAACTAACATCACAGTGGGTAGGAAAGCTATTGTGAGAAACAGAAGGGAAAAACATATGAATCCATAAATAACTAAAACAACTTCCAAAAACATTCATAATGGCTTAAAACCAAAAGTGGCAAAATCATAAATAAATTCAAACAGCTTCTCAATATAAGTTCCAATCAACATCAAATAATAAATATGACTAAACCAAATCCCAAACACATATAAACTTAACCAAACATGCTTTTTCATGTGTGCCTCAATTAAATCAGTGCTATTTAAGTGCTATACAAAATTTTGGTTGTACTTCACAAGCATTCATTGTAGCCCTCATCTTCACTGTAGCATTTTGTAAACCACTACAGAACCATTATATCAACTGTTATCGGCAAGCAGATAACAGCGTAAAAGCTAGGTCCAATTAATGCTGCTATAGGTGCTATCGACAACATATTCAGAACCATAACAAGATAGAAAAATACACATAAAGATATAACACCAAAGATCTAACAGCTAGCCAGAACCAACACAGGACATAGAAAAATACACCTAAAAATCTATCACGACACTTACAGATCTAAATATGTAAAGTTTCGATGTATATTAAAAAAATAAAAATAAAAACAAGAAACCTTCTCCATGTATGTGTCTGGCTACTTGAAGAGCTTCATATAGTCTTTGAGTATGGGATAAACGTTGAAGAATCACAACCAGATAACCAATGTTACCAGTGTTGATTAAACCAGCACCCTTTTCTAACTTCATCCTAGAAACACCCTTTTCCAACTTCATGCTAGCAGCACCCTTTTCCAACATCATGCCAACAACACCTTTTCCATCTCCATATTATTTGACACGACACACTTTTCCATCTTTAAATCGGCATCATTTTCCATTTTTTCTTACACGAGGACCTACATAAAGAAATACACGCTACAGATTGATACTTATACAAAAAAAATGAAAATAAAAAATATATGTTAAATAATACAATAAAATATATTTTTTGGGTTTTAATAAAAAATTCCCATTTTCTTAGAACAAGAAACATTGGTTTTGATTAAAAATTGAAATGGAATTAATGTTGTTGAAATAACCTACCATAGAAGGAGCATGGATGGCTACACCTGTATTGGAAACCTCCGAAGGTTCTCCACCATTTGTGATTGAAAAACCCTATTGATACAAAAAAAAAAAGTATATATACAAAAACTCAACATCAATTTGAATTATCATATAAAAACAGAAACCACATACTCAGCATTAACGTCAATCGTCATACAAAAACCAAAAACATCATTGTTAACAAAAAAGTGAAAATAGTGGAAAAAAACATCAACATCAAAATTGGTGATCATATAATAAACTGATACAACATAAACAAATAAGTATCAACAATGTTTATACAACAAACATAAAAATCAAGTATATTCAAGGTTTATACAAAAAACAACAAAATGTTGAAAACATGGAAATAGAAACTTATTTCGTATCAACATCAATCATCGTTCAAAACATAAGTATATTCAACAGTATATTCAAGGTTTTTACAAAAACCAACAAAAAGTTGAAAACATAGAATTAGAAACCTAATTTGTATCAACATCAATCATCATTCAAAAATTAAGTATATTCAACAGTATATTCAAGGTTTATACAAGCAAAATCAAAAAGTTGCAAACATGGAACTAAAAACGTAATTCGTATCAACTATTTTAAATTTAGGGTCATATATAAAAATAATCCCCAGCATTTTTTTAATCTTAATCATAAAATAATGTCCGAATATTTCATCTGCAATATTTTCAGACAAGGCAAAATTCTGTGTAATATGTGCCTTGCTTGAGCACATGGAGGATGTTTTATCCTTTACTTCTTTCCTATTTTATTTTTGTTCTTTTTTATGTAAGTTGGAGGAAGGTGGTAATATTGCTGATGAAAATATTTGTGGGTTACTTTGTGATTAAGGTAAAAAAAATACTGGCGATTAGTTATCATATACGACCCTTAATTTAAAACAGATATTTTTGTGATATTCTATTCATATGTGATTTTATGTTTGGTTTTTTCAGTTTGTATGTGGCAGTTGTGAAGGCTTTTACGAGGCAGGTGTGCCTGACCGTTTTACTCTTTTGATTTAAAACATTGAAAAAACTCATTCTATTTGCGAAGCCTTGGCCTCTTACTCCCTGTTTAAAACTGTTGTAATCATTCATTTAAACAGATCCATTTGGAATGGCCTAACCCAGAAAAAAATAACAAACAGTTAAGAATATACCATACACCAATACCACTTAACTGGAAACATACATCACAGTGGGTAGGAAAGCTATTGTGAGAAACTGAATGGAAAAACATATGAATCCATAAATAACTAAAACAACTTCCAAAAACATTCATAATGGCTTAAAACCAAAAGTAGCAAAATCATACATAAATTCAAACAGCACCTCAATATAAGTTCCAATCAACATCAAATAATAAATATGACAAAACCAAATCCCAAACACATATAAACTTAACCAAACATGCTTTTTCATGTGTGCCTCACTTAAATCAGTGCTATTTAAGTGCTATACAAAATTTTGGTTGTACTTCACAAGCATACATTGTAGCCCTCATCTTCACAGTAGCATTTTGTAAACCACTACAGAACCATTATATCAACTGTTATCGGCAAGCAGATAACAGCGTAAAAGCTAGGTCCAGTTAATGCCGCTATAGGTGCTACCGACAACATATTCAGAATTATAACAAGACAGAAAAATACACATAAAGATATAACACCAAAGATCTAACAGCTAGCCAGAACCAACACAGGACATAGAAAAATTCACCAAAAAATTTATCACGACACTTACAGATCTAAATATGTAAAGTTTCGATGTATATTTAAAAAATAGAAATAAAAACAAGAAACCTTCTCCATGTATGTGTTTGGCGACTTGAAGAGCTTCATATAGTCTTTGAGTATGGGATAAACGTTGAAGAATCGTAACCAGATAACCAATGTTACCAGTGTTGATTAAACCAGCACCCTTTTCTAACTTCATCCAAGAAACACCCTTTTCCAACTTCATGCTAGCAACACCCTTTTCCAACATCATGCTAGCAACACCCTTTTCCAACATCATGCCAACAACACCTTTTCCATCTCCATATTATTTGACACAACACACTTTTCCATCTTTAAATCGGCATCATTTTCCATTTTTTCTTACACGAGGACCTACATAAAGAAATACACGCTACAGATTGATACTCATACAAAAAAAAAATGAAAATAAAAAATATGTGTTAAATAATACAATAAAATAGATTTTTTGGGTTTTAATCAAAATTTCCCATTTTCTTTGAACAAGAAACATTGGTTTTGATTAAAAATTGAAATGGAATTAATGTTGTTGAAATAACCTACCATAGAAGGAGCATGGATGGCTACACCTGTATTGGAAACCTCCGAAGGTTCTCCACCATTTGTGATTGAAAAACCCTATTGATACAAAAAAAAAGTATATATACAAAAACTCAACATCAATTTGAATGATCATATAAAAACAGAAACCACATACTCAGCATTAACGTCAATCGTCATACAAAAACCAAAAACATCATTGTTAACAAAAAAGTGAAAATAGTGGAAAAAAACATCAACATCAAAATTGGTGATCATACAATAAACTGATACAAGATAAACAAATAAGTATCAACAATGTTTATACAACAAACATAGAAATCAAGTATATTCAAGGTTTATACAAACAACAACAAAATGTTGAAAACATGGAAATTGAAACTTATTTCGTATCAACATCAATCATCGTTCAAAACATAAGTATATTCAACAGTATATTCAAGGTTTTTACAAAAACCAACAAAAACATGAAAACATAGAATTAGAAACTTAATTTGTATCAACGTCAATCATCATTCAAAAATTAAGTATATTCAACAGTATATTCAAGGTTTATGCAAACAAAATCAAAAAGTTGCAAACATGGAACTAAAAACGTAATTCGTATCAACTATTTTAAATTTAGGGTCATATATAAAATTAATCCCCAGCATTTTTTTTATCTTAATCATAAAATAACGTCGGAATATTTCATCTGCAATATTTTCAGACAAGGCAAAATTCTGTGTAATATGTGCCTTGCTTGAGCACATGGAGGATGTTTTATCCTTTACTTCTTTCCTTTTTTATTTTTGTATTTTTTTATGTAAGTTTGAGGAAGGTGGTAATTTTGCTGATGAAAATATTTGTGGGTTACTTTGTGATTAAGGTAAAAAAAATACTGGCGATTATTTATCATATACGACCCTTAATTTAAAACAACTATTTTTTGTGATATTCTATGCATATGTGATTTTATGGTTGGTTATTCAGTTTGTAAGTGGTAGTTGTGAAGGCTCTTACGAGGCAGGTGTGCCTGACCGTTTTACTCTTTTGATTTTAGAAATTGAAAAGCCTCATTCTATTTGCGAAGCCTTGGCCTCTTACTCCCTGTTTAAAACTGTTGTAATCATTCATTTAAATAGATCCATTTGGAATGGCCTAACCCAGAAAAAAAATAACAAACAGTTAAGAATATACCATACACCAAAACCACTTAACTGGAAACTAACATCACAGTGGGTAGGAAAGCTATTGTGAGAAACAGAAGGGAAAAACATATGAATCCATAAATAACTAAAACAACTTCCAAAAACATTCATAATGGCTTAAAACCAAAAGTGGCAAAATCATAAATAAATTCAAACAGCTTCTCAATATAAGTTCCAATCAACATCAAATAATAAATATGACTAAACCAAATCCCAAACACATATAAACTTAACCAAACATGCTTTTTCATGTGTGCCTCAATTAAATCAGTGCTATTTAAGTGCTATACAAAATTTTGGTTGTACTTCACAAGCATCCATTGTAGCCCTCATCTTCCCTGTAGCATTTTGTAAACCACTACAGAACCATTATATCAACTGTTATCGGCAAGCAGATAACAGCGTAAAAGCTAGGTCCAATTAATGCTGCTATAGGTGCTATCGACAACATATTCAGAACCATAACAAGATAGAAAAATACACATAAAGATATAACACCAAAGATCTAACAGCTAGCCAGAACCAACACAGGACATAGAAAAATACACCTAAAAATCTATCACGACACTTACAGATCTAAATATGTAAAGTTTCGATGTATATTAAAAAAATAAAAATAAAAACAAGAAACCTTCTCCATGTATGTGTCTAGCTACTTGAAGAGCTTCATATAGTCTTTGAGTATGGGATAAACGTTGAAGAATCACAACCAGATAACCAATGTTACCAGTGTTGATTAAACCAGCACCCTTTTCTAACTTCATCCTAGAAACACCCTTTTCCAACTTCATGCTAGCAGCACCCTTTTCCAACATCATGCTAGCAACACCCTTTTCCAACATCATGCCAACAACACCTTTTCCATCTCCATATTATTTGACACGACACACTTTTCCATCTTTAAATCGGCATCATTTTCCATTTTTTCTTACACAAGGACCTACATAAAGAAATACACGCTACAGATTGATACTTATACAAAAAAAATGAAAATAAAAAATATATGTTAAATAATACAATAAAATATATTTTTTGGGTTTTAATCAAAAATTCCCATTTTCTTAGAACAAGAAACATTGGTTTTGATTAAAAATTGAAATGGAATTAATGTTGTTGAAATAACCTACCATAGAAGGAGCATGGATGGCTACACCTGTATTGGAAACCTCCGAAGGATCTCCACCATTTGTGATTGAAAAACCCTATTGATACAAAAAAAAAGTATATATACAAAAACTCAACATCAATTTGAATTATCATATAAAAACAGAAACCACATACTCAGCATTAACGTCAATCGTCATACAAAAACCAAAAACATCATTGTTAACAAAAAAGTGAAAATAGTGGAAAAAAACATCAACATCAAAATTGGTGATCATATAATAAACTGATACAACATAAACAAATAAGTATCAACAATGTTTATACAACAAACATAAAAATCAAGTATATTCAAGGTTTATACAAAAAACAACAAAATGTTGAAAACATGGAAATTGAAACTTATTTCGTATCAACATCAATCATCGTTCAAAACATAAGTATATTCAATAGTATATTCAAGGTTTTTACAAAAACCAACAAAAAGTTGAAAACATAGAATTAGAAACCTAATTTGTATCAACATCAATCATCATTCAAAAATTAAGTATATTCAACAGTATATTCAAGGTTTATACAAGCAAAATCAAAAAGTTGCAAACATGGAACTAAAAACGTAATTCGTATCAACTATTTTAAATTTAGGGTCATATATAAAAATAATCCCCAGCATTTTTTTAATCTTAATCATAAAATAATGTCCGAATATTTCATCTGCAATATTTTCAGACAAGGCAAAATTCTGTGTAATATGTGCCTTGCTTGAGCACATGGAGGATGTTTTATCCTTTACTTCTTTCCTTTTTTATTTTTGTTCTTTTTTATGTAAGTTGGAGGAAGGTGGTAATATTGCTGATGAAAATATTTGTGGGTTACTTTGTGATTAAGGTAAAAAAAATACTGGCGATTAGTTATCATATACCACCCTTAATTTAAAACAGCTATTTTTGTGATATTCTATTCATATGTGATTTTATGTTTGGTTTTTTCAGTTTGTATGTGGCAGTTGTGAAGGCTTTTACGAGGCAGGTGTGCCTGACTGTTTTACTCTTTTGATTTAAAACATTGAAAAGACTCATTCTATTTGCGAAGCCTTGGCCTCTTACTCCCTGTTTAAAACTGTTGTAATCATTCATTTAAACAGATCCATTTGGAATGGCCTAACCCAGAAAAAAATAACAAACAGTTAAGAATATACCATACACCAATACCACTTAACTGGAAACATACATCACAGTGGGTAGGAAAGCTATTGTGAGAAACAGGATGGAAAAACATATGAATCCATAAATAACTAAAACAACTTCCAAAAACATTCATAATGGCTTAAAACCAAAAGTAGCAAAATCATACATAAATTCAAACAGCACCTCAATATAAGTTCCAATCAACATCAAATAATAAATATGACAAAACCAAATCCCAAACACATATAAACTTAACCAAACATGCTTTTTCATGTGTGCCTCACTTAAATCAGTGCTATTTAAGTGCTATACAAAATTTTGGTTGTACTTCACAAGCATACATTGTAGCCCTCATCTTCACAGTAGCATTTTGTAAACCACTACAGAACCATTATATCAACTGTTATCGGCAAGCAGATAACAGCGTAAAAGCTAGGTCCAGTTAATGCCGCTATAGGTGCTACCGACAACATATTCAGAATTATAACAAGACAGAAAAATACACATAAAGATATAACACCAAAGATCTAACAGCTAGCCAGAACCAACACAGGACATAGAAAAATTCACCAAAAAATTTATCACGACACTTACAGATCTAAATATGTAAAGTTTCGATGTATATTTAAAAAATAGAAATAAAAACAAGAAACCTTCTCCATGTATGTGTTTGGCTACTTGAAGAGCTTCATATAGTCTTTGAGTATGGGATAAACGTTGAAGAATCGTAACCAGATAACCAATGTTACCAGTGTTGATTAAACCAGAACCCTTTTCTAACTTCATCCAAGAAACACCCTTTTCCAACTTCATGCTAGCAACACCCTTTTCCAACATCATCCTAGCAACACCCTTTTCCAACATCATGCCAACAACACCTTTTCCATCTCCATATTATTTGACACAACACACTTTTCCATCTTTAAATCGGCATCATTTTCCATTTTTTCTTACACGAGGACCTACATAAAGAAATACACGCTACAGATTGATACTCATACAAAAAAAAATGAAAATAAAAAATATGTGTTAAATAATACAATAAAATAGATTTTTTGGGTTTTAATCAAAATTTCCCATTTTCTTAGAACAAGAAACATTGGTTTTGATTAAAAATTGAAATGGAATTAATGTTGTTGAAATAACCTACCATAGAAGGAGCATGGATGGCTACACCTGTATTGGAAACCTCCGAAGGTTCTCCACCATTTGTGATTGAAAAACCCTATTGATACAAAAAAAAAGTATATATACAAAAACTCAACATCAATTTGAATGATCATATAAAAATAGAAACCACATACTCAGCATTAACGTCAATCGTCATACAAAAACCAAAAACATCATTGTTAACAAAAAAGTGAAAATAGTGGAAAAAAACATCAACATCAAAATTGGTGATCATATAATAAACTGATACAACATAAACAAATAAGTATCAACAATGTTTATACAACAAACATAAAAATCAAGTATATTCAAGGTTTATACAAAAAACAACAAAATGTTGAAAACATGGAAATTGAAACTTATTTCGTATCAACATCAATCATCGTTCAAAACATAAGTATATTCAACAGTATATTCAAGGTTTTTACAAAAACCAACAAAAAGTTGAAAACATAGAATTAGAAACCTAATTTGTATCAACATCAATCATCATTCAAAAATTAAGTATATTCAACAGTATATTCAAGGTTTATACAAGCAAAATCAAAAAGTTGCAAACATGGAACTAAAAACGTAATTCGTATCAACTATTTTAAATTTAGGGTCATATATAAAAATAATCCCCAGCATTTTTTTAATCTTAATCATAAAATAATGTCCGAATATTTCATCTGCAATATTTTCAGACAAGGCAAAATTCTGTGTAATATGTGCCTTGCTTGAGCACATGGAGGATGTTTTATCCTTTACTTCTTTCCTTTTTTATTTTTGTTCTTTTTTATGTAAGTTGGAGGAAGGTGGTAATATTGCTGATGAAAATATTTGTGGGTTACTTTGTGATTAAGGTAAAAAAAATACTGCCGATTAGTTATCATATACGACCCTTAATTTAAAACAGCTATTTTTGTGATATTCTATTCATATGTGATTTTATGTTTGGTTTTTTCAGTTTGTATGTGGCAGTTGTGAAGGCTTTTACGAGGCAGGTGTGCCTGACCGTTTTACTCTTTTGATTTAAAACATTGAAAAGACTCATTCTATTTGCGAAGCCTTGGCCTCTTACTCCCTGTTTAAAACTGTTGTAATCATTAATTTAAACAGATCCATTTGGAATGGCCTAACCCAGAAAAAAATAACAAACAGTTAAGAATATACCATACACCAATACCACTTAACTGGAAACGTACATCACAGTGGGTAGGAAAGCTATTGTGAGAAACAGAATGGAAAAACATATGAATCCATAAATAACTAAAACAACTTCCAAAAACATTCATAATGGCTTAAAACCAAAAGTAGCAAAATCATACATAAATTCAAACAGCACCTCAATATAAGTTCCAATCAACATCAAATAATAAATATGACAAAACCAATCCCAAACACATATAAACTTAACCAAACATGCTTTTTCATGTGTGCCTCACTTAAATCAGTGCTATTTAAGTGCTATACAAAATTTTGGTTGTACTTCACAAGCATACATTGTAGCCCTCATCTTCACAGTAGCATTTTGTAAACCACTACAGAACCATTATATCAACTGTTATCGGCAAGCAGATAACAGCGTAAAAGCTAGGTCCAGTTAATGCCGCTATAGGTGCTACCGACAACATATTCAGAATTATAACAAGACAGAAAAATACACATAAAGATATAACACCAAAGATCTAACAGCTAGCCAGAACCAACACAGGACATAGAAAAATTCACCAAAAAATTTATCACGACACTTACAGATCTAAATATGTAAAGTTTCGATGTATATTTAAAAAATAGAAATAAAAACAAGAAACCTTCTCCATGTATGTGTTTGGCTACTTGAAGAGCTTCATATAGTCTTTGAGTATGGGATAAACATTGAAGAATCGTAACCAGATAACCAATGTTACCAGTGTTGATTAAACCAGCGCCCTTTTCTAACTTCATCCAAGAAACACCCTTTTCCGACTTCATGCTAGCAACACCCTTTTCCAACATCATGCTAGCAACACCCTTTTCCAACATCATGCCAACAACACCTTTTCCATCTCCATATTATTTGACACAACACACTTTTCCATCTTTAAATCGGCATCATTTTCCATTTTTTCTTACACGAGGACCTACATAAAGAAATACACGCTACAGATTGATACTCATACAAAAAAAAATGAAAATAAAAAATATGTGTTAAATAATACAATAAAATAGATTTTTTGGGTTTTAATCAAAATTTCCCATTTTCTTAGAACAAGAAACATTGGTTTTGATTAAAAATTGAAATGGAATTAATGTTGTTGAAATAACCTACCATAGAAGGAGCATGGATGGCTACACCTGTATTGGAAACCTCCGAAGGTTCTCCACCATTTGTGATTGAAAAACCCTATTGATACAAAAAAAAAGTATATATACAAAAACTCAACATCAATTTGAATGATCATATAAAAACAGAAACCATATACTCAGCATTAACGTCAATTGTCATACAAAAACCAAAAACATCATTGTTAACAAAAAAGTGAAAATAGTGGGAAAAAAACACCAACATCAAAATTGGTGATCATACAATAAACTGATACAACATAAACAAATAAGTATCAACAATTTTTATACAACAAACATAAAAGTCAAGTATATTCAAGGTTTATACAAACAACAACAAAATGTTGAAAACATAGAAATTGAAACTTATTTCGTAACAACATCAATCCTCGTTCAAAATATAAGTATATTCAACAGTATATTCAAGGTTTTTACAAAAACCAACAAAAAGTGGAAAACATAGAATTAGAAACCTAATTTGTATCAACATCAATCATCATTAAAAAATTAAGTATATTCAACAGTATATTCAAGGTTTATACAAACAAAATCAAAATGTTGCAAACATGGAACTAAAAACGTAATTCGTATCAACTATTTTAAAAATTAGGGTCATATATAAAAATAATCCCCATAATTTTTTTTACCTTAATCATAAAATAACGTCCGAATATTTCATCTGCAATATTTTCAGACAAGGCAAAATTCTGTGTAATATGTGCCTTGCTTGAGCACATGGAGGATGTTTTATCCTTTACTTCTTTCCTTTTTTATTTTTGTTCTTTTTTATGTAAGTTGGAGGAAGGTGGTAATATTGCAGATGAAAATATTTGTGGGTTACTTTGTGATTAAGGTAAAAAAAATACTGGCGATTATTTATCATATACGACCCTTAATTTAAGACAGCTATTTTTTGTGATATTCTATTCATATGTGATTTTGTAACACCCATATATAAGATCCATACATCAAAGCATAAATTAGATATATGAATCCAAGTATTTGGTATTGAAATACAATAAGTTCCTAGATAACACATTATACACATAAATGCCTCTAATGCGAAACACCAAAGTCTAAGGCATTACATATACAAGATGTTCCAAAATGATAAAATCTAAGAACTAGATCATAATAATGATCTCAAAATAATAACATAGCGGAAGCTAGCCATCAACATGCAAGGAAAGATCAAAAGACCTTGTCCTTACCCTTCTCTCTACCTGAAGCACCTGAAATACATCAACAACGTGGGGTGAGATACATCAAATCTCAGTGGGTTCCTATCTTATAAGTTCTCTCGGATAAATGGTTCTAATAATTCCTAACTCAAAGTCCGGGCAAGGGAAGGACTCTCGAGTTCACACCATATAACTTAACACTATATGGAAACATGCCATGAGTTCATCAACTCACTAATATCACTAATCGATAACCATCCCAAGGTATTTCCTATTCCCTCCCGCTTCTACGTCTAGAAGGCGATCCGAGTCATAAATCCTTGTAATCTACTTGACATACGAATGGATTCGGGTTCTACGGGCCATTAACCGTTATGAACTGTCACTTCACACGGGCCATTAACCGTCACAAGCATTCACTCCATGGGCGCCATTCGTACAATACGGGGAATCAAACCTGCCAAGTAGTTGTGCATCCATTTCAGAGGAGTCTGAGACTCTTGAAACTACACTCGAGTCAAACCGGTTACGATTACATGATTACAACAAATAACCCGATTGTATTCGACAATCACAAGGCTATAATGCCTTAAAGCTTCTCATGCCTTGCCAAAACCACAAGTCAACCACATGCTCCATAATAGTGTTTCATTCCATCAACTTCCTAGTCAAGCTAGGTTCATAAAAGCTAAGATGTATGTTTCCTCACTCTCCCTATTTCATTTTTATGTTTA
This sequence comes from Lathyrus tuberosus, assembly GCA_022829125.1. Classification (NCBI taxonomy): domain Eukaryota; kingdom Viridiplantae; phylum Streptophyta; class Magnoliopsida; order Fabales; family Fabaceae; genus Lathyrus; species Lathyrus tuberosus. Next base: position 15,738,263 of record JALAZF010000055.1, read on the forward strand.
AAGTATAACCAATCATATCATGCTAAACAACCATAATTTAGGCAACCACATCATGTTATAATAATAGAATAGTTTAACACAATTTAAAACACAATTTTCATTATTTCAAACTTTCCCGATTATTTAATCGGTCGATAAAATCAACATGTTTTACTTCCATCGCGTAGAATATTTCCTCGGCGTTACCTCGATATAAAGAACAATCAAAACCGATAAGCGAAACCAAAGTTATGAATTTTTTGGTCAAAAGTATAATTTTTCAACTCCCAGGTCACGCTCAGCACGCCCTGGTCCACGCTCAGCGCGTAGCTCCCTGCCTCGAGAGGTTCCAAGGATTTGACACCGCGCTCAGCGGGCAACCTGCGCGCTCAGTGCGCAGCGCGATTCTCAAAAAATTCTCCTGTGATAACAGAACTTTATCCACCCTCCAAACCATTTTAGGGCACATTTAGAAGTCAACAGAGGTTCAACATCACATTTATAACAAGGTTTGATCACCACTAACATCAAAACATATCATTTCATAACAACCCAATTATTCCAAAAACCTAACATTTCAAAATCATCAAACATCATATAGAAACATGAAAACAATCATCCCCACATGATTCTATGAGCATACTAAACATTCATTTCAATTTCTAACTGATTCTATCCGTTAAAACATCGATTTCTACGATTTCAACTTAAAACTCATAATACCAAAACACAAAGAAAATGGTTTCTAGCTAAACCCACCTTGCAAAGATGAAGAAAATGATGAAGATGAGATGAATGGTTGGAGCTTTGAACAATGGATGATGATTTCTCTTGGAGTTCTTCAACTTTTCCCTCTTCTCCACTTTTCTCCTCTTTTCTTCTTTTTCTTTCCTTCTTTCTTCTTTCTCTCTCTTTCTTACTATCTTTTTCTTTTATGTTTGGAAAGTGGAAGGAAATGATAAGTAGTAAACTTAGTATTAGAAATAATACTACTAAATGTCCAAAAAGTCTCTTAATTCCAACTAAATAAAAAACCTCAGAGTCAGATAACATTAATTGGATTTATTCTAAGTTCCACAGTTACTCTAATTATTTTGTCAAATAATTTCTCAGATTACTCTAGGCTCAGTCGATCACAATATAATCTTATCCGGAGTAATAAAAATACGGGGTATTACATTCCCCCCCCCCCCTCCTTAAATAGAAATTCCCCCTCGAATTTAAAGATTACCTGAATAGATAAGGGTAAGCATCTCGCATTTCCGATTCAAGTTCCCAAGTTGCATCACCTGAATGCGTTACATCCCACTGCACCTTAACGAGAGAAATATCTTTGTTCCTTAATACTTTAGTTTCCCTTCCCACAATGCGGCTCGGTTGAGGTTCAAACGTTAAGTCTGTTTCTATTTCAATAGTATCTGGTAGAATCGGTTGAAGAGGATCTGGAACAAATCTCCGAAGTTGGGATATATGAAAAACATCATGCATTTCCGACAGAGAAGGAGGTAAGGCCAACCTGTAAGCTACTTCGCCAATCCTTTCTAAAATTTGATACGGTCCCACGTATCTCGGACTTAACTTCCACGACTTAAACGGTCCTTTCAGTCTTAATCTCGGAGTAACTTTCAAAAACACGTGGTCACCTTCTTCAAATTCCAAAGGTTTCCTTCGATTGCCCGCATAACTCTTCTGTCGATCTTGTGCTTGCTTAATTTTCTCGCGGATCATTCGAATCTTTTCTGTAGTTTCTTGGATAATTTCAGGTCCTAAGATTCTATCTTCCCCAACTTCCGCCCAACACAAAGGTGTCCTACACTTTCTTCCATACAACGCTTCATAGGGAGCCCTTCCAATGCTCGCATGGTAACTGTTGTTATAAGAGCACTCAATTAATGGTAGAAGTTCCTTCCAATTCCCCTTACTCTCTAACACACAAGCTCTCAACATATCCTCCATCATTTGTATCGTTCGCTCAGTCTGACCATCCGTCTGTGGATGATTAGACGTGCTCAAACGCAACTCCATCCCCACAGCTTGTTGAAAAACTTTCCAAAATCTTGAAGTAAACTTCGGATCTCTATCCGACACAATATTAGAGGGAATGCCGTGCAATTTTACAATTTCCGCTATAAACAACCTCGCAAGATGACTTGCCTTAAAAGTAGTCTTCACGGCCAAGAAATGCGCCGACTTTGTCAATCGATCGACTATTACCCAAATTGAATCATAACCACCTTGCGTACGGGGTAAACCTACTGCAAAATCCATAGAGATACTATCCCATTTCCAAATGGGGATTTCTAATGGTTGCAATAACCCACCCGGTCTTTGATGTTCAATCTTAACTTGTTGGCATACCGCACATTCCGACACGAAGATCGCAACATCTCTTTTCATACTGAACCACCATTAATTCTTCTTTAATTCCTGATACATCTTTGAAGAACTCGGATATATAGTAAAATCACCTTTATGCGCTTCTTCCAAAATCTTTCTTTTCAAAGTCGCATCGTTCGGAACGCAAATTCTTTGGTTAAACATAATCACTCCATCGCTAGCGTGCACAAAACCCGGTTGACTTAGCATCTCTTGTAATTTCTCATCCAATAATTGTCCTTGTTGAATTTCAACTCTTAACGTAGAGTTGACATTCAAATTCCCCATTATCACTCCATTAGGAGTCCACACAAATTGTAGATTTAAATCTCTAAATCTTTCCAACAACGAATATTCTAACATCATCAATTCGGCCATTCTCAAAACTTTCCTACTCAAGGCATCGGCCACTTTGTTCGCTTTACCCGAATGGTATTTTAGCTCCAGATCATAATCCTTTAAATATTCCATCCACCTCCTTTGACGCATATTCAACTCTTTTTGGTCAAAGAGGTACTTTAAACTCTTGTGGTCACTAAACATTTCAAAATGTACTCCATACAAATAGTGTCGCCACACCTTCAAAGTAAACACCACCGCCGCCAATTCCAAATCATGGGTTGGATAATTCTTCTCGTGAACTTTCAATTGTCGAGAAGCATAAGCCACCACGTGACTTTCTTGCATTAAAATGCCTCCTAGTCCCATCTTAGACGCATCACAAAATACTTCATACGGCTTGCTAGGATCGGGAATAATCAGGATGGGAGCTGTAGTCAGTCTCTCTTTCAAACTCATAAAAGTTTGTTCACACTCCGAATCCCACTCAAAGGGGCAATCCTTCCAAGTAAGCTTAGTCATGGGTAATGCTAATTGCGAAAAGCCTTTGATAAACCTTCTGTAGTAACCGGCTAGACCCAAGAAACTCCTAATCTCCGATACATTCTTCGGTCTCTCCCAATTAATCACAACTTCCACCTTTGACGGATCCACCGCTACACCACCCTGTGATATAACGTGGCCAAGAAAACTAACTTCAGACATCCAGAACTCGTACTTGCTTAACTTGGTAAAAAGTTGCTTCTCTTGTAAGATCGATAAGACGATTCTCAAATGTCCTTCATGCTCTTGTGGAGTACGGGAATAGATAAGAATGTCATCAATGAAGATCATAACAAATTGATCCAAGTAAGCTTGAAACAACCGGTTAATGTAGTTCATGAAAACAGCTGGAGCATTAGTCACACCGAAAGGCATCACTAAAAATTCGTAATGACCATAACGGGTCCTAAATGCAGTCTTAGGTACATCGGAACTCTTCACTCGGATTTGGTGATAACCCGACCTCAAATCAATCTTCGAGAACACACAGGCTCCTTTCAATTGATCTAATAGGTCGTCTATCCTTGGCAAGGGATACTTGTTCTTAACGGTGACTTTATTCAACTGACGATAATCAATACACAACCGCATCCCACCTTCTTTCTTCTTTACTAACAAAACTGGGGCTCCCCACGGTGAAACACTAGGTCTAACAAAATGCTTAGCCATAAGCTCTTCCAATTGTTCCTTCAGCTCTCTCAATTCAAGCGGTGCCATCCGATACGGAGAAACGGATATAGGAGCCGTTCCCGGTACCAGGTCAATAGAAAATTCCACTTTCCTCTCCGGAGGAAGAGAAGTGACATCTTCGGGGAAAACTTCCGAAAACTCACAAACTACCGGAATGTTCGAAACATGAAGGTCGCTACTCCCTTCCTTAGTGAGAACCAAAAGAACAGATTTCTCTTCTTCGAACAAGAAATTTATCATTCCAACCGTACCTTCTAGAGTAGTTGTTAAAACATCTTTCGGGGTAGCATCAACAGATGGAATGATGATGAGCTTTTCTTCACACCCAATAAACACCGAATTAGCAGAAAGCCAATCCATTCCCAAAACGACATCAACTTTCTTAAGTGGTAAGCAAATAAGATCAATCTGAAAAACTCTACCAACCACAGACAAAACACAGTTTTCACACATCGACGGTGTCTCGACTATTTCATCCATGGCGGTAATGACCACCATAGGAGGAGACAAAGGAACGGACCGCAACCCAAGTCGCTTCATACATTGTATCAACACAAAAGAGTGTGTAGCTCCGCAATCAAATAGAACAAAACAAGGAAATCCGTTAACGAAGCACGTACCGGCAATTAAGGAATTGTCACTCTTCTTCTTCCTTGCATCTAAGGTATAAACCCTTCCTTGTGTCTGAGTCCTATTCTAAGGACAATCTCTCTTCAGATGACCCATCTTTTGACATTGGTAACACTTCACATTATCTATACCACACCTTCCATAATGTATCCTTCCACAAGTGCGACACACCGGAGGTGTACTTGTCCTTGAATCTTGAACTTGCTTTCCCTTGAAGGCTTGTTGCCTAGGTCTGAATTGTTGGTTGGATCTTCCACGATCTCCTTGATTCGCCCTACTCGTAACGCCTTCCGCTTGGACTTTCTTCAAACTATGTTCAGCTACATAACATTGTCTTAAAACTTCGGCGTAAGTAGTGAACTCCCTCTGAGAGACACTATGGGATATTTCAGCTCTAAGTCCAAAAATAAATTGGTCCACCTTCCACCTCTCATCTGGAGCATACATAGCCTGCCTAGAATAAGCATCCATGTCTTCAAACTTTTCAGCATAACTGGCCACAGTCATACTACCTTGTCTTAGTTGCTGAAAATCAAACTCTTTCTGAGTTCTCAAAGAGCTCGGAAAATACTTCTCCATGAAAACAACCTTGAACTGCTCCCAAACCTTTGGCACTTCCTGAATAACCATTAAAGCCGAGGCACTCTCCCACCATCTCATAGCGGGACCCTTCAATGAGTGAGAAGCGAACAAAACTTTGTTCTCCTCGCTGCACTGGACTATCGAGAAAATCCTCTCCATACCAGAAATTCATTCGTGAGCCTTCACGGGATCTAGTCCACCATGAAATTCTGGGGGATTCATGCGGATAAAATCCCGGAATTTCCCACCTTCAGCTTCTGGAGCAACCACTGTAGGATGCAACCCTCCATTCATTTGTTGCACCATTTGCTGCATGAATAGATTCGGTTGCTGCTGCATCTGTTGCATGAACTGATACAGAGGAGCATTGCCATCGCCGCCCGACGGATTTGTCCCTTGAGAAGTGGTGCGGGGTCTACCACGAGTGTTTCTACGTTCATTAGCCATGTTCCTAAAGGTCATACAAATACGATTAAGTTGATCAGGCTCAATGCCATAAATATTACACTTAAGACCAAAGGCGACACAACGTATATGAAACGGAAAGAAATACTCATACTATTTCACGGCTAGGTCGAGGATACGACCTGCTCTGATACCAACTGTAACACCCATATATAAGATCCATACATCAAAGCATAAATTATATATATGAATCCAAGTATTTGGTATTGAAATACAATAAGTTCCTAGATAACACATTATACACATAAATGCCTCTAATACGAAACACCAAAGTCTAAGGCATTACATATACAAGATGTTCCAAAATGATAAAATCTAAGAACTAGATCATAATAATGATCTCAAAATAACAACATAGCGGAAGCTAGCCATCAACATGCAAGGAAAGATCAAACGACCTTGTCCTTACCCTTCTCTCTACCTGAAGCACCTGAAATACATCAACAACGTGGGGTGAGATACATCAAATCTCAGTGGGTTCCTATCTTATAAGTTCTCTCGGATAAATGGTTCTAATAATTCCTAACTCAGAGTCCGGGCAAGGGAAGGACTCTCGAGCTCACACCATATAACTTTACACTATATGGAAACATGCCATGAGTTCATCAACTCACTAATATCCCAAGGTATTTCCTATTCCCTCCCGCTTCTACGTCTAGAAGGCGATCCGAGTCATAAATCCTTGTAATCTACTTGACATACGAATGGATTCGGGTTCTACGGGCCATTAACCGTTATGAACCGTCACTTCACACGGGCCATTAACCGTCACAAGCATTCACTCCATGGGCGCCATTCGTACAATACGGGGAATCAAACCTGCCAAGTAGTTGTGCATCCATTTCAGAGGAGTCCGAGACTCTTGAAACTACACTCGAGTCAAACCGGTTACGATTACATGATTACAACAAATAACCCGATTGTATTCGACAATCACAAGGCTATAATGCCTTAAAGCTTCTCATGCCTTGCCAAAACCACAAGTCAACCACATGCTCCATAATAGTGTTTTATTCTATCAACTTCCTAGTCAAGCTAGGTTCATAAAAGCTAAGATGTATGTTTCCTCACTCTCCCTATTTCATTTTTATGTTTAAAGTATAACCAATCATATCATGCTAAACAACCATAATTTAGGCAACCACATCATGTTATAATAATAGAATAGTTTAACACAATTTAAAACACAATTTTCATTATTTTGAACTTTCCCGATTATTTAATCGGTCGGTAAAATCAACATGTTTTACTTCCATCGCGTAGAATATTTCCTCGGCTTTACCTCGATATAAAGAACAATCGAAACCGATAAGCGAAACCAAAGTTATGAATTTTTCCGTCAAAAGTATAATTTTTCAACTCCTAGGTCGTGCTCAGCACGCCCTGGTCCACGCTCAGCGCGTAGCTCCCTGCCTCGAGAGGTTCCAAGGATTTGACACCGCGCTCAGCGGGCAACCTGCGCGCTCAGCGCGCAGCGCGATTCTCAGAAAATTCTCCTGTGATAACAGAACTTTATCCACCCTCCAAACCATTTTAGGGCACATTTAGAAGTCAACAGAGGTTCAACATCACATTTATAACAAGGTTTGATCACCACTAACATCAAAACATATCATTTCATAACAACCCAATTATTCCAAAACCCTAACATTTCAAAATCATCAAACATCATATAGAAACATGAAAACAATCATCCCCACATGATTCTATGAGCATACTAAACATTCATTTCAATTTCTAACCGATTATATCCGTTAAAACATCAATTTCTACGATTTCGACTTAAAACTCATAATACCAAAACACAAAGAAAATGGTTTCTAGCTAAACCCACCTTGCAAAGATGAAGAAAATGATGAAGATGAGATGAATGGTTGGAGCTTTGAACAATGGATGATGATTTCTCTTGGAGTTCTTCAACTTTTCCCTCTTCTCCACTTTTCTCCTCTTTTCTTCTTTTTCTTTCCTTCTTTCTTCTTTCTCTCTCTTTCTTACTATCTTTTTCTTTTGTGTTTGGAAAGTGGAAGGAAATGATAAGTAGTAAACTTAGTATTAGAAATAATACTACTAAATGTCCAAAAAGTCTCTTAATTCCAACTAAATAAAAAACCTCAGAGTCAGATAACATTAATTGGATTTATTCTAAGTTCCACAGTTACTCTAATTATTTTGTCAAATAATTTCTCAGAGTACTCTAGGCTCAGTCGATCACAATATAATCTTATCCGGAGTAATAAAAATACGGGGTATTACAGATTTTATGGTTGGTTTTTCAGTTTGTATGTGGTAGTTGTGAAGGCTCTTACGAGGCAGTTGTGCCTGACCGTTTTACTCTTTTGATTTTATACATTGAAAAGACTCATTCTATTTGCGAAGCCTTGGCCTCTTACACCCTGTTTAAAACTGTTGTAATCATTCATTTAAACAGATCCATTTGGAATGGCCTAACCCAGAAAAAAAATAACAAACAGTTAAGAATATACCATACACCAATACCACTTAACTGGAAACTAACATCACAGTGGGTAGGAAAGCTATTGTGAGAAACAGAAGGGAAAAACATATGAATCCATAAATAACTAAAAAAACTTCCAAAAACATTCATAATGGCTTAAAACCAAAAGTAGCAAAATCATATATAAATTCAAACAGCACCTCAATATAACTTCCAATAAACATCAAATAATAAATATGACTAAACCAAATCCCAAACACATATAAACTTAACCCAACATGCTTTTTCATGTGTGCCTCACTTAAATCAATGCTATTTAAGTGCTATACAAAATTTTGGCTGTACTTCACAAGCATACATTGTAGCCCTCATCTTCACAGTAGCATTTTGTAAACCACTACAGAACCATTATATCAACTGTTATCGGCAAGCAGATAACAGCGTAAAAGCTAGGTCCAATTAATGCCGCTATAGGTGCAATCGACAACATATTCAGAACCATAACAAGACAGAAAAATATGTAAAAAGATATAACACCAAAGATCTAACAGCTAGCCAGAACCATCACAGGACATACAAAAATACACCTAAAAATCTATCACGACACTTACAGAAATAAATATGTAAAGTTTCGATGTATATTTAAAAAATAAGAATAAAAACAAGAAACCTTCTCCATGTATGTGTCTGGCTACTTGAAGAGCTTCATATAGTCTTTGGGTATGGGATAAACGTTGAAGAATCGCAACCAGATAACCAATGTTACCAGTGTTGATTAAACCAGCATCCTTTTCTAACTACATCCAAGAAACACCCTTTTCCAACTTCATGCTAGCAGCACCCTTTTCTAACATCATGTTAGCAACACCCTTTTCCAACATCGTCCCAACAACACATTTTCCATCTCCATATTATTTGACACAACACACTTTTCCATCTTTAAATCGGCATCATTTTCCATTTTTTCTTACACGAGGACCTACATAAAGAAATACACGCTACAGATTGATACTCATACAAAAAAATCAAAATAAAAAATATATGTTAAATAATACAATAAAATAGATTTTTTGGGTTTTAATCAAAATTTCCAATTTTCTTAGAACTAGAAACATTGGTTTTGATTAAAAATTGAAATGGAATTAATGTTGTTGAAATAACCTACCGTAGAAGGAGCATGGATGATTACACCTATATTGGAAACCTCCGAAGGTTCTCCACCATTTGTGATTGAAAAACCCTATTGATACAAAAAAAAGTATATATGGAAAAACTCAACATCAATTTGAATGATCATATAAAAACAGAAACCACATACTCAGCATTAACGTCAATCGTCATACAAAAACCAGAAACACCATTGTTAACAAAAAAGTGAAAATAGTGGAAAAAAAACACCAACATAAAATTGGTGATCATTTAATAAACTGATACAACATAAACAAATAAGTATCAACAATGTTTATACAACAAACATAAAAATCAAGTATATTCAAGGTTTATACAAACAACAACAAAATGTTGAAAACATGGAAATTGAAACTTATTTCGTAACAACATCAATCATCGTTCAAAACATAAGTATATTCAACAGTATATTCAAGGTTTTTACAAAAACCAACAAAAAGTGGAAAACATAGAATTAGAAACCTAATTTGTATCAACATCAATCATCATTAACAAATTAAGTATATTCAACAGTATATTCAAGGTTTATACAAACAAAATCAAAATGTTGCAAACATGGAACTAAAAACGTAATTCGTATCAACTATTTTAAAAATTAGGGTCATATATAAAAATAATCCCCAGCATTTTTTTTACCTTAACCATAAAATAACGTCCGAATATTTCATCTGCAAGATTTTCAGACAAGGAAAAATTCTGTGTAATATGTGCCTTGCATGAGCACATGGAGGATGTTTTATCCTTTACTTCTTTCCTTTTTTATTTTTGTTCTTTTTTATGTAAGTTGGAGGAAGGTGGTAATATTGCTGATGAAAATATTTGTGGGTTATTTTGTGATTAAGGTAAAAAAAATACTGGCTATTATTTATCATATATGACCCTTAATTTAAAACAGCTATTTTTTGTGATATTCTATTCATATGTGATTTTATGGTTGGTTTTTCAGTTTGTATGTGGTAGTTGTGAAGGCTCTTACGAGGCAGTTGTGCCTGACCGTTTTACTCTTTTGATTTTAAACATTGAAATGACTCATTCTATTTGCGAAGCCTTGGCATATTACTCCCTGTTTAAAACTGTTGTAATCATTCATTTAAACAGATCCATTTGGAATGGCCTAACCCAGAAAAAAAAAACAAACAGTTAAGAATATAGCATACACCAATACCACTTAACTGGAAACTAACATCACAGTGGGTAGGAAAGCTATTGTGAGAAACAAAAGGGAAAAACATATGAATCCATAAATAACTTAAACAACTTCCAAAAACATTCATAATGGATTAAAACCAAAAGTGGCAAAATCATACATAAATTCAAAGGGCACCTCAATATAAGTTCCAATCAACATCAAATAATAAATATGACTAAACCAAATCCCAAACACATATAAACTTAACCAAACATGCTTTTTCATGTGTGCCTCACTTAAATCAGTGCTATTTAAGTGCTAGACAAAATTTTGGTTGTACTTCACAAGCATACAATGTAGCCCTCATCTTCACTGTAGCATTTTGTAAACCACTACAGAACCATTATATCAACTGTTATCGGCAAGCAGATAACAACGTAAAAGCTAGGTCCAATTAATGCCGCTATAGGTGCTATCGACAACATATTCAGAACCATAACAAGACAGAAAAATACACATAAGGATATAACACCAAAGATCTAACTGCTAGGCAGAACCCACACAGGACATACAAAAATACACCTAAAAATCTATCACGGCACTTACAGATCTAAATATGTAAAGTTTCGATGTATATTTAAAAAATAAAAATAAAAACAAGAAATCTTCTCCATGTATGTGTCTGGCTACTAGAAGAGCTTCATATAGTCTTTGGGTATGGGATAAACGTTGAAGAATCCCCACCAGATAACCAATGTTACCAGTGTTGATTAAACCAGCACCCTTTTCTAACTTCATCTGAGAAACACCCTTTTCCAACTTCATGGAAGCAACACCCTTTTCCAGCATCATGCTAGCAACACCCTTTTCCAACATCATGCCAAAAACACCTTTTCCATCTCCATATTATTTGACACAACACACTTTTCCATCTTTAAATCGGCATCATTTTCCATTTTTTCTTACACGAGGACCTACATAAAGAAATACACGCTACAGATTGATACTCATACAAAAAAAATGTAAATAAAAAATATATATTAAATAATACAAGAAAATAGATTTTTTGGGTTTTAATCAAAATTTCCCATTTTCTTAGAACAAGAAACATTGGTTTTGATTAAAAATTGAAATGGAATTAAAGTTGTTGAAATAACCTACCATAGAAGGAGCATGGATGGCTACACCTGTATTGGAAACCTCTGAAGGTTCTCCACCATTTGTGATTGAAAAACCCTATTGATACAAAAAAAAAGTATATATACAAAAACTCAACATCAATTTGAATGATCATATAAAAATAGAAACCACATACTCAGCATTAACGTCAATCGTCATACAAAAACCAAAAACATCATTGTTAACAAAAAAGTGAAAATAGTGGAAAAAAACACCAACATTAAAATTGGTGATCATACAATAAACTGATACAACATAAACAAATAAGTATATCAATGTTTATACAACAAACATAAAAATCAAGTATATTCAAGGTTTATACAAACAACAACAAAATGTTGAAAACATGGAAATTGAAACCTATTTCGTATCAACATCAATCATCGTTCAAAACATAAGTATATTCAACAGTATATTCAAGGTTTTTACAAAAACCAACAAAAAGTTGAAAACATAGAATTAGAAACCTAATTCGTATCAACATCAATCATCATTCAAAAGTTAAGTATATTCAACAGTATATTCAAGGTTTATACAAACAAAATCAAAAAGTTGCAAACATGGAACTAAAAACGTAATTCGTATCAACTATTTTAAATTTAGGGTCATATATAAAAATAATCCCCAGCATTTTTTATACCTTAATCATAAAATAACGTCCGAATATTTCATCTGCAATATTTTCAGACAAGGCAAAATTCTGTGTAATATGTGCCTTGCTTGACCACATGGAGGATGTTTTAACCTTTACTTCTTTCCTTTTTTATTTTTGTTCTTTTTTACGTAAGTTTGAGGAAGGTGGTAATATTGCTGATGAAAATATTTGTGGGTTACTTTGTGATTAAGGTAAAAAAAATACTGGCGATTATTTATCATATACGACCCTTAATTTAAGACAACTATTTTTTGTGATATTCTATTCATATGTGATTTTATGGTTGGTTTTTCAGTTTGTATGTGGTAGTTGAGAAGGCTCTTATGAGGCAGTTGTGCCTGACCGTTTTACTCTTTTGATTTTTAACATTTAAATGACTCATTCTATTTGCGAAGCCTTGGCCTCTTACTCCCTGTTTAAAACTGTTGTAATCATTCATTTAAACAGATCCATTTGGAATGGCCTAACCCAGAAAAAAAATAACAAACAGTTAAGAATATACCATACACCAATACCACTTAACTGGAAACTAACATCACAGTGGGTAGGAAAGCTATTGTGAGAAACAGAAGGGAAAAACAGATGAATCCATAAATAACTAAAACTACTTGCAAAAACATTCATAATGGCTTAAAACCAAAAGTAGCAAAATCATACATAAATTCAAACAGCACCTCAATATAAGTTCCAATCAACATCAAATAATAAATATGACAAAACCAAATCCCAAACACATATAAACTTAACCAAACATGCTTTTTCATGTGTGCCTCACTTAAATCAGTGCTATTTAAGTGCTATACAAAATTTTGGTTGTACTTCACAAGCATACATTGTAGCCCTCATCTTCATAGTAGCATTTTGTAAACCACTACAGAACCATTATATCAACTGTTATCGGCAAGCAGATAACAGCGTAAAAGCTAGGTCCAGTTAATGCCGCTATAGGTGCTACCGACAACATATTCAGAATTATAACAAGACAGAAAAATACACATAAAGATATAACACCAAAGATCTAACAGCTAGCCAGAACCAACACAGGACATAGAAAAATTCACCAAAAAATTTATCACGACACTTACAGATCTAAATATGTAAAGTTTCGATGTATATTTAAAAAATAGAAATAAAAACAAGAAACCTTCTCCATGTATGTGTTTGGCTACTTGAAGAGCTTCATATAGTCTTTGAGTATGGGATAAACGTTGAAGAATCGTAACCAGATAACCAATGTTACCAGTGTTGATTAAACCAGCACCCTTTTCTAACTTCATCCAAGAAACACCCTTTTCCAACTTCATGCTAGCAACACCCTTTTCCAACATCATGCTAGCAACACCCTTTTCCAACATCATGCCAACAACACCTTTTCCATCTCCATATTATTTGACACAACACACTTTTCCATCCTTAAATCGGCCTCATTTTCCATTTTTTCTTACACAAGGACCTACATAAAGAAATACACGCTACAGATTGATACTCATACAAAAAAAAATTAAAATAAAAAATATGTGTTAAATAATACAATAAAATAGATTTTTTGGGTTTTAATCAAAATTTCCCATTTTCTTAGAACAAGAAACATTGGTTTTGATTAAAAATTGAAATGGAATTAATGTTGTTGAAATAACCTACCATAGAAGGAGCATGGATGGCTACACCTGTATTGGAAACCTCCGAAGGTTCTCCACCATTTGTGATTGAAAAACCCTATTGATACAAAAAAAAAGTATATATACAAAAACTCAACATCAATTTGAATGATCATATAAAAACAGAAACCATATACTCAGCATTAACGTCAATTGTCATACAAAAACCAAAAACATCATTGTTAACAAAAAAGTGAAAATAGTGGGAAAAAAACTCCAACATCAAAATTGGTGATCATACAATAAACTGATACAACATAAACAAATAAGTATCAACAATTTTTATACAACAAACATAAAAGTCAAGTATATTCAAGGTTTATACAAACAACAACAAAATGTTGAAAACATAGAAATTGAAACTTATTTCGTAACAACATCAATCATCGTTCAAAACATAAGTATATTCAACAGTATATTCAAGGTTTTTACAAAAACCAACAAAAAGTGGAAAACATAGAATTAGAAACCTAATTTGTATCAACATCAATCATCATTAAAAAATTAAGTATATTCAACAGTATATTCAAGGTTTATACAAACAAAATCAAAATGTTGCAAACATGGAACTAAAAACGTAATTCGTATCAACTATTTTAAAAATTAGGGTCATATATAAAAATAATCCCCATAATTTTTTTTACCTTAATCATAAAATAACGTCCGAATATTTCATCTGCAATATTTTCAGACAAGGCAAAATTCTGTGTAATATGTGCCTTGCTTGAGCACATGGAGGATGTTTTATCCTTTACTTCTTTCCTTTTTTATTTTTGTTCTTTTTTATGTAAGTTGGAGGAAGGTGGTAATATTGCAGATGAAAATATTTGTGGGTTACTTTGTGATTAAGGTAAAAAAAATACTGGCGATTATTTATCATATACGACCCTTAATTTAAGACAGCTATTTTTTGTGATATTCTATTCATATGTGATTTTGTAACACCCATATATAAGATCCATACATCAAAGCATAAATTATATATATGAATCCAAGTATTTGGTATTGAAATACAATAAGTTCCTAGATAACACATTATACACATAAATGCCTCTAATGCGAAACACCAAAGTCTAAGGCATTACATATACAAGATGTTCCAAAATGATAAAATCTAAGAACTAGATCATAATAATGATCTCAAAATAACAACATAGCGGAAGCTAGCCATCAACATGCAAGGAAAGATCAAACGACCTTGTCCTTACCCTTCTCTCTACCTGAAGCACCTGAAATACATCAACAACGTGGGGTGAGATACATCAAATCTCAGTGGGTTCCTATCTTATAAGTTCTCTCGGATAAATGGTTCTAATAATTCCTAACTCAAAGTCCGGGCAAGGGAAGGACTCTCGAGTTCACACCATATAACTTTACACTATATGGAAACATGCCATGAGTTCATCAACTCACTAATATCACTAATCGATAACCATCCCAAGGTATTTCCTATTCCCTCCCGCTTCTACGTCTAGAAGGCGATCCGAGTCATAAATCCTTGTAATCTACTTAACATACGAATGGATTCGGGTTCTACGGGCCATTAACCGTTATGAACCGTCACTTCACACGGGCCATTAACCGTCACAAGCATTCACTCCATGGGCGCCATTCGTACAATACGGGGAATCAAACCTGCCAAGTAGTTGTGCATCCATTTCAGAGGAGTCTGAGACTCTTGAAACTACACTCGAGTCAAACCGGTTACGATTACATGATTACAACAAATAACCCGATTGTATTCGACAATCACAAGGCTATAATGCCTTAAAGCTTCTCATGCCTTGCCAAAACCACAAGTCAACCACATGCTCCATAATAGTGTTTCATTCCATCAACTTCCTAGTCAAGCTAGGTTCATAAAAGCTAAGATGTATGTTTCCTCACTCTCCCTATTTCATTTTTATGTTTAAAGTATAACCAATCATATCATGCTAAACAACCATAATTTAGGCAACCACATCATGTTATAATAATAGAATAGTTTAACACAATTTATAACACAATTTTCATTATTTCAAACTTTCCCGATTATTTAATCGGTCGATAAAATCAACATGTTTTACTTCCATCGCGTAGAATATTTCCTCGGCGTTACCTCGATATAAAGAACAATCAAAACCGATAAGCGAAACCAAAGTTATGAATTTTTTGGTCAAAAGTATAATTTTTCAACTCCCAGGTCACGCTCAGCACGCCCTGGTCCACGCTCAGCGCGTAGCTCCCTGCCTCGAGAGGTTCCAAGGATTTGACACCGCGCTCAGCGGGCAACCTGCGCGCTCAGTGCGCAGCGCGATTCTCAGAAAATTCTCCTGTGATAACAGAACTTTATCCACCCTCCAAACCATTTTAGGGCACATTTAGAAGTCAACAGAGGTTCAACATCACATTTATAACAAGGTTTGATCACCACTAACATCAAAACATATCATTTCATAACAACCCAATTATTCCAAAAACCTAACATTTCAAAATCATCAAACATCATATAGAAACATGAAAACAATCATCCCCACATGATTCTATGAGCATACTAAACATTCATTTCAATTTCTAACTGATTCTATCCGTTAAAACATCGATTTCTACGATTTCAACTTAAAACTCATAATACCAAAACACAAAGAAAATGGTTTCTAGCTAAACCCACCTTGCAAAGATGAAGAAAATGATGAAGATGAGATGAATGGTTGGAGCTTTGAACAATGGATGATGATTTCTCTTGGAGTTCTTCAACTTTTCCCTCTTCTCCACTTTTCTCCTCTTTTCTTCTTTTTCTTTCCTTCTTTCTTCTTTCTCTCTCTTTCTTACTATCTTTTTCTTTTATGTTTGGAAAGTGGAAGGAAATGATAAGTAGTAAACTTAGTATTAGAAATAATACTACTAAATGTCCAAAAAGTCTCTTAATTCCAACTAAATAAAAAACCTCAGAGTCAGATAACATTAATTGGATTTATTCTAAGTTCCACAGTTACTCTAATTATTTTGTCAAATAATTTCTCAGATTACTCTAGGCTCAGTCGATCACAATATAATCTTATCCGGAGTAATAAAAATACGGGGTATTACATTCCCCCCCCCCCCCCCTCCTTAAATAGAAATTCCCCCTCGAATTTAAAGATTACCTGAATAGATAAGGGTAAGCATCTCGCATTTCCGATTCAAGTTCCCAAGTTGCATCACCTGAATGCGTTACATCCCACTGCACCTTAACGAGAGAAATATCTTTGTTCCTTAATACTTTAGTTTCCCTTCCCACAATGCGGCTCGGTTGAGGTTCAAACGTTAAGTCTGTTTCTATTTCAATAGTATCTGGTAGAATCGGTTGAAGAGGATCTGGAACAAATCTCCGAAGTTGGGATATATGAAAAACATCATGCATTTCTGACAGAGAAGGAGGTAAGGCCAACCTGTAAGCTACTTCGCCAATCCTTTCTAAAATTTGATACGGTCCCACGTATCTCGGACTTAACTTCCGCGACTTAAACGGTCCTTTCAGTCTTAATCTCGGAGTAACTTTCAAAAACACGTGGTCACCTTCTTCAAATTCCAAAGGTTTCCTTCGATTGCCCGCATAACTCTTCTGTCGATCTTGTGCTTGCTTAATTTTCTCGCGGATCATTCAAATCTTTTCTGTAGTTTCTTGGATAATTTCAGGTCCTAAGATTCTATCTTCCCCAACTTCCGCCCAACACAAAGGTGTCCTACACTTTCTTCCATACAACGCTTCATAGGGAGCCCTTCCAATGCTCGCATGGTAATTGTTGTTATAAGAGCACTCAATTAATGGTAGAAGTTCCTTCCAATTCCCCTTACTCTCTAACACACAAGCTCTCAACATATCCTCCATCATTTGTATCGTTCGCTCAGTCTGACCATCCGTCTGTGGATGATTAGACGTGCTCAAACGCAACTCCGTCCCCACAGCTTGTTGAAAAACTTTCCAAAATCTTGAAGTAAACTTCGGATCTCTATCCGACACAATATTAGAGGGAATGCCGTGCAATTTTACAATTTCCGCTATAAACAACCTCGCAAGATGACTTGCCTTAAAAGTAGTCTTCACGGCCAAGAAATGCGCCGACTTTGTCAATCGATCGACTATTACCCAAATCGAATCATAACCACCTTGCGTACGGGGTAAACCTACTGCAAAATCCATAGAGATACTATCCCATTTCCAAATGGGGATTTCTAATGGTTGCAATAACCCACCCGGTCTTTGATGTTCAATCTTAACTTGTTGGCATACCGCACATTCCGACACGAAGATCGCAACATCTCTTTTCATACCGAACCACCATTAATTCTTCTTTAATTCCTGATACATCTTTGAAGAACTCGGATATATAGTAAAATCACCTTTATGCGCTTCTTCCAAAATCTTTCTTTTCAAAGTCGCATCGTTCGGAACGCAAATTCTTTGGTTAAACATAATCACTCCATCGCTAGCGTGCACAAAACCCGGTTGACTTAGCATCTCTTGTAATTTCTCATCCAATAATTGTCCTTGTTGAATTTCAACTCTTAACGTAGAGTTGACATTCAAATTCCCCATTATCACTCCATTAGGAGTCCACACAAATTGTAGATTTAAATCTCTAAATCTTTCCAACAACGAATATTCTAACATCATCAATTCGGCCATTCTCAAAACTTTCCTACTCAAGGCATCGGCCACTTTGTTCGCTTTACCCGGATGGTATTTTAGCTCCAGATCATAATCCTTTAAATATTCCATCCACCTCCTTTGACGCATATTCAACTCTTTTTGGTCAAAGAGGTACTTTAAACTCTTGTGGTCACTAAACATTTCAAAATGTACTCCATACAAATAATGTCGCCACACCTTCAAAGTAAACACCACCGCCGCCAATTCCAAATCATGGGTTGGATAATTCTTCTCGTGAACTTTCAATTGTCGAGAAGCATAAGCCACCACGTGACTTTCTTGCATTAAAATGCCTCCTAGTCCCATCTTAGACGCATCACAAAATACTTCATACGGCTTGCTAGGATCGGGAATAATCAGGATGGGAGCTGTAGTCAGTCTCTCTTTCAAACTCATAAAAGTTTGTTCACACTCCGAATCCCACTCAAAGGGGCAATCCTTCCAAGTAAGCTTAGTCATGGGTAATGCTAATTGCGAAAAGCCTTTGATAAACCTTCTGTAGTAACCGGCTAGACCCAAGAAACTCCTAATCTCCGATACATTCTTCGGTCTCTCCCAATTAATCACAACTTCCACCTTTGACGGATCCACCGCTACACCACCCTGTGATATAACGTGGCCAAGAAAACTAACTTCAGACATCCAGAACTCGTACTTGCTTAACTTGGTAAAAAGTTGCTTCTCTTGTAAGATCGATAAGACGATTCTCAAATGTCCTTCATGCTCTTGTGGAGTACGGGAATAGATAAGAATGTCATCAATGAAGATCATAACAAATTGATCCAAGTAAGCTTGAAACAACCGGTTAATGTAGTTCATGAAAACAGCTGGAGCATTAGTCACACCGAAAGGCATCACTAAAAATTCGTAATGACCATAACGGGTCCTAAATGCAGTCTTAGGTACATCGGAACTCTTCACTCGGATTTGGTGATAACCCGACCTCAAATCAATCTTCGAGAACACACAGGCTCCTTTCAATTGATCTAATAGGTCGTCTATCCTTGGCAAGGGATACTTGTTCTTAACGGTGACTTTATTCAACTGACAATAATCAATACACAACCGCATCCCACCTTCTTTCTTCTTTACTAACAAAACTGGGGCTCCCCACGGTGAAACACTAGGTCTAACAAAATGCTTAGCCATAAGCTCTTCCAATTGTTCCTTCAGCTCTCTCAATTCAAGCGGTACCATCCGATACGGAGAAACGGATATAGGAGCCGTTCCCGGTACCAGGTCAATAGAAAATTCCACTTTCCTCTCCGGAGGAAGAGAAGTGACATCTTCGGGGAAAACTTCCGAAAACTCACAAACTACCGGAATGTTCGAAACATGAAGGTCGCTACTCCCTTCCTCAGTGAGAACCAAAAGAACAGATTTCTCTTCTTCGAACAAGAAATTTATCATTCCAACCGTACCTTCTAGAGTAGTTGTTAAAACATCTTTCGGGGTAGCATCAACAGATGGAATGATGATGAGCTTTTCTTCACACCCAATCAACACCGAATTAGCAGAAAGCCAATCCATTCCCAAAACGACATCAACTTTCTTAAGTGGTAAGCAAATAAGATCAATCTGAAAAACTCTACCAACCACAGACAAAACACAGTTTTCACACATCGACGGTGTCTCGACTATTTCATCCATGGCGGTAATGACCACCATAGGAGGAGACAAAGGAACGGACCGCAACCCAAGTCGCTTCATACATTGTATCAACACAAAAGAGTGTGTAGCTCCGCAATCAAATAGAACAAAACAAGGAAATCCGTTAACGAAGCACGTACCGGCAATTAAGGAATTGTCACTCTTCTTCTTCCTTGCATCTAAGGTATAAACCCTTCCTTGTGTCTGAGTCCTATTCTGAGGACAATCTCTCTTCAGATGACCCATCTTTTGACATTGCTAACACTTCACATTATCTATACCACACCTTCCATAATGTATCCTTCCACAAGTGCGACACACCGGAGGTGTACTTGTCCTTGAATCTTGAACTTGCTTTCCCTTGAAGGCTTGTTGCCTAGGTCTGAATTGTTGGTTGGATCTTCCGCGATCTCCTTGATTCGCCCTACTCGTAACGCCTTCCGCTTGGACTTTCTTCAAACTATGTTCAGCTACATAACATTGTCTTAAAACTTCGGCGTAAGTAGTGAACTCCCTCTGAGAGACACTATGGGATATTTCAGCTCTAAGTCCAAAAATAAATTGGTCCACCTTCCACCTCTCATCTGGAGCATACATAGCCTGCCTAGAATAAGCAGCCATGTCTTCAAACTTTTCAGCATAACTGGCCACAGTCATACTACCTTGTCTAAGTTGCTGAAAATCAAACTCTTTCTGAGTTCTCAAAGAGCTCGGAAAATACTTCTCCATGAAAACAACCTTGAACTGCTCCCAAACCTTTGGCACTTCCTGAATAACCATTAAAGCCGAGGCACTCTCCCACCATCTCATAGCGGGACCCTTCAATGAGTGAGAGGCGAACAAAACTTTGTTCTCCTCGCTGCACTGGACTATCGAGAAAATCCTCTCCATACCAGAAATCCATTCGTGAGCCTTCACGGGATCTAGTCCACCATGAAATTCTGGGGGATTCATGCGGATAAAATCCCGGAATTTCCCACCTTCAGCTTCTGGAGCAACCACTGTAGGATGCAACCCTCCATTCATTTGTTGCACCATTTGCTGCATGAATAGATTCGGTTGCTGCTGCATCTGTTGCATGAACTGATACAGAGGAGCATTGCCATCGCCGCCCGACGGATTTGTCCCTTGAGAAGTGGTGCGGGGTCTACCACGAGTGTTTCTACGTTCATTAGCCATGTTCCTAAAGGTCATACAAATACGATTAAGTTGATCAGGCTCAATGCCATAAATATTACACTTAAGACCAAAGGCGACACAACGTATATGAAACGGAAAGAAATACTCATACTATTTCACGGCTAGGTCGAGGATACGACCTGCTCTGATACCAACTGTAACACCCATATATAAGATCCATACATCAAAGCATAAATTATATATATGAATCCAAGTATTTGGTATTGAAATACAATAAGTTCCTAGATAACACATTATACACATAAATGCCTCTAATACGAAACACCAAAGTCTAAGGCATTACATATACAAGATGTTCCAAAATGATAAAATCTAAGAACTAGATCATAATAATGATCTCAAAATAACAACATAGCGGAAGCTAGCCATCAACATGCAAGGAAAGATCAAACGACCTTGTCCTTACCCTTCTCTCTACCTGAAGCACCTGAAATACATCAACAACATGGGGTGAGATACATCAAATCTCAGTGGGTTCCTATCTTATAAGTTCTCTCGGATAAATGGTTCTAATAATTCCTAACTCAAAGTCCGGGCAAGGGAAGGACTCTCGAGCTCACACCATATAACTTTACACTATATGGAAACATGCCATGAGTTCATCAACTCACTAATATCCCAAGGTATTTCCTATTCCCGCCCGCTTCTACGTCTAGAAGGCGATCCGAGTCATAAATCCTTGTAATCTACTTGACATACGAATGGATTCGGGTTCTACGGGCCATTAACCGTTATGAACCGTCACTTCACACGGGCCATTAACCGTCACAAGCATTCACTCCATGGGCGCCATTCGTACAATACGGGGAATCAAACCTGCCAAGTAGTTGTGCATCCATTTCAGAGGAGTCCGAGACTCTTGAAACTACACTCGAGTCAAACCGGTTACGATTACATGATTACAACAAATAACCCGATTGTATTCGACAATCACAAGGCTATAATGCCTTAAAGCTTCTCATGCCTTGCCAAAACCACAAGTCAACCACATGCTCCATAATAGTGTTTTATTCTATCAACTTCCTAGTCAAGCTAGGTTCATAAAAGCTAAGATGTATGTTTCCTCACTCTCCCTATTTCATTTTTATGTTTAAAGTATAACCAATCATATCATGCTAAACAACCATAATTTAGGCAACCACATCATGTTATAATAATAGAATAGTTTAACACAATTTAAAACACAATTTTCATTATTTTGAACTTTCCCGATTATTTAATCGGTCGGTAAAATCAACATGTTTTACTTCCATCGCGTAGAATATTTCCTCGGCTTTACCTCGATATAAAGAACAATCGAAACCGATAAGCGAAACCAAAGTTATGAATTTTTCCGTCAAAAGTATAATTTTTCAACTCCTAGGTCGCGCTCAGCACGCCCTGGTCCACGCTCAGCGCGTAGCTCCCTGCCTCGAGAGGTTCCAAGGATTTGACACCGCGCTCAGCGGGCAACCTGCGCGCTCAGCGCGCAGCGCGATTCTCAGAAAATTCTCCTGTGATAACAGAACTTTATCCACCCTCCAAATCATTTTAGGGCACATTTAGAAGTCAACAGAGGTTCAACATCACATTTATAACAAGGTTTGATCACCACTAACATCAAAACATATCATTTCATAACAACCCAATTATTCCAAAACCCTAACATTTCAAAATCATCAAACATCATATAGAAACATGAAAACAATCATCCCCACATGATTCTATGAGCATACTAAACATTCATTTCAATTTCTAACCGATTATATCCGTTAAAACATCGATTTCTACGATTTCGACTTAAAACTCATAATACCAAAACACAAAGAAAATGGTTTCTAGCTAAACCCACCTTGCAAAGATGAAGAAAATGATGAAGATGAGATGAATGGTTGGAGCTTTGAACAATGGATGATGATTTCTCTTGGAGTTCTTCAACTTTTCCCTCTTCTCCACTTTTCTCCTCTTTTCTTCTTTTTCTTTCCTTCTTTCTTCTTTCTCTCTCTTTCTTACTATCTTTTTCTTTTATGTTTGGAAAGTGGAAGGAAATGATAAGTAGTAAACTTAGTATTAGAAATAATACTACTAAATGTCCAAAAAGACTCTTAATTCCAACTAAATAAAAAACCTCAGAGTCAGATAACATTAATTGGATTTATTCTAAGTTCCACAGTTACTCTAATTATTTTGTCAAATAATTTCTCAGAGTACTCTAGGCTCAGTCGATCACAATATAATCTTATCCGGAGTAATAAAAATACGGGGTATTACAGATTTTATGGTTGGTTTTTCAGTTTGTATGTGGTAGTTGTGAAGGCTCTTACGAGGCAGTTGTGCCTGACCGTTTTACTCTTTTGATTTTAAACATTGAAATGACTCATTCTATTTGCGAAGCCTTGGCCTTTTACTCCCTGTTTAAAACTGTTGTAATCATTCATTTAAACAGATTCATTTGGAATGGCCTAACCCAGAAAAAAATAACAAACAGTTAAGAATATACCATACACCAATACCACTTAACAGGAAACTAACATCACAGTGGGTAGGAAAGCTATTGTGAGAAACAGAAGGGAAAAACATATGAATCCATAAATAACTAAAAAAACTTCCAAAAACATTCATAATGGCTTAAAACCAAAAGTAGCAAAATCATATATAAATTCAAACAGCACCTCAATATAACTTCCAATAAACATCAAATAATAAATATGACTAAACCAAATCCCAAACACATATAAACTTAACCCAACATGCTTTTTCATGTGTGCCTCACTTAAATCAGTGCTATTTAAGTGCTATACAAAATTTTGGTTGTACTTCACAAGCATACATTGTAGCCCTCATCTTCACAGTAGCATTTTGTAAACCACTACAGAACCATTATATCTAACAGCTAGCCAGAACCATCACAGGACATACAAAAATACACCTAAAAATCTATCACGACACTTACAGAAATAAATATGTAAAGTTTCGATGTATATTTAAAAAATAAGAATAAAAACAAGAAACCTTCTCCATGTATGTGTCTGGCTACATGAAGAGCTTCATATAGTCTTTGGGTATGGGATAAACGTTGAAGAATCGCAACCAGATAACCAATGTTACCAGTGTTGATTAAACCAGCACCCTTTTCTAACTACATCCAAGAAACACCCTTTTCCAACTTCATACTAGCAGCACCCTTTTCCAACATCATGTTAGCAACACCCTTTTCCAACATCATGCCAACAACACCTTTTCCATCTCCATATTATTTGACACAACACACTTTTCCATCTTTAAATCGGCATCATTTTCCATTTTTTCTTACACGAGGACCTACATAAAGAAATACACGCTACAGATTGATACTCATACAAAAAAATGAAAATAAAAAATATATGTTAAATAATACAATAAAATAGATTTTTTGGGTTTTAATCAAAATTTCCAATTTTCTTAGAACTAGAAACATTGGTTTTGATTAAAAATTGAAATGGAATTAATGTTGTTGAAATAACCTACCATAGAAGGAGCATGGATGATTACACCTATATTGGAAACCTCCGAAGGTTCTCCACCATTTGTGATTGAAAAACCCTATTGATACAAAAAAAAGTATATATGGAAAAACTCAACATCAATTTGAATGATCATATAAAAACAGAAACCACATACTCAGCATTAACGTCAATCGTCATACAAAAACCAAAAACACCATTGTTAACAAAAAAGTGAAAATAGTGGAAAAAAAACACCAACATAAAATTGGTGATCATTTAATAAACTGATACAACATAAACAAATAAGTATCAACAATGTTTATACAACAAACATAAAAATCAAGTATATTCAAGGTTTATACAAACAACAACAAAATGTTGAAAACATGGAAATTGAAACTTATTTCGTAACAACATCAATCATCATTCAAAACATAAGTATATTCAACAGTATATTCAAGGTTTTTACAAAAACCAACAAAAAGTGGAAAACATAGAATTAGAAACCTAATTTGTATCAACATCAATCATCATTAACAAATTAAGTATATTCAACAGTATATTCAAGGTTTATACAAACAAAATCAAAATGTTGCAAACATGGAACTAAAAACGTAATTCGTATCAACTATTTTAAAAATTAGGGTCATATATAAAAATAATCCCCAGCATTTTTTTTACCTTAACCATAAAATAACGTCCGAATATTTCATCTGCAAGATTTTCAGACAAGGAAAAATTCTGTGTAATATGTGCCTTGCATGAGCACATGGAGGATGTTTTATCCTTTACTTCTTTCCTTTTTTATTTTTGTTCTTTTTTATGTAAGTTGGAGGAAGGTGGTAATATTGCTGATGAAAATATTTGTGGGTTATTTTGTGATTAAGGTAAAAAAAATACTGGCTATTATTTATCATATATGACCCTTAATTTAAAACAGCTATTTTTTGTGATATTCTATTCATATGTGATTTTATGGTTGGTTTTTCAGTTTGTATGTGGTAGTTGTGAAGGCTCTTACGAGGCAGTTGTGCCTGACCGTTTTACTCTTTTGATTTTAAACATTGAAATGACTCATTCTATTTGCGAAGCCTTGGCATATTACTCCCTGTTTAAAACTGTTGTAATCATTCATTTAAACAGATCCATTTGGAATGGCCTAACCCAGAAAAAAAAACAAACAGTTAAGAATATAGCATACACCAATACCACTTAACTGGAAACTAACATCATAGTGGGTAGGAAAGCTATTGTGAGAAACAGAAGGGAAAAACATATGGATCCATAAATAACTAAAACAACTTCCAAAAACATTCATAATGGATTAAAACCAAAAGTGGCAAAATCATACATAAATTCAAAGGGCACCTCAATATAAGTTCCAATCAACATCAAATAATAAATATGACTAAACCAAATCCCAAACACATATAAACTTAACCAAACATGCTTTTTCATGTGTGCCTCACTTAAATCAGTGCTATTTAAGTGCTAGACAAAATTTTGGTTGTACTTCACAAGCATACAATGTAGCCCTCATCTTCACAGTAGCATTTTGTAAACCACTACAGAACCATTATATCAATTGTTATCGGCAAGCAGATAACAACGTAAAAGCTAGGTCCAATTAATGCCGCTATAGGTGCTATCGACAACATATTCAGAACCATAACAAGACAGAAAAATACACATAAGGATATAACACCAAAGATCTAACAGCTAGCCAGAACCAACACAGGACATACAAAAATACACCTAAAAATCTATCACGGCACTTACAGATCTAAATATGTAAAGTTTCGATGTATATTTAAAAAATAAAAATAAAAACAAGAAATCTTCTCCATGTATGTGTCTGGCTACTAGAAGAGCTTCATATAGTCTTTGGGTATGGGATAAACGTTGAAGAATCCCCACCAGATAACCAATGTTACCAGTGTTGATTAAACCAGCACCCTTTTCTAACTTCATTCAAGAAACACCCTTTTCCAACTTCATGCCAGCAGCACCCTTTTCCAACATCATGCTAGCAACACCCTTTTCCAACATCATGCCAACAACACCTTTTCCATCTCCATATTATTTGACACAACACACTTTTCCATCTTTAAATCGGCATCATTTTCCATTTTTTCTTACACGAGGACCTACATAAAGAAATACACGCTACAGATTGATACTCATACAAAAAAATGTAAATAAAAAATATATATTATATAATACAAGAAAATAGATTTTTTGGGTTTTAATCAAAATTTCCCATTTTCTTAGAACAAGAAACATTGGTTTTGATTAAAAATTGAATTAGAATTAATGTTGTTTAAATAACCTAACATAGAAGGAGCATGGATGGCTACACCTGTATTGGAAACCTCCGAAGGTTCTCCACCATTTGTGATTGAAAAACCCTATTGATAGAAAAAAAAGTATATATACAAAAACTCAACATAAATTTGAATGATCATATAAAAACATAAACCACATACTCAGCATTAACGTCAATCATCATACAAAATCCAAAAACATCATTGTTAACAAAAAAGTGAAAATAGTGGGAAAAAAACACCAACATCAAAATTGGTGATCATACAATAAACTGATACAACATAAACAAATAAGTATCAACAATGTTTATACAACAAACATAAAAATCAAGTATATTCAATGTTTATACAAACAACAACAAAATGTTGAAAACATGGAAATTGAAACTTATTTCGTATCAACATCAATCATCGTTCAAAACATAAGTATATTCAACAGTATATTCAAGGTTTTTACAAAAACCAACAAAAAGTTGTAAACATAGAATTAGAAACCTAATTCATATCAACATCAATCATCATTCAAAAATTAAGTATATTCAATAGTATATTCAAGGTTTATACAAACAAAATCAAAAAGTTGCAAACATGGAACTAAAACCGTAATTCGTATCAACTATTTTAAATTTAGGGTCAGATATAAAAATAATCCCCAGCATTTTTTTTACCTTAATCATAAAATAACGTCCGAATATTTCATCTGAAATATTTTCAGACAAGGCTAAATTCTGTGTAATATGTGCCTTGCTTGACCACATGGAGGATCTTTTATCCTTTACTTCTTTCCTTTTTTATTTTTGTTCTTTTTTATGTAAGTTGGAGGAACGTGGTAATATTGCTGATGAAAATATTTGTGGGTTACTTTGTAATTAAGGTAAAAAAATACTGGCGATTATTTATCATATATGACCCTTAATTTAAAACAGCTATTTTTTGGGATATTCTATTCATATGTGATTTTATGGTTGGTTTTTCAGTTTGTATGTGGTAGTTGAGAAGGCTCTTATGAGGCAGTTGTGCCTGACCGTTTTACTCTTTTGATTTTAAACATTTAAATGACTCATTCTATTTGCGAAGCCTTGGCCTCTTACTCCCTGTTTAAAACTATTGTAATCATTCATTTAAACAGATCCATTTGGAATGGCCTAACCCAGAAAAAAAATAACAAACAGTTAAGAATATACCATACACCAATACCACTTAACTGGAAACTAACATCACAGTGGGTAGGAAAGCTATTGTGAGAAACAGAAGGGAAAAACATATGAATCCATAAATAACTAAAACTACTTGCAAAAACATTCATAATGGCTTAAAACCAAAAGTAGCAAAATCATACATAAATTCAAACAACACCTCAATATAAGTTCCAATCAACATCAAATAATAAATATGACTAAACCAAATCCCAAACACATATAAACTTAACCAAACATGCTTTTTCATGTGTGCCTCACTTAAATCAGTGCTATTTAAGTGCTATACAAAATTTTGGTTGTACTTCACAAGCATACATTGTAGCCCTCATCTTCATATTAGCATTTTGTAAACCACTACAGAACCATTATATCAACTGTTATCGGCAAGTAGATAACAGCGTAAAAGCTAGGTCTAGTTAATGCCGCTATAGGTGCTACCGACAACATATTCAGAATTATAACAAGACAGAAAAATACGCATAAAGATATAACACCAAAGATCTAACAGCTAGCCAGAACCAACACAGGACATACAAAAATACACCTAAAAATCTATCACGACACTTACAGATCTAAATATGTGAAGTTTCGATGTATATTTAAAAAATAAAAATAAAAACAAGAAACCTTCTCCATGTATGTGTCTGGCTACTAGAAGAGCTTCGTATAGTCTTTGGGTATGGGATAAACGTTGAAGAATCCCAACCAGATAACCAATGTTACCAGTGTTGATTAAACCAGTACCCTTTTCTAACTTCATCCAAGAAACACCTTTTTCCAACTTCATGCCAGCAGCACCCTTTTCCAACATCATGCTAGCAACACCCTTTTCCAACAACATGCCAACAACACCATTTCCATCTCCATATTATTTGACACAACACACTTTTCCATCTTTAAATCGGCATCATTTTCCATTTTTTCTTACACGAGGACCTACATAAAGAAATACACGCTTCAGATTAATTCTCATACAAAAAAATGAAAATAAAAAATATATATTAAATAATACAATAAAATAGATTTTTTGGGTTTTAATCAAAATTTCCCATTTTCTTAGAACAAGAAACATTGGTTTTGATTAAAAATTGAAATGGAATTAATGTTGTTGAAATAACCTACCATAGAAGGAGCATGGATGGCTAAACCTGTGTTGGAAACCTCCGAAGGTTCTCCACCATTTCTGATTAAAAAACCCTATTGATACAAAAAAAAAGTATATATACAAAAATTAACATCAATTTGAATGATCATATAAAAAAAGAAACCACATACTCAGCATTAACGTCAATCGTCATTCAAAAACCAAAAACATCATTGTTAACAAAAAAGTGAAAATCGTGGAAAAAAACACCAACATCAAAATTGGTGATCATACAATAAACTGATACAACATAAACAAATAAGTATCGACAATGTTTATACAACAAACATAAGAATCAAGTATATTCAAGGTTTATACAAACAACAACAAAATGTTGAAAACATGGAAATTGAAACTTATTTCGTAACAACATCAATCATCGTCCAAAACATAAGTATATTCAACAGTATATTCAAGGTTTTTACAAAAAACCCACAAAAAGTTGAAAACATAGAATTAGAAACCTAATTCGTATCAACATCAATCATCATTCAAAAATTAGGTATATTCAACAGTATATTCAAGGTTTATACAAACAAAATCAAAAAGTTGCAAACATGGAACTAAAAACGTAATTCGTATCAACTATTTTAAATTTAGGGTCACATATAAAAATAATCCACAGCATTTTTTTACCTTAATCATAAAATAACGTCCGAATATTTCATCTGCAATATTTTCAGACAAGGCAAAATTCTGTGTAATATGTGCCTTGCTTGAGCACATGGAGGATGTTTTATCCTTTACTTCTTTCCTTTTTTTATTTTTGTCCTTTTTTATGTAAGTTGGAGGAAGGTGGTAATATTGCTGATGAAAATATATGTGTGTTACTTTGTGATTAAGGTAAAAAAAATACTGGCGATTATTTATCATATATCACCCTTAATTTAAAACAGCTATTTTTTGTGATATTCTATTCATATGTGATTTTATGGTCGGTTTTTCAGTTTGTATGTGGTAGTTGTGAAGGCTCTTACGAGGCAGTTGTGCCTGACCGTTTTACTCTTTTGATTTTAAACATTGAAATGACTCATTCTATTTGCGAAGCCTTGGCCTTTTACTCCCTGTTTAAAACTGTTGTAATCATTCATTTAAACAGATTCATTTGGAATGGCCTAACCCAGAAAAAAATAACAAACAGTTAAGAATATACCATACACCAATACCACTTAACTGGAAACTAACATCACAGTGGATAGGAAAGCTATTGTGAGAAACAGAAGGGAAAAACATATGAATCCATAAATAACTAAAACAACTTCCAAAAACATTCATAATGGCTTAAAACCAAAAGTAGCAAAATCATACATAAATTCAAACAGCACCTCAATATAAGTTCCAATCAACATCAAATAATAAATATGACTAAACCAAATCCCAAACACATATAAACTTAACAAAACATGCTTTTTCATGTGTGCCTCACTTAAATCAGTGCTATTCAAGTGCTATACCAAATTTTGGTTGTACTTCACAAGCATACATTGTAGCCCTCATCTTCACAGTAGCATTTTGTAAACCACTACAGAACCATTATATCAACTGTTATCGGCAAGTAGATAACAGCGTAAAAGCTAGGTCCAGTTAATGCCGCTATAGGTGCTACCGACAACATATTCAGAATTATAACAAGACAGAAAAATACACATAAAGATATAACACCAAAGATCTAACAGCTAGCCAGAACCAACACAGGACATACAAAAATACACCTAAAAATCTATCACGACACTTACAGATCTAAATATGTAAAGTTTCGATGTATATTTAAAAAATAAAAATAAAAACAAGAAATCTTCTCCATGTATGTGTCTGGCTACTAGAAGAGCTTCATATAGTCTTTGGGTATGGGGTAAACATTGAAGAATCGCAACCAGATAACCAATGGTACCAGTGTTGATTAAACCAGCACCCTTTTCTAACTTCATCCAAGAAACACCTTTTTCCAACTTCATGCCAGCAGCACCCTTTTCCAACATCATGTTAGCAACACCCTTTTCCAACATCATGCCAACAACACCATTTCCATCTCCATATTATTTGACACAACACACTTTTCCATCTTTAAATCGACATCATTTTCCATTTTTTCTTACACTAGGACCTACTTAAAGAAATACACGCTACAGATTGATACTCATACAAAAAAATGAAAATAAAAAATATATATTAAATAATACAATAAAATAGATTTTTTGGGTTTTAATCAAAATTTCCCATTTTTTTAGAACAAGAAACATTGGTTTTGATTAAAAATTGAAATGGAATTAATGTTGTTGAAATAACCTACCATAGAAGGAGCATGGATGGCTAAACCTGTATTGGAAACCTCCGAAGGTTCTCCACCATTTCTGATTAAAAAACCCTATTGATACAAAAAAAAAGTATATATACAAAAATCAACATCAATTTGAATGATCATATAAAAAAAGAAACCACATACTCAGCATTAACGTCAATCGTCATTCAAAAACCAAAAACATCATTGTTAACAAAAAAGTGAAAATCGTGGAAAAAAACACCAACATCAAAATTGGTGATCATACAATAAACTGATACAACATAAACAAATAAGTATCGACAATGTTTATACAACAAACATAAGAATCAAGTATATTCAAGGTTTATACAAACAACAACAAAATGTTGAAAACATGGAAATTGAAACTTATTTCGTAACAACATCAATCATCGTCCAAAACATAAGTATATTCAACAGTATATTCAAGGTTTTTACAAAAAACCCACAAAAAGTTGAAAACATAGAATTAGAAACCTAATTCGTATCAACATCAATCATCATTCAAAAATTAGGTATATTCAACAGTATATTCAAGGTTTATACAAACAAAATCAAAAAGTTGCAAACATGGAACTAAAAACGTAATTCGTATCAACTATTTTAAATTTAGGGTCACATATAAAAATAATCCACAGCATTTTTTTACCTTAATCATAAAATAACGTCCGAATATTTCATCTGCAATATTTTCAGACAAGGCAAAATTCTGTGTAATATGTGCCTTGCTTGAGCACATGGAGGATGTTTTATCCTTTACTTCTTTCCTTTTTTTATTTTTGTCCTTTTTTATGTAAGTTGGAGGAAGGTGGTAATATTGCTGATGAAAATATATGTGTGTTACTTTGTGATTAAGGTAAAAAAAATACTGGCGATTATTTATCATATATCACCCTTAATTTAAAACAGCTATTTTTTGTGATATTCTATTCATATGTGATTTTATGGTCGGTTTTTCAGTTTGTATGTGGTAGTTGTGAAGGCTCTTACGAGGCAGTTGTGCCTGACCGTTTTACTCTTTTGATTTTAAACATTGAAATGACTCATTCTATTTGCGAAGCCTTGGCCTTTTACTCCCTGTTTAAAACTGTTGTAATCATTCATTTAAACAGATTCATTTGGAATGGCCTAACCCAGAAAAAAATAACAAACAGTTAAGAATATACCATACACCAATACCACTTAACTGGAAACTAACATCACAGTGGATAGGAAAGCTATTGTGAGAAACAGAAGGGAAAAACATATGAATCCATAAATAACTAAAACAACTTCCAAAAACATTCATAATGGCTTAAAACCAAAAGTAGCAAAATCATACATAAATTCAAACAGCACCTCAATATAAGTTCCAATCAACATCAAATAATAAATATGACTAAACCAAATCCCAAACACATATAAACTTAACAAAACATGCTTTTTCATGTGTGCCTCACTTAAATCAGTGCTATTCAAGTGCTATACCAAATTTTGGTTGTACTTCACAAGCATACATTGTAGCCCTCATCTTCACAGTAGCATTTTGTAAACCACTACAGAACCATTATATCAACTGTTATCGGCAAGTAGATAACAGCGTAAAAGCTAGGTCCAGTTAATGCCGCTATAGGTGCTACCGACAACATATTCAGAATTATAACAAGACAGAAAAATACACATAAAGATATAACACCAAAGATCTAACAGCTAGCCAGAACCAACACAGGACATACAAAAATACACCTAAAAATCTATCACGACACTTACAGATCTAAATATGTAAAGTTTTGATGTATATTTAAAAAATAAAAATAAAAACAAGAAATCTTCTCCATGTATGTGTCTGGCTACTAGAAGAGCTTCATATAGTCTTTGGGTATGGGGTAAACATTGAAGAATCGCAACCAGATAACCAATGGTACCAGTGTTGATTAAACCAGCACCCTTTTCTAACTTCATCCAAGAAACACCTTTTTCCAACTTCATGCCAGCAGCACCCTTTTCCAACATCATGTTAGCAACACCCTTTTCCAACATCATGCCAACAACACCATTTTCATCTCCATATTATTTGACACAACACACTTTTCCATCTTTAAATCGACATCATTTTCCATTTTTTCTTACACTAGGACCTACTTAAAGAAATACACGCTACAGATTGATACTCATACAAAAAAATGAAAATAAAAAATATATATTAAATAATACAATAAAATAGATTTTTTGGGTTTTAATCAAAATTTCCCATTTTTTTAGAACAAGAAACATTGGTTTTGATTAAAAATTGAAATGGAATTAATGTTGTTGAAATAACCTACCATAGAAGGAGCATGGATGGCTAAACCTGTATTGGAAACCTCCGAAGGTTCTCCACCATTTCTGATTAAAAAACCCTATTGATACAAAAAAAAAGTATATATACAAAAATCAACATCAATTTGAATGATCATATAAAAAAAGAAACCACATACTCAGCATTAACGTCAATCGTCATTCAAAAACCAAAAACATCATTGTTAACAAAAAAGTGAAAATCGTGGAAAAAAACACCAACATCAAAATTGGTGATCATACAATAAACTGATACAACATAAACAAATAAGTATCGACAATGTTTATACAACAAACATAAGAATCAAGTATATTCAAGGTTTATACAAACAACAACAAAATGTTGAAAACATGGAAATTGAAACTTATTTCGTAACAACATCAATCATCGTCCAAAACATAAGTATATTCAACAGTATATTCAAGGTTTTTACAAAAAACCCACAAAAAGTTGAAAACATAGAATTAGAAACCTAATTCGTATCAACATCAATCATCATTCAAAAATTAGGTATATTCAACAGTATATTCAAGGTTTATACAAACAAAATCAAAAAGTTGCAAACATGGAACTAAAAACGTAATTCGTATCAACTATTTTAAATTTAGGGTCACATATAAAAATAATCCACAGCATTTTTTTACCTTAATCATAAAATAACGTCCGAATATTTCATCTGCAATATTTTCAGACAAGGCAAAATTCTGTGTAATATGTGCCTTGCTTGAGCACATGGAGGATGTTTTATCCTTTACTTCTTTCCTTTTTTTATTTTTGTCCTTTTTTATGTAAGTTGGAGGAAGGTGGTAATATTGCTGATGAAAATATATGTGTGTTACTTTGTGATTAAGGTAAAAAAAATACTGGCGATTATTTATCATATATCACCCTTAATTTAAAACAGCTATTTTTTGTGATATTCTATTCATATGTGATTTTATGGTCGGTTTTTCAGTTTGTATGTGGTAGTTGTGAAGGCTCTTACGAGG
Organism: Lathyrus tuberosus; assembly: GCA_022829125.1. Classification (NCBI taxonomy): domain Eukaryota; kingdom Viridiplantae; phylum Streptophyta; class Magnoliopsida; order Fabales; family Fabaceae; genus Lathyrus; species Lathyrus tuberosus. Next base: position 15,773,389 of record JALAZF010000055.1, read on the forward strand.
CAGTTGTGCCTGACCGTTTTACTCTTTTGATTTTAAACATTGAAATGACTCATTCTATTTGCGAAGCCTTGGCCTTTTACTCCCTGTTTAAAACTGTTGTAATCATTCATTTAAACAGATTCATTTGGAATGGCCTAACCCAGAAAAAAATAACAAACAGTTAAGAATATACCATACACCAATACCACTTAACTGGAAACTAACATCACAGTGGATAGGAAAGCTATTGTGAGAAACAGAAGGGAAAAACATATGAATCCATAAATAACTAAAACAACTTCCAAAAACATTCATAATGGCTTAAAACCAAAAGTAGCAAAATCATACATAAATTCAAACAGCACCTCAATATAAGTTCCAATCAACATCAAATAATAAATATGACTAAACCAAATCCCAAACACATATAAACTTAACAAAACATGCTTTTTCATGTGTGCCTCACTTAAATCAGTGCTATTCAAGTGCTATACCAAATTTTGGTTGTACTTCACAAGCATACATTGTAGCCCTCATCTTCACAGTAGCATTTTGTAAACCACTACAGAACCATTATATCAACTGTTATCGGCAAGTAGATAACAGCGTAAAAGCTAGGTCCAGTTAATGCCGCTATAGGTGCTACCGACAACATATTCAGAATTATAACAAGACAGAAAAATACACATAAAGATATAACACCAAAGATCTAACAGCTAGCCAGAACCAACACAGGACATACAAAAATACACCTAAAAATCTATCACGACACTTACAGATCTAAATATGTAAAGTTTCGATGTATATTTAAAAAATAAAAATAAAAACAAGAAATCTTCTCCATGTATGTGTCTGGCTACTAGAAGAGCTTCATATAGTCTTTGGGTATGGGGTAAACATTGAAGAATCGCAACCAGATAACCAATGGTACCAGTGTTGATTAAACCAGCACCCTTTTCTAACTTCATCCAAGAAACACCTTTTTCCAACTTCATGCCAGCAGCACCCTTTTCCAACATCATGTTAGCAACACCCTTTTCCAACATCATGCCAACAACACCATTTCCATCTCCATATTATTTGACACAACACACTTTTCCATCTTTAAATCGACATCATTTTCCATTTTTTCTTACACTAGGACCTACTTAAAGAAATACACGCTACAGATTGATACTCATACAAAAAAATGAAAATAAAAAATATATATTAAATAATACAATAAAATAGATTTTTTGGGTTTTAATCAAAATTTCCCATTTTTTTAGAACAAGAAACATTGGTTTTGATTAAAAATTGAAATGGAATTAATGTTGTTGAAATAACCTACCATAGAAGGAGCATGGATGGCTAAACCTGTATTGGAAACCTCCGAAGGTTCTCCACCATTTCTGATTAAAAAACCCTATTGATACAAAAAAAAAGTATATATACAAAAATCAACATCAATTTGAATGATCATATAAAAAAAGAAACCACATACTCAGCATTAACGTCAATCGTCATTCAAAAACCAAAAACATCATTGTTAACAAAAAAGTGAAAATCGTGGAAAAAAACACCAACATCAAAATTGGTGATCATACAATAAACTGATACAACATAAACAAATAAGTATCGACAATGTTTATACAACAAACATAAGAATCAAGTATATTCAAGGTTTATACAAACAACAACAAAATGTTGAAAACATGGAAATTGAAACTTATTTCGTAACAACATCAATCATCGTCCAAAACATAAGTATATTCAACAGTATATTCAAGGTTTTTACAAAAAACCCACAAAAAGTTGAAAACATAGAATTAGAAACCTAATTCGTATCAACATCAATCATCATTCAAAAATTAGGTATATTCAACAGTATATTCAAGGTTTATACAAACAAAATCAAAAAGTTGCAAACATGGAACTAAAAACGTAATTCGTATCAACTATTTTAAATTTAGGGTCACATATAAAAATAGTCCACAGCATTTTTTTACCTTAATCATAAAATAACGTCCGAATATTTCATCTGCAATATTTTCAGACAAGGCAAAATTCTGTGTAATATGTGCCTTGCTTGAGCACATGGAGGATGTTTTATCCTTTACTTCTTTCCTTTTTTTATTTTTGTCCTTTTTTATGTAAGTTGGAGGAAGGTGGTAATATTGCTGATGAAAATATATGTGTGTTACTTTGCGATTAAGGTAAAAAAAATACTGGCGATTATTTATCATATATCACCCTTAATTTAAAACAGCTATTTTTTGTGATATTCTATTCATATGTGATTTTATGGTCGGTTTTTCAGTTTGTATGTGGTAGTTGTGAAGGCTCTTACGAGGCAGTTGTGCCTGACCGTTTTACTCTTTTGATTTTAAACATTGAAATGACTCATTCTATTTGCGAAGCCTTGGCCTTTTACTCCCTGTTTAAAACTGTTGTAATCATTCATTTAAACAGATTCATTTGGAATGGCCTAACCCAGAAAAAAATAACAAACAGTTAAGAATATACCATACACCAATACCACTTAACTGGAAACTAACATCACAGTGGATAGGAAAGCTATTGTGAGAAACAGAAGGGAAAAACATATGAATCCATAAATAACTAAAACAACTTCCAAAAACATTCATAATGGCTTAAAACCAAAAGTAGCAAAATCATACATAAATTCAAACAGCACCTCAATATAAGTTCCAATCAACATCAAATAATAAATATGACTAAACCAAATCCCAAACACATATAAACTTAACAAAACATGCTTTTTCATGTGTGCCTCACTTAAATCAGTGCTATTCAAGTGCTATACCAAATTTTGGTTGTACTTCACAAGCATACATTGTAGCCCTCATCTTCACAGTAGCATTTTGTAAACCACTACAGAACCATTATATCAACTGTTATCGGCAAGCAGATAACAGCGTAAAAGCTAGGTCCAGTTAATGCCGCTATAGGTGCTACCGACAACATATTCAGAATTATAACAAGACAGAAAAATACACATAAAGATATAACACCAAAGATCTAACAGCTAGCCAGAACCAACACAGGACATACAAAAATACACCTAAAAATCTATCACGACACTTACAGATCTAAATATGTAAAGTTTCGATGTATATTTAAAAAATAAAAATAAAAACAAGAAATCTTCTCCATGTATGTGTCTGGCTACTAGAAGAGCTTCATATAGTCTTTGGGTATGGGGTAAACATTGAAGAATCGCAACCAGATAACCAATGTTACCAGTGTTGATTAAACCAGCACCCTTTTCTAACTTCATCCAAGAAACACCTTTTTCCAACTTCATGCCAGCAGCACCCTTTTCCAACATCATGTTAGCAACACCCTTTTCCAACATCATGCCAACAACACCATTTCCATCTCCATATTATTTGACACAACACACTTTTCCATCTTTAAATCGACATCATTTTCCATTTTTTCTTACACGAGGACCTACATAAAGAAATACACGCTACAGATTGATACTCATACAAAAAAATGAAAATAAAAAATATATATTAAATAATACAATAAAATAGATTTTTTGGGTTTTAATCAAAATTTCCCATTTTTTTAGAACAAGAAACATTGGTTTTGATTAAAAATTGAAATGGAATTAATGTTGTTGAAATAACCTACCATAGAAGGAGCATGGATGGCTAAACCTGTATTGGAAACCTCCGAAGGTTCTCCACCATTTCTGAATGAAAAACCCTATTGATACAAAAAAAAAGTATATATACAAAAATCAACATCAATTTGAATGATCATATAAAAAAAGAAACCACATACTCAGCATTAACGTCAATCGTCATTCAAAAACCAAAAACATCATTGTTAACAAAAAAGTGAAAATAGTGGAAAAAAACATCAACATCAAAATTGGTGATCATACAATAAACTGATACAACATAAACAAATAAGTATCGACAATGTTTATACAACAAACATAAGAATCAAGTATATTCAAGGTTTATACAAACAACAACAAAATGTTGAAAACATGGAAATTGAAACTTATTTCGTAACAATATCAATCATCGTTCAAAACATAAGTATATTCAACAGTATATTCAAGGTTTTTACAAAAAACCCACAAAAAGTTGAAAACATAGAATTAGAAACCTAATTCGTATCAACATCAATCATCATTCAAAAATTAAGTATATTCAACAGTATATTCAAGGTTTATACAAACAAAATCAAAAAGTTGCAAACATGGAACTAAAAACGTAATTCGTATCAACTATTTTAAATTTAGGGTCACATATAAAAATAATCCACAGCATTTTTTTACCTTAATCATAAAATAACGTCCAAATATTTCATCTGCAATATTTTCAGACAAGGCAAAATTCTGTGTAATATGTGCCTTGCTTGAGCACATGTAGGATGTTTTATCCTTTACTTCTTTCCTTTTTTTTATTTTTGTTCTTTTTTATGTAAGTTGGAGGAAGGTGGTAATATTGCTGATGAAAATATTTGTGGGTTACTTTGTGATTAAGGTAAAAAAAATACTGGCGATTATTTATCATATATGACCCTTAATTTAAAACAGCTATTTTTTGTGATATTCTATTCATATGTGATTTTATGGTTGGTTTTTCAGTTTGTATGTGGTAGTTGTGAAGGATCTTAAGAGGCAGTTGTGCCTGACCGTTTTACTCTTTTGATTTTAAACATTGAAATGACTCATTCTATTTGCGAAGCCTTGGCCTATTACTCCCTGTTTAAAACTGTTGTAATCATTCATTTAAACAGATCCATTTGGAATGGCCTAACCCAGAAAAAAATAACAAACAGTTAAGAATATACCACTACAAAAAATCGTGTAAATTGTGGCGGTTTAATTATGGCATTTATAGGAAACCGCCATTATTTACGGAAGATTACGACGGTTTTTGGAACCGACGTGATTTTAAAGCAATGAACCGCCGTATTTTACATTTTAAATATTAATAAACACGAGTTTTTATGTTTTTAGCTTTCTTTCCTAATTAAACTCACGGGGTTTTTACCCCGTTTTTCTTTTTCCATTATTATTAAAAAATACCTAATTAGGAAAAAATACCATCGAACCCTCATTTCCTCATTAACATTTTTCCTTTTCCCAAATTTAAACCTCAATATCCTCAATCTCATCTTCATTCCTTATCCTTTAGATTTAGATAAAACCTTCATCGCCATTTCCATTCTTTCTTCTTTCCTTCCTCGCGATCCAAACTCTTCTCTCCTTCCTCAATCCCTTTTCTCAATTGAAGCCCAACCCTAAAAGCTGTTGAATATTGAACCCTAACAATGACTTGAATTTTAAATCATACCTAATGGATATTGATATTGAACTGATCATTCAACATTAGCAATAGTTGGAACCTTGATTTTCAATCCGATATGTCTCAGTTCCGCAATCAGCTGTTCCATTGCTCTGTTTCTCTTCTTCTCAAGCCAATTTCAAGGTAAAATCATGGTTTCTCTTTTTTATACCGTGATTTGCAACTATAATGAGTTTTTAGATTATTATTAGAGTTTACTTGATTATATTTTTAGATTAGTAAACTTTTATGAGTAAGTGTTTGTGAAATGTGTGCGAGATAATGTTTATTGATACTATTAAATTGATTTTTTCATATGTTTTGGTATGGGGAAAGGTTTGGAGTCCAAACATAAACATCAAAATTTTATTTAAAAAGGAAAAATCTTAAACTTTCAATGTATTCTAAAATGAATTTAGTAATTAATTTGTTTCTTTTTGATAATTTGGTTGTGCATTATTTAACTAAAATTGAAAAGATTGAAACTAGTGTATTATGTTTGAAGTTTGAGATTTTTTACATTTTTGTATGGTTTTATCAGGTATTGATCTTCTTGAAAGAAAATTGCTTTAAGTTTTAAACAAATTAGATAAAACAGAGTTGATATTAGGAACTGGATAGCTTCAAGGCTTATGAGCTGGCTCCTGGAGTTGATTGTTAAGTCAATGTAGTTTTTATGACATTGTAATGTGTGTATCTAAGTTGCCAGTGGTTTTTACTTCTATTATATGTTTGTTGGAACCTACAGAAAATAGACGAGAAAATAATCAATGTAGTCTTCTTGACGGTGCTAGATAACTATATCAAGTGGTGTCGATACTCATGAATTCGCCTTGTATGGAATATGTCATTACTTGAACTATCTCTTGCTTTGAATTAATTATCTCTTCGAGTTTGCTTGATAGGTGTTGTGTTCCCTATAGTTTAAAGGCAATTAATTGTGATAGGAAGCTTATGTGGATTTCTCTGTGTTTTCTTATGTTGGTTTCCCTAAAGTTATCTCTATGAATATATTTTCAATATGTCTCTTCGTTAGTAAGTTCCAAAGCAATATATTATTATTACTTTCTTTACCAGTATCATGAGGTCAACAATTTTGCACCATTTTTCATGTGAGTGTGTTCTACAGATTCTAGACCACTTGGTGAATAAAAAACTAAATGCAAAAGGTAGATTGGAGAAGGTATTAGCCAAGAAAGGATGAAGTTATTTAGATAAGGTAAGAATCTTTGTGAAATTATATATTTGTTTAACATGTGTTAAGAATACTATATCTTGTCTTTGTAGATGCCAAAACCTAAACTACTAAGGCAGTATTGTCTTCTATTTGTATTGTATATATTACATCAAATCATTTGTATAAAATTATTGTTTCAAACAATATCTTCTTAGATGACAGAATAAGCTGTTTGTAATCTTTTGATTTTGAGCAGAAGAGGTTTTTAAGGAAGAAATATATGATGAAGAATGTCATAAACGAATCTTAAGTATGAATATAAATGAGATTCTTGAAAGAGATGAGAAGATTGAAGAGAAGGCGGATGAAGGAGAACAAGGAAGCTAGTTATTAAGTGCATTAAAGGTAAGAAGTGTAGATAGTACCATGGATTTGTTGTTTTTAATTTTCAGGACGGGGTAGGATAGATTTCGACAGGGTGAGGAATTAATAAGTATTTTCTTCTCTTTTATGTGCAGGTTGCCAATTTTTGCAGTGGTGAAGATGATGCAAGTTTTTGGAGTCGTTGGATAAAGCCTAATGTTGTATTCCAAGCTGAGGTTCATTTTTGTTCTTTTTATAGATATATTATTATAATAGTCTAATGATGTTGGGTTTGAAGGGTGATGTGTATGTACTGTTTATTTTAGTTAATGCTCAACATGTTATTATTTTACTTGGCTTATCTTTTATGTTTCTTTAAGGAAGCTCTTACTACATGTTCTGCAAGAAATATTAAAAGGTAAGTCGAGGATGATCCATCTAAAAGGAGTAATAAAAGTAAAAAAAGAAGGAATTTGAAATACCTGAGCGAGTTGAGAGACACCGTAAAGCAGAATATTCGGCTCCTGTAGTACTGATGGTTGATGGAGCCTCTGTCCAAGTTAGAAGTTTCTCACACGGAAATTTATCTAAAAGAGATGCACTCAGTTTTTCCCGTGTCGTAAGATTCTATTACTTCCTACAATTTTCAGTGTTATATTTCTATAATAAAGATATTCCTTTTGGCATGGCTTAATGTTTGAAATCCTCTAATAACTTCCTTTACATATTACTGACTGTCTTCATCCCAATTTCATTTATATTTTCTACTCGCCATCTGAAGATTAAGTAGCTAGTTAGGTGTTGTGGATCAGCATTTAAACATCGAAAGTGTGTTATAAAGAGTAGGTACATGAGTGAGCAGAAGAGAATTGTATTATTGAGTGTCCATATTTTACATGGCATAATGAATGTGAGACTCAAATTTTGTCTTGAGCTTGGATCAGTGAAGCTTCTGAAATATGAGCATGAGCCTGAGCTTTGATTCACTTTAAGCTACACATGTAACCCTTACCCTTGCATAAATATATATTATATAATAATGTATTTTCTTACAAATTCTTACATACATATGCCAATAGTTCTATGCATAAATTTCAAGTGTGATTTCCACAATCATAATATGCGTTGATGCAAGTTCATATATGAATATGATTACATATATGCATACACTCTTAAACGTATATATAGATGTGTAGAAACTTTTCTCATTAACAAATGTTGTGTATAAGTTTTATTTAATCAAGTTTTAATATTTTGAATGTGTGTGCTTTGCTTTTATCTTTTGGATGATAGAGATGAGACCTGCCCCTGTTTTCTGTTTAGGTTCTTTTTGTGTGTGCCTATTTTAGATGATTTTCATAAATCTGTTTACTTGGTGTTTATCTATAGTGGGTACCAATTGTTCTCATGGTTTTAATTTTCCCATCCATATTCTTGAAACATGCCAGGTTTTTATATGGGAACAACAAGTTTTCTACATATGATTTACAAAACATAAAACTCATGATTCAAACTAGTATGTACAAGTATCTCAACATTCTGTTGAAGAGAAAGATTAGTTTGAAGAGGAAGCTCAATAGAAAGAACCTACTTCATTAAAAGGTGAATGATTTCGACCTGGTCTGACTTTGTTTTTCTTAATTCAGAGCGAGCATAATTAGCATGGTCTATTTGAGATTGTAGTTTGAATAGTTGCATTATTGATGATAAACTCTTCTACTTGATTATTCTAGTATTGTTCTTCTAATCTGTTCTATTTTATATACGTTCCTAGTGTTTTAAATAGCAAATTGAACCGTACGATTCAAATGATTGAACCTTGAACCCGCAATTACAATGGTTTGATTGTTTTTACAGTTTGATTGTGGTTTTGTCTTAGTTTTAGCGGTTTAAGATAGTTGAACCTCGACCTAGAGGTCTTACCGGTACGGTTTATTTTTACAGCATTGTTTGTTCCTTAATATAGATGTTTATATCATTTGTGTACATCTTAAGCTCATTCTAAAAAGTTTCTATGCTTCATCATTCTTACAGGGTGAAATTCAAATAAAGTACTTATTCTTGAGAGTTCTGAAGACTGTGGAAGCTTCTTCATGAACTGATTATGCTGACTTAAACTGTTGAATTAATAAAGCTTCTCTACAAGTCATTGCTATGGATAAAAAGCTCAAACTTTTGAAGTCGTTTAATAAATTAGTAGTCTTCATTTCTAAATGTTGTTGCAAATCCTAATTACTCAATAAGGCAAATGGAGTTTAAAGACCTTTTAAGCCATAAGGGATCTGAGAGTGATTCCTATATTTCTATGCTTGCAAATATTGAAAAAGGTCCGAAAGAGTTTGACAGAAGGAATTCTACTCAACATCAGGAAATAAATAATTATGGCTTGGCTCAATCAATTCCTAGAATTTCCTCTAATCATGATAATAATCGAGTCCTTCACATAATTTATTCTTCTGGATCTTCTAACAACTTATCAATGAGGATATAGATTCTATGCAGAGAAGGAGAGGATCGTTAAAGTCTAGAATGTTCCTATTCTCTATAAATGATTTGGATGATACTCAGTTTGGTCTGGGTAAGCATGGATGCTAGTGATTCTAAATTCCAATATGTAGTTGCTACTTGCTATTAATAGCTTGAACATGGAATTAAGAAGCAACTTTATACTTCGTTGTGCTGGAAGTTATAATAATATATAGTAACTAGATAGACAAACTATTGAAGAGGAGACTAAAAGAGTTATTGTTGAATCATATGGTGTCAGCAGTTCTTCCTCAAATTATTTTGAAGCCTTTTCAATCTATTACGAGGATCCAATCAATTAAAAAGGGGGAACTAGTAAATATCCAATACATAATGGCCCTTTTCATTCTAATAATTCGGCTCGTAATCTAGTAGACAATCTGGTTTCTTTGTCTACTTTTGGTCTTATGAGCCAACGAATCAAGAGCGAAGGACAAGCATCCAGTGAGTTTCAAGTACAAAGTTCTCTTCGCGTCCATTTGAGGGAAGTTTGCAAGGTAATTTATCAGAGGTGTCTGTTCCATCTGCTGTATCAGAAACACTTCAACCTGCACTGCCATTCAAAAACAAGATTGCAGCTGCTGAATCAGAAGTGTTGAGTCCTACACAGATTTTAGGTTTTGGTGAAGACGACTTCTATCATGCATCCGTAGACACATTTAGTCGTGCTCTTGTTGATGTTTTCCAATATAATTGATTTCAGCTACCTTGAACCACCTCCACCTCCTAATAGAGAATATTATTCAGGGAAGTTTTCATAAGAGAACATGCAGATTTGTTGAGCAGGAACAAAAAGTGATGCTGGAAAATCCATTCATGGATCGGTATGTAAATTAAAATCATTGTAGTAATGTAGTGTTCTTTTTTATAGAGTAATTAGTTTCAGTGTGAATTTTATGTGTTGGGGGTTTAGATTATACACTTATAATGTGCTTTGTTTGGCTTTCTGTGTTGCAGCAAGTTTTTTTTTGGCCTAAGTGTTAAGTTTGACACTTGTCTTTTAATCTTGTCTTGTTATTATTTTCATAGAATTTTATGATTTACTTGAGGGATTCTTCAAAAATACAAAGCATGTCTACACTAGTTGATTTTGTACAACCTTAGCATAATCATTTCTTCTTTGAAGGAGAAGTATGTATACATGGCATGATATATCATTATCATCCCACATCTTTATTTCTTAGTGGTAATATGACAACAGATTAAAATAAGCAGCTTTGTTTCTAGTTGCATTTGAATACCATTGTGAAGTTTTTTTTTGATATTTCTTTATTTATTGATTCAAATTTAATTTTTGTAGAAATACATATTGCTTCAGAGGCAGTTGTGCAACGACCTTCTGCGGGCAAAACAGCAATCAGAAGACCTTTTATGGGCAAAGCTGCGATTGGTGTTTATTTTGAGAATAGGTTAAGATAATGGCCACATGAATTGTTGGCATTTTTATGGTCTAACATTTTGGGAATACCTTGTGATATTGATATGAAACATTCAGACTTACTATATGTAATTTTGAAAAATTTGAAAAATTGTATTGACTTTCATATTTTACAAGAATGCATACATTAGTAAATTAAAATTTATTTATAGATATTTTAATTTACTTTAAATGCTGGTGTTAAATTGTGGAGAAAAAATTAAAATAATTTAGGCATATTTAAGAGAAAAAATTAAGTTAAAATGAAATTGTAGTGGTTAATTAGTTTATACAAATAATAAATTACGAAGGTTTAAAAGGATGTAATTTGCAGTATATTACGACGGTTTAAACCGACGTATAATCTGTAGATATTTGTTTTTATGTGAAATATATGAGGTTTGACACCGCCACTATTTTCAAACAAAAACCGCCATGTTAAACTATGTATAAAATGGCGGTTTGCACGGCGTTTAATATTAAACCGCCATAATTTTCCTAGCGGCAGCCAAATTTAAGGCGTTTTTAAAAACGCCGTTTTTGTAAATTTTGGCAGTTGAAACCGCTGTAACCTTCTTGAATTAACCGCCATAATTAACATAATACTTTGTAGTGTACCATACACCAATACCACTTAACTGGAAACTAACATCACAGTGGGTAGGAAAGCTATTGTGAGAAACAGAAGGGAAAAACATATGAATCCATAAATAACTAAAACAACTTCCAAAAACATTCATAATGGCTTAAAACCAAAAGTGGCAAAATCATACATAAATTCAAAGAGCACCTCAATATAAGTTCTAATCAACATAAAATAATAAATATGACTAAACCAAATCCCAAACACATATAAACTTAACCAAACATGCTTTTTCATGTGTGCCTCACTTAAATCAGTGCTATTTAAGTGCTATACAAAATCTTGGTTGTACTTCACAAGCATACAATGTAGCCCTCATCTTCACAGTAGCATTTTGTAAACCACTACAGAACCATTATATCAACTGTTATCGGCAAGCAGATAACAGCGTAAAAGCTAGGTCCAATTAATGCCGCTATAGGTGCTATCGACAACATATTCAGAACCATAACAAGACAGAAAAATACACATAAAGATATAACACCAAAGATCTAACAGCTAGCCAGAACCAACACAGGACATACAAAAATACACCTAAAAATCTATCACGACACTTACAGATCTAAATATGTAAAGTTTCGATGTATATTTAAAAAATAAAAATAAAAATAAAAACAAGAAACCGTCTCCATGTATGTGTCTGGCAACTCGAAGAGCTTCATATAGTCTTTGGGTATGGGATAAACGTTGAAGAATCGCAACCAGATAACCAATGTTACCAGTGTTGATTAAACCAGCAACCTTTTCTAACTTCATCCAAGAAACACTCTTTTCCAACTTCATGCTAGCAGCACCCTTTCCCAACATCATGTTAGCAACACCCTTTTCCAACATCATGCCAACAACACCTTTTCCATCCCCATATTATTTGACACAACACACTTTTCCATCTTTAAATCGGCATCATTTTCCATTTTTTCTTACACGAGGACCTACATAAAGAAATACACGCTACAGACTGATACTCATACAAAAAAACTGAAAAGAAAAAATATATGTTAAATAATACAATAAAATAGATTTTTTGGGTTTTAATCAAAATTTCCCATTTTCTTAGAACAAAAAACATTGGTTTTGATTAAAAATTGAAATGGAATTAATGTTGTTGAAATAACCTACCATAGAAGGAGCATGGATGATTACACCTGTATTGGAAACCTCCGAAGGTTCTCCACCATTTGTGATTGAAAAACCCTATTGATACAAAAAAAAAGTATATATGCAAAAACTCAACATAAAATTGAATGATTATATAAAAACAGAAACCACATACTCAGCATTAACGTCAATCGTCATTCAAAAACCAAAAACATCATTGTTAACAAAAAAGTGAAAATAGTGGAAAAAAAACACCAACATCAAAATTGGTGATCATACAATAAACTGATACAACATAAACAAAAAGGTATCAACAATGTTTACACAACAAACATAAAAATCAAGTATATTCAAGGTTTATACAAACAACAACAAAATGTTGAAAACATGGAAATTGGAACTTATTTCGTAACAACATCAATCATCGTTCAAAACATAAGTATATTCAACAGTATATTCAAGGTTTTTACAAAAACCAACAAAAAGTGGAAAACATAGAATTAGAAACCTAATTTGTATCAACATCAATCATCATTAACAAATTAAGTATATTCAACAGTATATTCAAGGTTTATACAAACAAAATCAAAAAGTTGCAAACATGGAACTAAAAACGTAATTCGTATAAACTATTTTAAAAATTAGGGTCATATATAAAAATAATCCCCAGCATTTTTTTTACCTTAACCATAAAATAACGTCCGAATATTTCATCTGCAATATTTCCAGACAAGGCAAAATTCTGTGTAATATGTGCCTTGCTTGAGCACATGGAGGATGTTTTATCCTTTACTTCTTTCCTTTTTTATTTTTTTTCTTTTTTTATGTAAGTTGGAGGAAGGTGGTAATATTGCTGATGAAAATATTTGTGGGTTACTTTGTGATTAAGGTAAAAAAAATATTGGCGATTATTTATCATATATGACCCTTAATTTAAAACAGCTATTTTTTGTGATATTCTATTCATATGTGATTTTATGGTTGGTTTTTCAGTTTGTATGTGGTAGTTGTGAAGGCTCTTACGAGGCAGTTGTGCCTGACCGTTTTACTCTTTTGATTTTAAACATTGAAATGACTCATTCTATTTGCGAAGCCTTGGCATATTACTCCCTGTTTAAAACTGTTGTAATCATTCATTTAAACAGATCCATTTGGAATGGCCTAACCCCGAAAAAAAAACAAACAGCTAAGAATATACCATACACCAATACCACTTAGCTGGAAACTAACATCACAGTGGGTAGGAAAGCTATTGTGAGAAACAGAAGGGAAAAACATATGAATCCATAAATAATTAAAACAACTTCCAAAAACATTCATAATGGCTTAAAACCAAAAGTGGCAAAATCATACATAAATTCAAAGAGCACCTCAATATAAGTTCCAATCAACATCAAATAATAAATATGACTAAACCAAATCCCAAACACATATAAACATAACCAAACATGCTTTTTCATGTGTGCCTCACTTAAATCAGTGTTATTTAAGTGCTATACAAAATTTTGGTTGTACTTCACAAGCATACAATGTAGCCCTCATCTTCACAGTAGCATTTTGTAAACCACTACAGAACCATTATATCAACTGTTATCGGCAAGCAGATAACAGCGTAAAAGCTAGGTCCAATTAATGCCGCTATAGGTGCTATCGACAACATATTCAGAACCATAACAAGACAGAAAAATACACATAAAGATATAACACCAAAGATCTAACAGCTAGCCAGAACCAACACAGGACATACAAAAATACACCTAAAAATCTATCACGAGACTTACAGATCTAAATATGTAAAGTTTCAATGTATATTTAAAAAATAAAAATAAAAACAAGAAACCGTCTCCATGTATGTGTCTGGCTACTTGAATAGCTTCATATAGTCTTTGGGTATGGGATAAACGTTGAAGAATCGCAACCAGATAACCAATGTTACCAGTGTTGATTAAACCAGCAACCTTTTCTAACTTCATCCAAGAAACACTCTTTTCCAACTTCATGCTAGCAGCACCCTTTCCCAACATCATGTTAGCAACACCCTTTTCCAACATCATGCCAACAACACCTTTTCCATCCCCATATTATTTGACACAACACACTTTTCCATCTTTAAATCGGCATCATTTTCCATTTTTTCTTACACGAGGACCTACATAAAGAAATACACGCTACAGACTGATACTCATACAAAAAAAATGAAAAGAAAAAATATATGTTAAATAATACAATAAAATAGATTTTTTGGGTTTTAATCAAAATTTCCCATTTTCTTAGAACAAAAAACATTGGTTTTGATTAAAAATTGAAATGGAATTAATGTTGTTGAAATAACCTACCATAGAAGGAGCATGGATGATTACACCTGTATTGGAAACCTCCGAAGGTTCTCCACCATTTGTGATTGAAAAACCCTATTGATACAAAAAAAAAGTATATATGCAAAAACTCAACATAAAATTGAATGATTATATAAAAACAGAAACCACATACTCAGCATTAACGTCAATCGTCATTCAAAAACCAAAAACATCATTGTTAAAAAAAAAGTGAAAATAGTGGAAAAAAAACACCAACATCAAAATTGGTGATCATACAATAAACTGATACAACATAAACAAAAAGGTATCAACAATGTTTATACAACAAACATAAAAATCAAGTATATTCAAGGTTTATACAAACAACAACAAAATGTTGAAAACATGGAAATTGGAACTTATTTCGTAACAACATCAATCATCGTTCAAAACATAAGTATATTCAACAGTATATTCAAGGTTTTTACAAAAACCAACAAAAAGTGGAAAACATAGAATTAGAAACCTAATTTGTATCAACATCAATCATCATTAACAAATTAAGTATATTCAACAGTATATTCAAGGTTTATACAAACAAAATCAAAAAGTTGCAAACATGGAACTAAAAACGTAATTCGTATAAACTATTTTAAAAATTAGGGTCATATATAAAAATAATCCCCAGCATTTTTTTTACCTTAACCATAAAATAACGTCAGAATATTTCATCTGCAATATTTCCAGACAAGGCAAAATTCTGTGTAATATGTGCCTTGCTTGAGCACATGGAGGATGTTTTATCCTTTACTTCTTTCCTTTTTTATTTTTTTTCTTTTTTTATGTAAGTTGGAGGAAGGTGGTAATATTGCTGATGAAAATATTTGTGGGTTACTTTGTGATTAAGGTAAAAAAAATATTGGCGATTATTTATCATATATGACCCTTAATTTAAAACAGCTATTTTTTGTGATATTCTATTCATATGTGATTTGATGGTTGGTTTTTCAGTTTGTATGTGGTAGTTGTGAAGGCTCTTACGAGGCAGTTGTGCCTGACCGTTTTACTCTTTTGATTTTAAACATTGAAATGACTCATTCTATTTGCGAAGCCTTGACATATTACTCCCTGTTTAAAACTGTTGTAATCATTCATTTAAACAGATCCATTTGGAATGGCCTAACCCCGAAAAAAAAACAAACAGTTAAGAATATACCATACACCAATACCACTTAACTGGAAACTAACATCACAGTGGGTAGGAAAGCTATTGTGAGAAACAGAAGGGAAAAACATATGAATCCATAAATAACTAAAACAACTTCCAAAAACATTCATAATGGCTTAAAACCAAAAGTGGCAAAATCATACATAAATTCAAAGAGCACCTCAATATAAGTTCTAATCAACATAAAATAATAAATATGACTAAACCAAATCCCAAACACATATAAACTTAACCAAACATGCTTTTTCATGTGTGCCTTACTTAAATCAGTGCTATTTAAGTGCTATACAAAATCTTGGTTGTACTTCACAAGCATACAATGTAGCCCTCATCTTCACAATAGCATTTTGTAAACCACTACAGAACCATTATATCAACTGTTATCGGCAAGCAGATAACAGCGTAAAAGCTAGGTCCAATTAATGCCGCTATAGGTGCTATCGACAACATATTCAGAACCATAACAAGACAGAAAAATACACATAAAGATATAACACCAAAGATCTAACAGCTAGCCAGAACCAACACAGGACATACAAAAATACACCTAAAAATCTATCACGAGACTTACAGATCTAAATATGTAAAGTTTCAATGTATATTTAAAAAATAAAAATAAAAACAAGAAACCGTCTCCATGTATGTGTCTGGCTACTTGAATAGCTTCATATAGTCTTTGGGTATGGGATAAACGTTGAAGAATCGCAACCAGATAACCAATGTTACCAGTGTTGATTAAACCAGCAACCTTTTCTAACTTCATCCAAGAAACACTCTTTTCCAACTTCATGCTAGCAGCACCCTTTCCCAACATCATGTTAGCAACACCCTTTTCCAACATCATGCCAACAACACCTTTTCCATCCCCATATTATTTGACACAACACACTTTTCCATCTTTAAATCGGCATCATTTTCCATTTTTTCTTACACGAGGACCTACATAAAGAAATACACGCTACAGACTGATACTCATACAAAAAAAATGAAAAGAAAAAATATATGTTAAATAATACAATAAAATAGATTTTTTGGGTTTTAATCAAAATTTCCCATTTTCTTAGAACAAAAAACATTGGTTTTGATTAAAAATTGAAATGGAATTAATGTTGTTGAAATAACCTACCATAGAAGGAGCATGGATGATTACACCTGTATTGGAAACCTCCGAAGGTTCTCCACCATTTGTGATTGAAAAACCCTATTGATACAAAAAAAAAGTATATATGCAAAAACTCAACATAAAATTGAATGATTATATAAAAACAGAAACCACATACTCAGCATTAACGTCAATCGTCATTCAAAAACCAAAAACATCATTGTTAAAAAAAAAGTGAAAATAGTGGAAAAAAAACACCAACATCAAAATTGGTGATCATACAATAAACTGATACAACATAAACAAAAAGGTATCAACAATGTTTATACAACAAACATAAAAATCAAGTATATTCAAGGTTTATACAAACAACAACAAAATGTTGAAAACATGGAAATTGGAACTTATTTCGTAACAACATCAATCATCGTTCAAAACATAAGTATATTCAACAGTATATTCAAGGTTTTTACAAAAACCAACAAAAAGTGGAAAACATAGAATTAGAAACCTAATTTGTATCAACATCAATCATCATTAACAAATTAAGTATATTCAACAGTATATTCAAGGTTTATACAAACAAAATCAAAAAGTTGCAAACATGGAACTAAAAACGTAATTCGTATAAACTATTTTAAAAATTAGGGTCATATATAAAAATAATCCCCAGCATTTTTTTTACCTTAACCATAAAATAACGTCAGAATATTTCATCTGCAATATTTCCAGACAAGGCAAAATTCTGTGTAATATGTGCCTTGCTTGAGCACATGGAGGATGTTTTATCCTTTACTTCTTTCCTTTTTTATTTTTTTTCTTTTTTTATGTAAGTTGGAGGAAGGTGGTAATATTGCTGATGAAAATATTTGTGGGTTACTTTGTGATTAAGGTAAAAAAAATATTGGCGATTATTTATCATATATGACCCTTAATTTAAAACAGCTATTTTTTGTGATATTCTATTCATATGTGATTTGATGGTTGGTTTTTCAGTTTGTATGTGGTAGTTGTGAAGGCTCTTACGAGGCAGTTGTGCCTGACCGTTTTACTCTTTTGATTTTAAACATTGAAATGACTCATTCTATTTGCGAAGCCTTGACATATTACTCCCTGTTTAAAACTGTTGTAATCATTCATTTAAACAGATCCATTTGGAATGGCCTAACCCCGAAAAAAAAACAAACAGTTAAGAATATACCATACACCAATACCACTTAACTGGAAACTAACATCACAGTGGGTAGGAAAGCTATTGTGAGAAACAGAAGGGAAAAACATATGAATCCATAAATAACTAAAACAACTTCCAAAAACATTCATAATGGCTTAAAACCAAAAGTGGCAAAATCATACATAAATTCAAAGAGCACCTCAATATAAGTTCTAATCAACATAAAATAATAAATATGACTAAACCAAATCCCAAACACATATAAACTTAACCAAACATGCTTTTTCATGTGTGCCTTACTTAAATCAGTGCTATTTAAGTGCTATACAAAATCTTGGTTGTACTTCACAAGCATACAATGTAGCCCTCATCTTCACAATAGCATTTTGTAAACCACTACAGAACCATTATATCAACTGTTATCGGCAAGCAGATAACAGCGTAAAAGCTAGGTCCAATTAATGCCGCTATAGGTGCTATCGACAACATATTCAGAACCATAACAAGACAGAAAAATACACATAAAGATATAACACCAAAGATCTAACAGCTAGCCAGAACCAACACAGGACATACAAAAATACACCTAAAAATCTATCACGACACTTACAGATCTAAATATGTAAAGTTTCGATGTATATTTAAAAAATAAAAATAAAAACAAGAAACCGTCTCCATGTATGTGTCTGGCTACTTGAAGAGGTTCATATAGTCTTTGGGTATGGGATAAACGTTGAAGAATCGCAACCAGATAACCAATGTTACCAGTGTTGATTAAACCAGCAACCTTTTCTAACTTCATCCAAGAAACACTCTTTTCCAACTTCATGCTAGCAGCACCCTTTCCCAACATCATGTTAGCAACACCCTTTTCCAACATCATGCCAACAACACCTTTTCCATCCCCATATTATTTGACACAACACACTTTTCCATCTTTAAATCGGCATCATTTTCCATTTTTTCTTACACGAGGACCTACATAAAGAAATACACGCTACAGATTGATACTCATACACAAAAAATGAAAATAAAAAATATATGTTAAATAATACAATAAAATAGATTTTTTGGGTTTTAATCAAAATTTCCCATTTTCTTAGAACAAGAAACATTGGTTTTGATTAAAAATTGAAATGGAATTAATGTTGTTGAAATAACCTACCATAGAAGGAGCATGGATGATTACACCTGTATTGGAAACCTCCGAAGGTTCTCCACCATTTGTGATTGAAAAACCCTATTGATACAAAAAAAAGTATATATGCAAAAACTCAACATCAAATTGAATGATTATATAAACACAGAAACCACATACTCAGCATTAACGTCAATCGTCATTCAAAAACCAAAAACATCATTGTTAACAAAAAAGTGAAAATAGTGGAAAAAAAACACCAACATCAAAATTGGTGATCATACAATAAACTGATACAACATAAACAAAAAGGTATCAAAAATGTTTATACAACAAACATAAAAATCAAGTATATTCAAGGTTTATACAAACAACAACAAAATGTTGAAAACATGGAAATTGGAACTTATTTCGTAACATCATCAATCATCGTTCAAAACATAAGTATATTCAACAGTATATTCAAGGTTTTTACAAAAACCAACAAAAAGTGGAAAACATAGAATTAGAAACCTAATTTGTATCAACATCAATCATCATTAACAAATTAAGTATATTCAACAGTATATTCAAGGTTTATACAAACAAAATCAAAAAGTTGCAAACATGGAACTAAAAACGTAATTCGTATCAACTATTTTAAAAATTAGGGTCATATATAAAAATAATCCCCAGCATTTTTTTTACCTTAACCATAAAATAACGTCCGATTATTTCATCTGCAATATTTTCAGACAAGGCAAAATTCTGTGTAATATGTGCCTTGCTTGAGCACATGGAGGATGTTTTATCCTTTACTTCTTTCCTTTTTGATTTTTGTTCTTTTTTATGTAAGTTGGAGGAAGGTGGTAATATTGCTAATGAAAATATTTGTGGGTTACTTTGTGATTAAGGTAAAAAAAATACTGGCGATTATTTATCATATATGACCCTTAATTTAAAACAACTATTTTTTGTGATATTCTATTCATATGTGATTTTATGGTTGGTTTTTCAGTTTGTATGTGGTAGTTGTGAAGGCTCTTACGAGGCAGTTGTGCCTGACCGTTTTACTCTTTTGATTTTAAACATTGAAATGACTCATTCTATTTGCGAAGCCTTGGCCTATTACTCCCTGTTTAAAACTGTTGTAATCATTCATTTAAACAGATCCATTTGGAATGGCCTAACCCAGAAAAAAAAAACAAACAGTTAAGAATATACCATACACCAATACCACTTAACTGGAAACTAACATCACAGTGGGTAGGAAAGCTATTGTGAGAAACAGAAGGGAAAAACATATGAATCCATAAATAACTAAAACAACTTCCAAAAACATTCATAATGGCTTAAAACCAAAAGTGGCAAAATCATACATAAATTCAAAGAGCACCTCAATATAAGTTCTAATCAACATAAAATAATAAATATGACTAAACCAAATCCCAAACACATATAAACTTAACCAAACATGCTTTTTCATGTGTGCCTCACTTAAATCAGTGCTATTTAAGTGCTATACAAAATCTTGGTTGTACTTCACAAGCATACAATGTAGCCCTCATCTTCACAATAGCATTTTGTAAACCACTACAGAACCATTATATCAACTGTTATCGGCAAGCAGATAACAGCGTAAAAGCTAGGTCCAATTAATGCCGCTATAGGTGCTATGGACAACATATTCAGAACCATAACAAGAAAGAAAAATACACATAAAGATATAACACCAAAGATCTAACAGCTAGCCAGAACCAACACAGGACATACAAAAATACACCTAAAAATCTATCACGACACTTACAGATCTAAATATGTAAAGTTTCGATGTATATTTAAAAAATAAAAATAAAAACAAGAAACCGTCTCCATGTATGTGTCTGGCTACTTGAAGAGGTTCATATAGTCTTTGGGTATGGGATAAACGTTGAAGAATCGCAACCAGATAACCAATGTTACCAGTGTTGATTAAACCAGCAACCTTTTCTAACTTCATCCAAGAAACACTCTTTTCCAACTTCATGCTAGCAGCACCCTTTCCCAACATCATGTTAGCAACACCCTTTTCCAACATCATGCCAACAACACCTTTTCCATCCCCATATTATTTGACACAACACACTTTTCCATCTTTAAATCGGCATCATTTTCCATTTTTTCTTACACGAGGACCTACATAAAGAAATACACGCTACAGATTGATACTCATACACAAAAAATGAAAATAAAAAATATATGTTAAATAATACAATAAAATAGATTTTTTGGGTTTTAATCAAAATTTCCCATTTTCTTAGAACAAGAAACATTGGTTTTGATTAAAAATTGAAATGGAATTAATGTTGTTGAAATAACCTACCATAGAAGGAGCATGGATGATTACACCTGTATTGGAAACCTCCGAAGGTTCTCCACCATTTGTGATTGAAAAACCCTATTGATACAAAAAAAAGTATATATGCAAAAACTCAACATCAAATTGAATGATTATATAAACACAGAAACCACATACTCAGCATTAACGTCAATCGTCATTCAAAAACCAAAAACATCATTGTTAACAAAAAAGTGAAAATAGTGGAAAAAAAACACCAACATCAAAATTGGTGATCATACAATAAACTGATACAACATAAACAAAAAGGTATCAACAATGTTTATACAACAAACATAAAAATCAAGTATATTCAAGGTTTATACAAACAACAATAAAATGTTGAAAACATGGAAATTGGAACTTATTTCGTAACATCATCAATCATCGTTCAAAACATAAGTATATTCAACAGTATATTCAAGGTTTTTACAAAAACCAACAAAAAGTGGAAAACATAGAATTAGAAACCTAATTTGTATCAACATCAATCATCATTAACAAATTAAGTATATTCAACAGTATATTCAAGGTTTATACAAACAAAATCAAAAAGTTGCAAACATGGAACTAAAAACGTAATTCGTATCAACTATTTTAAAAATTAGGGTCATATATAAAAATAATCCCCAGCATTTTTTTTACCTTAACCATAAAATAACGTCCGATTATTTCATCTGCAATATTTTCAGACAAGGCAAAATTCTGTGTAATATGTGCCTTGCTTGAGCACATGGAGGATGTTTTATCCTTTACTTCTTTCCTTTTTTATTTTTGTTCTTTTTTATGTAAGTTGGAGGAAGGTGGTAATATTGCTAATGAAAATATTTGTGGGTTACTTTGTGATTAAGGTAAAAAAAATACTGGCGATTATTTATCATATATGACCCTTAATTTAAAACAACTATTTTTTGTGATATTCTATTCATATGTGATTTTATGGTTGGTTTTTCAGTTTGTATGTGGTAGTTGTGAAGGCTCTTACGAGGCAGTTGTGCCTGACCGTTTTACTCTTTTGATTTTAAACATTGAAATGACTCATTCTATTTGCGAAGCCTTGGCCTATTACTCCCTGTTTAAAACTGTTGTAATCATTCATTTAAACAGATCCATTTGGAATGGCCTAACCCAGAAAAAAAAAACAAACAGTTAAGAATATACCATACACCAATACCACTTAACTGGAAACTAACATCACAGTGGGTAGGAAAGCTATTGTGAGAAACAGAAGGGAAAAACATATGAATCCATAAATAACTAAAACAACTTCCAAAAACATTCATAATGGCTTAAAACCAAAAGTGGCAAAATCATACATAAATTCAAAGAGCACCTCAATATAAGTTCTAATCAACATAAAATAATAAATATGACTAAACCAAATCCCAAACACATATAAACTTAACCAAACATGCTTTTTCATGTGTGCCTCACTTAAATCAGTGCTATTTAAGTGCTATACAAAATCTTGGTTGTACTTCACAAGCATACAATGTAGCCCTCATCTTCACAATAGCATTTTGTAAACCACTACAGAACCATTATATCAACTGTTATCGGCAAGCAGATAACAGCGTAAAAGCTAGGTCCAATTAATGCCGCTATAGGTGCTATCGACAACATATTCAGAACCATAACAAGACAGAAAAATACACATAAAGATATAACACCAAAGATCTAACAGCTAGCCAGAACCAACACAGGACATACAAAAATACACCTAAAAATCTATCACGACACTTACAGATCTAAATATGTAAAGTTTCGATGTATATTTAAAAAATAAAAATAAAAACAAGAAACCGTCTCCATGTATGTGTCTGGCTACTTGAAGAGCTTCATATAGTCTTTGGGTATGGGATAAACGTTGAAGAATCGCAACCAGATAACCAATGTTACCAGTGTTGATTAAACCAGCAACCTTTTCTAACTTCATCCAAGAAACACTCTTTTCCAACTTCATGCTAGCAGCACCCTTTCCCAACATCATGTTAGCAACACCCTTTTCCAACATCATGCCAACAACACCTTTTCCATCCCCATATTATTTGACACAACACACTTTTCCATCTTTAAATCGGCATCATTTTCCATTTTTTCTTACACGAGGACCTACATAAAGAAATACACGCTACAGATTGATACTCATACACAAAAAATGAAAATAAAAAATATATGTTAAATAATACAATAAAATAGATTTTTTGGGTTTTAATCAAAATTTCCCATTTTCTTAGAACAAGAAACATTGGTTTTGATTAAAAATTGAAATGGAATTAATGTTGTTGAAATAACCTACCATAGAAGGAGCATGGATGATTACACCTATATTGGAAACCTCCGAAGGTTCTCCACCATTTGTGATTGAAAAACCCTATTGATACAAAAAAAAGTATATATGCAAAAACTCAACATCAAATTGAATGATTATATAAACACAGAAACCACATACTCAGCATTAACGTCAATCGTCATTCAAAAACCAAAAACATCATTGTTAACAAAAAAGTGAAAATAGTGGAAAAAAAACACCAACATCAAAAATGGTGATCATACAATAAACTGATACAACATAAACAAAAAGGTATCAACAATGTTTATACAACAAACATAAAAATCAAGTATATTCAAGGTTTATACAAACAACAAAAAAATGTTGAAAACATGGAAATTGGAACTTATTTCGTAACATCATCAATCATCGTTCAAAACATAAGTATATTCAACAGTATATTCAAGGTTTTTACAAAAACCAACAAAAAGTGGAAAACATAGAATTAGAAACCTAATTTGTATCAACATCAATCATCATTAACAAATTAAGTATATTCAACAGTATATTCAAGGTTTATACAAACAAAATCAAAAAGTTGCAAACATGGAACTAAAAACGTAATTCGTATCAACTATTTTAAAAATTAGGGTCATATATAAAAATAATCCCCAGCATTTTTTTTACCTTAACCATAAAATAACGTCCGATTATTTCATCTGCAATATTTTCAGACAAGGCAAAATTCTGTGTAATATGTGCCTTGCTTGAGCACATGGAGGATGTTTTATCCTTTACTTCTTTCCTTTTTTATTTTTGTTCTTTTTTATGTAAGTTGGAGGAAGGTGGTAATATTGCTAATGAAAATATTTGTGGGTTACTTTGTGATTAAGGTAAAAAAAATACTGGCGATTATTTATCATATATGACCCTTAATTTAAAACAACTATTTTTTGTGATATTCTATTCATATGTGATTTTATGGTTGGTTTTTCAGTTTGTATGTGGTAGTTGTGAAGGCTCTTACGAGGCAGTTGTGCCTGACCGTTTTACTCTTTTGATTTTAAACATTGAAATGACTCATTCTATTTGCGAAGCCTTGGCCTATTACTCCCTGTTTAAAACTGTTGTAATCATTCATTTAAACAGATCCATTTGGAATGGCCTAACCCAGAAAAAAAAAACAAACAGTTAAGAATATACCATACACCAATACCACTTAACTGGAAACTAACATCACAGTGGGTAGGAAAGCTATTGTGAGAAACAGAAGGGAAAAACATATGAATCCATAAATAACTAAAACAACTTCCAAAAACATTCATAATGGCTTAAAACCAAAAGTGGCAAAATCATACATAAATTCAAAGAGCACCTCAATATAAGTTCTAATCAACATAAAATAATAAATATGACTAAACCAAATCCCAAACACATATAAACTTAACCAAACATGCTTTTTCATGTGTGCCTCACTTAAATCAGTGCTATTTAAGTGCTATACAAAATCTTGGTTGTACTTCACAAGCATACAATGTAGCCCTCATCTTCACAATAGCATTTTGTAAACCACTACAGAACCATTATATCAACTGTTATCGGCAAGCAGATAACAGCGTAAAAGCTAGGTCCAATTAATGCCGCTATAGGTGCTATCGACAACATATTCAGAACCATAACAAGACAGAAAAATACACATAAAGATATAACACCAAAGATCTAACAGCTAGCCAGAACCAACACAGGACATACAAAAATACACCTAAAAATCTATCACGACACTTACAGATCTAAATATGTAAAGTTTCGATGTATATTTAAAAAATAAAAATAAAAACAAGAAACCGTCTCCATGTATGTGTCTGGCTACTTGAAGAGCTTCATATAGTCTTTGGGTATGGGATAAACGTTGAAGAATCGCAACCAGATAACCAATGTTACCAGTGTTGATTAAACCAGCAACCTTTTCTAACTTCATCCAAGAAACACTCTTTTCCAACTTCATGCTAGCAGCACCCTTTCCCAACATCATGTTAGCAACACCCTTTTCCAACATCATGCCAACAACACCTTTTCCATCCCCATATTATTTGACACAACACACTTTTCCATCTTTAAATCGGCATCATTTTCCATTTTTTCTTACACGAGGACCTACATAAAGAAATACACGCTACAGATTGATACTCATACACAAAAAATGAAAAGAAAAAATATATGTTAAATAATACTATAAAATAGATTTTTTGGGTTTTAATCAAAATTTCCCATTTTCTTAGAACAAGAAACATTGGTTTTGATTAAAAATTGAAATGGAATTAATGTTGTTGAAATAACCTGCCATAGAAGGAGCATGGATGATTACACCTGTATTGGAAACCTCCGAAGGTTCTCCACCATTTGTGATTGAAAAACCCTATTGATACAAAAAAAAGTATATATGCAAAAACTCAACATCAAATTGAATGATTATATAAACACAGAAACCACATACTCAGCATTAACGTCAATCGTCATTCAAAAACCAAAAACATCATTGTTAACAAAAAAGTGAAAATAGTGGAAAAAAACACCAACATCAAAATTGGTGATCATACAATAAACTGATACAACATAAACAAAAAGGTATCAACAATGTTTATACAACAAACATAAAAATCAAGTATATTCAAGGTTTATACAAACAACAACAAAATGTTGAAAACATGGAAATTGGAACTTATTTCGTAACATCATCAATCATCGTTCAAAACATAAGTATATTCAACAGTATATTCAAGGTTTTTACAAAAACCAACAAAAAGTGGAAAACATAGAATTAGAAACCTAATTTGTATCAACATCAATCATCATTAACAAATTAAGTATATTCAACAGTATATTCAAGGTTTATACAAACAAAATCAAAAAGTTGCAAACATGGAACTAAAAACGTAATTCGTATCAACTATTTTAAAAATTAGGGTCATATATAAAAATAATCCCCAGCATTTTTTTTACCTTAACCATAAAATAACGTCCGAATATTTCATCTGCAATATTTTCAGACAAGGCAAAATTCTGTGTAATATGTGCCTTGCTTGAGCACATGGAGGATGTTTTATCCTTTACTTCTTTCCTTTTTTATTTTTGTTCTTTTTTATGTAAGTTGGAGGAAGGTGGTAATATTGCTAATGAAAATATTTGTGGGTTACTTTGTGATTAAGGTAAAAAAAATACTCGCGATTATTTATCATATATGACCCTTAATTTAAAACAACTATTTTTTGTGATATTCTATTCATATGTGATTTTATGGTTGGTTTTTCAGTTTGTATGTGGTAGTTGTGAAGGCTCTTACGAGGCAGTTGTGCCTGACCGTTTTACTCTTTTGATTTTAAACATTGAAATGACTCATTCTATTTGCGAAGCCTTGGCCTATTACTCCCTGTTTAAAACTGTTGTAATCATTCATTTAAACAGATCCATTTGGAATGGCCTAACCCAGAAAAAAAAAAAACAAACAGTTAAGAATATACCATACACCAATACCACTTAACTGGAAACTAACATCACAGTGGGTAGGAAAGCTATTGTGAGAAACAGAAGGGAAAAACATATGAATCCATAAATAACTAAAACAACGTCCAAAAACATTCATAATGGCTTAAAACCAAAAGTGGCAAAATCATACATAAATTCAAAGAGCACCTCAATATAAGTTCTAATCAACATAAAATAATAAATATGACTAAACCAAATCCCAAACACATATAAACTTAACCAAACATGCTTTTTCATGTGTGCCTCACTTAAATCAGTGCTATTTAAGTGCTATACAAAATCTTGGTTGTACTTCACAAGCATACAATGTAGCCCTCATCTTCACAATAGCATTTTGTAAACCACTACAGAACCATTATATCAACTGTTATCGGCAAGCAGATAACAGCGTAAAAGCTAGGTCCAATTAATGCCGCTATAGGTGCTATCGACAACATATTCAGAACCATAACAAGACAGAAAAATACACATAAAGATATAACACCAAAGATCTAACAGCTAGCCAGAACCAACACAGGACATACAAAAATACACCTAAAAATCTATCACGACACTTACAGATCTAAATATGTAAAGTTTCGATGTATATTTAAAAAATAAAAATAAAAACAAGAAACCGTCTCCATGTATGTGTCTGGCTACTTGAAGAGCTTCATATAGTCTTTGGGTATGGGATAAACGTTGAAGAATCGCAACCAGATAACCAATGTTACCTGTGTTGATTAAACCAGCAACCTTTTCTAACTTCATCCAAGAAACACTCTTTTCCAACTTCATGCTAGCAGCACCCTTTCCCAACATCATGTTAGCAACACCCTTTTCCAACATCATGCCAACAACACCTTTTCCATCCCCATATTATTTGACACAACACACTTTTCCATCTTTAAATCGGCATCATTTTCCATTTTTTCTTACACGAGGACCTACATAAAGAAATACACGCTACAGATTGATACTCATACACAAAAAATGAAAATAAAAAATATATGTTAAATAATACAATAAAATAGATTTTTTGGGTTTTAATCAAAATTTCCCATTTTCTTAGAACAAGAAACATTGGTTTTGATTAAAAATTGAAATGGAATTAATGTTGTTGAAATAACCTACCATAGAAGGAGCATGGATGATTACACCTGTATTGGAAACCTCCGAAGGTTCTCCACCATTTGTGATTGAAAAACCCTATTGATACAAAAAAAAGTATATATGAAAAAACTCAACATCAAATTGAATGATTATATAAACACAGAAACCACATACTCAGCATTAACGTCAATCGTCATTCAAAAACCAAAAACATCATTGTTAACAAAAAAGTGAAAATAGTGGAAAAAAAACACCAACATCAAAATTGGTGATCATACAATAAACTGATACAACATAAACAAAAAGGTATCAACAATGTTTATACAACAAACATAAAAATCAAGTATATTCAAGGTTTATACAAACAACAACAAAATGTTGAAAACATGGAAATTGGAACTTATTTCGTAACATCATCAATCATCGTTCAAAACATAAGTATATTCAACAGTATATTCAAGGTTTTTACAAAAACCAACAAAAAGTGGAAAACATAGAATTAGAAACCTAATTTGTATCAACATCAATCATCATTAACAAATTAAGTATATTCAACAGTATATTCAAGGTTTATACAAACAAAATCAAAAAGTTGCAAACATGGAACTAAAAACGTAATTCGTATCAACTATTTTAAAAATTAGGGTCATATATAAAAATAATCCCCAGCATTTTTTTTACCTTAACCATAAAATAACGTCCGAATATTTCATCTGCAATATTTTCAGACAAGGCAAAATTCTGTGTAATATGTGCCTTGCTTGAGCACATGGAGGATGTTTTATCCTTTACTTCTTTCCTTTTTTATTTTTGTTCTTTTTTATGTAAGTTGGAGGAAGGTAGTAATATTGCTAATGAAAATATTTGTGGGTTACTTTGTGATTAAGGTAAAAAAAATACTCGCGATTATTTATCATATATGACCCTTAATTTAAAACAACTATTTTTTGTGATATTCTATTCATATGTGATTTTATGGTTGGTTTTTCAGTTTGTATGTGGTAGTTGTGAAGGCTCTTACGAGGCAGTTGTGCCTGACCGTTTTACTCTTTTGATTTTAAACATTGAAATGACTCATTCTATTTGCGAAGCCTTGGCCTATTACTCCCTGTTTAAAACTGTTGTAATCATTCATTTAAACAGATCCATTTGGAATGGCCTAACCCAGAAAAAAAAAAACAAACAGTTAAGAATATACCATACACCAATACCACTTAACTGGAAACTAACATCACAGTGGGTAGGAAAGCTATTGTGAGAAACAGAAGGGAAAAACATATGAATCCATAAATAACTAAAACAACTTCCAAAAACATTCATAATGGCTTAAAACCAAAAGTGGCAAAATCATACATAAATTCAAAGAGCACCTCAATATAAGTTCTAATCAACATAAAATAATAAATATGACTAAACCAAATCCCAAACACATATAAACTTAACCAAACATGCTTTTTCATGTGTGCCTCACTTAAATCAGTGCTATTTAAGTGCTATACAAAATCTTGGTTGTACTTCACAAGCATACAATGTAGCCCTCATCTTCACAATAGCATTTTGTAAACCACTACAGAACCATTATATCAACTGTTATCGGCAAGCAGATAACAGCGTAAAAGCTAGGTCCAATTAATGCCGCTATAGGTGCTATCGACAACATATTCAGAACCATAACAAGACAGAAAAATACACATAAAGATATAACACCAAAGATCTAACAGCTAGCCAGAACCAACACAGGACATACAAAACTACACCTAAAAATATATCACGACACTTACAGATCTAAATATGTAAAGTTTCGATGTATATTTAAAAAATAAAAATAAAAACAAGAAACCGTCTCCATGTATGTGTCTGGCTACTTGAAGAGCTTCATATAGTCTTTGGGTATGGGATAAACGTTGAAGAATCGCAACCAGATAACCAATGTTACCTGTGTTGATTAAACCAGCAACCTTTTCTAACTTCATCCAAGAAACACTCTTTTCCAACTTCATGCTAGCAGCACCCTTTCCCAACATCATGTTAGCAACACCCTTTTCCAACATCATGCCAACAACACCTTTTCCATCCCCATATTATTTGACACAACACACTTTTCCATCTTTAAATCGGCATCATTTTCCATTTTTTCTTACACGAGGACCTACATAAAGAAATACACGCTACAGATTGATACTCATACAAAAAAAATGAAAATAAAAAATATATGTTAAATAATACAATAAAATAGATTTTTTGGGTTTTAATCAAAATTTCCCATTTTCTTAGAACAAGAAACATTGGTTTTGATTAAAAATTGAAATGGAATTAATGTTGTTGAAATAACCTACCATAGAAGGAGCATGGATGATTACACCTGTATTGGAAACCTCCGAAGGTTCTCCACCATTTGTGATTGAAAAACCCTATTGATACAAAAAAAAGTATATATGCAAAAACTCAACATCAAATTGAATGATTATATAAACACAGAAACCACATACTCAGCATTAACGTCAATCGTCATTCAAAAACCAAAAACATCATTGTTAACAAAAAAGTGAAAATAGTGGAAAAAAAACACCAACATCAAAATTGGTGATCATACAATAAACTGATACAACATAAACAAAAAGGTATCAACAATGTTTATACAACAAACATAAAAATCAAGTATATTCAAGGTTTATACAAACAACAACAAAATGTTGAAAACATGGAAATTGGAACTTATTTCGTAACATCATCAATCATCGTTCAAAACATAAGTATATTCAACAGTATATTCAAGGTTTTTACAAAAACCAACAAAAAGTGGAAAACATAGAATTAGAAACCTAATTTGTATCAACATCAATCATCATTAACAAATTAAGTATATTCAACAGTATATTCAAGGTTTATACAAACAAAATCAAAAAGTTGCAAACATGGAACTAAAAACGTAATTCGTATCAACTATTTTAAAAATTAGGGTCATATATAAAAATAATCCCCAGCATTTTTTTTACCTTAACCATAAAATAACGTCCGAATATTTCATCTGCAATATTTTCAGACAAGGCAAAATTCTGTGTAATATGTGCCTTGCTTGAGCACATGGAGGATGTTTTATCCTTTACTTCTTTCCTTTTTTATTTTTGTTCTTTTTTATGTAAGTTGGAGGAAGGTGGTAATATTGCTAATGAAAATATTTGTGGGTTACTTTGTGATTAAGGTAAAAAAAATACTCGCGATTATTTATCATATATGACCCTTAATTTAAAACAACTATTTTTTGTGATATTCTATTCATATGTGATTTTATGGTTGGTTTTTCAGTTTGTATGTGGTAGTTGTGAAGGCTCTTACGAGGCAGTTGTGCCTGACCGTTTTACTCTTTTGATTTTAAACATTGAAATGACTCATTCTATTTGCGAAGCCTTGGCCTATTACTCCCTGTTTAAAACTGTTGTAATCATTCATTTAAACAGATCCATTTGGAATGGCCTAACCCAGAAAAAAAAAAACAAACAGTTAAGAATATACCATACACCAATACCACTTAACTGGAAACTAACATCACAGTGGGTAGGAAAGCTATTGTGAGAAACAGAAGGGAAAAACATATGAATCCATAAATAACTAAAACAACTTCCAAAAACATTCATAATGGCTTAAAACCAAAAGTGGCAAAATCATACATAAATTCAAAGAGCACCTCAATATAAGTTCTAATCAACATAAAATAATAAATATGACTAAACCAAATCCCAAACACATATAAACTTAACCAAACATGCTTTTTCATGTGTGCCTCACTTAAATCAGTGCTATTTAAGTGCTATACAAAATCTTGGTTGTACTTCACAAGCATACAATGTAGCCCTCATCTTCACAATAGCATTTTGTAAACCACTACAGAACCATTATATCAACTGTTATCGGCAAGCAGATAACAGCGTAAAAGCTAGGTCCAATTAATGCCGCTATAGGTGCTATCGACAACATATTCAGAACCATAACAAGACAGAAAAATACACATAAAGATATAACACCAAAGATCTAACAGCTAGCCAGAACCAACACAGGACATACAAAAATACACCTAAAAATCTATCACGACACTTACAGATCTAAATATGTAAAGTTTCGATGTATATTTAAAAAATAAAAATAAAAACAAGAAACCGTCTCCATGTATGTGTCTGGCTACTTGAAGAGCTTCATATAGTCTTTGGGTATGGGATAAACGTTGAAGAATCGCAACCAGATAACCAATGTTACCTGTGTTGATTAAACCAGCAACCTTTTCTAACTTCATCCAAGAAACACTCTTTTCCAACTTCATGCTAGCAGCACCCTTTCCCAACATCATGTTAGCAACACCCTTTTCCAACATCATGCCAACAACACCTTTTCCATCCCCATATTATTTGACACAACACACTTTTCCATCTTTAAATCGGCATCATTTTCCATTTTTTCTTACACGAGGACCTACATAAAGAAATACACGCTACAGATTGATACTCATACAAAAAAAATGAAAATAAAAAATATATGTTAAATAATACAATAAAATAGATTTTTTGGGTTTTAATCAAAATTTCCCATTTTCTTAGAACAAGAAACATTGGTTTTGATTAAAAATTGAAATGGAATTAATGTTGTTGAAATAACCTACCATAGAAGGAGCATGGATGATTACACCTGTATTGGAAACCTCCGAAGGTTCTCCACCATTTGTGATTGAAAAACCCTATTGATACAAAAAAAAGTATATATGCAAAAACTCAACATCAAATTGAATGATTATATAAACACAGAAACCACATACTCAGCATTAACGTCAATCGTCATTCAAAAACCAAAAACATCATTGTTAACAAAAAAGTGAAAATAGTGGAAAAAAGACACCAACATCAAAATTGGTGATCATACAATAAACTGATACAACATAAACAAAAAGGTATCAACAATGTTTATACAACAAACATAAAAATCAAGTATATTCAAGGTTTATACAAACAACAACAAAATGTTGAAAACATGGAAATTGGAACTTATTTCGTAACATCATCAATCATCGTTCAAAACATAAGTATATTCAACAGTATATTCAAGGTTTTTACAAAAACCAACAAAAAGTGGAAAACATAGAATTAGAAACCTAATTTGTATCAACATCAATCATCATTAACAAATTAAGTATATTCAACAGTATATTCAAGGTTTATACAAACAAAATCAAAAAGTTGCAAACATGGAACTAAAAACGTAATTCGTATCAACTATTTTAAAAATTAGGGTCATATATAAAAATAATCCCCAGCATTTTTTTTACCTTAACCATAAAATAACGTCCGAATATTTCATCTGCAATATTTTCAGACAAGGCAAAATTCTGTGTAATATGTGCCTTGCTTGAGCACATGGAGGATGTTTTATCCTTTACTTCTTTCCTTTTTTATTTTTGTTCTTTTTTATGTAAGTTGGAGGAAGGTGGTAATATTGCTAATGAAAATATTTGTGGGTTACTTTGTGATTAAGGTAAAAAAAATACTGGCGATTATTTATCATATATGACCCTTAATTTAAAACAACTATTTTTTGTGATATTCTATTCATATGTGATTTTATGGTTGGTTTTTCAGTTTGTATGTGGTAGTTGTGAAGGCTCTTACGAGGCAGTTGTGCCTGACCGTTTTACTCTTTTGATTTTAAACATTGAAATGACTCATTCTATTTGCGAAGCCTTGGCCTATTACTCCCTATTTAAAACTGTTGTAATCATTCATTTAAACAGATCCATTTGGAATGGCCTAACCCAGAAAAAAAAAAACAAACAGTTAAGAATATACCATACACCAATACCACTTAACTGGAAACTAACATCACAGTGGGTAGGAAAGCTATTGTGAGAAACAGAAGGGAAAAACATATGAATCCATAAATAACTAAAACAACTTCCAAAAACATTCATAATGGCTTAAAACCAAAAGTGGCAAAATCATACATAAATTCAAAGAGCACCTCAATATAAGTTCTAATCAACATAAAATAATAAATATGACTAAACCAAATCCCAAACACATATAAACTTAACCAAACATGCTTTTTCATGTGTGCCTCACTTAAATCAGTGCTATTTAAGTGCTATACAAAATCTTGGTTGTACTTCACAAGCATACAATGTAGCCCTCATCTTCACAATAGCATTTTGTAAACCACTACAGAACCATTATATCAACTGTTATCGGCAAGCAGATAACAGCGTAAAAGCTAGGTCCAATTAATGCCGCTATAGGTGCTATCGACAACATATTCAGAACCATAACAAGACAGAAAAATACACATAAAGATATAACACCAAAGATCTAACAGCTAGCCAGAACCAACACAAGACATACAAAAATACACCTAAAAATCTATCACGACACTTACAGATCTAAATATGTAAAGTTTCGATGTATATTTAAAAAATAAAAATAAAAACAAGAAACCGTCTCCATGTATGTGTCTGGCTACTTGAAGAGCTTCATATAGTCTTTGGGTATGGGATAAACGTTGAAGAATCGCAACCAGATAACCAATGTTACCAGTGTTGATTAAACCAGCAACCTTTTCTAACTTCATCCAAGAAACACTCTTTTCCAACTTTATGCTAGCAGCACCCTTTCCCAACATCATGTTAGCAACACCCTTTTCCAACATCATGCCAACAACACCTTTTCCATCTCCATATTATTTGACACAACACACTTTTCCATCTTTAAATCGGCATCATTTTCCATTTTTTCTTACACGAGGACCTACATAAAGAAATACACGCTACAGATTGATACTCATACACAAAAAATGAAAATAAAAAATATATGTTAAATAATACAATAAAATAGATTTTTTGGGTTTTAATCAAAATTTCCCATTTTCTTAGAACAAGAAACATTGGTTTTGATTAAAAATTGAAATGGAATTAATGTTGTTGAAATAACCTACCATAGAAGGAGCATGGATGATTACACCTGTATTGGAAACCTCCGAAGGTTCTCCACCATTTGTGATTGAAAAACCCTATTGATACAAAAAAAAGTATATATGCAAAAACTCAACATCAAATTGAATGATTATATAAACACAGAAACCACATACTCAGCATTAACGTCAATCGTCATTCAAAAACCAAAAACATCATTGTTAACAAAAAAGTGAAAATAGTGGAAAAAAAACACCAACATCAAAATTGGTGATCATACAATAAACTGATACAACATAAACAAAAAGGTATCAACAATGTTTATACAACAAACATAAAAATCAAGTATATTCAAGGTTTATACAAACAACAACAAAATGTTGAAAACATGGAAATTGGAACTTATTTCGTAACATCATCAATCATCGTTCAAAACATAAGTATATTCAACAGTATATTCAAGGTTTTTACAAAAACCAACAAAAAGTGGAAAACATAGAATTAGAAACCTAATTTGTATCAACATCAATCATCATTAACAAATTAAGTATATTCAACAGTATATTCAAGGTTTATACAAACAAAATCAAAAAGTTGCAAACATGGAACTAAAAACGTAATTCGTATCAACTATTTTAAAAATTAGGGTCATATATAAAAATAATCCCCAGCATTTTTTTTACCTTAACCATAAAATAACGTCCGAATATTTCATCTGCAATATTTTCAGACAAGGCAAAATTCTGTGTAATATGTGCCTTGCTTGAGCACATGGAGGATGTTTTATCCTTTACTTCTTTCCTTTTTTATTTTTGTTCTTTTTTATGTAAGTTGGAGGAAGGTGGTAATATTGCTAATGAAAATATTTGTGGGTTACTTTGTGATTAAGGTAAAAAAAATACTGGCGATTATTTATCATATATGACCCTTAATTTAAAACAACTATTTTTTGTGATATTCTATTCATATGTGATTTTATGGTTGGTTTTTCAGTTTGTATGTGGTAGTTGTGAAGGCTCTTACGAGGCAGTTGTGCCTGACCGTTTTACTCTTTTGATTTTAAACATTGAAATGACTCATTCTATTTGCGAAGCCTTGGCCTATTACTCCCTATTTAAAACTGTTGTAATCATTCATTTAAACAGATCCATTTGGAATGGCCTAACCCAGAAAAAAAAAACAAACAGTTAAGAATATACCATACACCAATACCACTTAACTGGAAACTAACATCACAGTGGGTAGGAAAGCTATTGTGAGAAACAGAAGGGAAAAACATATGAATCCATAAATAACTAAAACAACTTCCAAAAACATTCATAATGGCTTAAAACCAAAAGTGGCAAAATCATACATAAATTCAAAGAGCACCTCAATATAAGTTCTAATCAACATAAAATAATAAATATGACTAAACCAAATCCCAAACACATATAAACTTAACCAAACATGCTTTTTCATGTGTGCCTCACTTAAATCAGTGTTATTTAAGTGCTATACAAAATCTTGGTTGTACTTCACAAGCATACAATGTAGCCCTCATCTTCACAATAGCATTTTGTAAACCACTACAGAACCATTATATCAACTGTTATCGGCAAGCAGATAACAGCGTAAAAGCTAGGTCCAATTAATGCCGCTATAGGTGCTATCGACAACATATTCAGAACCATAACAAGACAGAAAAATACACATAAAGATATAACACCAAAGATCTAACAGCTAGCCAGAACCAACACAAGACATACAAAAATACACCTAAAAATCTATCACGACACTTACAGATCTAAATATGTAAAGTTTCGATGTATATTTAAAAAATAAAAATAAAAACAAGAAACCGTCTCCATGTATGTGTCTGGCTACTTGAAGAGCTTCATATAGTCTTTGGGTATGGGATAAACGTTGAAGAATCGCAACCAGATAACCAATGTTACCAGTGTTGATTAAACCAGCAACCTTTTCTAACTTCATCCAAGAAACACTCTTTTCCAACTTCATGCTAGCAGCACCCTTTCCCAACATCATGTTAGCAACACCCTTTTCCAACATCATGCCAACAACACCTTTTCCATCCCCATATTATTTGACACAACACACTTTTCCATCTTTAAATCGGCATCATTTTCCATTTTTTCTTACACGGGGACCTACATAAAGAAATACACGCTACAGATTGATACTCATACACAAAAAATGAAAATAAAAAATATATGTTAAATAATACAATAAAATAGATTTTTTGGGTTTTAATCAAAATTTCCCATTTTCTTAGAACAAGAAACATTGGTTTTGATTAAAAATTGAAATGGAATTAATGTTGTTGAAATAACCTACCATAGAAGGAGCATGGATGATTACACCTGTATTGGAAACCTCCGAAGGTTCTCCACCATTTGTGATTGAAAAACCCTATTGATACAAAAAAAAGTATATATGCAAAAACTCAACATCAAATTGAATGATTATATAAACACAGAAACCACATACTCAGCATTAACGTCAATTGTCATTCAAAAACCAAAAACATCATTGTTAACAAAAAAGTGAAAATA
Organism: Lathyrus tuberosus; assembly: GCA_022829125.1. Taxonomy (NCBI): domain Eukaryota; kingdom Viridiplantae; phylum Streptophyta; class Magnoliopsida; order Fabales; family Fabaceae; genus Lathyrus; species Lathyrus tuberosus. The sequence goes on from JALAZF010000055.1 coordinate 15,811,607, forward strand.
GTGGAAAAAAAACACCAACATCAAAATTGGTGATCATACAGTAAACTGATACAACATAAACAAAAAGGTATCAACAATGTTTATACAACAAACATAAAAATCAAGTATATTCAAGGTTTATACAAACAACAACAAAATGTTGAAAACATGGAAATTGGAACTTATTTCGTAACATCATCAATCATCGTTCAAAACATAAGTATATTCAACAGTATATTCAAGGTTTTTACAAAAACCAACAAAAAGTGGAAAACATAGAATTAGAAACCTAATTTGTATCAACATCAATCATCATTAACAAATTAAGTATATTCAACAGTATATTCAAGGTTTATACAAACAAAATCAAAAAGTTGCAAACATGGAACTAAAAACGTAATTCGTATCAACTATTTTAAAAATTAGGGTCATATATAAAAATAATCCCCAGCATTTTTTTTACCTTAACCATAAAATAACGTCCGAATATTTCATCTGCAATATTTTCAGACAAGGCAAAATTCTGTGTAATATGTGCCTTGCTTGAGCACATGGAGGATGTTTTATCCTTTACTTCTTTCCTTTTTTATTTTTGTTCTTTTTTATGTAAGTTGGAGGAAGGTGGTAATATTGCTAATGAAAATATTTGTGGGTTACTTTGTGATTAAGGTAAAAAAAATACTGGCGATTATTTATCATATATGACCCTTAATTTAAAACAACTATTTTTTGTGATATTCTATTCATATGTGATTTTATGGTTGGTTTTTCAGTTTGTATGTGGTAGTTGTGAAGGCTCTTACGAGGCAGTTGTGCCTGACCGTTTTACTCTTTTGATTTTAAACATTGAAATGACTCATTCTATTTGCGAAGCCTTGGCCTATTACTCCCTGTTTAAAACTGTTGTAATCATTCATTTAAACAGATCCATTTGGAATGGCCTAACCCAGAAAAAAAAAACAAACAGTTAAGAATATACCATACACCAATACCACTTAACTGGAAACTAACATCACAGTGGGTAGGAAAGCTATTGTGAGAAACAGAAGGGAAAAACATATGAATCCATAAATAACTAAAACAACTTCCCAAAACATTCATAATGGCTTAAAACCAAAAGTGGCAAAATCATACATAAATTCAAAGAGCACCTCAATATAAGTTCTAATCAACATAAAATAATAAATATGACTAAACCAAATCCCAAACACATATAAACTTAACCAAACATGCTTTTTCATGTGTGCCTCACTTAAATCAGTGCTATTTAAGTGCTATACAAAATCTTGGTTGTACTTCACAAGCATACAATATAGCCCTCATCTTCACAGTAGCATTTTGTAAACCACTACAGAACCATTATATCAACTGTCATCGGCAAGCAGATAACAGCGTAAAAGCTAGGTCCAATTAATGCCGCTATAGGTGCTATCGACAACATATTCAGAACCATAACAAGACAGAAAAATACACATAAAGATATAACACCAAAGATCTAACAGCTAGCCAAACCCAACACAGGACATACAAAAATACACCTAAAAATCTATCACGACACTTACAGATCTAAATATGTAAAGTTTCGATGTATATTTAAAAAATAAAAATAAAAACAAGAAACCGTCTCCATGTATGTGTCTGGCTACTTGAAGAGCTTCATACAGTCTTTGGGTATGGGATAAACGTTGAAGAATCGCAACCAGATAACCAATGTTACCAGTGTTGATTAAACCAGCAACCTTTTCTAACTTCATCCAAGAAACACTCTTTTCCAACTTCATGCTAGCAGCACCCTTTCCCAACATCATGTTAGCAACACCCTTTTCCAACATCATGCCAACAACACCTTTTCCATCTCCATATTATTTGACACAACACACTTTTCCATCTTTAAATCGGCATCATTTTCCATTTTTTCTTACACGAGGACCTACATAAAGAAATACACGCTACAGATTGATACTCATACAAAAAAAAATGAAAATAAAAAATATATGTTAAATAATACAATAAAATAGATTTTTTGGGTTTTAATCAAAATTTCCCATTTTCTTAGAACAAGAAACATTGGTTTTGATTAAAAATTGAAATGGAATTAATGTTGTTGAAATAACCTACCATAGAAGGAGCATGGATGATTACACCTGTATTGGAAACCTCCGAAGGTTCTCCACCATTTGTGATTGAAAAACCCTATTGATACAAAAAAAAGGTATATATGAAAAAACTCAACATCAAATTGAATGATTATATAAACACAGAAACCACATACTCAGCATTAACTTCAATCGTCATTCAATAACCAAAAACATCATTGTTAACAAAAAAGTGAAAATAGTGGAAAAAAAACACCAACATCAAAATTAGTGATCATACAATAAACTGATACAACATAAACAAAAAGGGATCAACAATGTTTATACAACAAACATAAAAATCAAGTATATTCAAGGTTTATACAAACAACAACAAAATGTTGAAAACATGGAAATTGGAACTTATTTCGTAACATCATCAATCATCGTTCAAAACATAAGTATATTCAACAGTATATTCAAGGTTTTTACAAAAACCAACAAAAAGTGGAAAACTTAGAATTAGAAACCTAATTTGTATCAACATCAATCCTCATTCACAAATTAAGTATATTCAAGGTTTATACAAACAAAATCAAAAAGTTGCAAACATGGAACTAAAAACGTAATTCGTATCAACAATTTTAAAAATTTGGGTCATATATAAAAATAATCCCCAGCATTTTTTTTACCTTAACCATAAAATAACGTCAGAATATTTCATCTGCAATATTTTCAGACAAGGCAAAATTCTGTGTAATATGTGCCTTGCTTGAGCACATGGAGGATGTTTTATCCTTTACTTCTTTCCTTTTTTATTTTTGTTCTTTTTTATGTAAGTTGGAGGAAGGTGGTAATATTGCTGATGAAAATATTTGTGGGTTACTTTGTGATTAAGGTAAAAAAAAATACTGGCGATTATTTATCATATATGACCCTTAATTTAAAACAGCTATTTTTTGTGATATTCTATTCATATGTGATTTTATGGTTGGTTTTTCAGTTTGTATGTGGTAGTTGTGAAGGCTCTTACGAGGCAGTTGTGCCTGACCGTTTTACTCTTTTGATTTTAAACATTGAAATGACTCATTCTATTTGCGAATCCTTGGCCTATTACTCCCTGTTTAAAACTGTTGTAATCATTCATTTAAACAGATCCATTTGGAATGGCCTAACCCAGAAAAAAAAAACAAACAGTTAAGAATATACCATACACCAATACCACTTAACTGGAAACTAACATCAAAGTGGGTAGGAAAGCTATTGTGAGAAACAGAAGGGAAAAACATATGAATCCATAAATAACTAAAACAACTTCCAAAAACATTCATAATGGCTTAAAACCAAAAGTGGCAAAATCATACATAAATTCAAAGAGCACCTCAATATAAGTTCTAATCAACATAAAATAATAAATATGACTAAACCAAATCCCAAACACATATAAACTTAACCAAACATGCTTTTTCATGTGTGCCTCACTTAAATCAGTGCTATTTAAGTGCTATACAAAATTTTGGTTGTACTTCACAAGCATACAATGTAGCCCTCATCTTCACAGTAGCATTTTGTAAACCACTACAGAACCATTATATCAACTGTTATCGGCAAGCAGATAACAGCGTAAAAGCTAGGTCCAATTAATGCCGCTATAGGTGCTATCGACAACATATTCAGAACCATAACAAGACAGAAAAATACACATAAAGATATAACACCAAAGATCTAACAGCTAGCCAGAACCAACACAGGACATACAAAAATACACATAAAAATCTATCACGACACTTACAGATCTAAATATGTAAAGTTTCGATGTATATTTAAAAAATAAAAATAAAAACAAGAAACCGTCTCCATGTATGTGTCTGGCTACTTGAAGAGCTTCATATAGTCTTTGGGTATGGGATAAACGTTGAAGAATCGCAACCAGATAACCAATGTTACCAGTGTTGATTAAACCAGCAACCTTTTCTAACTTCATCCAAGAAACACTCTTTTCCAACTTCATGCTAGCAGCACCCTTTCCCAACATCATGTTAGCAACACCCTTTTCCAACATCATGCCAACAACACCTTTTCCATCTCCATATTATTTGACACAACACACTTTTCCATCTTTAAATCGGCATCATTTTCCATTTTTTCTTACACGAGGACCTACATAAAGAAATACACGCTACAGATTGATACTCATACAAAAAAAATGAAAATAAAAAATATATGTTAAATAATACAATAAAATAGATTTTTTGGGTTTTAATCAAAATTTCCCATTTTCTTAGAACAAGAAACATTGGTTTTGATTAAAAATTGAAATGGAATTAATGTTGTTGAAATAACCTACCATAGAAGGAGCATGGATGATTACACCTGTATTGGAAACCTCCGAAGGTTCTCCACCATTTGTGATTGAAAAACCCTATTGATACAAAAAAAAGGTATATATGCAAAAACTCAACATCAAATTGAATGATTATATAAACACAGAAACCACATACTCAGCATTAACGTCAATCGTCATTCAAAAACCAAAAACATCATTGTTAACAAAAAAGTGAAAATAGTGGAAAAAAAACACCAACATCAAAATTGGTGATCATACAATAAACTGATACAACATAAACAAAAAGGTATCAACAATGTTTATACAACAAACATAAAAATCAAGTATATTCAAGGTTTATACAAACAACAACAAAATGTTGAAAACATGGAAATTGGAACTTATTTCGTAACAACATCAATCATCGTTCAAAACATAAGTATATTCAACAGTATATTCAAGGTTTATACAAAAACCAACAAAAAGTGGAAAACATAGAATTAGAAACCTAATTTGTATCAACATCAATCATCATTCACAAATTAAGTATATTCAACAGTATATTCAAGGTTTATACAAACAAAATCAAAAAGTTGCAAACATGGAACTAAAAACGTAATTCGTATCAACTATTTTAAAAATTAGGGTCATATATAAAAATAATCCCCAGCATTTTTTTTACCTTAACCATAAAAGAACGTACGAATATTTCATCTGCAATATTTTCAGACAAGGCAAAATTCTGTGTAATATGTGCCTTGCTTGAGCACATGGAGGATGTTTTATCCTTTACTTCTTTCCTTTTTTATTTTTGTTCTTTTTTATGTAAGTTGGAGGAAGGTGGTAATATTGCTGATGAAAATATTTGTGGGTTACTTTGTGATTAAGTTAAAAAAAATACTAGCGATTATTTATCATATATGACCCTTAATTTAAAACAACTATTTTTTGTGATATTCTATTCATATGTGATTTTATGGTTGGTTTTTCAGTTTGTATGTGGTAGTTGTGAAGGCTCTTACGAGGCAGTTGTGCCTGACCGTTTTACTCTTTTGATTTTAAACATTGAAATGACTCATTCTATTTGCGAAGCCTTGGCCTATTACTCCCTGTTTAAAACTGTTGTAATCATTCATTTAAACAGATCCATTTGGAATGGCCTAACCCAGAAAAAAAAACAAACAGTTAAGAATATACCATACACCAATACCACTTAACTGGAAACTAACATCACAGTGGGTAGGAAAGCTATTGTGAGAAACAGAAGGGAAAAACATATGAATCCATAAATAACTAAAACAACTTCCAAAAACATTCATAATGGCTTAAAACCAAAAGTGGCAAAATCATACATAAATTCAAATAGCGCCTCAATATAAGTTCCAATCAACATCAAATAATAAATATGACTAAACCAAATCCCAAACACATATAAACTTAACCAAACATGCTTTTTCATGTGTGCCTCACTTAAATTAGTGCTATTTAAGTGCTATACAAAATTTTGGTTGTACTTCACAAGCATACAATGTAGCCCTCATCTTCACAGTAGCATTTTGTAAACCACTACAGAACCATTATATCAACTGTTATCGGCAAGCAGATAATAGCGTAAAAGCTAGGTCCAATTAATGCCGCTATAGGTGCTATCGACAACATATTCAGAACCATAACAAGACAGAAAAATACACATAAAGATATAACACCAAAGATCTAACAGCTAGCCAGAACCAAAACAGGACATACAAAAATACACCTAAAAATCTATCACGACACTTACAGATCTAAATATGTAAAGTTTCGATGTATATTTAAAAAATAAAAATAAAAACAAGAAACCGTCTCCATGTATGTGTCTAGCTACTTGAAGAGCTTCATATAGTCTTTGGGTATGGGATAAACGTTGAAGAATCGTAACCAGATAACCAATGTTACCAGTGTTTATTAAAGCAGCAACCTTTTCTAACTTCATCCAAGAAACACTCTTTTCCAACTTCATGCTAGCAGCACCCTTTCCCAACATCATGTTAGCAACACCCTTTTCGAACATCATGCCAACAACACCTTTTCCATCTCCATATTATTTGACACAACACACTTTTCCATCTTTAAATCGGCATCATTTTCCATTTTTTCTTACACGAGGACCTACATAAAGAAATACACGCTACAGACTGATACTCATACAAAAAAAATGAAAAGAAAAAATATATGTTAAATAATACAATAAAATAGATTTTTTGGGTTTTAATCAAAATTTCCCATTTTCTTAGAACAAAAAACATTGGTTTTGATTAAAAATTGAAATGGAATTAATGTTGTTGAAATAACCTACCATAGAAGGAGCATGGATGATTACACCTGTATTGGAAACCTCCGAAGGTTCTCCACCATTTGTGATTGAAAAACCCTATTGATACAAAAAAAAAGTATATATGCAAAAACTCAACATAAAATTGAATGATTATATAAAAACAGAAACCACATACTCAGCATTAACGTCAATCGTCATTCAAAAACCAAAAACATCATTGTTAACAAAAAAGTGAAAATAGTGGAAAAAAAACACCAACATCAAAATTGGTGATCATACAATAAACTGATACAACATAAACAAAAAGGTATCAACAATGTTTATACAACAAACATAAAAATCAAGTATATTCAAGGTTTATACAAACAACAACAAAATGTTGAAAACATGGAAATTGGAACTTATTTCGTAACAACATCAATCATCGTTCAAAATGTAACACCTACATATAAAATCCATACATCAAAGCATAAATTATATATATGAGTCCAAGTATTTGGTATTGAAATACCATAAGTCCCTAGTTAACACATTATATACATAAGTGCCTCTAATACAACACAAAACTAAGGCATTACATATACAAGATGTTCCAACATGATAAAAACTAAGAACTAGATCAATGCAATGATCTCAAAATAAAACGTCATAGCGGAAGCCATGCCATCTCAAAACTACGAACCGGAAGGAAAAGTCAAATCACCTTATCCTTACCCGTCGCCGAACCTGCAGAACCTGTGATGTAAACAACAACAGTGGGGTGAGATACATCAAATCTCAGTGAGTTCCCTATCTTATGGATTCCCTCGGGTTATTTACGGTTCTAACAATCCTAACTCAAGTCCGGGGAAGGGAAGGACTCTTGAGTTCACACTTGATAATCTCACACTATATGGAAACATGACATGAGTTCACTAACTCACCACATCATTAATCGATAACCGGTAGCAAGGCATCTCCTCTTCCCGTCCGCTTCTACGTCTAGAAGGCGACCCGAGTCATAGATCCTTGTAGTTACTTGGTATACAATTGGATTCGGGATCACCGGCCTGTTAACCGTGAACCGTCACTTCTCATGGCCTGTTAACCATCACAAGTCTCGTACCCATGCACGGGCTTCCAATTGTACTACTCGTAGGGCATCAAACCTACCAAGTAAAACCTGCCTGTACTTCAGAGGAGCTCGAGACTCATGAAGGCCTTTCAAGGGCAATTCAAATAAAATGGTTATGATTACATGATAAATACCATACAAAACAAGGTATACGACAATTGCCTCGACCATAGGGCCTCAAGGCCTTTCTTGTCCTTCAATCCATAACGTTAAACTCATGTTCCATACTAGTGTTTCCAACTTCTAAAGTTTCCTATAGTTCATAAGGGGTTTTCCTCACTCTTACTATTTTTCCTTTTTATCTTTCATGCATTTTTAATCACAACAAGTTAACAACCATCGATTAGGCAACACATACCTTATTTGTGAAATGGAATAACTTAACACAATTAAAACATAGTCCACATAAAATTATCAAAGAATTTCACTTCGGGTTCCCTCCGATTATTTAATCGGGCATATAAAATCGACAATCCCTATCATCATCCTAAAGTTCATTCCTCCAGCTTTCTATCGATATGCGGAACATCCAAAACGGACAACCGGATAAAAAGATATGGCGAAAACAAGTTAAGAAAACAACACAGCTCGCCCCAGGTTCGCTAGGCGAACGAGCTGGCAAGCCTTCGCCTTCGCCTTCGCTAGGCGAGCAAGCTGGCGAGTAATAAAACAGAAAACTCCCAGACCTAAAACACCATAAGTTCGCTAGGCGAACGTCTGGCGAACCTTCGCCTCCACCTTCGCTAGGCGAACGTGCCAGCGAGCACCTAGGCAGTAAGTTCCCACATTCAAAACCCACTAAGTTCGCTAGGCGAACGTTCCAGCGAACCTTCGCTAGGCGAACGTTCTGGTTCGCTAGGCGAACCCTCGATTGCTGTTCGCTGGGACTCGCCCCAGGTTCGCTAGGCGAAGCAAGAGAAACAAAACCTCTCCCAGCTGCTATTCTTCACTTCCAACTCTCATTTCCTCCATCAAAACATTACCCAACATCACACAACAGCCAATACATAATGCAAACATGATAACAAGCTTATAACAACATTTATAGCAAGATTCAACCATAAAATTCCATATTTTCATAATCTAACCTAAATCCAAAAACTCTCTAGAGTTCTCTAACAATGGTACAAACTAGAACCCACCTCAAAATAGAGCAAGATGAAGATGATTGAGAAGTTTAGATGAAGATTGGATGACGATCTTGATTGTTCTTGAGCTTTTCTTCCAATTTCCTCTTCTCCTCTTTTTCTCTCCTTCCTTTCCTTTCTTCTTCCTTTCTTTCTATCTTTTTCTTTTTGTTTGGAAAGTGAGAGGAAAAGGATTCACATAGTAAAGTTAGTATTAGAAATAATACTACTAAATGTCCAAAAAGTCTCTTAAGTCCAAAATTAAATAAATGTCTCCGAAACAAATAATATCTATTGGATCAATCCTAAGTACCGAAGTTACTCTAATTATTTTATCAAATAATTTCTCAGAGCAACCGGACTCAGTTAATCACAATGCAATATTATTCGACGTAATAAAATACGGGGTATTACACAAAACATAAGTATATTCAACAGTATATTCAAGGTTTTTACAAAAACCAACAAAAAGTGGAAAACATAGAATTAGAAACCTAATTTGTATCAACATCAATCATCATTAACAAATTAAGTATATTCAACAGTATATTCAAGGTTTATACAAACAAAATCAAAAAGTTGCAAACATGGAACTAAAAACGTAATTCGTATCAACTATTTTAAAAATTAGGGTCATATATAAAAATAATCCCCAGCATTTTTTTTACCTTAACCATAAAATAACGTCCGAATATTTCATCTGCAATATTTTCAGACAAGGCAAAATTATGTGTAATATGTGCCTTGCTTGAGCACATGGAGGATGTTTTATCCTTTACTTCTTTCCTTTTTTATTTTTGTTCTTTTTCATGTGTGCCTCACTTAAATCAGTGCTATTTAAGTGCTATACAAAATTTTGGTTGTACTTCACAAGCATACAATGTAGCCCTCATCTTCACAGTAGCATTTTGTAAACCACTACAGAACCATTATATCAACTATTATCGGCAAGCAGATAACAGCGTAAAAGCTAGGTCCAATTAATGCCGCTATAGGTGCTATCGACAACATATTCAGAACCATAACAAGACAAAAAAATACACATATAGATATAACACCAAAGATTTAACAGCTAGCCAGAACCAACACAGGACATACAAAACTACACCTAAAAATCTATCACGACACTTACAGATCTAAATATGTAAAGTTTCGATGTATATTTAAAAAATAAAAATAAAAACAAGAAACCGTCTCCATGTATGTGTCTGGCTACTTGAAGAGCTTCATATAGTCTTTGGGTATGGGATAAACGTTGAAGAATCACAACCAGATAACCAATGTTACCAGTGTTGATTAAACCAGCAACCTTTTCTAACTTCATCCAAGAAACACTCTTTTCCAACTTCATGCTAGCAGCACCCTTTCCTAACATCATGTTAGCAACACCCTTTTCCAACATCATGCCAACAACACCTTTTCCATCTCCATATTATTTGACACAACACACTTTTCCATCTTTAAATCAGCATCATTTTCCATTTTTTCTTACACGAGGACCTACATAAAGAAATACACGCTACAGATTGATACTCATACAAAAAAAATGAAAATAAAAAATATATGTTAAATAATACAATAAAATAGATTTTTTGGGTTTTATTGAAAATTTCCCATTTTCTTAGAACAAGAAACATTGGTTTTGATTAAAAATTGAAATGGAATTAATGTTGTTGAAATAACCTACCATAGAAGGAGCATGGATGATTACACCTGTATTGGAAACCTCCGAAGGTTCTCCACCATTTGTGATTGAAAAACCCTATTGATACAAAAAAAAAGTATATATGCAAAAACTCAACATTAAATTGAATGATTATATAAACACAGAAACCACATACTCAGCATTAACGTCAATCGTCATTGAAAAACGAAAAACATCATTGTTAACAAAAAAGTGAAAATAGTGGAAAAAAAAACACCAACATCAAAATTGGTGATCATACAATAAACTGATACAACATAAACAAAAAGGTATCAACAATGTTTATACAACAAACATAAAAATCAAGTATATTCAAGGTTTATACAAACAACAACAAAATGTTGAAAACATGGAAATTGGAACTTATTTCGTAACAACATCAATCATCGTTCAAAACATAAGTATATTCAACAGTATATTCAAGGTTTTTACAAAAACCAACAAAAAGTGGAAAACATAGAATTAGAAACCTAATTTGTATCAACATCAATCATCATTAACAAATTAAGTATATTCAACAGTATATTCAAGGTTTATACAAACAAAATCAAAAAGTTGCAAACATGGAACTAAAAACGTAATTCGTATCAACTATTTTAAAAATTAGGGTCATATATAAAAATAATCCCCAGCATTTTTTTACCTTAACCATAAAATAACGTCCGAATATTTCATCTGTAATATTTTCAGACAAGGCAAAATTCTGTGTAATATGTACCTTGCTTGAGCACATGGAGGATGTTTTATCCTTTACTTCTTTCCTTTTTTATTTTTGTTCTTTTTTATGTAAGTTGGAGGAAGGTGGTAATATTGCTGATGAAAATATTTGTGTGTTACTTTGAAATTAAGGTAAAAAAAATACTGGCGATTATTTATCATATATGACCCTTAATTTAAAACAGCTATTTTTTGTGATATTCTATTCATATGTGATTTTATGGTTGGTTTTTTAGTTTGTATGTGGTAGTTGTGAAGGCTCTTACGAGGTAGTTGTGCCTGACCGTTTTACTCTTTTGATTTTAAACATTGAAATGACTCATTCTATTTGCGAAGCCTTGGCCTATTACTCCCTGTTTAAAACTGTTGTAATCATTCATTTAAACAGATCCATTTGGAATGGCCTAACCCAAAAAAAAAAACAAACAGTTAAGAATATACCATACACCAATACCACTTAACTGGAAACTAACATCACAGTGGGTAGGAAAGCTATTGTGAGAAACAGAAGGGAAAAACATATGAATCCATAAATAACTAAAACAACTTCCAAAAACATTCATAATGGCTTAAAACCAAAAGTGGCAAAATCATACATAAATTCAAAGAGCTCCTCAATATAAGTTCCAATCAACATCAAATAATAAATATGACTAAACCAAATCCCAAACATATATAAACTTAACCAAACATGCTTTTTCATGTGTGCCTCACTTAAATCAGTGCTATTTAAGTGCTATACAAAATTTTGGTTGTACTTCACAAGCATACAATGTAGCCCTCATCTTCACAGTAGCATTTTGTAAACCACTACAGAACCATTATATCAACTGTTATCGGCAAGCAGATAACAGCGTAAAAGCTAGGTCCAATTAATGCCGCTATAGGTGCTATCGACAACATATTCAGAACCATAACAAGACAGAAAAATACACATAAAGATATAACACCAAAGATCTAACAGCTAGCCAGAACCAACACAGGACATACAAAACTACACCTAAAAATATATCACGACACTTACAGATCTAAATATGTAAATTTTCGATGTATATTTAAAAAATAAAAATAAAAACAAGAAACCGTCTCCATGTATGTGTCTGGCTACTTGAAGAGCTTCATATAGTCTTTGGGTATGGGATAAACGTTGAAGAATCGCAACCAGATAACCAATGTTACCAGTGTTGATTAAACCAGCAACCTTTTCTAACTTCATCCAAGAAACACTCTTTTCCAACTTTATGCTAGCAGCACCCTTTCCCAACATCATGTTAGCAACACCCTTTTCCAACATCATGCCAACAACACCTTTTCCATCTCCATATTATTTGACACAACACACTTTTCCATCTTTAAATCGGCATCATTTTCCATTTTTTCTTACACGAGGACCTACATAAAGAAATACACGCTACAGATTTATACTCATACAAAAAAAATGAAAATAAAAAATATATGTTAAATAATACAATAAAATAGATTTTTTGGGTTTTAATCAAAATTTCCCATTTTCTTAGAACAAGAAACATTGGTTTTGATAAAAAATTGAAATGGAATTAATGTTGTTGAAATAACCTACCATAGAAGGAGCATGGATGATTACACCTGTATTGGAAACCTCCGAAGGTTCTCCACCATTTGTGATTGAAAAACCCTATTGATACAAAAAAAAAGTATATATGCAAAAACTCAACATCAAATTGAATGATTATATAAACACAGAAACCACATACTCAGCATTAACGTCAATCGTCATTCAAAAACCAAAAACATCATTGTTAACAAAAAAGCGAAAATAGTGGAAAGAAAACACCAACATCAAAATTGGTGATCATACAATAAACTGATACAACATAAACAAAAAGGTATCAACAATGTTTATACAACAAACATAAAAATCAAGTATATTCAAGGTTTATACAAACAACAACAAAATGTTGAAAACATGGAAATTGGAACTTATTTCGTAACAACATCAATCATCGTTCAAAACATAAGTATATTCAACAGTATATTCAAGGTTTTTACAAAAACCAACAAAAAGTGGAAAACATAGAATTAGAAACCTAATTTGTATCAACATCAATCATCATTAACAAATTAAGTATATTCAACAGTATATTCAAGGTTTATACAAACAAAATCAAAAAGTTGCAAACATGGAACTAAAAACGTAATTCGTATCAACTATTTTAAAAATTAGGGTCATATATAAAAATAATCCCCAGCATTTTTTTTACCTTAACCATAAAATAACGTCCGAATATTTCATCTGCAATATTTTCAGACAAGGCAAAATTTTGTGTAATATGTGCCTTGCTTGAGCACATGGAGGATGTTTTATCCTTTACTTCTTTCCTTTTTTATTTTTGTTCTTTTTTATGTAAGTTGGAGGAAGGTGGTAATATTGCTGATGAAAATATTTGTGGGTTACTTTGTGATTAAGGTAAAAAAAATACTGGCGATTATTTATCATATATGACCCTTAATTTAAAACAGCTATTTTTTGTGATATTCTATTCATATGTGATTTTATGGTTGGTTTTTCAGTTTGTATGTGGTAGTTGTGAAGGCTCTTACGAGGTAGTTGTGCCTGACCGTTTTTACTCTTTTGATTTTAAACATTGAAATGACTCATTCTATTTGCGAAGCCTTGGCCTATTACTCCCTGTTTAAAACTGTTGTAATCATTCATTTAAACAGATCCATTTGGAATGGCCTAACCCAAAAAAAAAAACAAACAGTTAAGAATATACCATACACCAATACCACTTAACTGGAAACTAACATCACAGTGGGTAGGAAAGCTATTGTGAGAAACAGAAGGGAAAAACATATGAATCCATAAATAACTAAAACAACTTCCAAAAACATTCATAATGGCTTAAAACCAAAAGTGGCAAAATCATACATAAATTCAAAGAGCTCCTCAATATAAGTTCCAATCAACATCAAATAATAAATATGACTAAACCAAATCCCAAACATATATAAACTTAACCAAACATGCTTTTTCATGTGTGCCTCACTTAAATCAGTGCTATTTAAGTGCTATACAAAATTTTGGTTGTACTTCACAAGCATACAATGTAGCCCTCATCTTCACAGTAGCATTTTGTAAACCACTACAGAACCATTATATCAACTGTTATCGGCAAGCAGATAACAGCGTAAAAGCTAGGTCCAATTAATGCCGCTATAGGTGCTATCGACAACATATTCAGAACCATAACAAGACAGAAAAATACACATAAAGATATAACACCAAAGATCTAACAGCTAGCCAGAACCAACACAGGACATACAAAACTACACCTAAAAATATATCACGACACTTACAGATCTAAATATGTAAATTTTCGATGTATATTTAAAAAATAAAAATAAAAACAAGAAACCGTCTCCATGTATGTGTCTGGCTACTTGAAGAGCTTCATATAGTCTTTGGGTATGGGATAAACGTTGAAGAATCGCAACCAGATAACCAATGTTACCAGTGTTGATTAAACCAGCAACCTTTTCTAACTTCATCCAAGAAACACTCTTTTCCAACTTTATGCTAGCAGCACCCTTTCCCAACATCATGTTAGCAACACCCTTTTCCAACATCATGCCAACAACACCTTTTCCATCTCCATATTATTTGACACAACACACTTTTCCATCTTTAAATCGGCATCATTTTCCATTTTTTCTTACACGAGGACCTACATAAAGAAATACACGCTACAGATTTATACTCATACAAAAAAAATGAAAATAAAAAATATATGTTAAATAATACAATAAAATAGATTTTTTGGGTTTTAATCAAAATTTCCCATTTTCTTAGAACAAGAAACATTGGTTTTGATAAAAAATTGAAATGGAATTAATGTTGTTGAAATAACCTACCATAGAAGGAGCATGGATGATTACACCTGTATTGGAAACCTCCGAAGGTTCTCCACCATTTGTGATTGAAAAACCCTATTGATACAAAAAAAAAGTATATATGCAAAAACTCAACATCAAATTGAATGATTATATAAACACAGAAACCACATACTCAGCATTAACGTCAATCGTCATTCAAAAACCAAAAACATCATTGTTAACAAAAAAGCGAAAATAGTGGAAAGAAAACACCAACATCAAAATTGGTGATCATACAATAAACTGATACAACATAAACAAAAAGGTATCAACAATGTTTATACAACAAACATAAAAATCAAGTATATTCAAGGTTTATACAAACAACAACAAAATGTTGAAAACATGGAAATTGGAACTTATTTCGTAACAACATCAATCATCGTTCAAAACATAAGTATATTCAACAGTATATTCAAGGTTTTTACAAAAACCAACAAAAAGTGGAAAACATAGAATTAGAAACCTAATTTGTATCAACATCAATCATCATTAACAAATTAAGTATATTCAACAGTATATTCAAGGTTTATACAAACAAAATCAAAAAGTTGCAAACATGGAACTAAAAACGTAATTCGTATCAACTATTTTAAAAATTAGGGTCATATATAAAAATAATCCCCAGCATTTTTTTTACCTTAACCATAAAATAACGTCCGAATATTTCATCTGCAATATTTTCAGACAAGGCAAAATTTTGTGTAATATGTGCCTTGCTTGAGCACATGGAGGATGTTTTATCCTTTACTTCTTTCCTTTTTTATTTTTGTTCTTTTTTATGTAAGTTGGAGGAAGGTGGTAATATTGCTGATGAAAATATTTGTGGGTTACTTTGTGATTAAGGTAAAAAAAATACTGGCGATTATTTATCATATATGACCCTTAATTTAAAACAGCTATTTTTTGTGATATTCTATTCATATGTGATTTTATGGTTGGTTTTTCAGTTTGTATGTGGTAGTTGTGAAGGCTCTTACGAGGTAGTTGTGCCTGACCGTTTTACTCTTTTGATTTTAAACATTGAAATGACTCATTCTATTTGCGAAGCCTTGGCCTATTACTCCCTGTTTAAAACTGTTGTAATCATTCATTTAAACAGATCCATTTGGAATGGCCTAACCCAAAAAAAAAAACAAACAGTTAAGAATATACCATACACCAATACCACTTAACTGGAAACTAACATCACAGTGGGTAGGAAAGCTATTGTGAGAAACAGAAGGGAAAAACATATGAATCCATAAATAACTAAAACAACTTCCAAAAACATTCATAATGGCTTAAAACCAAAAGTGGCAAAATCATACATAAATTCAAAGAGCTCCTCAATATAAGTTCCAATCAACATCAAATAATAAATATGACTAAACCAAATCCCAAACATATATAAACTTAACCAAACATGCTTTTTCATGTGTGCCTCACTTAAATCAGTGCTATTTAAGTGCTATACAAAATTTTGGTTGTACTTCACAAGCATACAATGTAGCCCTCATCTTCACAGTAGCATTTTGTAAACCACTACAGAACCATTATATCAACTGTTATCGGCAAGCAGATAACAGCGTAAAAGCTAGGTCCAATTAATGCCGCTATAGGTGCTATCGACAACATATTCAGAACCATAACAAGACAGAAAAATACACATAAAGATATAACACCAAAGATCTAACAGCTAGCCAGAACCAACACAGGACATACAAAACTACACCTAAAAATATATCACGACACTTACAGATCTAAATATGTAAATTTTCGATGTATATTTAAAAAATAAAAATAAAAACAAGAAACCGTCTCCATGTATGTGTCTGGCTACTTGAAGAGCTTCATATAGTCTTTGGGTATGGGATAAACGTTGAAGAATCGCAACCAGATAACCAATGTTACCAGTGTTGATTAAACCAGCAACCTTTTCTAACTTCATCCAAGAAACACTCTTTTCCAACTTTATGCTAGCAGCACCCTTTCCCAACATCATGTTAGCAACACCCTTTTCCAACATCATGCCAACAACACCTTTTCCATCTCCATATTATTTGACACAACACACTTTTCCATCTTTAAATCGGCATCATTTTCCATTTTTTCTTACACGAGGACCTACATAAAGAAATACACGCTACAGATTTATACTCATACAAAAAAAATGAAAATAAAAAATATATGTTAAATAATACAATAAAATAGATTTTTTGGGTTTTAATCAAAATTTCCCATTTTCTTAGAACAAGAAACATTGGTTTTGATAAAAAATTGAAATGGAATTAATGTTGTTGAAATAACCTACCATAGAAGGAGCATGGATGATTACACCTGTATTGGAAACCTCCGAAGGTTCTCCACCATTTGTGATTGAAAAACCCTATTGATACAAAAAAAAAGTATATATGCAAAAACTCAACATCAAATTGAATGATTATATAAACACAGAAACCACATACTCAGCATTAACGTCAATCGTCATTCAAAAACCAAAAACATCATTGTTAACAAAAAAGCGAAAATAGTGGAAAGAAAACACCAACATCAAAATTGGTGATCATACAATAAACTGATACAACATAAACAAAAAGGTATCAACAATGTTTATACAACAAACATAAAAATCAAGTATATTCAAGGTTTATACAAACAACAACAAAATGTTGAAAACATGGAAATTGGAACTTATTTCGTAACAACATCAATCATCGTTCAAAACATAAGTATATTCAACAGTATATTCAAGGTTTTTACAAAAACCAACAAAAAGTGGAAAACATAGAATTAGAAACCTAATTTGTATCAACATCAATCATCATTAACAAATTAAGTATATTCAACAGTATATTCAAGGTTTATACAAACAAAATCAAAAAGTTGCAAACATGGAACTAAAAACGTAATTCGTATCAACTATTTTAAAAATTAGGGTCATATATAAAAATAATCCCCAGCATTTTTTTTACCTTAACCATAAAATAACGTCCGAATATTTCATCTGCAATATTTTCAGACAAGGCAAAATTTTGTGTAATATGTGCCTTGCTTGAGCACATGGAGGATGTTTTATCCTTTACTTCTTTCCTTTTTTATTTTTGTTCTTTTTTATGTAAGTTGGAGGAAGGTGGTAATATTGCTGATGAAAATATTTGTGGGTTACTTTGTGATTAAGGTAAAAAAAATACTGGCGATTATTTATCATATATGACCCTTAATTTAAAACAGCTATTTTTTGTGATATTCTATTCATATGTGATTTTATGGTTGGTTTTTCAGTTTGTATGTGGTAGTTGTGAAGGCACTTACGAGGCAGTTGTGCCTGACCGTTTTACTCTTTTGATTTTAAACATTGAAATGACTCATTCTATTTGCGAAGCCTTGGCCTATTACTCCCTGTTTAAAACTGTTGTAATCATTCATTTAAACAGATCCATTTGGAATGGCCTAACCCAGAAAAAAAAAAACAAATAGTTAAGAATATACCATACACCAATACCACTTAACTGGAAACTAACATCATAGTGGGTAGGAAAGCTATTGTAAGAAATAGAAGGGAAAAACATATGAATCCATAAATAACTAAAACAACTTCCAAAAACATTCATAATGGCTTAAAACCAAAAGTGGCAAAATCATACATAAATTCAAAGAGCACCTCAATATAAGTTCCAATCAACATCAAATAATAAATATGACTAAACTAAATCCCAAACACATATAAACTTAACCAAACATGCTTTTCCATGTGTGCCTCACTTAAATCAGTGCTATTTAAGTGCTATACAAAATTTTGGTTGTACTTCACAAGCATACAATGTAGCCCTCATCTTCACAGTAGCATTTTGTAAACCACTACAAAACCATTATATCAACTGTTATCGGCAAGCAGATAACAGCGTAAAAGCTAGGTCCAATTAATGCCGCTATAGGTGCTATCGACAACATATTCTGAACCATAACAAGACAGAAAAATACACATAAAGATATAACACCAAAGATCTAACAGCTAGCCAGAACCAACACAGGACATACAAAAATACACCTAAAAATCTATCCCGACACTTACAGATCTAAATATGTAAAGTTTCGATGTATATTTAAAAAATAAAAATAAAAACAAGAAACCGTCTCCATGTATGTGTCTGGCTACTTGAAGAGCTTCGTATAGTCTTTGGGTATGGGATAAACGTTGAAGAATCGCAACCAGATAACCAATGTTACCAGTGTTGATTAAACCAGCAACCTTTTCTAACTTCATCCAAGAAACACTCTTTTCCAACTTTATGCTAGCAGCACCCTTTCCCAACATCATGTTAGCAACACCCTTTTCCAACATCATGCCAACAACACCTTTTCCATCTCCATATTATTTGACACAACACACTTTTCCATCTTTAAATCGGCATCATTTTCCATTTTTTCTTACACGAGGACCTACATAAAGAAATACACGCTACAGATTTATACTCATACAAAAAAAATGAAAATAAAAAATATATGTTAAATAATACAATAAAATAGATTTTTTGGGTTTTAATCAAAATTTCCCATTTTCTTAGAACAAGAAACATTGGTTTTGATAAAAAATTGAAATGGAATTAATGTTGTTGAAATAACCTACCATAGAAGGAGCATGGATGATTACACCTGTATTGGAAACCTCCGAAGGTTCTCCACCATTTGTGATTGAAAAACCCTATTGATACAAAAAAAAGTATATATGCAAAAACTCAACATCAAATTGAATGATTATATAAACACAGAAACCACATACTCAGCATTAACGTCAATCGTCATTCAAAAACCAAAAACATCATTGTTAACAAAAAAGCGAAAATAGTGGAAAGAAAACACCAACATCAAAATTGGTGATCATACAATAAACTGATACAACATAAACAAAAAGGTATCAACAATGTTTATACAACAAACATAAAAATCAAGTATATTCAAGGTTTATACAAACAACAACAAAATGTTGAAAACATGGAAATTGGAACTTATTTCGTAACAACATCAATCATCGTTCAAAACATAAGTATATTCAACAGTATATTCAAGGTTTTTACAAAAACCAACAAAAAGTGGAAAACATAGAATTAGAAACCTAATTTGTATCAACATCAATCATCATTAACAAATTAAGTATATTCAACAGTATATTCAAGGTTTATACAAACAAAATCAAAAAGTTGCAAACATGGAACTAAAAACGTAATTCGTATCAACTATTTTAAAAATTAGGGTCATATATAAAAATAATCCCCAGCATTTTTTTTACCTTAACCATAAAATAACGTCCGAATATTTCATCTGCAATATTTTCAGACAAGGCAAAATTTTGTGTAATATGTGCCTTGCTTGAGCACATGGAGGATGTTTTATCCTTTACTTCTTTCCTTTTTTATTTTTGTTCTTTTTTATGTAAGTTGGAGGAAGGTGGTAATATTGCTGATGAAAATATTTGTGGGTTACTTTGTGATTAAGGTAAAAAAAATACTGGCGATTATTTATCATATATGACCCTTAATTTAAAACAGCTATTTTTTGTGATATTCTATTCATATGTGATTTTATGGTTGGTTTTTCAGTTTGTATGTGGTAGTTGTGAAGGCACTTACGAGGCAGTTATGCCTGACCGTTTTACTCTTTTGATTTTAAACATTGAAATGACTCATTCTATTTGCGAAGCCTTGGCCTATTACTCCCTGTTTAAAACTGTTGTAATCATTCATTTAAACAGATCCATTTGGAATGGCCTAACCCAGAAAAAAAAAAACAAATAGTTAAGAATATACCATACACCAATACCACTTAACTGGAAACTAACATCATAGTGGGTAGGAAAGCTATTGTAAGAAATAGAAGGGAAAAACATATGAATCCATAAATAACTAAAACAACTTCCAAAAACATTCATAATGGCTTAAAACCAAAAGTGGCAAAATCATACATAAATTCAAAGAGCACCTCAATATAAGTTCCAATCAACATCAAATAATAAATATGACTAAACTAAATCCCAAACACATATAAACTTAACCAAACATGCTTTTCCATGTGTGCCTCACTTAAATCAGTGCTATTTAAGTGCTATACAAAATTTTGGTTGTACTTCACAAGCATACAATGTAGCCCTCATCTTCACAGTAGCATTTTGTAAACCACTACAAAACCATTATATCAACTGTTATCGGCAAGCAGATAACAGCGTAAAAGCTAGGTCCAATTAATGCCGCTATAGGTGCTATCGACAACATATTCTGAACCATAACAAGACAGAAAAATACACATAAAGATATAACACCAAAGATCTAACAGCTAGCCAGAACCAACACAGGACATACAAAAATACACCTAAAAATCTATCCCGACACTTACAGATCTAAATATGTAAAGTTTCGATGTATATTTAAAAAATAAAAATAAAAACAAGAAACCGTCTCCATGTATGTGTCTGGCTACTTGAAGAGCTTCGTATAGTCTTTGGGTATGGGATAAACGTTGAAGAATCGCAACCAGATAACCAATGTTACCAGTGTTGATTAAACCAGCAACCTTTTCTAACTTCATCCAAGAAACACTCTTTTCCAACTTTATGCTAGCAGCACCCTTTCCCAACATCATGTTAGCAACACCCTTTTCCAACATCATGCCAACAACACCTTTTCCATCTCCATATTATTTGACACAGCACACTTTTCCATCTTTAAATCGGCATCATTTTCCATTTTTTCTTACACGAGGACCTACATAAAGAAATACACGCTACAGATTTATACTCATACAAAAAAAATGAAAATAAAAAATATATGTTAAATAATACAATAAAATAGATTTTTTGGGTTTTAATCAAAATTTCCCATTTTCTTAGAACAAGAAACATTGGTTTTGATAAAAAATTGAAATGGAATTAATGTTGTTGAAATAACCTACCATAGAAGGAGCATGGATGATTACACCTGTATTGGAAACCTCCGAAGGTTCTCCACCATTTGTGATTGAAAAACCCTATTGATACAAAAAAAAAGTATATATGCAAAAACTCAACATCAAATTGAATGATTATATAAACACAGAAACCACATACTCAGCATTAACGTCAATCGTCATTCAAAAACCAAAAACATCATTGTTAACAAAAAAGCGAAAATAGTGGAAAGAAAACACCAACATCAAAATTGGTGATCATACAATAAACTGATACAACATAAACAAAAAGGTATCAACAATGTTTATACAACAAACATAAAAATCAAGTATATTCAAGGTTTATACAAACAACAACAAAATGTTGAAAACATGGAAATTGGAACTTATTTCGTAACAACATCAATCATCGTTCAAAACATAAGTATATTCAACAGTATATTCAAGGTTTTTACAAAAACCAACAAAAAGTGGAAAACATAGAATTAGAAACCTAATTTGTATCAACATCAATCATCATTAACAAATTAAGTATATTCAACAGTATATTCAAGGTTTATATAAACAAAATCAAAAAGTTGCAAACATGGAACTAAAAACGTAATTCGTATCAACTATTTTAAAAATTAGGGTCATATATAAAAATAATCCCCAGCATTTTTTTTACCTTAACCATAAAATAACGTCCGAATATTTCATCTGCAATATTTTCAGACAAGGCAAAATTTTGTGTAATATGTGCCTTGCTTGAGCACATGGAGGATGTTTTATCCTTTACTTCTTTCCTTTTTTATTTTTGTTCTTTTTTATGTAAGTTGGAGGAAGGTGGTAATATTGCTGATGAAAATATTTGTGGGTTACTTTGTGATTAAGGTAAAAAAAATACTGGCGATTATTTATCATATATGACCCTTAATTTAAAACAGCTATTTTTTGTGATATTCTATTCATATGTGATTTTATGGTTGGTTTTTCAGTTTGTATGTGGTAGTTGTGAAGGCACTTACGAGGCAGTTGTGCCTGACCGTTTTACTCTTTTGATTTTAAACATTGAAATGACTCATTCTATTTGCGAAGCCTTGGCCTATTACTCCCTGTTTAAAACTGTTGTAATCATTCATTTAAACAGATCCATTTGGAATGGCCTAACCCAGAAAAAAAAAAACAAATAGTTAAGAATATACCATACACCAATACCACTTAACTGGAAACTAACATCATAGTGGGTAGGAAAGCTATTGTAAGAAATAGAAGGGAAAAACATATGAATCCATAAATAACTAAAACAACTTCCAAAAACATTCATAATGGCTTAAAACCAAAAGTGGCAAAATCATACATAAATTCAAAGAGCACCTCAATATAAGTTCCAATCAACATCAAATAATAAATATGACTAAACTAAATCCCAAACACATATAAACTTAACCAAACATGCTTTTCCATGTGTGCCTCACTTAAATCAGTGCTATTTAAGTGCTATACAAAATTTTGGTTGTACTTCACAAGCATACAATGTAGCCCTCATCTTCACAGTAGCATTTTGTAAACCACTACAAAACCATTATATCAACTGTTATCGGCAAGCAGATAACAGCGTAAAAGCTAGGTCCAATTAATGCCGCTATAGGTGCTATCGACAACATATTCTGAACCATAACAAGACAGAAAAATACACATAAAGATATAACACCAAAGATCTAACAGCTAGCCAGAACCAACACAGGACATACAAAAATACACCTAAAAATCTATCCCGACACTTACAGATCTAAATATGTAAAGTTTCGATGTATATTTAAAAAATAAAAATAAAAACAAGAAACCGTCTCCATGTATGTGTCTGGCTACTTGAAGAGCTTCGTATAGTCTTTGGGTATGGGATAAACGTTGAAGAATCGCAACCAGATAACCAATGTTACCAGTGTTGATTAAACCAGCAACCTTTTCTAACTTCATCCAAGAAACACTCTTTTCCAACTTTATGCTAGCAGCACCCTTTCCCAACATCATGTTAGCAACACCCTTTTCCAACATCATGCCAACAACACCTTTTCCATCTCCATATTATTTGACACAACACACTTTTCCATCTTTAAATCGGCATCATTTTCCATTTTTTCTTACACGAGGACCTACATAAAGAAATACACGCTACAGATTTATACTCATACAAAAAAAATGAAAATAAAAAATATATGTTAAATAATACAATAAAATAGATTTTTTGGGTTTTAATCAAAATTTCCCATTTTCTTAGAACAAGAAACATTGGTTTTGATAAAAAATTGAAATGGAATTAATGTTGTTGAAATAACCTACCATAGAAGGAGCATGGATGATTACACCTGTATTGGAAACCTCCGAAGGTTCTCCACCATTTGTGATTGAAAAACCCTATTGATACAAAAAAAAAGTATATATGCAAAAACTCAACATCAAATTGAATGATTATATAAACACAGAAACCACATACTCAGCATTAACGTCAATCGTCATTCAAAAACCAAAAACATCATTGTTAACAAAAAAGCGAAAATAGTGGAAAGAAAACACCAACATCAAAATTGGTGATCATACAATAAACTGATACAACATAAACAAAAAGGTATCAACAATGTTTATACAACAAACATAAAAATCAAGTATATTCAAGGTTTATACAAACAACAACAAAATGTTGGAAACATGGAAATTGGAACTTATTTCGTAACAACATCAATCATCATTCAAAACATAAGTATATTCAACAGTATATTCAAGGTTTTTACAAAAACCAACAAAAAGTGGAAAACATAGAATTAGAAACCTAATTTGTATCAACATCAATCATCATTAACAAATTAAGTATATTCAACAGTATATTCAAGGTTTATATAAACAAAATCAAAAAGTTGCAAACATGGAACTAAAAACGTAATTCGTATCAACTATTTTAAAAATTAGGGTCATATATAAAAATAATCCCCAGCATTTTTTTTACCTTAACCATAAAATAACGTCCGAATATTTCATCTGCAATATTTTCAGACAAGGCAAAATTTTGTGTAATATGTGCCTTGCTTGAGCACATGGAGGATGTTTTATCCTTTACTTCTTTCCTTTTTTATTTTTGTTCTTTTTTATGTAAGTTGGAGGAAGGTGGTAATATTGCTGATGAAAATATTTGTGGGTTACTTTGTGATTAAGGTAAAAAAAATACTGGCGATTATTTATCATATATGACCCTTAATTTAAAACAGCTATTTTTTGTGATATTCTATTCATATGTGATTTTATGGTTGGTTTTTCAGTTTGTATGTGGTAGTTGTGAAGGCACTTACGAGGCAGTTGTGCCTGACCGTTTTACTCTTTTGATTTTAAACATTGAAATGACTCATTCTATTTGCGAAGCCTTGGCCTATTACTCCCTGTTTAAAACTGTTGTAATCATTCATTTAAACAGATCCATTTGGAATGGCCTAACCCAGAAAAAAAAAAACAAATAGTTAAGAATATACCATACACCAATACCACTTAACTGGAAACTAACATCATAGTGGGTAGGAAAGCTATTGTAAGAAATAGAAGGGAAAAACATATGAATCCATAAATAACTAAAACAACTTCCAAAAACATTCATAATGGCTTAAAACCAAAAGTGGCAAAATCATACATAAATTCAAAGAGCACCTCAATATAAGTTCCAATCAACATCAAATAATAAATATGACTAAACTAAATCCCAAACACATATAAACTTAACCAAACATGCTTTTCCATGTGTGCCTCACTTAAATCAGTGCTATTTAAGTGCTATACAAAATTTTGGTTGTACTTCACAAGCATACAATGTAGCCCTCATCTTCACAGTAGCATTTTGTAAACCACTACAAAACCATTATATCAACTGTTATCGGCAAGCAGATAACAGCGTAAAAGCTAGGTCCAATTAATGCCGCTATAGGTGCTATCGACAACATATTCTGAACCATAACAAGACAGAAAAATACACATAAAGATATAACACCAAAGATCTAACAGCTAGCCAGAACCAACACAGGACATACAAAAATACACCTAAAAATCTATCCCGACACTTACAGATCTAAATATGTAAAGTTTCGATGTATATTTAAAAAATAAAAATAAAAACAAGAAACCGTCTCCATGTATGTGTCTGGCTACTTGAAGAGCTTCGTATAGTCTTTGGGTATGGGATAAACGTTGAAGAATCGCAACCAGATAACCAATGTTACCAGTGTTGATTAAACCAGCAACCTTTTCTAACTTCATCCAAGAAACACTCTTTTCCAACTTTATGCTAGCAGCACCCTTTCCCAACATCATGTTAGCAACACCCTTTTCCAACATCATGCCAACAACACCTTTTCCATCTCCATATTATTTGACACAACACACTTTTCCATCTTTAAATCGGCATCATTTTCCATTTTTTCTTACACGAGGACCTACATAAAGAAATACACGCTACAGATTTATACTCATACAAAAAAAATGAAAATAAAAAATATATGTTAAATAATACAATAAAATAGATTTTTTGGGTTTTAATCAAAATTTCCCATTTTCTTAGAACAAGAAACATTGGTTTTGATAAAAAATTGAAATGGAATTAATGTTGTTGAAATAACCTACCATAGAAGGAGCATGGATGATTACACCTGTATTGGAAACCTCCGAAGGTTCTCCACCATTTGTGATTGAAAAACCCTATTGATACAAAAAAAAGTATATATGCAAAAACTCAACATCAAATTGAATGATTATATAAACACAGAAACCACATACTCAGCATTAACGTCAATCGTCATTCAAAAACCAAAAACATCATTGTTAACAAAAAAGCGAAAATAGTGGAAAGAAAACACCAACATCAAAATTGGTGATCATACAATAAACTGATACAACATAAACAAAAAGGTATCAACAATGTTTATACAACAAACATAAAAATCAAGTATATTCAAGGTTTATACAAACAACAACAAAATGTTGAAAACATGGAAATTGGAACTTATTTCGTAACAACATCAATCATCATTCAAAACATAAGTATATTCAACAGTATATTCAAGGTTTTTACAAAAACCAACAAAAAGTGGAAAACATAGAATTAGAAACCTAATTTGTATCAACATCAATCATCATTAACAAATTAAGTATATTCAACAGTATATTCAAGGTTTATACAAACAAAATCAAAAAGTTGCAAACATGGAACTAAAAACGTAATTCGTATCAACTATTTTAAAAATTAGGGTCATATATAAAAATAATCCCCAGCATTTTTTTTACCTTAACCATAAAATAACGTCCGAATATTTCATCTGCAATATTTTCAGACAAGGCAAAATTTTGTGTAATATGTGCCTTGCTTGAGCACATGGAGGATGTTTTATCCTTTACTTCTTTCCTTTTTTATTTTTGTTCTTTTTTATGTAAGTTGGAGGAAGGTGGTAATATTGCTGATGAAAATATTTGTGGGTTACTTTGTGATTAAGGTAAAAAAAATACTGGCGATTATTTATCATATATGACCCTTAATTTAAAACAGCTATTTTTTGTGATATTCTATTCATATGTGATTTTATGGTTGGTTTTTCAGTTTGTATGTGGTAGTTGTGAAGGCACTTACGAGGCAGTTGTGCCTGACCGTTTTACTCTTTTGATTTTAAACATTGAAATGATTCATTCTATTTGCGAAGCCTTGGCCTATTACTCCCTGTTTAAAACTGTTGTAATCATTCATTTAAACAGATCCATTTGGAATGGCCTAACCCAGAAAAAAAAAACAAATAGTTAAGAATATACCATACACCAATACCACTTAACTGGAAACTAACATCATAGTGGGTAGGAAAGCTATTGTAAGAAATAGAAGGGAAAACATATGAATCCATAAATAACTAAAACAACTTCCAAAAACATTCATAATGGCTTAAAACCAAAAGTGGCAAAATCATACATAAATTCAAAGAGCACCTCAATATAAGTTCCAATCAACATCAAATAATAAATATGACTAAACTAAATCCCAAACACATATAAACTTAACCAAACATGCTTTTCCATGTGTGCCTCACTTAAATCAGTGCTATTTAAGTGCTATACAAAATTTTGGTTGTACTTCACAAGCATACAATGTAGCCCTCATCTTCACAGTAGCATTTTGTAAACCACTACAAAACCATTATATCAACTGTTATCGGCAAGCAGATAACAGCGTAAAAGCTAGGTCCAATTAATGCCGCTATAGGTGCTATCAACAACATATTCTGAACCATAACAAGACAGAAAAATACACATAAAGATATAACACCAAAGATCTAACAGCTAGCCAGAACCAACACAGGACATACAAAAATACACCTAAAAATCTATCACGACACTTACAGATCTAAATATGTAAAGTTTCGATGTATATTTAAAAAATAAAAATAAAAACAAGAAACCGTCTCCATGTATGTGTCTGGCTACTTGAAGAGCTTCATATAGTCTTTGGGTATGGGATAAACGTTGAAGAATCGCAACCAGACAACCAATGTTACCAGTGTTGATTAAACCAGCAACCTTTTCTAACTTCATCCAAGAAACACTCTTTTCCAACTTTATGCTAGCAGCACCCTTTCCCAACATCATGTTAGCAACACCCTTTTCCAACATCATGCCAACAACACCTTTTCCATCTCCATATTATTTGACACAACACACTTTTCCATCTTTAAATCGGCATCATTTTCCATTTTTTCTTACACGAGGACCTACATAAAGAAATACACGCTACAGATTTATACTCATACAAAAAAAATGAAAATAAAAAATATATGTTAAATAATACAATAAAATAGATTTTTTGGGTTTTATTGAAAATTTCCCATTTTCTTAGAACAAGAAACATTGGTTTTGATTAAAAATTGAAATGGAATTAATGTTGTTGAAATAACCTACCATAGAAGGGGCATGGATGATTACACCTGTATTGGAAACCCCCGAAGGTTCTCCACCATTTGTGATTGAAAAACCCTATTGATACAAAAAAAAAGTATATATGCAAAAACTCAACATTAAATTGAATGATTATATAAACACAGAAACCACATACTCAGCATTAACGTCAATCGTCATTGAAAAACCAAAAACATCATTGTTAACAAAAAAGTGAAAATAGTGGGAAAAAAACACCAACATCAAAATTGGTGATCATACAATAAACTGATACAACATAAACAAAAAGGTATCAACAATGTTTATACAACAAACATAAAAATCAAGTATATTCAAGGTTTATACAAACAACAACAAAATGTTGAAAACATGGAAATTGGAACTTATTTCGTAACAACATCAATCATCGTTCAAAACATAAGTATATTCAACAGTATATTCAAGGTTTTTACAAAAACCAACAAAAAGTGGAAAACATAGAATTAGAAACCTAATTTGTATCAACATCAATCATCATTAACAAATTAAGTATATTCAACAGTATATTCAAGGTTTATACAAACAAAATCAAAAAGTTGCAAACATGGAACTAAAAACGTAATTCGTATCAACTATTTTAAAAATTAGGGTCATATATAAAAATAATCCCCAGCATTTTTTTTACCTTAACCATAAAATAACGTACGAATATTTCATCTGCAATATTTTCAGACAAGGCAAATTTTTGTGTAATATGTGCCTTGCTTGAGCACATGGAGGATGTTTTATCCTTTACTTCTTTCCTTTTTTATTTTTGATCTTTTTTATGTAAGTTGGAGGAAGGTGGTAATATTGCTGATGAAAATATTTGTGGGTTACTTTGTGATTAAGGTAAAAAAAATACTGGCGATTATTTATCATATATGACCCTTAATTTAAAACAACTATTTTTTGTGATATTCTATTCATATGTGATTTTATGGTTGGTTTTTCAGTTTGTATGTGGTAGTTGTGAAGGCTCTTACGAGGCAGTTGTGCCTGACCGTTTTACTCTTTTGATTTTAAACATTGAAATGACTCATTCTATTTGCGAAGCCTTGGCCTATTACTCCCTGTTTAAAACTGTTGTAATCATTCATTTAAACAGATCCATTTGGAATGGCCTAACCCAGAAAAAAAAAACAAATAGTTAAGAATATACCATACACCAATACCACTTAACTGGAAACTAATATCATAGTGGGTAGGAAAGCTATTGTAAGAAATAGAAGGGAAAAACATATGAATCCATAAATAACTAAAACAACTTCCAAAAACATTCATAATGGCTTAAAACCAAAAGTGGCAAAATCATACATAAATTCAAAGAGCACCTCAATATAAGTTCCAATCAACATCAAATAATAAATATGACTAAACCAAATCCCAAACACATATAAACTTAACCAAACATGCTTTTCCATGTGTGCCTCACTTAAATCAGTGCTATTTAAGTGCTATACAAAATTTTGGTTGTACTTCACAAGCATACAATGTAGCCCTCATCTTCACAGTAGCATTTTTTAAACCACTACAAAACCATTATATCAACTGTTATCGGCAAGCAGATAACAGCGTAAAAGCTAGGTCCAATTAATGTCGCTATAGGTGTTATCGACAACATATTCAGAACCATAACAAGACAAAAAAATACACATAAAGATATAACACCAAAGATCTAACAGCTAGCCAGAACCAACACAGGACATACAAAAATACACCTAAAAATCTATCACGACACTTACAGATCTAAATATGTAAAGTTTCCATGTATATTTAAAAAATAAAAATAAAAATAAGAAACCGTCTCCATGTATGTGTCTGGCTACTTGAAGAGCTTTATATAGTCTTTGGGTATGGGATAAACGTTGAAGAATCGCAACCAGATAACCAATGTTACCAGTG
This sequence comes from Lathyrus tuberosus, assembly GCA_022829125.1. Classification (NCBI taxonomy): domain Eukaryota; kingdom Viridiplantae; phylum Streptophyta; class Magnoliopsida; order Fabales; family Fabaceae; genus Lathyrus; species Lathyrus tuberosus. Next base: position 15,842,668 of record JALAZF010000055.1, read on the forward strand.
TTGATTAAACCAGCAACCTTTTCTAACTTCATCCAAGAAACACACTTTTCCAACTTCATGCTAGCAGCACCCTTTCCCAACATCATGTTAGCAACACCCTTTTCCAACATCATGCCAATAACACCTTTTCCATCTCCATATTATTTGACACAACACACTTTTCCATCTTTAAATCGGCATCATTTTCCATTTTTTCTTACATGAGGACCTACATAAAGAAATACACGCTACAGATTGATACTCATACAAAAAAAATGAAAATAAAAAATATATGTTAAATAATACAATAAAATAGATTTTTTGGGTTTTATTGAAAATTTCCCATTTTCTTAGAACAAGAAACATTGGTTTTGATTAAAACTTGAAATGGACTTAATGTTGTTGAAATAACCTACCATAGAAGGAGCATGGATGATTACACCTGTATTGGAAACCTCCGAAGGTTCTCCACCATTTGTGATTGAAAAACCCTATTGATACAAAAAAAAAGTATATATGCAAAAACTCAACATCAAATTGAATGATTATATAAACACAGAAACCACATACTCAGCATTAATGTCAATCGTCATTCAAAAACCAAAAACATCATTGTTAACAAAAAAGTGAAAATAGTGGAAAAAAAACACCAACATCAAAATTGGTGATCATACAATAAACGGATACAACATAAACAAAAAGGTATCAACAATGTTTATACACCAAACATAAAAATCAAGTATATTCAAGGTTTATACAAACAACAACAAAATGTTGAAAACATGGAAATTGGAACTTATTTCGTAACAACATCAATCATCGTTCAAAACATAAGTAAATTCAACAGTATATTCAAGGTTTTTACAAAAACCAACAAAAAGTGGAAAACATAGAATTAGAAACCTAATTTGTATCAACATCAATCATCATTAACAAATTAAGTATATTCAACAGTATATTCAAGGTTTATACAAACAAAATCATAAAGTTGCAAACATGGAACTAAAAACGTAATTCGTATCAACTATTTTAAAAATTAGGGTCATATATAAAAATAATCCCCGGCATTTTTTTTACCTTAACCATAAAATAACGTCCGAATATTTCATCTGCAATATTTTCAGACGAGGCAAAATTTTGTGTAATATGTGCCTTGCTTGAGCACATGGAGGATGTTTTATCCTTTACATCTTTCCTTTTTTATTTTTGTTCTTTTTTATGTAAGTTGGAGGAAGGTGGTAATATTGCTGATGAAAATATTTGTGGGTTACTTTGTGATTAAGGTAAAAAAAATACTGGCGATTATTTATCATATATGACCCTTAATTTAAAACAGCTATTTTTTGTGATATTCTATTCATATGTGATTTTATGGTTGGTTTTTCAGTTTGTATGTGGTAGTTGTGAAGGCTCTTACGAGGCAGTTGTGCCTGACCATTTTACTCTTTTGATTTTAAACATTGAAATGACTCATTCTATTTGCGAAGCCTTGGCCTATTACTCCCTGTTTAAAACTGTTGTAATCATTCATTTAAACAGATCCATTTGGAATGGCCTAACCCAGAAGAAAAAAAAACAAACAGTTAAGAATATACCATACACCAATACCACTTAACTAGAAACTAACATCACAGTGGGTAGGAAAGCTATTGTGAGAAACAGAAGGGAAAAACATATGAATCCATAAATACCTAAAACAACTTCCAAAAACATTCATAATGGCTTAAAACCAAAAGTGGCAAAATCATACATAAATTCAAAGAGCACCTCAATATAAGTTCCAATCAACATCAAATAATAAATATGACTAAACCAAATCCCAAACACATATAAACTTAACCAAACATGCTTTTTCATGTGTGCCTCACTTAAATCAGTGCTATTTAAGTGCTATACAAAATTTTGGTTGTACTTCACAAGCATACAATGTAGCCCTCATCTTCACAGTAGCATTTTGTAAACCACTACAGAACCATTATATCAACTATTATCGGCAAGCATATAACAGCGTAAAAGCTAGGTCCAATTAATGCCGCTATAGGTGCTATCGACAACATATTCAGAACCATAACAAGACAGAAAAATACACATAAAGATATAACACCAAAGATCTAACAGCTAGCCAGAACCAACACAGGACATACAAAAATACACCTAAAAATCTATCACGACACTTACAGATCTAAATATGTAAAGTTTCCATGTATATTTAAAAAATAAAAATAAAAACAAGAAACCGTCTCCATGTATGTGTCTGGCTACTTGAAGAGCTTCATATAGTCTTTGGGTATGGGATAAACGTTGAAGAATAGCAACCAGATAACCAATGTTACCAGTGTTGATTAAACCAGCAACCTTTTCTAACTTCATCCAAGAAACACTCTTTTCCAACTTCATGCAAGCAGCACCCTTTCCCAACATCATGTTAGCAACACCCTTTTCCAACATCATGCCAACAACACCTTTTCCATCTCCATATTATTTGACACAACACACTTTTCCATCTTTAAATCGGCATCATTTTCCATTTTTTCTTACACGAGGACCTACATAAAGAAATACACGCTACAGATTGATACTCATACAAAAAAAATGAAAATAAAAAATATATGTTAAATAATACAATAAAATAGATTTTTTGGGTTTTATTGAAAATTTCCCATTTTCTTAGAACAAGAAACATTGGTTTTGATTAAAACTTGAAATGGAATTAATGTTGTTGAAATAACCTACCATAGAAGGAGCATGGATGATTACACCTGTATTGGAAACCTCCGAAGGTTCTCCACCATTTGTGATTGAAAAACCCTATTGATACAAAAAAAAAGTATATATGCAAAAACTCAACATCAAATTGAATGATTATATAAACACAGAAACCACATACTCAGCATTAACGTCAATCGTCATTCAAAAACCAAAAACATCATTGTTAACAAAAAAGTCAAAATAGTGGAAAAAAAACACCAACATCAAAATTGGTGATCATACAATAAACTGATACAACATAAACAAAAAGGTATCAACAATGTTTATACAACAAACATAAAAATCAAGTATATACAAGGTTTATACAAACAACAACAAAATGTTGAAAACATGGAAATTGGAACTTATTTCCTAACAACATCAATCATCGTTCAAAACATAAGTATATTCAACAGTATATTCAAGGTTTTTACAAAAACCAACAAAAAGTGGAAAACATAGAATTAGAAACCTAATTTGTATCAACATCAATCATCATTAACAAATTAAGTATATTCAACAGTATATTCAAGGTTTATACAAACAAAATCAAAAAGTTGCAAACATGGAACTAGAAACGTAATTCGTATCAACTATTTTAAAAATTATGGTCATATATAAAAATAATCCCCAGCATTTTTTTTACCTTAACCATAAAATAACGTCCGAATATTTCATCTGCAATATTTTCAGACAAGGCAAAATTTTGTGTAATATGTGCCTTGCTTGAGCACATGGAGGATGTTTTATCCTTTACTTCTTTCCTTTTTTATTTTTGTTCTTTTTTATGTAAGTTGGAGGAAGGTGGTAATATTGCTGATGAAAATATTTGTGGGTTACTTTGTGATTAAGGTAAAAAAAATACTGGCAATTATTTATCATATATGACCCTTAATTTAAAACAGCTATTTTTTGTGATATTCTATTCATATGTGATTTTATGGTTGGTTTTTCAGTTTGTATGTGGTAGTTGTGAAGGCTCTTACGAGGCAGTTGTGCCTGACCGTTTTACTCTTTTGATTTTAAACATTGAAATGACTCATTCTATTTGCGAAGCCTTGGCCTATTACTCCCTGTTTAAAACTGTTGTAATCATTCATTTAAACAGATCCATTTGGAATGGCCTAACCCAGAAGAAAAAAAAACAAACAGTTAAGAATATACCATACACCAATACCACTTAACTGGAAACTAATATCACAGTGGGTAGGAAAGCTATTGTGAGAAACAGAAGGGAAAAACATATGAATCCATAAATAACTAAAACAACTTCCAAAAACATTCATAATGGCTTAAAACCAAAAGTGGCAAAATCATACATAAATTCAAAGAGCACCTCAATATAAGTTCCAATCAACATCAAATAATAAATATGACTAAACCAAATCCCAAACACATATAAACTTAACCAAACATGCTTTTTCATGTGTGCCTCACTTAAATCAGTGCTATTTAAGTGCTATACAAAATTTTGGTTGTACTTCACAAGCATACAATGTAGCCCTCATCTTCACAGTAGCATTTTGTAAACCACTACAGAACCATTATATCAACTGTTATCGGCAAGCAGATAACAGCGTAAAAGCTAGGTCCAATTAATGCCGCTATAGGTGCTATCGACAACATATTCAGAACCATAACAAGACAGAAAAATACACATAAAGATATAACACCAAAGATCTAACAGCTAGCCAGAACCAACACAGGACATACAAAAATACACCTAAAAATCTATCACGACACTTACAGATCTAACTATGTAAAGTTTCCATGTATATTTAAAAAATAAAAATAAAAACAAGAAACCGTCTCCATGTATGTGTCTGGCTACTTGAAGAGCTTCATATAGTCTTTGGGTATGGGATAAACGTTGAAGAATAGCAACCAGATAACCAATGTTACCAGTGTTGATTAAACCAGCAACCTTTTCTAACTTCATCCAAGAAACACTCTTTTCCAACTTCATGCTAGGAGCACCCTTTCCCAACATCATGTTAGCAACACCCTTTTCCAACATCATGCCAACAACACCTTTTCCATCTCCATATTATTTGACACAACACACTTTTCCATCTTTAAATCGGCATCATTTTCCATTTTTTCTTACACGAGGGCCTACATAAAGAAATACACGCTACAGATTGATACTCATACAAAAAAAATGAAAATAAAAAATATATGTTAAATAATACAATAAAATAGATTTTTTGGGTTTTATTGAAAATTTCCCATTTTCTTAGAACAAGAAACATTGGTTTTGATTAAAACTTGAAATGGAATTAATGTTGTTGAAATAACCTACCATAGAAGGAGCATGGATGATTACACCTGTATTGGAAACCTCCGAAGGTTCTCCACCATTTGTGATTGAAAAACCCTATTGATACAAAAAAAAAGTATATATGCAAAAACTCAACATCAAATTGAATGATTATATAAACACAGAAACCACATACTCAGCATTAACGTCAATCGTCATTCAAAAACCAAAAACATCATTGTTAACAAAAAAGTCAAAATAGTGGAAAAAAAACACCAACATCAAAATTGGTGATCATACAATAAACTGATACAACATAAACAAAAAGGTATCAACAATGTTTATACAACAAACATAAAAATCAAGTATATACAAGGTTTATACAAACAACAACAAAATGTTGAAAACATGGAAATTGGAACTTATTTCCTAACAACATCAATCATCGTTCAAAACATAAGTATATTCAACAGTATATTCAAGGTTTTTACAAAAACCAACAAAAAGTGGAAAACATAGAATTAGAAACCTAATTTGTATCAACATCAATCATCATTAACAAATTAAGTATATTCAACAGTATATTCAAGGTTTATACAAACAAAATCAAAAAGTTGCAAACATGGAACTAGAAACGTAATTCGTATCAACTATTTTAAAAATTAGGGTCATATATAAAAATAATCCCCAGCATTTTTTTTACCTTAACCATAAAATAACGTCCGAATATTTCATCTGCAATATTTTCAGACAAGGCAAAATTTTGTGTAATATGTGCCTTGCTTGAGCACATGGAGGATGTTTTATCCTTTACTTCTTTCCTTTTTTATTTTTGTTCTTTTTTATGTAAGTTGGAGGAAGGTGGTAATATTGCTGATGAAAATATTTGTGGGTTACTTTGTGATTAAGGTAAAAAAAATACTGGCGATTATTTATCATATATGACCCTTAATTTAAAACAGCTATTTTTTGTGATATTCTATTCATATGTGATTTTATGGTTGGTTTTTCAGTTTGTATGTGGTAGTTGTGAAGGCTCTTACGAGGCAGTTGTGCCTGACCGTTTTACTCTTTTGATTTTAAACATTGAAATGACTCATTCTATTTGCGAAGCCTTGGCCTATTACTCCCTGTTTAAAACTGTTGTAATCATTCATTTAAACAGATCCATTTGGAATGGCCTAACCCAGAAGAAAAAAAAACAAACAGTTAAGAATATACCATACACCAATACCACTTAACTGGAAACTAACATCACAGTGGGTAGGAAAGCTATTGTGAGAAACAGAAGGGAAAAACATATGAATCCATAAATAACTAAAACAACTTCCAAAAACATTCATAATGGCTTAAAACCAAAAGTGGCAAAATCATACATAAATTCAAAGAGCACCTCAATATAAGTTCCAATCAACATCAAATAATAAATATGACTAAACCAAATCCCAAACACATATAAACTTAACCAAACATGCTTTTTCATGTGTGCCTCACTTAAATCAGTGCTATTTAAGTGCTATACAAAATTTTGGTTGTACTTCACAAGCATACAATGTAGCCCTCATCTTCACAGTAGCATTTTGTAAACCACTACAGAACCATTATATCAACTGTTATCGGCAAGCAGATAACAGCGTAAAAGCTAGGTCCAATTAATGCCGCTATAGGTGCTATCGACAACATATTCAGAACCATAACAAGACAGAAAAATACACATAAAGATATAACACCAAAGATCTAACAGCTAGCCAGAACCAACACAGGACATACAAAAATACACCTAAAAATCTATCACGACACTTACAGATCTAAATATGTAAAGTTTACATGTATATTTAAAAAATAAAAATAAAAACAAGAAACCGTCTCCATGTATGTGTCTGGCTACTTGAAGAGCTTCATATAGTCTTTGGGTATGGGATAAACGTTGAAGAATAGCAACCAGATAACCGATGTTACCAGTGTTGATTAAACCAGCAACCTTTTCTAACTTCATCCAAGAAACACTCTTTTCCAACTTCATGCTAGGAGCACCCTTTCCCAACATCATGTTAGCAACACCCTTTTCCAACATCATGCCAACAACACCTTTTCCATCTCCATATTATTTGACACAACACACTTTTCCATCTTTAAATCGGCATCATTTTCCATTTTTTCTTACACGAGGACCTACATAAAGAAATACACGCTACAGATTGATACTCATACAAAAAAAATGAAAATAAAAAATATATGTTAAATAATACAATAAAATAGATTTTTTGGGTTTTATTGAAAATTTCCCATTTTCTTAGAACAAGAAACATTGGTTTTGATTAAGACTTGAAATGGAATTAATGTTGTTGAAATAACCTACCATAGAAGGAGCATGGATGATTACACCTGTATTGGAAACCTCCGAAAGTTCTCCACCATTTGTGATTGAAAAACCCTATTGATACAAAAAAAAGTATATATGCAAAAACTCAACATCAAATTGAATGATTATATAAACACAGAAACCACATACTCAGCATTAACGTCAATCGTCATTCAAAAACCAAAAACATCATTGTTAACAAAAAAGTCAAAATAGTGGAAAAAAAACACCAACATCAAAATTGGTGATCATACAATAAACTGATACAACATAAACAAAAAGGTATCAACAATGTTTATACAACAAACATAAAAATCAAGTATATACAAGGTTTATACAAACAACAACAAAATGTTGAAAACATTTAAATTGGAACTTATTTCCTAACAACATCAATCATCGTTCAAAACATAAGTATATTCAACAGTATATTCAAGGTTTTTACAAAAACCAACAAAAAGTGGAAAACATAGAATTAGAAACCTAATTTGTATCAACATCAATCATCATTAACAAATTAAGTATATTCAACAGTATATTCAAGGTTTATACAAACAAAATCAAAAAGTTGCAAACATGGAACTAAAAACGTAATTCGTATCAACTATTTTAAAAATTAGGGTCATATATAAAAATAATCCCCAGCATTTTTTTTACCTTAACCATAAAATAACGTCCGAATATTTCATCTGCAATATTTTCAGACAAGGCAAAATTTTGTGTAATATGTGCCTTGCTTGAGCACATGGAGGATGTTTTATCCTTTACTTCTTTCCTTTTTTATTTTTGTTCTTTTTTATGTAAGTTGGAGGAAGGTGTTAATATTGCTGATGAAAATATTTGTGGGTTACTTTGTGATTAAGGTAAAAAAAATACTGGCGATTATTTATCATATATGACCCTTAATTTAAAACAGCTATTTTTTGTGATATTCTATTCATATGTGATTTTATGGTTGGTTTTTCAGTTTGTATGTGGTAGTTGTGAAGGCTCTTAGAGGCAGTTGTGCCTGACCGTTTTACTCTTTTGATTTTAAACATTGAAATGACTCATTCTATTTGCGAAGCCTTGGCCTATTACTCCCTGTTTAAAACTGTTGTAATCATTCATTTAAACAGATCCATTTGGAATGGCCTAACCCAGAAGAAAAAAAAACAAACAGTTAAGAATATACCATACACCAATACCACTTAACTGGAAACTAACATCACAGTGGGTAGGAAAGCTATTGTGAGAAATAGAAGGGAAAAACATATGAATCCATAAATAACTAAAACAACTTCCAAAAACATTCATAATGGCTTAAAACCAAAAGTGGCAAAATCATACATAAATTCAAAGAGCACCTCAATATAAGTTCCAATCAACATCAAATAATAAATATGACTAAACCAAATCCCAAACACATATAAACTTAACCAAACATGCTTTTTCATGTGTGCCTCACTTAAATGAGTGCTATTTAAGTGCTATACAAAATTTTGGTTGTACTTCACAAGCATACAATGTAGCCCTCATCTTCACAGTAGCATTTTGTAAACCACTACAGAACCATTATATCAACTGTTATCGGCAAGCAGATAACAGCGTAAAAGCTAGGTCCAACTAATGCCGCTATACGTGCTATCGACAACATATTCAGAACCATAACAAGACAGAAAAATACACATAAAGATATAACACCAAAGATCTAACAGCTAGCCAGAACCAACACAGGACATACAAAAATACACCTAAAAATCTATCACGACACTTACAGATCTAAATATGTAAAGTTTCCATGTATATTTAAAAAATAAAAATAAAAACAAGAAACCGTCTCCATGTATGTGTCTGGCTACTTGAAGAGCTTCATATAGTCTTTGGGTATGGGATAAACGTTGAAGAATCGCAACCAGATAACCAATGTTACCAGTGTTGATTAAACCAGCAACCTTTTCTAACTTCATCCAAGAAACACTCTTTTCCAACTTCATGCTAGCAGCACCCTTTCCCAACATCATGTTAGCAACACCCTTTTCCAACATCATGCCAACAACACCTTTTCCATCTCCATATTATTTGACACAACACACTTTTCCATCTTTAAATCGGCATCATTTTCCATTTTTTCTTACACGAGGACCTACATAAAGAAATACACGCTACAGATTGATACTCATACAAAAAAAATGAAAATAAAAAATATATGTTAAATAATACAATAAAATAGATTTTTTGGGTTTTATTGAAAATTTCCCATTTTCTTAGAACAAGAAACATTGGTTTTGATTAAAACTTGAAATGGAATTAATGTTGTTGAAATAACCTACCATAGAAGGAGCATGGATGATTACACCTGTATTGGAAACCTCCGAAAGTTCTCCACCATTTGTGATTGAAAAACCCTATTGATACAAAAAAAAAGTATATATGCAAAAACTCAACATCAAATTGAATGATTATATAAACACAGAAACCACATACTCAGCATTAACGTCAATCGTCATTCAAAAACCAAAAACATCATTGTTAACAAAAAAGTGAAAATAGTGGAAAAAAAACACCAACATCAAAATTGGTGATCATACAATAAACTGATACAACATAAACAAAAAGGTATCAACAATGTTTATACAACAAACATAAAAATCAAGTATATTCAAGGTTTATACAAACAACAACAAAATGTTGAAAACATGGAAATTGGAACTTATTTCGTAACAACATCAATCATCGTTCAAAACATAAGTATATTCAACAGTATATTCAAGGTTTTTACAAAAACCAACAAAAAGTGGAAAACATAGAATTAGAAACCTAATTTGTATCAACATCAATCATCATTAACAAATTAAGTATATTCAACAGTATATTCAAGGTTTATACAAACAAAATCAAAAAGTTGCAAACATGGAACTAAAAACGTAATTCGTATCAACTATTTTAAAAATTAGGGTCATATATAAAAAAAATCCCCAGCATTTTTTTTACCTTAACCATAAAATAACGTCCGAATATTTCATCTGCAATATTTTCAGACAAGGCAAAATTTTGTGTAATATGTGCCTTGCTTGAGCACATGGAGGATGTTTTATCCTTTACTTCTTTCCTTTTTTATTTTTGTTCTTTTTTATGTAAGTTGGAGGAAGGTGGTAATATTGCTGATGAAAATATTTGTGGGTTACTTTGTGATTAAGGTAAAAAAAATACTGGCGATTATTTATCATATATGACCCTTAATTTAAAACAGCTATTTTTTGTGATATTCTATTCATATGTGATTTTATGGTTGGTTTTTCAGTTTGTATGTGGTAGTTGTGAAGGCTCTTACGAGGCAGTTGTGCCTGACCGTTTTACTCTTTTGATTTTAAACATTGAAATGACTTATTCTATTTGCGAAGCCTTGGCCTATTACTCCCTGTTTAAAACTGTTGTAATCATTCATTTAAACAGATCCATTTGGAATGGCCTAACCCAGAAGAAAAAAAAACAAACCGTTAAGAATATACCATACACCAATACCACTTAACTGGAAACTAACATCACAGTGGGTAGGAAAGCTATTGTGAGAAACAGAAGGGAAAAACATATGAATCCATAAATAACTAAAACAACTTCCAAAAACATTCATAATGGCTTAAAACCAAAAGTGGCAAAATCATACATAAATTCAAAGAGCACCTCAATATAAGTTCCAATCAACATCAAATAATAAATATGACTAAACCAAATCCCAAACACATATAAACTTAACCAAACATGCTTTTTCATGTGTGCCTCACTTAAATCAGTGCTATTTAAGTGCTATACAAAATTTTGGTTGTACTTCACAAGCATACAATGTAGCCCTCATCTTCACAGTAGCATTTTGTAAACCACTACAGAACCATTATATCAACTGTTATCGGCAAGCAGATAACAGCGTAAAAGCTAGGTCCAATTAATGCCGCTATAGGTGCTATCGACAACATATTCAGAACCATAACAAGACAGAAAAATACACATAAAGATATAACACCAAAGATCTAACAGCTAGCCAGAACCAACACAGGACATACAAAAATACACCTAAAAATCTATCACGACACTTACAGATCTAAATATGTAAAGTTTCCATGTATATTTAAAAAATAAAAATAAAAACAAGAAACCGTCTCCATGTATGTGTCTGGCTACTTGAAGAGCTTCATATAGTCTTTGGGTATGGGATAAACGTTGAAGAATCGCAACCAGATAACCAATGTTACCAGTGTTGATTAAACCAGCAACCTTTTCTAACTTCATCCAAGAAACACTCTTTTCCAACTTCATGCTAGCAGCACCCTTTCCCAACATCATGTTAGCAACACCCTTTTCCAACATCATGCCAACAACACCTTTTCCATCTCCATATTATTTGACACAACACACTTTTCCATCTTTAAATCGGCATCATTTTCCATTTTTTCTTACACGAGGACCTACATAAAGAAATACACGCTACAGATTGATACTCATACAAAAAAAATGAAAATAAAAAATATATGTTAAATAATACAATAAAATAGATTTTTTGGGTTTTATTGAAAATTTCCCATTTTCTTAGAACAAGAAACATTGGTTTTGATTAAAACTTGAAATGGAATTAATGTTGTTGAAATAACCTACCATAGAAGGAGCATGGATGATTACACCTGTATTGGAAACCTCCGAAAGTTCTCCACCATTTGTGATTGAAAAACCCTATTGATACAAAAAAAAAGTATATATGCAAAAACTCAACATCAAATTGAATGATTATATAAACACAGAAACCACATACTCAGCATTAACGTCAATCGTCATTCAAAAACCAAAAACATCATTGTTAACAAAAAAGTGAAAATAGTGGAAAAAAAACACCAACATCAAAATTGGTGATCATACAATAAACTGATACAACATAAACAAAAAGGTATCAACAATGTTTATACAACAAACATAAAAATCAAGTATATTCAAGGTTTATACAAACAACAACAAAATGTTGAAAACATGGAAATTGGAACTTATTTCGTAACAACATCAATCATCGTTCAAAACATAAGTATATTCAACAGTATATTCAAGGTTTTTACAAAAACCAACAAAAAGTGGAAAACATAGAATTAGAAACCTAATTTGTATCAACATCAATCATCATTAACAAATTAAGTATATTCAACAGTATATTCAAGGTTTATACAAACAAAATCAAAAAGTTGCAAACATGGAACTAAAAACGTAATTCGTATCAACTATTTTAAAAATTAGGGTCATATATAAAAAAAATCCCCAGCATTTTTTTTACCTTAACCATAAAATAACGTCCGAATATTTCATCTGCAATATTTTCAGACAAGGCAAAATTTTGTGTAATATGTGCCTTGCTTGAGCACATGGAGGATGTTTTATCCTTTACTTCTTTCCTTTTTTATTTTTGTTCTTTTTTATGTAAGTTGGAGGAAGGTGGTAATATTGCTGATGAAAATATTTGTGGGTTACTTTGTGATTAAGGTAAAAAAAATACTGGCGATTATTTATCATATATGACCCTTAATTTAAAACAGCTATTTTTTGTGATATTCTATTCATATGTGATTTTATGGTTGGTTTTTCAGTTTGTATGTGGTAGTTGTGAAGGCTCTTACGAGGCAGTTGTGCCTGACCGTTTTACTCTTTTGATTTTAAACATTGAAATGACTTATTCTATTTGCGAAGCCTTGGCCTATTACTCCCTGTTTAAAACTGTTGTAATCATTCATTTAAACAGATCCATTTGGAATGGCCTAACCCAGAAGAAAAAAAAACAAACAGTTAAGAATATACCATACACCAATACCACTTAACTGGAAACTAACATCACAGTGGGTAGGAAAGCTATTGTGAGAAACAGAAGGGAAAAACATATGAATCCATAAATAACTAAAACAACTTCCAAAAACATTCATAATGGCTTAAAACCAAAAGTGGCAAAATCATACATAAATTCAAAGAGCACCTCAATATAAGTTCCAATCAACATCAAATAATAAATATGACTAAACCAAATCCCAAACACATATAAACTTAACCAAACATGCTTTTTCATGTGTGCCTCACTTAAATCAGTGCTATTTAAGTGCTATACAAAATTTTGGTTGTACTTCACAAGCATACAATGTAGCCCTCATCTTCACAGTAGCATTTTGTAAACCACTACAGAACCATTATATCAACTGTTATCGGCAAGCAGATAACAGCGTAAAAGCTAGGTCCAATTAATGCCGCTATAGGTGCTATCGACAACATATTCAGAACCATAACAAGACAGAAAAATACACATAAAGATATAACACCAAAGATCTAACAGCTAGCCAGAACCAACACAGGACATACAAAAATACACCTAAAAATCTATCACGACACTTACAGATCTAAATATGTAAAGTTTCGATGTATATTTAAAAAATAAAAATAAAAACAAGAAACCGTCTCCATGTATGTGTCTGGCTACTTGAAGAGCTTCATATAGTCTTTGGGTATGGGATAAACGTTGAAGAATCGCAACCAGATAACCAATGTTACCAGTGTTGATTAAACCAGCAACCTTTTCTAACTTCATCCAAGAAACACTCTTTTCCAACTTCATGCTAGCAGCACCCTTTCCCAACATCATGTTAGCAACACCCTTTTCCAACATCATGCCAACAACACCTTTTCCATCTCCATATTATTTGACACAACACACTTTTCCATCTTTAAATCGGCATCATTTTCCATTTTTTCTTACACGAGGACCTACATAAAGAAATACACGCTACAGATTGATACTCATACAAAAAAAATGAAAATAAAAAATATATGTTAAATAATACAATAAAATAGATTTTTTGGGTTTTATTGAAAATTTCCCATTTTCTTAAAACAAGAAACATTGGTTTTGATTAAAACTTGAAATGGAATTAATGTTGTTGAAATAACCTACCATAGAAGGAGCATGGATGATTACACCTGTATTGGAAACCTCCGAAGGTTCTCCACCATTTGTGATTGAAAAACCCTATTGATACAAAAAAAAAGTATATATGCAAAAACTCAACATCAAATTGAATGATTATATAAACACAGAAACCACATACTCAGCATTAACGTCAATCGTCATTCAAAAACCAAAAACATCATTGTTAACAAAAAAGTGAAAATAGTGGAAAAAAAACACCAACATCAAAATTGGTGATCATACAATAAACTGATACAACATAAACAAAAAGGTATCAACAATGTTTATACAACAAACATAAAAATCAAGTATATTCAAGGTTTATACAAACAACAACAAAATGTTGAAAACATGGAAATTGGAACTTATTTCGTAACAACATCAATCATCGTTCAAAACATAAGTATATTCAACAGTATATTCAAGGTTTTTACAAAAACCAACAAAAAGTGGAAAACATAGAATTAGAAACCTAATTTGTATCAACATCAATCATCATTAACAAATTAAGTATATTCAACAGTATATTCAAGGTTTATACAAACAAAATCAAAAAGTTGCAAACATGGAACTAAAAACGTAATTCGTATCAACTATTTTAAAAATTAGGGTCATATATAAAAATAATCCCCAGCATTTTTTTTACCTTAACCATAAAATAACGTCCGAATATTTCATCTGCAATATTTGCAGACAAGGCAAAATTCTGTGTAATATGTGCCTTGCTTGAGCACATGGAGGATGTTTTATCCTTTACTTCTTTCCTTTTTTATTTTTGTTCTTTTTTATGTAAGTTGGAGGAAGGTGGTAATATTGCTGATGAAAATATTTGTGGGTTACTTTGTGATTAAGGTAGAAAAAATACTGGCGATTATTTATCATATATGACCCTTAATTTAAAACAGCTATTTTTTGTGATATTCTATTCATATGTGATTTTATGGTTGGTTTTTCAGTTTGTATGTGGTAGTTGTGAAGGCTCTTACGAGGCAGTTGTGCCTGGCCGTTTTACTCTTTTGATTTTAAACATTGAAATGACTCATTCTATTTGCGAAGCCTTGGCCTATTACTCCCTGTTTAAAACTGTTGTAATCATTCATTTAAACAGATCCATTTGGAATGGCCTAACCCAGAAGAAAAAAAAAACAAACAGTTAAGAATATACCCTACACCAATACCACTTAACTGGAAACTAACATCACAGTGGGTAGGAAAGCTATTGTGAGAAACAGAAGGGAAAAACATATGAATCCATAAATAACTAAAATAACTTCCAAAAACATTCATAATGGCTTAAAACCAAAAGTGGCAAAATCATACATAAATTCAAAGAGCACCTCAATATAAGTTCCAATCAACATCAAATAATAAATATGCCTAAACCAAATCCCAAACACATATAAACTTAACCAAACATGCTTTTTCATGTGTGCCTCACTTAAATCAGTGCTTTTTAAGTGCTATACAAAATTTTGGTTGTACTTCACAAGCATACAATGTAGCCCTCATCTTCACAGTAGCATTTTGTAAACCACTACAGAACCATTATATCAATTGTTATCGGCAAGCAGAAAACAGCGTAAAAGCTAGGTCCAATTAATGCCGCTATAGGTGCTATCGACAACATATTCAGAACCATAACAAGACAGAAAAATACACATAAAGATATAACACCAAAGATCTAACACCTAGCCAGAACCAACACAGGACATACAAAAGTACACCTAAAAATCTATCACGACACTTACAGATCTAAATATGTAAAGTTTCGATTTATATTTAAAAAATAAAAATAAAAACAAGAAACCGTCTCCATGTATGTGTCTGGCTACTTGAAGAGCTTCATATAGTCTTTGGGTATGGGATAAACGTTGAAGAATCGCAACCAGATAACCAATGTTACCAGTGTTGATTAAACCAGCAACCTTTTCTAACTTCATCCAAGAAACACTCTTTTCCAACTTCACGCTAGCAGCACCCTTTCCCAACATCATGTTAGCAACACCCTTTTCCAACATCATGCCAACAACACCTTTTCCATCTCCATATTATTTGACACAACACACTTTTCCATCTTTAAATCGGCATCATTTTCCATTTTTTCTTACACGAGGACCTACATAAAGAAATACACGCTACAGATTGATACTCATACAAAAAAAATGAAATTAAAAAATATATGTTAAATAATACAATAAAATAGATTTTTTGGGTTTTAATCAAAATTTCCTATTTTCTTAGAATAAGAAACATTGGTTTTGATTAAAAATTGAAATGGAATTAATGTTGTTGAAATAACCTACCACAGAAGGAGCATGGATGATTACACCTGTATTGGAAACCTCCGAAGGTTCTCCACCATTTGTGATTGAAAAACCCTATTGATACAAAAAAAAAGTATATATGCAAAAACTCAACATCAAATTGAATGATTATATAAACACAGAAACCACATACTCAGCATTAACGTCAATCGTCATTCAAAAACCAAAAACATCATTGTTAACAAAAAAGTCAAAATAGTGGAAAAAAAACACCAACATCAAAATTGGTGATCATACAATAAACTGATACAACATAAACAAAAAGGTATCAACAATGTTTATACAACAAACATAAAAATCAAGTATATACAAGGTTTATACAAACAACAACAAAATGTTGAAAACATGGAAATTGGAACTTATTTCCTAACAACATCAATCATCGTTCAAAACATAAGTATATTCAACAGTATATTCAAGGTTTTTACAAAAACCAACAAAAAGTGGAAAACATAGAATTAGAAACCTAATTTGTATCAACATCAATCATCATTAACAAATTAAGTATATTCAACAGTATATTCAAGGTTTATACAAACAAAATCAAAAAGTTGCAAACATGGAACTAGAAACGTAATTCGTATCAACTATTTTAAAAATTAGGGTCATATATAAAAATAATCCCCAGCATTTTTTTTACCTTAACCATAAAATAACGTCCGAATATTTCATCTGCAATATTTTCAGACAAGGCAAAATTTTGTGTAATATGTGCCTTGCTTGAGCACATGGAGGATGTTTTATCCTTTACTTCTTTCCTTTTTTATTTTTGTTCTTTTTTATGTAAGTTGGAGGAAGGTGGTAATATTGCTGATGAAAATATTTGTGGGTTACTTTGTGATTAAGGTAAAAAACATACTGGCGATTATTTATCATATATGACCCTTAATTTAAAACAGCTATTTTTTGTGATATTCTATTCATATGTGATTTTATGGTTGGTTTTTCAGTTTGTATGTGGTAGTTGTGAAGGCTCTTACGAGGCAGTTGTGCCTGACCGTTTTACTCTTTTGATTTTAAACATTGAAATGACTCATTCTATTTGCGAAGCCTTGGCCTATTACTCCCTGTTTAAAACTGTTGTAATCATTCATTTAAACAGATCCATTTGGAATGGCCTAACCCAGAAGAAAAAAAAACAAACAGTTAAGAATATACCATACACCAATACCACTTAACTGGAAACTAACATCACAGTGGGTAGGAAAGCTATTGTGAGAAACAGAAGGGAAAAACATATGAATCCATAAATAACTAAAACAACTTCCAAAAACATTCATAATGGCTTAAAACCAAAAGTGGCAAAATCATACATAAATTCAAAGAGCACCTCAATATAAGTTCCAATCAACATCAAATAATAAATATGACTAAACCAAATCCCAAACACATATAAACTTAACCAAACATGCTTTTTCATGTGTGCCTCACTTAAATCAGTGCTATTTAAGTGCTATACAAAATTTTGGTTGTACTTCACAAGCATACAATGTAGCCCTCATCTTCACAGTAGCATTTTGTAAACCACTACAGAACCATTATATCAACTGTTATCGGCAAGCAGATAACAGCGTAAAAGCTAGGTCCAATTAATGCCGCTATAGGTGCTATCGACAACATATTCAGAACCATAACAAGACAGAAAAATACACATAAAGATATAACACCAAAGATCTAACAGCTAGCCAGAACCAACACAGGACATACAAAAATACACCTAAAAATCTATCACGACACTTACAGATCTAAATATGTAAAGTTTACATGTATATTTAAAAAATAAAAATAAAAACAAGAAACCGTCTCCATGTATGTGTCTGGCTACTTGAAGAGCTTCATATAGTCTTTGGGTATGGGATAAACGTTGAAGAATAGCAACCAGATAACCGATGTTACCAGTGTTGATTAAACCAGCAACCTTTTCTAACTTCATCCAAGAAACACTCTTTTCCAACTTCATGCTAGGAGCACCCTTTCCCAACATCATGTTAGCAACACCCTTTTCCAACATCATGCCAACAACACCTTTTCCATCTCCATATTATTTGACACAACACACTTTTCCATCTTTAAATCGGCATCATTTTCCATTTTTTCTTACACGAGGACCTACATAAAGAAATACACGCTACAGATTGATACTCATACAAAAAAAATGAAAATAAAAAATATATGTTAAATAATACAATAAAATAGATTTTTTGGGTTTTATTGAAAATTTCCCATTTTCTTAGAACAAGAAACATTGGTTTTGATTAAGACTTGAAATGGAATTAATGTTGTTGAAATAACCTACCATAGAAGGAGCATGGATGATTACACCTGTATTGGAAACCTCCGAAAGTTCTCCACCATTTGTGATTGAAAAACCCTATTGATACAAAAAAAAGTATATATGCAAAAACTCAACATCAAATTGAATGATTATATAAACACAGAAACCACATACTCAGCATTAACGTCAATCGTCATTCAAAAACCAAAAACATCATTGTTAACAAAAAAGTCAAAATAGTGGAAAAAAAACACCAACATCAAAATTGGTGATCATACAATAAACTGATACAACATAAACAAAAAGGTATCAACAATGTTTATACAACAAACATAAAAATCAAGTATATACAAGGTTTATACAAACAACAACAAAATGTTGAAAACATTTAAATTGGAACTTATTTCCTAACAACATCAATCATCGTTCAAAACATAAGTATATTCAACAGTATATTCAAGGTTTTTACAAAAACCAACAAAAAGTGGAAAACATAGAATTAGAAACCTAATTTGTATCAACATCAATCATCATTAACAAATTAAGTATATTCAACAGTATATTCAAGGTTTATACAAACAAAATCAAAAAGTTGCAAACATGGAACTAAAAACGTAATTCGTATCAACTATTTTAAAAATTAGGGTCATATATAAAAATAATCCCCAGCATTTTTTTTACCTTAACCATAAAATAACGTCCGAATATTTCATCTGCAATATTTTCAGACAAGGCAAAATTTTGTGTAATATGTGCCTTGCTTGAGCACATGGAGGATGTTTTATCCTTTACTTCTTTCCTTTTTTATTTTTGTTCTTTTTTATGTAAGTTGGAGGAAGGTGTTAATATTGCTGATGAAAATATTTGTGGGTTACTTTGTGATTAAGGTAAAAAAAATACTGGCGATTATTTATCATATATGACCCTTAATTTAAAACAGCTATTTTTTGTGATATTCTATTCATATGTGATTTTATGGTTGGTTTTTCAGTTTGTATGTGGTAGTTGTGAAGGCTCTTAGAGGCAGTTGTGCCTGAC
This sequence comes from Lathyrus tuberosus, assembly GCA_022829125.1. NCBI lineage: Eukaryota > Viridiplantae > Streptophyta > Magnoliopsida > Fabales > Fabaceae > Lathyrus > Lathyrus tuberosus. The sequence continues at coordinate 15,862,615 of JALAZF010000055.1, forward strand.
CGTTTTACTCTTTTGATTTTAAACATTGAAATGACTCATTCTATTTGCGAAGCCTTGGCCTATTACTCCCTGTTTAAAACTGTTGTAATCATTCATTTAAACAGATCCATTTGGAATGGCCTAACCCAGAAGAAAAAAAAACAAACAGTTAAGAATATACCATACACCAATACCACTTAACTGGAAACTAACATCACAGTGGGTAGGAAAGCTATTGTGAGAAATAGAAGGGAAAAACATATGAATCCATAAATAACTAAAACAACTTCCAAAAACATTCATAATGGCTTAAAACCAAAAGTGGCAAAATCATACATAAATTCAAAGAGCACCTCAATATAAGTTCCAATCAACATCAAATAATAAATATGACTAAACCAAATCCCAAACACATATAAACTTAACCAAACATGCTTTTTCATGTGTGCCTCACTTAAATGAGTGCTATTTAAGTGCTATACAAAATTTTGGTTGTACTTCACAAGCATACAATGTAGCCCTCATCTTCACAGTAGCATTTTGTAAACCACTACAGAACCATTATATCAACTGTTATCGGCAAGCAGATAACAGCGTAAAAGCTAGGTCCAACTAATGCCGCTATACGTGCTATCGACAACATATTCAGAACCATAACAAGACAGAAAAATACACATAAAGATATAACACCAAAGATCTAACAGCTAGCCAGAACCAACACAGGACATACAAAAATACACCTAAAAATCTATCACGACACTTACAGATCTAAATATGTAAAGTTTCCATGTATATTTAAAAAATAAAAATAAAAACAAGAAACCGTCTCCATGTATGTGTCTGGCTACTTGAAGAGCTTCATATAGTCTTTGGGTATGGGATAAACGTTGAAGAATCGCAACCAGATAACCAATGTTACCAGTGTTGATTAAACCAGCAACCTTTTCTAACTTCATCCAAGAAACACTCTTTTCCAACTTCATGCTAGCAGCACCCTTTCCCAACATCATGTTAGCAACACCCTTTTCCAACATCATGCCAACAACACCTTTTCCATCTCCATATTATTTGACACAACACACTTTTCCATCTTTAAATCGGCATCATTTTCCATTTTTTCTTACACGAGGACCTACATAAAGAAATACACGCTACAGATTGATACTCATACAAAAAAAATGAAAATAAAAAATATATGTTAAATAATACAATAAAATAGATTTTTTGGGTTTTATTGAAAATTTCCCATTTTCTTAGAACAAGAAACATTGGTTTTGATTAAAACTTGAAATGGAATTAATGTTGTTGAAATAACCTACCATAGAAGGAGCATGGATGATTACACCTGTATTGGAAACCTCCGAAAGTTCTCCACCATTTGTGATTGAAAAACCCTATTGATACAAAAAAAAAGTATATATGCAAAAACTCAACATCAAATTGAATGATTATATAAACACAGAAACCACATACTCAGCATTAACGTCAATCGTCATTCAAAAACCAAAAACATCATTGTTAACAAAAAAGTGAAAATAGTGGAAAAAAAACACCAACATCAAAATTGGTGATCATACAATAAACTGATACAACATAAACAAAAAGGTATCAACAATGTTTATACAACAAACATAAAAATCAAGTATATTCAAGGTTTATACAAACAACAACAAAATGTTGAAAACATGGAAATTGGAACTTATTTCGTAACAACATCAATCATCGTTCAAAACATAAGTATATTCAACAGTATATTCAAGGTTTTTACAAAAACCAACAAAAAGTGGAAAACATAGAATTAGAAACCTAATTTGTATCAACATCAATCATCATTAACAAATTAAGTATATTCAACAGTATATTCAAGGTTTATACAAACAAAATCAAAAAGTTGCAAACATGGAACTAAAAACGTAATTCGTATCAACTATTTTAAAAATTAGGGTCATATATAAAAAAAATCCCCAGCATTTTTTTTACCTTAACCATAAAATAACGTCCGAATATTTCATCTGCAATATTTTCAGACAAGGCAAAATTTTGTGTAATATGTGCCTTGCTTGAGCACATGGAGGATGTTTTATCCTTTACTTCTTTCCTTTTTTATTTTTGTTCTTTTTTATGTAAGTTGGAGGAAGGTGGTAATATTGCTGATGAAAATATTTGTGGGTTACTTTGTGATTAAGGTAAAAAAAATACTGGCGATTATTTATCATATATGACCCTTAATTTAAAACAGCTATTTTTTGTGATATTCTATTCATATGTGATTTTATGGTTGGTTTTTCAGTTTGTATGTGGTAGTTGTGAAGGCTCTTACGAGGCAGTTGTGCCTGACCGTTTTACTCTTTTGATTTTAAACATTGAAATGACTTATTCTATTTGCGAAGCCTTGGCCTATTACTCCCTGTTTAAAACTGTTGTAATCATTCATTTAAACAGATCCATTTGGAATGGCCTAACCCAGAAGAAAAAAAAACAAACCGTTAAGAATATACCATACACCAATACCACTTAACTGGAAACTAACATCACAGTGGGTAGGAAAGCTATTGTGAGAAACAGAAGGGAAAAACATATGAATCCATAAATAACTAAAACAACTTCCAAAAACATTCATAATGGCTTAAAACCAAAAGTGGCAAAATCATACATAAATTCAAAGAGCACCTCAATATAAGTTCCAATCAACATCAAATAATAAATATGACTAAACCAAATCCCAAACACATATAAACTTAACCAAACATGCTTTTTCATGTGTGCCTCACTTAAATCAGTGCTATTTAAGTGCTATACAAAATTTTGGTTGTACTTCACAAGCATACAATGTAGCCCTCATCTTCACAGTAGCATTTTGTAAACCACTACAGAACCATTATATCAACTGTTATCGGCAAGCAGATAACAGCGTAAAAGCTAGGTCCAATTAATGCCGCTATAGGTGCTATCGACAACATATTCAGAACCATAACAAGACAGAAAAATACACATAAAGATATAACACCAAAGATCTAACAGCTAGCCAGAACCAACACAGGACATACAAAAATACACCTAAAAATCTATCACGACACTTACAGATCTAAATATGTAAAGTTTCCATGTATATTTAAAAAATAAAAATAAAAACAAGAAACCGTCTCCATGTATGTGTCTGGCTACTTGAAGAGCTTCATATAGTCTTTGGGTATGGGATAAACGTTGAAGAATCGCAACCAGATAACCAATGTTACCAGTGTTGATTAAACCAGCAACCTTTTCTAACTTCATCCAAGAAACACTCTTTTCCAACTTCATGCTAGCAGCACCCTTTCCCAACATCATGTTAGCAACACCCTTTTCCAACATCATGCCAACAACACCTTTTCCATCTCCATATTATTTGACACAACACACTTTTCCATCTTTAAATCGGCATCATTTTCCATTTTTTCTTACACGAGGACCTACATAAAGAAATACACGCTACAGATTGATACTCATACAAAAAAAATGAAAATAAAAAATATATGTTAAATAATACAATAAAATAGATTTTTTGGGTTTTATTGAAAATTTCCCATTTTCTTAGAACAAGAAACATTGGTTTTGATTAAAACTTGAAATGGAATTAATGTTGTTGAAATAACCTACCATAGAAGGAGCATGGATGATTACACCTGTATTGGAAACCTCCGAAAGTTCTCCACCATTTGTGATTGAAAAACCCTATTGATACAAAAAAAAAGTATATATGCAAAAACTCAACATCAAATTGAATGATTATATAAACACAGAAACCACATACTCAGCATTAACGTCAATCGTCATTCAAAAACCAAAAACATCATTGTTAACAAAAAAGTGAAAATAGTGGAAAAAAAACACCAACATCAAAATTGGTGATCATACAATAAACTGATACAACATAAACAAAAAGGTATCAACAATGTTTATACAACAAACATAAAAATCAAGTATATTCAAGGTTTATACAAACAACAACAAAATGTTGAAAACATGGAAATTGGAACTTATTTCGTAACAACATCAATCATCGTTCAAAACATAAGTATATTCAACAGTATATTCAAGGTTTTTACAAAAACCAACAAAAAGTGGAAAACATAGAATTAGAAACCTAATTTGTATCAACATCAATCATCATTAACAAATTAAGTATATTCAACAGTATATTCAAGGTTTATACAAACAAAATCAAAAAGTTGCAAACATGGAACTAAAAACGTAATTCGTATCAACTATTTTAAAAATTAGGGTCATATATAAAAAAAATCCCCAGCATTTTTTTTACCTTAACCATAAAATAACGTCCGAATATTTCATCTGCAATATTTTCAGACAAGGCAAAATTTTGTGTAATATGTGCCTTGCTTGAGCACATGGAGGATGTTTTATCCTTTACTTCTTTCCTTTTTTATTTTTGTTCTTTTTTATGTAAGTTGGAGGAAGGTGGTAATATTGCTGATGAAAATATTTGTGGGTTACTTTGTGATTAAGGTAAAAAAAATACTGGCGATTATTTATCATATATGACCCTTAATTTAAAACAGCTATTTTTTGTGATATTCTATTCATATGTGATTTTATGGTTGGTTTTTCAGTTTGTATGTGGTAGTTGTGAAGGCTCTTACGAGGCAGTTGTGCCTGACCGTTTTACTCTTTTGATTTTAAACATTGAAATGACTTATTCTATTTGCGAAGCCTTGGCCTATTACTCCCTGTTTAAAACTGTTGTAATCATTCATTTAAACAGATCCATTTGGAATGGCCTAACCCAGAAGAAAAAAAAACAAACAGTTAAGAATATACCATACACCAATACCACTTAACTGGAAACTAACATCACAGTGGGTAGGAAAGCTATTGTGAGAAACAGAAGGGAAAAACATATGAATCCATAAATAACTAAAACAACTTCCAAAAACATTCATAATGGCTTAAAACCAAAAGTGGCAAAATCATACATAAATTCAAAGAGCACCTCAATATAAGTTCCAATCAACATCAAATAATAAATATGACTAAACCAAATCCCAAACACATATAAACTTAACCAAACATGCTTTTTCATGTGTGCCTCACTTAAATCAGTGCTATTTAAGTGCTATACAAAATTTTGGTTGTACTTCACAAGCATACAATGTAGCCCTCATCTTCACAGTAGCATTTTGTAAACCACTACAGAACCATTATATCAACTGTTATCGGCAAGCAGATAACAGCGTAAAAGCTAGGTCCAATTAATGCCGCTATAGGTGCTATCGACAACATATTCAGAACCATAACAAGACAGAAAAATACACATAAAGATATAACACCAAAGATCTAACAGCTAGCCAGAACCAACACAGGACATACAAAAATACACCTAAAAATCTATCACGACACTTACAGATCTAAATATGTAAAGTTTCGATGTATATTTAAAAAATAAAAATAAAAACAAGAAACCGTCTCCATGTATGTGTCTGGCTACTTGAAGAGCTTCATATAGTCTTTGGGTATGGGATAAACGTTGAAGAATCGCAACCAGATAACCAATGTTACCAGTGTTGATTAAACCAGCAACCTTTTCTAACTTCATCCAAGAAACACTCTTTTCCAACTTCATGCTAGCAGCACCCTTTCCCAACATCATGTTAGCAACACCCTTTTCCAACATCATGCCAACAACACCTTTTCCATCTCCATATTATTTGACACAACACACTTTTCCATCTTTAAATCGGCATCATTTTCCATTTTTTCTTACACGAGGACCTACATAAAGAAATACACGCTACAGATTGATACTCATACAAAAAAAATGAAAATAAAAAATATATGTTAAATAATACAATAAAATAGATTTTTTGGGTTTTATTGAAAATTTCCCATTTTCTTAAAACAAGAAACATTGGTTTTGATTAAAACTTGAAATGGAATTAATGTTGTTGAAATAACCTACCATAGAAGGAGCATGGATGATTACACCTGTATTGGAAACCTCCGAAGGTTCTCCACCATTTGTGATTGAAAAACCCTATTGATACAAAAAAAAAGTATATATGCAAAAACTCAACATCAAATTGAATGATTATATAAACACAGAAACCACATACTCAGCATTAACGTCAATCGTCATTCAAAAACCAAAAACATCATTGTTAACAAAAAAGTGAAAATAGTGGAAAAAAAACACCAACATCAAAATTGGTGATCATACAATAAACTGATACAACATAAACAAAAAGGTATCAACAATGTTTATACAACAAACATAAAAATCAAGTATATTCAAGGTTTATACAAACAACAACAAAATGTTGAAAACATGGAAATTGGAACTTATTTCGTAACAACATCAATCATCGTTCAAAACATAAGTATATTCAACAGTATATTCAAGGTTTTTACAAAAACCAACAAAAAGTGGAAAACATAGAATTAGAAACCTAATTTGTATCAACATCAATCATCATTAACAAATTAAGTATATTCAACAGTATATTCAAGGTTTATACAAACAAAATCAAAAAGTTGCAAACATGGAACTAAAAACGTAATTCGTATCAACTATTTTAAAAATTAGGGTCATATATAAAAATAATCCCCAGCATTTTTTTTACCTTAACCATAAAATAACGTCCGAATATTTCATCTGCAATATTTGCAGACAAGGCAAAATTCTGTGTAATATGTGCCTTGCTTGAGCACATGGAGGATGTTTTATCCTTTACTTCTTTCCTTTTTTATTTTTGTTCTTTTTTATGTAAGTTGGAGGAAGGTGGTAATATTGCTGATGAAAATATTTGTGGGTTACTTTGTGATTAAGGTAGAAAAAATACTGGCGATTATTTATCATATATGACCCTTAATTTAAAACAGCTATTTTTTGTGATATTCTATTCATATGTGATTTTATGGTTGGTTTTTCAGTTTGTATGTGGTAGTTGTGAAGGCTCTTACGAGGCAGTTGTGCCTGGCCGTTTTACTCTTTTGATTTTAAACATTGAAATGACTCATTCTATTTGCGAAGCCTTGGCCTATTACTCCCTGTTTAAAACTGTTGTAATCATTCATTTAAACAGATCCATTTGGAATGGCCTAACCCAGAAGAAAAAAAAAACAAACAGTTAAGAATATACCCTACACCAATACCACTTAACTGGAAACTAACATCACAGTGGGTAGGAAAGCTATTGTGAGAAACAGAAGGGAAAAACATATGAATCCATAAATAACTAAAATAACTTCCAAAAACATTCATAATGGCTTAAAACCAAAAGTGGCAAAATCATACATAAATTCAAAGAGCACCTCAATATAAGTTCCAATCAACATCAAATAATAAATATGCCTAAACCAAATCCCAAACACATATAAACTTAACCAAACATGCTTTTTCATGTGTGCCTCACTTAAATCAGTGCTTTTTAAGTGCTATACAAAATTTTGGTTGTACTTCACAAGCATACAATGTAGCCCTCATCTTCACAGTAGCATTTTGTAAACCACTACAGAACCATTATATCAATTGTTATCGGCAAGCAGAAAACAGCGTAAAAGCTAGGTCCAATTAATGCCGCTATAGGTGCTATCGACAACATATTCAGAACCATAACAAGACAGAAAAATACACATAAAGATATAACACCAAAGATCTAACACCTAGCCAGAACCAACACAGGACATACAAAAGTACACCTAAAAATCTATCACGACACTTACAGATCTAAATATGTAAAGTTTCGATTTATATTTAAAAAATAAAAATAAAAACAAGAAACCGTCTCCATGTATGTGTCTGGCTACTTGAAGAGCTTCATATAGTCTTTGGGTATGGGATAAACGTTGAAGAATCGCAACCAGATAACCAATGTTACCAGTGTTGATTAAACCAGCAACCTTTTCTAACTTCATCCAAGAAACACTCTTTTCCAACTTCACGCTAGCAGCACCCTTTCCCAACATCATGTTAGCAACACCCTTTTCCAACATCATGCCAACAACACCTTTTCCATCTCCATATTATTTGACACAACACACTTTTCCATCTTTAAATCGGCATCATTTTCCATTTTTTCTTACACGAGGACCTACATAAAGAAATACACGCTACAGATTGATACTCATACAAAAAAAATGAAATTAAAAAATATATGTTAAATAATACAATAAAATAGATTTTTTGGGTTTTAATCAAAATTTCCTATTTTCTTAGAATAAGAAACATTGGTTTTGATTAAAAATTGAAATGGAATTAATGTTGTTGAAATAACCTACCACAGAAGGAGCATGGATGATTACACCTGTATTGGAATCCTCCGAAGGTTCTCCACCATTTGTGATTGAAAAACCCTATTGATAAAAAAAAAAGTATATATGCAAAAACTCAACATCAAATTGAATGCTTATATAAAAACAGAAACCACATACTCAGCATTAACGTCAATCGTCATTCAAAAACCAAAAACATCATTGTTAACAAAAAAGTGAAAATAGTGGAAAAAAAACACCAACATCAAAATTGGTGATCATACAATAAACTGATACAACATAAACAAAAAGGTATCAACAATGTTTATACAACAAACATAAAAATCAAGTATATTCAAGGTTTATACAAACAACAACAAAATGTTGAAAACATGGAAATTGGAACTTATTTCGTAACAACATCAATCATCGTTCAAAACATAAGTATATTCAACAGTATATTCAAGGTTTTTACAAAAACCAACAAAAAGTGGAAAACATAGAATTAGAAACCTAATTTGTATCAACATCAATCATCATTAACAAATTAAGTATATTCAACAGTATATTCAAGGTTTATACAAACAAAATCAAAAAGTTGCAAACATGGAACTAAAAATGTAATTCGTATCAACTATTTTAAAAATTAGGGTCATATATAAAAATAATCCCCAGCATTTTTTTTACCTTAACCATAAAATAACGTCCGAATATTTCATCTGCAATATTTTCAGACAAGGCAAAATTCTGTGTAATATGTGCCTTGCTTGAGCACATGGAGGATGTTTTATCCTTTACTTCTTTCCTTTTTTATTTTTGTTCTTTTTTATGTAAGTTGGAGGAAGGTGGTAATATTGCTGATCAAAATATTTGTGGGTTACTTTGTGATTAAGGTAAAAAAAATATTGGCGATTATTTATCATATATGACCCTTAATTTAAAACAGCTATTTTTTGTGATATTCTATTCATATGTGATTGTATGGTTGGTTTTTCAGTTTGTATGTGGTAGTTGAGAAGGCTCTTACGAGGCAGTTGTGCCTGACCGTTTTACTCTTTTGATTTTAAACATTGAAATGACTCATTCTATTTGCGAAGCCTTGGCCTATTACTCCCTGTTTAAAACTGTTGTAATCATTCATTTAAACAGATCCATTTGGAATGGCCTAACCCAGAAGAAAAAAAAACAAACAGTTAAGAATATACCATACACCAATACCACTTAACTGGAAACTAACATCACAGTGGGTAGGAAAGCTATTGTGAGAAACAGAAGGGAAAAACATATGAATCCATAAATAACTAAAACAACTTCCAAAACCATTCATAATGGCTTAAAACCAAAAGTGGCAAAATCATACATAAATTCAAAGAGCACCTCAATATAAGTTCCAATCAACATCAAATAATAAATATGACTAAACCAAATCCCAAACACATATAAACTTAACCAAACATGCTTTTTCATGTGTGCCTCACTTAAATCAGTGCTATTTAAGTGCTATACAAAATTTTGGTTGTACTTCACAAGCATACAATGTAGCCTTCATCTTCACAGTAGCATTTTGTAAACCACTACAGAACCATTATATCAACTGTTATCGGCAAGCAGATAACAGCGTAAAAGCTAGGTCCAATTAATGCCGCTATAGGTGCTATCGACAACATATTCAGAACCATAACAAGACAGAAAAATACACATAAAGATATAACACCAAAGATCTAACAGCTAGCCAGAACCAGCACAGGACATACAAAAGTACACCTAAAAATCTATCACGACACTTACAGATCTAAATATGTAAAGTTTCGATGTATATTTAAAAAATAAAAATAAAAACAAGAAACCGTCTCCATGTATGTGTCTGGCTACTTGAAGAGCTTCATATAGTCTTTGGGTATGGGATAAACGTTGAAGAATCGCAACCAGATAACCAATGTTACCAGTGTTGATTAAACCAGCAACCTTTTCTAACTTCATCCAAGAAACACTCTTTTCCAACTTCATGCTAGCAGCACCCTTTCCCAACATCATGTTAGCAACACCCTTTTCCAACATCATGCCAACAACACCTTTTCCATCTCCATATTATTTGACACAACACACTTTTCCATCTTTAAATCGGCATCATTTTCCATTTTTTCTTACACGAGGACCTACATAAAGAAATACACGCTACAGATTGATACTCATACAAATAAAATGAAAATAAAAAATATATGTTAAATAATACAATAAAATAGATTTTTTGGGTTTTAATCAAAATTTCCCATTTTCTTAGAACAAGAAACATTGGTTTTGATTAAAAATTGAAATGGACTTAATGTTGTTGAAATAACCTACCATAGAAGGAGCATGGATGATTACACCTGTATTGGAAACCTCCGAAGGTTCTCCACCATTTGTGATTGAAAAACCCTATTGATACAAAAAAAAAGTATATATGCAAAAACTCAACATCAAATTGAATGATTATATAAACACAGAAACCACATACTCAGCATTAACGTCAATCGTCATTCAAAAACCAAAAACATCATTGTTAACAAAAAAGTGAAAATAGTGGAAAAAAAACACCAACATCAAAATTGGTGATCATACAATAAACTGATACAACATAAACAAAAAGGTATCAACAATGTTTATACAACAAACATAAAAATCAAGTATATTCAAGGTTTATACAAACAACAACAAAATGTTGAAAACATGGAAATTGGAACTTATTTCGTAACAACATCAATCATCGTTCAAAACATAAGTATATTCAACAGTATATTCAAGGTTTTTACAAAAACCAACAAAAAGTGGAAAACATAGAATTAGAAACCTAATTTGTATCAACATCAATCATCATTAACAAATTAAGTATATTCAACAGTATATTCAAGGTTTATACAAACAAAATCAAAAAGTTGCAAACATGGAACTAAAAATGTAATTCGTATCAACTATTTTAAAAATTAGGGTCATATATAAAAATAATCCCCAGCATTTTTTTTACCTTAACCATAAAATAACGTCCGAATATTTCATCTGCAATATTTTCAGACAAGGCAAAATTCTGTGTAATATGTGCCTTGCTTGAGCACATGGAGGATGTTTTATCCTTTACTTCTTTCCTTTTTTATTTTTGTTCTTTTTTATGTAAGTTGGAGGAAGGTGGTAATATTGCTGATCAAAATATTTGTGGGTTACTTTGTGATTAAGGTAAAAAAAATATTGGCGATTATTTATCATATATGACCCTTAATTTAAAACAGCTATTTTTTGTGATATTCTATTCATATGTGATTGTATGGTTGGTTTTTCAGTTTGTATGTGGTAGTTGAGAAGGCTCTTACGAGGCAGTTGTGCCTGACCGTTTTACTCTTTTGATTTTAAACATTGAAATGACTCATTCTATTTGCGAAGCCTTGGCCTATTACTCCCTGTTTAAAACTGTTGTAATCATTCATTTAAACAGATCCATTTGGAATGGCCTAACCCAGAAGAAAAAAAAACAAACAGTTAAGAATATACCATACACCAATACCACTTAACTGGAAACTAACATCACAGTGGGTAGGAAAGCTATTGTGAGAAACAGAAGGGAAAAACATATGAATCCATAAATAAGTAAAACAACTTCCAAAAACATTCATAATGGCTTAAAACCAAAAGTGGCAAAATCATACATAAATTCAAAGAGCACCTCAATATAAGTTCCAATCAACATCAAATAATAAATCTGACTAAACCAAATCCCAAACACATATAAACTTAACCAAACATGCTTTTTCATGTGTGCCTCACTTAAATCAGTGCTATTTAAGTGCTATACAAAATTTTGGTTGTACTTCACAAGCATACAATGTAGCCCTCATCTTCACAGTAGCATTTTGTAAACCACTACAGAACCATTATATCAACTATTATCGGCAAGCATATAACAGCGTAAAAGCTAGGTCCAATTAATGCCGCTATAGGTGCTATCGACAACATATTCAGAACCATAACAAGACAGAAAAATACACATAAAGATATAACACCAAAGATCTAACAGCTAGCCAGAACCAACACAGGACATACAAAAGTACACCTAAAAATCTATCACGACACTTACAGATCTAAATATGTAAAGTTTCGATGTATATTTAAAAAATAAAAATAAAAACAAGAAACCGTCTCCATGTATGTGTCTGGCTACTTGAAGAGCTTCATATAGTCTTTGGGTATGGGATAAACGTTGAAGAATCGCAACCAGATAACCAATGTTACCAGTGTTGATTAAACCAGCAACCTTTTCTAACTTCATCCAAGAAACACTCTTTTCCAACTTCATGCTAGCAGCACCCTTTCCCAACATCATGTTAGCAACACCCTTTTCCAACATCATGCCAACAACACCTTTTCCATCTCCATATTATTTGACACAACACACTTTTCCATCTTTAAATCGGCATCATTTTCCATTTTTTCTTACACGAGGACCTACATAAAGAAATACACGCTACAGATTGATACTCATACAAATAAAATGAAAATAAAAAATATATGTTAAATAATACAATAAAATAGATTTTTTGGGTTTTAATCAAAATTTCCCATTTTCTTAGAACAAGAAACATTGGTTTTGATTAAAAATTGAAATGGACTTAATGTTGTTGAAATAACCTACCATAGAAGGAGCATGGATGATTACACCTGTATTGGAAACCTCCGAAGGTTCTCCACCATTTGTGATTGAAAAACCCTATTGATACAAAAAAAAAGTATATATGCAAAAACTCAACATCAAATTGAATGATTATATAAACACAGAAACCACATACTCAGCATTAACGTCAATCGTCATTCAAAAACCAAAAACATCATTGTTAACAAAAAAGTGAAAATAGTGGAAAAAAAACACCAACATCAAAATTGGTGATCATACAATAAACTGATACAACATAAACAAAAAGATATCAACAATGTTTATACAACAAACATAAAAATCAAGTATATTCAAGGTTTATACAAACAACAACAAAATGTTGAAAACATGGAAATTGGAACTTATTTCGTAACAACATCAATCATCGTTCAAAACATAAGTATATTCAACAGTATATTCAAGGTTTTTACAAAAACCAACAAAAAGTGGAAAACATAGAATTAGAAACCTAATTTGTATCAACATCAATCATCATTAACAAATTAAGTATATTCAACAGTATATTCAAGGTTTATACAAACAAAATCAAAAAGTTGCAAACATGGAACTAAAAATGTAATTCGTATCAACTATTTTAAAAATTAGGGTCATATATAAAAATAATCCCCAGCATTTTTTTTACCTTAACCATAAAATAACGTCCGAATATTTCATCTGCAATATTTTCAGACAAGGCAAAATTCTGTGTAATATGTGCCTTGCTTGAGCACATGGAGGATGTTTTATCCTTTACTTCTTTCCTTTTTTATTTTTGTTCTTTTTTATGTAAGTTGGAGGAAGGTGGTAATATTGCTGATGAAAATATTTGTGGGTTACTTTGTGATTAAGGTAAAAAAAATACTGGCGATTATTTATCATATATGACCCTTAATTTAAAACAGCTATTTTTTGTGATATTCTATTCATATGTGATTTTATGGTTGGTTTTTCAGTTTGTATGTGGTAGTTGTGAAGGCTCTTACGAGGCAGTTGTGCCTGACCGTTTTACTCTTTTGATTTTAAACATTGAAATGACTCATTCTATTTGCGAAGCCTTGGCCTATTACTCCCTGTTTAAAACTGTTGTAATCATTCATTTAAACAGATCCATTTGGAATGGCCTAACCCAGAAGAAACAAAAACAAACAGTTAAGAATATACCATACACCAATACCACTTAACTGGAAACTAACATCACAGTGGGTAGGAAAGCTATTGTGAGAAACAGAAGGGAAAAACATATGAATCCATAAATAACTAAAACAACTTCCAAAAACATTCATAATGGCTTAAAACCAAAAGTGGCAAAATCATACATAAATTCAAAGAGCACCTCAATATAAGTTCCAATCAACATCAAATAATAAATCTGACTAAACCAAATCCCAAACACATATAAACTTAACCAAACATGCTTTTTCATGTGTGCCTCACTTAAATCAGTGCTATTTAAGTGCTATACAAAATTTTGGTTGTACTTCACAAGCATACAATGTAGCCCTCATCTTCACAGTAGCATTTTGTAAACCACTACAGAACCATTATATCAACTATTATCGGCAAGCATATAACAGCGTAAAAGCTAGGTCCAATTAATGCCGCTATAGGTGCTATCGACAACATATTCATAACCATAACAAGACAGAAAAATACACATAAAGATATAACACCAAAGATCTAACAGCTAGCCAGAACCAACACAGGACATACAAAAATACACCTAAAAATCTATCACGACACTTACAGATCTAAATATGTAAAGTTTCGATGTATATTTAAAAAATAAAAATAAAAACAAGAAACCGTCTCCATGTATGTGTCTGGCTACTTGAAGAGCTTCATATAGTCTTTGGGTATGGGATAAACGTTGAAGAATCGCAACCAGATAACCAATGTTACCAGTGTTGATTAAACCAGCAACCTTTTCTAACTTCATCCAAGAAACACTCTTTTCCAACTTCATGCTAGCAGCACCCTTTCCCAACATCATGTTAGCAACACCCTTTTCCAACATCATGCCAACAACACCTTTTCCATCTCCATATTATTTGACACAACACACTTTTCCATCTTTAAATCGGCATCATTTTCCATTTTTTCTTACACGAGGACCTACATAAAGAAATACACGCTACAGATTGATACTCATACAAAAAAAATGAAAATAAAAAATATATGTTAAATAATACAATAAAATAGATTTTTTGGGTTTTAATCAAAATTTCCCATTTTCTTAGAACAAGAAACATTGGTTTTGATTAAAAATTGAAATGGAATTAATGTTGTTGAAATAACCTACCATAGAAGGAGCATGGATGATTACACCTGTATTGGAAACCTCCGAAGGTTCTCCACCATTTGTGATTGAAAAACCCTATTGATACTACAAAAAAGTATATATGCAAAAACTCAACATCAAATTGAATGATTATATAAACACAAAAACCACATACTCAGCATTAACGTCAATCGTCATTCAAAAACCAAAAACATCATTGTTAATAAAAAAGTGAAAATAGTGGAAAAAAACACCAACATCAAAATTGGTGATCATACAATAAACTGATACAACATAAACAAAAAGGTATCAACAATGTTTATACAACAAACATAAAAATCAAGTATATTCAAGGTTTATACAAACAACAACAAAATGTTGAAAACATGGAAATTGGAACTTATTTCGTAACAACATCAATCATCGTTCAAAACATAAGTATATTCAACAGTATATTCAAGGTTTTTACAAAAACCAACAAAAAGTGGAAAACATAGAATTAGAAACCTAATTTGTATCAACATCAATCATCATTAACAAATTAAGTATATTCAACAGTATATTCAAGGTTTATACAAACAAAATAAAAAAGTTGCAAACATGGAACTAAAAACGTAATTCGTATCAACTATTTTAAAAATTAGGGTCATATATAACAATAATCCCCAGCATTTTTTTTACCTTAACCATAAAATAACGTCCGAATATTTCATCTGCAATATTTTCAGACAAGGCAAAATTCTGTGTAATATGTGCCTTGCTTGAGCACATGGAGGATGTTTTATCCTTTACTTCTTTCCTTTTTTATTTTTGTTCTTTTTTATGTAAGTTGGAGGAAGGTGGTAATATTGCTGATGAAAATATTTGTGGGTTACTTTGTGATTAAGGTAAAAAAAATACTGGCGATTATTTATCATATATGACCCTTAATTTAAAACAGCTATTTTTTGTGATATTCTATTCATATGTGATTTTATGGTTGGTTTTTCAGTTTGTATGTGGTAGTTGTGAAGGCTCTTACGAGGCAGTTGTGCCTGACCGTTTTACTCTTTTGATTTTAAACATTGAAATGACTCATTCTATTTGCGAAGCCTTGGCCTATTACTCCCTGTTTAAAACTGTTGTAATCATTCATTTAAACAGATCCATTTGGAATGGCCTAACCCAGAAGAAAAAAAAACAAACAGTTAAGAATATACCATACACCAATACCACTTAACTGGAAACTAACATCACAGTGGGTAGGAAAGCTATTGTGAGAAACAGAAGGGAAAAACATATGAATCCATAAATAACTAAAACAACTTCCAAAAACATTCATAATGGCTTAAAACCAAAAGTGGCAAAATCATACATAAATTCAAAGAGCACCTCAATATAAGTTCCAATCAACATCAAATAATAAATATGACTAAACCAAATCCCAAACACATATAAACTTAACCAAACATGCTTTTTCATGTGTGCCTCACTTAAATCAGTGCTATTTAAGTGCTATACAAAATTTTGGTTGTACTTCACAAGCATACAATGTAGCCCTCATCTTCACAGTAGCATTTTGTAAACCACTACAGAACCATTATATCAACTGTTATCGGCAAGCAGATAACAGCGTAAAAGCTAGGTCCAATTAATGCCGCTATAGGTGCTATCGACAACATATTCAGAACCATAACAAGACAGAAAAATACACATAAAGATATAACACCAAAGATCTAACAGCTAGCCAGAACCAACACAGGACATACAAAAATACACCTAAAAATCTATCACGGCACTTACAGATCTAAATATGTAAAGTTTCGATGTATATTTAAAAAATAAAAATAAAAACAAGAAACCGTCTCCATGTATGTGTCTGGCTACTTGAAGAGCTTCATATAGTCTTTGGGTATGGGATAAACGTTGAAGAATCGCAACCAGATAACCAATGTTACCAGTGTTGATTAAACCAGCAACCTTTTCTAACTTCATCCAAGAAACACTCTTTTCCAACTTCATGCTAGCAGCACCCTTTCCCAACATCATGTTAGCAACACCCTTTTCCAACATCAAGCCAACAACACCTTTTCCATCTCCATATTATTTGACACAACACACTTTTCCATCTTTAAATCTGCATCATTTTCCATTTTTTCTTACACGAGGACCTACATAAAGAAATACACGCTACAGATTGATACTCATACAAAAAAATGAAAATAAAAAATATATGTTAAATAATACAATAAAATAGATTTTTTGGGTTTTAATCAAAATTTCCCATTTTCTTAGAACAAGAAACATTGGTTTTGATTAAAAATTGAAATGGAATTAATGTTGTTGAAATAACCTACCATAGAAGGAGCATGGATGATTACACCTGTATTGAAAACCTCCGAAGGTTCTCCACCATTTGTGATTGAAAAACCCTATTGATACAAAAAAAAAATTATATATGCAAAAACTCAACATCAAATTGAATGATTATATAAAAACAGAAACCACATACTCAGCATTAACGTCAATCGTCATTCAAAACCCAAAAACATCATTGTTAACAAAAAAGTGAAAATAGTGGAAAAAAAACACCAACATCAAAATTGGTGATCATACAATAAACTGATACAACATAAACAAAAAGGTATCAACAATGTTTATACAACAAACATAAAAATCAAGTATATTCAAGGTTTATACAAACAACAACAAAATGTTGAAAACATGGAAATTGGAACTTATTTCGTAACAACATCAATCATCGTTCAAAACATAAGTATATTCAACAGTATATTCAAGGTTTTTACAAAAACCAACAAAAAGTGGAAAACATAGAATTAGAAACCTAATTTGTATCAACATCAATCATCATTAACAAATTAAGTATATTCAACAGTATATTCAAGGTTTATACAAACAAATCAAAAAGTTGCAAACATGGAACTAAAAACGTAATTCGTATCAACTATTTTAAAAATTAGGGTCATATATAAAAATAATCCCCAGCATTTTTTTTACCTTAACCTTAAAATAACGTCCGAATATTTCATCTGCAATATTTTCAGACAAGGCAAAATTCTGTGTAATATGTGCCTTGCTTGAGCACATGGAGGATGTTTTATCCTTTACTTCTTTCCTTTTTTATTTTTGTTCTTTTTTATGTAAGTTGGAGGAAGGTGGTAATATTGCTGATGAAAATATTTGTGGGTTACTTTGTGATTAAGGTAAAAAAAATACTGGCGATTATTTATCATATATGACCCTTAATTTAAAACAGCTATTTTTTGTGATATTCTATTCATATGTGATTTTATGGTTGGTTTTTCAGTTTGTATGTGGTAGTTGTGAAGGCTCTTACGAGGCAGTTGTGCCTGACCGTTTTACTCTTTTGATTTTAAACATTGAAATGACTCATTCTATTTGCGAAGCCTTGGCCTATTACTCCCTGTTTAAAACTGTTGTAATCATTCATTTAAACAGATCCATTTGGAATGGCCTAACCCAGAAAAAAAAAACAAACAGTTAAGAATATACCATACACCAATACCACTTAACTGGAAACTAACATCACAGTGGGTAGGAAAGCTATTGTGAGAAACAGAAGGGAAAAACATATGAATCCATAAATAACTAAAACAACTTCCAAAAACATTCATAATGGCTTAAAACCAAAAGTGGCAAAATCATACATAAATTCAAAGAGCACCTCAATATAAGTTCCAATCAACATCAAATAATAAATATGACTAAACCAAATCCCAAACACATATAAACTTAACCAAACATGCTTTTTCATGTGTGCCTCACTTAAATCAGTGCTATTTAAGTGCTATACAAAATTTTGGTTGTACTTCACAAGCATACAATGTAGCCCTCATCTTCACAGTAGCATTTTGTAAACCACTACAGAACCATTATATCAACTGTTATCGGCAAGCAGATAACAGCGTAAATGCTAGGTCCAATTAATGCCGCTATAGGTGCTATCGACAACATATTCAGAACCATAACAAGACAGAAAAATACACATAAAGATATAACACCAAAGATCTAACAGCTAGCCAGAACCAACACAGGACATACAAAAATACACCTAAAAATCTATCACGACACTTACAGATCTAAATATGTAAAGTTTCGATGTATATTTAAAAAATAAAAATAAAAACAAGAAACCGTCTCCATGTATGTGTCTGGCTACTTGAAGAGCTTCATATAGTCTTTGGGTATGGGATAAACGTTGAAGAATCACAACCAGATAACCAATGTTACCAGTGTTGATTAAACCAGCAACCTTTTCGAACTTCATCCAAGAAACACTCTTTTCCAACTTCATGCTAGCAGCACCCTTTCCCAACATCATGTTAGCAACACCCTTTTCCAACATCATCCCAACAACACCTTTTCCATCTCCATATTATTTGACACAACACACTTTTCCATCTTTAAATCTGCATCATTTTCCATTTTTTCTTACACGAGGACCTACATAAAGAAATACACGCTACAGATTGATACTCATACAAAAAAAATGAAAATAAAAAATATATGTTAAATAATACAATAAAATAGATTTTTTGGGTTTTAATCAAAATTTCCCATTTTCTTAGAACAAGAAACATTGGTTTTGATTAAAAATTGAAATGGAATTAATGTTGTTGAAATAACCTACCATAGAAGGAGCATGGATGATTACACCTGTATTGAAAACCTCCGAAGGTTCTCCACCATTTGTGATTGAAAAACCCTATTGATACAAAAAAAAAAGTATATATGCAAAAACTCAACATCAAATTGAATGATTATATAAAAACAGAAACCACATACTCAGCATTAACGTCAATCGTCATTCAAAAACCAAAAACATCATTGTTAACAAAAAAGTGAAAATAGTGGAAAAAAAACACCAACATCAAAATTGGTGATCATACAATAAACTGATACAACATAAACAAAAAGGTATCAACAATGTTTATACAACAAACATAAAAATCAAGTATATTCAAGGTTTATACAAACAACAACAAAATGTTGAAAACATGGAAATTGGAACTTATTTCGTAACAACATCAATCATCGTTCAAAACATAAGTATATTCAACAGTATATTCAAGGTTTTTACAAAAACCAACAAAAAGTGGAAAACATAGAATTAGAAACCTAATTTGTATCAACATCAATCATCATTAACAAATTAAGTATATTCAACAGTATATTCAAGGTTTATACAAACAAAATCAAAAAGTTGCAAACATGGAACTAAAAACGTAATTCGTATCAACTATTTTAAAAATTAGGGTCATATATAAAAATAATCCCCAGCATTTTTTTTACCTTAACCTTAAAATAACGTCCGAATATTTCATCTGCAATATTTTCAGACAAGGCAAAATTCTGTGTAATATGTGCCTTGCTTGAGCACATGGAGGATGTTTTATCCTTTACTTCTTTCCTTTTTTATTTTTGTTCTTTTTTAGGTAAGTTGGAGGAAGGTGGTAATATTGCTGATGAAAATATTTGTGGGTTACTTTGTGATTAAGGTAAAAAAAATACTGGCGATTATTTATCATATATGACCCTTAATTTAAAACAGCTATTTTTTGTGATATTCTATTCATATGTGATTTTATGGTTGGTTTTTCAGTTTGTATGTGGTAGTTGTGAAGGCTCTTACGAGGCAGTTGTGCCTGACCGTTTTACTCTTTTGATTTTAAACATTGAAATGACTCATTCTATTTGCGAAGCCTTGGCCTATTACTCCCTGTTTAAAACTGTTGTAATCATTCATTTAAACAGATCCATTTGGAATGGCCTAACCCAGAAAAAAAAAACAAACAGTTAAGAATATACCATACACCAATACCATTTAACTGGAAACTAACATCACAGTGGGTAGGAAAGCTATTGTGAGAAACAGAAGGGAAAAACATATGAATCCATAAATAACTAAAACAACTTCCAAAAACATTCATAATGGCTTAAAACCAAAAGTGGCAAAATCATACATAAATTCAAAGAGCACCTCAATATAAGTTCCAATCAACATCAAATAATAAATATGACTAAACCAAATCCCAAACACATATAAACTTAACCAAACATGCTTTTTCATGTGTGCCTCACTTAAATCAGTGCTATTTAAGTGCTATACAAAATTTTGGTTGTACTTCACAAGCATACAATGTAGCCCTCATCTTCACAGTAGCATTTTGTAAACCACTACAGAACCATTATATCAACTGTTATCGGCAAGCAGATAACAGCGTAAATGCTAGGTCCAATTAAAGCCGCTATAGGTGCTATCGACAACATATTCAGAACCATAACAAGACAGAAAAATACACATAAAGATATAACACCAAAGATCTAACAGCTAGCCAGAACCAACACAGGACATACAAAAATACACCTAAAAATCTATCACGACACTTACAGATCTAAATATGTAAAGTTTCGATGTATATTTAAAAAATAAAAATAAAAACAAGAAACCGTCTCCATGTATGTGTCTGGCTACTTGAAGAGCTTCATATAGTCTTTGGGTATGGGATAAACGTTGAAGAATCGCAACCAGATAACCAATGTTACCAGTGTTGATTAAACCAGCAACCTTTTCTAACTTCATCCAAGAAACACTCTTTTCCAACTTCATGCTAGCAGCACCCTTTCCCAACATCATGTTAGCAACACCCTTTTCCAACATCATGCCAACAACACCTTTTCCATCTCCATATTATTTGACACAACACACTTTTCCATCTTTAAATCGGCATCATTTTCCATTTTTTCTTACACGAGGACCTACATAAAGAAATACACGCTACAGATTGATACTCATACAAAAAAAATGAAAATAAAAAATATATGTTAAATAATACAATAAAATAGATTTTTTGGGTTTTAATCAAAATTTCCCATTTTCTTAGAACAAGAAACATTGGTTTTGATTAAAAATTGAAATGGAATTAATGTTGTTGAAATAACCTACCATAGAAGGAGCATGGATGATTACACCTGTATTGGAAACCTCCGAAGGTTCTCCACCATTTGTGATTGAAAAACCCTATTGATACAAAAAAAAGTATATATGCAAAAACTCAACATCAAATTGAATGATTATATAAAAACAGAAACCACATACTCAGCATTAACGTCAATCGTCATTCAAAAACCAAAAACATCATTGTTAACAAAAAAGTGAAAATAGTGGAAAAAAACACCAACATCAAAATTGGTGATCATACAATAAACTGATACAACATAAACAAAAAGGTATCAACAATGTTTATACAACAAACATAAAAATCAAGTATATTCAAGGTTTATACAAACAACAACAAAATGTTGAAAACATGGAAATTGGAACTTATTTCGTAACAACATCAATCATCGTTCAAAACATAAGTATATTCAACAGTATATTCAAGGTTTTTACAAAAACCAACAAAAAGTGGAAAACATAGAATTAGAAACCTAATTTGTATCAACATCAATCATCATTAACAAATTAAGTATATTCAACAGTATATTCAAGGTTTATACAAACAAAATCAAAAAGTTGCAAACATGAAACTAAAAACGTAATTCGTATCAACTATTTTAAAAATTAGGGTCATATATAAAAATAATCCCCAGCATTTTTTTTACCTTAACCATAAAATAACGTCCGAATATTTCATCTGCAATATTTTCAGACAAAGCAAAATTCTGTGTAATATGTGCCTTGCTTGAGCACATGGAGGATGTTTTATCCTTTACTTCTTTCCTTTTTTATTTTTGTTCTTTTTTATGTAAGTTGGAGGAAGGTGGTAATATTGCTGATGAAAATATTTGTGGGTTACTTTGTGATTAAGGTAAAAAAAATACTGGCGATTATTTATCATATATGACCCTTAATTTAAAACAGCTATTTTTTGTGATATTCTATTCATATGTGATTTTATGGTTGGTTTTTCAATTTGTATGTGGTAGTTGTGAAGGCTCTTACGAGGCAGTTGTGCCTGACCGTTTTACTCTTTTGATTTTAAACATTGAAATGACTCATTCTATTTGCGAAGCCTTGGCCTATTACTCCCAGTTTAAAACTGTTGTAATCATTCATTTAAACAGATCCATTTGGAATGGCCTAACCCAGAGAAAAAAAAACAAACAGTTAAGAATATACCATACACCAATACCACTTAACTGGAAACTAACATCACAGTGGGTAGGAAAGCTATTGTGAGAAACAGAAGGGAAAAACATATGAATCCATAAATAACTAAAACAACTTAAAAAAACATTCATAATGGCTTAAAACCAAAAGTGGCAAAATCATACATAAATTCAAAGAGCACCTCAATATAAGTTCCAATCAACATCAAATAATAAATATGACTAAACCAAATCCCAAACACATATAAACTTAACCAAACATGCTTTTTCATGTGTGCCTCACTTAAATCAGTGCTATTTAAGTGCTATACAAAATTTTGGTTGTACTTCACAAGCATACAATGTAGCCCTCATCTTCACAGTAGCATTTTGTAGACCACTACAGAACCATTATATCAACTGTTATCGGCAAGCAGATAACAGCGTAAAAGCTAGGTCCAATTAATGCCGCTATAGGTGCTATCGACAACATATTCAGAACCATAACAGGACAGAAAAATACACATAAAGATATAACACCAAAGATCTAACAGCTAGCCAGAACCAACACAGGACATACAAAAATACACCTAAAAATCTATCACGACACTTACAGATCTAAATATGTAAAGTTTCGATGTATATTTAAAAAATAAAAATAAAAACAAGAAACCGTCTCCATGTATGTGTCTGGCTACTTGAAGAGCTTCATATAGTCTTTGGGTATGGGATAAACGTTGAAGAATCGCAACCAGATAACCAATGTTACCAGTGTTGATTAAACCAGCAACCTTTTCTAACTTCATCCAAGAAACACTCTTTTCCAACTTCATGCTAGCAGCACCCTTTCCCAACATCATGTTAGCAACACCCTTTTCCAACATCATGCCAACAACACCTTTTCCATCTCCATATTATTTTACACAACACACTTTTCCATCTTTAAATCGGCATCATTTTCCATTTTTTCTTACACGAGGACCTACATAAAGAAATACACGCTACAGATTGATACTCATACAAAAAAAATGAAAATAAAAAATATATGTTAAATAATAAAATAAAATAGATTTTTTGGGTTTTAATCAAAATTTCCCATTTTCTTAGAACAAGAAACATTGGTTTTGATTAAAAATTGAAATGGAATTAATGTTGTTGAAATAACCTACCAAAGAAGGAGCATGGATGATTACACCTGTATTGGAAACCTCCGAAGGTTCTCCACCATTTGTGATTGAAAAACCCTATTGATACAAAAAAAAGTATATATGCAAAAACTCAACATCAAATTGAATGATTATATAAAAACAGAAACCACATACTCAGCATTAACGTCAATCGTCATTCAAAAACCAAAAACATCATTGTTAACAAAAAAGTGAAAATAGTGGAAAAAAACACCAACATCAAAATTGGTGATCATACAATAAACTGATACAACATAAACAAAAAGGTATCAACAATGTTTATACAACAAACATAAAAATCAAGTATATTCAAGGTTTATACAAACAACAACAAAATGTTGAAAACATGGAAATTGGAACTTATTTCGTAACAACATCAATCATCGTTCAAAACATAAGTATATTCAACAGTATATTCAAGGTTTTTACAAAAACCAACAAAAAGTGGAAAACATAGAATTAGAAACCTAATTTGTATCAACATCAATCATCATTAACAAATTAAGTATATTCAACAGTATATTCAAGGTTTATACAAACAAAATCAAAAAGTTGCAAACATGGAACTAAAAACCTAATTCGTATCAACTATTTTAAAAATTAGGGTCATATATAATAATAATCCCCAGCATTTTTTTTACCTTAACCATAAAATAACGTCCGAATATTTCATCTGCAATATTTTCAGACAAGGCAAAATTCTGTGTAATATGTGCCTTGCTTGAGCACATGGAGGATGTTTTATCCTTTACTTCTTTCCTTTTTTATTTTTGTTCTTTTTTATGTAAGTTGGAGGAAGGTGGTAATATTGTTGATGAAAATATTTGTGGGTTACTTTGTGATTAAGGTAAAAAAAATACTGGCGATTATTTATCGTATATGACCCTTAATTTAAAACAGCTATTTTTTGTGATATTCTATTCATATGTGATTTTATGGTTGGTTTTTCAGTTTGTATGTGGTAGTTGTGAAGGCTCTTACGAGGCAGTTGTGCCTGACCGTTTTACTCTTTTGATTTTAAACATTGAAATGACTCATTCTATTTGCGAAGCCTTGGCCTATTACTCCCTGTTTAAAACTGTTGTAATCATTCATTTAAACAGATCCATTTGGAATGGCCTAACCCAGAGAAAAAAAAACAAATAGTTAAGAATATACATACACCAATACCACTTAACTGGAAACTAACATCACAGTGGGTAGGAAAGCTATTGTGAGAAACAGAAGGGAAAAACATATGAATCCATAAATAACTAAAACAACTTCCAAAAACATTCATAATGGCTTAAAACCAAAAGTGGCAAAATCATACATAAATTCAAACAGCACCTCAATATAAGTTCCAATCAACATCAAATAATAAATATGACTAAACCAAATCATAAACACATATAAACTTAACCAAACATGCTTTTTCATGTGTGCCTCACTTAAATCAGTGCTATTTAAGTGCTATACAAAATTTTGGTTGTACTTCACAAGCATACAATGTAGCCCTCATCTTCACAGTAGCATTTTGTAGACCACTACAGAACCATTATATCAACTGTTATCGGCAAGCAGATAACAGTGTAAAAGCTAGGTCCAATTAATGCCGCTATAGGTGCTATCGACAACATATTCAGAACCATAACAGGACAGAAAAATACACATAAAGATATAACACCAAAGATCTAACAGCTAGCCAGAACCAACACAGGACATACAAAAATACACCTAAAAATCTATCACGACACTTACAGATCTAAATATGTAAAGTTTCGATGTATATTTAAAAAATAAAAATAAAAACAAGAAACCGTCTCCATGTATGTGTCTGGCTACTTGAAGAGCTTCATATAGTCTTTGGGTATGGGATAAACGTTGAAGAATCGCAACCAGATAACCAATGTTACCAGTGTTGATTAAACCAGCAACCTTTTCTAACTTCATCCAAGAAACACTCTTTTCCAACTTCATGCTAGCAGCACCCTTTCCCAACATCATGTTAGCAACACCCTTTTCCAACATCATGCCAACAACACCTTTTCCATCTCCATATTATTTTACACAACACACTTTTCCATCTTTAAATCGGCATCATTTTCCATTTTTTCTTACACGAGGACCTACATAAAGAAATACACGCTACAGATTGATACTCATACAAAAAAAATGAAAATAAAAAATATATGTTAAATAATAAAATAAAATAGATTTTTTGGGTTTTAATCAAAATTTCCCATTTTCTTAGAACAAGAAACATTGGTTTTGATTAAAAATTGAAATGGAATTAATGTTGTTGAAATAACCTACCAAAGAAGGAGCATGGATGATTACACCTGTATTGGAAACCTCCGAAGGTTCTCCACCATTTGTGATTGAAAAACCCTATTGATACAAAAAAAAGTATATATGCAAAAACTCAACATCAAATTGAATGATTATATAAAAACAGAAACCACATACTCAGCATTAACGTCAATCGTCATTCAAAAACCAAAAACATCATTGTTAACAAAAATGTGAAAATAGTGGAAAAAAACACCAACATCAAAATTGGTGATCATACAATAAACTGATACAACATAAACAAAAAGGTATCAACAATGTTTATACAACAAACATAAAAATCAAGTATATTCAAGGTTTATACAAACAACAACAAAATGTTGAAAACATGGAAATTGGAACTTATTTCGTAACAACATCAATCATCGTTCAAAACATAAGTATATTCAACAGTATATTCAAGGTTTTTACAAAAACCAACAAAAAGTGGAAAACATAGAATTAGAAACCTAATTTGTATCAACATCAATCATCATTAACAAATTAAGTATATTCAACAGTATATTCAAGGTTTATACAAACAAAATCAAAAAGTTGCAAACATGGAACTAAAAACGTAATTCGTATCAACTATTTTAAAAATTAGGGTCATATATAAAAATAATCCCCAACATTTTTTTTACCTTAACCATAAAATAACGTCCGAATATTTCATCTGTAATATTTTCAGACAAGGCAAAATTCTGTGTAATATGTGCCTTGCTTGAGCACATGGAGGATGTTTTATCCTTTACTTCTTTCCTTTTTTATTTTTGTTCTTTTTTATGTAAGTTGGAGGAAGGTGGTAATATTGCTGATGAAAATATTTGTGGGTTACTTTGTGATTAAGGTAAAAAAAATACTGGCGATTATTTATCGTATATGACCCTTAATTTAAAACAACTATTTTTTGTGATATTCTATTCATATGTGATTTTATGGTTGGTTTTTCAGTTTGTATGTGGTAGTTGTGAAGGCTCTTACGAGGCAGTTGTGCCAGACCGTTTTACTCTTTTGATTTTAAACATTGAAATGACTCATTCTATTTGCGGAGCCTTGGCCTATTACTCCCTGTTTAAAACTATTGTAATCATTCATTTAAACAGATCCATTTGGAATGGCCTAACCCAGAAAAAAAAAACAAACAGTTAAGAATATACCATACACCAATACCACTTAACTGGAAACTAACATCACAGTGGGTAGGAAAGCTATTGTGAGAAACAGAAGGGAAAAACATATGAATCCATAAATAACTAAAACAACTTCCAAAAACATTCATAATGGCTTAAAACCAAAAGTGGCAAAATCATACATAAATTCAAAGAGCACCTCAATATAAGTTCCAATCAACATCAAATAATAAATATGACTAAACCAAATCCCAAACACATATAAACTTAACCAAACATGCTTTTTCATGTGTGCCTCACTTAAATCAGTGCTATTTAAGTGCTATACAAAATTTTGGTTGTACTTCACAAGCATACAATGTAGCCCTCATCTTCACAGTAGCATTTTGTAGACCACTACAGAACCATTATATCAACTGTTATCGGCAAGCAGATAACAGCATAAAAGCTAGGTCCAATTAATGCCGCTATAGGTGCTATCGACAACATATTCAGAACCATAACAGGACAGAAAAATACACATAAAGATATAACACCAAAGATCTAACAGCTAGCCAGAACCAACACAGGACATACAAAAATACACCTAAAAATCTATCACGACCCTTACAGATCTAAATATGTAAAGATTCGATGTATATTTAAAAAATAAAAATAAAAACAAGAAACCGTCTCCATGTATGTGTCTGGCTACTTGAAGAGCTTCATATAGTCTTTGGGTATGGGATAAACGTTGAAGAATCGCAACCAGATAACCAATGTTACCAGTGTTGATTAAACCAGCAACCTTTTCTAACTTCATCCAAGAAACACTCTTTTCCAACTTCATGCTAGCAGCACCCTTTCCCAACATCATGTTAGCAACACCCTTTTCCAACATCATGCCAACAACACCTTTTCCATCTCCATATTATTTTACACAACACACTTTTCCATCTTTAAATCGGCATTATTTTCCATTTTTTCTTACACGAGGACCTACATAAAGAAATACACGCTACAGATTGATACTCATACAAAAAAAATGAAAATAAAAAATATATGTTAAATAATAAAATAAAATAGATTTTTTGGGTTTTAATCAAAATTTCCCATTTTCTTAGAACAAGAAACATTGGTTTTGATTAAAAATTGAAATGGAATTAATGTTGTTGAAATAACCTACCAAAGAAGGAGCATGGATGATTACACCTGTATTGGAAACCTCCGAAGGTTCTCCACCATTTGTGATTGAAAAACCCTATTGATACAAAAAAAAGTATATATGCAAAAACTCAACATCAAATTGAATGATTATATAAAAACAGAAACCACATACTCAGCATTAACGTCAATCGTCATTCAAAAACCAAAAACATCATTGTTAACAAAAATGTGAAAATAGTGGAAAAAAACACCAACATCAAAATTGGTGATCATACAATAAACTGATACAACATAAACAAAAAGGTATCAACAATGTTTATACAACAAACATAAAAATCAAGTATATTCAAGGTTTATACAAACAACAACAAAATGTTGAAAACATGGAAATTGGAACTTATTTCGTAACAACATCAATCATCGTTCAAAACATAAGTATATTCAACAGTATATTCAAGGTTTTTACAAAAACCAACAAAAAGTGGAAAACATAGAATTAGAAACCTAATTTGTATCAACATCAATCATCATTAACAAATTAAGTATATTCAACAGTATATTCAAGGTTTATACAAACAAAATCAAAAAGTTGCAAACATGGAACTAAAAACGTAATTCGTATCAACTATTTTAAAAATTAGGGTCATATATAAAAATAATCCCCAACATTTTTTTTACCTTAACCATAAAATAACGTCCGAATATTTCATCTGTAATATTTTCAGACAAGGCAAAATTCTGTGTAATATGTGCCTTGCTTGAGCACATGGAGGATGTTTTATCCTTTACTTCTTTCCTTTTTTATTTTTGTTCTTTTTTATGTAAGTTGGAGGAAGGTGGTAATATTGTTGATGAAAATATTTGTGGGTTACTTTGTGATTAAGGTAAAAAAAATACTGGCGATTATTTATCGTATATGACCCTTAATTTAAAACAGCTATTTTTTGTGATATTCTATTCATATGTGATTTTATGGTTGGTTTTTCAGTTTGTATGTGGTAGTTGTGAAGGCTCTTACGAGGCAGTTGTGCCTGACCGTTTTACTCTTTTGATTTTAAACATTGAAATGACTCATTCTATTTGCGGAGCCTTGGCCTATTACTCCCTGTTTAAAACTATTGTAATCATTCATTTAAACAGATCCATTTGGAATGGCCTAACCCAGAAAAAAAAAACAAACAGTTAAGAATATACCATACACCAATACCACTTAACTGGAAACTAACATCACAGTGGGTAGGAAAGCTATTGTGAGAAACAGAAGGGAAAAACATATGAATCCATAAATAACTAAAACAACTTCCAAAAACATTCATAATGGCTTAAAACCAAAAGTGGCAAAATCATACATAAATTCAAAGAGCACCTCAATATAAGTTCCAATCAACATCAAATAATAAATATGACTAAACCAAATCCCAAACACATATAAACTTAACCAAACATGCTTTTTCATGTGTGCCTCACTTAAATCAGTGCTATTTAAGTGCTATACAAAATTTTGGTTGTACTTCACAAGCATACAATGTAGCCCTCATCTTCACAGTAGCATTTTGTAAACCACTACAGAACCATTATAGCAACTGTTATCGGCAAGCAGATAACAGCGTAAATGCTAGGTCCAATTAATGCCGCTATAGGTGCTATCGACAACATATTCAGAACCATAACAAGACAGAAAAATACACATAAAGATATAACACCAAAGATCTAACAGCTAGCCAGAACCAACACAGGACATACAAAAATACACCTAAAAATCTATCACGACCCTTACAGATCTAAATATGTAAAGATTCGATGTATATTTAAAAAATAAAAATAAAAACAAGAAACCGTCTCCATGTATGTGTCTGGCTACTTGAAGAGCTTCATATAGTCTTTGGGTATGGGATAAACGTTGAAGAATCGCAACCAGATAACCAATGTTACCAGTGTTGATTAAACCAGCAACCTTTTCTAACTTCATCCAAGAAACACTCTTTTCCAACTTCATGCTAGCAGCACCCTTTCCCAACATCATGTTAGCAACACCCTTTTCCAACATCATGCCAACAACACCTTTTCCATCTCCATATTATTTTACACAACACACTTTTCCATCTTTAAATCGGCATTATTTTCCATTTTTTCTTACACGAGGACCTACATAAAGAAATACACGCTACAGATTGATACTCATACAAAAAAAATGAAAATAAAAAATATATGTTAAATAATAAAATAAAATAGATTTTTTGGGTTTTAATCAAAATTTCCCATTTTCTTAGAACAAGAAACATTGGTTTTGATTAAAAATTGAAATGGAATTAATGTTGTTGAAATAACCTACCAAAGAAGGAGCATGGATGATTACACCTGTATTGGAAACCTCCGAAGGTTCTCCACCATTTGTGATTGAAAAACCCTATTGATACAAAAAAAAGTATATATGCAAAAACTCAACATCAAATTGAATGATTATATAAAAACAGAAACCACATACTCAGCATTAACGTCAATCGTCATTCAAAAACCAAAAACATCATTGTTAACAAAAATGTGAAAATAGTGGAAAAAAACACCAACATCAAAATTGGTGATCATACAATAAACTGATACAACATAAACAAAAAGGTATCAACAATGTTTATACAACAAACATAAAAATCAAGTATATTCAAGGTTTATACAAACAACAACAAAATGTTGAAAACATGGAAATTGGAACTTATTTCGTAACAACATCAATCATCGTTCAAAACATAAGTATATTCAACAGTATATTCAAGGTTTTTACAAAAACCAACAAAAAGTGGAAAACATAGAATTAGAAACCTAATTTGTATCAACATCAATCATCATTAACAAATTAAGTATATTCAACAGTATATTCAAGGTTTATACAAACAAAATCAAAAAGTTGCAAACATGGAACTAAAAACGTAATTCGTATCAACTATTTTAAAAATTAGGGTCATATATAAAAATAATCCCCAACATTTTTTTTACCTTAACCATAAAATAACGTCCGAATATTTCATCTGTAATATTTTCAGACAAGGCAAAATTCTGTGTAATATGTGCCTTGCTTGAGCACATGGAGGATGTTTTATCCTTTACTTCTTTCCTTTTTTATTTTTGTTCTTTTTTATGTAAGTTGGAGGAAGGTGGTAATATTGTTGATGAAAATATTTGTGGGTTACTTTGTGATTAAGGTAAAAAAAATACTGGCGATTATTTATCGTATATGACCCTTAATTTAAAACAGCTATTTTTTGTGATATTCTATTCATATGTGATTTTATGGTTGGTTTTTCAGTTTGTATGTGGTAGTTGTGAAGGCTCTTACGAGGCAGTTGTGCCTGACCGTTTTACTCTTTTGATTTTAAACATTGAAATGACTCATTCTATTTGCGGAGCCTTGGCCTATTACTCCCTGTTTAAAACTATTGTAATCATTCATTTAAACAGATCCATTTGGAATGGCCTAACCCAGAAAAAAAAAACAAACAGTTAAGAATATACCATACACCAATACCACTTAACTGGAAACTAACATCACAGTGGGTAGGAAAGCTATTGTGAGAAACAGAAGGGAAAAACATATGAATCCATAAATAACTAAAACAACTTCCAAAAACATTCATAATGGCTTAAAACCAAAAGTGGCAAAATCATACATAAATTCAAAGAGCACCTCAATATAAGTTCCAATCAACATCAAATAATAAATATGACTAAACCAAATCCCAAACACATATAAACTTAACCAAACATGCTTTTTCATGTGTGCCTCACTTAAATCAGTGCTATTTAAGTGCTATACAAAATTTTGGTTGTACTTCACAAGCATACAATGTAGCCCTCATCTTCACAGTAGCATTTTGTAGACCACTACAGAACCATTATATCAACTGTTATCGGCAAGCAGATAACAGTGTAAAAGCTAGG
Source organism: Lathyrus tuberosus (assembly GCA_022829125.1). Taxonomy (NCBI): domain Eukaryota; kingdom Viridiplantae; phylum Streptophyta; class Magnoliopsida; order Fabales; family Fabaceae; genus Lathyrus; species Lathyrus tuberosus. Next base: position 15,895,615 of record JALAZF010000055.1, read on the forward strand.
TCCAATTAATGCCGCTATAGGTGCTATCGACAACATATTCAGAACCATAACAGGACAGAAAAATACACATAAAGATATAACACCAAAGATCTAACAGCTAGCCAGAACCAACACAGGACATACAAAAATACACCTAAAAATCTATCACGACACTTACAGATCTAAATATGTAAAGTTTCGATGTATATTTAAAAAATAAAAATAAAAACAAGAAACCGTCTCCATGTATGTGTCTGGCTACTTGAAGAGCTTCATATAGTCTTTGGGTATGGGATAAACGTTGAAGAATCGCAACCAGATAACCAATGTTACCAGTGTTGATTAAACCAGCAACCTTTTCTAACTTCATCCAAGAAACACTCTTTTCCAACTTCATGCTAGCAGCACCCTTTCCCAACATCATGTTAGCAACACCCTTTTCCAACATCATGCCAACAACACCTTTTCCATCTCCATATTATTTTACACAACACACTTTTCCATCTTTAAATCGGCATCATTTTCCATTTTTTCTTACACGAGGACCTACATAAAGAAATACACGCTACAGATTGATACTCATACAAAAAAAATGAAAATAAAAAAATATATGTTAAATAATAAAATAAAATAGATTTTTTGGGTTTTAATCAAAATTTCCCATTTTCTTAGAACAAGAAACATTGGTTTTGATTAAAAATTGAAATGGAATTAATGTTGTTGAAATAACCTACCAAAGAAGGAGCATGGATGATTACACCTGTATTGGAAACCTCCGAAGGTTCTCCACCATTTGTGATTGAAAAACCCTATTGATACCAAAAAAAGTATATATGCAAAAACTCAACATCAAATTGAATGATTATATAAAAACAGAAACCACATACTCAGCATTAACGTCAATCGTCATTCAAAAACCAAAAACATCATTGTTAACAAAAATGTGAAAATAGTGGAAAAAAACACCAACATCAAAATTGGTGATCATACAATAAACTGATACAACATAAACAAAAAGGTATCAACAATGTTTATACAACAAACATAAAAATCAAGTATATTCAAGGTTTATACAAACAACAACAAAATGTTGAAAACATGGAAATTGGAACTTATTTCGTAACAACATCAATCATCGTTCAAAACATAAGTATATTCAACAGTATATTCAAGGTTTTTACAAAAACCAACAAAAAGTGGAAAACATAGAATTAGAAACCTAATTTGTATCAACATCAATCATCATTAACAAATTAAGTATATTCAACAGTATATTCAAGGTTTATACAAACAAAATCAAAAAGTTGCAAACATGGAACTAAAAACGTAATTCGTATCAACTATTTTAAAAATTAGGGTCATATATAAAAATAATCCCCAACATTTTTTTTACCTTAACCATAAAATAACGTCCGAATATTTCATCTGTAATATTTTCAGACAAGGCAAAATTCTGTGTAATATGTGCCTTGCTTGAGCACATGGAGGATGTTTTTATCCTTTACTTCTTTCCTTTTTTATTTTTGTTCTTTTTTATGTAAGTTGGAGGAAGGTGGTAATATTGTTGATGAAAATATTTGTGGGTTACTTTGTGATTAAGGTAAAAAAAATACTGGCGATTATTTATCGTATATGACCCTTAATTTAAAACAACTATTTTTTGTGATATTCTATTCATATGTGATTTTATGGTTGGTTTTTCAGTTTGTATGTGGTAGTTGTGAAGGCTCTTACGAGGCAGTTGTGCCAGACCGTTTTACTCTTTTGATTTTAAACATTGAAATGACTCATTCTATTTGCGGAGCCTTGGCCTATTACTCCCTGTTTAAAACTATTGTAATCATTCATTTAAACAGATCCATTTGGAATGGCGTAACCCAGAAAAAAAAAACAAACAGTTAAGAATATACCATACACCAATACCACTTAACTGGAAACTAACATCACAGTGGGTAGGAAAGCTATTGTGAGAAACAGAAGGGAAAAACATATGAATCCATAAATAACTAAAACAACTTCCAAAAACATTCATAATGGCTTAAAACCAAAAGTGGCAAAATCATACATAAATTCAAAGAGCACCTCAATATAAGTTCCAATCAACATCAAATAATAAATATGACTAAACCAAATCCCAAACACATATAAACTTAACCAAACATGCTTTTTCATGTGTGCCTCACTTAAATCAATGCTATTTAAGTGCTATACAAAATTTTGGTTGTACTTCACAAGCATACAATGTAGCCCTCATCTTCACAGTAGCATTTTGTAGACCACTACAGAACCATTATATCAACTGTTATCGGCAAGCAGATAACAGCGTAAAAGCTAGGTCCAATTAATGCCGCTATAGGTGCTATCGACAACATATTCAGAACCATAACAAGACAGAAAAATACACATAAAGATATAACACCAAAGATCTAACAGCTAGCCAGAACCAACACAGGACATACAAAAATACACCTAAAAATCTATCACGACCCTTACAGATCTAAATATGTAAAGTTTCGATGTATATTTAAAAAATAAAAATAAAAACAAGAAACCGTCTCCATGTATGTGTCTGGCTACTTGAAGAGCTTCATATAGTCTTTGGGTATGGGATAAACGTTGAAGAATCGCAACCAGATAACCAATGTTACCAGTGTTGATTAAACCAGCAACCTTTTCTAACTTCATCCAAGAAACACTCTTTTCCAACTTCATGCTAGCAGCACCCTTTCCCAACATCATGTTAGCAACACCCTTTTCCAACATCATGCCAACAACACCTTTTCCATCTCCATATTATTTTACACAACACACTTTTCCATCTTTAAATCGGCATCATTTTCCATTTTTTCTTACACGAGGACCTACATAAAGAAATACACGCTACAGATTGATACTCATACAAAAAAACTGAAAATAAAAAATATATGTTAAATAATAAAATAAAATAGATTTTTTGGGTTTTAATCAAAATTTCCCATTTTCTTAGAACAAGAAACATTGGTTTTGATTAAAAATTGAAATGGAATTAATGTTGTTGAAATAACCTACCAAAGAAGGAGCATGGATGATTACACCTGTATTGGAAACCTCCGAAGGTTCTCCACCATTTGTGATTGAAAAACCCTATTGATACAAAAAAAAGTATATATGCAAAAACTCAACATCAAATTGAATGATTATATAAAAACAGAAACCACATACTCAGCATTAACGTCAATCGTCATTCAAAAACCAAAAACATCATTGTTAACAAAAATGTGAAAATAGTGGAAAAAAACACCAACATCAAAATTGGTGATCATACAATAAACTGATACAACATAAACAAAAAGGTATCAACAATGTTTATACAACAAACATAAAAATCAAGTATATTCAAGGTTTATACAAACAACAACAAAATGTTGAAAACATGGAAATTGGAACTTATTTCGTAACAACATCAATCATCGTTCAAAACATAAGTATATTCAACAGTATATTCAAGGTTTTTACAAAAACCAACAAAAAGTGGAAAACATAGAATTAGAAACCTAATTTGTATCAACATCAATCATCATTAACAAATTAAGTATATTCTACAGTATATTCAAGGTTTATACAAACAAAATCAAAAAGTTGCAAACATGGAACTAAAAACGTAATTCGTATCAACTATTTTAAAAATTAGGGTCATATATAAAAATAATCCCCAACATTTTTTTTACCTTAACCATAAAATAACGTCCGAATATTTCATCTGTAATATTTTCAGACAAGGCAAAATTCTGTGTAATATGTGCCTTGCTTGAGCACATGGAGGATGTTTTATCCTTTACTTCTTTCCTTTTTTATTTTTGTTCTTTTTTATGTAAGTTGGAGGAAGGTGGTAATATTGTTGATGAAAATATTTGTGGGTTACTTTGTGATTAAGGTAAAAAAAATACTGGCGATTATTTATCGTATATGACCCTTAATTTAAAACAGCTATTTTTTGTGATATTCTATTCATATGTGATTTTATGGTTGGTTTTTCAGTTTGTATGTGGTAGTTGTGAAGGCTCTTACGAGGCAGTTGTGCCTGACCGTTTTACTCTTTTGATTTTAAACATTGAAATGACTCATTCTATTTGCGGAGCCTTGGCCTATTACTCCCTGTTTAAAACTATTGTAATCATTCATTTAAACAGATCCATTTGGAATGGCCTAACCCAGAAAAAAAAAACAAACAGTTAAGAATATACCATACACCAATACCACTTAACTGGAAACTAACATCACAGTGGGTAGGAAAGCTATTGTGAGAAACAGAAGGGAAAAACATATGAATCCATAAATAACTAAAACAACTTCCAAAAACATTCATAATGGCTTAAAACCAAAAGTGGCAAAATCATACATAAATTCAAAGAGCACCTCAATATAAGTTCCAATCAACATCAAATAATAAATATGACTAAACCAAATCCCAAACACATATAAACTTAACCAAACATGCTTTTTTATGTGTGCCTCACTTAAATCAGTGCTATTTAAGTGCTATACAAAATTTTGGTTGTACTTCACAAGCATACAATGTAGCCCTCATCTTCACAGTAGCATTTTGTAGACCACTACAGAACCATTATATCAACTGTTATCGGCAAGCAGATAACAGCGTAAAAGCTAGGTCCAATTAATGCCGCTATAGGTGCTATCGACAACATATTCAGAACCATAACAAGACAGAAAAATACACATAAAGATATAACACCAAAGATCTAACAGCTAGCCAGAACCAACACAGGACATACAAAAATACACCTAAAAATCTATCACGACCCTTACAGATCTAAATATGTAAAGTTTCGATGTATATTTAAAAAATAAAAATAAAAACAAGAAACCGTCTCCATGTATGTGTATGGCTACTTGAAGAGCTTCATATAGTCTTTGGGTATGGGATAAACGTTGAAGAATCGCAACCAGATAACCAATGTTACCAGTGTTGATTAAACCAGCAACCTTTTCTAACTTCATCCAAGAAACACTCTTTTCCAACTTCATGCTAGCAGCACCCTTTCCCAACATCATGTTAGCAACACCCTTTTCCAACATCATGCCAACAACACCTTTTCCATCTCCATATTATTTTACACAACACACTTTTCCATCTTTAAATCGGCATCATTTTCCATTTTTTCTTACACGAGGACCTACATAAAGAAATACACGCTACAGATTGATACTCATACAAAAAAAATGAAAATAAAAAATATATGTTAAATAATAAAATAAAATAGATTTTTTGGGTTTTAATCAAAATTTCCCATTTTCTTAGAACAAGAAACATTGGTTTTGATTAAAAATTGAAATGGAATTAATGTTGTTGAAATAACCTACCAAAGAAGGAGCATGGATGATTACACCTGTATTGGAAACCTCCGAAGGTTCTCCACCATTTGTGATTGAAAAACCCTATTGATACAAAAAAAAGTATATATGCAAAAACTCAACATCAAATTGAATGATTATATAAAAACAGAAACCACATACTCAGCATTAACGTCAATCGTCATTCAAAAACCAAAAACATCATTGTTAACAAAAATGTGAAAATAGTGGAAAAAAACACCAACATCAAAATTGGTGATCATACAATAAACTGATACAACATAAACAAAAAGGTATCAACAATGTTTATACAACAAACATAAAAATCAAGTATATTCAAGGTTTATACAAACAACAACAAAATGTTGAAAACATGGAAATTGGAACTTATTTCGTAACAACATCAATCATCGTTCAAAACATAAGTATATTCAACAGTATATTCAAGGTTTTTACAAAAACCAACAAAAAGTGGAAAACATAGAATTAGAAACCTAATTTGTATCAACATCAATCATCATTAACAAATTAAGTATATTCTACAGTATATTCAAGGTTTATACAAACAAAATCAAAAAGTTGCAAACATGGAACTAAAAACGTAATTCGTATCAACTATTTTAAAAATTAGGGTCATATATAAAAATAATCCCCAACATTTTTTTTACCTTAACCATAAAATAACGTCCGAATATTTCATCTGTAATATTTTCAGACAAGGCAAAATTCTGTGTAATATGTGCCTTGCTTGAGCACATGGAGGATGTTTTATCCTTTACTTCTTTCCTTTTTTATTTTTGTTCTTTTTTATGTAAGTTGGAGGAAGGTGGTAATATTGTTGATGAAAATATTTGTGGGTTACTTTGTGATTAAGGTAAAAAAAATACTGGCGATTATTTATCGTATATGACCCTTAATTTAAAACAGCTATTTTTTGTGATATTCTATTCATATGTGATTTTATGGTTGGTTTTTCAGTTTGTATGTGGTAGTTGTGAAGGCTCTTACGAGGCAGTTGTGCCTGACCGTTTTACTCTTTTGATTTTAAACATTGAAATGACTCATTCTATTTGCGGAGCCTTGGCCTATTACTCCCTGTTTAAAACTATTGTAATCATTCATTTAAACAGATCCATTTGGAATGGCCTAACCCAGAAAAAAAAAACAAACAGTTAAGAATATACCATACACCAATACCACTTAACTGGAAACTAACATCACAGTGGGTAGGAAAGCTATTGTGAGAAACAGAAGGGAAAAACATATGAATCCATAAATAACTAAAACAACTTCCAAAAACATTCATAATGGCTTAAAACCAAAAGTGGCAAAATCATACATAAATTCAAAGAGCACCTCAATATAAGTTCCAATCAACATCAAATAATAAATATGACTAAACCAAATCCCAAACACATATAAACTTAACCAAACATGCTTTTTTATGTGTGCCTCACTTAAATCAGTGCTATTTAAGTGCTATACAAAATTTTGGTTGTACTTCACAAGCATACAATGTAGCCCTCATCTTCACAGTAGCATTTTGTAGACCACTACAGAACCATTATATCAACTGTTATCGGCAAGCAGATAACAGCGTAAAAGCTAGGTCCAATTAATGCCGCTATAGGTGCTATCGACAACATATTCAGAACCATAACAAGACAGAAAAATACACATAAAGATATAACACCAAAGATCTAACAGCTAGCCAGAACCAACACAGGACATACAAAAATACACCTAAAAATCTATCACGACCCTTACAGATCTAAATATGTAAAGTTTCGATGTATATTTAAAAAATAAAAATAAAAACAAGAAACCGTCTCCATGTATGTGTATGGCTACTTGAAGAGCTTCATATAGTCTTTGGGTATGGGATAAACGTTGAAGAATCGCAACCAGATAACCAATGTTACCAGTGTTGATTAAACCAGCAACCTTTTCTAACTTCATCCAAGAAACACTCTTTTCCAACTTCATGCTAGCAGCACCCTTTCCCAACATCATGTTAGCAACACCCTTTTCCAACATCATGCCAACAACACCTTTTCCATCTCCATATTATTTTACACAACACACTTTTCCATCTTTAAATCGGCATCATTTTCCATTTTTTCTTACACGAGGACCTACATAAAGAAATACACGCTACAGATTGATACTCATACAAAAAAAATGAAAATAAAAAATATATGTTAAATAATAAAATAAAATAGATTTTTTGGGTTTTAATCAAAATTTCCCATTTTCTTAGAACAAGAAACATTGGTTTTGATTAAAAATTGAAATGGAATTAATGTTGTTGAAATAACCTACCAAAGAAGGAGCATGGATGATTACACCTGTATTGGAAACCTCCGAAGGTTCTCCACCATTTGTGATTGAAAAACCCTATTGATACAAAAAAAAGTATATATGCAAAAACTCAACATCAAATTGAATGATTATATAAAAACAGAAACCACATACTCAGCATTAACGTCAATCGTCATTCAAAAACCAAAAACATCATTGTTAACAAAAATGTGAAAATAGTGGAAAAAAACACCAACATCAAAATTGGTGATCATACAATAAACTGATACAACATAAACAAAAAGGTATCAACAATGTTTATACAACAAACATAAAAATCAAGTATATTCAAGGTTTATACAAACAACAACAAAATGTTGAAAACATGGAAATTGGAACTTATTTCGTAACAACATCAATCATCGTTCAAAACATAAGTATATTCAACAGTATATTCAAGGTTTTTACAAAAACCAACAAAAAGTGGAAAACATAGAATTAGAAACCTAATTTGTATCAACATCAATCATCATTAACAAATTAAGTATATTCAAGGTTTATACAAACAAAATCAAAAAGTTGCAAACATGGAACTAAAAACGTAATTCGTATCAACTATTTTAAAAATTAGGGTCATATATAAAAATAATCCCCAACATTTTTTTTACCTTAACCATAAAATAACGTCCGAATATTTCATCTGTAATATTTTCAGACAAGGCAAAATTCTGTGTAATATGTGCCTTGCTTGAGCACATGGAGGATGTTTTATCCTTTACTTCTTTCCTTTTTTATTTTTGTTCTTTTTTATGTAAGTTGGAGGAAGGTGGTAATATTGTTGATGAAAATATTTGTGGGTTACTTTGTGATTAAGGTAAAAAAAATACTGGCGATTATTTATCGTATATGACCCTTAATTTAAAACAGCTATTTTTTGTGATATTCTATTCATATGTGATTTTATGGTTGGTTTTTCAGTTTGTATGTGGTAGTTGTGAAGGCTCTTACGAGGCAGTTGTGCCTGACCGTTTTACTCTTTTGATTTTAAACATTGAAATGACTCATTCTATTTGCGAAGCCTTGGCCTATTACTCCCTGTTTAAAACTATTGTAATCATTCATTTAAACAGATCCATTTGGAATGGCCTAACCCAGAAAAAAAAAACAAACAGTTAAGAATATACCATACACCAATACCACTTAACTGGAAACTAACATCACAGTGGGTAGGAAAGCTATTGTGAGAAACAGAAGGGAAAAACATATGAATCCATAAATAACTAAAACAACTTCCAAAAACATTCATAATGGCTTAAAACCAAAAGTGGCAAAATCATACATAAATTCAAAGAGCACCTCAATATAAGTTCCAATCAACATCAAATAATAAATATGACTAAACCAAATCCCAAACACATATAAACTTAACCAAACATGCTTTTTCATGTGTGCCTCACTTAAATCAGTGCTATTTAAGTGCTATACAAAATTTTGGTTGTACTTCACAAGCATACAATGTAGCCCTCATCTTCACAGTAGCATTTTGTAGACCACTACAGAACCATTAAATCAACTGTTATCGGCAAGCAGATAACAGCGTAAAAGCTAGGTCCAATTAATGCCGCTATAGGTGCTATCGACAACATATTCAGAACCATAACAAGACAGAAAAATACACATAAAGATATAACACCAAAGATCTAACAGCTAGCCAGAACCAACACAGGACATACAAAAATACACCTAAAAATCTATCACGACCCTTACAGATCTAAATATGTAAAGTTTCGATGTATATTTAAAAAATAAAAATAAAAACAAGAAACCGTCTCCATGTATGTGTCTGGCTACTTGAAGAGCTTCATATAGTCTTTGGGTATGGGATAAAAGTTGAAGAATCGTGTAATACCCCGTATTTTATTTCTCCGGATAATATTATGTTGTGATCAACTGAGTCCAGTGTACTATGATAAATTATTGGCTAAAATAATTAGAGTAACTGTGGAACTTAGAATAAATCCAATTAATATTATTTGACTCTGAGATATTTTACTAATTGGGACTAAAGAGACTTTTTGGACATTTAGTAGTATTATTTCTAATACTAAGCTTGCTATGTAAATTCTTTTCCTCTCACTTTCCAAACAAAAGAAAAAGATAGAAAGAAAGGAGGAAGAAAGGAAAGGAAGGAGAGAAAAAGAGGAGAAGAGGAAATTGGAAGAAAAGCTCAAGAACAATCAAGATCATCATCCAAACTTCATCCAAACTTCTCAATCGTCTTCATCTTGCTCTATTTTGAGGTGGGTCCTAGTTAGTACCATTATTAGAGAGCTCTAGAGAGTTTTTGGATTTAGGTTAGATTATGAAAATATGGAATTTCATGGTGGAATCTTGTTATAAATGCTGTTGAATGCTTGTTATCATGTCTATACTGAGTTTAGATCATGTGGGTTTTATTGGGTTATGTTTTGATGGAGAAATTATGACTTGGAAGTGAAGAACAGCAGCTGGGAGAAGTTCTGGTTCGCAGGGTTCGCCTAGCGAACCTGGGGCGAAGCCCAGCGAACAGCAATCGAGGGTTCTCCTAGCGAACCCGAACGTTCGCCTAGCGAAGGTTCGCGGGCATGTTCGCCTAGCGAACTTAGTGTGTTTTGAATATGGGAACTTACTGACTAGGTGTTCGCTGGCACATTCGCCTAGCGAAGGTGAAGGCGAAGGTTCGCCAGTTGTTCGCCTAGCGAACTTATGGTGTTTTGGGTCTGGGAGCATTCTGTTTAATTACTCGCCAGCTTGTTCGCCTAGCGAAGGCGAAGGCGAAGGTTCGCCAGGGCGTTCGCGAAGCGAACTTTATGTCTGTTTTGTTCTGTTTGTTCATTCGCCAGAGGCTTCGCCTAGCGAATGCGGAAGCGAACGCTCGCTGGGAGGTTCGCCTAGCGAACATGTCTGTTTGTGCAGTTTTGTTTCCTTCATAACTTTTGATCCGTAACTCGGATCGGGGCGTTCTTGGTACCGTTAGAAAGCCACGACGACCCTCTACCAAATAAAAAGTGGAAATTAGGAGTATAATGTAGGACAAATTATTTAGAGGCAAAAGAATGAAAGTATTGATATATGATATGTTGTTATGTGATTCTATTATACAATTGACTTATGTTTACCTATTTTCTCTTGTTGTTAAGCATGTTTGAGAATGTATGCATGTCAAAATATGAAATAGTAAGAGTGAGGAAAACCCTTATGAACTATAGGAGAATTTAGAAGTTGGAAACACTAGTATGGAACATGTGGTTAACCTTTGTGGATTTGAACCGGCATGTGAGGCCGAGAGGCATTTTAGCCTTGTGATTGTCGAATACAATCGTGGTGTTGTGTATGATCACGTAATCGTAACCGGATTATTTATATTGAGTGTAGTTTCATGAGTCTCGGACTCCTCTGAAATGGATGCACAACTACTTGGCAGGTTTGATTCCCCGTGCTGTACGAATGGCGCCCGTTGGGTGAATGCTTGTGACGGTATAAGGCCCGTGTGAAGTGACGGTTCATAACGGTATAAGGCCCGTAGAACCCGAATCCATTTGTATGTCAAGTAGGTTGCAAGGATCCATGACCCGGGTCGACTTCTAGACGTAGAAGAGGACGGGAATAGGGGATACTTTGGCATGGTTACTGATTAGTGATATTGTGGGTTGATGAACTCATAGCATGTTTCCATATAGTGTGTGTGTACTCAAAGTCATTTCCCTTCCCCGGACTTGAGCTAGGATTGTTAGAACCATAAATAATCCGAGAGAATCCATAAGATAGGGAACTCACTGAGATTTGATGTATCTCACCCCACTGTTGTTGTTTACATCACAGGTTCTGCAGGTTCGGCGACGGGTAAGGATAAAGTGGTTTGACTTTTCCTTCCGGTTCGTAGATTTTTGAGATGGCATGGCTTCCGCTATGACGTTCTATTTTGAGATCATTGCAATGATCTAGTTCTTAGTTTTTATCTTGTTGGAACATCTTGTATATGTAATGCCTTAGCTTTCGTGTTGTATTAGAGGCATTTATGTGTATAATGTGTTAGTTTAGGAACTTATTGTATTTCAATACCAAATACTTGGATTCATATATATAATTTATGCTTTGATGTATGGATTTTATATGTGGGTGTTACAAATCGCAACCAGATAACCAATGTTACCAGTGTTGATAAAACCAGCAACCTTTTCTAACTTCATCCAAGAAACACTCTTTTCCAACTTCATGCTAGCAGCACCCTTTCCCAACATCATGTTAGCAACACCCTTTTCCAACATCATGCCAACAACACCTTTTCCATCGCCATATTATTTGACACAACACACTTTTCCATCTTTAAATCGGCATCATTTTCCATTTTTTCTTACACGAGGACCTACATAAAGAAATACACGCTACAGATTGATACTCATACAAAAAAAATGAAAATAAAAAATATATGTTAAATAATACAATAAAATAGATTTTTTGGGTTTTAATCAAAATTTCCCATTTTCTTAGAACAAGAAACATTGGTTTTGATTAAAAATTGAAATGGAATTAATGTTGTTGAAATAACCTACCAAAGAAGGAGCATGGATGATTACACCTGTATTGGAAACCTCTGAAGGTTCTCCACCATTTGTGATTGAAAAACCCTATTGATACAAAAAAAAGTATATATGCAAAAACTCAACATCAAATTGAATGATTATATAAAAACAGAAACCACATACTCAGCATTAACGTCAATCGTCATTCAAAAACCAAAAACATCATTGTTAACAAAAATGTGAAAATAGTGGAAAAAAACACCAACATCAAAATTGGTGATCATACAATAAACTGATACAACATAAACAAAAAGGTATCAACAATGTTTATACAACAAACATAAAAATCAAGTATATTCAAGGTTTATACAAACAACAACAAAATGTTGAAAACATGGAAATTGGAACTTATTTCGTAACAACATCAATCATCGTTCAAAACATAAGTATATTCAACAGTATATTCAAGGTTTTTACAAAAACCAACAAAAAGTGGAAAACATAGAATTAGAAACCTAATTTGTATCAACATCAATCATCATTAACAAATTAAGTATATTCAACAGTATATTCAAGGTTTATACAAACAAAATCAAAAAGTTGCAAACATGGAACTAAAAACCTAATTCGTATCAACTATTTTAAAAATTAGGGTCATATATAAAAATAATCCCCAGCATTTTTTTTACCTTAACCATAAAATAACGTCCGAATATTTCATCTGCAATATTTTCAGACAAGGCAAAATTCTGTGTAATATGTGCCTTGCTTGAGCACATGGAGGATGTTTTATCCTTTACTTCTTTCCTTTTTTATTTTTGTTCTTTTTTATGTAAGTTGGAGGAAGGTGGTAATATTGTTGATGAAAATATTTGTGGGTTACTTTGTGATTAATGTAAAAAAAATACTGGCGATTATTTATCGTATATGACCCTTAATTTAAAACAGCTATTTTTTGTGATATTCTATTCATATGTGATTTTATGGTTGGTTTTTCAGTTTGTATGTGGTAGTTGTGAAGGCTCTTACGAGGCAGTTGTGCCTGATCGTTTTACTCTTTTGATTTTAAACATTGAAATGACTCATTCTATTTGCGAAGCCTTGGCTTATTACTCCCTGTTTAAAACTGTTGTAATCATTCATTTAAACAGATCCATTTGGAATGGCCTAACCCAGAAAAAAAAAACAAACAGTTAAGAATATACCATACACCAATACCACTTAACTGGAAACTAACATCACAGTGGGTAGGAAAGCTATTGTGAGAAACAGAAGGGAAAAACATATGAATCCATAAATAACTAAAACAACTTCCAAAAACATTCATAATGGCTTAAAACCAAAAGTGGAAAAATCATACATAAATTCAAAGAGCACCTCAATATAAGTTGCAATCAACATCAAATAATAAATATGACTAAACCAAATCCCAAACACATATAAACTTAACCAAACATGCTTTTTCATGTGTGCCTCACTTAAATCAGTGCTATTTAAGTGCTATACAAAATTTTGGTTGTACTTCACAAGCATACAATGTAGCCCTCATCTTCACAGTAGCATTTTGTAGACCACTACAGAACCATTATATCAACTGTTATCGGCAAGCAATAACAGCGTAAAAGCTAGGTCCAATTAATGTCGCTATAGGTGCTATCGACAACATATTCAGAACCATAACAAGACAGAAAAATACACATAAAGATATAACACCAAAGATCTAACAGCTAGCCAGAACCAACACAGGACATACAAAAATACACCTAAAAATCTATCACGACCCTTACAGATCTAAATATGTAAAGTTTCGATGTATATTTAAAAAATAAAAATAAAAACAAGAAACCGTCTCCATGTATGTGTCTGGCTACTTGAAGAGCTTCATATAGTCTTTGGGTATGGGATAAACGTTGAAGAATCGCAACCAGATAACCAATGTTACCAGTGTTGATTAAACCAGCAACCTTTTCTAACTTCATCCAAGAAACACTCTTTTCCAACTTCATGCTAGCAGCACCCTTTCCCAACATCATGTTAGCAACACCCTTTTCCAACATCATGCCAACAACACCTTTTCCATCGCCATATTATTTGACACAACACACTTTTCCATCTTTAAATCGGCATCATTTTCCATTTTTTTCTTACACGAGGACCTACATAAAGAAATACACGCTACAGATTGATACTCATACAAAAAAAATGAAAATAAAAAATATATGTTAAATAATACAATAAAATAGATTTTTTGGGTTTTAATCAAAATTTCCCATTTTCTTAGAACAAGAAACATTGGTTTTGATTAAAAATTGAAATGGAATTAATGTTGTTGAAATAACCTACCATAGAAGGAGCATGGATGATTACACCTGTATTGGAAACCTCCGAAGGTTCTCCACCATTTGTGATTGAAAAACCCTATTGATACAAAAAAAAGTATATATGCAAAAATCCAACATCAAATTGAATGATTATATAAAAACAGAAACCACATACTCAGCATTAACGTCAATCGTCATTCAAAAACCAAAAACATCATTGTTAACAAAAAAGTGAAAATAGTGGAAAAAAAACACCAACATCAAAATTGGTGATCATACAATAAACTGATACAACATAAACAAAAAGGTATCAACAATGTTTATACAACAAACATAAAAATCAAGTATATTCAAGGTTTATACAAACAACAACAAAATATTAAAAACATGGAAATTGGAACTTATTTCGTAACAACATCAATCATCGTTCAAAACATAAGTATATTCAACAGTATATTCAAGGTTTTTACAAAAACCAACAAAAAGTGGAAAACATAGAATTAGAAACCTAATTTGTATCAACATCAATCATCATTAACAAATTAAGTATATTCAACAGTATATTCAAGGTTTATACAAACAAAATCAAAAAGTTGCAAACATGGAACTAAAAACGTAATTCGTATCAACTATTTTAAAAATTAGGGTCATATATAAAAATAATCCCCAGCATTTTTTTTACCTTAACCATAAAATAACGTCCGAATATTTCATCTGCAATATTTTCAGACAAGGCAAAATTCTGTGTAATATGTGCCTTGCTTGAGCACATGGAGGATGTTTTATCCTTTACTTCTTTCCTTTTTTATTTTTGTTCTTTTTTATGTAAGTTGGAGGAAGGTGGTAATATTGCTGATGAAAATATTTGTGGGTTACTTTGTGATTAAGGTAAAAAAAATACTGGCGATTATTTATCATATATGACCCTTAATTTAAAACAACTATTTTTTGTGATATTCTATTCATATGTGAATTTATGGTTGGTTTTTCAGTTTGTATGTGGTAGTTGTGAAGGCTCTTACGAGGCAGTTGTGCCTGACCGTTTTACTCTTTTGATTTTAAACATTGAAATGACTCATTCAATATGCGAAGCCTTGGCCTATTACTCCCTGTTTAAAACTGTTGTAATCATTCATTTAAACAAATCCATTTGGAATGGCCTAACCCAGAAAAAAAAAACAAACAGTTAAGAATATACCATACACCAATACCACTTAACTGGAAACTAACATCACAGTGGGTAGGAAAGCTATTGTGAGAAACAGAAGGGAAAAACATATGAATCCATAAATAACTAAAACAACTTCCAAAAACATTCAGAATGGCTTAAAACCAAAAGTGGCAAAATCATACATAAATTCAAAGAGCACCTCAATATAAGTTCCAATCAACATCAAATAATAAATATGACTAAACCAAATCCCAAACACATATAAACTTAACCAAACATGCTTTTTCATGTGTGCCTCACTTAAATCAGTGCTATTTAAGTGCTATACAAAATTTTGGTTGTACTTCACAAGCATACAATGTAGCCCTCATCTTCACAGTAGCATTTTGTAGACCACTACAGAACCATTATATCAACTGTTATCGGCAAGCAGATAACAACGTAAAAGCTAGGTCCAATTAATGCCGCTATAGGTGCTATCGACAACATATTCAGAACCATAACAAGACAGAAAAATACACATAAAGATATAACACCAAAGATCTAACAGCTAGCCAGAACCAACACAGGACATACAAAAATACACCTAAAAATCTATCACGACACTTACAGATCTAAATATGTAAAGTTTCGATGTATATTTAAAAAATAAAAATAAAAACAAGAAACCGTCTCCATGTATGTGTCTGGCTACTTGAAGAGCTTCATATAGTCTTTGGGTATGGGATAAACGTTGAAGAATCGCAACCAGATAACCAATGTTACCAGTGTTGATTAAACCAGCAACCTTTTCTAACTTCATCCAAGAAACACTCTTTTCCAACTTCATGCTAGCAGCACCCTTTCCCAACATCATGTTAGCAACACCCTTTTCAAACATCATCCCAACAACACCTTTTCCATCTCCATATTATTTGACACAACACACTTTTCCATCTTTAAATCTGCATCATTTTCCATTTTTTCTTACACGAGGACCTACATAAAGAAATACACGATACAGATTGATACTCATACAAAAAAAATGAAAATAAAAAATGTATGTTAAATAATACAATAAAATAGATTTTTTGGGTTTTAATCAAAATTTCCCATTTTCTTAGAACAAGAAACATTGGTTTTGATTAAAAATTGAAATGGAATTAATGTTGTTGAAATAACCTACCATAGAAGGAGCATGGATGATTACACCTGTATTGAAAACCTCCGAAGGTTCTCCACCATTTGTGATTGAAAAACCCTATTGATACAAAAAAAAAAGTATATATGCAAAAACTCAACATCAAATTGAATGATTATATAAAAACAGAAACCACATACTCAGCATTAACGTCAATCGTCATTCAAAAACCAAAAACATCATTGTTAACAAAAAAGTGAAAATAGTAAAAAAAAAAAACACCAACATCAAAATTAGTGATCATACAATAAACTGATACAACATAAACAAAAAGGTATCAACAATGTTTATACAACAAACATAAAAATCAAGTATATTCAAGGTTTATACAAACAACAACAAAATGTTGAAAACATGGAAATTGGAACTTATTTCGTAACAACATCAATCATCGTTCAAAACATAAGTATATTCAACAGTATATTCAAGGTTTTTACAAAAACCAACAAAAAGTGGAAAACATAGAATTAGAAACCTAATTTGTATCAACATCAATCATCATTAACAAATTAAGTATATTCAACAGTATATTCAAGGTTTATA
Source organism: Lathyrus tuberosus (assembly GCA_022829125.1). Taxonomy (NCBI): domain Eukaryota; kingdom Viridiplantae; phylum Streptophyta; class Magnoliopsida; order Fabales; family Fabaceae; genus Lathyrus; species Lathyrus tuberosus. The sequence continues at coordinate 15,913,024 of JALAZF010000055.1, forward strand.
CAAACAAAATCAAAAAGTTGCAAACATGAAACTAAAAACGTAATTCGTATCAACTATTTTAAAAATTAGGGTCATATATAAAAATAATCCCCAGCATTTTTTTTACCTTAACCATAAAATAACGTCCGAATATTTCATCTGCAATATTTTCAGACAAGGCAAAATTCTGTGTAATATGTGCCTTGCTTGAGCACATGGAGGATGTTTTATCCTTTACTTCTTTCCTTTTTTATTTTTGTTCTTTTTTATGTAAGTTGGAGGAAGGTGGTAATATTGTTGATGAAAATATTTGTGGGTTACTTTGTGATTAAGGTAAAAAAAATACTGGCGATTATTTATCGTATATGACCCTTAATTTAAAACAGCTATTTTTTGTGATATTCTATTCATATGTGATTTTATGGTTGTTTTTTCAGTTTGTATGTGGTAGTTGTGAAGGCTCTTACGAGGCAGTTGTGCCTGATCGTTTTACTCTTTTGATTTTAAACATTGAAATGACTCATTCTATTTGCGAAGCCTTGGCTTATTACTCCCTGTTTAAAACTGTTGTAATCATTCATTTAAACAGATCCATTTGGAATGGCCTAACCCAGAAAAAAAAAACAAACAGTTAAGAATATACCATACACCAATACCACTTAACTGGAAACTAACATCACAGTGGGTAGGAAAGCTATTGTGAGAAACAGAGGGGAAAAACATATGAATCCATAAATAACTAAAACAACTTCCAAAAACATTCATAATGGCTTAAAACCAAAAGTGGCAAAATCATACATAAATTCAAAGAGCACCTCAATATAAGTTGCAATCAACATCAAATAATAAATATGACTAAACCAAATCCCAAACACATATAAACTTAACCAAACATGCTTTTTCATGTGTGCCTCACTTAAATCAGTGCTATTTAAGTGCTATACAAAATTTTGGTTGTACTTCACAAGCATACAATGTAGCCCTCATCTTCACAGTAGCATTTTGTAGACCACTACAGAACCATTATATCAACTGTTATCGGCAAGCAATAACAGCGTAAAAGCTAGGTCCAATTAATGTCGCTATAGGTGCTATCGACAACATATTCAGAACCATAACAAGACAGAAAAATACACATAAAGATATAACACCAAAGATCTAACAGCTAGCCAGAACCAACACAGGACATACAAAAATACACCTAAAAATCTATCACGACCCTTACAGATCTAAATATGTAAAGTTTCGATGTATATTTAAAAAATAAAAATAAAAACAAGAAACCGTCTCCATGTATGTGTCTGGCTACTTGAAGAGCTTCATATAGTCTTTGGGTATGGGATAAACGTTGAAGAATCGCAACCAGATAACCAATGTTACCAGTGTTGATTAAACCAGCAACCTTTTCTAACTTCATCCAAGAAACACTCTTTTCCAACTTCATGCTAGCAGCACCCTTTCCCAACATCATGTTAGCAACACCCTTTTCCAACATCATGCCAACAACACCTTTTCCATCGCCATATTATTTGACACAACACACTTTTCCATCTTTAAATCGGCATCATTTTCCATTTTTTTCTTACACGAGGACCTACATAAAGAAATACACGCTACAGATTGATACTCATACAAAAAAAATGAAAATAAAAAATATATGTTAAATAATACAATAAAATAGATTTTTTGGGTTTTAATCAAAATTTCCCATTTTCTTAGAATAAGAAACATTGGTTTTGATTAAAAATTGAAATGGAATTAATGTTGTTGAAATAACCTACCATAGAAGGAGCATGGATGATTACACCTGTATTGGAAACCTCCGAAGGTTCTCCACCATTTGTGATTGAAAAACCCTATTGATACAAAAAAAAAGTATATATGCAAAAATCCAACATCAAATTGAATGATTATATAAAAACAGAAACCACATACTCAGCATTAACGTCAATCGTCATTCAAAAACCAAAAATATCATTGTTAACAAAAAAGTGAAAATAGTGGAAAAAAAACACCAACATCAAAATTGGTGATCATACAATAAACTGATACAACATAAACAAAAAGGTATCAACAATGTTTATACAACAAACATAAAAATCAAGTATATTCAAGGTTTATACAAACAACAACAAAATGTTGAAAACATGGAAATTGGAACTTATTTCGTAACAACATCAATCATCGTTCAAAACATAAGTATATTCAACAGTATATTCAAGGTTTTTACAAAAACCAACAAAAAGTGGAAAACATAGAATTAGAAACCTAATTTGTATCAACATCAATCATCATTAACAAATTAAGTATATTCAACAGTATATTCAAGGTTTATACAAACAAAATCAAAAAGTTGCAAACATGGAACTAAAAACGTAATTCGTATCAACTATTTTAAAAATTAGGGTCATATATAAAAATAATCCCCAGCATTTTTTTTACCTTAACCTTAAAATAACGTCCGAATATTTCATCTGCAATATTTTCAGACAAGGCAAAATTCTGTGTAATATGTGCCTTGCTTGAGCACATGGAGGATGTTTTATCCTTTACTTCTTTCCTTTTTTATTTTCGTTCTTTTTTATGTAAGTTGGAGGAAGGTGGTAATATTGCTGATGAAAATATTTGTGGGTTACTTTGTGATTAAGGTAAAAAAAATACTGGCGATTATTTATCATATATGACCCTTAATTTAAAACAGCTATTTTTTGTGATATTCTATTCATATGTGATTTTATGGTTGGTTTTTCAGTTTGTATGTGGTAGTTGTGAAGGCTCTTACGAGGCAGTTGTGCCTGACCGTTTTACTCTTTTGATTTTAAACATTGAAATGACTCATTGAATATGCGAAGCCTTGGCCTATTACTCCCTGTTTAAAACTGTTGTAATCATTCATTTAAACAGATCCATTTGGAATGGCCTAACCCAGAAAAAAAAAACAAACAGTTAAGAATATACCATACACCAATACCACTTAACTGGAAACTAACATCACAGTGGGTAGGAAAGCTATTGTGAGAAACAGAAAGGAAAAACATATGAATCCATAAATAACTAAAACAACTTCCAAAAACATTCAGAATGGCTTAAAACCAAAAGTGGCAAAATCATACATAAATTCAAAGAGCACCTCAATATAAGTTCCAATCAACATCAAATAATAAATATGACTATACCAAATCCCAAACACATATAAACTTAACCAAACATGCTTTTTCATGTGTGCCTCACTTAAATCAGTGCTATTTAAGTGCTATACAAAATTTTGGTTGTACTTCACAAGCATACAATGTAGCCCTCATCTTCACAGTAGCATTTTGTAGACCACTACAGAACCATTATATCAACTGTTATCGGCAAGCAGATAACAGCGTAAAAGCTAGGTCCAATTAATGCCGCTATAGGTGCTATCGACAACATATTCAGAACCATAACAAGACAGAAAAATACACATAAAGATATAACACCAAAGATCTAACAGCTAGCCAGAACCAACACAGGACATACAAAAATACACCTAAAAATCTATCACGACACTTACAGATCTAAATATGTAAAGTTTCGATGTATATTTAAAAAATAAAAATAAAAACAAGAAACCGTCTCCATGTATGTGTCTGGCTACTTGAAGAGCTTCATATAGTCTTTGGGTATGGGATAAACGTTGAAGAATCGCAACCAGATAACCAATGTTACCAGTGTTGATTAAACCAGCAACCTATTCTAACTTCATCCAAGAAACACTCTTTTCCAACTTCATGCTAGCAGCACCCTTTCCCAACATCATGTTAGCAACACCCTTTTCCAACATCATCCCAACAACACCTTTTCCATCTCCATATTATTTGACACAACACACTTTTCCATCTTTAAATCTGCATCATTTTCCATTTTTTCTTACACGAGGACCTACATAAAGAAATACACGCTACAGATTGATACTCATACAAAAAAAATGAAAATAAAAAATATATGTTAAATAATACAATAAAATAGATTTTTTGGGTTTTAATCAAAATTTCCCATTTTCTTAGAACAAGAAACATTGGTTTTGATTAAAAATTGAAATGGAATTAATGTTGTTGAAATAACCTACCATAGAAGGAGCATGGATGATTACACCTGTATTGAAAACCTCCGAAGGTTCTCCACCATTTGTGATTGAAAAACCCTATTGATACAAAAAAAAAAGTATATATGCAAAAACTCAACATCAAATTGAATGTTTATATAAAAACAGAAACCACATACTCAGCATTAACGTCAATCGTCATTCAAAAACCAAAAACATCATTGTTAACAAAAAAGTGAAAATAGTGGAAAAAAAACACCAACATCAAAATTGGTGATCATACAATAAACTGATACAACATAAACAAAAAGGTATCAACAATGTTTATACAACAAACATAAAAATCAAGTATATTCAAGGTTTATACAAACAACAACAAAATGTTGAAAACATGGAAATTGGAACTTATTTCGTAACAACATCAATCATCGTTCAAAACATAAGTATATTCAACAGTATATTCAAGGTTTTTACAAAAACCAACAAAAAGTGGAAAACATAGAATTAGAAACCTAATTTGTATCAACATCAATCATCATTAACAAATTAAGTATATTCAACAGTATATTCAAGGTTTATACAAACAAAATCAAAAAGTTGCAAACATGAAACTAAAAACGTAATTCGTATCAACTATTTTAAAAATTAGGGTCATATATAAAAATAATCCCCAGCATTTTTTTTACCTTAACCATAAAATAACGTCCGAATATTTCATCTGCAATATTTTCAGACAAGGCAAAATTCTGTGTAATATGTGCCTTGCTTGAGCACATGGAGGATGTTTTATCCTTTACTTCTTTCCTTTTTTATTTTTGTTCTTTTTTATGTAAGTTGGAGGAAGGTGGTAATATTGCTGATGAAAATATTTGTGGGTTACTTTGTGATTAAGGTAAAAAAAATACTGGCGATTATTTATCATATATGACCCTTAATTTAAAACAACTATTTTTTGTGATATTCTATTCATATGTGATTTTATGGTTGGTTTTTCAGTTTGTATGTGGTAGTTGTGAAGGCTCTTACGAGGCAGTTGTGCCTGACCGTTTTACTCTTTTGATTTTAAACATTGAAATGACTCATTCTATTTGCGAAGCCTTGGCCTATTACTCCCTGTTTAATACTGTTGTAATCATTCATTTAAACAGATCCATTTGGAATGGCCTAACCCAGAAAAAAAAACAAACAGTTAAGAATATACCATACACCAATACCACTTAACTGGAAACTAACATCACAGTGGGTAGGAAAGCTATTGTGAGAAACAGAAGGGAAAAACATATGAATCCATAAATAACTAAAACAACTTCCAAAAACATTCATAATGGCTTAAAACCAAAAGTGGCAAAATCATACATAAATTCAAAGAGCACCTCAATATAAGTTCCAATCAACATCAAATAATAAATATGACTAAACCAAATCCCAAACACATATAAACTTAACCAAACATGCTTTTTCATGTGTGCCTCACTTAAATCAGTGCTATTTAAGTGCTATACAAAATTTTGGTTGTACTTCACAAGCATACAATATAGCCCTCGTCTTCACAATAGCATTTTGTAAACCACTACAGAACCATTATATCAACTGTTATCGGCAAGCAGATAACAGCGTAAAAGCTAGGTCCAATTAATGCCGCTATAGGTGCTATCGACAACATATTCAGAACCATAACAAGACAGAAAAATACACATAAAGATATAACACCAAAGATCTAACAGCTAGCCAGAACCAACACAGGACATACAAAAATACACCTAAAAATCTATCACGACACTTACAGATCTAAATATGTAAAGTTTCGATGTATATTTAAAAAATAAAAATAAAAACAAGAAACCGTCTCCATGTATGTGTCTGGCTACTTGAAGAGCTTCATATAGTCTTTGGGTATGGGATAAACGTTGAAGAATCGCAACCAGATAACCAATGTTACCAGTGCTGATTAAACCAGCAACCTTTTCTAACTTCATCCAAGAAACACTCTTTTCCAACTTCATGCTAGCAGCACCCTTTCCCAACATCATGTTAGCAACACCCTTTTCCAACATCATGCCAACAACACCTTTTCCATCTCCATATTATTTGACACAACACACTTTTCCATCTTTAAATCGGCATCATTTTTAATTTTTTCTTACACGAGGACCTACATAAAGAAATACACGCTACAGATTGATACTCATACAAAAAAAATGAAAATAAAAAATATATGTTAAATAATACAATAAAATAGATTTTTTGGGTTTTAATCAAAATTTCCCATTTTCTTAGAACAAGAAACATTGGTTTTGATTAAAAATTGAAATGGAATTAATGTTGTTGAAATAACCAACCAAAGAAGGAGCATGGATGATTACACCTGTATTGGAAACCTCCGAAGGTTCTCCACCATTTGTGATTGAAAAACCTTATTGATACAAAAAAAAGTATATATGCAAAAACTCAACATCAAATTGAATGATTATATAAAAACAGAAACCACATACTCAGCATTAACGTCAATCGTCATTCAAAAACCAAAAACATCATTGTTAACAAAAAAGTGAAAATAGTGGAAAAAAACACCAACATCAAAATTGGTGATCATACAATAAACTGATACAACATAAACAAAAAGGTATCAACAATGTTTATACAACAAACATAAAAATCAAGTATATTCAAGGTTTATACAAACAACAACAAAATGTTGAAAACATGGAAATTGGAACTTATTTCGTAACAACATCAATCATCGTTCAAAACATAAGTATATTCAACAGTATATTCAAGGTTTTTACAAAAACCAACAAAAAGTGGAAAACATAGAATTAGAAACCTAATTTGTATCAACATCAATCATCATTAACAAATTAAGTATATTCAACAGTATATTCAAGGTTTATACAAACAAAATCAAAAAGTTGCAAACATGGAACTAAAAACGTAATTCGTATCAACTATTTTAAAAATTAGGGTCATATATAAAAATAATCCCCAGCATTTTTTTTACCTTAACCATAAAATAACGTCCGAATATTTCATCTGCAATATTTTCAGACAAGGAAAAATTCTGTGTAATATGTGCCTTGCTTGAGCACATGGAGGATGTTTTATCCTTTACTTCTTTCCTTTTTTATTTTTGTTCTTTTTTATGTAAGTTGGAGGAAGGTGGTAATATTGCTGATGAAAATATTTGTGGGTTACTTTGTGATTAAGGTAAAAAAAATACTGGCGATTATTTATCATATATGACCCTTAATTTAAAACAGCTATTTTTTGTGATATTCTATTCATATGTGATTTTATGGTTAGTTTTTCAGTTTGTATGTGGTAGTTGTGAAGGCTCTTACGAGGCAGTTGTGCCTGACCGTTTTACTCTTTTGATTTTAAACATTGAAATGACCCATTCTATTTGCGAAGCCTTGGCCTATTACTCCCTGTTTAAAACTGTTGTAATCATTCATTTAAACAGATCCATTGGGAATGGCCTAACCCAGAAGAAAAAAAACAAACAGTTAAGAATATACCATACACCAATACCACTTAACGGGAAACTAACATCACAGTGGGTAGGAAAGCTATTGTGAGAAACAGAAGGGAAAAACATATGAATCCATAAATAACTAAAACAACTTCCAAAAACATTCATAATGGCTTAAAACCAAAAGTGGCAAAATCATACATAAATTCAAAGACCACCTCAATATAAGTTCCAATCAACATCAAATAATAAATATGACTAAACCAAATCCCAAACACATATAAACTTAACCAAACATGCTTTTTCATGTGTGCCTCACTTAAATCAGTGCTATTTAAGTGCTATACAAAATTTTGGTTGTACTTCACAAGCATACAATGTAGCCCTCATCTTCACAGTAGCATTTTGTAGACCACTACAGAACCATTATATCAACTGTTATCGGCAAGCAGATAACAGCGTAAAAGCTAGGTCCAATTAATGCCGCTATAGGTGCTATCGACAACATATTCAGAACCATAACAAGACAGAAAAATACACATAAAGATATAACACCAAAGATCTAACAGCTAGCCAGAACCAACACAGGACATACAAAAATACACCTAAAAATCTATCACGACCCTTACAGATCTAAATATGTAAAGTTTCGATGTATATTTAAAAAATAAAAATAAAAACAAGAAACCGTCTCCATGTATGTGTCTGGCTACTTGAAGAGCTTCATATAGTCTTTGGGTATGGGATAAACGTTGAAGAATCGCAACCAGATAACCAATGTTACCAGTGTTGATTAAACCAGCAACCTTTTCTAACTTCATCCAAGAAACACTCTTTTCCAACTTCATGCTAGCAGCACCCTTTCCCAACATCATGTTAGCAACACCCTTTTCCAACATCATGCCAACAACACCTTTTCCATCGCCATATTATTTGACACAACACACTTTTCCATCTTTAAATCGGCATCATTTTCCATTTTTTCTTACACGAGGACCTACATAAAGAAATACACGCTACAGATTGATACTCATACAAAAAAAATGAAAATAAAAAATATATGTTAAATAATACAATAAAATAGATTTTTTGGGTTTTAATCAAAATTTCCCATTTTCTTAGAACAAGAAACATTGGTTTTGATTAAAAATTGAAATGGAATTAATGTTGTTGAAATAACCTACCATAGAAGGAGCATGGATGACTACACCTGTATTGGAAACCTCCGAAGGTTCTCCACCATTTGTGATTGAAAACCCTATTGATACAAAAAAAAAGTATATATGCAAAAATCCAACATCAAATTGAATGATTATATAAAAACAGAAACCACATACTCAGCATTAACGTCAATCGTCATTCAAAAACCAAAAACATCATTGTTAACAAAAAAGTGAAAATAGTGGAAAAAAACACCAACATCAAAATTGGTGATCATACAATAAACTGATACAACATAAACAAAAAGGTATCAACAATGTTTATACAACAAACATAAAAATCAAGTATATTCAAGGTTTATACAAACAACAACAAAATATTGAAAACATGGAAATTGGAACTTATTTCGTAACAACATCAATCATCGTTCAAAACATAAGTATATTCAACAGTATATTCAAGGTTTTTACAAAAACCAACAAAAAGTGGAAAACATAGAATTAGAAACCTAATTTGTATCAACATCAATCATCATTAACAATATTTTAAAAATTAGGGTCATATATAAAAATAATCCCCAGCATTTTTTTTACCTTAACCATAAAATAACGTCCGAATATTTCATCTGCAATATTTTCAGACAAGGCAAAATTCTGTGTAATATGTGCCTTGCTTGAGCACATGGAGGATGTTTTATCCTTTACTTCTTTCCTTTTTTATTTTTGTTCTTTTTTATGTAAGTTGGAGGAAGGTGGTAATATTGCTGATGAAAATATTTGTGGGTTACTTTGTGATTAAGGTAAAAAAAATACTGGCGATTATTTATCATATATGACCCTTAATTTAAAACAGCTATTTTTTGTGATATTCTATTCATATGTGATTTTATGGTTAGTTTTTCAGTTTGTATGTGGTAGTTGTGAAGGCTCTTACGAGGCAGTTGTGCCTGACCGTTTTACTCTTTTGATTTTAAACATTGAAATGACCCATTCTATTTGCGAAGCCTTGGCCTATTACTCCCTGTTTAAAACTGTTGTAATCATTCATTTAAACAGATCCATTTGGAATGGCCTAACCCAGAAGAAAAAAAACAAACAGTTAAGAATATACCATACACCAATACCACTTAACGGGAAACTAACATCACAGTGGGTAGGAAAGCTATTGTGAGAAACAGAAGGGAAAAACATATGAATCCATAAATAACTAAAACAACTTCCAAAAACATTCATAATGGCTTAAAACCAAAAGTGGCAAAATCATACATAAATTCAAAGACCACCTCAATATAAGTTCCAATCAACATCAAATAATAAATATGACTAAACCAAATCCCAAACACATATAAACTTAACCAAACATGCTTTTTCATGTGTGCCTCACTTAAATCAGTGCTATTTAAGTGCTATACAAAATTTTGGTTGTACTTCACAAGCATACAATGTAGCCCTCATCTTCACAGTAGCATTTTGTAGACCACTACAGAACCATTATATCAACTGTTATCGGCAAGCAGATAACAGCGTAAAAGCTAGGTCCAATTAATGCCGCTATAGGTGCTATCGACAACATATTCAGAACCATAACAAGACAGAAAAATACACATAAAGATATAACACCAAAGATCTAACAGCTAGCCAGAACCAACACAGGACATACAAAAATACACCTAAAAATCTATCACGACCCTTACAGATCTAAATATGTAAAGTTTCGATGTATATTTAAAAAATAAAAATAAAAACAAGAAACCGTCTCCATGTATGTGTCTGGCTACTTGAAGAGCTTCATATAGTCTTTGGGTATGGGATAAACGTTGAAGAATCGCAACCAGATAACCAATGTTACCAGTGTTGATTAAACCAGCAACCTTTTCTAACTTCATCCAAGAAACACTCTTTTCCAACTTCATGCTAGCAGCACCCTTTCCCAACATCATGTTAGCAACACCCTTTTCCAACATCATGCCAACAACACCTTTTCCATCGCCATATTATTTGACACAACACACTTTTCCATCTTTAAATCGGCATCATTTTCCATTTTTTCTTACACGAGGACCTACATAAAGAAATACACGCTACAGATTGATACTCATACAAAAAAAATGAAAATAAAAAATATATGTTAAATAATACAATAAAATAGATTTTTTGGGTTTTAATCAAAATTTCCCATTTTCTTAGAACAAGAAACATTGGTTTTGATTAAAAATTGAAATGGAATTAATGTTGTTGAAATAACCTACCATAGAAGGAGCATGGATGATTACACCTGTATTGGAAACCTCTGAAGGTTCTCCACCATTTGTGATTGAAAACCCTATTGATACAAAAAAAAAGTATATATGCAAAAATCCAACATCAAATTGAATGATTATATAAAAACAGAAACCACATACTCAGCATTAACGTCAATCGTCATTCAAAAACCAAAAACATCATTGTTAACAAAAAAGTGAAAATAGTGGAAAAAAAACACCAACATCAAAATTGGTGATCATACAATAAACTGATACAACATAAACAAAAAGGTATCAACAATGTTTATACAACAAACATAAAAATCAAGTATATTCAAGGTTTATACAAACAACAACAAAATATTGAAAACATGGAAATTGGAACTTATTTCGTAACAACATCAATCATCGTTTAAAACATAAGTATATTCAACAGTATATTCAAGGTTTTTACAAAAACCAACAAAAAGTGGAAAACATAGAATTAGAAACCTAATTTGTATCAACATCAATCATCATTAACAATATTTTAAAAATTAGGGTCATATATAAAAATAATCCCCAGCATTTTTTTTACCTTAACCATAAAATAACGTCCGAATATTTCATCTGCAATATTTTCAGACAAGGCAAAATTCTGTGTAATATGTGCCTTGCTTGAGCACATGGAGGATGTTTTATCCTTTACTTCTTTCCTTTTTTATTTTTGTTCTTTTTTATGTAAGTTGGAGGAAGGTGGTAATATTGCTGATGAAAATATTTGTGGGTTACTTTGTGATTAAGGTAAAAAAAATACTGGCGATTATTTATCATATATGACCCTTAATTTAAAACAGCTATTTTTTGTGATATTCTATTCATATGTGATTTTATGGTTAGTTTTTCAGTTTGTATGTGGTAGTTGTGAAGGCTCTTACGAGGCAGTTGTGCCTGACCGTTTTACTCTTTTGATTTTAAACATTGAAATGACCCATTCTATTTGCGAAGCCTTGGCCTATTACTCCCTGTTTAAAACTGTTGTAATCATTCATTTAAACAGATCCATTTGGAATGGCCTAACCCAGAAGAAAAAAAACAAACAGTTAAGAATATACCATACACCAATACCACTTAACGGGAAACTAACATCACAGTGGGTAGGAAAGCTATTGTGAGAAACAGAAGGGAAAAACATATGAATCCATAAATAACTAAAACAACTTCCAAAAACATTCATAATGGCTTAAAACCAAAAGTGGCAAAATCATACATAAATTCAAAGACCACCTCAATATAAGTTCCAATCAACATCAAATAATAAATATGACTAAACCAAATCCCAAACACATATAAACTTAACCAAACATGCTTTTTCATGTGTGCCTCACTTAAATCAGTGCTATTTAAGTGCTATACAAAATTTTGGTTGTACTTCACAAGCAAACAATGTAGCCCTCATCTTCACAGTAGCATTTTGTAGACCACTACAGAACCATTATATCAACTGTTATCGGCAAGCAGATAACAGCGTAAAAGCTAGGTCCAATTAATGCCGCTATAGGTGCTATCGACAACATATTCAGAACCATAACAAGACAGAAAAATACACATAAAGATATAACACCAAAGATCTAACAGCTAGCCAGAACCAACACAGGACATACAAAAATACACCTAAAAATCTATCACGACCCTTACAGATCTAAATATGTAAAGTTTCGATGTATATTTAAAAAATAAAAATAAAAACAAGAAACCGTCTCCATGTATGTGTCTGGCTACTTGAAGAGCTTCATATAGTCTTTGGGTATGGGATAAACGTTGAAGAATCGCAACCAGATAACCAATGTTACCAGTGTTGATTAAACCAGCAACCTTTTCTAACTTCATCCAAGAAACACTCTTTTCCAACTTCATGCTAGCAGCACCCTTTCCCAACATCATGTTAGCAACACCCTTTTCCAACATCATGCCAACAACACCTTTTCCATCGCCATATTATTTGACACAACACACTTTTCCATCTTTAAATCGGCATCATTTTCCATTTTTTCTTACACGAGGACCTACATAAAGAAATACATGCTACAGATTGATACTCATACAAAAAAATGAAAATAAAAAATATATGTTAAATAATACAATAAAATAGATTTTTTGGGTTTTAATCAAAATTTCCCATTTTCTTAGAACAAGAAACATTGGTTTTGATTAAAAATTGAAATGGAATTAATGTTGTTGAAATAACCTACCATAGAAGGAGCATGGATGATTACACCTGTATTGGAAACCTCCGAAGGTTCTCCACCATTTGTGATTGAAAACCCTATTGATACAAAAAAAAAGTATATATGCAAAAATCCAACATCAAATTGAATGATTATATAAAAACAGAAACCACATACTCAGCATTAACGTCAATCGTCATTCAAAAACCAAAAACATCATTGTTAACAAAAAAGTGAAAATAGTGGAAAAAAAACACCAACATCAAAATTGGTGATCATACAATAAACTGATACAACATAAACAAAAAGGTATCAACAATGTTTATACAACAAACATAAAAATCAAGTATATTCAAGGTTTATACAAACAACAACAAAATATTGAAAACATGGAAATTGGAACTTATTTCGTAACAACATCAATCATCGTTCAAAACATAAGTATATTCAACAGTATATTCAAGGTTTTTACAAAAACCAACAAAAAGTGGAAAACATAGAATTAGAAACCTAATTTGTATCAACATCAATCATCATTAACAATATTTTAAAAATTAGGGTCATATATAAAAATAATCCCCAGCATTTTTTTTACCTTAACCATAAAATAACGTCCGAATATTTCATCTGCAATATTTTCAGACAAGGCAAAATTCTGTGTAATATGTGCCTTGCTTGAGCACATGGAGGATGTTTTATCCTTTACTTCTTTCCTTTTTTATTTTTGTTCTTTTTTATGTAAGTTGGAGGAAGGTGGTAATATTACTGATGAAAATATTTGTGGGTTACTTTGTGATTAAGGTAAAAAAAATACTGGCGATTATTTATCATATATGACCCTTAATTTAAAACAGCTATTTTTTGTGATATTCTATTCATATGTGATTTTATGGTTAGTTTTTCAGTTTGTATGTGGTAGTTGTGAAGGCTCTTACGAGGCAGTTGTGCCTGACCGTTTTACTCTTTTGATTTTAAACATTGAAATGACCCATTCTATTTGCGAAGCCTTGGCCTATTACTCCCTGTTTAAAACTGTTGTAATCATTCATTTAAACAGATCCATTTGGAATGGCCTAACCCAGAAGAAAAAAAACAAACAGTTAAGAATATACCATACACCAATACCACTTAACGGGAAACTAACATCACAGTGGGTAGGAAAGCTATTGTGAGAAACAGAAGGGAAAAACATATGAATCCATAAATAACTAAAACAACTTCCAAAAACATTCATAATGGCTTAAAACCAAAAGTGGCAAAATCATACATAAATTCAAAGACCACCTCAATATAAGTTCCAATCAACATCAAATAATAAATATGACTAAACCAAATCCCAAACACATATAAACTTAACCAAACATGCTTTTTCATGTGTGCCTCACTTAAATCAGTGCTATTTAAGTGCTATACAAAATTTTGGTTGTACTTCACAAGCATACAATGTAGCCCTCATCTTCACAGTAGCATTTTGTAGACCACTACAGAACCATTATATCAACTGTTATCGGCAAGCAGATAACAGCGTAAAAGCTAGGTCCAATTAATGCCGCTATAGGTGCTATCGACAACATATTCAGAACCATAACAAGACAGAAAAATACACATAAAGATATAACACCAAAGATCTAACAGCTAGCCAGAACCAACACAGGACATACAAAAATACACCTAAAAATCTATCACGACCCTTACAGATCTAAATATGTAAAGTTTCGATGTATATTTAAAAAATAAAAATAAAAACAAGAAACCGTCTCCATGTATGTGTCTGGCTACTTGAAGAGCTTCATATAGTCTTTGGGTATGGGATAAACGTTGAAGAATCGCAACCAGATAACCAATGTTACCAGTGTTGATTAAACCAGCAACCTTTTCTAACTTCATCCAAGAAACACTCTTTTCCAACTTCATGCTAGCAGCACCCTTTCCCAACATCATGTTAGCAACACCCTTTTCCAACATCATGCCAACAACACCTTTTCCATCGCCATATTATTTGACACAACACACTTTTCCATCTTTAAATCGGCATCATTTTCCATTTTTTCTTACACGAGGACCTACATAAAGAAATACACGCTACAGATTGATACTCATACAAAAAAAATGAAAATAAAAAATATATGTTAAATAATACAATAAAATAGATTTTTTGGGTTTTAATCAAAATTTCCCATTTTCTTAGAACAAGAAACATTGGTTTTGATTAAAAATTGAAATGGAATTAATGTTGTTGAAATAACCTACCATAGAAGGAGCATGGATGATTACACCTGTATTGGAAACCTCCGAAGGTTCTCCACCATTTGTGATTGAAAACCCTATTGATACAAAAAAAAAGTATATATGCAAAAATCCAACATCAAATTGAATGATTATATAAAAACAGAAACCACATACTCAGCATTAACGTCAATCGTCATTCAAAAACCAAAAACATCATTGTTAACAAAAAAGTGAAAATAGTGGAAAAAAAACACCAACATCAAAATTGGTGATCATACAATAAACTGATACAACATAAACAAAAAGGTATCAACAATGTTTATACAACAAACATAAAAATCAAGTATATTCAAGGTTTATACAAACAACAACAAAATATTGAAAACATGGAAATTGGAACTTATTTCGTAACAACATCAATCATCGTTCAAAACATAAGTATATTCAACAGTATATTCAAGGTTTTTACAAAAACCAACAAAAAGTGGAAAACATAGAATTAGAAACCTAATTTGTATCAACATCAATCATCATTAACAATATTTTAAAAATTAGGGTCATATATAAAAATAATCCCCAGCATTTTTTTTACCTTAACCATAAAATAACGTCCGAATATTTCATCTGCAATATTTTCAGACAAGGCAAAATTCTGTGTAATATGTGCCTTGCTTGAGCACATGGAGGATGTTTTATCCTTTACTTCTTTCCTTTTTTATTTTTGTTCTTTTTTATGTAAGTTGGAGGAAGGTGGTAATATTGCTGATGAAAATATTTGTGGGTTACTTTGTGATTAAGGTAAAAAAAATACTGGCGATTATTTATCATATATGACCCTTAATTTAAAACAGCTATTTTTTGTGATATTCTATTCATATGTGATTTTATGGTTAGTTTTTCAGTTTGTATGTGGTAGTTGTGAAGGCTCTTACGAGGCAGTTGTGCCTGACCGTTTTACTCTTTTGATTTTAAACATTGAAATGACCCATTCTATTTGCGAAGCCTTGGCCTATTACTCCCTGTTTAAAACTGTTGTAATCATTCATTTAAACAGATCCATTTGGAATGGCCTAACCCAGAAGAAAAAAAACAAACAGTTAAGAATATACCATACACCAATACCACTTAACGGGAAACTAACATCACAGTGGGTAGGAAAGCTATTGTGAGAAACAGAAGGGAAAAACATATGAATCCATAAATAACTAAAACAACTTCCAAAAACATTCATAATGGCTTAAAACCAAAAGTGGCAAAATCATACATAAATTCAAAGACCACCTCAATATAAGTTCCAATCAACATCAAATAATAAATATGACTAAACCAAATCCCAAACACATATAAACTTAACCAAACATGCTTTTTCATGTGTGCCTCACTTAAATCAGTGCTATTTAAGTGCTATACAAAATTTTGGTTGTACTTCACAAGCATACAATGTAGCCCTCATCTTCACAGTAGCATTTTGTAGACCACTACAGAACCATTATATCAACTGTTATCGGCAAGCAGATAACAACGTAAAAGCTAGGTCCAATTAATGCCGCTATAGGTGCTATCGACAACATATTCAGAACCATAACAAGACAGAAAAATACACATAAAGATATAACACCAAAGATCTAACAGCTAGCCAGAACCAACACAGGACATACAAAAATACACCTAAAAATCTATCACGACCCTTACAGATCTAAATATGTAAAGTTTCGATGTATATTTAAAAAATAAAAATAAAAACAAGAAACCGTCTCCATGTATGTGTCTGGCTACTTGAAGAGCTTCATATAGTCTTTGGGTATGGGATAAACGTTGAAGAATCGCTACCAGATAACCAATGTTACCAGTGTTGATTAAACCAGCAACCTTTTCTAACTTCATCCAAGAAACACTCTTTTCCAACTTCATGCTAGCAGCACCCTTTCCCAACATCATGTTAGCAACACCCTTTTCCAACATCATGCCAACAACACCTTTTCCATCGCCATATTATTTGACACAACACACTTTTCCATCTTTAAATCGGCATCATTTTCCATTTTTTCTTACACGAGGACCTACATAAAGAAATACACGCTACAGATTGATACTCATACAAAAAAAATGAAAATAAAAAATATATGTTAAATAATACAATAAAATAGATTTTTTGGGTTTTAATCAAAATTTCCCATTTTCTTATAACAAGAAACATTGGTTTTGATTAAAAATTGAAATGGAATTAATGTTGTTGAAATAACCTACCATAGAAGGAGCATGGATGATTACACCTGTATTGGAAACCTCCGAAGGTTCTCCACCATTTGTGATTGAAAACCCTATTGATACAAAAAAAAAGTATATATGCAAAAATCCAACATCAAATTGAATGATTATATAAAAACAGAAACCACATACTCAGCATTAACGTCAATCGTCATTCAAAAACCAAAAACATCATTGTTAACAAAAAAGTGAAAATAGTGGAAAAAAAACACCAACATCAAAATTGGTGATCATACAATAAACTGATACAACATAAACAAAAAGGTATCAACAATGTTTATACAACAAACATAAAAATCAAGTATATTCAAGGTTTATACAAACAACAACAAAATATTAAAAACATGGAAATTGGAACTTATTTCGTAACAACATCAATCATCGTTCAAAACATAAGTATATTCAACAGTATATTCAAGGTTTTTACAAAAACCAACAAAAAGTGGAAAACATAGAATTAGAAACCTAATTTGTATCAACATCAATCATCATTAACAATATTTTAAAAATTAGGGTCATATATAAAAATAATCCCCAGCATTTTTTTTACCTTAACCATAAAATAACGTCCGAATATTTCATCTGCAATATTTTCAGACAAGGCAAAATTATGTGTAATATGTGCCTTGCTTGAGCACATGGAGGATGTTTTATCCTTTACTTCTTTCCTTTTTTATTTTTGTTCTTTTTTATGTAAGTTGGAGGAAGGTGGTAATATTACTGATGAAAATATTTGTGGGTTACTTTGTGATTAAGGTAAAAAAAATACTGGCGATTATTTATCATATATGACCCTTAATTTAAAACAGTTATTTTTTGTGATATTCTATTCATATGTGATTTTATGGTTGGTTTTTCAGTTTGTATGTGGTAGTTGTGAAGGCTCTTACGAGGCAGTTGTGCCTGACCGTTTTACTCTTTTGATTTTAAACATTGAAATGACCCATGCTATTTGCGAAGCCTTGGCCTATTACTCCCTGTTTAAAACTGTTGTAATGACTCATTTAAACAGATCCATTTGGAATGGCCTAACCCAGAAAAAAAAAACAAACAGTTAAGAATATACCATACACCAATACCACTTAACTGGAAACTAACATCACAGTGGGTAGGAAAGCTATTGTGAGAAACAGAAGGGAAAAACATATGAATCCATAAATAACTAAAACAACTTCCAAAAACATTCATAATGGCTTAAAACCAAAAGTGGCAAAATCATACATAAATTCAAAGAGCACCTCAATATAAGTTCCAATCAACATCAAATAATAAATATGACTAAACCAAATCCCAAACACATATAAACTTAACCAAACATGCTTTTTCATGTGTGCCTCACTTAAATCAGTGCTATTTAAGTGCTATACAAAATTTTGGTTGTACTTCACAAGCATACAATGTAGCCCTCATCTTCACAGTAGCATTTTGTAGACCACTACAGAACCATTATATCAACTGTTATCGGCAAGCAGATAACAACGTAAAAGCTAGGTCCAATTAATGTCGCTATAGGTGCTATCGTCAACATATTCAGAACCATAACAAGACAGAAAAATACACATAAAGATATAACACCAAAGATCTAACAGCTAGCCAGAACCAACACAGGACATACAAAAATACACCTAAAAATCTATCACGACCCTTACAGATCTAAATATGTAAAGTTTCGATGTATATTTAAAAAATAAAAATAAAAACAAGAAACCGTCTCCATGTATGTGTCTGGCTACTTGAAGAGCTTCATATAGTCATTGGGTATGGGATAAACGTTGAAGAATCGCAACCAGATAACCAATGTTACCAGTGTTGATTAAACCAGCAACCTTTTCTAACTTCATCCAAGAAACACTCTTTTCCAACTTCATGCTAGCAGCACCCTTTCCCAACATCATGTTAGCAACACCCTTTTCCAACATCATGCCAACAACACCTTTTCCATCGCCATATTATTTGACACAACACACTTTTCCATCTTTAAATCGGCATCATTTTCCATTTTTTCTTACACGAGGACCTACATAAAGAAATACACGCTACAGATTTATACTCATACAAAAAAAATGAAAATAAAAAATATATGTTAAATAATACAATAAAATAGATTTTTTGGGTTTTAATCAAAATTTCCCATTTTCTTAGAACAAGAAACATTGGTTTTGATTAAAAATTGAAATGGAATTAATGTTGTTGAAATAACCTACCATAGAAGGAGCATGGATGATTACACCTGTATTGGAAACCTCCGAAGGTTCTCCACCATTTGTGATTGAAAACCCTATTGATACAAAAAAAAAGTATATATGCAAAAATCCAACATCAAATTGAATGATTATATAAAAATAGAAACCACATACTCAGCATTAACGTCAATCGTCATTCAAAAACCAAAAACATCATTGTTAACAAAAAAGTGAAAATAGTGGAAAAAAAACACCAACATCAAAATTGGTGATCATACAATAAACTGATACAACATAAACAAAAAGGTATCAACAATGTTTATACAACAAACATAAAAATCAAGTATATTCAAGGTTTATACAAACAACAACAAAATATTGAAAACATGGAAATTGGAACTTATTTCGTAACAACATCAATCATCGTTCAAAACATAAGTATATTCAACAGTATATTCAAGGTTTTTACAAAAACCAACAAAAAGTGGAAAACATAGAATTAGAAACCTAATTTGTATCAACATCAATCATCATTAACAATATTTTAAAAATTAGGGTCATATATAAAAATAATCCCCAGCATTTTTTTTACCTTAACCATAAAATAACGTCCGAATATTTCATCTGCAATATTTTCAGACAAGGCAAAATTCTGTGTAATATGTGCTTTGCTTGAGCACATGGAGGATGTTTTATCCTTTACTTCTTTCCTTTTTTATTTTTGTTCTTTTTTATGTAAGTTGGAGGAAGGTGGTAATATTGCTGATGAAAATATTTGTGGGTTACTTTGTGATTAAGGTAAAAAAAATACTGGCGATTATTTATCATATATGACCCTTAATTTAAAACAGCTATTTTTTGTGATATTCTATTCATATGTGATTTTATGGTTGGTTTTTCAGTTTGTATGTGGTAGTTGTGAAGGCTCTTACGAGGCAGTTGTGCCTGACCGTTTTACTCTTTTGATTTTAAACATTGAAATGACCCATTCTATTTGCGAAGCCTTGGCCTATTACTCCATGTTTAAAACTGTTGTAATCATTCATTTAAACAGATCCATTTGGAATGGCCTAACCCAGAAAAAAAAAACAAACAGTTAAGAATATACCATACACCAATACCACTTAACTGGAAACTAACATCACAGTGGGTAGGAAAGCTATTGTGAGAAACAGAAGGGAAAAACATATGAATCCATAAATAACTAAAACAACTTCCAAAAACATTCATAATGGCTTAAAACCAAAAGTGGCAAAATCATACATAAATTCAAAGAGCACCTCAATATAAGTTCCAATCAACATCAAATAATAAATATGACTAAACCAAATCCCAAACACATATAAACTTAACCAAACATGCTTTTTCATGTGTGCCTCACCTAAATCAGTGCTATTTAAGTGCTATACAAAATTTTGGTTGTACTTCACAAGCATACAATGTAGCCCTCATCTTCACAGTAGCATTTTGTAAACCACTACAGAACCATTATATCAACTGTTATCGGCAAGCAGATAACAACGTAAAAGCTAGGTCCAATTAATGCCGCTATAGGTGCTATCGACAACATATTCAGAACCATAACAAGACAGAAAAATACACATAAGGATATAACACCAAAGATCTAACAGCTATCCAGAACCAACACAGGACTTACAAAAATTCACCTAAAAATCTATCACGACCCTTACAGATCTAAATATGTAAAGTTTCGATGTATATTTAAAAAATAAAAATAAAAACAAGAAACCGTCTCCATGTATGTGTCTGGCTACTTGAAGAGCTTCATATAGTCTTTGGGTATGGGATAAACGTTGAAGAATCGCAACCAGATAACCAATGTTACCAGTGTTGATTAAACCAGCAACCTTTTCTAACTTCATCCAAGAAACACTCTTTTCCAACTTCATGCTAGCAGCACCCTTTCCCAACATCATGTTAGCAACACCCTTTTCCAACATCATGCCAACAACACCTTTTCCATCGCCATATTATTTGACACAACACACTTTTCCATCTTTAAATCGGCATCATTTTCCATTTTTTCTTACACGAGGACCTACATAAAGAAATACACGCTACAGATTGATACTCAAACAAAAAAAATGAAAATAAAAAATATATGTTAAATAATACAATAAAATAGATTTTTTGGGTTTTAATCAAAATTTCCCATTTTCTTAGAACAAGAAACATTGGTTTTGATTAAAAATTGAAATGGAATTAATGTTGTTGAAATAACCTACCATAGAAGGAGCATGGATGATTACACCTGTATTGGAAACCTCCGAAGGTTCTCCACCATTTGTGATTGAAAACCCTATTGATACAAAAAAAAAGTATATATGCAAAAATCCAACATCAAATTGAATGATTATATAAAACCAGAAACCACATACTCAGCATTAACGTCAATCGTCATTCAAAAACCAAAAACATCATTGTTAACAAAAAAGTGAAAATAGTGGAAAAAAAACACCAACATCAAAATTGGTGATCATACAATAAACTGATACAACATAAACAAAAAGGTATCAACAATGTTTATACAACAAACATAAAAATCAAGTATATTCAAGGTTTATACAAACAACAACAAAATATTGAAAACATGGAAATTGGAACTTATTTCGTAACAACATCAATCATCGTTCAAAACATAAGTATATTCAACAGTATATTCAAGGTTTTTACAAAAACCAACAAAAAGTGGAAAACATAGAATTAGAAACCTAATTTGTATCAACATCAATCATCATTAACAATATTTTAAAAATTAGGGTCATATATAAAAATAATCCCCAGCATTTTTTTTACCTTAACCATAAAATAACGTCCGAATATTTCATCTGCAATATTTTCAGACATGGCAAAATTCTGTGTAATATGGGCCTTGCTTGAGCAGATGGTGGATGTTTTATCCTTTACTTCTTTCCTTTTTTATTTTTGTTCTTTTTTATGTAAGTTGGAGGAAGCTGGTAATATTGCTGATGAAAATATTTGTGGGTTACTTTGTGATTAAGGTAAAAAAAATACTGGCGATTATTTATCATATATGACCCTTAATTTAAAACAGCTATTTTTTGTGATATTCTATTCATATGTGATTTTATGGTTGGTTTTTCAGTTTGTATGTGGTAGTTGTGAAGGCTCTTACGAGGCAGTTGTGCCTGACCGTTTTACTCTTTTGATTTTAAACATTGAAATGACCCATTCTATTTGCGAAGCCTTGGCCTATTACTCCATGTTTAAAACTGTTGTAATCATTCATTTAAACAGATCCATTTGGAATGGCCTAACCCAGAAAAAAAAACAAACAGTTAAGAATATACCATACACCAATACCACTTAACTGGAAACTAACATCACAGTGGGTAGGAAAGCTATTGTGAGAAACAGAAGGGAAAAACATATGAATCCATAAATAACTAAAACAACTTCCAAAAACATTCATAATGGCTTAAAACCAAAAGTGGCAAAATCATACATAAATTCAAAGAGCACCTCAATATAAGTTCCAATCAACATCAAATAATAAATATGACTAAACCAAATCCCAAACACATATAAACTTAACCAAACATGCTTTTTCATGTGTGCCTCACCTAAATCAGTGCTATTTAAGTGCTATACAAAATTTTGGTTGTACTTCACAAGCATACAATGTAGCCCTCATCTTCACAGTAGCATTTTGTAAACCACTACAGAACCATTATATCAACTGTTATCGGCAAGCAGATAACAGCGTAAAAGCTAGGTCCAATTAATGCTGCTATAGGTGCTATCGACAACATATTCAGAACCATAACAAGACAGAAAAATACACATAAGGATATAACACCAAAGATCTAACAGCTATCCAGAACCAACACAGGACTTACAAAAATTCACCTAAAAATCTATCACGACCCTTACAGATCTAAATATGTAAAGTTTCGATGTATATTTAAAAAATAAAAATAAAAACAAGAAACCGTCTCCATGTATGTGTCTGGCTACTTGAAGAGCTTCATATAGTCTTTGGGTATGGGATAAACGTTGAAGAATCGCAACCAGATAACCAATGTTACCAGTGTTGATTAAACCAGCAACCTTTTCTAACTTCATCCAAGAAACACTCTTTTCCAACTTCATGCTAGCAGCACCCTTTCCCAACATCATGTTAGCAACACCCTTTTCCAACATCATGCCAACAACACCTTTTCCATCGCCATATTATTTGACACAACACACTTTTCCATCTTTAAATCGGCATCATTTTCCATTTTTTCTTACACGAGGACCTACATAAAGAAATACACGCTACAGATTGATACTCAAACAAAAAAAATGAAAATAAAAAATATATGTTAAATAATACAATAAAATAGATTTTTTGGGTTTTAATCAAAATTTCCCATTTTCTTAGAACAAGAAACATTGGTTTTGATTAAAAATTGAAATGGAATTAATGTTGTTGAAATAACCTACCATAGAAGGAGCATGGATGATTACACCTGTATTGGAAACCTCCGAAGGTTCTCCACCATTTGTGATTGAAAACCCTATTGATACAAAAAAAAAGTATATATGCAAAAATCCAACATCAAATTGAATGATTATATAAAACCAGAAACCACATACTCAGCATTAACGTCAATCGTCATTCAAAAACCAAAAACATCATTGTTAACAAAAAAGTGAAAATAGTGGAAAAAAAACACCAACATCAAAATTGGTGATCATACAATAAACTGATACAACATAAACAAAAAGGTATCAACAATGTTTATACAACAAACATAAAAATCAAGTATATTCAAGGTTTATACAAACAACAACAAAATATTGAAAACATGGAAATTGGAACTTATTTCGTAACAACATCAATCATCGTTCAAAACATAAGTATATTCAACAGTATATTCAAGGTTTTTACAAAAACCAACAAAAAGTGGAAAACATAGAATTAGAAACCTAATTTGTATCAACATCAATCATCATTAACAATATTTTAAAAATTAGGGTCATATATAAAAATAATCCCCAGCATTTTTTTTACCTTAACCATAAAATAACGTCCGAATATTTCATCTGCAATATTTTCAGACATGGCAAAATTCTGTGTAATATGGGCCTTGCTTGAGCAGATGGTGGATGTTTTATCCTTTACTTCTTTCCTTTTTTATTTTTGTTCTTTTTTATGTAAGTTGGAGGAAGCTGGTAATATTGCTGATGAAAATATTTGTGGGTTACTTTGTGATTAAGGTAAAAAAAATACTGGCGATTATTTATCATATATGACCCTTAATTTAAAACAGCTATTTTTTGTGATATTCTATTCATATGTGATTTTATGGTTGGTTTTTCAGTTTGTATGTGGTAGTTGTGAAGGCTCTTACGAGGCAGTTGTGCCTGACCGTTTTACTCTTTTGATTTTAAACATTGAAATGACCCATTCTATTTGCGAAGCCTTGGCCTATTACTCCATGTTTAAAACTGTTGTAATCATTCATTTAAACAGATCCATTTGGAATGGCCTAACCCAGAAAAAAAAAACAAACAGTTAAGAATATACCATACACCAATACCACTTAACTGGAAACTAACATCACAGTGGGTAGGAAAGCTATTGTGAGAAACAGAAGGGAAAAACATATGAATCCATAAATAACTAAAACAACTTCCAAAAACATTCATAATGGCTTAAAACCAAAAGTGGCAAAATCATACATAAATTCAAAGAGCACCTCAATATAAGTTCCAATCAACATCAAATAATAAATATGACTAAACCAAATCCCAAACACATATAAACTTAACCAAACATGCTTTTTCATGTGTGCCTCACCTAAATCAGTGCTATTTAAGTGCTATACAAAATTTTGGTTGTACTTCACAAGCATACAATGTAGCCCTCATCTTCACAGTAGCATTTTGTAAACCACTACAGAACCATTATATCAACTGTTATCGGCAAGCAGATAACAGCGTAAAAGCTAGGTCCAATTAATGCTGCTATAGGTGCTATCGACAACATATTCAGAACCATAACAAGACAGAAAAATACACATAAGGATATAACACCAAAGATCTAACAGCTATCCAGAACCAACACAGGACTTACAAAAATTCACCTAAAAATCTATCACGACCCTTACAGATCTAAATATGTAAAGTTTCGATGTATATTTAAAAAATAAAAATAAAAACAAGAAACCGTCTCCATGTATGTGTCTGGCTACTTGAAGAGCTTCATATAGTCTTTGGGTATGGGATAAACGTTGAAGAATCGCAACCAGATAACCAATGTTACCAGTGTTGATTAAACCAGCAACCTTTTCTAACTTCATCCAAGAAACACTCTTTTCCAACTTCATGCTAGCAGCACCCTTTCCCAACATCATGTTAGCAACACCCTTTTCCAACATCATGCCAACAACACCTTTTCCATCGCCATATTATTTGACACAACACACTTTTCCATCTTTAAATCGGCATCATTTTCCATTTTTTCTTACACGAGGACCTACATAAAGAAATACACGCTACAGATTGATACTCAAACAAAAAAAATGAAAATAAAAAATATATGTTAAATAATACAATAAAATAGATTTTTTGGGTTTTAATCAAAATTTCCCATTTTCTTAGAACAAGAAACATTGGTTTTGATTAAAAATTGAAATGGAATTAATGTTGTTGAAATAACCTACCATAGAAGGAGCATGGATGATTACACCTGTATTGGAAACCTCCGAAGGTTCTCCACCATTTGTGATTGAAAACCCTATTGATACAAAAAAAAAGTATATATGCAAAAATCCAACATCAAATTGAATGATTATATAAAACCAGAAACCACATACTCAGCATTAACGTCAATCGTCATTCAAAAACCAAAAACATCATTGTTAACAAAAAAGTGAAAATAGTGGAAAAAAAACACCAACATCAAAATTGGTGATCATACAATAAACTGATACAACATAAACAAAAAGGTATCAACAATGTTTATACAACAAACATAAAAATCAAGTATATTCAAGGTTTATACAAACAACAACAAAATATTGAAAACATGGAAATTGGAACTTATTTCGTAACAACATCAATCATCGTTCAAAACATAAGTATATTCAACAGTATATTCAAGGTTTTTACAAAAACCAACAAAAAGTGGAAAACATAGAATTAGAAACCTAATTTGTATCAACATCAATCATCATTAACAATATTTTAAAAATTAGGGTCATATATAAAAATAATCCCCAGCATTTTTTTTACCTTAACCATAAAATAACGTCCGAATATTTCATCTGCAATATTTTCAGACATGGCAAAATTCTGTGTAATATGGGCCTTGCTTGAGCAGATGGAGGATGTTTTATCCTTTACTTCTTTCCTTTTTTATTTTTGTTCTTTTTTATGTAAGTTGGAGGAAGCTGGTAATATTGCTGATGAAAATATTTGTGGGTTACTTTGTGATTAAGGTAAAAAAAATACTGGCGATTATTTATCATATATGACCCTTAATTTAAAACAGCTATTTTTTGTGATATTCTATTCATATGTTATTTTATGGTTGGTTTTTCAGTTTGTATGTGGTAGTTGTGAAGGCTCTTACGAGGCAGTTGTGCCTGACCGTTTTACTCTTTTGATTTTAAACATTGAAATGACCCATTCTATTTGCGAAGCCTTGGCCTATTACTCCCTGTTTAAAACTGTTGTAATCATTCATTTAAACAGATCCATTTGGAATGGCCTAACCCAGAAAAAAAAAACAAACAGTTAAGAATATACCATACACCAATACCACTTAACTGGAAACTAACATCACAGTGGGTAGGAAAGCTATTGTGAGAAACAGAAGGGAAAAACATATGAATCCATAAATAACTAAAACAACTTCCAAAAACATTCATAATGGCTTAAAACCAAAAGTGGCAAAATCATACATAAATTCAAAGAGCACCTCAATATAAGTTCCAATCAACATCAAATAATAAATATGACTAAACCAAATCCCAAACACATATAAACTTAACCAAACATGCTTTTTCATGTGTGCCTCACCTAAATCAGTGCTATTTAAGTGCTATACAAAATTTTGGTTGTACTTCACAAGCATACAATGTAGCCCTCATCTTCACAGTAGCATTTTGTAAACCACTACCGAACCATTATATCAACTGTTATCGGCAAGCAGATAACAGCGTAAAAGCTAGGTCAAATTAATGCCGCTATAGGTGCTATCGACAACATATTCAGAACCATAACAAGACAGAAAAATACACATAAGGATATAACACCAAAGATCTAACAGCTATCCAGAACCAACACAGGACTTACAAAAATTCACCTAAAAATCTATCACGACACTTACAGATCTAAATATGTAAAGTTTCGATGTATATTTAAAAAATAAAAATAAAAACAAGAAACCCGCTCCATGTATGTGTTTGGCTACTTGAAGAGCTTCATATAGTCTTTGGGTATGGGATAAACGTTGAAGAATCGCAACCAGATAACCAATGTTACCAGTGTTGATTAAACCAGCAACCTTTTCTAACTTCATCCAAGAAACACTCTTTTCCAACTTCATGCTAGCAGCACCCTTTCCCAACATCATGTTAGCAACACCCTTTTCCAACATCATGCCAACAACACCTTTTCCATCTCCATATTATTTGACACAACACACTTTTTCATCTTTAAATCGGCATCATTTTCCATTTTTTCTTACACGAGGACCTACATAAAGAAATACACGCTACAGATTGATACTCATACAAAAAAAATGAAAATAAAAAATATATGTTAAATAATACAATAAAATAGATTTTTTGGGTTTTAATCAAAATTTCCCATTTTCTTAGAACAAGAAACATTGGTTTTGATTAAAAATTGAAATGGAATTAATGTTGTTGAAATAACCTACCATAGAAGGAGCATGGATGATTACACCTGTATTGGAAACCTCCGAAGGTTCTCCACCATTTGTGATTGAAAAACCCTATTGATACAAAAAAAAAGTATATATGCAAAAACTCAACATCAAATTGAATGATTATATAAAAACAGAAACCACATACTCCGCATTAACGTCAATCGTCATTCAAAAACCAAAAACATCATTGTTAACAAAAAAGTGAAAATAGTGGAAAAAAACACCAACATCAAAATTGGTGATCATACAATAAACTGATACAACATAAACAAAAAGGTATCAACAATGTTTATACAACAAACATAAAAATCAAGTATATTCAAGGTTTATACAAACAACAACAAAATGTTGAAAACATGGAAATTGGAACTTATTTCGTAACAACATCAATCATCGTTCAAAACATAAGTATATTCAACAGTATATTCAAGGTTTTTACAAAAACCTACAAAAAGTGGAAAACATAGAATTAGAAACCTAATTTGTATCAACATCAATCATCATTAACAAATTAAGTATATTCAACAGTATATTCAAGGTTTATACAAACAAAATCAAAAAGTTGCAAACATGGAACTAAAAACTTAATTCGTATCAACTATTTTAAAAATTAGGGTCATATATAAAAATAATCCCCAGCATTTTTTTTACCTTAACCATAAAATAACGTCCGAATATTTCATCTGCAATATTTTCAGACAAGGCAAAATTCTGTGTAATATGTGCCTTGCTTGAGCACATGGAGGATGTTTTATCCTTTACTTCTTTCCTTTTTTATTTTTGTTCTTTTTTATGTAAGTTGGAGGAAGGTGGTAATATTGCAGATGAAAATATTTGTGGGTTACTTTGTGATTAAGGTAAAAAAAATACTGGCGATTGTTTATCATATATGACCCTTAATTTAAAACAGCTATTTTTTGTGATTTTCTATTCATATGTTATTTTATGGTTGGTTTTTCAGTTTGTATGTGGTAGTTGTGAAGGCTCTTACGAGGCAGTTGTGCCTGACCGTTTTACTCTTTTGATTTTAAACATTGAAATGACTCATTCTATTTGCGAAGCCTTGGCCTATTACTCCCTGTTTAAAACAGTTGTAATCATTCATTTAAACAGATCCATTTGGAATGGCCTAACCCAGAAAAAAAAACAAACAGTTAAGAATATACCATACACCAATACCACTTAACTGGAAACTAACATCACAGTGGGTAGGAAAGCTATTGTGAGAAACAGAAGGGAAAAACATATGAATCCATAAATAACTAAAACA
This sequence comes from Lathyrus tuberosus, assembly GCA_022829125.1. NCBI lineage: Eukaryota > Viridiplantae > Streptophyta > Magnoliopsida > Fabales > Fabaceae > Lathyrus > Lathyrus tuberosus. The sequence goes on from JALAZF010000055.1 coordinate 15,943,033, forward strand.
ACTTCCAAAAACATTCATAATGGCTTAAAACCAAAAGTGGCAAAATCATACATAAATTCAAAGAGCACCTCAATATAAGTTCCAATCAACATCAAATAATAAATATGACTAAACCAAATCCCAAACACATATAAACTTAACCAACCATGCTTTTTCATGTGTGCCTCACTTAAATCAGTGCTATTTAAGTGCTATACAAAATTTTGGTTGTACTTCACAAGCATACAATGAACCCTCATCTTCACAGTAGCATTTTGTAAACCACTACAGAACCATTATATCAACTATTATCGGCAAGCAGATAACAGCGTAAAATCTAGGTCTAATTAATGCCGCTATAGGTGCTATCGACAACATATTCAGAACCATAACAAGACAGAAAAATACACATAATGATATAACACCAAAGATCTAACAGCTAACCAGAACCAACACAGGACATACAAAAATACACCTAAAAATCTATCACGACACTTACAGATCTAAATATGTAAAGTTTCGATGTATATTTAAAAAATAAAAATAAAAACAAGAAACCGTCTCCATGTATGTGTCTGGCTACTTGAAGAGCTTCATATAGTCTTTGGGTATGGGATAAACGTTGAAGAATCGCAACCAGATAACCAATGTTACCAGTGTTGATTAAACCAGCAACCTTTTCTAACTTCATCCAAGAAACACTCTTTTCCAACTTCATGCTAGCAGCACCCTTTCCCAACATCATGTTAGCAACACCCTTTTCCAACATCATGCCAACAACACCTTTTCCATCTCCATATTATTTGACACAACACACTTTTCCATCTTTCAATCGGCATCATTTTCCATTTTTTCTTACACGAGGACCTACATAAAGAAATACACGCTACAGATTGATACTCATACAAAAAAAATGAAAATAAAAAATATATGTTAAATAATACAATAAAATAGATTTTTTGGGTTTTAATCAAAATTTCCCATTTTCTTAGAACAAGAAACATTTGTTTTGATTAAAAATTGAAATGGAATTAATGTTGTTGAAATAACCTACCATAGAAGGAGCATGGATGATTAAACCTGTATTGGAAACCTCTGAAGGTTCTCCACCATTTGTGATTGAAAAACCCTATTGATACAAAAAAAAAGTATATATGCAAAAACTAAACATCAAATTGAATGATTATATAAAAACAGAAACCACATACTCAGCATTAACGTCAATCGTCATTCAAAAACCAAAAACATCATTGTTAACTAAAAAGTGAAAATAGTGGAAAAAAAACACCAACATCAAAATTGGTGATCATACAATAAACTGATACAACATAAACAAAAAGGTATCAACAATGTTTATACAACAAACATAAAAATCAAGTATATTCAAGGTTTATACAAACAACAACAAAATGTTGAAAACATGGAAATTGGAACTTATTTCGTAACAACATCAATCATCGTTCAAAACATAAGTATATTCAACAGTATATTCAAGGTTTTTACAAAAACCAACAAAAAGTGGAAAACATAGAATTAGAAACCTAATTTGTATCAACATCATTCATCATTAACAAATTAAGTATATTCAACAGTATATTCAAGGTTTATACAAACACAATCAAAAAGTTGCAAACATGGAACTAAAAACGTAATTCGTATCAACTATTTTAAAAATTAGGGTCATATATAAAAATAATCCCCAGCATTTTTTTTACCTTAACCATAAAATAACGTCCGAATATTTCATCTGCAATATTTTCAGACAAGGCAAAATTCTGTGTAATATGTGCCTTGCTTGAGCACATGGAGGATGTTTTATCCTTTACTTCTTTCCTTTTTTATTTTTGTTCTTTTTTATGTAAGTTGGAGGAAGGTGGTAATATTGTTGATGAAAATATTTGTGGGTTACTTTGTGATTAAGGTAAAAAAAATACTGGCGATTATTTATCATATATGACCCTTAATTTAAAACAACTATTTTTTGTGATATTCTATTCATATGTGATTTTATGGTTGGTTTTTCAGTTTGTATGTGGTAGTTGTGCAGGCTCTTACGAGGCAGTTGTGCCTGACCGTTTTACTCCTTTGATTTTAAACATTGAAATGACTCATTCTATTTGCGAAGCCTTGGCCTATTACTCCCTGTTTAATACTGTTGTAATCATTCATTTAAACAGATCCATTTGGAATGGCCTAACCCAGAAAAAAAAACAAACAGTTAAGAATATACCATACACCAATACCACTTAACTGGAAACTAACATCACAGTGGGTAGGAAAGCTATTGTGAGAAACAGAAGGGAAAAACATATGAATCCATAAATAACTAAAACAACTTCCAAAAACATTCATAATGGCTTTAAACCAAAAGTGGCAAAATCATACATAAATTCAAAGAGCACCTCAATATAAGTTCCAATCAACATCAAATAATAAATATGACTAAACCAAATCCCAAACACATATAAACTTAACCAAACATGCTTTTTCATGTGTGCCTCACCTAAATCAGTGCTATTTAAGTGCTATACAAAATTTTGGTTGTACTTCACAAGCATACAATGTAGCCCTCATCTTCACAGTAGCATTTTGTAAACCACTACAGAACCATTATATCAACTGTTATCGGCAAGCAGATAACAGCGTAAAAGCTAGGTCCAATTAATGCCGCTATAGGTGCTATCGACAACATATTCAGAACCATAACAAGACAGAAAAATACACATAAGGATATAACACCAAAGATCTAACAGCTAGCCAGAACCAACACAGGACATACAAAAATACACCTAAAAATCTTTCACGACACTTACAGATCTAAATATGTAAAGTTTCGATGTATATTTAAAAAATAAAAATAAAAACAAGAAACCGTCTCCATGTATGTGTCTGGCTACTTGAAGAGCTTCATATAGTCTTTGGGTATGGGATAAACGTTGAAGAATCGCAACCAGATAACCAATGTTACCAGTGCTGATTAAACCAGCAACCTTTTCTAACTTCATCCAAGAAACACTCTTTTCCAACTTCATGCTAGCAGCACCCTTTCCCAACATCATGTTAGCAACACCCGTTTCCAACATCATGCCAACAACACCTTTTCCATCTCCATATTATTTGACACAACACACTTTTCCATCTTTAAATCGGCATCATTTTCCATTTTTTCTTACACGAGGACCTACATAAAGAAATACACGCTACAGATTGATACTCATACAAAAAAAATGAAAATAAAAAATATATGTTAAATAATACAATAAAATAGATTTTTTGGGTTTTAATCAAAATTTCCCATTTTCTTAGAACAAGAAACATTGGTTTTGATTAAAAATTGAAATGGAATTAATGTTGTTGAAATAACCTACCATAGAAGGAGCATGGATGATTAAACCTGTATTGGAAACCTCTGAAGGTTCTCCACCATTTGTGATTGAAAAACCCTATTGATTCAAAAAAAAAGTATATATGCAAAAACTAAACATCAAATTGAATGATTATATAAAAACAGAAACCACATACTCAGCATTAACGTCAATCGTCATTCAAAAACCAAAAACATCATTGTTAACAAAAAAGTGAAAATAGTGGAAAAGAAACACCAACATCAAAATTGGTGATCATACAATAAACTGATACAACATAAACAAAAAGGTATCAACAATGTTTATACAACAAACATAAAAATCAAGTATATTCAAGGTTTATACAAACAACAACAAAATGTTGAAAACATGGAAATTGGAACTTATTTCGTAACAACATCAATCATCGTTCAAAACATAGGTATATTCAATAGTATATTCAAGGTTTTTACAAAAACCAACAAAAAGTGGAAAACATAGAATTAGAAACCTAATTTGTATCAACATCAATCATCATTAACAAATTAAGTATATTCAACAGTATATTCAAGGTTTATACAAACAAAATCAAAAAGTTGCAAACATGGAACTAAAAACGTAATTCGTATCAACTATTTTAAAAATTAGGGTCATATATAAAAATAATCCCCAGCATTTTTTTTACCTTAACCATAAAATAACGTCCGAATATTTCATCTGCAATATTTTCAAACAAGGCAAAATTCTGTGTAATATGTGCCTTGCTTGAGCACATGGAGGATGTTTTATCCTTTACTTCTTTCCTTTTTTATTTTTGTTCTTTTTTATGTAAGTTGGAGGAAGGTGCTAATATTGCTGATGAAAATATTTGTGGGTTACTTTGTGATTAAGGTAAAAAAAATACTGGCGATTATTTATCATATATCACCCTTAATTTAAAACAGCTATTTTTTGTGATATTCTATTCATATGTGATTTTATGGTTGGTTTTTCAGTTTGTATGTGGTAGTTGTGAAGGCTCTTACGAGGAAGTTGTGCCTGACCGTTTTACTCTTTTGATTTTAAACATTGAAATGACTCATTCTATTTGCGAAGCCTTGGCCTATTACTCCCTGTTTAAAACTGTTGTAATCATTCATTTAAACAGATCCATTTGGAATGGCCTAACCCAGAAAAAAAAAACAAACAGTTAAGAATATACCATTCACCAATACCACTTAACTGGAAACTAACATCACAGTGGGTAGGAAAGCTATTGTGAGAAACAGAAGGGAAAAACATATGAATCCATAAATAACTAAAACAACTTCCAAAAACATTCATAATGGCTTAAAACCAAAAGTGGCAAAATCATACATAAATTCAAAGAGCACCTCAATATAAGTTCCAATCAACATCAAATAATAAATATGACTAAACCAAATCCCAAACACATATAAACTTAACCAAACATGCTTTTTCATGTGTGCCTCACTTAAATCAGTGCTATTTAACTGCTATACAAAATTTTGGTTGTACTTCACAAGCATACAATGTAGCCCTCATCTTCACAGTAGCATTTTGTAAACCACTACAGAACCATTATATCAACTGTTATCGGCAAGCAGATAACAACGTAAAAGGTAGGTCCAATTAATGCCGCTATAGGTGTTATCGACAACATATTCAGAACCATAACAAAACAGAAAAATACACATAAAGATATAACACCAAAGATCTAACAGCTAGCCAGAACCAACACAGGACATACAAAAATACACCTAAAAATCTGTCACGACACTTACAGATCTAAATATGTAAAGTTTCGATGTATATTTAACAAATAAAAATAAAAACAAGAAACCGTCTCCATGTATGTGTCTGGCTACTTGAAGAGCTTCATATAGTCTTTGGGTATGGGATAAACGTTGAAGAATCGCAACCAGATAACCAATGTTACCAGTGTTGATTAAACCAGCAACCTTTTCTAACTTCATCCAAGAAACACTCTTTTCCAACTTCATGCTAGCAGCACCCTTTCCCAACATCATGTTAGCAACACCCTTTTCCAACATCATGCCAACAACACCTTTTCCATCTCCATATTATTTGACACAACACACTTTTCCATCTTTAAATCGGCATCATTTTCCATTTTTTCTTACACGAGGACCTACATAAAGAAATACACGCTACATATTGATACTCATACAAAAAAAATGAAAATAAAAAATATATGTTAAATAATACAATAAAATAGATTTTTTGGGTTTTAATTGATGCGTGTTTTTTTTTCGCAAGTGTACGAACGCGTCAGAGTAATATAAAAGATTATCGTATCCACAGAGACCAAGTGTCAATCTATCGCTATCTATTGTTAAGGTGTGTATCTAAGGTGATTGAAAATAGTAGTTTTGAAGAGTGCACGGTAGTAAATAAAGTAATTAAAATTAATTGATAAAGACAGGTTCGAATGCAATTCACACAACCAATTGATAATCCAAGTACTTGCTAATAGAACTACTTACGGGCAATGTTTTCTACTTTGAAAAGAACTAATTTGACAGGAACTGTCGCTTTCGAGTATTCAGAACCGAGTTGTACCCCCTAATCAAACCCTCTTATTGTCACGGATAAAAAGGCGCGCATTGCGTTAGAGTAGTAAACCTATTTTTAAGAAATATAGTATCTTGACCAAGTTGAAAAGTATTTTAACCTGGATTTTCTAAAAAAAAAAGAGGTCCTTACGAACCAGACTTTAAACTTCTTAACGCGTCCGAAAATGGTTTTAAAATCTCTTTTCTTTTTAAATTAAAAACTCCTAATAAACTAAACAAAGCGTTTTCGCTGTTTTCGAAATAGTTTAAAAACAATTAAGTTTAGATAGGCGTTGGACGGCTTTCGATCTTACCCAACGGAATTTAAGAACAGGAAAACTTATATTGAAAGTTAAAATAGCCCTTAAGTGTTTCCACTAACAATTGTACAGATTATCGGTTCGGTTATGATCTTCACATTCTAACCTTTATAAAATTAGCCAGACATGGTAAAGTAAAAGTTCATTTTTAGATTTTTCATAAAAAAGTATTTAAGTGCGAGTGCGGAAAGTAAATGAAAGTAGTGCGAGTGCGGAAAGTAAATGAAAGTAAAGCAGTGCGGAAAATAAATGAAAGTAGTGCGAGTGCGGAAAGTAAATGAAAGTAATGCGAGTGCGGAAAGTAAATGAAATTAAAAGACAATGCAAGAAATAAAGTTGACAAAAGGTAAAGTAATAAAAACCTGCTCCAATCGGAGTGGTTGAATAAAATGCGAACTGAAAGTAAAATGGCGGCAGGATTAACTTCCTTCCAGAGTGCTCCAAGACTCAATCTCACAGGCTCTTACAGACTCGATCTCTCGAATGTAGTAACACCTCGATGTGAAGCGATTACCACTATTACACTGATATATGCTTATGAACAACTAAGCTTGGATGACGAAAAACGAAAATCTAAAGTCCTATTTATAGGCAAGGAAACATGTGGAAAAGACAAGGATGCCCCTAGCATTTAAATTTGGGAGGGAACTCATTTTGTTCTTGTGGCGCCCGCCACAACACCATGGCGCCCGCCATGAGTGTAAACTTGCTTGGGCAGTTGGAGATCGTGGGGAAAAACAGTTGGGAGGAGTTTGAGACATGGCCACGTCATGGAAGACCCTGTGGCGGCCGCCATAGTGGATGCCATAAGTGTAAAATGCTGATTTTCTCTATTTTAGCTCATTTCGACTTCCTTTTCGCTCCTTTTCTCGCTCGGGGCTCTGATTAGACTAAAAACCTGAAAACAAAGAAAAACATAATAATAACATAATAAAATGACATTAAAAGACTAAGAATGCATGCGAAATCGGAGTCAAAAATACGGTGAAATTCAGTGTCATCAAATTCTCCCACACTTAGACCTTTGCTTGTCCTCAAGCAAAACATTTAAAGCTCAAAGTAAGAAAACTAGTGCTGACACGTGATTCGGGCAAAAAGGGCTTCTAAGTTCAAGTCAGGATGCAGTGACAGGTACTAAGTGAACCAAGGGTATCGTAATGACACTTATCCGCAGAGGCGGACATAAACTTCATTCTTATATTAATCAACCGTACCATCCCACAATAACTAGGCCTACCTCTTCATCTCTTTTTTGGGTCCTTTTCATTCAGGCGCAATCACATTAAGCCCGTTATCCGTACATGTTTCATAGTAGAGTGACCTGTTAGTGATTCTGATCCAAAACATAGGGTTTCTGGCACATAAGACTGTGTAAACCCTTTTATTTAACCCAAATGCAGTTGTGGGGGATCGGATCGTAATCCGCCCTACCGAGTTCAGCGCCAGATACCTCTGAACCAACTAACAATGGGTGAGCTAAAATTATATTTTTTGTGTGGCAACAATTCAACTTTTTGGGTTAAACGACCTTGTGAGGGTCATCTATCCGGAGTTTGCCTTATTCTTTATTTATTTTACTGGATCATTCACTTATGTTCATCGGTCCCCTACGTAGAACATGCTTAGGCCGGAGCTGACTGCTGAAATAAACTACTTAGGACAAATTTGGAAATGATAATTAAGGCCATGGTACATGGGGTTTTGGAATGATTCCTATATTCGTGAAGTCTATGGTGCTAAAACGATACTAATGTTTCAAAAAGTTCACCTAAGTCACCACATCCTAATCCAAACCTGTCTTAAAGCCCAAAAAACGTGTAGAACAACAATGTTTTCTTATTAATAAAATTTTTTTTTTTTTTTGTGTAGGGCTAAAGAAATGGGGAAAAATGAGGGTGCACTAGGGATACACTGTACTGGTGACTCGTCAGACTCATGCATTTTCTAGAAAAAAGACATAGACAAAAACAAGAAATAAACAACTAACTAAAAAAATGGAAATAGAAAGCAATAAAATAGAAAGCAATAAAATCCCCTCCCACACTTAAATCGAACATTGTCCCCAATGTTTCGAAATAAGATAAGGGGAGTAACTTGTAAAACTACTGATGCGGACCACTGGTGCCCTCGTCGTCCTGCTGGGAATACCTGGGACGACGGGATCTGCTACGATGCTGGTCTATCCGGTCCAATCGGGCTGATAAGGCCGCCTGGGCATCTCTGACCTGTCGAAGGTTACCTAGAACGGAACCTTGAGTAGCCTCCATAAGCTCGTAATGCCGGCGGTTGAAGTCTTGCTGACGGGATTGCTCGTTTGCTATCGCAAGCAAGGTTTGAGAAACGGACTCGAAGGATCGATCTGTCCTCCGCCGTGATTCTTCCATGAAGCTCATATTATCCGTCAGTTGTTGCTGAATGGTAGAGAGAAGGTCATCTCGCCTTTCTTCTCTAGCCATAAGGTCACGCCACATCTCCTCAGTGACATAGGATCCAGGGACTGAACCTGCAAAAGGGTTAGAGGAAGAGGGTGCGGTGTGTGGTGGTGAAGGATGATGGGGGGACACATGAGGTATGGGAGACTGATCTCTCCGCTCAAATTCTTCGTCAGTGTCGTGTCCCTCCGTATCAGGAATATTAGGAGGAAGTGGACCTAGAACAGGTGGAGCATTTAAATCATAGGTCTAGTTCCTTTCATTACGTACATCGGTACGTCTACTGCAGGGCAAGGCAACAGATGGGATAGCTACACCATGGATCATCAATACAAAACCACCCTCTCTTCTCGCTCGGCACAATTTCATATCTTTTAGAAATTTTAGGTTGATTGTGCGAGGAGTTAAGGGCTCTAGTGTGGCTATCTCATTGTTCAGGTTTAGTGCCCGAGCAATAGACGTAATTAGTCCTCCAAAAACAATCGGTCCTGCTTTATTAATAGTAACAGACATGTGAGAAAGCATAAACGGGACCGGATTGATTCTTCTATTTGTGAGACTTCCTTGTAAAAACTGAAGCTCTTTAGCATTAACCTTATTTGGATTATCCCGGCCAAAAATAGTACATGCCAACAGGTATCTAAAAACTCTGATGGCCGGGTTGTGGATGGTCGATGCAAGAATTCCTTCAAAAGAAGTTATTAAATTATTCGACAATCTCTGCCAAAAAGAAAATGCATCGACCGACCATCCGTCATCCAAAGGGGTCTCACAAATAGCACCTTCCCAAAGAGGAATCCCTAACAGACTTGTTAGTTCGTCGGTACTATACTTATATTCTATTCCAAACATTCTAAATTGGACAGTACCGACTGTGCTAGCAGTGTTAGGGTGGACATTGTAGATCAAAGAACTTAAAAACTCAATTGTCAGTTTCTCAAAGGTTGGTTCTTGGTTTTCAAAAATAGAGTGCAGTCCCAAAAAATCAAGTAAATGATAAACACTATGATAAATACCCAAGGTATAGAGACAGTTGTCATCCACGTACCTCGTCGAGAGAATTTCTCGACCTTGAAGCCTTTGAATATTCCTCCTCTGCCTATCCCCGGGTTTTCCTTCTCGCAAAATATATCCTTCGAACTCCATAGCTTGCTCCTTGAATTGATTTGAAGATAGTGAAGATGGGTTTAAATATAAGTTGGTAAAGGTGAGATTTTTATGGAATTTAATTGGTGGAATTTCAAATGGAAGTTTGAAAGGGTTAATGGATAGTGGGTATTAAATAAAGGTGGGAGCTTTTGTGAGTTTTAATGGAGTTTTGGAAAAGGAGAAAAATGGGTTTTGGGAGTTTAGAGGTTCAAAAATGGTGGAAGATGTAGTTCTCCCCCATATTTACCAGGACGCCGTGGCGGGCGCCATAAGGCTATGGCGGGCGCCATAAGGTCATTTTCGGACCTGGGCCAAAATTTTGAATTTTGGAATGGGCCTCTCTTACCTTTTGCGTCTCGGGGGTCCCGATAGCGTTCTCATTTGCTTTCTTCTTCAACACGGGACTTGCACAATTTTTGTGGAAATAAAAATCAAATATTGAGAAAAATAACATTATTATTGGATATATATATATATAAAAGGAAAAATAAAAACACACATAATATATATATATATATATATATATAAAATCAAAGTACATAGGGAATATAGGAAATGCGAAAATACGAAATGTGTCCAGATATGCTAAAAAGTAAAGAAAACGCAGAAATACTGAATAGTAAATAATAGAGTAGTAAGTCAGGGCAATATGATCAATCAGCTGGCTCCTCTGCCTGGCTGGATCCACGAAGCTCAGCGATCTCGCGACGAAGCTCTCCGATCTCCTGGTATAAAGAGTCTGCCTCAGTAGCATGAGTGAGATCAGATACCTCGATCTGCAAAGCAAGATCAGCTACCTCCTGCTTGAGCTTGGCAGTCTCTCTGCGGAGCTCAACAACCTGGGTGTATAAATCGGGTGGCTGCAAAGACAAATTATTAGATAATACAGTGATTTTGGGAGACGGAGGTGTAGGGGTGTACTCAGCAATAGGAGGCGATCTAGGCTCCTCAATAGTCTCTCCATAACCCTCCAAAGCATATCTCCAATTAGCTGGGTCATGAACACTGGTCATCATCGGATCAGGCAGCAAAAAGTAATGAACAGCCTCGTTGTCGATCAACAATCTGAACTGGTTGGGGTTTGCAGAGGCTCTCCTTATCAACCCTCTGTCTAGGCAGAAATCAACGTCCATGGTGGTGTATTCACAGAAAACCCTGAGATGTAACAACTTACGCGAAAGGCCTAAAGCAGCAGCAATCTGGGTAACAATACCTCCCACATGAATAATACCTACTGATGACCTGGCAATACTGCTAAGACCTTTCAGCAGAAAGTTCCCACATGCCACAGGACGTGACTGGGTCGCACAAAACAGTAGAAAGATCTCCTCCTCACTAAGCAAGGTCTCAGCATCTGGCAATCCAAAGAAAGAGTGTGCTATGATCATCTGAAAATACCTCAATGCAGGGTTGTGGATAACATGTGAGAACTGGGTGGAAGGATCCTGACTCCCTCCACCAGAGATATCACTCCAGAACTTCTCCACTTCCCTACTCAGAAAGTATCCCATAGGTGTCTCAGGAATAGCATCAGGGGTCGTCTGAAAACCTAATAAATCACCAAACTCCTTATGAGTGAAGGAGTACTTAGTCCCAAATAACCTGAAAATAGCACATCCATCTGGTCCGGCCCAGGGGTCATAAGAAAACGAGCTGAGGAACTCCAAAGTGAGGTTCCTATAGGTGTTGTTCAGGTCGTCGAACTGGTCCCATTGAAGCTGGTGGCATAAGAATCTGACACTAGGCTCAATGCCTAAAGCCTCCATGCAAGCCTGATCTGGGTACCTCGTAGGTGCCATAGGACGTCTGAAGTGGACAAAGTAACGCTCTCTCTGGGCGTCATTCCTGAAAGTCACATGCATGTCGTCAAAGTTCTGCATTCTGCACAGAGTTAGGAAGAAAATCCTGTAAAACACAAACATTTTAAACATTAGTCCTGACAAAATATAACAAGAAATAAAATAAAACAAAATGTAGAAAGAGTAAATAAGGTAAGAAAATCATGGGTTGCCTCCCATGCAGCGCTTGTTTAACGTCGTTAGCTTGACGACTGGAACTTATACATCTCTTGTCGGGATTGGTGGATCACTTAGAGTGTGGCTGGAGTAGGTTGTTGGAATGTCTCCTCCTTCGTAGAGCTTCAGTCTTTGTCCATTGACGATGAATGGTTTACATGTCTCGTTTTTGATTTCAACAGCTCCAGACCTCAGAATTTTTGATACTTTGAAGGGGCCAGTCCATCTTGAACGGAGCTTTCCTGGGAAGAGTCGTAGCCTAGAATTGAACAGGAGAACAGGGTCGCCTAAGTTGAAGTCTTTTCTTACGATTCTTTTGTCGTGCCAAGCTTTTGTTCTTTCTTTGTATATTATGGCATTCTCGTAGGCTTGCTGTCTGAGTTCTTCCAATTTGTGGATGTCAAGGATACGTTTCTCACCAGCAGTTAGGTAATCCAAATTCAAAGTTTTAATGGCCCAATAGGCCTTATGCTCTAACTCAAAAGGTAAATGACAAGATTTTCCATAGACTAGTTGGTAGGGGGTTGTTCCTATAGGGGTTTTGAAAGCGGTTCTGTAGGCCCATAAAGCCTCTTGAAGCTTTTGCGACCAATCTTTTCTGGATACAGAGACAGTTTTTTCTAAAATTTGTTTAATCTCCCTATTAGATACTTCCACTTGGCCACTAGTCTGTGGGTGATATGGTGTTGCTACTCTATGCTTAACTCCATACTTGCTTAAAAGCTTATCAAATATTCTTGATATGAAGTGAGATCCTCCATCACTTATAACTAAACGGGGTGTTCCAAATCTGGGGAATATATAATTTTTAAATAATTTAATCACTACTCTAGTGTCGTTTGTGGGTGCAGCTATCGCTTCAATCCACTTAGACACGTAGTCTACTGCAACTAAGATATACTTGTTTCCTAAAGATGGTGGGAATGGTCCCATGAAATCTATACCCCATACGTCGAAGAGTTCTACTTCTTGGATGTTTCTTAAAGGCATTTCGTCGCGTCTTGATATATTTCCTGTGCGTTGGCATCTATCACATTTGACAATGTAAGCGTGGACATCACGCCACATGGTAGGCCAGAATAGGCCAGCTTGAAGAATCTTGGCGTAGGTCTTAGAGGTGCTTGCATGTCCACCATAAGGTGCAGAGTGACAATGCTGAATTATACTTTCTACCTCGTCTTCTGGAACGCAACGGCGGAAAATGCCATCTTTACCTCTCTTGAAAAGAAGTGGCTCATCCCAATAGAAATTTCTAACATCACTTAAGAACTTCTTCTTCTTGTGGTAATCGAGATCAGGGGGTATGATATCGGCGGCTAGGTAATTAACAAAATCAGCGTACCAGGGCACGTTACTTACAGCTAAGGATTTTTGGAAGTGCTCATGAGGGTCTGGTTCTTTATCTTCAATGGTTTCCAACTGGGCTATCAATCTATCATAGGCAAAATCATCATTTATGGGTACTAATTCAGGATTCAGGTATTCTAGCCTAGATAGGTGATCGGCTACTACATTTTCTGTGCCTTTTTTATCTCGGATATCTAAGTCGAACTCTTGTAGCAACAAAATCCATCGAAGTAACCTGGGTTTAGCATCTTTTTTACTTAGTAGGTAACGGATGGCAGCATGATCGGTGTAAACTATAATTTTGGCTCCTACTAGATATGATCTAAATTTGTCTATAGCGAAAACTACAGCTAGGAGTTCTTTCTCGGTTGTTGCGTAATTGAGCTGGGCGGCGTCTAGGGTTCTGCTGGCATAATATATTACATGTAATCTTTTATCTTTTCTCTGACCTAGAACGGCTCCTACAGCGTAATCACTGGCATCACACATTATCTCAAACGGTTCAGACCAATCAGGGGGTTTCATAATGGGTGCTGAAATCAATGCTTGCTTCAAAAGGTTGAATGCTTCATTGCATTTTTCATCAAAGATGAATTCAGCATCTTTCATTAACAGGCCAGTTAAAGGTTTTGTTATTTTGGAGAAGTCCTTGATGAAACGGCGGTAGAATCCAGCGTGTCCAAGGAAACTTCTAACTTCCCTGATAGTCTTGGGGGGTTTTAGGTTCTCTATAACTTCTATTTTTGCTTTATCTACCTCTATACCTCTTTCGGAGATTATATGTCCTAAAACAATTCCTTCAGTCACCATGAAATGGCATTTTTCCCAATTCAGCACAAGGTTCACCTCCACACATCTTTCCAGGATTTTCTCAAGGTTGATAAGACAATTTTGGAAATCAAAACCGCAAACCGAGAAATCATCCATAAATACTTCCATGATTCCATCTAGATAATCTGCAAAGATTGACATCATGCAACGTTGGAAAGTAGCAGGGGCATTACAGAGTCCAAAAGGCATTCGTCTGTAGGCAAAAGTTCCAAAAGGGCATGTAAAGGTAGTTTTTTCTTGATCTTCTGGATGTATAGGTATTTGAAAGAATCCCGAATACCCGTCTAGATAGCAGAAGTAAGAGTGTCTGGCAAGACGTTCTAACATCTGGTCTATGAACGGTAAAGGGAAATGATCCTTCCTAGTTGCTTTATTTAACTTTCTATAGTCTATGCACATACGCCAACCTCCTTCTATCCGCTTTGCTATTTGTTCACCTTTCTCATTTTGCACAACTGTGATGCCTCCCTTCTTGGGTACCACATGCACAGGGCTCACCCACTTACTGTCCGAGATCTGATATATTATACCTGCTTCAAGCAACTTCAGAACTTCCTTTTTGACAACATCACTCAGTATAGGGTTTATCCTTCTCTGGTGCTCTCTGGAAGGTTTTGAATCTACTTCGAGCGAAATCCGATGCATGCATACGGATGGACTTATACCTTTCAGATCAGAGATATTATATCCTAAGGCTGAGGGATATCTTCGTAAAACGTCCAAGAGTTGATCTGTTTCTTTTTGTCTCAAGGCAGCACTAACTATAACCGGACGATTCATTTCTTCATCAAGAAACTCATATCTCAGGTTCTTAGGTAGTTCCTTAAGTTCCAAGGCTGGTTTAATAGGGCAAGGCATAGGATCTGGGGTGAGGGATAAACATTCGTAAAGGTTATCATCGATGTAGGGTTTCTTATAATTGTCATCTTCCAAAATAAGAGTTGATGGCAGCTTAATTGTTTCAATGACTTCTTCTTGCTCTAACTCCCTAACACATTCATCAATGATATCTATCGCATAACACGCATCTCCTATCACAGGTGCCATAAGAAATTTTGAAAGTATAAATTCTATCTTCTCGTTCCCTACCTCAAAGGTTAGCTTCCCCTTTTTGACATCTATTATGGCTCCAGCAGTCGATAAGAATGGTCTACCTAGAAGAATTGGTATGTCATCATCTTCTTTAATGTCCATGACAACAAAATCAGTAGGGATAAACAGCT
Source organism: Lathyrus tuberosus (assembly GCA_022829125.1). Lineage (NCBI taxonomy): Eukaryota > Viridiplantae > Streptophyta > Magnoliopsida > Fabales > Fabaceae > Lathyrus > Lathyrus tuberosus. The sequence goes on from JALAZF010000055.1 coordinate 15,958,249, forward strand.
GACCTATCCTAACAGGGACGTCTTCAAGTATGCCTATCGGATATTTAACAGATCTATCGGCTAATTGAAGTGACATCTTGGTAGGTTGCAACTCTCCTAAATTTAACCTTTCGCAAACCGCTAAGGGCATTAAGCTCACACTAGCTCCTAAGTCTAGAAAAGCTTTTTCGATGACATGACTCCCCAAAGTACAAGGAATGGAAAAGTTTCCAGGATCTTTATCCTTTTTTGCTAATTTATTTTTGGCAATAGAATTACATTCCAAGGGTTTCGGATCATCAAGTCTACGTTTATTGGTAAGGATGTCTTTGAGAAACTTTGCGTAGGATGGTATTTGGGTAATGGCTTCTGTGAACGGGATTTCTACGTGAAGTTTTTCTATAACTTTAATGAATTTCTGATACTGATTATTGATCTGGGTTTGTTTAAGTCTTTGCGGATATGGTATTGGTGGTTTGTATGGCGGGGGTGGTATATAGGTTTTGTTTTTGGGTTCTTCTCCTTTTTCTTGACTTTCCTGGTTTACAGATTCCTCTGGTTTCTTCTTTTTATCTGGGATGTTATCATCTTCCTTAGAAGTTTTGGGATCACTCAACCTCGGGTTACAAGGTTCATCATAAGCGGTCCCACTTCGTAGGGTAATGGCATTTGCTTGTCCTTTCGGGTTTTGTTGAGGTTGTCCAGGGAATTGTCCTCCAGGTGTGGTCTGAGGGGCTTGGTTTAAAGCTACCTGCGAGATTTGGGTTTCAAGCATCTTATTGTGAGTGATTATTTGGTCAACCTTGGTTCCTAACTGGGTAATTAGTTCGTTAACATGAACGTTTTGGTTCATGAACTCCTTGTTTTGTTGGATTTGAGCAGCGACAAAATTATCCACGATTTTCTCAAGGCTCGATTTTGGTGGTACAGGTTGCATAGGTTGATTTGATCTTGGGGCTTGATAACTTGATTGTCTCGGAGGGGCAGTATTTTGGATAGGGTTATTATTCTTATAGGAAAAGTTTGGGTGATTCCTCCATCCAGGGTTATAGGTATTTGAAAATGGGTTTCCTTGGGTGTAGTTCACTTGTTCAGAGCTGGTCTCGTTTAACAGACTGCATTCTGCGGATTGGTGTCCTTTCGTCCCACATATCTCACAATCTGACGAAACTGCGGCTGCAGTATTCGGGGTTGTACACATATGCTCAACTTTTAGGGCCAATGCGTCCATTTTAGCTTGCATCATGTCTATAGAGCTTAACTCATGTATTCCTCCTTGGGCTTCCTTCTTTTCCACTGTCGCTCGTTCTACTCCCCACGATTGATGGTTTTGGGCCATATCTTCGATAAGGGCACTAGCTTCAGGGTAAGGTTTGTTCATCAGTGCGCCACCTGCGGCGGCGTCGATGGTCATCTTAGTGTTATAATGAAGTCCATTATAGAAGGTTTGAATGATTAACCAATTTTCTAAACCATGATGTGGGCATGCTCTTAACAGCTCTTTATATCTCTCCCAGGCTTCGAACAACGATTCTCCTTGGTTTTGGGTAAATCTAGTTATTTGGTTTCGAAGAACAGCGGTCTTACTCGGGGGAAAATATCTGGCAAGGAATACTTTTCTAAGGTCTTCCCAACTTGTTATGGAATTTGGTGGAAGGGAATCTAACCAAGATAGGGCCTTATCTCTGAGGGAAAAAGGAAATAATCTTAAGCGAATCGCCTCAGGAGGGGCTCCATTGGTTTTAAAGGTGTCTGCTAGTTGGAGAAAGTTTTTCAAATGTTGGTTTGGGTTCTCTGTAGCAAGACCTGCGAATTGTCTCTGCTGTACTAACTACAGCAGGGATGGTTTAAGTTCAAAATTGTTAGCTGGTATGGCTGGATTTACTATACTAGAACTAGGTTCCTCGTTGGATGGTTGGGCGAAATCCTTAAGAGGTCTTTGATTTTGATCTTCGGCCATAGCTTTCCTAAGTTTACGGAAATATAAACGTGTGCGAGCGTAACGTTCTGGTTCAGCTAGAGGGTCTACTAAACTACCGGTACTACGAGTTTTTCGCATTGACCGGCGGGTAACTTCCTTAGTCTAAACGGTATAACAACAGGGTACGAAATTTGACGAAATTGGTCCCCGGCAACGGCGCCAAAAACTTGATGCGTGTTTTTTTTTCGCAAGTGTACGAACGCGTCAGAGTAATATAAAAGATTATCGTATCCACAGAGACCAAGTGTCAATCTATCACTATCTATTGTTAAGGTGTGTATCTAAGGTGATTGAAAATAGTAGTTTTGAAGAGTGCACGGTAGTAAATAAAGTAATTAAAATTAATTGATAAAGACAGGTTCGAATGCAATTCACACAACCAATTGATAATCCAAGTACTTGCTAATAGAACTACTTACGGGCAATGTTTTCTACTTTGAAAAGAACTAATTTGACAGGAACTGTCGCTTTCGCGTATTCAGAACCGAGTTGTACCCCCTAATCAAACCCTCTTATTGTCACGGATAAAAAGGCGCGCATTGCGTTAGAGTAGTAAACCTATTTTTAAGAAATATAGTATCTTGACCAAGTTGAAAAGTATTTTAACCTGGATTTTCTAAAAAAAAAGAGGTCCTTACGAACCAGACTTTAAACTTCTTAACGCGTCCGAAAATGGTTTTAAAATCTCTTTTCTTTTTAAATTAAAAACTCCTAATAAACTAAACAAAGCGTTTTCGCTGTTTTCGAAATAGTTTAAAAACAATTAAGTTTAGATAGGCGTTGGACGGCTTTCGATCTTACCCAAAGGAATTTAAGAACAGGAAAACTTATATTGAAAGTTAAAATAGCCCTTAAGTGTTTCCACTAACAATTGTACAGATTATCGGTTCGGTTATGATCTTCACATTCTAACCTTTATAAAATTAGCCAGACATGGTAAAGTAAAAGTTCATTTTTAGATTTTTCATAAAAAAGTATTTAAGTGCGAGTGCGGAAAGTAAATGAAAGTAGTGCGAGTGCGGAAAGTAAATGAAAGTAAAGCAGTGCGGAAAATAAATGAAAGTAGTGCGAGTGCGGAAAGTAAATGAAAGTAATGCGAGTGCGGAAAGTAAATAAAATTAAAAGACAATGCAAGAAATAAAGTTGACAAAAGGTAAAGTAATAAAAACCTGCTCCAATCGGAGTGGTTGAATAAAATGCGAACTGAAAGTAAAATGGCGGCAGGATTAACTTCCTTCCAGAGTGCTCCAAGACTCAATCTCACAGGCTCTTACAGACTCGATCTCTCGAATGTAGTAACACCTCGATGTGAAGCGATTACCACTATTACACTGATATATGCTTATGAACAACTAAGCTTGGATGACGAAAAACGAAAATCTAAAGTCCTATTTATAGGCAAGGAAACATGTGGAAAAGACAAGGATGCCCCTAGCATTTGAATTTGGGAGGGAACTCGTTTTGTTCTTGTGGCGCCCGCCACAACACCATGGCGCCCGCCATGAGTGTAAACTTGCTTGGGCAATTGGAGATCGTAGGGAAAAACAGTTGGGAGGAGTTTGAGACATGGCCACGTCATGGAAGACCCTGTGGCGGCCGCCATAGTGGATGCCATAAGTGTAAAATGCTGATTTTCTCTATTTTAGCACATTTCGACTTCCTTTTCGCTCCTTTTCTCGCTCGGGGCTCTGATTAGACTAAAAACCTGAAAACAAAGAAAAACATAATAATAACATAATAAAATGACATTAAAAGACTAAGAATGCATGCGAAATCGGAGTCAAAAATACGGTGAAATTCAGTGTCATCATTAATCAAAATTTCCCATTTTCTTAGAACAAGAAACATTGGTTTTGATTAAAAATTGAAATGGAATTAATGTTGTTGAAATAACCTACCATAGAAGGAGCATGGATGATTACACCTGTATTGGAAACCTCCGAAGGTTCTCCACCATTTGTGATTGAAAAACCCTATTGATAGAAAAAAAAAAGTATATATGCAAAAACTCAACATCAAATTGAATGATTATATAAAAACAGAAACCACATACTCAGCATTAACGTCAATCGTCATTCAAAAACCAAAAACATCATTGTTAACAAAAAAGTGGAAATAGTGGAAAAAAAACACCAACATCAAAATTGGTGATCATACAATAAACTGATACAACATAAACAAAAAGGTATCAAAAATGTTTATACAACAAACATAAAAATCAAGTATATTCAAGGTTTATACAAACAACAACAAAATGTTGAAAACATGGAAATTGGAACTTATTTCGTAACAACATCAATCATCGTTCAAAACATAAGTATATTCAACAGTATATTCAAGGTTTTTGCAAAAACCAACAAAAAGTGTAAAACATAGAAATTAGAAACCTAATTTGTATCAACATCAATCATCATTAACAAATTAAGTATATTCAACAGTATATTCAAGGTTTATACAAACAAAATCAAAAAGTTGCAGACATGGAACTAAAAACGTAATTCGTATCAACTATTTTAAAAATTAGGGTCATATATAAAAATAATCCCCAGCATTTTTTTTACCTTAACCATAAAATAACGTCCGAATATTTCATCTGCAATATTTTCAGACAAGGCAAAATTCTGTGTAATATGTGCCTTGCTTGAGCATATGGAGGATGTTTTATCCTTTACTTCTTTCCTTTTTTATTTTTGTTCTTTTTTATGTAAGTTGGAGGAAGGTGGTAATATTGCTGATGAAAATATTTGTGGGTTACTTTGTGATTAAGGTAAAAAAAATACTGGCGATTATTTATCATATATGACCCTTAATTTAAAACAGCTATTTTTTGTGATATTCTATTCATATGTGATTTTATGGTTGGTTTTTCAGTTTGTATGTGGTAGTTGTGAAGGCTCTTACGAGGCAGTTGTGCCTGACCGTTTTACTCTTTTGATTTTAAACATTGAAATGACTCATTCTATTTGCGAAGCCTTGGCCTATTACTCCCTGTTTAAAACTGTTGTAATCATTCATTTAAACAGATCCATTTGGAATGGCCTAACCCAGAAGAAAAAAAACAAATAGTTAAGAATATACCATACACCAATACCACTTAACTGGAAACTAATATCACAGTGGGTAGGAAAGCTGTTGTGAGAAACAGAAGGGAAAAACATATGAATCCATAAATAACTAAAACAACATCCAAAAACATTCATAATGGCTTAAAACCAAAAGTGGCAAAATCATACATAAATTCAAAGAGCACCTCAATATAAGTTCCAATCAACATCAAATAATAAATATGACTAAACCAAATCCCAAACACATATAAACTTAACCAAACATGCTTTTTCATTTGTGCCTCACTTAAATCAGTGCTATTTAAGTGCTATACAAAATTTTGGTTGTACTTCCCAAGCATACAATGTAGCCCTCATCTTCACAGTAGCATTTTGTAAACCACTACAGAACCATTATATCAACTGTTACCGGCAAGCATTTAACAGCGTAAAATCTAGGTCCAATTAATGCCGCTATAGGTGCTATCGACAACATATTCAGAACCATAACAAGACAGAAAAATACACATAAAGATATAACACCAAAGATCTAACAGCTAGCCAGAACCAACACAGGACATACAAAAATACACCTAAAAATCTATCACGACACTTACAGATCTAAATATGTAAAGTTTCGATGTATATTTAAAAAATAAAAATAAAAACAAGAAACCGTCTCCATGTATGTGTCTGGCTACTTGAAGAGCTTCATATAGTCTTTGGGTATGGGATAAACGTTGAAGAATCGCAACCAGATAACCAATGTTACCAGTGTTGATTAAACCAACAACCTTTTCTAACTTCATCCAAGAAACACTCTTTTCCAACTTCATGCTAGCAGCACCCTTTCCCAACATCATGTTAGCAACACCTTTTTCCAACATCATGCCAACAACACCTTTTCCATCTCCATATTATTTGACACAACACACTTTTCCATCTTTAAATCGGCATCATTTTCCATTTTTTCTTACACGAGGACCTACATAAAGAAATACACGCTACAGATTGATACTCATACAAAAAAAAATGAAAATAAAAAATATATGTTAAATAATACAATAAAATAGATTTTTTGGGTTTTAATCAAAATTTCCCATTTTCTTAGAACAAGAAACATTGGTTTTGATTAAAAATTGAAATGGAATTAATGTTGTTGAAATAACCTACCATAGAAGGAGCATGGATGATTACACCTGTATTGGAAACCTCCGAAGGTTCTCCACCATTTGTGATTGAAAAACCCTATTGATACAAAAAAAAAGTATATATGCAAAAACTCAACATCAAATTGAATGATTATATAAAAACAGAAACCACATACTCAGCATTAACGTCAATCGTCATTCAAAAACCAAAAACATCATTGTTAACAAAAAAGTGGAAATAGTGGAAAAAAAACACCAACATCAAAATTGGTGATCATACAATAAACTGATACAACATAAACAAAAAGGTATCAAAAATGTTTATACAACAAACATAAAAATCAAGTATATTCAAGGTTTATACAAACAACAACAAAATGTTGAAAACATGGAAATTGGAACTTATTTCGTAACAACATCAATCATCGTTCAAAACATAAGTATATTCAACAGTATATTCAAGGTTTTTGCAAAAACCAACAAAAAGTGTAAAACATAGAAATTAGAAACCTAATTTGTATCAACATCAATCATCATTAACAAATTAAGTATATTCAACAGTATATTCAAGGTTTATACAAACAAAATCAAAAAGTTGCAGACATGGAACTAAAAACGTAATTCGTATCAACTATTTTAAAAATTAGGGTCATATATAAAAATAATCCCCAGCATTTTTTTTACCTTAACCATAAAATAACGTCCGAATATTTCATCTGCAATATTTTCAGACAAGGCAAAATTCTGTGTAATATGTGCCTTGCTTGAGCATATGGAGGATGTTTTATCCTTTACTTCTTTCCTTTTTTATTTTTGTTCTTTTTTATGTAAGTTGGAGGAAGGTGGTAATATTGCTGATGAAAATATTTGTGGGTTACTTTGTGATTAAGGTAAAAAAAATACTGGCGATTATTTATCATATATGACCCTTAATTTAAAACAGCTATTTTTTGTGATATTCTATTCATATGTGATTTTATGGTTGGTTTTTCAGTTTGTATGTGGTAGTTGTGAAGGCTCTTACGAGGCAGTTGTGCCTGACCGTTTTACTCTTTTGATTTTAAACATTGAAATGACTCATTCTATTTGCGAAGCCTTGGCCTATTACTCCCTGTTTAAAACTGTTGTAATCATTCATTTAAACAGATCCATTTGGAATGGCCTAACCCAGAAGAAAAAAAACAAATAGTTAAGAATATACCATACACCAATACCACTTAACTGGAAACTAATATCACAGTGGGTAGGAAAGCTGTTGTGAGAAACAGAAGGGAAAAACATATGAATCCATAAATAACTAAAACAACATCCAAAAACATTCATAATGGCTTAAAACCAAAAGTGGCAAAATCATACATAAATTCAAAGAGCACCTCAATATAAGTTCCAATCAACATCAAATAATAAATATGACTAAACCAAATCCCAAACACATATAAACTTAACCAAACATGCTTTTTCATTTGTGCCTCACTTAAATCAGTGCTATTTAAGTGCTATACAAAATTTTGGTTGTACTTCCCAAGCATACCATGTAGCCCTCATCTTCACAGTAGCATTTTGTAAACCACTACAGAACCATTATATCAACTGTTACCGGCAAGCATTTAACAGCGTAAAATCTAGGTCCAATTAATGCCGCTATAGGTGCTATCGACAACATATTCAGAACCATAACAAGACAGAAAAATACACATAAAGATATAACACCAAAGATCTAACAGCTAGCCAGAACCAACACAGGACATACAAAAATACACCTAAAAATCTATCACGACACTTACAGATCTAAATATGTAAAGTTTCGATGTATATTTAAAAAATAAAAATAAAAACAAGAAACCGTCTCCATGTATGTGTCTGGCTACTTGAAGAGCTTCATATAGCCTTTGGGTATGGGATAAACGTTGAAGAATCGCAACCAGATAACCAATGTTACCAGTGTTGATTAAACCAACAACCTTTTCTAACTTCATCCAAGAAACACTCTTTTCCAACTTCATGCTAGCAGCACCCTTTCCCAACATCATGTTAGCAACACCTTTTTCCAACATCATGCCAACAACACCTTTTCCATCTCCATATTATTTGACACAACACACTTTTCCATCTTTAAATCGGCATCATTTTCCATTTTTTCTTACACGAGGACCTACATAAAGAAATACACGCTACAGATTGATACTCATACAAAAAAAAATGAAAATAAAAAATATATGTTAAATAATACAATAAAATAGATTTTTTGGGTTTTAATCAAAATTTCCCATTTTCTTAGAACAAGAAACATTGGTTTTGATTAAAAATTGAAATGGAATTAATGTTGTTGAAATAACCTACCATAGAAGGAGCATGGATGATTACACCTGTATTGGAAACCTCCGAAGGTTCTCCACCATTTGTGATTGAAAAACCCTATTGATACAAAAAAAAAGTATATATGCAAAAACTCAACATCAAATTGAATGATTATATAAAAACAGAAACCACATACTCAGCATTAACGTCAATCGTCATTCAAAAACCAAAAACATCATTGTTAACAAAAAAGTGAAAATAGTGGAAAAAAACACCAACATCAAAATTGGTGATCATACAATAAACTGATATAACATAAACAAAAAGGTTTCAACAATGTTTATACAACAAACATAAAAATCAAGTATATTCAAGGTTTATACAAACAACAACAAAATGTTGAAAACAAGGAAATTGGAACTTATTTCGTAACAACATCAATCATCGTTCAAAACATAAGTATATTCAAGGTTTTTACAAAAACCAACAAAAACTGGAAAACATAGAATTAGAAACCTAATTTGTATAAACATCAATCATCATTAACATATTAAGTATATTCAACAGTATATTCAAGGTTTATACAAACAAAATCAAAAAGTTGCAAACATGGAACTAAAAACGTAATTCGTATCAACTATTTTAAAAATTAGGGTCATATATAAAAATAATCCCCAGCATTTTTTTTACCTTAACCATAAAATAACGTCCGAATATTTCATCTGCAATATTTTCAGACAAGGCAAAATTCTGTGTAATATGTGCCTTGCTTGAGCACATGGAGGATGTTTTATCCTTTACTTCTTTCCTTTTTTATTTTTGTTCTTTTTTATGTAAGTTGGAGGAAGGTGGTAATATTGCTGATGAAAATATTTGTGGGTTACTTTGTGATTAAGGTAAAAAAAATACTGGCGATTATTTATCATATATGACCCTTAATTTAAAACAACTATTTTTTGTGATATTCTATTCATATGTGATTTTATGGTTGGTTTTTCAGTTTGTATGTGGTAGTTGTGAAGGCTCTTACGAGGCAGTTGTGCCTGACCGTTTTACTCTTTTGATTTTAAACATTGAAATGAATCATTCTATTTGCAAAGCCTTGGCCTATTACTCCCTATTTAAAACTGTTGTAATCATTCATTTAAACAGATCCATTTGGAATGGCCTAACCCAGAAAGAAAAAAAAAGAAACAGTTAAGAATATACCATACACCAATACCACTTAACTGGAAACTAACATCACAGTGGGTAGGAAAGCTATTGTGAGAAACAGAAGGGAAAAACATATGAATCCATAAATAACTAAAACAACTTCCAAAAACATTCATAATGGCTTAAAACCAAAAGTGGCAAAATCATACATAAATTCAAAGAGCACCTCAATATAAGTTCCAATCAACATCAAATAATAAATATGACTAAACCAAATCCCAAACACATATAAACTTAACCAAACATGCTTTTTCATGTGTGCCTCACTTAAATCAGTGCTATTTAAGTGCTATACAAAATTTTGGTTGTACTTCACAAGCATACATTGTAGCCCTCATCTTCACAGTAGCATTTTCTAAACCACTACAGAACCATAATATCAACTGTTATCGGCAAGCAGATAACAGCGTAAAAGCTAGGTCCAATTAATGCCGCTATAGGTTCTATCGACAACATATTCAGAACCATAACAAGACATAAAAATACACATAAAGATATAACACCAAAGATCTAACAGCTAGCCAGAACCAACACAGGACATAGAAAAATACACCTTAAAATCTATCACGACACTTACCGATCTAAATATGTAAAGTTTCGATGTATATTTAAAAAATAAAAATAAAAACAAGAAACCTTCTCCATGTATGTGTCTGGCTACTTGAAGAGCTTCATATAGTCTTTGGGTATAGGATAAACGTTGAAGAATCGCAACCAGATAACCAATGTTACCAGTGTTGATTAAACTAGCACCCTTTTCTAACTTCATCCAAGAAACACCCTTTTCCAACTTCATGCTAGCAGCACCCTTTTCCAACATCATGTTAGCAACACCCTTTTCCAACATCATGCCAACAACACCTTTTCCATCTCCATATTATTTGACACAACACACTTTTCCATCTTTAAATCGGCATCATTTTCCATTTTTTCTTACACGAGGACCTACATAAAGAAATACATGCTACAGATTGATACTCATACAAAAAAAATGAAAATAAAAAATATATGTTAAATAATACAATAAAATAGATTTTATATTTTTTTAGGTTTTAATCAAAATTTCCCATTTTCTTAGAACAAGAAACATTGGTTTTGATTAAAAATTGAAATGGAATTAATGTTGTTGAAATAACCTACCATAGAAGGAGCATGGATGATTACACCTGTATTGGAAACCTCCGAAGGTTCCCCACCATTTGTGATTGAAAAACCCTATTGATACAAAAAAAAGTATATATGCAAAATGTAATACCCTATATAATATATACCTAGAATAATACCATACACGCATTTTATTTGGTACTGACACATCAAAATTGCCTAATGGCATAGTTCACATACTTGTCCATTTCTAAACATAAATACAACACATGGCACAAGTCATGGAAACTAGCCAAAAATAAATAAAAACTAAGAACATTATACAATATTCCTCATTGTACAAGAACAATAAAAAAATACACAGCGGAATAAGCTTAACTAAGCTTCTCTTGAAACATCCCAGCATCGCTCCAATTGTAAATCAAACCAGCAAGTACCTAAAATATAGTAACTATAGTGGGGTGAGATACATCAAATCTCAGTGAGTTCCCTATCCTATAGATCCTCTCGGCTGTACAAGGTTCTATCAATCCTAACTCAAGTCAAGGGGAAGGGAAAATGACCTTGAGTTCACATATTCATTCTTGCCCTATATGGAAACATGCTCATGAGTTCTCTAACTCTAGTATCATCAAATGATACCTCTCACGAAGGCATCTTTCCCCGGCCAACCCTACAAGAGGATTCAACATGGGTCACGGATCCTTAAATTCGTAGCCAACCATTCTCGGCCAACCCTTCCAAAGAGTTTTCGACACGAGTCATGGATGCTAAGGTAAATAACTTTCCCCGGCCATCCACAAAGGGCTCTTCAACACGGGTCACGGTTATCTACACATAGTACTTTCCCCGGCCAGCCCGCACCAGGGGCCCTTCAACATGGGTCACTCATACCATCGTCTAAGCAACCTCCCCGGTTATCCATCATAAGAGGATCAAAACGCGGGTCACAGTTACTTAGGTAACAATTTCTCAACGAAATCCTACATGTTCCATACTAGGGTCTTACACTCATCTAGACCATTACTCGGCAAGGAAGCACATCTACATCGAATGCACGAGCATCGCCATCTAGATAATTATCAATCCTAGTCACAACCTAGAATCATATCATTAGGTTTTGGGTGAAGTTTCCTCACTCTTCCTAATTCATATTTTAAACATGCATATTCCTTTCATTAACAATTTACAATTAGATAGACAAGGTACAATCACAAATATTACAAGTAACACATATAATAACATAACATGTCAAACATAATCACATTATAGTTCATACACGTTATAAGGCACACAAGCCACTACTATCCTCTACCAAGCATCCTTGGTTAAATCATAGTCTTACATCACCATTCACTACCTTATTGGATTATCTTTCCAAAGGCTTTGGACTCGTATCAATCGGATTCCCGATTCTTGAGTTTCGGTGGAAACAAAAACCATACTTTCCACATTCATCACAATATTTAATTCTACCATAACAATCCATGACATAAAATCACGTTTCTACCTCACCATCACATAGAGCATAAAATTATCTTTCCAACGCTTCCGACCGTGCGTCAATCCGAGCTACGGATCTCAAGTTATGGCGAAAATACGAAAATTAATGTTTTGCTGTCCCAGGCAAATTCGCCTGGCCACTTCAGAATTCGCCTGGCCAATCCTCCTTCGCCAGTACTTCGCCTGGCGAGACAGTGGCGAAACCCAATTCGCCTGGCCACTTCAGAATTCGCCTGGCCAATCCTCCTTCGCCAGTACTTCGCCTGGCGAGACAGTGGCGAAACCCAATTCGCCTGGCCACTTCAGAATTCGCCTGGCCAATCGCACCAGAACTAGAATTCTCCCATTACGGGTTCTAGGGTTCCAAAACCCCAAAAATCCCACTTTTCCAAACCAAAACATTTCCAAACAATCAAAACAAGTAACAATAATGTCCACAAGCATATTTCTATTATACTACGCGATTTATATCAATTTTCATCCGTTAGATTTCGTCAATTTCCCCGATTAATCATTTTCTCTCAAAACTAACCTAAGTTCTAAACTTATGTTTCTAGAACTTAGAGTATCTAACTAGAACCCACCTGATAACCGAAGAGGAGTTTGAAGAAGATGATGATGATCCATGAATTCTTCTTCTTCATTTTTCTCCATTTCCTCTCTTCTCTTCTTTCTTTCCTCTTTTTCTTCTTTCTTCTCCCTTTCTATCTTTTTCTTTTCTTTCTCTTTTCATATATATATATATAAATATATATATAATACTAATATTATATAATATAAATCTAACCGGGCGAAATATCTCCAATTGATATTTTGTCGTCTCGACCCGATTGATCAGTTATCAGAGTTACCAAAAATTACTTTCTTGAACTATCAATTATTAATCCGTCTCTTAATAAAATAATTGATCTCTTCAGAGTTCATTAATTGCTCTATTGATCCCAAATGTCAATACTTAAAGTACTTAGAGGATTCCATTAATCCAATTATCCAAAGATAGAGCACGTAGATACTCATCTGATATCCAATTGAGCATTTAAATAATACGGGGTATTACACTCTCCCCCCCTTAAATTGAAATTCGCCCCCGAATTTCCTCTATTCGGCAATAACCACCAATTATATCCTGGTCTTAGGTTCACACTTAATCTTTACCTAGTTAAAATTCCTGACATAATCCGATTCCAACTTGACTTCACAGACCAAATTCTTAATTTCACGAATGATCAAACTTCACGTTCTTATTCATACTCTTATTCCAATATTGGGTTAGCTTTCAACTTGCGTTTTCTCAATTCATCTTTTGTTTCATACAAAAGACTTAGTCACAACTTACTTCGGAAAGAATGTACCATTCTACATCCCTCTACCGAGTCACAAACGAAACCATAACACCTTATCTTGGTTCAGGGTAACCTCCACTCATCAAATTCGCATGAGGTAATTCGGTGGTTCCTTAACTTCATACAATTTCTGATAACTATTCTTCCGTAAATCTTTCAACATTCAGAACCACTTCACCATTAGTCAACGACTCACTTACCAATTCCATCTAGCCTGATGTTGTACACTATACTCATTCAATCTGATATTTCATCTCTTTCGTATCACCCCAAAGGGCAACACACTTAGAACAAAATCTTCTTACTTACATCCTTGCATTGGACATCTGGTATTGTTTGGACACTGACAGTTACCAAGCAGACAGAATGTCATTTCTATCCTTACAAGTAACAATCATTATAATCCCCAGTAGTCTGACTAAGCTCTTTCACCTGTCACCTCCCACTGCGCAGACCAAATTCTAACAGTAGAACACCACGGTTTCTTAATCATTATTAAGTAGCTAACAGTTCACGGAGAACACACTTATCCACTGGGATCCTTAATAATCAACGGTACAAGACTTACTGACGTCCTATAGTAGAACAATTTCTTTACCAACACAGAATATCTTAACATCCGTCCCACACTCTCTAGACGGTAAAGATGCAGGAGTTACACTGTTACAACCACAACATATACAATTCTCAATCCATTCAAATCTCGAACTAATAATTCATCCAAAATAGCTTAACAATCTCTGGTTCCGATTACTACTTTCCAAAACAATTATCCTTACGGTTTTCCGACTTACTTCAGGTTCCTTGCTGACACGAGATCTCAACCTATAACACGTAACACCATCACGATACTTCAATCATACACGAGTCACCACTTATCAACTTAACCTGTCCAAAGCACAATTTTGAGTTTCCATATTACTCACCAATTCATGTACCACACTCCACATACACACACTTCTCGGTTGAATCAACTCTTCTCATTCGTTCCATTTCATAAACGATTCTAAGTTACATACTTAACTTCGGAACGTCCCATTCTTACTAGTACTTGGGAAGATAACCTACAAATTCCTTCTCTGGTTAGAACACAACTGCACACAACTGGTACCATTTCCACGGGGTCTAAATCCAAAACTATGAACTCACAGAAGGTAACAGTTACCAACTTTGACCAGCCGTTCGTTCCTTACTAACACCATAAATTTAAGGGTTAATTGTGATTTACCCCCCTGACATATGAGCGAATTTTGATTTACCCCCCTACATGCCTTTAGGCAACGGTTTTTTTGAAAAAATCATTGCCAAAACCTGCCTATGGCAACGGTGGGGGGGGTAAACCAAAACACACTCATATGTCAGGGGGGGTAAATCACAATTAACCCTAAATTTAATTACCGAAAAGGTCTTTTCGAGATCTACACTTCGAGAGTATCTTACAACCTCTCCCTGAAGTTCTTCAACAGTAATTCACTTAAGACTTTCTCCTACTCAACACAATTTGCAAGATTATTTCCCCAAAGTTAAACTTCTTCGTCGTCTAAACAAATGGTCAATTACGCAACACCTTCCAGAAGTTCCAATTTCAAAACACAATTCCTCTTTTATTTACTTATAGTCCTGTTTTCCATTCACACAACACTCTCCAATCGGAGCAACATAAGGTAACAAAACACAGATGATGGTTCTCAAGAGATTCCATAACTTACCCATACGTTCGTCGATTAACCATCTGAGCTAATCGGTTAACACAGCTGCAGAATCTACAAATCCATTTTCCTCTTAATTCAAAGTCATCCCTACTCAACCATCAATCCGATTTGTTCTAACTCGAAATATCATTTCCCAACTCGCGGTTCCTTAACTGGTATAACATTCACTAACCCTGATCCACTCAGGTAAACCCGACAAGGTCAAAACATTCAGGCGACACACTCCAACCAAGTGACAAGGTAGAATTTTCAATTCGGTCGCGGTCACACGACAACTCTTTTGCGGGATAGTTCACTTTTCTACTCAAACAATTTCACCTGCGGGAAACCAATAATGACGATATTCTGGGGTTTTTAATCACAATTCATACCTGATTCGTTCACAACCAAAACCCAACATACAACCTTGTTCTCTCACTTGCACTTCTTGGTGGGACATAAAACAACAACATTCTTAGTCCAACAAAAGGTAGATTCCGAATATTCCGATTATTCACAAATACAGAAGTTCTCTGTACTTGAAAATAGATCGGGGCAATGCATCCTCTTGAAGAACCTTTCCATCACTACGTACACATTAACCGGGGTTTCTTGTCCATCACTCTCCATTGGAAATTTCACTTACCAAATCACTTAATGGAAGATTCGCAACCGACAATTCTCATCAATTATTTACAAAACCATTCCGGTATAAATCGTTCCATGATTTACACTTAGTCCATAATAAATCTTGGTTTGCTTCTCGTTGTTTACAGCACACTTACTTCCTAAAATACAATACTTCTGCTTCACAAGGTACGTCCCTTCACACTTGTCTCAAGGATAAGAATCCTTCACGTACTCTTGTGACCAAGGTGCTACCACTACGCTCGTTCTTAATACCAAGGTGTAACTTTCTCATAACCATACTGTTAATACCGTTTACTCCATATAATCGAATAAAATCCACCTCATAAACAATATTTTCACTTTCCACAGCATAGAACACTTTCATAGCTTCATATCGATATAAAAAACGCTTAAATCTAACACCGAGCCAAAAGATATGAAGTTTTGAAGAAAGGAAAAAAATTATTCAAAAACTGCCAGATTCGCCTGGCGGTTAAGAATTTCGCCTGGCGAATCCCCCTTCGCCAGCACTTCGCCCGGCGAACATGCGGCGAATCCTCATTCCATAAAATCCCAAAAGTTCCAGTAGCTACACAAGTTCTGTTTCTTCATTTTCTCCTGGCGACTAAGTAATTCGCCTGGCGAATTCCTCTTTGCCAGATCTTCGCCTGGCGAACCAATGGCGAGACCCCATTCGCCTGGCGATTTCCTGATTCGCCTGGCAAATCACACCAGAAGCAGAATTTTCTGCTGCATTTTCTCACGGTTTCCATACCTCAAAATTCAACTTTTCCCACTGAAGCATGTAAACACATCCGGGTGTTCCTCCTCACACTTCTCTACTACTTTAGGTTCCCATAAAAGACAAACTCCCTTAACCTTCAACTTTTAACCAGTCGGAAGATATTGTTCCGAACGCATTCCTTAAGGTACTCTCGTCCATTCAAGATACTATAACGACCTTAAAAACTGAAGCACCGAAACTTATCTCACTTCCGGACCTTACGTCTCACGTTCCATAAAACAACTTTCTTTTCCACGGAATGAGATTACTTGAAATCCTTATCCATATCTGTGGCCAATCCAGCTCTACTAGTAACTTTACATATTCCTTGATACCTTAACCAATCGTCCAATAGAGATCCCTAACTTTCGGACTCCATCCGGTCCAAAGGATTACTTAAACCACACATTACTCGTTAAGTCCATGCTACCCAAGCACAACTTCTACTAAAACCTCCACTGAGCTGACCAAAACTCCTCACTACTAACTCTTGGCTTGAGCCTACTCTCACAGCATAAGTTCCGACAACGCTACGGAGTCCTCGTGGTCGCTCAACCATGATTCTACCTATCATATACATAGTATTAGGTTGATCAGGCCCAACACTACATAGTATGATATTAAGTTTCATGATGGCCAGACACACTTAAGAGGCAGGAATAGATTTACTTATGATGTTTCAAGGCTAGGTCGAGGGTACGACCTGCTTTGATACCAACTGTAATACCCTGTATAATATATACCTAGAATAATACCATACAAGCATTTTATTTGGTACTGACACATCAAAAGTGCCTAATGGCATAGTTCACATACTTGTCCATTTCTAAACATAAATACAACACATGGCACAAGTCATGGAAACTAGCCAAAAATAAATAAAAACTAAGAACATTATACAATATTCCTCATTGTACAAGAACAATAAAAAAATACACAGCGGAATAAGCTTAACTAAGCTTCTCTTGAAACATCCCAGCATCGCTCCAATTGTAAATCAAACCTGCAAGTACCTGAAATATAGTAACTATAAAGGGGTGAGATACATCAAATCTCAGTGAGTTCCCTATCCTATAGATCCTCTCGGCTGTACAAGGTTCTATCAATCCTAACTCAAGTCAAGGGGAAGGGAAAATGACCTTTAGTTCACATATTCATTCTTGCCCTATATGGAAACATGCTCACGAGTTCTCTAACTCTAGTATCATCAAATGATACCTCTCACGAAGGCATCTTTCCCCGGCCAACCCTACAAGAGGATTCAACACGGGTCACGGATCCTTGAATTCGTAGGCAACCATTCTCGGCCAACCCTTCCAAAGAGTTTTCGACACGAGTCATGGATGCTAAGGTAAATAACTTTCCCTGGCCATCCACAAAGGGCTCTTCAACACTGGACACGGTTATCTACACATAGTACTTTCCCCGGCCAGCCCGCACTAGGGGCCCTTCAACACGGGTCACTCATACCATCGTCTAAGCAACCTCCCCGGTTATCCATCATAAGAGGATCAAAACGCGGGTCACAGTTACTTAGGTAACAATTTCTCAACGAAATCCTACATGTTCCATACTAGGGTCTTACACTCATCTAGACCATTACTCGGCAAGGATGCACATCTACATCGAATGCACGAGCATCGCCATCTAGATAATTATCAATCCTAGTCACAACCTAGAATCATATCATTAGGTTTTGGGTGAAGTTTCCTCACTCTTTCTAATTCATATTTTAAACATGCATATTCCTTTCATTAACAATTTACAATTAGATAGACATGGTACAATCACAAATATTACAAGTAACACATATAATAACATAACATGTCAAACATAATCACATTATAGTTCATACACGTTTTAAGGCACACAAGCCACTACTATCCTCTACAAAGCATCCTTGGTTAAATCATAGTCTTACATCACCATTCACTACCTTATTGGATTATCTTTCCAAAGGCTTTGGACTCGTATCAATCGGATTCCCGATTCTTGAGTTTCGGTGGAAACAAAAACCACACTTTCCACATTCATCACAATATTTAATTCTACCCTAACAATCCATGACATAAAATCATGTTTCTACCTCACCATCTCATAGAGCATAAAATTATCTTTCCAACGCTTCCGACCATGCGTCAATCCGAGTTACGGATCTCAAGTTATGGCGAAAATACGAAAATTAATGTTTTGCTGTCCCAGGAAAATTCGCCTGGCCACTTCAGAATTCGCCTGGCAAATCCTCCTTCGCCAGTACTTCGCCTGGCGAGACAGTGGTGAAACCCAATTCGCCTGGCCACTTCAGAATTCGCCTGGCCAATCGCACCAGAACCAGAATTCTCCCCTTACGGGTTCTAGGGTTCCAAAACCCCAAAAATCCCACTTTTCCAAACCAAAACATTTCCAAACAATCAAAACAAGTAACAATAATGTCCAAAAGCATATTTCTATTATACTACGCGATTTATATAAATTTTCATCGGTTAGATTTCGTCGATTTCCCCGATTAATCATTTTCTCTCAAAACTAACCTAAGTTCTAAACTTATGTTTCTAGAACTTAGAGTATCTAACTAGAACCCACCTGATAACCGAAGAGGAGTTTGAAGAAGATGATGATGATCCATGAATTCTTCTTCTTCATTTTTCTCCATTTCCTCTCTTCTCTTCTTTCTTTCCTCTTCTTCTTCTTTCTTCTCCCTTTCTATCTTTTTCTTTTCTTTCTCTTTTCATATATATATATAATACTAATATTATATAATATAAATCTAACTGGGCGAAATATCTCCAATTGATATTTTGTCGTCTCGACCCGATTGATCAGTTATCAGAGTTACCAAAAATTACTTTCTTGAACTATCAATTTTTAATCCGTCTCTTAATAAAATAATTGATCTCTTCAGAGTTCATTAATTGCTCTATTGATCCCAAATGTCAATACTTAAAGTACTTAGAGGATTCCATTAATCCAATTATCCAAAGATAGAGCACGTAGATACTCATCTGATATCCAATTGAGCATTTAAATAATACGGAGTATTACACAAAAACTCAACATCAAATTGAATGATTATATAAAAACAGAAACCACATACTCAGCATTAACGTCAATCGTCATTCAAAAACCAAAAACATCATTGTTAACAAAAAAGTGAAAATAGTGGAAAAAAAACACCAACATCAAAATTGGTGATCATACAACAAACTGATACAACATAAACAAAAAGGTATCAACAATGTTTATACAACAAACATAAAAATCAAGTATATTCAAGGTTTATACAAACAACAACAAAATGTTGAAAACATGGAAATTGGAACTTATTTCATAACAACATCAATCATCGTTCAAAACATAAGTATATTCAACAGTATATTCAAGGTTTTTACAAAAACCAACAAAAAGTGGAAAACATAGAATTAGAAACCTAATTTGTATCAACAT
Source organism: Lathyrus tuberosus (assembly GCA_022829125.1). NCBI lineage: Eukaryota > Viridiplantae > Streptophyta > Magnoliopsida > Fabales > Fabaceae > Lathyrus > Lathyrus tuberosus. The sequence goes on from JALAZF010000055.1 coordinate 15,978,416, forward strand.
CAATCATCATTAACAAATTAAGTATATTCAACAGTATATTCAAGGTTTATACAAACAAAATCAAAAAGTTGCAAACATGGAACTAAAAACGTAATTCGTATCAACTATTTTAAAAATTAGGGTCATATATAAAAATAATCCCCATCATTTTTTTTACCTTAATCATAAAATAACGTCCGAATATTTCATCTGCAATATTTTCAGACAAGGCAAAATTATGTGTAATATGTGCCTTGCTTGAGCACATGGAGGATGTTTTATCCTTTACTTCTTTCCTTTTTTATTTTTGTTCTTTTTTATGTAAGTTGGAGGAAGGTGGTAATATTGCTGCTGAAAATATTTGTGGGTTACTTTGTGATTAAGGTAAAAAAAATACTGGCTATTATTTATCATATATGACCCTTAATTTAAAACAACTATTTTTTTAGATATTTTATTCATATGTGATTTTATGGTTGGTTTTTCAGTTTGTATGTGGTAGTTGTGAAGGCTCTTACGAGGCATTTGTGCCTGACCATTTTACTCTTTTGATTTTAAACATTGAAATGACTCATTCTATTTGCAAAGCCTTGGCCTATTACTCCCTGTATAAAACTGTTGTAATCATTCATTTAAACAGATCCATTTGGAATGGCCTAACCCAGAAAAAAAAAAACAAACAGTTAAGAATATACCATACACCAATACCACTTAACTGGAAACTAACATCACAGTGGGTAGGAAAGCTATTGTGAGAAACAGAAGGGTAAAACATATGAATCCATAAATAACTAAAACAACTTCCAAAAACATTCATAATGGTTTAAAACCAAAAGTGGCAAAATCATGCATAAATTCAAAGAGCACCTCAATATAAGTTCCAATCAACATCAAATAATAAATATGACTAAACCAAATCCCAAACACATATAAACTTAACCAAACATGCTTTTTCATGTGTGCCTCACTTAAATCAGTGCTATTTAAGTGCTATACAAAATTTTGGTTGTACTTCACAAGCATACAATGTAGCCCTCATCTTCACAGTAGCATTTTGTAAACCACTACAGAACCATTATATCAACTGTTACCGGCAAGCAGATAACAGCGTAAAAGCTAGGTCCAATTAATGCCGCTATAGGTGCTATCGACAACATATTCAGAACCATAACAAGACAGAAAAATACACATAAAGATATAACACCAAAGATCTAACAACTAGCCAGAACCAACACAGGACATAGAAAAATACACCTTAAAATCTATCACGACACTTACAGATCTAAATATGTAAAGTTTCGATGTATATTTAAAAAATAAAAATAAAAACAAGAAACCTTCTCCATGTATGTGTCTGGCTACTTGAAGAGCTTCATATAGTCTTTGGGTATGGGATAAACGTTGAAGAATCGCAACCAGATAACCAATGTTACCAGTGTTGATTAAACCAGCAACCTTTTCTAACTTCATCCAAGAAACACTCTTTTCCAACTTCATGCGAGCAGCACCCTTTCCCAACATCATGTTATCAACACCCTTTTGCAACATCATGCCAACAACACCTTTTCCATCTCCATATTATTTGACACAACACACTTTTCCATCTTTAAATCGGCATCATTTTCCATTTTTTCTTACACGAGGACCTACATAAAGAAATACACGCTACAGATTGATACTCATACAAAAAAAATGAAAATAAAAAATATATGTTAAATAATACAATAAAATAGATTTTTTGGGTTTTAATCAAAATTTCCCATTTTCTTAGAACAAGAAACATTGGTTTTGATTAAAAATTGAAATGGAATTAACGTTGATGAAATAACCTACCATAGAAGGAGCATGGATGATTACACCTGTATTGGAAACCTCCGAAGGTTCTCCACCATTTGTAATTGAAAAACCCTATTGATTCAAAAAAAAAGTATATATGCAAAAACTCAACATCAAATTGAATGATCATATAAAAACAAAAAACCACATACTCAGCATTAACGTAAATCGTCATTCAAAAACCAAAAACATCATTGTTAACAAAAAAGTGAAAATAGTGGAAAAAAAACACCAACATCAAAATTGGTGATCATACAATAAACTGATACAACATAAACAAAAAGGTATCAACAATGTTTATACAACAAACATAAAAATCAAGTATATTCAAGGTTTATACAAACAACAACAAAATGTTGAAAACATGGAAATTGGAACTTATTTCGTAACAACATCAATCATCGTTCAAAACATAAGTATATTCAACAGTATATTCAAGGTTTTTACAAAAACCAACAAAAAGTGGAAAACATAGAATTAGAAACCTAATTTGTATCAACATCAATCATCATTAACAAATTAAGTATATTCAACAGTATATTCAAGGTTTATACAAACAAATTCAAAAAGTTGCAAACATGGAACTAAAAATGTAATTCGTATCAACTATTTTAAAAATTATGGTCATATATAAAAATAATCCCCAGCATTTTTTTTACCTTAATCATAAAATAACGTCCGAATATTTCATCTGCAATATTTTCAGACAAGGCAAAATTCTGTTGATAATGTGCCTTGCTTGAGCACATGGAGGATGTTTTATCCTTTACTTCTTTCCTTTTTTATTTTTGTTCTTTTTTATGTAAGTTGGAGGAAGGTGGTAATATTGCTGATGAAAATATTTGTGGGTTACTTTGTGATTAAGGTAAAAAAAATACTGGCGATTATTTATCATATATGACCCTTAATTTAAAACAGCTATTTTTTGTGATATTCTATTCATATGTGATTTTATGGTTGGTTTTTCAGTTTGTATGTTGTAGTTGTGAAGGCTCTTACGAGGCAGTTGTGCCTGACCGTTTTACTCTTTTGATTTTAAACATTGAAATGACTCATTCTATTTGTGAAGCCTTGGCCTCTTACTCCCTGTTTAAAACTGTTGTAATCATTCATTTAAACAGATCCATTTGGAATGGCCTAACTCAGAAAGAAAAAAACAAACAGTTAAGAATATACCATACACCAATACCACTTAACTGGAGACTAACATCACAGTGGGTAGGAAAGCTATTGTGAGAAACAGAAGGGAAAAACATATGAATCCATAAATAACTAAAACAACTTCCAAAAACATTCATAATGGCTTAAAACCAAAAGTGGCAAAATCATAAATAAATTCAAACAGCACCTCAATATAAGTTCCAATCAACATCAAATAATAAATATGACTAAACCAAATCCCAAACACATATAAACTTAACTAAACATGCTTTTTCATGTGTGCCTCACTTAAATCAGTGCTATTTAAGTGCTATACAAAATTTTGGTTGTACTTCACAAGCATACATTGTAGCCCTCATCTTCACAGTAGCATTTTGTAAACCACTGCAGAACCATTATATCAACTGTTATCAGCAAGCAGATAACAGCGTAAAAGCTAGGTCCAATTAATGCCTCTATAGGTTCTATCGACAACATATTCAGAACCATAACAAGACAGAAAAATACACATAAAGATATAACACCAAAGATCTAACAACTAGCCAGAACCAACACAGGACATACAAAAATACACCTTAAAATCTATCACGATACTTACAGATCTAAATATGTAAAGTTTCGATGTATATTTAAAAAATAAAAATAAAAACAAGAAACCTTCTCCATGTATGTGTCTGGCTACTTGAAGAGCTTCATATAGTCTTTGGGTATGGGATAAACGTTGAAGAATCGCAACCAGATAACCAATGTTACCAGTGTTGATTAAACCAACACCATTTTCTAACTTCATCCAAGAAACACCCTTTTCCAACTTCATGCGAGCAGCACCCTTTTCCAACATCATGTTAGCAACACCCTTTTCCAACATCATGCCAACAACACCTTTTCCATCTCCATATTATTTGACACAACACACTTTTCCATCTTTAAATCGGCATCATTTTCCATTTTTTCTTACACAAGGACCTACATAAAGAAATACACGCTACAGATTGATACTCATACAAAAAAAAATGAAAATAAAAAATATATGTTAAATAATACAATAAAATAGATTTTTTGGGTTTTAATCAAAATTTCCCATTTTCTTAGCACAAGAAACATTGGTTTTGATTAAAAATTGAAATGGAATTAATGTTGTTGAAATAACCTACCATAGAAGGAGCATGGATGATTACACCTGTATTGGAAACCTCCGAAGGTTCTCCACCATTTGTGATTGAAAAACCCTATTGATACAAAAAAAAAAGTATATATGCAAAAACTCAACATCAAATTGAATGATCATATAAAAACAGAAACCACATACTCAGCATTAACGTCAATCGTCATACAAAAACCAAAAACATCATTGTTAACAAAAAAGTGAAAATAGTGGAAAAAAAACACCAACATCAAAATTGGTGATCATACAATAAACTGATACAACATAAACAAATAAGTGTCAACAATGTTTATACAACAAACATAAAAATCAAGTATATTCATGGTTTATACAAACAACAACAAAATGTTGAAAACATGGAAATTGAAACTTATTTCGTATCAACATCAATCATCGTTCAAAACATAAGTATATTCAACAGTATATTCAAGGTTTTTACAAAAACCAACAAAAAGTGGAAAACATAGAATTAGAAACCTAATTTGTATCAACATCAATCATCATTCAAAAATTAAGTATATTCAACAGTATATTCAAGGTTTATACAAACAAAATCAAAAAGTTGCAAACATGGAACTAAAAACGTAATTCGTGTCAACTATTTTAAATTTAGGGTCATATATAAAAATAATCCCCAGCATTTTTTTCACCTTAATCATAAAATAACGTCCGAATATTTCATCTGCAATATTTTCAGACTAGGCAAAATTCTGTGTAATATGTGCCTTGCTTGAGCACCTGGAGGATGTTTTATCCTTTACTTCTTTCCTTTTTTATTTTTGTTCTTTTTTATGTAAGTTGGAGGAAGGTGGTAATATTGCTGATGAAAATATTTGTGGGTTACTTTGTGATTAAGGTAAAAAAAATACTGGCGATTATTTATCATATATGACCCTTAATTTAAAACAACTATTTTTTGTGATATTCTATTCATATGTGATTTTATGGTTGGTTTTTCAGTTTGTATGTGGTAGTTGTGAAGGCTCTTACGAGGCAGTTGTGCCTGACCGTTTTACTCTTTAGATTTTAAACATTGAAATGACTCATTCTATTTGCGAAGCCTTGGCCTCTTACTCCCTGTTTAAAACTGTTGTAATCATTCATTTAAACAGATCCATTTGGAATGGCCTAACCCAGAAAAAAAAAACAAACAGTTAAGAATATACCATACACCAATACCACTTAACTGGAAACTAACATCACAGTGGGTAGGAAAGCTATTGTGAGAAACAGAAGGGAAAAACATATGAATCCATAAATAACTAAAACAACTTCCAAAAACATTCATAATGGCTTAAAACCAAAAGTGGCAAAATCATAAATAAATTCAAATAACACCTCAATATAAGTTCCAATCAACATCAAATAATAAATATGACTAAACCAAATCCCAAACACATATAAACTTAACCAAACATGCTTTTTCATGTGTGCCTCACTTAAATCAGTGCTATTTAAGTGCTATACAAAATTTTGGTTGTACTTCACAAGCATACATTGTAGCCCTCATCTTCACAGTAGCATTTTGTAAACCACTACAGAACCATTATATCAACCGTTGTCGGCAAGCAGATAACAGCGTAAAAGCTAGGTCCAATTAATGCCGCTATAGGTTCTATCGACAACATATTCAGAACCATAAGAAGACAGAAAAATACACATAAAGATATAACACCAAAGATCTAACAGCTAGCCAGAACCAACACAGGACATAGAAAAATACACCTAAAAATCTATCACGACACTTACAGATCTAAATATTTAAAGTTTCGATGTATATTTAAAAAATAAAAATAAAAACAAGAAACCTTCTCCATGTATGTGTCTGGCTACTTGAAGAGCTTCATATAGTCTTTGGGTATGGGATAAACGTTGAAGAATCGCAACCATATAACCAATGTTACCAGTGTTGATTAAACCAGCACCCTTCTCTAACTTCATCCAAGAAACACCCTTTTCCAACTTCATGCTAGCAGCACCCTTTTCCAACATCATGCTAGCTGTAACGCCCTGCATAATATTCATCTAGAATAATACCATACAAGTGTTTTATTTGGTACTGACACATCAAAAGTGCCTAATGACATAGTTCACATACTTGTCCATTTATAAAACGTAAATACAACATATGGCCCAAGGCATGGAAACTAGCCAAAAAATAAAATCTAAGAATAATATACAATATCCTCAATTGTATACAACAGAATAATACACAGCGGAATAAGCTCAACTAAGCTTCTCTTGAAACATCCAAGCATAGCTCCACTTGTAAACCAAACCTGCAAACCACACCTGAAATAAAGCAACTATAGTGGGGTGAGATACATCAAATCTCAGTGAGTTCCCTATCTTATAGGTCCTCTCGGCTTTACAAGGTTCTATCAATCCTAACTCAAGTCAAGGGGAAGGGAAAAGACCTTGAGTACACAATCTCAAAATCTCAAACTATATAGAAACATGCCATGAGTTCATCAACTCAAAATACCACTAATCGATAACCATACCAAGGTACCTCCTGTTCCCGTCCACTTCTACGTCTAGAAGGCGACCCGAGTCATAGATCCTTGTAACCTACTTGACATACGAATGGATTCGGGTTCTACGGGCCATTAACCGTTATGAACCGTCACTTCACACGGACCATTAACCGTCACAAGCATACGCTCCATGGGCGCCATTCATACAGCACGGGGAATCAAACCTGCCAAGTAGTTGTGCATCCATTTCAGAGGAGTCCGAGACTCATGAAACTACACTCAAGATAAACCGGTTACGATTACATGATCACATACAAAATTACGATTGTATTCGACAATCACAAGGCTATAATGCCTTAAGGCCTCTCTTGCCTTTTCACAAAACCACAATGGTTTACACACATGTTCCATACTAGTGTTCCACTCTTTCTATGACATTGTATCTGACACACGCCTCGGCACCGCACGCACGAGCGTTCGTCATAAAGTTATCTACTCTAGGCCAGAACTCGTCAATGAATGCACGAGTATCGCCATCCAGAGTTTCTATCACAATTCTATTCACAACCTAGAATTATAACAATCTTAACTATGCCATTTGTTTTGGGGTACGGTTTCCTCACTCTACCTAATTCATATTCTAAGCATGCATATTTCTTTCATTCATACTTAACAATGTTTAGATAGACATGGTATAATCACAACATTTACAAGTAACACATATAATAGCATACCATGTCAAACATAATCACATTATAGTTCATACACGTTTTAAGGCACACAAGCCACTACTATCCTCTACCAAGCATCCTTGGTTAAATCACGGTCTCACATCACCATCCACTACCTTATTGGATTATCTTTTCAAAGGCTTTGGACTCGTATCAATCGGATTCCCGATCCTTGAGTTTTGGTGGAATCAAAATCACATACATTACATTTCTATATTTTTCTTATCAATCCATAGCCTATAACTATGTTTCTACCTCAATATCACAAAGAGCGTAAAATTAGCTTTCCAACGCTTCGAACGGGGGTCAAAACGGACTTACGGTTCAAAAGTTACGATCGAAACAATTTTGAAGGAAAACCTACAGCGGGGCTGACACGGCCACCCGTGTTGTGTGACACGGGCCGTGTCACCCAAAATCCAAAATTTCACTTTTATTCGCGTCTCCACCCTCCATAGTCAGTGGGCTGACACAGCCACCCGTGTTGTGTGACACGGGCCGTGTCAGGGCCCAGAAAACTTCATTTTTATCGTCGGAAGCCTTCCGGACCTCCGATTTCGATTCCGTAAAATGCCCCGGTCTCAGAATTCAACATACTACGATATTTTAACAACCAAAAGGCCATCCAACATGATTACAAAAATAATACCAATTTTATCAAATATGCAAAATTAGGTTTTCCAACCAAACCAATTTGATTCAAACTCACTCCCACATAATCAAACACACAAACAAGTATCAACATGTGATTATACCTATATATCAATCATACTACTCAGTTTATAACGCATTTCAACCGTTAGATTTTATCAAATAGCGATTTAAGCATTTTTCTCACAAAACCTAACTTAAGCTAAAACAATCTCTAACTCTAAAACTTAAAGCTTCTATCTAGAACCCACCTGATAATCGAAGGGGAGTTTGAAGAAGATGATGATGATAATCCATGGGTTTCTCTCTTCTTCCTCTTTTCTCCATTTTCCTCTTTTCCTCTTCTTCTTCTCACGTTTTCTATTTCTTCTTCTCTTTCTCTTACCAACTTTTTCCTTTCTCTTTCTTATAACATATATATATAATACTATTATTATATACTATAAATCCAATAGGGTAAAATATCTCCAATTGATATTTTATCGTCTCACACCAAATGATCAATTATTAGAGTTTCCATAAAATCCTCTCTTGGACTAATCCCTTTAATAAAATAATTGATCTCTTCAGAGTTCATTAGTTGCTCTATTGATCCCAAATGTCAATACTTAAAGTACTTAGAGGATTCCATTAATCCAATTTACCAATGATAGAGCACATAGATACTCATCTGATCTCATCTGATATCCAATGGAGCATTTAAATAATATGGGGTATTACACTCTCCCCCCCTTAAATTGAAATTCGCCCCCGAATTTCCTCTATTCGACAATAACCGCAACTCGTATAATTGTCTTAGAGCCATTCTTAACTTTACTTCCGTTACAATTTCTGACGTATTCCAATCCCAACTTGACTTCACAAATCAAAATCCTTATTTCTATAATTTATCAAACTTCGTGTCCTTAGTCATACTCGTATTCCATTATTGGGTTAACTTTCAACTTGTTTTTCTTCAATTCATCTGTTGTTTCATACAAAGAGACTCGGTCACATCCTACCTTCGGCAAGAATGCACCATTCTATACCTTTCTCTACCGAGTCATAAACCAAACTGTAACACCTTATCTTGGTTTAAGATAACAAACACTCATCAAATCTTCGCGAGGTAATTCAGTGATTCCTTTCCTTTAAGCAATTACCGATAATTATCTTTTCATAAATCTTTTAATGTTCAAAACCACTTCGAAATTCGTCAACCGACTTCTTTACCAGTTCCATCAAGTCTGATGCTATACAGTGTACTCATTTAATCCGATATTTCATCTCTTTCGTATCACACCAAAAGGTAGCACACTTAGAACAAAATCTTCTTATTTCCAATCTTATAATCAATTTCTCCTTCGATTCTTATAAATACTACTGAGCCCTTTCATTTGTCACCTTCCACTGCGCAATCCAAATTCTAACAGTGGAACACCACGCATTCTTGAGCACTACCAATTAGCTATCAATCCAAAATAGCATAACAGCTTTTGATGCTAGTCACCACATTCCAAATCGATTATACTTACGGTTTTACGACTTACTCAAGATTCCTTGTTGACGCGAGATCTCATCCAACATCAATGTAACACCACCATGGAACTACAATCATATGCGAATCACCACTTATCAAAACTCAAACCATCAAGCACAACTGTGAGCTTCCATATTACTCACCAATTCACATACCACACTCCACACGTACACACACCCTCAAAGGACATGCCACGCTTCTCAATTGAATCCACTTTTCTTATTCGTTCCGTTCCACAAACGATTCCAAGTTAAACGCTTAACTTCGGAACGTCCAATTCTCACTCTTACTTGGAAAGATAACTTTCAAATTCTCTTCTCTGGGTAAAACACAGCTGCACACAACTGGTACCACTCTTGCGGAGTCTAAATCCAATACCATGAACTCACAGAAGATAGCACTTACTAACTCTGACCAACCGTTCCTATCTTAATAACACCAATTACGCACCGAACTATTCCTTGCGAGATCACTACTTCGTGAGTATTCTCTAACTTCGTCCTTAAAGCTCTCAACAGTACTGATAACAATACAGTTAAGACTTTCCCACACTTAACACAGTTCACAAGATTACTTTCCCAAAAGTCAAACTACCTTGTCGTCTAAACAAATGATCGACTAAGTAACACCCTTCCTGAAGTTCCGGTTTCAAAATACCAATTCATCTTTCATTCACTTGCAATTCCATTTCACACTCACATCATACTCTCCAATCGGAGCAACGTAAGGTAACAAAACACAGATGATGGTTCCCAAGGAATTTCACAATTTACACACCCGTTAATCGATTAACCATCCAAGCTAATCAGATTAACTTCTCAAAATTCCACGTAAGACACCTTTCATGCACGGGTTAATCGGTTAACACTGCTGCAGAAACAAAACCAGTTACTCATAATTCAAATCCACCCTTTCCCGAACCATCAATCCGATTTGTTCTTATCTTAGAGTATCATTATCAACTGGTGGCTCCTTAACTGGTGTTACATTCACTAACCATGATCCACCCAAGGTAAAACCGACAAAATCAAAACATGCAGATGACACACTCCAACCAAGTAACAAGGAAAAATTCCAAATTCTGACGCGGTCACTCTACAAAACTTCAGTGGGATAGTTCATCTTTCTGCTCAAACAACTACACTGGCTGGAAGTCAATAATGACGACATTCTAAAGTTTTTGCCACAATTCAAATTAATTCGTCCACAAGCAAAACCCAACACCCTACCATTATACGATACCACAAAAGCGATGGATATAACATGTCGAGCACACAACCTTATTCCCTCACTTGAATTTCTTGGTGAGAAATAAGAAAACAACGTCCTTTGTCCAACAAAAGGTAGATTCCGAATAATCCAATCATTCACAAATACAAAAGTTGCTCTATACTTGAAAATAGATCGGGGTAATGCATCCTCTTGAAGAACCTTTCTATCACTTCGTACACACTAACCGGGATTTCTTACCTTTCACTACCCATTACACATCCCACTTACACCAAATTACTTAATGGAAGATTCGCAACCGACAATTCTCATCAACTAGTTACAAAACCCTTCCGGTATAAATCATTTCATGATTTACACTTAGTCCGTAATAAGTCCTGATTTTGCTTCTCGTTGTTTTACCACAATCTTGTTTCTTAAAATACAATACTCACTGTTCCACAAAGTACGTCTCTTCACACTTATCTCAAGAATAAGAACCCATCACGTACACTTGTTACCACGGTGCTACCACTACGCTTGTTCTTAATACCAAGGTGTAACCTTCTCATAACATACCATCGATACCGTTTTCCATATCACGTTTACCTTGCTCTCCACGGTAATCCTCTTAGGTCCAAATATAAAACCATCTTACTAAGATTCCCTTCAATCCAAGATACTTACTCTGTCTCTTAATACAAACTACTTCCGGTCCATATCACTACACTTTCTATTACTAAATGAAGTCCAAACTTTCTCCAACACGATACCGTATACCCTTCCTTGGGTAAGTTACCAAATCCCAAATTCCAAATTGGTCTCTTACTGAAAGCGGAAAACCTGAAGTATTATCACGAACTTAATCTCCACGCATAACTGAAGATACACAACTCATGTCTTACTCTTCTTTCGGCTCACACTTGTTTCACTTGAAGCATGTAAACACATCATTGTGTTCCTTCACGCACTTCTCTACTACGTTAAGTTCCCACAACAGCCGAACATCCTTAACTCTCAACTTTAACCAGTCGGAAGATATTGTTCCGAACACATTCCTTAAGGTACTCTCGTCCATTTAAGATACCATAACAACCTTAGAAACTAAAGCACCAAAACTTATCTCACTTCCGGATCTTACGCCACGCGTTCCACAAAAACCACTTTTCTTTTTCACGGAATGAGATTACTTGAAATCCTTATCCAGACTAGTGGTCAATCTAGCTCTACTAGCGACTGTTACTTACTCCTCAATACCTCAACCAACCGTCCGATAGGGATCCTTAACCTTCAGACTCCATCAATTCCAAAGGATTGCTTAATAACACACCACTCTTTAATTCCATGTTACCCAAAGCACAACTTCTACTAAACCCTCAAATGAGCTGAACAAAACTCCACACTACTAACTCTTGGCTTGAGTCTACCCTCACAGCACAAGTTTCGACAACACTTCAGAATCCTCGTGGTCGCTCAACCATGATTCTACCTATCACATACATAGCATTAGGTTGATCAGGCCCAACACTAGATAATATGATATTAAGTTTCATGCTGGCAAGACACACTTATGAGGCAGGAATAGATTTACTTATGATGTTTCAAGACTAGGCCGAGGACACGACCTGCTCTGATACCAACTGTAACACCCTGCATAATATTCATCTAGAATAATACCATACAAGTGTTTTATTTGGTACTGACACATCAAAAGTGCCTAATGACATAGTTCACTTACTTGTCCATTTATAAAACGTAAATACAACATATGGCCCAAGGCATGGAAACTAGCCAAAAAATAAAATCTAAGAATAATATACAATATCCTCAATTGTATACAACAGAATAATACACAGCGGAATAAGCACAACTAAGCTTCTCTTGAAACATCCAAGCATAGCTCCACTTGTAAACCAAACCTGCAAACCACACCTGAAATAAAGCAACTATAGTGGGGTGAGATACATCAAATCTCAGTGAGTTCCCTATCTTATAGGTCCTCTCGGCTTTACAAGGTTCTATCAATCCTAACTCAAGTCAAGGGGAAGGGAAAAGACCTTGAGTACACAATCTCACAATCTCACACTATATGGAAACATGCCATGAGTTCATCAACTCAAAATACCACTAATCGATAACCATACCATGGTACCTCCTGTTCCCGTCCGCTTCTACGTCTAGAAGGCGACCCGAGTCATAGATCCTTGTAACCTACTTGACATACGAATGGATTCGGGTTCTACGGGCCATTAACCGTTATGAACCGTCACTTCACACGGGCCATTAACCGTCACAAGCATACGCTCCATGGGCGCCATTCGTACAGCACGGGGAATCAAACCTGCCAAGTAGTTGTGCATCCATTTCAGAGGAGTCCGAGACTCATGAAACTACACTCAAGATAAACCGGTTACGATTACATGATCACATACAAAATTACGATTGTATTCGACAATCACAAGGCTATAATGCCTTAAGGCCTCTCTTGCCTTTTCACAAAACCACAATGGTTTACACACATGTTCCATACTAGTGTTCCACTCTTTCTATGACATTGTATCTGACACACGCCTCGGCACCGCATGCACGAGCGTTCGTCATAAAGTTATCTCCTCTAGGCCAGAACTCGTCAATGAATGCACGAGTATCGCCATCCAGAGTTTCTATCACAATTCTATTCACAACCTAGAATTATAACAATCTTAACTATGCCATTTGTTTTGGGGTACGGTTTCCTCACTCTACCTAATTCATATTCTAAGCATGCATATTTCTTTCATTCATACTTAACAATGTTTAGATAGACATGGTATAATCACAACATTTACAAGTAACACATATAATAGCATACCATGTCAAACATAATCACATTATAGTTCATACACGTTTTAAGGCACACAAGCCACTACTATCCTCTACCAAGCATCCTTGGTTAAATCACGGTCTCACATCACCATCCACTACCTTATTGGATTATCTTTTCAAAGGCTTTGGACTCGTATCAATCGGATTCCCGATCCCTGAGTTTTGGTGGAATCAAAATCACATACATTACATTTCTATATTTTTCTTATCAATCCATAGCCTATAACTATGTTTCTACCTCAATATCACAAAGAGCGTAAAATTAGCTTTCCAACGCTTCGAACGGGGGTCAAAACGGACTTACGGTTCAAAAGTTACGATCGAAACAATTTTGAAGGAAAACCTACAGCGGGGCTGACACGGCCACCCGTGTTGTGTGAGACGGGCCGTGTCACCCAAAATCCAAAATTTCACTTTTATTCGCGTCTCCACCCTCCATAGTCAGTGGGCTGACACAGCCACCCGTGTTGTGTGACACAGGCCGTGTCAGGGCCCAGAAAACTTCATTTTTATCGTCGGAAGCCTTCCGGACCTCCGATTTCGATTCCGTAAAATGCCCCGGTCTCAGAATTCAACATACTACGATATTTTAACAAACAAAAGGCCATCCAACATGATTACAAAAATAATACCAATTTTATCAAATATGCAAAATTAGGTTTTCCAACCAAACCAATTTGATTCAAACTCACTCCCACATAATCAAACACACAAACAAGTATCAACAGGTGATTATACCTATATATCAATCATACTACTCAGTTTATAACGCATTTCAACCGTTAGATTTTATCGAATAGCGATTTAAGCATTTTTCTCACAAAACCTAACTTAAGCTAAAACAATCTCTAACTCTAAAACTTAAAGCTTCTATCTAGAACCCACCTGATAATCGAAGAGGAGTTTGAAGAAGATGATGATGATAATCCATGGGTTTCTCTCTTCTTCCTCTTTTCTCCATTTTCCTCTTTTCCTCTTCTTCTTCTCACGTTTTCTATTTCTTCTTCTCTTTCACTTACCAACTTTTTCCTTTCTCTTTCTTATAACATATATATATATATAATACTATTATTATATACTATAAATCCAATAGGGTAAAATATCTCCAATTGATATTTTATCGTCTCACACCAAATGATCAATTATTAGAGTTACCATAAAATCGTCTCTTGGACTAATCCCTTTAATAAAATAATTGATCTCTTCAGAGTTCATTAGTTGCTCTATTGATCCCAAATGTCAATACTTAAAGTACTTAGAGGATTCCATTAATCCAATTTACCAATGATAGAGCACATAGATACTCATCTGATCTCATTTGATATCCAATGGAGCATTTAAATAATATGGGGTATTACACTCTCCCCCCCTTAAATTGAAATTCGCCCCCGAATTTCCTCTATTCGACAATAACCGCAACTCGTATAATTGTCTTAGAGCCATTCTTAACTTTACTTCCGTTACAATTTCTGACGTATTCCAATCCCAACTTGACTTCACAAATCAAAATCCTTATTTCCATAATTTATCAAACTTCGTGTCCTTAGTCATACTCGTATTCCATTATTGGGTTAACTTTCAACTTGTTTTTCTTCAATTCATCTGTTGTTTCATACAAAGAGACTCGGTCACATCCTACCTTCGGCAAGAATGCACCATTCTATACCTTTCTCTACCGAGTAACAAACCAAACCGTAACACCTTATCTTGGTTTAAGATAACAAACACTCATCAAATCTTCGCGAGGTAATTCAGTGATTCCTTTCCTTTAAGCAATTACCGATAATTATCTTTTCATAAATCTTTTAATGTTCAAAACCACTTCGAAATTCGTCATCCGACTTCTTTACCAGTTCCATCAAGTCTGATGCTATACAGTGTACTCATTTAATCCGATATTTCATCTCTTTCGTATCACACCAAAAGGTAGCACACTTAGAACAAAATCTTCTTATTTCCAATCTTATAATCAATTTCTCCTTCGATTCTTATAAATACTACTGAGCCCTTTCATTTGTCACCTTCCACTGCGCAATCCAAATTCTAACAGTGGAACACCACGCATTCTTGAGCACTACCAATTAGCTATCAATCCAAAATAGCATAACAGCTTTCGATGCTAGTCACCACATTCCAAATCGATTATACTTACGGTTTTCCGACTTACTCAAGATTCCTTGTTGACGCGAGATCTCATCCAACATCAATGTAACACCACCATGGAACTACAATCATATGCGAATCACCACTTATCAAAACTCAAACCATCAAGCACAACTGTGAGCTTCCATATTACTCACCAATTCACATACCACACTCCACACGTACACACACCCTCAAAGGACATGCCACGCTTCTCAATTGAATCCACTTTTCTTATTTGTTCCGTTCCACAAACGATTCCAAGTTAAACGCTTAACTTCGGAACGTCCAATTCTCACTCTTACTTGGAAAGATAACTTTCAAATTCTCTTCTCTGGGTAAAACACAGCTGCACACAACTGGTACCACTCTTACGGAGTCTAAATCCAATACCATGAACTCACAGAAGATAGCACTTACTAACTCTGACCAACCGTTCCTATCTTAATAACACCAATTACGCACCGAACTATTCCTTGCGAGATCACTACTTCGTGAGTATTCTCTAACTTCGTCCTTAAAGCTCTCAACAGTACTGATAACAATACACTTAAGACTTTCCCACACTTAACACAGTTCACAAGATTACTTTCCCAAAAGTCAAACTACCTTGTCGTCTAAACAAATGATCGACTAAGTAACACCCTTCCTGAAGTTTCGGTTTCAAAATACCAATTCATCTTTCATTCACTTGCAATTCCATTTCACACTCACATCATACTCTCCAATCGGAGCAACGTAAGGTAACAAAACACAGATGATGGTTCCCAAGGAATTTCACAATTTACACACCCGTTAATCGATTAACCATCCAAGCTAATCAGATTAACTTCTCAAAATTCCACGTAAGACACCTTTCATGCACGGGTTAATCGGTTAACACTGCTGCAGAAACAAAACCAGTTACTCATAATTCAAATCCACCCTTTCCCGAACCATCAATCCGATTTGTTCTTATCTTAGAGTATCATTATCAACTGGTGGCTCCTTAACTGGTGTTACATTCACTAACCATGATCCACCCAAGGTAAAACCGACAAAATCAAAACATGCAGATGACACACTCCAACCAAGTAACAAGGAAAAATTCCAAATTCTGACGCGGTCACTCTACAAAACTTCAGTGGGATAGTTCATCTTTCTGCTCAAACAACTACACTGGCTGGAAGTCAATAATGACGACATTCTAAAGTTTTTGCCACAATTCAAATTAATTCGTCCACAAGCAAAACCCGACACCCTACCATTATACGATACCACAAAAGCAATGGATATAACATGTCGAGCACACAACCTTATTCCCTCACTTGAATTTCTTGGTGAGAAATAAGAAAACAACGTCCTTTGTCCAACAAAAGGTAGATTCCGAATAATCCAATCATTCACAAATACAGAAGTTGCTCTATACTTGAAAATAGATCGGGGTAATGCATCCTCTTGAAGAACCTTTCTATCACTTCGTACACACTAACCGGGATTTCTTACCTTTCACTACCCATTACACATCCCACTTACACCAAATTACTTAATGGAAGATTCGCAACCGACAATTCTCATCAACTAGTTACAAAACCCTTCCGGTATAAATCATTTCATGATTTACACTTAGTCCGTAATAAGTCCTGATTTTGCTTCTCGTTGTTTTACCACAATCTTGTTTCTTAAAATACAATACTCACTGTTCCACAAAGTACGTCTCTTCACACTTATCTCAAGAATAAGAACCCATCACGTACACTTGTTACCACGGTGGTACCACTACGCTTGTTCTTAATACCAAGGTGTAACCTTCTCATAACATACCATCGATACCGTTTTCCATATCACGTTTACCTTGCTCTCCACGGTAATCCTCTTAGGTCCAAATATAAAACCATCTTACTAAGATTCCCTTCAATCCAAGATACTTACTCTGTCTCTTAATACAAACTACTTCCGGTCCATATCACTACACTTTCTATTACTAAATGAAGTCCAAACTTTCTCCAGCACGATACCGTATACCCTTCCTTGGGTAAGTTACCAAATCCCAAATTCCAAATTGGTCTCTTACTGAAAGCGGAAAACCTGAAGTATTATCACGAACTTAATCTCCACGCATAACTGAAGATACACAACTCATGTCTTACTCTTCTTTCGGCTCACACTTGTTTCACTTGAAGCATGTAAACACATCATTGTGTTCCTTCACGCACTTCTCTACTACGTTAAGTTCCCACAACAGCCGAACATCCTTAACTCTCAACTTTAACCAGTCGGAAGATATTGTTCCGAACACATTCCTTAAGGTACTCTCGTCCATTTAAGATACCATAACAACCTTAGAAACTAAAGCACCAAAACTTATCTCACTTCCGGACCTTACGCCACGCGTTCCACAAAAACCACTTTTCTTTTTCACGGAATGAGATTACTTGAAATCCTTATCCAGACTAGTGGTCAATCTAGCTCTACTAGCGACTGTTACTTACTCCTCAATACCTCAACCAACCGTCCGATAGGGATCCTTAACCTTCAGACTCCATCAATTCCAAAGGATTGCTTAATAACACACCACTCTTTAATTCCATGTTACCCAAAGCACAACTTCTACTAAACCCTCAAATGAGCTGAACAAAACTCCACACTACTAACTCTTGGCTTGAGTCTACCCTCACAGCACAAGTTTCGACAACACTTCAAAATCCTCGTGGTCGCTCAACCATGATTCTACCTATCACATACATAGCATTAGGTTGATCAGGCCCAACACTAGATAATATGATATTAAGTTTCATGCTGGCAAGACACACTTAAGAGGCAGGAATAGATTTACTTATGATGTTTCAAGACTAGGCCGAGGACACGACCTGCTCTGATACCAACTGTAACACCCTGCATAATATTCATCTAGAATAATACCATACAAGTGTTTTATTTGGTACTGACACATCAAAAGTGCCTAATGACATAGTTCACATACTTGTCCATTTATAAAACGTAAATACAACATATGGCCCAAGGCATGGAAACTAGCCAAAAAATAAAATCTAAGAATAATATACAATATCCTCAATTGTATACAACAGAATAATACACAGCGGAATAAGCACAACTAAGCTTCTCTTGAAACATCCAAGCATAGCTCCACTTGTAAACCAAACCTGCAAACCACACCTGAAATAAAGCAACTATAGTTGGGTGAGATACATCAAATCTCAGTGAGTTCCCTATCTTATAGGTCCTCTCGGCTTTACAAGGTTCTATCAATCCTAACTTAAGTCAAGGGGAAGGAAAAAGACCTTGAGTACACAATCTCACAATCTCACACTATATGGAAACATGCCATGAGTTCATAAACTCAAAATACCACTAATCGATAACCATACCAAGGTACCTCCTGTTCCCGTCCGCTTCTACGTTTAGAAGGCGACCCGAGTCATAGATCCTTGTAACCTACTTGACATACGAATGGATTCGGGTTCTACGGGCCATTAACCGTTATGAACCGTCACTTCACACGGGCCATTAACCGTCACAAGCATACGCTCCATGGGCGCCATTCGTACAGCACGGGGAATCAAACCTGCCAAGTAGTTGTGCATCCATTTCAGAGGAGTCCGAGACTCATGAAACTATACTCAATATAAACCGGTTACGATTACATGATCACATACAAAATTACGATTGTATTCGACAATCACAAGGCTATAATGCCTTAAGGCCTCTCTTGCCTTTTCACAAAACCACAATGGTTTACACACATGTTCCATACTAGTGTTCCACTCTTTCTATGACATTGTATCTGACACACGCCTCGGCACTGCACGCACGAGCGTTCATCATAAAGTTATCTACTCTAGGCCAGAACTCGTCAATGAATGCACGAGTATCGCCATCCAGAGTTTCTATCACAATTCTATTCACAACCTAGAATTAAAACAATCTTAACTATGCCATTTGTTTTGGGGTACGGTTTCCTCACTCTACCTAATTCATATTCTAAGCATGCATATTTCTTTCATTCATACTTAACAATGTTTAGATAGACATGGTATAATCACAACATTTACACGTAACACATATAATAGCATACCATGTCAAACATAATCACATTATAGTTCATACACGTTTTAAGGCACACAAGCCAATACTATCCTCTACCAAGCATCCTTGGTTAAATCACGGTCTCACATCACTATCCACTACCTTATTGGATTATCTTTTCAAAGGCTTTGGACTCGTATCAATCAGATTCCCGATCCCTGAGTTTTGGTGGAATCAAAATCACATACATTACATTTCTATATTTTTCTTATCAATCCATAGCCTATAACTATGTTTCTACCTCAATATCACAAAGAGCGTAAAATTAGCTTTCCAACGCTTCGAACGGGGGTCAAAACGGACTTACGGTTCAAAAGTTACGATCGAAACAATTTTGAAGGAAAACCTACAGCGGGGCTGACACGGCCACCCGTGTTGTGTGACACGGGCCGTGTCACCCAAAATCCAAAATTTCACTTTTATTCGCGTCTCCACCCTCCATAGTCAGTGGGCTGACACAGCCACCCGTGTTGTGTGACACGGGCCGTGTCAGGGCCCAGAAAACTTCATTTTTATCGTCGGAAGCCTTCCGGACCTCCGATTTCGATTCCGTAAAATGCCCCAGTCTCAGAATTCAACATACTACGATATTTTAACAACCAAAAGGCCATCCAACATGATTACAAAAATAATACCAATTTTATCAAATATGCAAAATTAGGTTTTCCATCCAAACCAATTTGATTCAAACTCACTCCCACATAATCAAACACACAAACAAGTATCAACAGGTGATTATACCTATATATCAATCATACTACTCAGTTTATAACGCATTTCAACCGTTAGATTTTATCGAATAGCGATTTAAGCATTTTTCTCACAAAACCTAACTTAAGCTAAAACAATCTCTAACTCTAAAACTTAAAGCTTCTATCTAGAACCCACCTGATAATCGAAGAGGAGTTTGAAGAAGATGATGATGATAATCCATGGGTTTCTCTCTTCTTCCTCTTTTCTCCATTTTCCTCTTTTCCTCTTCTTCTTCTCACGTTTTCTATTTCTTCTTCTCTTTCACTTACCAACTTTTTCCTTTCTCTTTCTTATAACATATATATATATATAATACTATTATTATATACTATAAATCCAATAGGGTAAAATATCTCCAATTGATATTTTATCGTCTCACACCAAATGATCAATTATTAGAGTTACAATAAAATCCTCTCTTGGACTAATCCCTTTAATAAAATAATTGATCTCTTCAGAGTTCATTAGTTGCTCTATTGATCCCAAATGTCAATACTTAAAGTACTTAGAGGATTCCATTAATCCAATTTACCAATGATAGAGCACATAGATACTCATTTGATCTCATCTGATATCCAATGAAGCATTTAAATAATATGGGGTATTACACTAGCAACACCCTTTTCCAACATCATGGCAACAACACCTTTTAAATCGGCATCATTTTCCATTTTTTCTTACACGAGGACCTACATAAAGAAATACACGCTACAGATTGATACTCATACAAAAAAAATGAAAATAAAAAATATATGTTAAATAATACAATAAAATAGATTTTTGGGGTTTTAATCAAAATTTCCCATTTTCTTAGAACAAGAAACATTGGTTTTGATTAAAAATTGAAATGGAATTAATGTTGTTGAAATAACCTATCATAGAAGAAGCATGGATGGCTACACCTGTATTAGAAACCTTCGAAGGTTCTCCACCATTTGTGATTGAAAAACCCTATTGATACAAAAAAAAGTATATATACAAAAACTCAACATCAATTTGAATGATCATATAAAAATAGAAACCACATACTCAGCATTAACGTCAATCATCATACAAAAACCAAAAACATCATTGTTAACAAAAAAGTGAAAATAGTGGAAAAAAAACACCAACATAAAAATTGGTGATCATACAATAAACTAATACAACATAAACAAATAAGTGTCAACAATCTTTATACAACAAACATAAAAATCAAGTATATTCATGGTTTATACAAACAACAACAAAATGTTGAAAACATGGAAATTGAAACTTATTTCGTATCAACATCAATCATCGTTCAAAACATAAGTATATTCAACAGTATATTCAAGGTTTTTACAAAAACCAACAAAAAGTGGAAAACATAGAATTAGAAACCTAATTTGTATCAACATCAATCATCATTCAAAAATTAAGTATATTCAATAGTATATTCAAGGTTTATACAAACAAAATCAAAAAGTTGCAAACATGGAACTAAAAACGTAATTCGTATCAACTATTTTAAATTTAGGGTCATATATAAAAATAATCCCCAGCATTTTTTTCACCTTAATCATAAAATAACGTCCGAATATTTCATCTGCAATATTTTCAAACAAGGCTAAATTCTGTGAAATATGTGCCTTGCGTGACCACATGGAGGATGTTTTATCCTTTACTTCTTTCCTTTTTTATATTTGTTCTTTTTTATGTAAGTTGGAGGAAGGTGGTAATATTGCTGCTAAAAATATTTGTGGGTTACTTTGTGATTAAGGTAAAAAAAATACTGGCGATTATTTATCATATATGACCCTTAATTTAAAACAGCTATTTTTTGTGATATTCTATTCATATGTGATTCTATGGTTGGTTTTTCAGTTTGTATGTGGTAGTTGTGAAGGCTCTTACGAGGCAGTTGTGCCTGACCGTTTTACTCTTTTGATTTTAAACATTGAATTGACTCATTCTATTTGCAAAGCCTTGGTGTAACACCCATACATAGAATCCATACATCAAAGCATAAATTTTATATATGAATCCGAGTATTTGGTATTGAAATACCATAAGTCCTAGTTAACACATTATACACATAAATGCCTCTAATACTAAACACTAAAAGTCTAAGGCATTACATATACAAGATGTTCCAAAACGATAATAACTAAAAACTAGATCATAACAATGATCTCAAAATAACAACATAGCGGAAGCTAGCCATCAACACGTAAAGAAAAGATCTAACGACCTTGTCCTTACTCTTCTTGGAACCTGAAACACCTGAAATACATCAACAACGTGGGGTGAGATACATCAAATCTCAGTGAGTTCCCTATCTTATGGATTCTCTCGGATTATTCACGGTTCTAACAATCCTAGCTCAAGTCCGGGGAAAAGGGAAAAGGACTCTTGAGTTCACATTTCAATTCTCACACTATATGGAAACATGCCATGAGTTCATCAACTCAAAAGTATCACTAATCGATAACCATGCCAAGGTATCCCCTATTCCCGGCCTCTTCTACGTCTAGAAGTCGATCTGGGTCATGGATCCTTGCAATCTACTTGACATACGAATGGATTCGGGTTCTACGGGCCTTTTACCGTTATGAACCGTCACTTCACACGGGCCTTTTACCGTCACAAGCATACTCTCCATGGGCGCCATTCGTACAGCACGGGGAATCAAACCTGCCAAGTAGTTGTGCATCCATTTCAGAGGAGTTCGAGACTCATGAAACTACACTCAAGATAAACCGGTTACGATTACATGATCACATATAAAAATACGATTGTATTCAACAATCACAAGGCTATAATGCCTTAAGGCCTCTCATGCCTTTCTAAAACCACAAATTTAACCACATGTTCCATACTAGTGTTTCACTCTCAACTAGGCCAATACTCGGCAAGGATGTATCTTCCAACAACACGTGCCCGAGCATCGCCATCTAGAGTTGTCTACAATTTCTAGTTCCTTACTAGATTCTCCTATAGTTCAAGTTTGAGGTTTCCTCACTCTTCCTATCTCTTTTTCCATATTAACATGCATATACTCTCATACATGCCTAACAATAACATTAGACAAGCATTTTACAACATCAATCATAAAACACACAAGTTAGCATCACATGTAAACCAATATACACACGTTCCTCATAGTAGATCATGCACATTTTATCTATACCATATAAATCCATGACCTACAACTATGTTTCTACCTCACCATCACAAAGAGCATAAAATTAGCTTTCCAACGCTTCGAACGGGGACCAAAACGGACTTACGGTTCAAAAGTTATGAATTTTTGAAGTTTCGAAAATTTTTCATTTTCGCCCAGACCTGCGCGCTGAGCGCGCTACCTGCTAAGTCTCAGCCTCAAAAACACCATTTTTAGACTTTCGGACATCCGTTTTCGATTCCGTAAAAAGCTGCGATCTCAGAATTCGACGTACTACAATATTTTCTCCATAAAAAGGCCATCCAACAAAATTATAAAAATAATACCAATTTTTCAAAATGTAAAGTTATGTTTTTCAACCAAACCAATTTGATTCAAACTCAATCCAACATACCCAACAACCAAAACATGTTCCAACAGAGGTACAATAGCATAGTTTAGCATGGTTTGATCATTATCATTATCAAAAATACACATTTTCCCAAGAACATAAATGTTCTTCAAAACCTAACATTTTTCCATCAAACCAAAGTTAATCAAAACATCAAACAATCAATACTACATGTTTCTATAAGCACATTCATCATTCATTTCGATTTATAACATATTTCATCCGTTAGATTTTATCGAATAGCAATTTAAGTATTTTTCCACAAAACCTAACTTAAGCTAAAACAATCTCTAACTCTAAACTTAAAGCTTCTAGCTAGAACCCACCTTGAGATAGAGCAAGGTGAAGATGATGAGAAGATTGGGTGAAGATTTGAGGAATGGGTGATGATGATTCTTGAAGTTCTTCAAATTTCCTCTTTCTCCTTCCTTTCCTTTTCTTTCCTTCTTTCTTCTTTCTCTCTCTTTCTTACTATCTTTTTTTTCTTTTGTTTGGAAAATGGGAGGAAAAGGAATAAGTAGTAAAGTAGTATTTGTAAATAATACTACTAAATGTCCAAAAAGTCTCTTAAGTCCAAATTTGTAAAATATCTCAGAGTCAGATAATATTAATTGGATTTATTCTAAGTTCCACAGTTACTCTAATTATTTTAGCCAATAATTTCTCAGAGTACACTGGACTCAGTTGATCACAATATAATATTATCCGGAGTAATAAAATACGGGGTATTAAACTTGGCCTCTTACTTCCTGTTTAAAACTGTTGTAATCATTCATTTAAATAGATCCATTTGGAATGGCCTAACCCAGAAAACAAATAACAAACAGTTAAGAATATACCATACACCAATACCACTTAACAGGAAACTAACATCACAGTGGGTAGGAAAGCTATTGTGAGAAACAGAAGCGAAAAACATATGAATCCATAAGTAACTAAAACAACTTCCAAAAACATTCATAATGGCTTAAAACCAAAAGTAGCAAAATCATACATAAATTCAAACAGCACCTCAATATAGGTTCCAATCAACATCAAATAATAAATATGACTAAACCAAATCCCAAACACATATAAACTTAACCAAACATGCTTTTTCATGTGTGCCTCACTTAAATCAGTGCTATTTAAGTGCTATACAAAATTTTGGTTGTACTTCACAAGCATACATTGTAACCCTCATCTTCACAGTAGCATTTTGTAAACCACTACAAAACCATTATATCAACTGTTACAGGCAAGCAGATAACAACGTAAAAGCTAGGTCCAATTAATGCCGCTATAGGTGCTATTGACAACATATTCAGAACCATAACAAGACAGCAAAATACATATAAAGATATAACACCAAAGATCTAACAGCTAGCCAGAACCAACACAGGACATACAAAAATACACCTAAAAATCTATCACAACACTTACAGATCTAAATATGTAAAGTTTTGATGTATATTTAAAAAATAAAAATAAAAACAAGAAACCTTCTCCATGTATGTGTCTGGCTACTAGAAGAGCTTCATATAGTCTTTGGGTATGGGATAAACGTTGAAGAATCCCAACCAGATAACCAATGTTACCAGTGTTGATTAAACCAGCACCCTTTTCTAACTTCATCCAAGAAACACCCTTTTCCAACTTCATGCCAGCAGCACCCTTTTCCAACACCATGCTAGCAACACTCTTTTCCAACATCATGCCAACAACACCATTTCCATTTCCATATTATTTGACACAACACACTTTTCCATCTTTAAATCGGCATCATTTTCCATTTTTTCTTACACGAGGACCTACATAAAGAAATACACGCTACAAATTGATACTCATACAAAAAAATGAAAATAAAAAATATATATTAAATAATACAATAAAATAGATTTTTTGGGTTTTAATCAAAATTTCCCATTTTCATAGAACAAGAAACATTGGTTTTGATTAAAAATTAAAATGGAATTAATGTTGTTGAAATAACCTACCATAGAAGGAGCATGGAAGGCTACACCTGTATTGGAAACCTCCGAAGGTTCTCCACCATTTGTGATTGAAAAACCCAATTGATACAAAAAAAAAAGTATATATATACAAAAACTCAACATCAATTTGAATGATCATATAAAAACAGAAACCACTTACTCAACATTAACGTCAATCGTCATACAAAAACCAAAAACATCATTGTTAACAAAAAAGTGAAAATAGTGGAAAAAAAACATCAACATCAAAATTGGTGATCATACAATAAACTGATACAACATAAAGAAATATGTATCAACAATGTTTATACAACAAACATAAAAATCAAGTATATTCAAGGTTTATACAAACAACAACAAAATGTTGAAAACATGGAAATTGAAACTTATTTCGTATCAACATCAATCATCGTTCAAAACATAAGTATATTCAACAGTATATTCAAGGTTTTTACAAAAACCAACAAAAAGTGGAAAACATAGAATTAGAAACCTAATTTGTATCAACATCAATCATCATTCAAAAATTAAGTATATTCAACAGTATATTCAAGGTTTATACAAACAAAATCAAAAAGTTGCAAACATGGAACTAAAAACGTATTTCGTATCAACTATGTTAAAAATTAGGGTCATATATAAAAATAATCCCCAACATTTTTTTTACCTTAATCATAAAATAACGTCTGAATATTTCATCTGCAATAATTTCAGACAAGGCAAAATTCTGTGTAATATGTGCCTTGCTTGAGCACATGGAGGATGTTTTATCCTTTACTTCTTTCCTTTTTTATTTTTGTTCTTTTTTATGTAAGTTGGAGGAAGGTGGTAATATTGCTGATGAAAATATTTGTGGGTTACTTTGTGATTAAGGTAAAAAAAATACTGGCGATTATTTATCATATATGACCCTTAATTTAAAACATCTATCTTTTGTGATATTCTATTCATATGTGATTCTATGGTTGGTTTTTCAGTTTGTATGTGGTAGTTGTGAAGGCTTTTACGAGGTAGTTGTGCCTGATCGTTTTACTCTTTTGATTTTAAACATTGAAATGACTCATTCTATTTGCGAAGCCTTGGCCTCTTACTCCCTGTTTAAAACTGCTGTAATCATTCATTTAAACAGATCCATTTGGAATGGCCTAACCTAGAAAAAAAATAACAAACAGTTAAGAATATACCATACACCAATACCACTTAACTGGAAACTAACATCACAGTGGGTAGGAAAGCTATTGTGAGAAACAGAAGCGATAAACATATGAATCCATAAATAACTAAAACAACTTCCAAAAACATTCATAATGGCTTAATACCAAAAGTGGCAAAATCATAAATATATTCAAACAGCACCTCAATATAGGTTCCAATCAACATCAAATAATAAATATGACTAAACCAAATCCCAGACACATATAAATTTAACCAAACATGCTTTTTCAAGAGTGCCTCACTTAAATCAGTGCTATTTAAGTGCTATACAAAATTTTGGTTGTACTTCACAAGCATACATTGTAGCCCTCATATTCACAGTAGCATTTTGTAAACCACTACAGAACCATTATATCAACTGTTATCGGCAAGCAGATAACAGCGTAAAAGCTAGGTCCAATTAATGCCGCTATAGGTTCTATCGACAACATATTCAGAACCATAACAAGACAGAAAAATACACATAAAGATATAACACCAAAGATCTAACAGCTAGCTAGAACCAACACAGGACATAGAAAAATACACCTGAAAATCTATCACGACACTTACAGATCTAAATATGTAAAGTTTCGATGTATATTTAAAAAACTAAAAATAAAAACAAGAAACCTTCTCCATGTATGTGTCTGGCTACTTGAAGAGCTTCATATAGTCTTTGGGTATGGGATAAACGTTGAAGAATCGCAACCAGATAACCAATGTTACTAGTGTTGATTAAACCAGCACCCTTTTCTAACTTCATCCAAGAAACACCCTTTTCCAACTTCATGCTAGCAGCACCCTTTTCCAACATCATGCTAGCTGTTAGAACAAGAATTGATTCTACATTCCTAATAGTTTTGATGATAACAAACACTTGTTATTTTAGAACTTGATGCTCCTAATTTCATTGTTTGTGTTATGTAGGAAAGTTCTAGGAAAGTTCTAATACAAAGAGTTTTGATATAGAAGTATCTCAAAGAAGTTCTGAA
The DNA here is from genome assembly GCA_022829125.1 of Lathyrus tuberosus. Taxonomy (NCBI): domain Eukaryota; kingdom Viridiplantae; phylum Streptophyta; class Magnoliopsida; order Fabales; family Fabaceae; genus Lathyrus; species Lathyrus tuberosus. Next base: position 16,006,688 of record JALAZF010000055.1, read on the forward strand.
ACAGAAGTATCAGAAGATTCAATCTGAACGAAGTTTAAAGCGAAGTTCTAATCAAAGCGAAGCTCTGATTTGGAAGCATCAGCCTAAGTTCTGATGATGGATGTCTAGCGCTTCAGCACCAAAGCTGTATCAAGCCAGAAACTCTGATGATTCAACGTAGACTCTGATACGCTATCCTTCTCGTTTATGAGAATCTCAAAGTAACGGATTGAATCTGTATTTTTGGAAAGAGCATTAATTAGCATTATTATCCTCTCCAAAAATAGTTCACGCGTCTCCAACGGATCAAATCTTCTCATCTATTTAAAGGAGTCCCTGCAGATGACCAAAGCACTTTTTTGTGAGCTCATACTGTCCACAATTCTTCAATTTCACTTGCTCTTGTATTTTGATTTACATTTTGATAAAACAGTGTGTAAAAATCACGGTTGTTATAAAGCTTTACTAGAAGCACTTGTTTTTAATTTTTTATTCCTTGAGAAAACCAAGTTGTGGTTAAACCTCAAGAAGAGTGACGGTTGTTACTGAAATTGTGTAATCGTAACTGATTAGTGGATTAAGTCCTCAAGAGAGAGGCGAAATCACCTTGGCGGGTGGACTGGAGTAGATTGAGTTCAATCGAACCAGGATAACCATTGTGTCCTTTGCATTAATTTTTAAAAACTCCAATTCAACCCCCCCTTCTTGTGTTTTTTAGTTTCTTCACTAGCAACACCCTTTTCCAACATCATGCCAACAACACCTTTTCCATCTCCATATTATTTGACACAACACACTTTTCCATCTTTAAATCGGCATCATTTTCCATTTTTTCTTACTCGAGGACCTACATAAAGAAATACACGCTACAGATTGATACTCATACAAAAAAAATGAAAATAAAAAATATATATTAAATAATACAATAAAATAGATTTTTTGGGTTTTAATCAAAATTTCCCATTTTCTTAGAACAAGAAACATTGGTTTTGATTAAAAATTGAAATGGAAATAATGTTGTTGAAATAACCTATCATAGAAGAAGCATGGATGGCTACACCTGTATTGGAAACCTCCGAAGGTTCTCCATCATTTGTGATTGAAAAACCCTATTGATACAAAAAAAAGTATATATACAAAAACTCAACATCAATTTGAATGATCATATAAAAACAGAAACCACATACTCAGTATTAACGTCAATCGTCATACAAAAACCAAAAACATCATTGTTAACAAAAAAGTGAAAATAGTGGAAAAAAAACACCAACATCAAAATTGGTGATCATACAATAAACTGATACAACATAAACAAATAAGTATCAACACATAAAAATCAAGTATATTCAAGGTTTATACAAACAACAAAAAAAATGTTGAAAACATGGAAATTGAAACTTATTTCATATCAACATCAATCATCGTTCAAAACATAAGTATATTAAACAGTATATTCAAGGTTTATACAAAAACCATCAAAAAGTGGAAAACGTAGAATTAGAAACCTAATTTGTATCAACATCAATCATCATTCAAAAATTAAGTATATTCAACAGTATATTCAAGGTTTATACAAACAAAATCAAAAAGTTGCAAACATGGAACTAAAAACGTAATTCGTATCAACTATTTTAAATTTAGGGTCATATACAAAAATAATCCCCAGCATTTTTTTCACCTTAATCATAAAATAACGTCCGAATATTTCATCTGCAATATTTTCAGACAAGGCAAAATTATGTGTAATATGTGCCTTGCTTGAGCACATGGAGGATGTTTTATCCTTTACTTCTTTCCTTTTTTATATTTGTTCTGTTTTATGTAAGTTTGAGGAAGGTTGTAATATTGCTGCTGAAAATATTTGTGGGTTACTTTGTGATTAAGGTAAAAAAAATACTGCCGATTATTTATCATATATGACCCTTAATTTAAAACAGCTATTTTTTGTGATATTCTATTCATATGTGATTCTATGGTTGGTTTTTCAGTTTGTATGTGGTAGTTGTGAAGGCTTTTACGAGGCAGTTGTGCCTGATCGTTTTACTCTTTTGATTTTAAACATTGAAATGACTCATTCTATTTGCGAAGCCTTGGCCTCTTACTCCCTGTTTAAAACTGCTGTAATCATTCATTTAAACAGATCCATTTGGAATGGCCTAACCTAGAAAAAAAATAACAAACAGTTAAGAATATACCATACACCAATACCACTTAACTGGAAACTAAAATCACAGTGGGTAGGAAAGCTATTGTGAGAAACAGAAGCGATAAACATATGAATCCATAAATAACTAAAACAACTTCCAAAAACATTCATAATGGCTTAAAACCAAAAGTACCAAAATCATACATAAATTCAAACAGCACCTCAATATAGGTTCCAATCAAGATCCAATAATAAATATGACTAAACCAAATCCCAAACACATATAAACTTAACCAAACATGCTTTTTCATGTGTGCCTCACTTAAATCAGTGTTATTTAAGTGCTATACAAAATTTTGGTTGTACTTCACAAGCATACATTGTAACCCTCATCTTCACAGTAGCATTTTGTAAACCACTACAGAACCATTATATCAACTATTATCGGCAAGCTGATAACAACGTAAAAGATAGGTCCAATTAATGCCGCTATAGGTGCTATTGACAACATATTCAGAACCATAACAAGACAGAAAAATACACATAAAGATATAACACCAAAGATCTAACAGCTAGCCAGAACCAACACAGGACATACAAAAATACACCTAAAAATCTATCACGACACTTACTGATCTAAATATGTAAAGTTTCGATGTATATATAAAAAATAAAAATAAAAACAAGAAACCTTTTCCATGTATGTGTCTGGCTACTATAAGAGCTTCACATAGTCTTTGGGTATGGGATAAACGTTGAAGAATCCCAACCAGATAATCAATGTTACCAGTGTTGATTAATCCAGCACCCTTTTCTAACTTCATCCAAGAAACACCCTTTTCCAACTTCATGCCAGCAGCACCCTTTTCCAACATCATGCTAGCAAAACCCTTTTCCAACATCATGCCACCAACACCATTTCCATCTCCATATTATTTGACACAACACACTTTTCCTTCTTTAAATCAGCATCATTTTCCATTTTTTCTTACACGAGGACCTACATAAAGAAATACACGCTACAGACTGATACTCATACAAAAAAATGAAAATAAAAAATATATATTAAATAATACAATAAAATAGATTTTTTGGGTTTTAATCAAAATTTCCCATTTTCTTGGAACAAGAAACATTGGTTTTGATTAAAAATTAAAATGGAATTAATGTTGTTGAAATAACCTACCATAGAAGTAGCATGGATGGCTACACCTGTATTGGAAACCTCCGAAGGTTCTCCACCATTTGTGATTGAAAAGCCCTATTGATACAAAAAAAAAGTATATATACAAAAACTCAACATCAATTTGAATGATCATATAAAAACAGAAACCACATACTCAACATTAACGTCAATCGTCATACAAAAACCAAAAACATCATTGTTAACAAAAAAGTGAAAATAGTGGAAAAAAAAAACACCAACATCAAAATTGGTGATCATACAATAAACTGATACAACATAAACAAATAAGTATCAACAATGTTTATACAACAAACATAAAAATCAAGTATATTCAAGGTTTATACAAACAACAACAAATTGTTGAAAACATGGAAATTGAAACTTATTTCGTATCAACATCAATCATCGTTCAAAACATAAGTATATTCAACAGTATATTCAAGGTTTATACAAAAACCATCAAAAAGTGGAAAACATAGAATTAGAAACCTAATTTGTATCAACATCAATCATCATTCAAAAATTAAGTATATTCAACAGTATATTCAAGGTTTATACAAACAAAATCAAAAAGTTGCAAACATGGAACTAAAAACGTAATTCGTATCAACTATTTTAAATTTAGGGTCATATATAAAAATAATCCCCAGCATTTTTTTCACCTTAATCATAAAATAACGTCCGAATATTTCATCTGCAATATTTTCAGACAAGGCAAAATTATGTGTAATATGTGCCTTGCTTGAACACATGGAGGATGTTTTATCCTTTACTTCTTTCCTTTTTTATATTTGTTCTTTTTTATGTAAGTTGGAGGAAGGTTGTAATATTGCTGCTGAAAATATTTGTGGGTTACTTTGTGATTAAGGTAAAAAAAATACTGCCGATTATTTATCATATATGACCCTTAATTTAAAACAGCTATTTTTTGTGATATTCTATTCATATGTGATTCTATGGTTGGTTTTTCAGTTTGTATGTGGTAGTTGTGAAGGCTTTTACGAGGCAGTTGTGCCTGATCGTTTTACTCTTTTGATTTTAAACATTGAAATGACTCATTCTATTTGCGAAGCCTTGGCCTCTTACTCCCTGTTTAAAACTGCTGTAATCATTCATTTAAACAGATCCATTTGGAATGGCCTAACCTAGAAAAAAAATAACAAACAATTAAGAATATACCATACACCAATACCACTTAACTGGAAACTAACATCACAGTGGGTAGGAAAGCTATAGTGAGAAATAGAAGCGATAAACATATGAATCCATAAATAACTAAAACAACTTCCAAAAACATTCATAATGGCTTAAAACCAAAAGTGGCAAAATCATACATAAATTCAAAGAGCACCTCAATATAGGTTCCAATCAAGATCCAATAATAAATATGACTAAACCAAATCCCAAACACATATAAACTTAACCAAACATGCTTTTTCATGTGTGCCTCACTTAAATCAGTGCTATTTAAGTGCTATACAAAATTTTGGTTGTACTTCACAAGCATACATTTTAACCCTCATCTTCACAGTAGCATTTTGTAAACCACTACAGAACCATTATATCAACTGTTATCGGCAAGCAGATAACAACGTAAAATATAGGTCCAATTAATGCCTCTATAGGTGCTATTGACAACATATTCAGAACCATAACAAGACAGAAAAATACACATAAAGATATAACACCAAAGATCTAACAGCTAGCCAGAACCAACACAGGACATACAAAAATACACCTAAAAATCTATCACGACACTTACAGATCTAAATATGTAAAGTTTCGATGTATATATAAAAAATAAAAATAAAAACAAGAAACCTTCTCCATGTATGTGTCTGGATACTATAAGAGCTTCATATAGTCTTTGGGTATGGGATAAACGTTGAAGAATCCCAACCAGATAATCAATGTGACCAGTGTTGATTAATCCAGCACCCTTTTCTAACTTCATCCAAGAAACACCCTTTTCCAACTTCATGCCAGCAGTACCCTTTTCCAACATCATGCTAGCAAAACCCTTTTCCAACATCATGCCACCAACACCATTTCCATCTCCATATTATTTGACACAACACACTTTTCCTTCTTTAAATCGGCATCATTTTCCATTTTTTCTTACACGAGGACCTACATAAAGAAATACACGCTACAGACTGATACTCATACAAAAAAATGAAAATAAAAAATATATATTAAATAATACAATAAAATAGATTCTTTGGGTTTTAATCAAAATTTCCCATTTTCTTAGAACAAGAAACATTGGTTTTGATTAAAAATTAAAATGGAATTAATGTTGTTGAAATAACCTACCATAGAAGTAGCATGGATGGCTACACCTGTATTGGAAACCTCCGAAGGTTTTCCACCATTTGTGATTGAAAAGCCCTATTGATACAAAAAAAAAGTATATATACAAAAAATCAACATCAATTTGAATGATCATATAAAAAAGAAACCACATACTCAACATTAACGTCAATCGTCATACAAAAACCAAAAACATCATTGTTAACAAAAAAGTGAAAATAGTGGAAAAAAAACACCAACATCAAAATTGGTGATCATACAATAAACTGATACAACATAAACAAATAAGTATCAACAATGTTTATACAACAAACATAAAAATCAAGTATATTCAAGGTTTATACAAACAACAACAAAATGTTGAAAACATGGAAATTGAAACTTATTTCGTATTAACATCAATCATCGTTCAAAACATAAGTATATTCAACAGTATATTCAAGGTTTATACAAAAACCATCAAAAAGTGGAAAACATAGAATTAGAAACCTAATTTGTATCAACATCAATCATCATTCAAAAATTAAGTATATTCAACAGTATATTCAAGGTTTATACAAACAAAATCAAAAAGTTGCAAACATGGAACTAAAAACGTAATTCGTATCAACTATTTTAAATTTAGGGTCATATATAAAAATAATCCCCAGCATTTTTTTCACCTTAATCATAAAATAACGTCCGAATATTTCATCTGCAATATTTTCAGACAAGGCAAAATTATGTGTAATATGTGCCTTGCTTGAGCACATGGAGGATGTTTTATCCTTTACTTCTTTCCTTTTTTATATTTGTTCTTTTTTATGTAAGTTGGAGGAAGGTTGTAATATTGCTGCTGAAAATATTTTTGGGTTACTTTGTGATTAAGGTAAAAAAAATACTGCCGATTATTTATCATATATGACCCTTAATTTAAAACAGCTATTTTTTGTGATATTCTATTCATATGTGATTCTATGGTTGGTTTTTCAGTTTGTATGTGGTAGTTGTGAAGGCTTTTACGAGGCAGTTGTGCCTGATCGTTTTACTCTTTTGATTTTAAACAATGAAATGACTCATTCTATTTGCGAAGCCTTGGCCTCTTACTCCTTGTTTAAAACTGCTGTAATTATTCATTTAAACAGATCCATTTGGAATGGCCTAACCTAGAAAAAAAATAACAAACAATTAAGAATATACCATACGCCAATACCACTTAACTGGAAACTAACATCACAGTGGGTAGGAAAGCTATAGTGAGAAATAGAAGCGATAAACATATGAATCCATAAATAACTAAAACAACTTCCAAAAACATTCATAATGGCTTAAAACCAAAAGTAGCAAAATCATACATAAATTCAAACAGCACCTCAATATAGGTTCCAATCAAGATCCAATAATAAATATGACTAAACCAAATCCCAAACACATATAAACTTAACCAAACATGCTTTTTCATGTGTGCCTCACTTAAATCAGTGCTATACAAAATTTTGGTTGTACTTCACAAGCATACATTTTAACCCTCATCTTCACAGTAGCATTTTGTAAACCACTACAGAACCATTATATCAACTGTTATCGGCAAGCAGATAACAACGTAAAATATAGGTCCAATTAATGCCTCTATAGGTGCTATTGACAACATATTCAGAACCATAACAAGACAGAAAAATACACATAAAGATATAACACCAAAGATCTAACAGCTAGCCAGAACCAACACAGGACATACAAAAATACACCTAAAAATCTATCACGACACTTACAGATCTAAATATGTAAAGTTTCGATGTATATATAAAAAATAAAAATAAAAACAAGAAACCTTCTCCATGTATGTGTCTGGATACTATAAGAGCTTCATATAGTCTTTGGGTATGGGATAAACGTTGAAGAATCCCAACCAGATAATCAATGTGACCAGTGTTGATTAATCCAGCACCCTTTTCTAACTTCATCCAAGAAACACCCTTTTCCAACTTCATGCCAGCAGTACCCTTTTCCAACATCATGCTAGCAAAACCCTTTTCCAACATCATGCCACCAACACCATTTCCATCTCCATATTATTTGACACAACACACTTTTCCTTCTTTAAATCGGCATCATTTTCCATTTTTTCTTACACGAGGACCTACATAAAGAAATACACGCTACAGACTGATACTCATACAAAAAAATGAAAATAAAAAATATATATTAAATAATACAATAAAATAGATTCTTTGGGTTTTAATCAAAATTTCCCATTTTCTTAGAACAAGAAACATTGGTTTTGATTAAAAATTAAAATGGAATTAATGTTGTTGAAATAACCTACCATAGAAGTAGCATGGATGGCTACACCTGTATTGGAAACCTCCGAAGGTTTTCCACCATTTGTGATTGAAAAGCCCTATTGATACAAAAAAAAAGTATATATACAAAAAATCAACATCAATTTGAATGATCATATAAAAAAGAAACCACATACTCAACATTAACGTCAATCGTCATACAAAAACCAAAAACATCATTGTTAACAAAAAAGTGAAAATAGTGGAAAAAAACACCAACATCAAAATTGGTGATCATACAATAAACTGATACAACATAAACAAATAAGTATCAACAATGTTTATACAACAAACATAAAAATCAAGTATATTCAAGGTTTATACAAACAACAACAAAATGTTGAAAACATGGAAATTGAAACTTATTTCGTATTAACATCAATCATCGTTCAAAACATAAGTATATTCAACAGTATATTCAAGGTTTATACAAAAACCATCAAAAAGTGGAAAACATAGAATTAGAAACCTAATTTGTATCAACATCAATCATCATTCAAAAATTAAGTATATTCAACAGTATATTCAAGGTTTATACAAACAAAATCAAAAAGTTGCAAACATGGAACTAAAAACGTAATTCGTATCAACTATTTTAAATTTAGGGTCATATATAAAAATAATCCCCAGCATTTTTTTCACCTTAATCATAAAATAACGTCCGAATATTTCATCTGCAATATTTTCAGACAAGGCAAAATTATGTGTAATATGTGCCTTGCTTGAGCACATGGAGGATGTTTTATCCTTTACTTCTTTCCTTTTTTATATTTGTTCTTTTTTATGTAAGTTGGAGGAAGGTTGTAATATTGCTGCTGAAAATATTTTTGGGTTACTTTGTGATTAAGGTAAAAAAAATACTGCCGATTATTTATCATATATGACCCTTAATTTAAAACAGCTATTTTTTGTGATATTCTATTCATATGTGATTCTATGGTTGGTTTTTCAGTTTGTATGTGGTAGTTGTGAAGGCTTTTACGAGGCAGTTGTGCCTGATCGTTTTACTCTTTTGATTTTAAACATTGAAATGACTCATTCTATTTGCGAAGCCTTGGCCTCTTACTCCCTGTTTAAAACTGTTGTAATCATTCATTTAAACAGATCCATTTGGAATGGCCTAACCTAGAAAAAAAATAACAAACAGTTTAGAATATACCATACACCAATACCACTTAACTGGAAACTAACATCACAGTGGGTAGGAAAGCTATTGTGAGAAACAGAAGCGATAAACATATGAATCCATAAATAACTAAAACAACTTCCAAAAACATTCATAATGGCTTAAAACAAAAAGTAGCAAAATCATACATAAATTCAAACAGCACCTCAATATAGGTTCCAATCAAGATCCAATAATAAATATGACTAAACCAAATCCCAAACACATATAAACTTAACCAAACATGCTTTTTCATGTGTGCCTCACTTAAATCAGTGCTATTTAAGTGCTATACAAAATTTTGGTTGTACTTCACAAGCATACATTGTAACCCTCATCTTCACAGTAGCATTTTGTAAACCACTACAGAACCATTATATCAACTATTATCGGCAAGCAGATAACAACGTAAAAGCTAGGTCCAATTAATGCCGCTATAGGTGCTATTGACAACATATTCAGAACCATAACAAGACAGAAAAATACACATAAAGATATAACACCAAAGATCTAACAGCTAGCCAGAACCAACACAGGACATACAAAAATACACCAAAAAATCTATCACGACACTTACAGATCTAAATATGTAAAGTTTCGATGTATATATAAAAAATAAAAATAAAAACAAGAAACCTTCTCCATGTATGTGTCTGGCTACTATAAGAGCTTCATATAGTCTTTGGGTATGGGATAAACATTGAAGAATCCCAACCAGATAATCAATGTTACCAGTGTTGATTAAACCAGCACCCTTTTCTAACTTCATCCAAGAAACACCATTTTTCAACTTCATGCCAGCAGCACCCTTTTCCAACTTCATGCTAGCAAAACCCTTTTCCAACATCATGCCACCAACACCATTTCCATCTCCATATTATTTGACACAACACACTTTTCCTTCTTTAAATCGGCATCATTTTCCAGTTTTTCTTACACGAGGACCTACATAAAGAAATACACGCTACAGACTGATACTCATACAAAAAAATGAAAATAAAAAAAATATATTAAATAATACAATAAAATAGATTTTTTGGGTTTTAATCAAAATTTCCCATTTTCTTAGAACAAGAAACATTGGTTTTGATTAAAAATTAAAATGGAATTAATGTTGTTGAAATAACCTACCATAGAAGTAGCATGGATGGCTACACCTGTATTGGAAACCTCCGAAGGTTCTCCACCATTTGTGATTGAAAAGCCCTATTGATACAAAAATAAAGTATATATACAAAAAATCAACATCAATTTGAATGATCAAATAAAAAAGAAACCACATACTCAACATTAACGTCAATCGTCATACAAAAACCAAAAACATCATTGTTAACAAAAAAGTGAAAATAGTGGAAAAAAAACATCAACATCAAAATTGGTGATCATACAATAAAATGATACAACATAAACAAATAAGTATCAACAATGTTTATACAACAAACATAAAAATCAAGTATATTCAAGGTTTATACAAACAACAACAAAATGTTGAAAACATGGAAATTGAAACTTATTTCGTATCAACATAAATCATCGTTCAAAACATAAGTATATTCAACAGTATATTCAAGGTTTATACAAAAACCATCAAAAAGTGGAAAACATAGAATTAGAAACCTAATTTGTATCAACATCAATCATCATTCAAAAATTAAGTATATTCAACAGTATATTCAAGGTTTATACAAACAAAATCATAAAGTTGCAAACATGGAACTAAAAACGTAATTCGTATCAACTATTTTAAATTTAGGGTCATATATAAAAATAATCCCCAGCATTTTTTTCACCTTAATCATAAAATAACGTCCGAATATTTCATCTGCAATATTTTCAGACAAGGCAAAATTATGTGTAATATGTGCCTTGCTTGAGCACATGGAGGATGTTTTATCCTTTACTTCTTTCCTTTTTTATATTTGTTCTTTTTTATGTAAGTTGGAGGAAGGTTGTAATATTGCTGCTGAAAATATTTGTGGGTTACTTTGTGATTAATGTAAAAAAAATACTGCCGATTATTTATCATATATGACCCTTAATTTAAAACAGCTATTTTTTGTGATATTCTATTCATATGTGATTCTATGGTTGGTTTTTCAGTTTGTATGTGGTAGTTGTGAAGGCTTTTACGAGGCAGTTGTGCCTGATCGTTTTACTCTTTTGATTTTAAACATTGAAATGACTCATTCTATTTGCGAAGCCTTGGCCTCTTACTCCCTGTTTAAAACTGTTGTAATCATTCATTTAAACAGATCCATTTGGAATGGCCTAACCTAGAAAAAAATAACAAACAGTTTAGAATATACCATACACCAATACCACTTAACTGGAAACTAACATATCAGTGGGTAGGAAAGCTATTGTGAGAAACAGAAGCGATAAACATATGAATCCATAAATAACTAAAACAACTTCCAAAAACATTCATAATGGCTTAAAACAAAAAGTAGCAAAATCATACATAAATTCAAACAGCACCTCAATATAGGTTCCAATCAAGATCCAATAATAAATATGACTAAACCAAATCCCAAACACATATAAACTTAACCAAACATGCTTTTTCATGTGTGCCTCACTTAAATCAGTGCTATTTAAGTGCTATACAAAATTTTGGTTGTACTTCACAAGCATACATTGTAACCCTCATCTTCACAGTAGCATTTTGTAAACCACTACAGAACCATTATATCAACTATTATCTGCAAGCAGATAACAACGTAAAAGCTAGGTCCAATTAATGCCGCTATAGGTGCTATTGACAACATATTCAGAACCATAACAAGACAGAAAAATACACATAAAGATATAACACCAAAGATCTAACAGCTAGCCAGAACCAACACAGGACATACAAAAATACACCAAAAAATCTATCACGACACTTACAGATCTAAATATGTAAAGTTTCGATGTATATATAAAAAATAAAAATAAAAACAAGAAACCTTCTCCATGTATGTGTCTGGCTACTATAAGAGCTTCATATAGTCTTTGGGTATGGGATAAACATTGAAGAATCCCAACCAGATAATCAATGTTACCAGTGTTGATTAAACCAGCACCCTTTTCTAACTTCATCCAAGAAACACCATTTTTCAACTTCATGCCAGCAGCACCCTTTTCCAACTTCATGCTAGCAAAACCCTTTTCCAACATCATGCCACCAACACCATTTCCATCTCCATATTATTTGACACAACACACTTTTCCTTCTTTAAATCGGCATCATTTTCCAGTTTTTCTTACACGAGGACCTACATAAAGAAATACACGCTACAGACTGATACTCATACAAAAAAATGAAAATAAAAAAAATATATTAAATAATACAATAAAATAGATTTTTTGGGTTTTAATCAAAATTTCCCATTTTCTTAGAACAAGAAACATTGGTTTTGATTAAAAATTAAAATGGAATTAATGTTGTTGAAATAACCTACCATAGAAGTAGCATGGATGGCTACACCTGTATTGGAAACCTCCGAAGGTTCTCCACCATTTGTGATTGAAAAGCCCTATTGATACAAAAATAAAGTATATATACAAAAAATCAACATCAATTTGAATGATCAAATAAAAAAGAAACCACATACTCAACATTAACGTCAATCGTCATACAAAAACCAAAAACATCATTGTTAACAAAAAAGTGAAAATAGTGGAAAAAAAACATCAACATCAAAATTGGTGATCATACAATAAAATGATACAACATAAACAAATAAGTATCAACAATGTTTATACAACAAACATAAAAATCAAGTATATTCAAGGTTTATACAAACAACAACAAAATGTTGAAAACATGGAAATTGAAACTTATTTCGTATCAACATAAATCATCGTTCAAAACATAAGTATATTCAACAGTATATTCAAGGTTTATACAAAAACCATCAAAAAGTGGAAAACATAGAATTAGAAACCTAATTTGTATCAACATCAATCATCATTCAAAAATTAAGTATATTTAACAGTATATTCAAGGTTTATACAAACAAAATCATAAAGTTGCAAACATGGAACTAAAAACGTAATTCGTATCAACTATTTTAAATTTAGGGTCATATATAAAAATAATCCCCAGCATTTTTTTCACCTTAATCATAAAATAACGTCAGAATATTTCATCTGCAATATTTTCAGACAAGGCAAAATTATGTGTAATATGTGCCTTGCTTGAGCACATGGAGGATGTTTTATCCTTTACTTCTTTCCTTTTTTATATTTGTTCTTTTTTATGTAAGTTGGAGGAAGGTTGTAATATTGCTGCTGAAAATATTTGTGGGTTACTTTGTGATTAATGTAAAAAAAATACTGCCGATTATTTATCATATATGACCCTTAATTTAAAACAGCTATTTTTTGTGATATTCAATTCATATGTGATTCTATGGTTGGTTTTTCAGTTTGTATGTGGTAGTTGTGAAGGCTTTTACGAGGCAGTTGTGCCTGATCATATTACTCTTTTGATTTTAAACATTGAAATGACTCATTCTATTTGCGAAGCCTTGGCCTCTTACTCCCTGTTTAAAACTGCTGTAATCATTCATTTAAACAGATCCATTTGGAATGGCCTAACGTAGAAAAAAAATAGCAAACAGTTAAGAATATACCATACACCAATACCACTTAACTGGAAACTAACATCACAGTGGGTAGGAAAGCTATTGTGAGAAACAGAAGCGATAAACATATGAATCCATAAATAACTAAAACAACTTCCAAAACCATTCATAATGGCTTAAAACCAAAAGTAGCAAAATCATACATAAATTCAAACAGCACCTCAATATAGGTTCCAATCAAGATCCAATAATAAATATGACTAAACCAAATCCCAAACACATATAAACTTAACCAAACACGCTTTTTCATGTGTGCCTCACTTAAATCAGTGCTATTTAAGTGCTATACAAAATTTTGGATGTACTTCACAAGCATACATTGTAACCTTCATCTTCACAGTAGCATTTTGTAAACCACTACAGAACCATTATATCAACTGTTATCTGCAAGCAGATAACAACGTAAAAGATAGGTCCAATTAATGCCGCTATAGGTGCTATTGACAACATATTCAGAACCATAACAAGACAGAAAAATACACATAAAGATATAACACCAAAGATCTAACAGCTAGCCAGAACCAACACAGGACATACAAAAATACACCTAAAAATCTATCACGACACTTACAGATCTAAATATTTAAAGTTTCGATGTATATATAAAAAATAAAAATAAAAACAAGAAACCTTCTCCATGTATGTGTCTGGCTACTAGAAGAGCTTCATATAGTCTTTGGGTATGGGATAAACGTTGAAGAATCCCAACTAGATAATCAATGTTACCAGTGTTGATTAAACCAACACCCTTTTCTAACTTCATCCAAGAAACACCCTTTTCCAACTTCATGCCAGAAGCACCCTTTTCCAACATCATGCTAGCAAAACCCTTTTCCAACATCATGCCACCAACACCATTTCCATCTCCATATTATTTGACACAACACACTTTTCCATCTTTAAATCGGCATCATTTTCCATTTTTTCTTACACGAGGACCTACATAAAGAAATACACGCTACAGATTGATACTCATACAAAAAAATGAAAATAAAAAATATATATTAAATAATTCAATAAAATAGATTTTTTGGGTTTTAATCAAAATTTCCCATTTTCTTAGAACAAGAAAGATTGGTTTTGATTAAAAATTAAAATGGAATTAATGTTGTTGAAATAACCTACCATAGAAGGAGCATGGATGGCTACACCTGTATTGGAAACCTCCGAAGGTTCTCCACCATTTGTGATTGAAAAGCCCTATTGATACAAAAAAAAAGTATATATACAAAAAATCAACATCAATTTGAATGATCATATAAAATAAGAAACCACATACTCAACATTAACGTCAATCGTCATACAAAAACCAAAAACATCATTGTTAACAAAAAAGTGAAAATAGTGCAAAAAAAAACATCAACATCAAAATTGGTGATCATACAATAAACTGATACAACATAAACAAATAAGTATCAACAATGTTTATACAACAAACATAAAAATCAAGTATATTCAAGGTTTATACAAACAACAACAAAATGTTGAAAACATGGAAATTGAAACTTATTTCGTATCAACATCAATCATTGTTCAAAACATAAGTATATTCAACAGTATATTCAAGGTTTTTACAAAAACCAACAAAAAGATGAAAACATAGAATTAGAAACCTAATTCGTATCAACAACAATCATCATTCAAAAGTTAAGTATATTCAACAGTATATTCAAGGTTTATACAAACAAAATCATAAAGTTGCAAACATGGAACTAAAAACGTAATTCGTATCAACTATTTTAAATTTAGGGTCATATATAAAAATAATCCCCAACATTTTTTTTACCTTAATCATAAAATAACGTCCGAATATTTCATCTGCAATATTTTCAGACAAGGCAAAATTATGTTTAATATGTGCCTTACTTAACCACTTGGAGGATGTTTTATCCTTTACTTCTTTCCTTTTTTTATTTTTGTTCTTTTTTATGTAAGTTGGAGGAAGGTTGTAATATTGCTGATGAAAATATTTGTGGGTTACTTTGTGATTAATGTAAAAAAAATACTGGCGATTATTTATCATATATGACCCTTAATTTAAAGCAGCTATTTTTTGTGATATTCTATTCATATGTGATTTTATGGTTGGTTTTTCAGTTTGTATTGGTAGTTGCGAATGCTCTTACGAGGCAGTTGTGCCTGACCGTTTTACTCTTTTGATTTTAAAGATTGAAATGACTCATTCTATTTGAGAAGCCTTGGCCTCTTACTCCCTGTTTAAAACTGTTGTAATCATTCATTTAAACAGATCCATTTTGAATGGCCTAACCCAGAAAAAAATAACAAACATGTTAAGAATATACCATGCAACAATACCACTTAACTGGAAACTAACATCACAGTGGGTAGGAAAGCTATTGTGAGAAACAGAAGGGAAAAACATATGAATCCAAAAATAACTAAAAAAACTTCCAAAAACATTCATAATGGCTTAAAACCAAAAGTAGCAAAATCATACAAAAATTCAAACATCACCTCAATATAAGTTCCAATCAACATCAAATAATAAATATGACTAAACCAAATCCCAAACACATATAAATTAACCAAATATGCTTTTTCATGTGTGCCTTACTTAAATCATTTCTATTTAAGTGCTATACAAAATTTTGGTTGTAATTCACAAGCATACATTGTAGCCCTCATCTTCACAGTAGCATTTTGTACACCACTACAGAACCATTATATCAACTGTTATCGGCAAGCAGATAACTGCGTAAAAGCTAGGTCCAATTAATGCCGCTATAGGTGCTATTGACAACATATTCAGAACCATAACAAGACAGAAAAATACACATAAAGATATAACACCAAAGATCTAACGGCTAGCCAGAACCAACACAGGACATAGAAAAATACACCTAAAAATCTATCACGACACTTAGAGATCTAAATATGTAAAGTTTTGATGTATATTTAAAAAATAAAAAGAAAAACAAGAAACCTTCTCCATTTATGTGTCTGGCTACTAGAAGAGCTTCATATAGTCTTTGGGCATGGGATAAATGTTGAAGAATCCTAACCAGATAACCTATGTTACCAGTGTTGATTAAACCAGCACCCTTTTCTTACTTCATCCAAGAAACACCCTTTTCCAACTTCATGCCAGCAACACCCTTTTCCAACATCATGCTAGCAAAACCCTTTTCCAACATCATGCCACCAACACCATTTCCATCTCCATATGATTTGACACAACACACTTTTCCATCTTTAAATCGGTATCATTTTTCATTTTTTCTTACACGAGGACCTACATAAAGAAATACACGCTACAGATTGATACTCATACAAAAAAATGAAAATAAAAAATATATATTAAATAATACAATAAAATAGATTTTTTGGGTTTTAATCAAAATTTCCCATTTTCTTAGAACAAGAAACATTGGTTTTGATTAAAAATTAAAATGGAATTAATGTTGTTGAAATAACCTACCATAGAAGGAGCATGGATGGCTACACCTGTATTGGAAACCTCCGAAGGTTCTCCACCATTTGTGATTGAAAAGCCCTATTGATACAAAAAAAAAGTATATATACAAAAACTCAACATCAATTTGAATGATCATATAAAAAAAGAAACCACATACTCAACATTAACGTCAATCGTCATACAAAAACCAAAAACATCATTGTTAACAAAAAAGTGAAAATAGTGGAAAAAAAACATCAACATCAAAATTGGTGATCATACAATAAACTGATACAACATAAACAAATAAATATCAACAATGTTTATACAACAAACATAAAAATCAAGTATATACAAGGTTTATACAAACAACAACAAAATGTTGAAAACATGGAAATTGAAACTTATTTCGTATCAACATCAATCGTCGTTCAAAACATAAGTATATTCAACAGTATATTCAAGGTTTTTACAAAATCCATCAAAAGGATGAAAACATAGAATTAGAAACCTAATTCGTATCAACATCAATCATCATTCAAAAGTTAAGTATATTCAACAGTATATTCAAGGTTTATACAAACAAAATCATAAAGTTGCAAACATGGAACTAAAAACGTAATTCGTATCAACTATTTTAAATTTAGGGTCATATATAAAAATAATCCCCAACATTTTTTTTACCTTAATCATAAAATAACGTCCGAATATTTCATCTGCAATATTTTCAGACAAGGCAAAATTATGTGTAATATGTGCCTTACTTGACCAATTGGAGGATATTTTATCCTTTACTTCTTTCCTTTTTTTATTTTTGTTCTTTTTTATGTAAGTTGGAGGAAGGTTGTAATATTGCCGATGAAAATATTTGTGGGTTACTTTGTGATTAAGGTAAAAAAAATACTGGCGATTATTTATCATATATGACCCTTAATTTAAAACAGCTATTTTTTGTGATATTCTATTCATATGTGATTTTATGGTTGGTTTTTCAGTTTGTATGTGGTAGTTGTGAATGCTCTTACAAGGCAGTTGTGCCTGACCGTTTTACTCTTTTGATTTTAAACATTGAAATGACTCATTCTATTTGCGAAGCCTTGGCCTCTTACTCCCTGTTTAAAACTGTTGTAATCATTCATTTAAACAAATCCATTTCGAATGGCCTAACCCAGAAAAAAAATAACAAACATGTTAAGAATATACCATACACCAATACCACTTAATTGGAAACTAACATCACAGTGGGTAGGAAAGCTATTGTGAGAAACAGAAGGGAAAAACATATGAATCCAAAAATAACTAAAAAAACTTCCAAAAACATTCATAATGGCTTAAAACCAAAAGTAGCAAAATCATACATAAATTCAAACAGCACCTCAATATAAGTTCCAATCAACATAAAATAATAAATATGACTAAACCAAACCCCAAACACATATAAATTAACCAAATATGCTTTTTCATGTGTGCCTTACTTAAATCATTGTTATTTAAGTGCTATACAAAATTTTGGTTGTAATTCACAAGCATACATTGTAGACCTCATCTTCACAGTAGCATTTTGTAAACCACTACAGAACCATTATATCAACTGTTATCAGCAAGCAGATAACTGCGTAAAAGCTAGGTCCAATTAATGCCGCTATAGGTGCTATTGACAACATATTCAGAACCATAACAAGACAGAAAAATACACATAAAGATATAACACCAAAGATCTAACAGCTAGCCAGAACCAACACAGGACATAGAAATATACACCTAAAAATCTATCACGACACTTACAGATCTAAATATGTAAAGTTTTGATGTATATTTAAAAAATAAAAAGTAAAACAAGAAACCTTCTCCATGTATGTGTCTGGCTACTAGAAGAGCTTCATATAGTCTTTGGGCATGGGATAAACATTGAAGAATCCCAACCAGATAACCTATGTTACCAGTGTTGATTAAACCAGCACCCTTTTCTAACTTCATCCAAGAAACACCCTTTTCCAACTTCATGCCAGCAGAACCCTTTTCCAACATCATGCTAGCAAAACCCTTTTCCAACATCATGCCACCAACACCATTTCCATCTCCATATGATTTGACACAACACACTTTTCCATCTTTAAATCGGCATCATTTTTCATTTTTCCTTACACGAGGACCTACATAAAGAAATACACGCTACATATTGATACTCATACAAAAAAATGAAAATAAAAATTATATATTAAATAATACAATAAAATAGATTTTTTGGGTTTTAATCAAAATTTCCCATTTTCTTAGAACAAGAAACTTTGGTTTTGATTAAAAATTGAAATGGAATTAATGTTGTTGAAATAACCTACCATAGAAGGAGCATGGATGGCTACACCTGTATTGGAAACCTCCGAAGGTTCTCCACCATTTGTGATTGAAAAACCCTATTGATACAAAAAAAAGTATATATACAAAAAATCAACATCAATTTGAATGATCATATAAAAAAAGAAACCACATACTTAACATTAACGTCAATCGTCATACAAAAACCTAAAACATCATTGTTAACAAAAAAGTGAAAATAGTGGAAAAAAACATAAACATCAAAATTGGTAATCATACAATAAACTGATACAACATAAACAAATAAGTATCAACAATGTTTATACAACAAACATAAAAATCAAGTATATTCAAGGTTTATACAAACAACAACAAAATACTGAAAACATGGAAATTGAAACTTATTTCGTATCAACATCAATCATCGTTCAAAACACCAGTATATTCAACAGTATATTCAAGGTTTTTACAAAAACCAACAAAAAGTTGAAAACATAGAATTAGAAACCTAATTCATATCAACCTCAATCATCATTCAAAAGTTAAGTATATTCAAGGTTTATACAAACAAAATCCAAAAGTTGCAAACATGGAACTAAAAACGTAATTTGTATCAACTATTTTAAATTTAGGGTCATATATAAAAATAATCCCCAGCATTTTTTTACCTTAATCATAAAATAACATCCGAATATTTCATCTGCAATATTTTCAGACAAGGCAAAATTATGTGTAATATGTGGCTTGCGTGACCACATGGAGGATGTTTTATCCTTTACTTCTTTCCTTTTTTTATTTTTGTTCTTTTTTATGTAAGTTGGACGAAGGTGGTAATATTGCTGATGAAAATATTTGTGGGTTACCTTGTGATTAAGGTAAAAAAAATACTGGCGATTATTTATCATATATGACCCTTAATTTAAAACAGCTATTTTTTGTGATATTCTATTCATATGTGATTTTATGGTTGGTTTTTCAGTTTGTATGTGGTAGTTGTGATGGCTCTTACGAGGCAGTTGTGCCTGACCGTTTTACTCTTTTGATTTTAAACATTGAAATGACTCATTCTATTTGCGAAGCCTTGGCCTCTTACTCCCTGTTTAAAACTGTTGTAATCATTCATTTAAACAGATCCATTTGGAATGGCCTAACCCCAAAAAAAAAAAAACAGTTAAGAATATACCATACACCAATACAACTTAACTGGAAACTAACATCACAGTGGGTAGGAAAGCTATTGTGAGAAACAGAAGGGAAAAACATATGAATCCAAAAATAACTAAAAAAACTTCCAAAAACATTCATAATGGCTTAAAACCAAAAGTAGCAAAATAATACATAAATTCAAACAGCACCTCAATATAAGTTCCAATCAACATCAAATAATAAATATGACTAAACCAAATCCTAAACACATATAAACTTAACCAAACATGCTTTTTCATGTGTGCCTCGCTTAAATCAGTGCATTTAAGTGCTATACAAAATTTTGGTTGTACTAAACAAGCATACATTGTAGCCCTCATCTTCACAGTAGCATTTTGTAAACCACTATAGAACCATTATATCAACTGTTATCGGCAAGCAGATAACAGCGTAAAAGCTAGGTCCAATTAATACCGCTATAGGTGTTATTGACAACATATTCAGAACCATAACAAGACAGAGAAATACACATAAAGATATAACACCAAAGATCTAACAGCTAGCCAGAACCAGCACAGGACATAGAAAAATACACCTAAAAATCTATCACGGCACTTACAGATCTAAATATGTAAAGTTTCGATGTATATTTAAAAAATAAAAATAAAAACAAGAAATCTTCTCCATGTATGTGTCTGGCTACTAGAAGAGCTTCATATAGTCTTTGAGTATGGGAAAAACGTTGAAGAATCCCAACCAGATAACCAATGTTACCAGTGTTGATTAAACCAGCACCCTTTTCTAACTTCATCAAAGAAACACCCTTTTCCAACTTCATGCCAACAGCACCCTTTTCCAACATCTTGCTAGTAACACCCTTTTCCAACATCATGCCAACAACACCATTTCCATCTCCATATTATTTGACACAACACACTTTTCCATCTTTAAATTGGCATCATTTTCCATTTTTTCTTACATGAGGACCTACATAAAGAAATACACGCTACAGATTGATACTCATACAAAAAAATGAAAATAAAAAATATATATTAAATAATACAATAAAATAGATTTTTTAGGATTTAATCAAAATTTCCCATTTTCTTAGAACAAGAAACATTGGTTTTGATTAAAAATTGAAATGGAATTAATGTTGTTGAAATAACCTACCATAGAAGGAGCATGGATGGCTACACCTGTATTGGAAACCTCCGAAGGTTCTCCACCATTTGTGATTGAAAAACCCTATTGATACAAAAAAAAAAGTATATATACAAAAACTCTACATCAATTTGAATGATCATATAAAAAAAGAAACCACATACTCAGCATTAACGTCAATCGTCATACAAAAACCAAAAACTTCATCGTTAACAAAAAAGTGAAAATAGTGGAAAAAAAACATCAACATCAAAATTGGTGATCATACAATAAACTGATACAACATAAACAAATAAGTATCAACAATGTTTATACAACAAACATCAAAATCAAGTATATTCAAGGTTTATACAAACAACAACAAAATGTTGAAAACATGGAAATTGAAACTTATTTCGTATCAACATCAATCATCGTTCAAAACATAAGTATATTCAACAGTATATTCAAGGTTTTTGCAAAAACCAACAAAAAGTTGAAAACATAGAATTAGAAACCTAATTCGTATCAACATTAATCCTCATTCAAAAGTTAAGTACATTCAACAATATATTCAAGGTTTATACAAACAAAATAAAAAAGTTGCAAACATGGAACTAAAAACGTAATTCGTATCAACTATTTTAAATTTAGGGTCATATATAAAAATAATCCCCAGCATTTTTTTCACCTTAATCATAAAATAACGTCCGAATATTTCATCTGCAATATTTTCAGACAAGGCAAAATTCAGTGTAATATGTGCCTTGCTTGACCACATGGAGGATGTTTTATCCTTTATTTCTTTCCTTTTTTATTTTTGTTCTTTTTTATGTAAGTTGGAGGAAGGTGGTAATACTGCTGATGAAAATGATTGTGGGTTACTTTGTGATTAAGGTAAAAAAAATACTGGCGATTATTTATCATATATGACCCTTAATTTAAAACAGCTATTTTTTGTGATATTCTATTCATATGTGATTTTATGGTTGGTTTTTCAGTTTGTATGTGGTAGTTGTGAAGGCTCTTACGAGGCAGTTGTGCCTGACCGTTTTACTCTTTCGATTTTAAACATTGAAATGACTCATTCTATTTGCGAAGCCTTGGCCTCTTACTCCCTATTTAAAACTGTTGTAATCATTCATTTAAACAGATCCATTTGAAATGGCCTAACCCAGAAAAAAAATAACAAACAGTTAAGAATATACCATACACCAATACCACTTAACTGGAAACTAACATCACAGTGGGTAGGAAAGCTATTGTGAGAAACAGAAGGGAAAAACATATGAATCCATAAATAACTAAAACATTCATAATGGCTTAAAACCAAAAGTAGCTAAATCATACATAAATTCAAACAGCACCTCAATATAAGTTCCAATCAACATCAAATAATAAATATGACTAAACCAAATCCCAAACACATATAAACTAAACCAAACATGCTTTTTCGTGTGTGCCTCACTTAAATCAGTGTTATTTAAGTGCTATACAAAATTTTGGTTGTACTAAACAAGCATACATTGTAGCCCTCATCTTCACAGTAGCATTTTGTAAACCACTACAGTACCATTATATCAACTGTTATCGGCAAGCAAATAACAGCGTAAAAGCTAGGTCCAATTAATACCGCTATAGGTGCTATTGACAACATATTCAGAACCATAACAAGACAGAAATATACACATAAAGATATAACACCAAAGATCTAACAGCTAGCCAGAACCAACACAGGACATAGAAAAATACACCTGAAAATCTATCACGGCACTTACAGATCTAAATATGTAAAGTTTCGATGTATATTTAAAAAATAAAAATAATAACAAGAAACCTTCTCCATGTATGTGTCTGGCTACTAGAAGAGCTTCATATAGTCTTTGGGTATGGGATCAACGTTGAAGAATCGCAACCAGATAACCAATGTTACCAGTGTTGATTAAACCAGCACCCTTTTCTAACTTCATCCAAGAAACACCCTTTTCCAACTTCATGCCAGCAGCACCCTTTTCCAACATCATGCTAGCAACACCCTTTTCCAACATCATGCCAACAACACCTTTTCCATCTCCATATTATTTGACACAACACACTTTTCCATCTTTAAATCGGCATCATTTTCCATTTTTTCTTACACGAAGACCTACATAAAGAAATACACGCTACAGATTGATACTCATACAAAAAAAATGTAAATAAAATATATATATTAAATAATACAAGAAAATAGATTTTTTGGGTTTTAATCAAAATTTCCCATTTTCTTAGAACAAGAAACATTGGTTTTGATTAAAAATTGAAATGGAATTAATGTTGTTGAAATAACCTACCATAGAAGGAGCATGGATGGCTACACCTGTATTGGAAACCTCCGAAGGTTCTCCACCATTTGTGATTGAAAAACCCTATTGATACAAAAAAAAAGTATATATACAAAAACTCAACATCAATTTGAATGATCATATAAAAATAGAAACCACATACTCAGCATTAACGTCAATCGTCATACAAAAACCAAAAACATCATTGTTAACAAAAAAGTGAAAATAGTGGAAAAAAACACCAACATCAAAATTGGTGATCATACAATAAACTGATACAACATAAACAAATAAGTATCAACAATGTTTATACAACAAACATAAAAATCAAGTATATTCAATGTTTATACAAACAACATAAAAATGTTGAAAACATGGAAATTGAAACTTATTTCGTATCAACATCAATCATCGTTCAAAACATAAGTATATTCAACAGTATATTCAAGGTTTTTACAAAAACCAACAAAAAGTTGAAAACATAGAATTAGAAACCTAATTCGTATCAACATCAATCATCATTCAAAAATTAAGTATATTCAACAGTATATTCAAGGTTTATACAAACAAAATCAAAACGTTGCAAACATGGAACTAAAAACGTAATTCGTATCAACTATTTTAAATTTAGGGTCATATATAAAAATAATCCCCAGCATTTTTTTTACCTTAATCATAAAATAACGTCCGAATATTTCATCTGCAATATTTTCAGACAAGGCTAAATTCTGTGTAATATGTGCCTTGCTTGACCACATGGAGGATGTTTTATCCTTTACTTCTTTCCTATTTTATTTTTGTTCTTTTTTATGTAAGTTGGAGGAACGTGGTAATATTGCTGATGAAAATATTTGTGGGTTACTTTGTAATTAAGGTAAAAAAATACTGGCGATTATTTATCATATATGACCCTTAATTTAAAACAACTATTTTTTGTGATATTCTATTCATATGTGATTTTATGGTTGGTTTTTCAGTTTGTATGTGGTAGTTGTGAAGGCTCTTAAGAGGCAGTTGTGCCTGGCCGTTTTACTCTTTTGATTTTAAACATTGAAATGACTCATTCTATTTGCGAAGCCTTGGCCTCTTACTCCCTGTTTAAAACTGTTGTAATCATTCATTTAAACAGATCCATTTGGAATGGCCTAACCCAAAAAAAAAATAACAAACAGTTAAGAATATACCATACACCAATACCACTTAACTAGAAACTAACATCACAGTGGGTAGGAAAGCTATTGTGAGAAACAGAAGGGAAAAACATATGAATCCATAAATAACTAAAACTACTTCCAAAAACATTCATAATGGCTTAAAACCAAAAGTAGCAAAATCATACATAAATTCAAACAACACCTCAATATAAGTTCCAATCAACATCAAATAATAAATATGACTAAACCAAATCCCAAACACATATAAACTTAACCAAACATGCTTTTTCATGTGTGCCTCACTTAAATCAGTGGTATTTAAGTGCTATACAAAATTTTGGTAGTACTTCACAAGCATACATTGTAGCCCTCATCTTCACAGTAGCATTTTGTAAACCACTACAGAACCATTATATCAACTGTTATCGACAAGCAGATAACAGCGTAAAAGCTAGGTCCAATTAATGCCGCTATAGGTGATGTCAACAATATATTCAGAACCATAACAAGACAGAAAAATACACTTAAAGATATAACACCAAAGATCTAACAGCTAGCCAGAACCAACATAGGACATAGAAAAATACACCTAAAAATCTATCACGACACTTACAGATCTAAATATGTAAAGTTTTGATGTATATTTTAAAAAAAAAAACAAGAAACCTTCTCCATGTATGTGTCTGGCTACTAGAAGAGCTTCATATAGTCTTTGGGTATGGGATCAACGTTGAAGAATCGCAACCAGATAACCAATGTTACCAGTGTTGATTAAACCAGCACCCTTTTCTAACTTCATCCAAGAAACACCCTTTTCCAACTTCATGCCAGCAGCACCCTTTTCCAACATCATGCTAGCAACACCCTTTTCCAACATCATGCCAACAACACCTTTTCCATCTCCATATTATTTGACACAACACACTTTTCCATCTTTAAATCGGCATCATTTTCCATTTTTTCTTACACGAAGACCTACATAAAGAAATACACGCTACAGATTGATACTCATACAAAAAAAATGTAAATAAAATATATATATTAAATAATACAAGAAAATAGATTTTTTGGGTTTTAATCAAAATTTCCCATTTTCTTAGAACAAGAAACATTGGTTTTGATTAAAAATTGAAATGGAATTAATGTTGTTGAAATAACCTACCATAGAAGGAGCATGGATGGCTACACCTGTATTGGAAACCTCCGAAGGTTCTCCACCATTTGTGATTGAAAAACCCTATTGATACAAAAAAAAGTATATATACAAAAACTCAACATCAATTTGAATGATCATATAAAAATAGAAACCACATACTCAGCATTAACGTCAATCGTCATACAAAAACCAAAAACATCATTGTTAACAAAAAAGTGAAAATAGTGGAAAAAAACACCAACATCAAAATTGGTGATCATACAATAAACTGATACAACATAAACAAATAAGTATCAACAATGTTTATACAACAAACATAAAAATCAAGTATATTCAATGTTTATACAAACAACATAAAAATGTTGAAAACATGGAAATTGAAACTTATTTCGTATCAACATCAATCATCGTTCAAAACATAAGTATATTCAACAGTATATTCAAGGTTTTTACAAAAACCAACAAAAAGTTGAAAACATAGAATTAGAAACCTAATTCGTATCAACATCAATCATCATTCAAAAATTAAGTATATTCAACAGTATATTCAAGGTTTATACAAACAAAATCAAAAAGTTGCAAACATGGAACTAAAAATGTAATTCGTATCAACTATTTTAAATTTAGGGTCATATATAAAAATAATCCCCAGCATTTTTTTTACCTTAATCATAAAATAACGTCCGAATATTTCATCTGCAATATTTTCAGACAAGGCTAAATTCTATGTAATATGTGCCTTGCTTGACCACATGGAGGATGTTTTATCCTTTACTTCTTTCCTTTTTTATTTTTTTTCTTTTTTATGTAAGTTGGAGGAACGTGGTAATATTGCTGATGAAAATATTTGTGGGTTACTTTGTAATTAAGGTAAAAAAATACTGGCGATTATTTATCATATATGACCCTTAATTTAAAACAATTATTTTTTGTGATATTCTATTCATATGTGATTTTATGTTTGGTTTTTCAGTTTGTATGTGGTAGTTGTGAAGGCTCTTAAGAGGCAGTTGTGCCTGGCCGTTTTACTCTTTTGATTTTAAACATTGAAATGACTCATTCTATTTGCGAAGCCTTGGCCTCTTACTCCCTGTTTAAAACTGTTGTAATCATTCATTTAAACAGATCCATTTGGAATGGCCTAACCCAGAAAAAAAATAACAAACAGTTAAGAATATACCATACACCAATACCACTTAACTAGAAACTAACATCACAGTAGGTAGGAAAGCTATTGTGAGAAACAGAAGGGAAAAACATATGAATCCATAAATAACTAAAACTACTTCCAAAAACATTCATAATGGCTTAAAACCAAAAGTAGCAAAATCATACATAAATTCAAACAACACCTCAATATAAGTTCCAATCAACATCAAATAATAAATATGACTAAACCAAATCCCAAACACATATAAACTTAACCAAACATGCTTTTTCATGTGTGCCTCACTTAAATCAATGTTATACAAAATTTTGGTTGTACTTCACAAGCATACATTGTAGCCCTCATCTTCATATTAGCATTTTGTAAAGCACTACAGAACCATTATATCAACTGTTATCGGCAAGAAGATAACAGCGTAAAAGCTAGGTCCAATTAATGCCGCTATAGGTGCT
This sequence comes from Lathyrus tuberosus, assembly GCA_022829125.1. Classification (NCBI taxonomy): domain Eukaryota; kingdom Viridiplantae; phylum Streptophyta; class Magnoliopsida; order Fabales; family Fabaceae; genus Lathyrus; species Lathyrus tuberosus. The sequence goes on from JALAZF010000055.1 coordinate 16,034,703, forward strand.
ATCGACAACATATTCAGAACCATAACAAGACAGAAAAATACACATAAAGATATAACAATAAAGATCTAACAGCTAGCCAGAACCCACACAGGACATAGAAAAATACACCTAAAAATCTATCACGACACTTACAGATCTAAAGATGTAAAGTTTCGATATATATTTAAAAAATAAAAATAAAAACAAGAAACCTTCTCCATGTATGTGTCTGGCTACTAGAAGAGCTTCATATAGTCTTTGGGTATGGGATAAACGTTGAAGAATCCCAACCAGATAACCAATGTTACCAGTGTTGATTAAACCAGCACCCATTTCTAACTTCATCCAAGAAACACCCTTTTCCAACTTCATGCCAGCAGCACCCTTTTCCAACATCATGCTAGCAACACCATTTTCCTACATCATGCCAACAACACACTTTCCATCTCCATATTATTTGACACAACACACTTTTCCATCTTTAAATCGGCATCATTTTCCATTTTTTCTTACACGAGGACCTACATAAAGAAATACACGCTACAGATTGATACTCATACAAAAAAATGAAAATAAAAAATATATATTAAATAATACAATAAAATACATTTTTTGGGTTTTAATCAAAATTTCCGATTTTCTTAGAACAAGAAACATTGGTTTTGATTAAAAATTGAAATGTTATTAATGTTGTTGAGATAACCTACCATAGAAGGAGAATGGATGGCTAAACCTGTATTGGAAACCTCCGAAGTTTCTCCACCATTTGTGATTGAAAAACCCTATTGATAAAATAAAAAGTATATATACAAAAATCAACATCAATTTGAATGATCATATAAAAAAAGAAACCACATACTCAGCATTAACGTCAGTTGTCATACAAAAACCAAAAACATCATTGTTAACAAAAAAGTGAAAATAGTGGAAAAAAATATCAACATCAAAATTGGTGATCATACAATAAACTGATACAACATAAACAAATAAGTATCAACAATGTTTATACAACAAACATAAAAATCAAGTATATTCAAGGTTTATACAAACAACAACAAAATGTTGAAAACATGGAAATTGGAACTTATTTCGTATCAACATCAATCATCGTTCAAAACATAAGTATATTCAACAGTATATTCATGGTTTTTACAAAAACCCACAAAAAGTTGAAAACATAGAATTAGAAACCTAATTCATATCAACATCAATCATCATTCCAAAATTAAGTATATTCAACAGTATATTCAAGGTTTATAAAACAAAATCAAAAAGTTGCAAACAAGGAACTAAAAACGTAATTCGTATCAACTATTTTAAATTTAGGGTCATATATAAAAATAATCCCCAGCATTTCATCTGCAATATTTTCAGACAAGGCAAAATTCTGTGTAATAGGTGCCTTGCCTGAGCACATGGAGGATGTTTTATCCTTTACTTCTTTCCTTTTTTTTTATTTTTGTTCTTTTTTTTGTAAGTTGGAGGAAGGTGGTAATATTGCTGATGAAAATATTTGTGGGTTACTTTGTGATTAAGGTAAAAAAAAATACTGGCGATTATTTATCATATATCACCCTTAATTTAAAACAACTATTTTTTGTGATATTCTATTCATATGTGATTTTATGGTTGGTTTTTCAGTTTGTATGTGGTAGTTGTGAAGGCTCTTACGAGGCAGTTGTGCCTGACCGTTTTATTCTTTTGATTTTAAACATTGAAATGACTCATTCTATTTGCGAAGCCTTGGCCTCTTACTCCCTGCTTAAAACTATTGTAACCATTCATTTAAACAGATCCATTTGGAATGGCCTAACCCAGAAAAAAATAACAAACAGTTAAGAATATACCATACACCAATACCACTTAACTGGAAACTAACATCACAGTGGGTAGGAAAGCTATTGTGAGAAATAAAAGGGAAAAACATATGAATCCATAAAAAACTAAAACAACTTCCAAAAACATTCATAATGGCTTAAAACCAAAAGTAGCAAAATCATACATAAATTCAAACAGCACCTCAATATAAGTTCCAATCAACATCAAATAATAAATATGACTAAACCAAATCCCAAACAAATATAAACTTAACCAAACATGCTTTTTCATGTGTGCCTCACTTAAATCAGTGTTATTTAAGTGCAATACAAAATTTTGGTTGTACTTCACAGGCATACATTGTACCCCTCATCTTCACAGTAGCATTTTGTAAACCACTACATAACCATTATATCAACTGTTATCGGCAAGCAGATAACAGCGTAAAAGCTAGGTCCAATTAATGTCGTTATAGGTGATATCAACAACATATTCAGAACCATAACAAGACAGAAAAATAGACATAAAGATATAACACCAAAGATCTAACAGCTAGCCAGAACCAATACAGGGCATAGAAAAATAAACCTAAAAATCTATCACGACACTTACAGATTGAAATATGTAAAGTTTCGATGTATATTTAAAAAATAAAAATAAAAACAAGAAACCTTCTCCATGTATGTGTCTGGCTACTAGAAGAGCTTCATATAGTCTTTGGGTATGGGATAAACGTTGAAGAATCCCAAACAGATAACCAATGTTACAAGTGTTGATTAAACCAGCACCCTTTTCTAACTTCATCCAAGAAACACCCTTTTCCAACTTCATGCCAGCAGCACCCTTTTCCAACATCATTCTAGCAACACCTTTTTCCAACATCATGCCAACAACACCATTTCCATCTCCATATTATTTGACACAACACACTTATCCATCCTTAAATCGGCATCATTTTCCATTTTTTCTTACATGAGGACCTACATAAAGAAATACACGCTACAGATTGATACTCATACAAAAAGTGAAAATAAAATATATATATATTTATATATATATATATATATATATTAAATAATACAATAAAATATATTTTTTGGGTTTTAATCAAAATTTCCCTTTTTCTTAGAACAAGAAACATTGGTTTTGATTAAAAATTGAAATGGAATTAATGTTGTTGAAATAACCTAACATAGAAGGAGCATGGATGGCTACACCTGTATTGGAAACCTCCGAAGGTTCTCCACCATTTGTGATTGAAAAACCCTATTGATACAAAAAAAAAGTATATATACAAAAACTCAACATCAATTTGAATAATCATATAAAAAAAGAAACCACATACTCAGAATTAACGTCAATCGTCATACAAAAACCAAAAACATGATTGTTAACAAAAAAGTGAAAATAGTGGAAAAAAAACATCAACATCAAAATTGGTGATCATACAATAAACTGATACAACATAAACAAATAAGTCTCAACAATGTTTATACAACAAACATAAAAATCAAGTATATTCAAGGTTTATACAAACAACAACAAAATGTTGAAAACATGGAAATTGAAACTTATTTCGTATCAACATCAATCATCGTTCAAAACATAAGTATATTCAACAGTATATTCAAGGTTTTTACAAAAACCAACAAAAAGTTGAAAACATAGAATTACAAACCTAATTCGTATCAACATCAATCATCATTCAAAAATTAAGTATATTCAACAGTATATTCAAGGTTTATACAAACAAAATCAAAAAGTTACAAATATGGAACTAAAAACGTAACTCGTATCAACTATTTTAAATTTAGGGTCATATATAAAAATAATCCCCATCATTTTTTTTACCTTAATCATAAAATAACGTCCGAATATTTCATCTGCAATATTTTCAGACAAGGCAAAATTCTGTGTAATATGTGCCTTGCTTGACCACATGGAGGATGTTTTATCCTTTATTTCTTTCCTTTTTTATTTTTTTTCTTTTTTATGTAAGCTGGAGGAAGGTGGTAATATTGCTGATGAAAATATTTATGGGTTACTTTGTGATTAAGGTAAAAAAAATACTAGCGATTATTTATCATATATGACCCTTAATTTAAAACACCTATTTTTTGTGATATTCTATTCATATGTGATTTTATGGTTGGTTTTTCAGTTTGTATGTGGTAGTTGTGAAGGCTCTTACGAGGCAGTTGTGCTTGACCGTTTTACTCTTTTGATTTTAAACATTGAAATGACTCATTCTATTTGCGAAGCCTTGGCCTCTTACTCCCTGTTTAAAATAGTTGAAATCATTCATTTAAACAGATACATTTGGAATGGCCTAACCCAGAAAAAAAAATAACAAACAGTTAAGAATATACCATACACCAATACCACTTAACTGGAAACTAACATCACAGTGGGTAGGAAAGCTATTGTGAGAAACAGAAGGGAAAAACATATGAATCCATAAATAACTAAAACAACTTCCAAAAACATTCATAATGGCTTAAAACCAAAAGTAGCAAAATCATACATAAATTCAAACAACACCTTAATATAAGTTCCAATCAACATCAAATAATAAATATGACTAAACCAAATCCCAAACACATATAAACTTAACCAAACATGCTTTTTCATGTGTGCCTCACTTAAATCAGTGCTATTTAAGTGCTATACAAAATTTTGGTTGTACTTCACAAGCATACATTGTAGCCCTCATCTTCACAGTAGCATTTTGTAAACCACTACAGAACCATTATATCAACTGTTATCGGCAAGCAGATAACAGCGTAAAAGCTAGGTCCAATTAATGCCGCTATAGGTGATATCGACAACATATTCAGAACCATAACAAGACAGAAAAATACACATAAAGATATAACACCAAAGATCTAACAGCTATCCAGAACCAATACAGGACATAGAAAATTACACATAAAAATCTATCACGACACTTACAGAACAAAATTTGTAAAGTTTCGATGTATATTTAAAAAATAAAAATAAAAACAAGAAACCTTCTCCATGTATGTGTCTTGCCACTAGAAGAGATTCATATAGTCTTTGGGTATGGGATAAACGTTGAAGAATCCCAACCAGATAACCAATGTTACCAGTGTGGATTAAACCAGCACCCTTTTCTAACTTCATCCAAGAAACACCCTTTTCCAACTTCATGCCAGCAACACCCTTTTCCAACATCATGCTAGCAACACCCTTTTCCAACATCATGCCAACAACACCATTTCCATCTCCAAATTATTTGACACAACACACTTTTCCATCTTTAAATCGGCATCATTTTCCATTTTTTCTTACATGAGGACCTACATAAAGAAATACACGCTACAGATTGATACTCATACAAAAAAGTGAAAATAAAAAAAAAAAATATATATATATATATATATATTAAATAATACAATAAAATATATTTTTTGGGTTTTAATCAAAATTTCCCATTTTCTTAGAACAAGAAACATTGGTTTTGATTAAAAATTGAAATGGAATTAACGTTGTTGAAATAACCTACCATAGAAGGAGCATGGATGGCTACACCTGTATTGGAAACCTCCGAAGGTTCTCCACCATTTGTGATTGAAAAACCCTATTGACAAAAAAAAAAGTATATATACAAAAACTCAACATCAATTTGAATAATCATATAAAAAAAGAAACCACATACTCAGAATTAACGTCAATCGTCATACAAAAACCAAAAACATCATTGTTAACAAAAAAGTGAAAATAGTAGAAAAAAAACATCAACATCAAAATTGGTGATCATACAATAAACTGATATAACATAAACAAATAAGTATAAACAATGTTTATACAACAAACATAAAAATCAAGTATATTCAAGGTTTATACAAACAACAACAAAATGTTGAAAACATGGAAATTGAAACTTATTTCGTATCAACATTAATCATGGTTCAAAACATAAGTATATTCAACAGTATATTCAAGGTTTTTACAAAAACCAACAAAAAGTTGAAAACATAGAATTAGAAACCTAATTCGTATCAACATCAATCATCATTCAAAAATTAAGTATATTCAACAGTATATTCAAGGTTTATACAAACAAAATCAAAAATTTACAAATATGGAACTAAAAACGTAACTCGTATCAACTATTTTAAATTTAGGGTCATATATAAAAACAATCCCCATCATTTATTTTACCTTAATCATAAAATAACGTCCGAATATTTCATCTGCAATATTTTCAGACAAGGCAAAATTCTGTGTAATATGTGCCTTGCTTGACCACATGGAGGATGTTTTATCCTTTACTTCTTTCCTTTTTTATTTTTGTTCTTTTTTATGTAAGTTGGAGGAAGGTGGTAATATTGCTGATGAAAATATTTGTGGGTTACTTTGTGATTAAGGTAAAAAAAAATACTGGCGATTATTTATCATATATCACCCTTAATTTAAAACAGCTATTTTTTGTGATATTCTATTCATATGTGATTTTATGGTTGGTTTTTCTGTTTGTATGTGGTAGTTGTGAAGGCTCTTACGAGGAAGTTGTGCCTGACCGTTTTACTCTTTTGATTTTAAACATTGAAATGACTCATTCTATTTGCGAAGCCTTGGCCTCTTACTCCCTGTTTAAAATTGTTGTAATCATTCATTTAAACAGATCCATTTGGAATGGCCTAACCCAGTAAAAAAATAACAAACAGTTAAGAATATACCATACACCAATACCACTTAACTGGAAACTAACATCACAGTGGGTAGGAAAGCTATTGTGAGAAATAGAAGGGAAAAACATATGAATCCATAAATAACTAAAACAACTTCCAAAAACATTCATAATGGCTTAAAACCAAAAGTAGCAAAATCATACATAAGTTCAAACAACACCTGTAACACCCATATATAAAACTCATACATTAAAGCATAAATATTATATATAGATCCAAGTGTTTGGTACTGAAACACATAAGCTCCTAGTTAACACATTGTATACAAATAAATGCCCTAAAGTACAAAGTACAAAAACCTAAGGCATATTATACACAAGATGTTCAAAAGATAAAAACTAAGAACTAGATCAACAATGATCTCAAAATAATCTCTGCTACGGAAGCTAGCCATCAACAAGCAAGGAAAGATCACACGACCTTATCCTTACCCTTCTCGGAACCTGAAGCACCTGAAATACATCAACAACGTGGGGTGAGATACATCAAATCTTAGTGAGTTCCCTATCTTATGGGTTCTCTCGGATTATCAAGGTTATAACAACCCTAACTCAAGTCCGGGGAAAAAGGGGAAAGGACTCTTGAGTTCACATTTCAATTCTCACACTATATGGAAACATGCCATGAGTTCATCAACTCAAAAGTATCACTAATCGATAACCATTCCAAGGTACCTCCTTTTCCCGTCCGCTTCTACGTCTAGAAGGCGACCCGAGTCATAGATCCTTGTAACCTACTTGACATACGAAAGGGGTCGGGGTCTACGGACCTTTTACCGTTATGAACCGTCACTTCACACGGGCCTTTTACCGTCACAAGCATGCGCTCCATGGGTGCCATTCGTACAGCACGGGGAATCAAACCTGCCAAGTAGTTGTGCATCCATTTTAGAGGAGTCCAAGACTCAGGAAACTACACTCAATATAAACCGGTTACAATTACGTGATCATACACAACAACACGATTGTATTCGACAATCACAAGGCTATAATGCCTCCCGGCCTCTCATGCCGGCTCAAACCCACAAAGGTTAACCACATGTTCCATACTAGTGTTTCCAACTTCTAAATTCTCCTATAGTTCACAAGGGGTTTTCCTCACTCTTCCTATTTCTTTTTCCATATTAACATGCATATTCAATTACAATCATGTTAAACAATAATAGGATAGGCAAGACATCTCACAATTTCATAATAGAATAATTTATAACAATTACAACATAATTAAAACACTTTTGAGCTTTCCCTATTATTTAGTCGGTCAGTAAAATTAACATTTTTCACTTCCATTGCATAGGATATTTCCTTAGCTTCACAACGATATAAAGAACTCTTAGATCGGATAAACGAGTCAAAAGTTACGGATTTTTGAAGAAAAGGAAATATTTGATCCCAAGCAGATTCGCCTGGCGAATCTGTATTTCGCCTGGCGAATCCCTCTTCGCCAACACTTCTCCTGGCGAAACTCCCTTCCGCCAGCACTTCGCCTGGCGAATCTAGTGGCGAAACCCCAATTTCAGAAAATCAAAAGTTCCAGTAGCTAACATATTTCTGTTCCTCCAAATTTGCCTGGTGAATCTGGTTTTCGCCTGGCGAATCCCTTTCGCCAGCACTTTGCCTGGCGAATAGGTGGCAAGACCTAATTCGCCTGGCGAATTACCAATCCGCCTGGCGAATCACACCAGAACCTGAATTTCTCCTTACGGGTTCCATGGCCCCCAAAACCCCAAAATCACCATTTCTTAACCCAAATCAATTTCAAACAGCACAAACAAGCATTAACAATGTTAATATACATAATGTGATCATACTACACAATTTATATCGATTTTTAACCGTTAAAAACATCGATTCAACATATTGACCTAAAACTCAATCATTCTAAAACTCTAAAAATGTGGTTTCTAAACTAGAACCCACCTTGAGATGAGCAAGATGAAGATGATTGAGAAGATTGGATGAAAGTTTGAAGAATGGATGATGATGATCTTGATGTTCTTGAGCTTTTCTCCTATTTCCTCTTTTCTCTCCTTTCCTTTCCTTTCTTTCTTCTTTCCTTCAATGTTTCTATCTTTTTCTTTTGTTTGGCAAAGTGAGAGAAAAAGAATATATAGTAACTTAGTATTAGAAATAATAGTACTAAATTTCCAAAAAGCCTCTTAAGTCCAAATTAATAAAATACCTCCGAGTCAGATAATATTAATTGGATTTATTCTCAGTTCCACAGTTACTCTAATTATTTTATCAAATAATTCCTCAGCGTACACTGGGCTCAGTCGATCACAATAAAATATTATCCGAAGAAATAAAAATACGGGGTATTACAGCACCTCAATATAAGTTCCAATCAACATCAAATAATAAATATGACTAAACCAAATCCCAAACACATATAAACTTAACCAAACATGCTTTTTCATGTGTGCCTCACTTAAATCAGTGTTATTTAAGTGCTATACAAAATTTTGGTTGTACTTCACAAGCATACATTGTAGCCCTCATCTTCACAGTAGCATTTTGTAAACAACTACAGAACCATTATATCAACTGTTATCAGCAAGCAGATAACAGCGTAAAAGCTAGGTCCAATTAATACCGCTATAGGTGCTATCGACAACATATTCAGAACCATAACAAGACAGAAAAATACACATAAAGATATAACACCAAAGATCTAACAGCTAGCCAAAACCAACACAGGACATAGAAAAATACACCTAAAAATCTATCACGACACTTACAGATCTAAAAATGTAAAGTTTCGATGTATATTTAAAAAATAAAAATAAAAACAAGAAACCTTCTCCATGTATGTGTCTGACTACTAGAAGAGCTTCATATAGTCTTTGGGTATGGGATAAACGTTGAAGAATCGCAACCAAATAACCAATGTTACCAGTGTTGATTAAACCAGCACCCTTTTCTAACTTCATCCAAGAAACACCCTTTTCCAACTTCATGCCAGCAGCACCCTTTTCCAACATCATGCTAGCAACACCCTTTTCCATAATCATGCCAACAACACCATTTCCATCTCCATATTATTTGACACAACACACTTTTCCATCTTTAAATCGGCATCATTTTCCATTTTTTCTTATACGAGGACCTACATAAAGAAATACACGCTACAAATTGATACTCATACAAAAAAAAATGAAAATAAAAAAAAATATATTAAATAAAACAATAAAATAGATTTTTTGGGTTTTAATCAAAATTTCCCATTTTCTTAGAACATGAAACATTGGTTTTGATTAAAAATTGAAATGGAATTAATGTTGTTGAAATAACCTACCATAGAAGGAGCATGGATGGCTACACCTGTATTGGAAACCTCCGAAGGTTCTCCACCATTTGTGATTGAAAAACCCTATTGATACAAAAAAAAGTATATATACAAAAACTCAACATCAATTTGAATGATCATATATGTAATACCCCGTATTTTATTACTCCGGATAATATTATATTGTGATCAACTGAGTCCAGTGTACTCTGAGAAATTATTGGCTAAAATAATTAGAGTAACTGTGGAACTTAGAATAAATCCAATTAATATTATCTGACTCTGAGATATTTTACTAATTTGGACTAAAGAGACTTTTTAGACATTTAGTAGTATTATTTACTAATACTAGTTTACTACTTATTCCTTTTCCTCCCATTTTCCAAACAAAAGAAAAAGATAGTAAGAAAGAGAGAGAAAGAAGAAAGAAGGAAAGAAAAGGAAAGGAAGGAGAAAAAGAGGAGAAAGAGGAAATTTGAAGAACTTCAAGAATCATTATCATCCATTGTTCAAAGCTCCAACCATTCATCTCATCTTCATCATTTTCTTCATCTTTGCAAGGTGGGTTTAGCTAGAAACCATTTTCTTTGTGTTTTGGTATTATGAGTTTTAGGTCGAAATCGTAGAAATCGATGTTTTAACGGATATAATCGGTTAGAAATTGAAATGAATGTTTAGTATGCTCATAGAATCATGTGGGGATGATTGTTTTCATGTTTCTATATGATGTTTGATGATTTTGAAATGCTAGGGTTTTAGAATAATTGGGTTTTTATGAAATGATATGTTTTGATGTTAGTGGTGATCAAACCTTGTTATAAATGTGATGTTGAACCTCTGTTGACTTCTAAATGTGCCCTAAAATGGTTTGGAGGGTGGATAAAGTTCTGTTATCGCAGGAGAATTTTCTGAGAATCGCGCTGCGCGCTGAGCGCGGTGTCAAATCCTTGGAACCTCTCGAGGCAGGGAGTTACGCGCTGAGCGTGGACCAGGGCGCGCTGAGCGCGACCTGGGAGTTGAAAAATTATACTTTTGACCGAAAAATTCATAACTTTGGTTTCGCTTATCGGTTTCGATTGTCCTTTATATCGAGGTAAAGCCGAGGAAATATTCTACACGATGGAAGTAAAACATGTTGATTTTACCGACCGATTAAATAATCAAGAAAGTTCGGAATAATGAAAATTGTGTTTTAAATTATGTTAAACTATTCTATTATTATAACATGATGTGGTTGCCTAAATTATGGTTGTTTAGCGTGATATGATTGGTTATACTTTAAACATAAAAAATGAAATAGGGAGAGTGAGGAAACATACATCTTAGCTTTTATGAACCTAGCTTGACTAGGAAGTTGATGGAATGAAACACTATTATGGAGCATGTGGTTGACTTGTGGTTTTGGCAAGGCATGAGAAGCTTTAAGGCATTATAGCCTTGTGATTGTCGAATACAATCGGGTTATTTGTTGTAATCATGTAATCGTAACCGGTTTGACTCGAGTGTAGTTTCAAGAGTCTCAGACTCCTCTGAAATGGATGCACAACTACTTGGCAGGTTTGATTCCCCGTATTGTACGAATGGCGCCCATGGAGTGAATGCTTGTGACGATTAATGGCCCGTGTGAAGTGACGGTTCATAACGGTTAATGGCCCGTAGAACCCGAATCCATTCGTATGTCAAGTAGATTACAAGGATTTATGACTCGGATCGCCTTCTAGACGTAGAAGCGGGCGGGAATAGGAAATACCTTGGGATGGTTATCGATTATTGATATTAGTGAGTTGATGAACTCATGGTATGTTTCCATATAGTGTAAAGTTATATTGTCTGAACTCGAGAGTCCTTCCCTTGCCCCGGACTTTGAGTTAGGAATTATTAGAACCATTTATCCGAGAGAACTTATAAGATAGGAACCCACTGAGATTTGATGTATATCACCCCACGTTGTTGATGTATTTCAGGTGCTTCAGGTAGAGAGAAGGGTAAGGACAAGGTCGTTTGATCTTTCCTTGCATGTTGATGGCTAGCTTCCACTATGTTGTTATTTTGAGATCATTATTATGATCTAGTTCTTAGATTTTATCATTTTTGGAACATCTTGTATATGTAATGCCTTAGACTTTGGTGTTTCCTATTAGAGGCATTTATGTGTATAATGTGTTATCTAGGAACTTATTGTATTTCAATACCAAATACTTGGATTCATATATATAATTTATGCTTTGATGTATGGATCTTATATATGGGTGTTACAGTTGGTATCAGAGCATGTCGTATCCTCGACCTAGCCATGAAATAGTATAAGTATTTCTTCCATTTCATATGCGTTGTGTCGCCATAGGTCTTAAGTGTTATATGTATGGTATTGAGCCTGATCAACTTAATCCTATCTATATGACGTTTAGGAACATGGTTGATGGACGCAGAAGCAATCGTGGTAGACCCACAAATCCTCCAGTTGGGACGAATCCGCCAGGCGGCAATGAGAATGCTCCTTTGTATCAGTTTGTGCAAGAAATGCAACAGCAGCAAAACCAATTCATGCAACAGATGGTGCAACAGATGAATGGAGGTCTTCATCCTCAGGTGGTTGTTCCAGATGTGGTAGGTGGAAGTTTTCGGGATTTCCTCCTTATGAATCCTCTAGAATTTCATGGCGGATTGGATCCTGTGAAAGCTCATGACTGGATTGCTGGCATAGAGAGAATCTTTCTGATAATTTGCTGTAGTGAGGAGAACAAGGTAGTGTTTGCTTCTCACTCACTGAGGGGTCCTGCTAGGGAATGGTGGGATATTGCTTCAGCTTTTATGACTATGCAAGGCGTACCTAGAGTGTGGGGACAGTTCAGGGCTATTTTTATGGAAAAATACCTTCCTAGTTCTTCGAAAATCCGAAGAGAGTTTGAATTCCAACAGTTGAGGCAAGGTTACGGGGTTGAGAATGAATGTGGGAGGTGAAGCCAACAATCTAAGCCTAGGCAACAAGCTTTCAAAAGGAAACAAGTCCAGGATTCTCGGAAGAATGCACCTCCTGTGTGTCGTATGTGAGGTAAGATGCATTTTGGCGGATGTCGCTTTAAAGGGGTGAAGTGTTATCAATGTCAGAATGTGGGACATATGGCGAGGGATTGTCCCCAAGATGGGAATCAGACGCAAGGGAAGCAGGTGCAAAGTGTTAGACCAAACACTCCCCCTTGGTGCCGGTTGTGCAACAAGTATCACTACGGGAAGTGTGTCGATGGAACTTTTAGGTGTTATCATTGTGATGGAATGGGCCATTTGGCGAAATACTGTCCTCAGAGGAGGAATACCGGGCGAGTTTACACAATGGATGCGAAGAAAGCAAAGGGCGATGACTCTAGGATTGCTGGTACGTGTTTTGTTAATAGAAATTCTTGCTTTGTTTTGTTTTATATGATTGTGGAGCAACACACTCCTTTGTGTCAATGCAATGTGTGAAATTGTGTATTTCTGGTATCCTGTGAGATTTCAGAAGTTTTCCCCAAAGATGTCACTTCTCTTCCTTCGGTGAGAGAAGTGAAATTTTCTATTGACCTGGTACCAGGAATGGCTCCTATATCCGTTTCTCCGTATCGGATGGCACCATTGGAGTTAAAGGAACTAAAGGAACAATTGGAAGAGCTTATGGATAAGCATTTTGTTAGACCTAGTGCCTCACCGTGGGGAGCCCCAGTTTTGTTAGTAAAGAAGAAAGACGGTGGGATGCGGTTGTGTATTGATTATCGTCAGTTGAATAAAGTCACCGTTAAGAACAAGTATCCCTTGCCAAGGATAGACGACCTATTAGATCAATTGAAAGGAGCCTGTGTGTTCTCAAAGATTGATTTGAGGTCGGGTTATCACCAAATCCGAGTGAAGAGTTCCGATATACCTAAGACTGCATTTAGGACCCGTTATGGTCATTACGAATTTTTAGTGATGCCTTTCGGTGTGACTAATGCTCCAGCTGTTTTCATGGACTACATGAACCGGTTGTTTCAAGCTTACTTGGATCAATTTGTTGTGATCTTCATTGATGACATTCTTATCTATTCCCGTACTCCACAAGAGCATGAAGGACATTTGAGAATCGTCTTATCGATCTTACAAGAGAAGCAACTTTTTGCCAAGTTAAGCAAGTGCGAGTTCTGGATGTCTGAAGTTAGTTTTCTTGGCCACGTTATATCACAGGATGGTGTAGCGGTGGATCCGTCAAAGGTGGAAGCTGTGATTAATTGGGAGAGACCGAAGAATGTATCGGAGATTAGGAGTTTCTTGGGTCAAGCCGGTTACTACAGAAGGTTTATCAAAGGCTTTTCGCAATTAGCATTACCCATGACTAAGCTTACTCGGAAGGATTGCCCCTTTGAGTGGGATTCGGCGTGTGAACAAAGTTTTATGAGTTTGAAAGAGAGACTGACTACAGCTCCCGTCCTGATTATTCCCGATCCTAGCAAGCCGTATGAAGTATTTTGTGATGCGTCTAAGATGGGACTAGGAGGCATTTTAATGCAAGAAAGTCACGTGGTGGCTTATGCTTCTCGACAATTGAAAGTTCACGAGAAGAATTATCCAACCCACGATTTGGAATTGGCGGCGGTGGTGTTTACTTTGAAGGTGTGGCGACACTATTTGTATGGAGTACATTTTGAAATGTTTAGTGACCACAAGAGTTTAAAGTACCTCTTTGACCAAAAAGAGTTGAATATGCGTCAAAGGAGGTGGATGGAATATTTAAAGGATTATGATCTGGAGCTAAAATACCATCCGGGTAAAGCGAACAAAGTGGCTAATGCCTTGAGTAGGAAAGTTTTGAGAAAGGCCGAATTGATGATGTTAGAATATTCGTTGTTGGAAAGATTTAGAGATTTAAATCTACAATTTGTGTGGACTCCTAAGGGAGTGATAATGGGGAATTTGAATGTCAACTCTACGTTAAGAGTTGAAATTCAACAAGGACAATTATTGGATGAGAAATAACAAGAGATGCTAAGTCAACCGGGTTTTGTGCACGTTAGCGATGGAGTGATTATGTTTAACCAAAAAATTTGCGTTCCGAACGATGCGACTTTGAAAAGAAAGATTTTGGAAGAAGCGCATAAAGGTGCTTTTACTATACATCCGGGTTCCTCAAAGATGTATCAGGATTTAAAGAAGAATGATTGGTGGTCCGGTATGAAAAGAGATGTTGCGATCTTCGTGTCGGAATGTGCGGTATGCCAACAAGTTAAGATTGAACATCAAAGACCGGGTGGGTTATTGCAACCATTAGAAATCCCCATTTGGAAATGGGATAGTATCTCTATGGATTTTGCAGTAGGTTTACCCCGCACGCAAGGTGGTTATGATTCGATTTGGGTAATAGTCGATCGATTGACAAAGTCGGCGCATTTCTTGGCCGTGAAGACTACTTTCAAGGCATGTCATCTTGCGAGGTTGTTTATAGCGGAAATTGTAAAATTGCACGGCATTCCCTCTGATATTGTGTCGGATAGAGATCCGAAGTTTACCTCAAGGTTTTGGAAAGTTTTTCAACAAGCTATGGGTACGGAGTTGCGTTTGAGCACGTCTAATCATTCCCAGACGGATGGTCAGACTGAGCGAATGATACAAACCATGGAGGATATGTTGAGAGCTTGTGTACTACAAAGTAAGGGTAATTGGAAAGAACTTCTACCATTGATTGAGTTTTCTTATAATAATAGTTATCATGCGAGCATCGGTATGGCTCCTTATGAAGCCTTGTATGGAAGAAAGTGTAGGACACCTTTGTGTTGGGCGGAAGTTGGGGAAGATAGGATTTTGGGACCCGAAATCATCCAAGAGACTACGGAAAAGATTCGGATGATCCGCGAAAAAATTAAACAAGCATAAGATAGACAAAAGAGTTATGCGGATAACTGAAGGAGACCCCTAGAATTTGAAGAAGGTGATCACGTGTTTTTGAAAGTTAAGTCCAAGATACGTGGGACCGTATCAAGTTTTAGAAAGGATTGGTGAAGTAGCTTACCGATTAGCCTTACCGCCTTCTCTGTCGGAAATACATGATGTTTTTGATGTATCTCAACTTCAGAGGTTTGTTCCAGATCCTCTTCAGCCGATTCTACCGGATACTGTTGAAATAGAAGCAAACTTAACGTTTGAACCTCAACCGAGCCGCATTGTGGGAAGAGAAACGAAGTATTAAGGAATAAGGACATTTCTCTCGTTAAGGTGCAGTGGGATGTAACGCATCCGGGTGATGCAACTTGGGAACTTGAATCGGAAATGCTCGATGCTTACCCTCATCTGTTCAGGTAATCTTTAAATTCGAGGGCGAATTTCTATTTAAGGGGGGGAGGATGTAATACCCCGTATTTTATTACTCTGGATAATATTATATTGTGATCAACTGAGTCCAGTGTACTCTGAGAAATTATTGGCTAAAATAATTAGAGTAACTGTGGAACTTAGAATAAATCCAATTAATATTATCTGACTCTGAGATATTTTACTAATTTGGACTAAAGAGACTTTTTGGACATTTAGTAGTATTATTTACTAATACTAGTTTACTACTTATTCCTTCTCCTCCCATTTTCCAAATAAAAGAAAAAGATAGTAAGAAAGAGAGAGAATGAAGAAAGAAGGAAAGAAAAGGAAAGGAAGGAGAAAAAGAGGAGAAAGAGGAAATTTGAAGAACTTCAAGAATCATCATCATCCATTGTTCAAAGCTCCAACCATTCATCTCATCTTCATCATTTTCTTCATCTTTACAAGGTGGGTTTAGCTAGAAACCATTTTCTTTGTGTTTTGGTATTATGAGTTTTAGGTCGAAATCGTAGAAATCGATGTTTTAACGGATAGAATCGGTTAGAAATTGAAATGAATGTTTAGTATGCTCATAGAATCATGTGGGGATGATTGTTTTCATGTTTCTATATGATGTTTGATGATTTTGAAATGCTAGGGTTTTAGAATAATTGGGTTTTTATGAAATGATATGTTTTGATGTTAGTGGTGATCAAACCTTGTTATAAATGTGATGTTGAACCTCTGTTGACTTCTAAATGTGCCCTAAAATGGTTTGGTGGGTGGATAAAGTTCTGTTATCGTAGGAGAATTTTCTGAGATCGCGCTGCGCGCTGAGTGCGCAGGTTGCCCGCTGAGCGCGGTGTCAAATCCTTGGAACCTCTCGAGGCAGGGAGTTACGCGCTGAGCGCGGACCAGGGCGCGCTGAGCGCGACCTCGGAGTTGAAAAATTATACTTTTGACCCAAAAATTCATAACTTTGGTTTCGCTTATCGGTTTCGATTGTTCTTTATATCGAGGTAAAGCCGAGGAAATATTCTATGCGATGGAAGTAAAACATGTTGATTTTACCGACCGATTAAATAATCAGGAAAGTTCGGAATAGTGAAAATTGTGTTTTAAATTGTGTTAAACAATTCTATTATTATAACATTATGTGGATGCCTAAATTATGGTTGTTTAGCGTGATATGATTGGTTATACTTTAAACATAAAAAATGAAATAGGGAGAGTGAGGAAACATACATCTTAGCTTTTATGAACCTAGCTTGACTAGGAAGTTGATGGAATGAAACACTATTATGGAGCATGTGGTTGACTTGTGGTTTTGGCAAGGCATGAGAAGCTTTAAGGCATTATAGCCTTGTGATTGTCGAATACAATCGGGTTATTTGTTGTAATCATGTAATCGTAACCGGTTTGACTCGAGTGTAGTTTCAAGAGTCTCGGACTCCTCTGAAATGGATGCACAACTACTTGGAAGGTTTGATTCCCCGTATTGTACGAATGGCGCCCATGGAGCGAATGCTTGTGATGGTTAATGGCCCGTGTGAAGTGACGGTTCATAACGGTTAATGGCCCGTAGAACCTGAATCCATTCGTACGTCAAGTAGATTACAAGGATTTATGACTCGGATCGCCTTCTAGATGTAGAAGCCGGCGGGAATAGGAAATACCTTGGGATGGTTATCGATTAGTGATATTAGTGAGTTGATGAACTCATGGCATGTTTCCATATAGTGTAAAGTTATATTGTGTGAACTCGAGAGTCCTTCCCTTGCCCCAGACTTTGAGTTAGGAATTATTAGAACCATTTATCCGAGAGAACTTATAAGATAGGAACCCACTGAGATTTGATGTATCTCACCCCATGTTGTTGATGTATTTCAGGTGCTTCAGGTAGAGAGAAGGGTAAGGACAAGGTCGTTTGATCTTTCCTTGCATGTTGATGGCTAGCTTCCGCTATGTTGTTATTTTGAGATCATTATTATGATCTAGTTCTTAGATTTTATCATTTTTGGAACATCTTGTATATGTAATGCCTTAGACTTTGGTGTTTCGTATTAGAGGCATTTATGTGTATAATGTGTTATCTAGGAACTTATTGTATTTCAATACCAAATACTTGGATTCATATATATAATTTATGCTTTGATGTATGGATCTCATATATGGGTGTTACAATATAAAAACAGAAACCACATACTCAACATTAACGTCAATCGTCATACAAAAACCAAAAACATCATTGTTAACAAAAAAGTCAAAATAGTGGAAAAAAAACATCAACATCAAAATTGGTGATCATACAATAAACTGATACAATATAAACAAATAAGTATCAACAATGTTTATACAACAAACATAAAAATCAAGTATATTCAAGGTTTATACAAACAACAACAAAATGTTGAAAACATGGACATTGAAACTTATTTCGTATCAACATCAATCATCGTTCAAAACAAAAGTATATTCAACAATATATTCAAGGTTTTTACAAAAACCAACAAAAAGTTGAAAACATAGAATTAGAAACCTAATTCGTATTAACATCAATCATCATTAAAAATTAAGTATATTCAACAGTATATTCAAGGTTTATACAAACAAAATAAAAAAGTTGCAAACATGGAACTAAAAACGTAATTCATATCAACTATTTTAAATTTAGGGTCATATATAATAATAATCCCTGGCATTTTTTTACCTTAATCATAAAATAACGTCCGAATATTTCATCTGCAATATTTTTAGACAAGACAAAATTTTGTGTAATATGTGCCTTGCTTGAGCACATGGAGGATGTTTTATCCTTTACTTCTTTCCTTTTTTATTTTTGTTCTTTTTTATGTAAGTTGGAGGAAGGTGGTAATATTGCTGATGGAAATATTTGTGGGTTACCTTGTGATTAAGGTAAAAAAAATACTGGCGATTATTTATCATATATGACCCTTAATTTAAAACAGCTATTTTTTGTGATATTTTATTCATATGTGATTTTATGGTTGCTTTTTCAGTTTGTATGTGGTGGTTGTGAAGGCTTTGTAACACCCATATATAAAACTCATACATCAAAGCATAAATATTATATATAGATCCAAGTATTTGGTACTGAAATACTATAAGTTCCTAGTTAACACATTTTACACATTAAATTCCCTAAATACAAAGTTCTAAAGTCTACGGCATAACATATACAAGATGTCCCAAAATGCACTAAGAACTAGATCAATACAATGATCTCAAAATAAAATGCCATAGCGGAAGCCATGCCATCTCAAAAGCTACGATCCGTAAGGAAAAGTCAAACCACTTTATCCTTACCCTTCGCTGAACCTACAGAACTTGTGATGTAAACAACAACAGTGGGGTAAGATACATCAAATCTTAGTGAGTTCGCTATCTTATAGTCCTCTCGGCTTTACAAGGTTCTAACATCCTAACTCAAGTCAAAAGGGAAGGGGAATGACTTTGAGTACACACACGCCATATGTGGATTCACACTAGGGAGCCTGTTAACTCACACTAGTACCAAAGTAAGTCCTGAGCCTGTTAACTCAAGAATCTCGCTAATCAATAACCGTACCAAGGCATCCCCTGTTCCCGTCCGCTTCTACGTCTAGAAGACGATCCGAGTCATGGATCCTTGTATTTACTTGGCATACAAATTGGATTCGGGATCATCGGCCCGTACACCGTGATCCGTCACTTCACACGGTCCGTACACCGTCACAAGTCTCTTTACCCGTAGGCTCCATTCGTACTATACGCGGGAATCAAACCCGCCAAGTAATTGTGCATACGTTTTAGAGGAGGTGCTCGAGTCTCATGAAACTACACCGTAAGATAAACTGGTTATGATTACTAGACACACGCCTCGGCCTCTTCTGCACGAGCGTTGTCATTATGTCATTCTCACACTATCCGACAATTATTTACGGTAATATTCCTCACTCTATCTATTTCATATTTTAACATGCATACATATTCAAATATGTTTAACAATAAGAACATAGGGAAATAGTCATTAATCACATAATGGAAACACATAATTCAATATACCACCAATTATACCAATCCACGGTTCCCTCCGATTTATTTAATCGGGCAATAACCTGATATTTCTCACTACCATTAGTTAGAGGATGTTCATAGCTTCACAACGATACCAAGAACACTCACAACGGATAAACGAGGTAAAAGTTATGAAAGAAACAAAGTGGGGGATCTGTCATGTTCGCAATACGAAGAAGTCAGCGAGTGCTCGCTACTTCATTCGCAGTGCGAAGCGTCCAGCGAACGCCTAGCCAACAATTGTTCACTGCCCCATTCGCAGTGCGAATGTCTGGCGAACAATGGCAGAACCAAAACAAGCTAAAGTTCGCAGTGCGACCACTGGCGAATGTCTGGTGAACGTTCGCCTTTCCATTTGCCGTGCGAACATCCAGCGAGTGCACGATTTCCCCTTCGCTGGGGGATTCGTAGTGCGAATCTGGGAAAATGCAGAAGTTCTGTAGCGTCACAACTGAGTTCCCATGGGTCCAAAACTTCACCCAACCATAATCAAACATCCAATAATCAAACACAGTTTTTAACACATATACACAGTTTCTACACCCATATAGCTTACACTACTCAGTTTTTAACACATTTTGATCTTGGACTTTTTACTCTTTTTCTCTTCCTTTCCTTCTCTTTTCTTTCTCTCCAACCCTTTCTATCTTTTTCTTTCTCTTGGTCTAATAAGGAAAATGAAGGGAAAAGAAAATATATAGTATAATATCATCAATTAGCAACACTACTAATTGTCCAAAAAGTCTCTAAAGTCCTAATACTTAAATATCTCAGAGTCAGATAATATTAATTGGATTTACTCTAAGTTCAACAGTTACCCTAATTATCTCTGCAGATAATTTCTCAGAGTACACTGGAACTCAGTTGATCACAACTAATATTATCCGGAGTAAAATAATTTATGGGGTATTACATCCTCCCCCCTTAAATAGAAATTCGCCCACGAATTTAAAACAATTACCTGAAAAGATGAGGGTAGACCTCCCGCATCTCCGATTCCAATTCCCAAGTTGCATCACCCGGATGCGTCTCATCCCATTGGACCCTAACAAGAGGAATCTCTTTATTCCTTAACACTTTAGTTTCTCTTCCGGTAATACGACTCGGTTGAGGCTCAAATGTCAAATTTGCTTCTATCTCAATTGTATCTGGTCAAATTGGCTGAAGAGGATCTGGGACAAATTTCCGAAGCTGAGATACATGAAAAACATCGTGCATCTCGGATAGAGAAGGCGGTAAGGCTAATCTGTAGGCTACTTCACCGATTCTTTCTAAAATTTGATACGGTCCCACGTATCTCGGACTTAACTTCCGCGATTTAAATGGTTCTTTCAACCTCAATCTCTGAGTAACTTTCAAAAACACGTGATCTCCCTCATCAAATTCCAAAGGTCTCCTACGGTTATCTGCATAGCTTTTCTGACGATCTTGTGCTTGTTTGACCTTATCACGGATCATCCTAATTTTCTTCGTAGTTTCGTGAATAATCTCGGGTCCCAACATTCTATCTTCCCCAACTTCTGGCCAACACAACGGTGTCCTACACTTCCTTCCATACAACACCTCATAAGGTGCCATACCAATACTTGCATGATAACTGTTATTATAAGATAACTCAATCAATGACAAAAGTTATATCCAATTTCCTCCACTTTCAAGTACACAAGCTCTCAACATGTCTTCCATGGTTTGTATTGTCCGTTCCGTCTGACCATCCGTCTGCGGATGATTCGACGTACTCAAACACAACTTCGTTCCCATCGCTTGCTGAAAAGCTCTCCAAAATCTCGAAGTAAATTTTGGATCTCTATCTGAAACGATACCGGTAGGAATACCATGCAATCTCACTATCTCCGAAGTGGACAACCTTGCAAGATGACTCGCCTTGTAGGTAGTCTTCACAGCTAAGAAATGCGCGGATTTCGTTAACCGGTCCACGATTACCCAAATCGAATCATAACCACCTTTCGCACGGGGTAATCGGACCGCGAAGTCCATCGAAATACTCTCCCATTTCCACACCGGAATTTCTAAAGGTTGCAGCAAGCCACCCGGTCTTTGATGTTCTATCTTCACTTGTTAGCACACTGCACATTCCGACACATACACCGCAATATCCTTTTTCATCCCGGACCACCAATAGTCCCTCTTTAAATCTTGATACATCTTTTAAGATCCCGAATGTATAGTAAAAGCACCCTTATGCGCTTCTTCCAAAATCCTCCTTTTTAACTCCGTGTTATCCGGAACACAAATCCTTCGGTTAAATACAATAACTCCGTCGGCAGCTCGCCCAAAACCCGGTTGCAATAACACTTCTTGTAACTTTTCATCTAACCCTTGCTCTTGTTGGATTTCTTCCCGAAGAGTAGAAGTGATATTCAAATTTCCCATAATCACACAATTAGGAGTCCAATTAAATTGAAGATTTAGATCTCGAAATTTTTCCAATAAAGTATACTCTAACATCATCAAGTCGGCACTATGCAACACTTTCCTGCTTAAAGCATCCACCACCTTATTCGCTTTACCCGGATGGTACTTTAGTTCTAAATCATAATCTTTCAAATATTCCATCCACCTCCTTTGACGCATGTTCAACTCCTTCTGGTCAAATAGGTACTTTAAGCTCTTGTGGTCACTAAACATCTCAAAACGTACACCATACAAATAGTGACGCCACACCTTTAAGGTAAATACAACTGCCGCCAATTCTAAATCATGCGTTGGAAAATTCTCTTCATGGACTTTTAACTGCCGTGAAGCATAAGCCACTACATGTCCATCTTGCATTAGAACACCTCCTAATCCCATCTTCGATGCATCACAATATACCTCATACGACTTGCTAGGATCAGGAATAACCAAAATAGGAGCGTTCGTCAATCTTTCCTTCAAACTCATAAAATGTTTCTCACAAGCCGAATCCCATTCATACGAATAATCCTTCCGAGTAAGTCTCGTCATCGGTAAAGCCAGTTGGGAAAAGCCCTTAATAAACCTTCTATAATAACCTGCTAGTCCCAAGAAGCTTCTAACTTCAGACACATTCTTCGGTCTCTCCTAATTTATCACTGCTTCAACTTTTGATGGATCAACCGCTACACCTCCCTGAGATATGACATGCCCAAGAAAATTAACCTCAGACATCCAAAACTCACACTTACTTAACTTAGCAAAAAGTTGCCTCTCTTGTAAGATGGATAAATCGATTCTTAGGTGTTCTCCGTGCTCTTGAGGATCACGAGAATAGATAAGAATATCATCAATGAAAATCACCACAAACTGGTCTAAATAAGGTTGAAATATCAGATTCATATAATCCATGAAAACTGCCAGAGCATTCGTCACACCAAAAGTCATCACCAAAAATTCATAATGACCATAACGGGTTCTAAACGCAGTCTTTGGTACATCTGAACTCTTCACCTGAATCTGATGATAACCTGACTGTAAATCAATCTTCGAGAACACACAGGCTCCTTTCAATTGATCTAACAGATCGTCTATCCTTGGTAATAGGTATTTGTTCTTGATGGTGACCTTATTCAACTGACGGTAATCAATACACAACCGCATTCCACCATCCTTTTTCTTTACCAACAACACAGGAGCTCCCCAGGGCGAAACACTGGGTCGAACAAAATGCTTATTCAACAACTCTTCCAATTGATCCTTTAATTCTTTTAAGTCAAGTGGTGACATCCGATACGGAGAAACGAATATTGGAGCCGTTCCCGGTATTAGGTCAATAGATAATTCCACTTCCCGCTCCGGGGGAAGAGAAGTGATATCCTCGGGGAAAACTTCAGGAAAGTCACAAACTACCAGAATACTCGAAACTTGACGGTTACTACCCTCCTCCTTAGTAAGAATCAAAAGAACATATTTTTCCTCCTCAAGCAAGAAATTAATCATTCCAACAGTACCTTCCAAAATAGTAGTTAACACATCCTTCGGAGTAGCCTCATTGGACGGAATAATAATTAACTTCTCCTCACAACCGATAAAAACTGAATTAGCAGAAAGCCAATCCATCCCCAGAACAACATCCACTTTCTTAAGCAGTAAGCAAATCAGATCAATCTGGAAAACTCTTCCATCCACAGATAAAACACAATTTTCACACATTAAACGTGTTTCCACCATCTCATCCATGGCAGTAGTAACCACCATGTCTGGAGACAACGGAACCGCTTGCAACCCAAGCCGCTTTACACATTGCATCTATACAAACGAGTGTGTAGCTCCACAATCAAATAAAACAAAGCAAGGATTTCCATTCATAAAACATGTACCAGCAATCAAAGAGTTATCACCCTTTGTCTTGCATCCAAGGTATATACTCGTCCGGTATTCTTTTCTTGCATCTGATTCCTCTTCTGAGGAAAATCCCTCGATAAATGGCCCACCTTATTACACTGATAACACCTTATTCCTTCCCAACTGCACCTACCAAAATGGTTCTTTCCACAATTACGGCATACCGGAGGCGCACTAGTCCTGGAACTCTGAATTTGTTTCCCTTTGAAAGATTGTTGTCTTGGTCTAAATTGTTGATTCGATCTCCCACAATCACTTTGATTCACCCTACTTAACTCTCATTCTGCTTGCACCTTCTTTAAGCTATGCTCCGCCACATAACACTGTCGTAACAATTCAGCATAGCTAGCAAATTCTCTCTGAGACACACTATGTGAAATTTCATCCTTCAACCCGAACAGAAATTGATCGATCTTCCATCTCTCGTCCGGAGCATACATAGCCTGCCTAGAATAAGCAGCCATAACCTCAAACTTTTCCGCATAAGAAGCCACAGTCAAGTTACCTTGTCTCAGCTGTTGAAACTCGAATTCTTTCTGAGACCTTAAGGAACTTGGGAAATACTTCTCCATAAAAGTTATCTTAAACTGCTCCCATACTTTTGGTACCTCTTGAATTGTCATTAAGGCTGAAGGACTTTCCCACCATCTCATGGCAGGACCCTTTAACAAGTGAGAAGCAAAAACAACCTTATTTTCCTCACTGCACTGAACTATCAAGAAATTCCGTTCCATACCGGATATCCATTCATGAGCCTTTACTGGATCTAACCCTCCCTGAAACTCCGGAGGATTCATACGAGTGAAATCCCTAAAGGTTCCCCCTGCAGCCTCAGGAACAACCACTGGAGGGTGCACACCACCAGCCATTTATTGTACCATTTGTTGCACAAACTGATTCTGCTGCTGCTGCATCTGTTGCATAAACTGATACAGAGGGGCATTCCCTTTATCCCCAGGCGGATTTGTCCTTACTGGAGTAGTTCTCGGTCTACCACGGTTGTTTCTGCGCCCGTCAGCCATGTTCCTAAATGTCATACAGATAGGATTAAGTTGATCAGCCTCAATACCATAAATATAACACGTAAGACCAATGGCGACACAACGCATAAATGAGGTAAACGAGGTAATACCAAGAACACTCACAACGGATAAACGAGGTAAAAGTTATGAAAGAAACAAAGTGGGGGATCTGTCATGTTCGCAATGCGAAGAAGTCAGCGAGTGTTCGCTACTTCATTCGCAGTGCGAAGCGTCCAGTGAACGCCTAGCCAACACTTGTTCGCTGCCCCATTCGCAGTGCGAATGTCTGGCGAACAATGGCAAAACCAAAACAAGCTAAAGTTCGCAGTGCGAACCACTGGCGAATGTCTGGCGAACGTTTGCCTTTCCATTCGCCGTGCGAACATCCAGCGAGTGCACGATTTCCCCTTCGCTGGGGGATTCGCAGTGCGAATCTGGGAAAATGCAGAAGTTTTGTAGCATCACAGCTGAGTTCCCATGGGTCCAAAACTTCACCCAGCCATAATCAAACATCCAATAATCAAACACAGATGATTCTACACCCATATAGCCTATACTACTCAGTTTTTAACACATTTCAACCGTTAAATTTCATCGATTACCAAATTTAAGCAATTTTCATAAAAACCTAACTTAAGCTATAATCATTTCTAACTCTAAACTTAAGTTTCTATCTAGAACCCACCTTAAGTAGATGAAGATGGTGAAGATTGGAAGATGATTTGATGAAGATTTGATGATGTTCTTGATGATTTTGATCTTGGACTTTTTCCTCTTTTTCTCTTCCTTTCCTTCTCTTTTCTTTCTCTCCAACCCTTTCTATCTTTTTCTTTCTCTTGGTCTAATAAGGAAAATGAAGGGAAAAGAAAATATATAGTATAAGATCATCAATTAGCAACACTACTAATTGTCCAAAAAGTCTCTAAAGTCCAAATACTTAAATATCTCAGTGTCAGATAATATTAATTGGATTTACTCTAAGTTCAACAGTTACCCTAATTATCTCTGTAGATAATTTCTCAGAGCACACTGGAACTCAGTTGATCACAACTAATATTATCCGGAGTAAAATAATTTACGGGGTATTACACTTGCGAGGCAGTTGTGCCTGACCGTTTTACTCTTTTGATTTTAAACATTGAAATGACTCATTCTATTTGCGAAGCCTTGGCCTCTTACTCCCTGTTTAAAACTGTTGCAATCAATCATTTAAACAGATCCATTTGGAATGGCCTAACCCAGAAAAAAATAACAAACAATTAAGAATATACCATACACCAATACCACTTAACTGGAAACTAACATCACAGTGGGTAGGAAAGCTATTGTGAGAAACAGAAGGGAAAAACATATGAATCCATAAATAACTAAAACAACTTCCAAAAAAATTCATAATGGCTTAAAACCAAAAGTAGAAAAATCATACATAAACTCAAACAGCACCTCAATATAAGTTCCAATCAACATCAAATAATAAATATGACTAAACCAAATCCCAAACACATATAAACTTAACCAAACATGCTTTTTCATGTGTGCCTCACTTAAATCAGTGTTATTTAAGTGCTATACAAAATTTTGGTTGTACTTCACAAGCATACATTGTAGCCCTCATCTTCACAGTAGCATTTTGTAAACCGCTACAGAACCATTATATCAACTGTTATTGGCAAGTAGATAACAGCGTAAAAGCTAGGTCCAATTAAAGCCGCTATAGGTGCTATCGACAACATATTCAGAACAATAACAAGACAGAAAAATACACATAAAGATATAACACCAAAGATCTAACAGCTAGCCAGAACTAACACAGGACATAGAAAAATACACCTAAAAATCTATCACGACACTTACAGATCTAAATATGTAAAGTTTCGATGTATATTTAAAAAATAAAAATAAAAACAAGAAACCTTCTCCATGTATGTGTCTGGCTACTAGAAGAGCTTCATATAGTCTTTGGGTATGGGATAAAAGTTGAAGAATCGCAACCAGATAACCAATGTTACCAGTGTTGATTAAACCAACACCTTTTCTAACTTCATCCAAGAAACACCCTTTTCCAACTTCATGCCAGCAGCACCCTTTTCCAACATCATGCTAGCAACACCCTTTTCCAACATCATGCCAACAACACCTTTTCCATCTCCATATTATTTGACACAACACACTTTTCCATCTTTAAATCGGCAACATTTTCCATTTTTTCTTACACGAGGACCTACATAAAGAAATACACGCTACAGATTAATACTCATACAAAAAAAATGAAAATAAAAAATATATATTAAATAATACAATAAAATAGATTTTTTGGGTTTTAATCAAAATTTCCCATTTTCTTAGAACAAGAAACATTGGTTTTGATTAAAAATTGAAATGGAATTAATGTTGTTGAAATAACCTACCATAGAAGAAGCATGGATGGCTACACCTGTATTGGAAACCTCCAAAGGTTCTCCACCATTTGTGATTGAAAAACCCTATTGATACAAAAAAAAAGTATATATACAAAAACTCAACATCAATTTGAATGATCATATAAAAACAGAAACCACATACTCAGCATTAACGTCAATCGTCATACAAAAACCAAAAACATCATTGTTAACAAAAAAGTGAAAATAGTGGAAAAAAACATCAACATCAAAATTGGTGATCATACAATAAACTGATACAATATAAACAAATAAGTATCAACAATGTTTATACAACAAATATAAAAATCAAGTATATTCAAGGGTTATACAAACAACAACAAAATGTTGAAAACATGGAACTTGAAACTTATTTCATATCAACATCAATCAACATTCAAAACATAAGTATATTCAACAGTAGATTCAAGGTTTGTACAAAAACCAACAAAAAGTTGAAAACATAGAATTAGAAACCTAATTCGTATCAACATCAATCACCATTCAAAAATTAAATATATTCAACAGTATATTCAAGGTTTATACAAACAAAATAAAAAAGTTACAAATATGGAACTAAAAACCTAATTCGTATCAACTATTTTAAATTTAGGGTCATTAAGAAAAACTAATCCCCAGCATTTTTTTACCTTAATCATAAAATAACGTCTGAATATTTCATCTGCAATATTTTCAGACAAGGCAAAATCCTGTGTAATATGTGCCTTGCTTGAGCACATGGAGGATGTTTTATCCTTTACTTCTTTCCTTTTTTATTTGTGTTCTCTTTTATTTTTGTCCTTTTTGATGTAAGTTGGAGTAAGGTGGTAATATTGCTGATGAAAATATTTGGGGGTTATTTTGTGATTAAGGTAAAAATAAAAAAAATATTGGCTTTTGTTTATCATATATGACCCTTAATTTAAAACAACTCTTTTTTGTGATATTCTGTTCATATATGATTTTATGAATGGTTTTTCAGTTTGTATGTGGTAGTTGTGAAGGCTCTTACGAGGCAGTTATGCTTGACTATTTTACTCTTTTGAGATTAAACATTGAAATGACTCATTCTATTTGTGAAGCCTTGGCCTCTTACTTCCTGTTTGAAGCTGTTGCAATCATTCATTTAAATAGATCCATTTGGAATGGCCTAACCCAGGAAAAAATTACAAACAGGTAAGAATATACCATACACCAATACCACTTAACTGGAAACTAACATCACAGTGGGTAGGCAAGCTATTGTGAGAAATAGAAGGGAAAAACATATGAATCTATACATAAATAAAACAACTTCCAAAAACATTCATAATGGCTTTAAACCAAAAGTAGCAAAATCATACATAAATTCAAACAACACCTTAATATAAGTTCCAATCAACATTATTCAATAAATACGACTAAACCCAATCCTAAACATCTATAAAGTTAACCAAACATGCTTTTTCATGAGTGCCTCACTTAAATCATTGTTATTTAAATGCTATACAAATGTTTGGTTGTACTTCACAAGAATACATTGTTTCCCTCATCTTCTCAATAGCATTTTGTAAACCACTACAGAACCATTATATCAACCGTTATCGGCAAGCGGATAGCAGCCTAAAAGCTAGGTCCAATTAATGCCACTATAGGTGCTATCGAAAACATATTCAAAACCATAACAAGATAGAAAAATACATATAAAGATCTACCACTAAAGATCTAATAGCTAGCTAGAACCAACATAGGACATAGAAATATACACCTAAAAATCTATCACAACACTTACAGATCTAAATATGTAAAATTTATATGTATAATTTGAAAAATAAAAATAAAAACAAGAAACCTTCTCCATGTGTGTTTCTCCCTTCTTAAAGAGCTTCATATAGTGTTTGGGTATGGGTGAAACATTGAAGAATCGCAGCCAGATAACTAGTGTTATCAAAGTTGATAAACCAGCACCCTTTTCCAACTTCATGCCAGCAACACCCTTTTACAACATAATGCCAGCAACACACTCTTCAAATATCATGCCAGCAACACCCTGGAACACCCTTTTCCATCTCCATATTATTTGACATAACACGTTTTTGCAAATTTTCTTACACAAGGACCTACATAAAAAAACACAAAAAAGATTGATACCCTTACATAAAAATGAAAATAAAGAAATATATATATTCAATAATACAATAAAATAGATTTTTTTGGTTTTGAATCAAAATTTCCCATTTTCACAGAACCAGAAACAGTGGTTTTGAATCAAAATTGAAACAGAATTAATGTTGTTGAAATAACCTACCATTGAAGGAGCATGGATGGCAACACCTGAATTGGATACCTCTGAATAGGAAACTTTTGAAGGTTCTCGACCATTTGAGAATGAAAAACCATGTTGATACAAAAAAAAGTGTACATACAAAAAATCAACATCAATTTGAATGATCATACAAAAATGAAAACCACATACTCATCATTAACGTCAATCATCATACAAAAACCATAACATCAATGTTAACAAAAAAGTGAAAATTATGGAACAAAAAACATCAACATCAATATAGGTTATCATACACAAAACATAAACAACATAAACAGATAAGTATCAACAATGTTTATACAATAAACATAAAAATCAAGTATATTCAAGGTTTATACAAACAACAACAAAATGTTGAAAACATGGAACTTGAAACTTATTTCGTATCAACATCAATCATCATTCAAAACATAAGTATATTCAACAGTAGATTCAAGGTTTTTACAAAAACCAACAAAAAGTTGAAAACATAGAATTAGAAACCTAATTTGTATCAACATCAATCACCATTCAAAAATTAAGTATATTCAACAGTATATTCAAGGTTTATACAAACAAAATAAAAAATTTGCAAACATGCAACTAAAAACCTAATTCGTATCAACGATTTTAAATTTAGGGTCATTAAAAATAACTAATACCCAGCATTTTTTTACCTTAATCATAAAATAACGTCTGAATATTTCATCTGCAATATTTTCAGACAAGGCAAAATCCTGTGCAATATGTGCCTTGCTTGAGCACATGGAGGATGTCTTATCCTTTACTTCTTTCCTTTTTTATTTGTGTTCTCTTTTATGTTTGTCCTTTTTGATGTAAGTTGGAGGAAGGTGGTAATATTGCTGATGAAGATATTTGGGGGTTATTTTGTGATTAAGGTAAAAATAAAAAAAATATTGGCTATTGTTTATCATATATGACCCTTAATTTAAAACAACTCTTTTTTGTGATATTCTGTTCATATATGATTTTATGGTTGGTTTTTCAGTTTGTATGTGGTAGTTGTGAAGGCTCTTAAGAGGCAGTTGTGCCTGACTCTTTTACATTTTTTGAGATTAAACATTGAAATGACTCATTCTATTTGTGAAGCCTTGGCATCTTACTCCCTGTTTGAAGCTGTTGTAATCATTCATTTAAACAGATCCATTTGGAATGGCCTAACCTAGGAAAAAATTACAAACAGGTAAGAATATACCATACACCAATACCACTTAACTGGAAACTAACATCACAGTGGGTAGGCAAGCTATTGTGAGAAACAGAAGGGAAAAACATATGAATCTATACATAACTAAAACAACTTCCAAAAACATTCATAATGGCTTTAAACGAAAAGTAGCAAAATCATACATAAATTCAAACAGCACCTCAATATAAGTTCCAATCAACATTATTCAATAAATACGACAAAACCCAATCCTAAACATCTATAAAGTTAACCAAACATACTTTTTCATGAGTGCCTCACTTAAATCATTGTTATTTAAATGCTATACAAACGTTTGGTTGTACTTCACAAGAATACATTGTTTCCCTCATCTTCTCAATAGCATTTTGTAAATCACTACAGAACCATTATATCAACCGTTATCGGCAAGCGGATAGCAGCCTAAAAGCTAGGTCCAATTAATGCCACTATAGGTGCTATCGAAAACATATTCAAAACCATAACAAGATAGAAAAATACATATAAAGATCTACCACTAAAGATCTAATAGCTAGCTAGAACCAACATAGGACATAGAAATATACACCTAAAAATCTATCACAACACTTACAGATCTAAATATGTAAAATTTATATGTATAATTTGAAAAATAAAAATAAAAACAAGAAACCTTCTCCATGTGTGTTTCTCCCTTCTTAAAGAGCTTCATATAGTGTTTGGGTATGGGTGAAACATTGAAGAATCGCAGCCAGATAACTAGTGTTATCAAAGTTGATAAACCAGCACCCTTTTCCAACTTCATGCCAGCAACACCCTTTTACAACATAATGCCAGCAACACACTCTTCAAATATCATGCCAGCAACACCCTGGAACACCCTTTTCCATCTCCATATTATTTGACATAACACGTTTTTGCAAATTTTCTTACACAAGGACCTACATAAAAAAACACAAAAAAGATTGATACCCTTACATAAAAATGAAAATAAAGAAATATATATATTCAATAATACAATAAAATAGATTTTTTTGGTTTTGAATCAAAATTTCCCATTTTCACAGAACCAGAAACAGTGGTTTTGAATCAAAATTGAAACAGAATTAATGTTGTTGAAATAACCTACCATTGAAGGAGCATGGATGGCAACACCTGAATTGGATACCTCTGAATAGGAAACTTTTGAAGGTTCTCGACCATTTGAGAATGAAAAACCATGTTGATACAAAAAAAAGTGTACATACAAAAAATCAACATCAATTTGAATGATCATACAAAAATGAAAACCACATACTCATCATTAACGTCAATCATCATACAAAAACCATAACATCAATGTTAACAAAAAAGTGAAAATTATGGAACAAAAAACATCAACATCAATATAGGTTATCATACACAAAACATAAACAACATAAACAGATAAGTATCAACAATGTTTATACAATAAACATAAAAATCAAGTATATTCAAGGTTTATACAAACAACAACAAAATGTTGAAAACATGGAACTTGAAACTTATTTCGTATCAACATCAATCATCATTCAAAACATAAGTATATTCAACAGTAGATTCAAGGTTTTTACAAAAACCAACAAAAAGTTGAAAACATAGAATTAGAAACCTAATTTGTATCAACATCAATCACCATTCAAAAATTAAGTATATTCAACAGTATATTCAAGGTTTATACAAACAAAATAAAAAATTTGCAAACATGCAACTAAAAACCTAATTCGTATCAACGATTTTAAATTTAGGGTCATTAAAAATAACTAATACCCAGCATTTTTTTACCTTAATCATAAAATAACGTCTGAATATTTCATCTGCAATATTTTCAGACAAGGCAAAATCCTGTGCAATATGTGCCTTGCTTGAGCACATGGAGGATGTCTTATCCTTTACTTCTTTCCTTTTTTATTTGTGTTCTCTTTTATGTTTGTCCTTTTTGATGTAAGTTGGAGGAAGGTGGTAATATTGCTGATGAAGATATTTGGGGGTTATTTTGTGATTAAGGTAAAAATAAAAAAAATATTGGCTATTGTTTATCATATATGACCCTTAATTTAAAACAACTCTTTTTTGTGATATTCTGTTCATATATGATTTTATGGTTGGTTTTTCAGTTTGTATGTGGTAGTTGTGAAGGCTCTTAAGAGGCAGTTGTGCCTGACTCTTTTACATTTTTTGAGATTAAACATTGAAATGACTCATTCTATTTGTGAAGCCTTGGCATCTTACTCCCTGTTTGAAGCTGTTGTAATCATTCATTTAAACAGATCCATTTGGAATGGCCTAACCTAGGAAAAAATTACAAACAGGTAAGAATATACCATACACCAATACCACTTAACTGGAAACTAACATCACAGTGGGTAGGCAAGCTATTGTGAGAAACAGAAGGGAAAAACATATGAATCTATACATAACTAAAACAACTTCCAAAAACATTCATAATGGCTTTAAACGAAAAGTAGCAAAATCATACATAAATTCAAACAGCACCTCAATATAAGTTCCAATCAACATTATTCAATAAATACGACAAAACCCAATCCTAAACATCTATAAAGTTAACCAAACATACTTTTTCATGAGTGCCTCACTTAAATCATTGTTATTTAAATGCTATACAAACGTTTGGTTGTACTTCACAAGAATACATTGTTTCCCTCATCTTCTCAATAGCATTTTGTAAATCACTACAGAACCATTATATCAACCGTTATCGGCAAGCGGATAGCAGCCTAAAAGCTAGGTCCAATTAATGCCACTATAGGTGCTATTGAAAACATATTCAGAACCATAACAAGATAGAAAAATACATATAAAGATCTACCACTAAAGATCTAATAGCTAGCTAGAACCAAAATAGGACATAGAAATATACACTTAAAAATCTATCACAACACTTACAGATCTAAATATGTAAAATTTAGATGTATAATTTGAAAAAAAAAAAAAAAAACAAGAAACCTTCTCCATGTATGTTTCTCCCTTCTTAAAGAGCTTCATATAGTGTTTGGGTATGGGTGAAACATTGAAGAATCGCAGCCAGATAACTAGTGTTATCAAAGTTGATAAACCAGCACCATTTTCCAACTTCATGCCAGCAACACCCTTTTACAACATAATGCCAGCAACACACTCTTCAAATAGCATGCCAGCAACACCCTGGAACACCCTTTTCCATCTCCATATTATTTGACATAACACGTTTTTGCAAATTTTCTTACACAAGGACCTACATAAAAATACACAAAAAAGATTGATACCCTTACATAAAAATGAAAATAAAGAAATATATATATTCAATAATACAATAAAGTAGATTTTTTTGGTTTTGAATCAAAATTCCCCATTTTCACAGAACCAGAAACAGTGGTTTTGAATCAAAATTGAAACAGAATTAATGTTGTTGAAATAACCTACCATTGAAGGAGCATGGATGGCAACACCTGAATTGGATACCTCTGAATAGGAAACTTTTGAAGGTTCTCCACCATTTGAGAATGAAAAACCATGTTGATACAAAAAAAAGTGTACATACAAAAAATCAACTTCAATTTGAATGATCATACAAAAACGAAAACCACATACTCATCATTAACGTCAATCATCATACAAAAACCAAAACATCAATGCTAACAAAAAAGTCAAAATTATGGAACAAAAAACATCAACATCAATATAGGTTATCATACACAAAACATAAACAACATAAACAGATAAGTATCAACAATGTTTATACAACAAACATAAAAATCAAGTATATTCAAGGTTTATACAAACAACAACAAAATGTTGAAAACATGGAACTTGAAACTTATTTCGTATCAACATCAATCATCATTCAAAACATAAGTATATTCAACAGTATATTCAAGTTTTTTACAAAAACCAACAAAAAGTTGAAAACATAAAATTAGAAACCTAATTCGTATCAACATCAATCACCATTCAAAAATTAAGTATATTCAACAGTATATTCAAGGTTTATACAAACAAAATCAAAAATTTGCAAACATGCAACTAAAAACCTAATTCGTATCAACGATTTTAAATTTAGGGTCATTAAAAAAAACTAATCCCCAGTACTTTTTTACCTTAATCATAAAATATCGTCTGAATATTTCATCTGCAATATTTTCAGACAAGGCAAAATCCTGTGTAATATGTACCTTGCTTGAGCACATGGAGGATGTCTTATCCTTTACTTCTTTCCTTTTTTATTTGTGTTCTTTTTTATTTTTGTCTTTTTTGATGTAAGTTGGTGGAAGGTGGTAATATTGCTGATGAAAACATTTGGGGGTTAGTTTGTGATTAAGGTAAAAAAAAAAATTGGCTATTGTTTATCATATATGACCCTTAATTTAAAACAACTCTTTTTTGTGATATTCTGTTCATATATGATTTTATGGTTGGTTTTTCAGTTTGTATGTGGTAGTTGTGATGGCTCTTAAGAGGCAGTTGTGCCTGACTGTTTTACATTTTTTGAGATTAAACATAGAAATGACTCATTCTATTTGTGAAGCCTTGGCCTCTTACTCCCTGTTTGAAGCTGTTGCAATCATTCATTTAAACAGATCCATTTGGAATGGCCTAACCTAGGAAAAAATTACAAACAGGTAAGAATATACCATACACCAATACCACTTAACTGGAAACTAACATCACTGTGGGTAGGCAAGCTATTGTGAGAAACAGAAGGGAAAAACATATGAATCTATACATAACTAAAACAACTTCCAAAAACATTCATAATGGCTTTAAACGAAAAGTAGCAAAATCATACATAAATTCAAACAGCACCTCAATATAAGTTCCAATCAACATTATTCAATAAATACAACTAAACCCAATCCTAAACATCTATAAAGTTAACCAAACATGCTTTTTCATGAGCGCCTCACTTAAATCATTGTTATTTAAATGCTATACAAACGTTTGGTTGCACTTCACAAGAATACATTATTTCCCTCATC
Organism: Lathyrus tuberosus; assembly: GCA_022829125.1. Lineage (NCBI taxonomy): Eukaryota > Viridiplantae > Streptophyta > Magnoliopsida > Fabales > Fabaceae > Lathyrus > Lathyrus tuberosus. The sequence continues at coordinate 16,071,100 of JALAZF010000055.1, forward strand.
TTCTCAATAGCATTTTGTAAATCACTACAGAACCATTATATCAACCGTTATCGGCAAGCGGATAGCAGCCTAAAAGCTAGGTCCAATTAATGCCACTATAGGTGCTATTGAAAACATATTCAGAACCATAATAAGATAGAAAAATACATATAAAGATCTACCACTAAAGATCTAATAGCTAGCTAGAACCAACATAGGACATAGAAATATACACCTAAAAATCTATCACAACACTTACAGATCTAAATATGTAAAATTTAGATGTATAATTTGAAAAATAAAAATAAAAACAAGAAACCTTCTCCATGTATGTTTCTCCCTTCTTAAAGAGCTTCATATAGTGTTTGGGTATGGGTGAAACATTGAAGAATCGCAGCCAGATAACTAGTGTTATCAAAGTTGATAAACCAGCACCATTTTCCAACTTCATGCCAGCAACACCCTTTTACAACATAATGCCAGCAACACACTCTTCAAATAGCATGCCAGCAACACCCTGGAACACCCTTTTCCATCTCCATATTATTTGACATAACACGTTTTTGCAAATTTTCTTACACAAGGACCTACATAAAAATACACAAAAAAGATTGATACCCTTACATAAAAATGAAAATAAAGAAATATATATATTCAATAATACAATAAAATATATTTTTTTGGTTTTGAATCAAAATTCCCCATTTTCACAGAACCAGAAACAGTGGTTTTGAATCAAAATTGAAACATAATTAATGTTGTTGAAATAACCTACCATTGAAGGAGCATGGATGGCAACACCTGAATTGGATACCTCTGAATAGGAAACTTTTGAAGGTTCTCCACCATTTGAGAATGAAAAACCATGTTGATACAAAAAAAAGTGTACATACAAAAAATCAACTTCAATTTGAATGATCATACAAAAACGAAAACCACATACTCATCATTAACGTCAATCATCATACAAAAACCAAAACATCAATGCTAACAAAAAAGTCAAAATTATGGAACAAAAAACATCAACATCAATATAGGTTATCATACACAAAACATAAACAACATAAACAGATAAGTATCAACAATGTTTATACAACAAACATAAAAATCAAGTATATTCAAGGTTTATACAAACAACAACAAAATGTTGAAAACATGGAACTTGAAACTTATTTCGTATCAACATCAATCATCATTCAAAACATAAGTATATTCAACGGTATATTCAAGGTTTTTACAAAAACCAACAAAAAGTTGAAAACATAAAATTAGAAACCTAATTCGTATCAACATCAATCACCATTCAAAAATTAAGTATATTCAACAGTATATTCAAGGTTTATACAAACAAAATCAAAAATGTGCAAACATGCAACTAAAAACCTAATTCGTATCAACAATTTTAAATTTAGGGTCATTAAAAAAAACTAATCCCCAGTACTTTTTTACCTTAATCATAAAATATCGTCTGAATATTTCATCTGCAATATTTTCAGACAAGGCAAAATCCTGTGTAATATGTACCTTGCTTGAGCACATGGAGGATGTCTTATCCTTTACTTATTTCCTTTTTTATTTGTGTTCTTTTTTATTTTTGTCTTTTTTGATGTAAGTTGGTGGAAGGTGGTAATATTGCTGATGAAAATATTTGGGGGTTAGTTTGTGATTAAGGTAAAAAAAAAAAATTGGCTATTGTTTATCATATATGACCCTTAATTTAAAACAACTCTTTTTTGTGATATTCTGTTCATATATGATATTATGGTTGGTTTTTCAGTTTGTATGTGGTAGTTGTGAAGGCTCTTAAGAGGCAGTTGTGCCTGACTGTTTTACATTTTTTGAGATTAAACATAGAAATGACTCATTCTATTTGTGAAGCCATGGCCTCTTACTCCCTGTTTGAAGCTGCTGCAATCATTCATTTAAACAGATCCATTTGGAATGGCCTAACCTAGGAAAAAATTACAAACAGGTAAGAATATACCATACACCAATACCACTTAACTGGAAACTAACATCACTGTGGGTAGGCAAGCTATTGTGAGAAACAGAAGGGAAAAACATATGAATCTATACATAACTAAAACAACTTCCAAAAACATTCATAATGGCTTTAAACGAAAAGTAGCAAAATCATACATAAATTCAAACAGCACCTCAATATAAGTTCCAATCAACATTATTCAATAAATACAACTAAACCCAATCCTAAACATCTATAAAGTTAACAAAACATGCTTTTTCATGAGCGCCTCACTTAAATCATTGTTATTTAAATGCTATACAAACGTTTGGTTGCACTTCACAAGAATACATTATTTCCCTCATCTTCTCAATAGCATTTTGTAAACCACTACAGAACCATTATATCAACCGTTATCGGCAAGCGGATAGCAGCCTAAAAGCTAGGTCCAATTAATGCCACTATAGGTGCTATCGAAAACATATTCAGAGCCATAACAAGATAGAAAAATACATATAAAGATCTACCACTAAAGATCTAATAGCTAGCTAGAACCAACATAGGACATAGAAATATACACCTAAAAATCTATCACAACACTTACAGATCTAAATATGTAAACTTTAGATGTATAATTTGAAAAATAAAAATAAAAACAAGAAACCTTCTCCATGTATGATTCTCCCTTCTTAAAGAGCTTCATATAGTGTTTGGGTATGGGTGAAACATTGAAGAATCGCAGCCAGATAACTAGTGTTATCAAAGTTGATAAACCAGCACCCTTTTCCAACTTCATGCCAGCAACACCCTTTTACAACATAATGCCAGCAACACACTCTTCAAATAGCATGTCAGCAACACCCTGGAACACCCTTTTCCATCTCCATATTATTTGACATAACACGTTTTTGCAAATTTTCTTACACAAGGACCTACATAAAAAAACACAAAAAAGATTGATACCCTTACATAAAAATGAAAATAAAGAAATATATATATTCAATAATACAATAAAATAGATTTTTTTGGCTTTGAATCAAAATTTCCCATTTTCACAGAACCAGAAACAATGGTTTTGAATCAAAAATGAAACAGAATTAATGTTGTTGAAATAACCTACCATTGAAGGAGCATGGATGGCAACACCTGAATTGGATACCTCTGAATAGGAAACTTTTGAAGGTTCTCCACCATTTGAGAATGAAAAACCATGTTGATACAAAAAAAATGTACATACAAAAAATCAACATCAATTTGAATGATCATACAAAAACAGAAACCACATACTCATCATTAACGTCAATCATTATCCAAAAACCAAAACATCAATGTTAACAAAAAAGTGAAAATTATGGAACAAAAAACATCAACATCAATATAGGTTATCATACACAAAACATAAACAACATAAACAGATAAGTATCACCAATGTTTATACAACAAACATAAAAATCAAGTATATTCAAGGTTTATACAAACAACAACAAAATGTTGAAAACATGGAACTTGAAACTTATTTCGTATCAACATCAATCATCATTCAAAACATAAGTATATTCAACAGTATATTCAAGGTTTTTACAAAAACCAACAAAAAGTTGAAAACATAGAATTAGAAACCTAATTCGTATCAACATCAATCACCATTCAAAAATTAAGTATATTCAACAGTATATTCAAGGTTTATACAAACAAAATCAAAAAGTTGCAAACATGCAACTAAAAACATAATTCGTATCAACGATTTTAAATTTAGGGTCATTAAAAAAAACTAATCCCCAGTATTTTTTTACCTTAATCATAAAATAACGTCTGAATATTTCATCTGCAATATTTTCAGTCAAGGTAAAATCCTGTGTAATATGTGCCTTGCTTGAGCACATGGAGGATGTCTTATCCTTTACTTCTTTCCTTTTTTATTTGTGTTCTTTTTTAATTTTGTCCTTTTTGATGTAAGTTGGGGGAAGGTGGTAATATTGCTGATGAAAATATTTGGGGGTTATTTTGTGATTAAGGTAAAAATAAAAAAATATTGGCTATTGTTTATCATATATGACCCTTAATTTAAAACAACTCTTTTTTGTGATATTCTGTTCATATATGATTTTATGGTTGGTTTTTCAGTTTGTATGTGGTAGTTGTGAAGGCTCTTACGAGGCAGTTGTGCCTGACTGTTTTACATTTTTTGAGATTAAACATTGAAATGACTCATTCTATTTGTGAAGCCTTGGCCTCTTACTCCCTGTTTGAAGTTGTTGCAATCATTCTTTAAACAGATCCATTTGGAATAGCCTAACCCAGGAAAAAATTACAAACAGGTAAGAATATACCATACACCAATACCACTTAACTGGAAACTAACATCACAGTGGGTAGGCAAGCTATTGTGAGAAATAGAAGGGAAAAACATATGAATCTATACATAAATAAAACAACTTCCAAAAACATTCATAATGGCTTTAAACCAAAAGTAGCAAAATCATACATAAATTCAAACAACACCTTAATATAAGTTCCAATCAACATTATTCAATAAATACAACTAAACCCAATCCTAAACATCTATAAAGTTAACCAAACATGCTTTTTCATGAGTGCCTCACTTAAATCATTGTTATTTAAATGCTATACAAATGTTTGGTTGTACTTCACAAGAATACATTGTTTCCCTCATCTTCTCAATAGCATTTTGTTAACCACTACAGAACCATTATATCAACCGTTATCGGCAAGCGGATAGCAGCCTAAAAGCTAGGTCCAATTAATGCCACTATAGGTGCTATCGAAAACATATTCAAAACCATAACAAGATAGAAAAATACATTTAAAGATCTACCACTAAAGATCTAATAGCTAGCTAGAACCAACATAGGACATAGAAATATACACCTAAAAATCGATCACAACACTTACAGATCTAAATATGTAAAATTTAGATGTATAATTTGAAAAATAAAAATAAAAACTAGAAACCTTCTCCATGTATGTTTCTCCCTTCTTAAAGAGCTTCATATAGTGTTTGGGTATGGGTGAAACATTGAAGAATCGCAGCCAGATAACTAGTGTTATCAAAGTTGATAAACCAGCACCCTTTTCCAACTTCATGCCAGCAACACCCTTTTCCAACATAATGCCAGCAACACACTCTTCAAATAGAATGCCAACAACACCCTGGAACACCCTTTTCCATCTCCATATTATTTGACATAACACGTTTTTGCAAATTTTCTTACACAAGGACCTACATAAAAAAACACAAAAAAGATTGATACCCTTACAAAAAAATGAAAATAAAGAAATATATATATTCAATAATACAATAAAATCAATTTTTTTGGTTTTGAATGAAAATTTCCCATTTTCTCAGAACCAAAAACAGTGGTTTTGAATCAAAATTGAAACAGAATTAATGTTGTTGAAATAACCTACCATTGAAGGAGCATGGATGGCAACACCTGAATTGGATACCTCTGAATAGGAAACTTTTGAAGGTTCTCCACCATTTGAGAATGAAACACCATGTTGATACAAAAAAAAGTGTACATACAAAAAATCAACATCAATTTGAATGATCATACAAAAACAGAAACCACATACTCATCTTTAACGTCAATCATCATACAAAAACCAAAACATCAATGTTAACAAAAAAGTGAAAATTATGGAACAAAAAACATCAACATCAATATAGGTTATCATACACAAAACATAAACAACATAAACAGATAAGTATCAACAATGTTTATACAACAAACATAAAAATCAAGTATATTCAAGGTTTATACAAACAACAACAAAATGTTGAAAACATGGAACTTGAAACTTATTTCGTATCAACATCAATCATCATTCAAAACATAAGTATATTCAACAGTATATTTAAGGTTTTTACAAAAACCAACAAAAAGTTGAAAACATAGAATTAGAAATCTAATTCGTATCAACATCAATCACCATTCAAAAATTAAGTATATTCAACAGTATATTCAAGGTTTATACAAACAAAATCAAAAAGTTGCAAACATGCAACCAAAAACCTAATTCGTATCAACGATTTTAAATTTAGGGTCATTAAAAAAAACTAATCCCCAGTATTTTTTTACCTTAATCATAAAATAATGTCTGAATATTTCATCTGCAATATTTTCAGACAAGGTAAAATCCTGTGTAATATGTGCCTTGCTTGAGCACATGGAGGATGTCTTATCCTTTACTTCTTTCCTTTTTTATTTGTGTTCTTTTTTAATTTTGTCCTTTTTGATGTAAGTTGGGGGAAGGTGGTAATATTGCTGATGAAAATATTTGGGGGTTATTTTGTGATTAAGGTAAAAATAAAAAAATATTGGCTATTGTTTATCATATATGACCCTTAATTTAAAACAACTCTTTTTTGTGATATTCTGTTCATATATGATTTTATGGTTGGTTTTTCAGTTTGTATGTGGTAGTTGTGAAGGCTCTTACGAGGCAGTTGTGCCTGACTGTTTTACATTTTTTGAGATTAAACATTGAAATGACTCATTCTATTTGTGAAGCCTTGGCCTCTTACTCCCTGTTTGAAGTTGTTGCAATCATTCATTTAAACAAATCCATTTGGAATGGCCTAACCCAGGAAAAAATTACAAACAGGTAAGAATATACCATACACCAATACCACTTAACTGGAAACTAACATCACAGTGGGTAGGCAAGCTATTGTGAGAAATAGAAGGGAAAAACATATGAATCTATACATAAATAAAACAACTTCCAAAAACATTCATAATGGCTTTAAACCAAAAGTAGCAAAATCATACATAAATTCAAACAACACCTTAATATAAGTTCCAATCAACATTATTCAATAAATACGACTAAACCCAATCCTAAACATCTATAAAGTTAACCAAACATGCTTTTTCATGAGTGCCTCACTTAAATCATTGTTATTTAAATGCTATACAAATGTTTGGTTGTACTTCACAAGAATACATTGTTTCCCTCATCTTCTCAATAGCATTTTGTAAACCATTATATCAACCGTTATCGGCAAGCGGATAGAAGCCTAAAAGCTAGGTCCAATTATTGCCTCTATAGGTGCTATCGAAAACATATTCAAAACCATAACAAGATAGAAAAATACATTTTAAGATCTACCACTAAAGATCTAATAGCTAGCTAGAACCAACATAGGACATAGAAATATACACCTAAAAATCTATCACAACACTTACAGATCTAAATATGTAAAATTTAGATGTATAATTTGAAAAATAAAAATAAAAACTAGAAACCTTCTCCATGTATGTTTTTCCCTTCTTAAAGAGCTTCATATAGTGTTTGGGTATGGGTGAAACATTGAAGAATCGCAGCCAGATAACTAGTGTTATCAAAGTTGATAAACCAGTACCCTTTTCCAACTTCATGCCAGCAACACCCTTTTCCAACGTAATGCCAGCAACACACTCTTCAAATAGCATGTCAGCAACACCCTGGAACACCCTTTTCCATCTCCATATTATTTGACATAACACGTTTTTGCAAATTTTCTTACACAAGGACCTACATAAAAAAACACAAAAAAGATTGATACCCTTACATAAAAATGAAAATAAAGAAATATATATATTCAATAATACAATAAAATCGATTTTTTTGGTTTTGAATCAAAATTTCCCATTTTCACAGAACCAGAAACAGTGGTTTTGAATCAAAATTGAAACAGAATTAATGTTGTTGAAATAACCTACCATTGAAGGAGCATGGATGGCAACACCTGAATTGGATACCTCTGAATAGGAAACTTTTGAAGGTTCTCCACCATTTGAGAATGGAAAACCATGTTGATACAAAAAAAAGAGTACATGCAAAAAATCAACATCAATTTGAATGATCATACAAAAACAGAAACCACATACTCATCTTTAACGTCAATCATCATACAAAAACCAAAACATCAATGTTAACAAAAAAGTGAAAATTATGGAACAAAAAACATCAACATCAATATAGGTTATCATACACAAAACATAAACAACATAAACAGATAAGTATCAACAATGTTTATACAACAAACATAAAAATCAAGTATATTCAAGGTTTATACAAACAACAACAAAATGTTGAAAACATGGAACTTGAAACTTATTTCGTATCAACATCAATCATCATTCAAAACATAAGTATATTCAACAGTATATTTAAGGTTTTTACAAAAACCAACAAAAAGTTGAAAACATAGAATTAGAAATCTAATTCGTATCAACATCAATCACCATTCAAAAATTAAGTATATTCAACAGTATATTCAAGGTTTATACAAACAAAATCAAAAAGTTGCAAATATGCAACCAAAAACCTAATTCGTATCAACGATTTTAAATTTAGGGTCATTAAAAAAAAACTAATCCCCAGTATTTTTTTACCTTAATCATAAAATAACGTCTGAATATTTCATCTGCAATATTTTCAGACAAGGTAAAATCCTGTGTAATATGTGCCTTGCTTGAGCACATGGAGGATGTCTTATCCTTTACTTCTTTCCTTTTTTATTTATGTTCTTTTTTATTTTTGTCCTTTTTGATGTAAGTTGGGGGAAGGTGGTAATATTGCTGATGAAAATATTTGGGGGTTATTTTGTGATTAAGGTAAAAATAAAAAAATATTGGCTATTGTTTATCATATGTGACCCTTAATTTAAAACAACTCTTTTTTGTGATATTCTGTTCATATATGATTTTATGGTTGGTTTTTCAGTTTGTATGTGGTAGTTGTGAAGGCTCTTACGAGGCAGTTGTGCCTGACTGTTTTACATTTTTTGAGATTAAACATTGAAATGACTCATTCTATTTGTGAAGCCTTGGCCTCTTACTCCCTGTTTGAAGTTGTTGCAATCATTCATTTAAACAAATCCATTTGGAATGGCCTAACCCAGGAAAAAATTACAAACAGGTAAGAATATACCATACACCAATACCACTTAACTGGAAACTAACATCACAGTGGGTAGGCAAGCTATTGTGAGAAATAGAAGGGAAAAACATATGAATCTATACATAAATAAAACAACTTCCAAAAACATTCATAATGGCTTTAAACCAAAAGTAGCAAAATCATACATAAATTCAAACAACACCTTAATATAAGTTCCAATCAACATTATTCAATAAATACGACTAAACCCAATCCTAAACATCTATAAAGTTAACCAAACATGCTATTTCATGAGTGCCTCACTTAAATCATTGTTATTTAAATGCTATACAAATGTTTGGTTGTACTTCACAAGAATACATTGTTTCCCTCATCTTTTCAATAGCATTTTGTAAACCACTACAGAACCATTATATCAACCGTTATCGGCAAGCGGATAGCAGCCTAAAAGCTAGGTCCAATTAATGCCACTATAGGTGCTATCGAAAACATATTCAGAACCATAACAAGATAGAAAAATACATTTTAAGATCTACCACTAAAGATCTAATAGCTAGCTAGAACCAACATAGGACATAGAAATATACACCTAAAAATCTATCACAACACTTACAGATCTAAATATGTAAAATTTATATGTATAATTTGAAAAATAAAAATAAAGACAAGAAACCTTCTCCATGTATGTTTCTCCCTTCTTAAAGAGCTTCATATAGTGTTTGGGTATGGGTGAAACATTGAAGAATCGCAGCCAGATAACTAGTGTTATCAAAGTTGATAAACCAGTACCCTTTTCCAACTTCATGCCAGCAACACCCTTTTCCAACATAATGCCAGCAACACACTCTTCAAATAGCATGTCAGGAACACCCTGGAACACCCTTTTCCATCTCCATATTATTTGACATAACACGTTTTTGCAAATTTTCTTACACAAGGACCTACATAAAAAAACACAAAAAAGATTGATACCCTTACATAAAAATGAAAATAAAGAAATATATATATTCAATAATACAATAAAATCGATTTTTTTGGTTTTGAATCAAAATTTCCCATTTTCACAGAACCAGAAACAGTGGTTTTGAATCAAAATTGAAACAGAATTAATGTTGTTGAAATAACCTACCATTGAAGGAGCATGGATGGCAACACCTGAATTGGATACCTCTGAATAGGAAACTTTTGAAGGTTCTCCACCATTTGAGAATGGAAAACCATGTTGATACAAAAACAAGTGTACATACAAAAAATCAACATCAATTTGAATGATCATACAAAAACAGAAACCACATACTCATCATTAACGTCAATCATCATACAAAAACCAAAACATCAATGGTAACAAAAAAGTGAAAATTATGGAACAAAAAACATCAACATCAATATAGGTTATCATACACAAAACATAAACAACATAAACAGTTAAGTATCAACAATGTTTATACAACAAACATAAAAATCAAGTATATTCAAGGTTTATACAAACAACAACAAAATGTTGAAAACATGGAACTTGTAACTTATTTCGTATCAACATCAATCATCATTCAAAACATAAGTATATTCAACAGTATATTCAAGGTTTTTACAAAAACCAACAAAAAGTTGAAAACATAGAATTAGAAACCTAATTCGTATCAACATCAATCACCATTCAAAAATAAAGTATATTCAACAGTATATTCAAGGTTTATACAAACAAAATCAAAAAGTTGCAAACATGCAACTAAAAACCTAATTCGTATCAACGATTTTAAATTTAGGGTCATTAAAAAAAACTAATCCCCAGTATTTTTTTACCTTAATCAAAAAATAACGTCTGGATATTTCATCTGCAATATTTTCAGACAAGGTAAAATCCTGTGTAATATGTGCCTTGCTTGAGCACATGGAGGATGTCTTATCCTTTACTTCTTTCCTTTTTTTATTTGTGTTCTTTTTTATTTTTGTCCTTTTTTATGTAAGTTGGAGGAAGGTGGTAATATTGCTGATGAAAATATTTGGGGGTTATTTTGTGATTAAGGTAAAAATAAAAAAATATTGGCTATTGTTTATCATATATGACCCTTAATTTAAAACAACTCTTTTTTGTGATATTCTGTTCATATATGATTTTATGGTTGGTTTTTCAGTTTGTATGTGGTAGTTGTGAAGGCTCTTACGAGGCAGTTGTGCCTGACTGTTTTACATTTTTTGAGATTAAACATTGAAATGACTCATTCTATTTGTGAAGCCTTGGCCTCTTACTCCCTGTTTGAAGCTGTTGCAATCATTCATTTAAACAGATCCATTTGGAGTGGCCTAACCCAGGAAAAAATTACAAACAGGTAAGAATATACCATACACCAATACCACTTAACTGGAAACTAACATCACAGTGGGAAGGCAAGCTATTGTGAGAAACAGAAGGGAAAAACATATGAATCTATACATGAATAAAACAACTTCCAAAAACATTCATAATGGCTTTAAACCAAAAGTAGCAAAATCATACATAAATTCAAACAGCACCTTAATATAAGTTCCAATCAACATTATTCAATAAATACGACTAAACCTAATCCTAAACATCTATAAAGTTAACCAAACATGCTTTTTCATGAGTGCCTCACTTAAATCATTGTTATTTAAATGCTATACAAATGTTTGGTTGTACTTCACAAGAATACATTGTTTCCCTCATCTTCTCAATAGCATTTTGTAAACCACTACAGAACCATTATATCAACCGTTATCGGCAAGCGGATAGCAGCCTAAAAGCTAGGTCCAATTAATGCCACTATAGGTGCTATCGAAAACATATTCAGAACCATAACAAGATAGAAAAATACATTTAAAGATCTACCACTAAAGATCTAATAGCTAGCTAGAACTAACATAGGACATAGAAATATACACCTAAAAATCTATCACAACACTTACAGATCTAAATATGTAAAATTTAGATGTATAATTTGAAAAATAAAAATTAAAATTAGAAACCTTCTCCATGTATGTTTCTCCCTTCTTAAAGAGCTTCATATAGTGTTTGGGTATGGGTGAAACATTGAAGAATCGCAGCCAGATAACTAGTGTTATCAAAGTTGATAAACCAGCACCCTTTTCCAACTTCATGCCAGCAACACCCTTTTCCAACATAATGCCAGCAACACACTCTTCAAATACAATGCCAGCAACACCCTGGAACACCCTTTTCCATCTCCATATTATTTGACATAACACGTTTTTGCAAATTTTCTTACACAAGGACCTACATAAAAAAACACAAAAAAGATTGATACCCTTACAAAAAAATGAAAATAAAGAAATATATATATTCAATAATACAATAAAATCAATTTTTTTGGTTTTGAATGAAAATTTCCCATTTTCTCAGAACCAAAAACAGTGGTTTTGAATCAAAATTGAAACAGAATTAATGTTGTAGAAATAACCTACCATTGAAGGAGCATGGATGGCAACACCTGAATTGGATACCTCTGAATAGGAAACTTTTGAAGGTTCTCCACCATTTGAGAATGAAAAACCATGTTGATACAAAAAAAAGTGTACATACAAAAAATCAACATCAATTTGAATGATCATACAAAAACAGAAACCACATACTCATCATTAACGTCAATCATCATACAAAAACCAAAACATCAATGTTAACCAAAAAGTGAAAATTATGGAACAAAAAACATCAACATCAATATAGGTTATCATACACAAAACATAAACAACATAAACAGATAAGTATCAACAATGTTTATACAACAAACATAAAAATCAAGTATATTCAAGGTTTATACAAACAACAACAAAATGTTGAAAACATGGAACTTGAAACTTATTTCGTATCAACATCAATCATCATTCAAAACATAAGTATATTCAACAGTATATTTAAGGTTTTTACAAAAACCAACAAAAAGTTGAAAACATAGAATTAGAAATCTAATTCGTATCAACATCAATCACCATTCAAAAATTAAGTATATTCAACAGTATATTCAAGGTTTATACAAACAAAATCAAAAAGTTGCAAACATGCAACCAAAAACCTAATTCGTATCAACGATTTTAAATTTAGGGTCATTAAAAAAAACTAATCCCCAGTATTTTTTTACCTTAATCAAAAAATAACGTCTGAATATTTCATCTGCAATATTTTCAGACAAGGTAAAATCCTGTGTAATATGTGCCTTGCTTGAGCACATGGAGGATGTCTTATCCTTTACTTCTTTCCTTTTTTATTTGTGTTCTTTTTTATTTTTGTCCTTTTTGATGTAAGTTGGGGGAAGGTGGTAATATTGCTGATGAAAATATTTGGGGGTTATTTTGTGATTAAGGTAAAAATAAAAAAATATTGGCTATTGTTTATCATATATGACCCTTAATTTAAAACAACTCTTTTTTGTGATATTCTGTTCATATATGATTTTATGGTTGGTTTTTCAGTTTGTATGTGGTAGTTGTGAAGGCTCTTACGAGGCAGTTGTGCCTGACTGTTTTACATTTTTTGAGATTAAACATTGAAATGACTCATTCTATTTGTGAAGCCTTGGCCTCTTACTCCCTGTTTGAAGTTGTTGCAATCATTCATTTAAACAAATCCATTTGGAATGGCCTAACCCAGGAAAAAATTACAAACAGGTAAGAATATACCATACACCAATACCACTTAATTGGAAACTAACATCACAGTGGGTAGGCAAGCTATTGTGAGAAATAGAAGGGAAAAACATATGAATCTATACATAAATAAAACAACTTCCAAAAACATTCATAATGGCTTTAAACCAAAAGTAGCAAAATCATACATAAATTCAAACAACACCTTAATATAAGTTCCAATCAACATTATTCAATAAATACGACTAAACCCAATCCTAAACATCTATAAAGTTAACCAAACATGCTTTTTCATGAGTGCCTCACTTAAATCATTGTTATTTAAATGCTATACAAATGTTTGGTTCTACTTCACAAGAATACATTGTTTCCCTCATCTTCTCAATAGCATTTTGTAAACCACTACAGAACCATTATATCAACCGTTATCGGCAAGCGGATAGAAGCCTAAAAGCTAGGTCCAATTATTGCCTCTATAGGTGCTATCGAAAACATATTCAAAACCATAACAAGATAGAAAAATACATTTTAAGATCTACCACTAAAGATCTAATAGCTAGCTAGAACCAACATAGGACATAGAAATATACACCTAAAAATCTATCACAACACTTACAGATCTAAATATGTAAAATTTAGATGTATAATTTGAAAAATAAAAATAAAAACTAGAAACCTTCTCCATGTATGTTTCTCCCTTCTTAAAGAGCTTCATATAGTGTTTGGGTATGGGTGAAACATTGAAGAATCGCAGCCAGATAACTAGTGTTATCAAAGTTGATAAACCAGTACCCTTTTCCAACTTCATGCCAGCAACACCCTTTTCCAACATAATGCCAGCAACACACTCTTCAAATAGCATGTCAGCAACACCCTGGAACACCCTTTTCCATCTCCATATTATTTGACATAACACGTTTTTGCAAATTTTCTTACACAAGGACCTACATAAAAAAACACAAAAAAGATTGATACCCTTACATAAAAATGAAAATAAAGAAATATATATATTCAATAATACAATAAAATCGATTTTTTTGGTTTTGAATCAAAATTTCCCATTTTCACAGAACCAGAAACAGTGGTTTTGAATCAAAATTGAAACAGAATTAATGTTGTTGAAATAACCTACCATTGAAGGAGCATGGATGGCAACACCTGAATTGGATACCTCTGAATAGGAAACTTTTGAAGGTTCTCCACCATTTGAGAATGGAAAACCATGTTGATACAAAAAAAAGTGTACATGCAAAAAATCAACATCAATTTGAATGATCATACAAAAACAGAAACCACATACTCATCTTTAACGTCAATCATCATACAAAAACCAAAACATCAATGTTAACAAAAAAGTGAAAATTATGGAACAAAAAACATCAACATCAATATAGGTTATCATACACAAAACATAAACAACATAAACAGTTAAGTATCAACAATGTTTATACAACAAACATAAAAATCAAGTATATTCAAGGTTTATACAAACAACAACAAAATGTTGAAAACATGGAACTTGTAACTTATTTCGTATCAACATCAATCATCATTCAAAACATAAGTATATTCAACAGTATATTCAAGGTTTTTACAAAAACCAACAAAAAGTTGAAAACATAGAATTAGAAACCTAATTCGTATCAACATCAATCACCATTCAAAAATAAAGTATATTCAACAGTATATTCAAGGTTTATACAAACAAAATCAAAAAGTTGCAAACATGCAACTAAAAACCTAATTCGTATCAACGATTTTAAATTTAGGGTCATTAAAAAAAACTAATCCCCAGTATTTTTTTACCTTAATAAAAAAATAACGTCTGAATATTTCATCTGCAATATTTTCAGACAAGGTAAAATCCTGTGTAATATGTGCCTTGCTTGAGCACATGGAGGATGTCTTATCCTTTACTTCTTTCCTTTTTTTATTTGTGTTCTTTTTTATTTTTGTCCTTTTTTATGTAAGTTGGACGAAGGTGGTAATATTGCTGATGAAAATATTTGGGGGTTATTTTGTGATTAAGGTAAAAATAAAAAAATATTGGCTATTGTTTATCATATATGACCCTTAATTTAAAACAACTCTTTTTTGTGATATTCTGTTCATATATGATTTTATGGTTGGTTTTTCAGTTTGTATGTGGTAGTTGTGAAGGCTCTTACGAGGCAGTTGTGCCTGACTGTTTTACATTTTTTGAGATTAAACATTGAAATGACTCATTCTATTTGTGAAGCCTTGGCCTCTTACTCCCTGTTTGAAGCTGTTGCAATCATTCATTTAAACAGATCCATTTGGAATGGCCTAACCCAGGAAAAAATTACAAACAGGTAAGAATATACCATACACCAATACCACTTAACTGGAAACTAACATCACAGTGGGAAGGCAAGCTATTGTGAGAAACAGAAGGGAAAAACATATGAATCTATACATAAATAAAACAACTTCCAAAAACATTCATAATGGCTTTAAACCAAAAGTAGCAAAATCATACATAAATTCAAACAGCACCTTAATATAAGTTCCAATCAACATTATTCAATAAATACGACTAAACCCAATCCTAAACATCTATAAAGTTAACCAAACATGCTATTTCATGAGTGCCTCACTTAAATCATTGTTATTTAAATGCTATACAAATGTTTGGTTGTACTTCACAAGAATACATTGTTTCCCTCATCTTCTCAATAGCATTTTGTAAACCACAACAGAACCATTATATCAACCGTTATCGGCAAGCGGATAGCAGCCTAAAAGCTAGGTCCAATTAATGCCACTATAGGTGCTATCGAAAACATATTCAGAACCATAACAAGATAGAAAAATACATATAAAGATCTACCACTAAAGATCTAATAGCTAGCTAGAACCAACATAGGACATAGAAATATACACCTAAAAATCTATCACAACACTTACAGATCTAAATATGTAAAATTTATATGTATAATTTGAGAAATAAAAATAAAGACAAGAAACCTTCTCCATGTATGTTTCTCCCTTCTTAAAGAGCTTCATATAGTGTTTGGGTATGGGTGAAACATTGAAGAATCGCAGCCAGATAACTAGTGTTATCAAAGTTGATAAACCAGCACCCTTTTCCAACTTCATGCCAGCAACACCCTTTTCCAACATAATGCCAGCAACACACTCTTCAAATAGCATGCCAGCAACACCCTGGAACACCCTTTTCCATCTCCATATTATTTGACATAACACGTTTTTGCAAATTTTCTTACACAACGACCTACATAAAAAAACACAAAAAAGATTGATACCCTTACATAAAAATGAAAATAAAGAAATATATATATTCAATAATACAATAAAATAGATTTTTTTGGTTTTGAATCAAAATTTCTCATTTTCACAGAACCAGAAATAGTGGTTTTGAATCAAAATTGAAACAAAATTAATGTTGTTGAAATAACCTACCATTGAAGGAGCATGGATGGCAACACCTGAATTGGATACCTCTGAATAGGAAACTTTTGAAGGTTCTCCACCATTTGAGAATGGAAAACCATGTTGATACAAAAAAAAGTGTACATACAAAAAATCAACATCAATTTGAATGATCATACAAAAACAGAAACCACATACTCATCATTAACGTCAATCATCATACAAAAACCAAAACATCAATGTTAACAAAAAAGTGAAAATTATGGAACAAAAAACATCAACATCAATATAGGTTATCATACACAAAACATAAACAACATAAACAGATAAGTATCAACAATGTTTATACAACAAACATAAAAATCAAGTATATTCAAGGTTTATACAAACAACAACAAAATGTTGAAAACATGGAACTTGTAACTTATTTCGTATCAACATCAATCATCATTCAAAACATAAGTATATTCAACAGTATATTCAAGGTTTTTACAAAAACCAACAAAAAGTTGAAAACATAGAATTAGAAACCTAATTCGTATCAACATCAATCACCATTCAAAAATAAAGTATATTCAACAGTATATTCAAGGTTTATACAAACAAAATCAAAAAGTTGCAAACATGCAACTAAAAACCTAATTCGTATCAACGATTTTAAATTTAGGGTCATTAAAAAAAACTAATCCCCAGTATTTTTTTACCTTAATCAAAAAATAACGTCTGAATATTTCATCTGCAATATTTTCAGACAAGGTAAAATCCTGTGTAATATGTGCCTTGCTTGAGCACATGGAGGATGTCTTATCCTTTACTTCTTTCCTTTTTTTATTTGTGTTCTTTTTTATTTTTGTCCTTTTTTATGTAAGTTGGACGAAGGTGGTAATATTGCTGATGAAAATATTTGGGGGTTATTTTGTGATTAAGGTAAAAATAAAAAAATATTGGCTATTGTTTATCATATATGACCCTTAATTTAAAACAACTCTTTTTTGTGATATTCTGTTCATATATGATTTTATGGTTGGTTTTTCAGTTTGTATGTGGTAGTTGTGAAGGCTCTTACGAGGCAGTTGTGCCTGACTGTTTTACATTTTTTGAGATTAAACATTGAAATGACTCATTCTATTTGTGAAGCCTTGGCCTCTTACTCCCTGTTTGAAGCTGTTGCAATCATTCATTTAAACAGATCCATTTGGAATGGCCTAACCCAGGAAAAAATTACAAACAGGTAAGAATATACCATACACCAATACCACTTAACTGGAAACTAACATCACAGTGGGAAGGCAAGCTATTGTGAGAAACAGAAGGGAAAAGCATATGAATCTATACATAAATAAAACAACTTCCAAAAACATTCATAATGGCTTTAAACCAAAAGTAGCAAAATCATACATAAATTCAAACAGCACCTTAATATAAGTTCCAATCAACATTATTCAATAAATACGACTAAACCCAATCCTAAACATCTATAAAGTTAACCAAACATGCTATTTCATGAGTGCCTCACTTAAATCATTGTTATTTAAATGCTATACAAATGTTTGGTTGTACTTCACAAGAATACACTGTTTCCCTCATCTTCTCAATAGCATTTTGTAAACCACTACAGAACCATTATATCAACCGTTATCGGCAAGCGGATAGCAGCCTAAAAGCTAGGTCCAATTAATGCCACTATAGGTGCTATCGAAAACATATTCAGAACCACAACAAGATAGAAAAATACATATAAAGATCTACCACTAAAGATCTAATAGCTAGCTAGAACCAACATAGGACATAGAAATATACACCTAAAAATCTATCACAACACTTACAGATCTAAATATGTAAAATTTATATGTATAATTTGAAAAATAAAAATAAAAACAAGAAACCTTCTCCATGTATGTTTCTCCCTTCTTAAAGAGCTTCATATAGTGTTTGGGTATGGGTGAAACATTGAAGAATCGCAGCCAGATAACTAGTGTTATCAAAGTTGATAAACCAGCACCCTTTTCCAACTTCATGCCAGCAACACCCTTTTCCAACATAATGCCAGCAACACACTCTTCAAATATCATGCCAGCAACACCCTGGAACACCCTTTTCCATCTCCATATTATTTGACATAACACGTTTTTGCAAATTTTCTTACACAAGGACCTACATAAAAAAACACAAAAAAGATTGATACCCTTACATATAAATGAAAATAAAGAAATATATATATTCAATAATACAATAAAATAGATTTTTTTGGTTTTGAATCAAAATTTCTCATTTTCACAGAACCAGAAATAGTGGTTTTGAATCAAAATTGAAACAAAATTAATGTTGTTGAAATAACCTACCATTGAAGGAGCATGGATGGCAACACCTGAATTGGATACCTCTGAATAGGAAACTTTTGAAGGTTCTCCACCATTTGAGAATGGAAAACCATGTTGATACAAAAAAAAGTGTACATACAAAAAATCAACATCAATTTGAATGATCATACAAAAACAGAAACCACATACTCATCATTAACGTCAATCATCATACAAAAACCAAAACATCAATGGTAACAAAAAAGTGAAAATTATGGAACAAAAAACATCAACATCAATATAGGTTATCATACACAAAACATAAACAACATAAACAGATAAGTATCAACAATGTTTATACAACAAACATAAAAATCAAGTATATTCAAGGTTTATACAAACAACAACAAAATGGTGAAAACATGGAACTTGTAACTTATTTCGTATCAACATCAATCATCATTCAAAACATAAGTATATTCAACAGTATATTCAAGGTTTTTACAAAAACCAACAAAAAGTTGAAAACATAGAATTAGAAACCTAATTCGTATCAACATCAATCACCATTCAAAAATAAAGTATATTCAACAGTATATTCAAGGTTTATACAAACAAAATCAAAAAGTTGCAAACATGCAACTAAAAACCTAATTCGTATCAACGATTTTAAATTTAGGGTCATTAAAAAAAACTAATCCCCAGTATTTTTTTACCTTAATCATAAAATAACGTCTGAATATTTCATCTGCAATATTTTCAGACAAGGTAAAATCCTGTGTAATATGTGCCTTGCTTGAGCACATGGAGGATGTCTTATCCTTTACTTCTTTCCTTTTTTTATTTGTGTTCTTTTTTATTTTTGTCCTTTTTTATGTAAGTTGGAGGAAGGTGGTAATATTGCTGATGAAAATATTTGGGGGTTATTTTGTGATTAAGGTAAAAATAAAAAAACATTGGCTATTGTTTATCATATATGACCCTTAATTTAAAACAACTCTTTTTTGTGATATTCTGTTCATATATGATTTTATGGTTGGTTTTTCAGTTTGTATGTGGTAGTTGTGAAGGCTCTTACGAGGCAGTTGTGCCTGACTGTTTTACATTTTTTGAGATTAAACATTGAAATGACTCATTCTATTTGTGAAGCCTTGGCCTCTTACTCCCTGTTTGAAGCTGTTGTAATCATTCATTTAAACAGATCCATTTGGAATGGCCTAACCCAGGAAAAAATTACAAACAGGTAAGAATATACCATACACCAATACCACTTAACTGGAAACTAACATCACAGTGGGAAGGCAAGCTATTGTGAGAAACAGAAGGGAAAAACATATGAATCTATACATAAATAAAACAACTTCCAAAAACATTCATAATGGCTTTAAACCAAAAGTAGCAAAATCATACATAAATTCAAACAGCACCTTAATATAAGTTCCAATCAACATTATTCAATAAATACGACTAAACCCAATCCTAAACATCTATAAAGTTAACCAAACATGCTTTTTCATGAGTGCCTCACTTAAATCATTGTTATTTAAATGCTATACAAATGTTTGGTTGTACTTCACAAGAATACATTGTTTCCCTCATCTTCTCAATAGCATTTTGTAAACCACTACAGAACCATTATATCAACCGTTATCGGCAAGCGGATAGCAGCCTAAAAGCTAGGTCCAATTAATGCCACTATAGGTGCTATCGAAAACATATTCAGAACCATAACAAGATAGAAAAATACATATAAAGATCTACCACTAAAGATCTAATAGCTAGCTAGAACCAACATAGGACATAGAAATATACACCTAAAAATCTATCACAACACTTACAGATCTAAATATGTAAAATTTATATGTATAATTTGAAAAATAAAAATAAAAACAAGAAACCTTCTCCATGTATGTTTCTCCCTTCTTAAAGAGCTTCATATAGTGTTTGGGTATGGGTGAAACATTGAAGAATCGCAGCCAGATAACTAGTGTTATCAAAGTTGATAAACCAGCACCCTTTTCCAACTTCATGCCAGCAACACCCTTTTCCAACATAATGCCAGCAACACACTCTTCAAATATCATGCCAGCAACACCCTAGAACACCCTTTTCCATCTCCATATTATTTGACATAACACGTTTTTGCAAATTTTCTTACACAACGACCTACATATAAAAACACAAAAAAGATTGATACCCTTACATATAAATGAAAATAAAGAAATATATATATTCAATAATACAATAAAATAGATTTTTTTGGTTTTGAATCAAAATTTCTCATTTTCACAGAACCAGAAATAGTGGTTTTGAATCAAAATTGAAACAAAATTAATGTTGTTGAAATAACCTACCATTGAAGGAGCATGGATGGCAACACCTGAATTGGATACCTCTGAATAGGAAACTTTTGAAGGTTCTCCACCATTTGAGAATGGAAAACCATGTTGATACAAAAAAAAGTGTACATACAAAAAATCAACATCAATTTGAATGATCATACAAAAACAGAAACCACATACTCATCATTAACGTCAATCATCATACAAAAACCAAAACATCAATGGTAACAAAAAAGTGAAAATTATGGAACAAAAAACATCAACATCAATATAGGTTATCATACACAAAACATAAACAACATAAACAGATAAGTATCAACAATGTTTATACAACAAACATAAAAATCAAGTATATTCAAGGTTTATACAAACAACAACAAAATGGTGAAAACATGGAACTTGTAACTTATTTCGTATCAACATCAATCATCATTCAAAACATAAGTATATTCAACAGTATATTCAAGGTTTTTACAAAAACCAACAAAAAGTTGAAAACATAGAATTAGAAACCTAATTCGTATCAACATCAATCACCATTCAAAAATAAAGTATATTCAACAGTATATTCAAGGTTTATACAAACAAAATCAAAAAGTTGCAAACATGCAACTAAAAACCTAATTCGTATCAACGATTTTAAATTTAGGGTCATTAAAAAAAACTAATCCCCAGTATTTTTTTACCTTAATCATAAAATAACGTCTGAATATTTCATCTGCAATATTTTCAGACAAGGTAAAATCCTGTGTAATATGTGCCTTGCTTGAGCACATGGAGGATGTCTTATCCTTTACTTCTTTCCTTTTTTTATTTGTGTTCTTTTTTATTTTTGTCCTTTTTTATGTAAGTTGGAGGAAGGTGGTAATATTGCTGATGAAAATATTTGGGGGTTATTTTGTGATTAAGGTAAAAATAAAAAAACATTGGCTATTGTTTATCATATATGACCCTTAATTTAAAACAACTCTTTTTTGTGATATTCTGTTCATATATGATTTTATGGTTGGTTTTTCAGTTTGTATGTGGTAGTTGTGAAGGCTCTTACGAGGCAGTTGTGCCTGACTGTTTTACATTTTTTGAGATTAAACATTGAAATGACTCATTCTATTTGTGAAGCCTTGGCCTCTTACTCCCTGTTTGAAGCTGTTGTAATCATTCATTTAAACAGATCCATTTGGAATGGCCTAACCCAGGAAAAAATTACAAACAGGTAAGAATATACCATACACCAATACCACTTAACTGGAAACTAACATCACAGTGGGAAGGCAAGCTATTGTGAGAAACAGAAGGGAAAAACATATGAATCTATACATAAATAAAACAACTTCCAAAAACATTCATAATGGCTTTAAACCAAAAGTAGCAAAATCATACATAAATTCAAACAGCACCTTAATATAAGTTCCAATCAACATTATTCAATAAATACGACTAAACCCAATCCTAAACATCTATAAAGTTAACCAAACATGCTTTTTCATGAGTGCCTCACTTAAATCATTGTTATTTAAATGCTATACAAATGTTTGGTTGTACTTCACAAGAATACATTGTTTCCCTCATCTTCTCAATAGCATTTTGTAAACCACTACAGAACCATTATATCAACCGTTATCGGCAAGCGGATAGCAGCCTAAAAGCTAGGTCCAATTAATGCCACTATAGGTGCTATCGAAAACATATTCAGAACCATAACAAGATAGAAAAATACATATAAAGATCTACCACTAAAGATCTAATAGCTAGCTAGAACCAACATAGGACATAGAAATATACACCTAAAAATCTATCACAACACTTACAGATCTAAATATGTAAAATTTATATGTATAATTTGAAAAATAAAAATAAAAACAAGAAACCTTCTCCATGTATGTTTCTCCCTTCTTAAAGAGCTTCATATAGTGTTTGGGTATGGGTGAAACATTGAAGAATCGCAGCCAGATAACTAGTGTTATCAAAGTTGATAAACCAGCACCCTTTTCCAACTTCATGCCAGCAACACCCTTTTCCAACATAATGCCAGCAACACACTCTTCAAATATCATGCCAGCAACACCCTAGAACACCCTTTTCCATCTCCATATTATTTGACATAACACGTTTTTGCAAATTTTCTTACACAACGACCTACATAAAAAAACACAAAAAAGATTGATACCCTTACATATAAATGAAAATAAAGATATATATATATTCAATAATACAATAAAATAGATTTTTTTGGTTTTGAATCAAAATTTCTCATTTTCACAGAACCAGAAATAGTGGTTTTGAATCAAAATTGAAACAAAATTAATGTTGTTGAAATAACCTACCATTGAAGGAGCATGGATGGCAACACCTGAATTGGATACCTCTGAATAGGAAACTTTTGAAGGTTCTCCACCATTTGAGAATGGAAAACCATGTTGATACAAAAAAAAGTGTACATACAAAAAATCAACATCAATTTGAATGATCATACAAAAACAGAAACCACATACTCATCATTAACGTCAATCATCATACAAAAACCAAAACATCAATGGTAACAAAAAAGTGAAAATTATGGAACAAAAAACATCAACATCAATATAGGTTATCATACACAAAACATAAACAACATAAACAGATAAGTATCAACAATGTTTATACAACAAACATAAAAGTCAAGTATATTCAAGGTTTATACAAACAACAACAAAATGGTGAAAACATGGAACTTGTAACTTATTTCGTATCAACATCAATCATCATTCAAAACATAAGTATATTCAACAGTATATTCAAGGTTTTTACAAAAACCAACAAAAAGTTGAAAACATAGAATTAGAAACCTAATTCGTATCAACATCAATCACCATTCAAAAATAAAGTATATTCAACAGTATATTCAAGGTTTATACAAACAAAATCAAAAAGTTGCAAACATACAACTAAAAACCTAATTCGTATCAACGATTTTAAATTTAGGGTCATTAAAAAAAACTAATCCCCAGTATTTTTTTACCTTAATCATAAAATAACGTCTGAATATTTCATCTGCAATATTTTCAGACAAGGTAAAATCCTGTGTAATATGTGCCTTGCTTGAGCACAAGGAGGATGTCTTATCCTTTACTTCTTTCCTTTTTTTTATTTGTGTTCTTTTTTATTTTTGTCCTTTTTTATGTAAGTTGGAGGAAGGTGGTAATATTGCTGATGAAAATATTTGGGGGTTATTTTGTGATTAAGGTAAAAATAAAAAAATATTGGCTATTGTTTATCATATATGACACTTAATTTAAAACAACTCTTTTTTGTGATATTCTGTTCATATATGATTTTATGGTTGGTTTTTCAGTTTGTATGTGGTAGTTGTGAAGGCTCTTACGAGGCAGTTGTGCTTGACTGTTTTACATTTTTTGATATTAAACATTGAAATGACTCATTCTATTTGTGAAGCCTTGGCCTCTTACTCCCTGTTTGAAGCTGTTGTAATCATTCATTTAAACAGATCCATTTGGAATGGCCTAACCCAGGAAAAAATTACAAACAGGTAAGAATATACCATACACCAATACCACTTAACTGGAAACTAACATCACAGTGGGAAGGCAAGCTATTGTGAGAAACAGAAGGGAAAAACATATGAATCTATACATAAATAAAACAACTTCCAAAAACATTCATAATGGCTTTAAACCAAAAGTAGCAAAATCATACATAAATTCAAACAGCACCTTAATATAAGTTCCAATCAACATTATTCAATAAATACGACTAAACCCAATCCTAAACATCTATAAAGTTAACCAAACATGCTTTTTCATGAGTGCCTCACTTAAATCATTGTTATTTAAATGCTATACAAATGTTTGGTTGTACTTCAAAAGAATACATTGTTTCCCTCATCTTCTCAATAGCATTTTGTAAACCACTACAGAACCATTATATCAACCGTTATCGGCAAGCGGATAGCAGCCTAAAAGCTAGGTCCAATTAATGCCACTATAGGTGCTATCGAAAACATATTCAGAACCATAACAAGATAGAAAAATACATATAAATATCTACCACTAAAGATCTAATAGCTAGCTAGAACCAACATAGGACATAGAAATATACACCTAAAAATCTATCACAACACTTACAGATCTAAATATGTAAAATTTAGATGTATAATTTGAAAAATAAAAATAAAAACAAGAAACCTTCTCCATGTATGTTTCTCCCTTCTTAAAGAGCTTCATATAGTGTTTGGGTATGGGTGAAACATTGAAGAATCGCAGCCAGATAACTAGTGTTATCAAAGTTGATAAACCAGCACCCTTTTCCAACTTCATGCCAGCAACACCCTTTTCCAACATAATGCCAGCAACACACTCTTCAAATAGCATGCCAGCAACACCCTGGAACACCCTTTTCCATCTCCATATTATTTGACATAACACGTTTTTGCAAATTTTCTTACACAACGACCAACATAAAAAAGCACAAAAAAGATTGATACCCTTACATATAAATGAAAATAAAGAAATATATATATTCAATAATACAATAAAATAGATTTTTTTGGTTTTGAATCAAAATTTCTCATTTTCACAGAACCAGAAATAGTGGTTTTGAATCAAAATTGAAACAAAATTAATGTTGTTGAAATAACCTACCATTGAAGGAGCATGGATGGCAACACCTGAATTGGATACCTCTGAATAGGAAACTTTTGAAGGTTCTCCACCATTTGAGAATGGAAAACCATGTTGATACAAAAAAAAGTGTACATACAAAAAATCAACATCAATTTGAATGATCATACAAAAACAGAAACCACATACTCATCATTAACGTCAATCATCATACAAAAACCAAAACATCAATGGTAACAAAAAAGTGAAAATTATGGAACAAAAAACATCAACATCAATATAGGTTATCATACACAAAACATAAACAACATAAACAGATAAGTATCAACAATGTTTATACAACAAACATAAAAATCAAGTATATTCAAGGTTTATACAAACAACAACAAAATGGTGAAAACATGGAACTTGTAACTTATTTCGTATCAACATCAATCATCATTCAAAACATAAGTATATTCAACAGTATATTCAAGGTTTTTACAAAAACCAACAAAAAGTTGAAAACATAGAATTAGAAACCTAATTCGTATCAACATCAATCACCATTCAAAAATAAAGTATATTCAACAGTATATTCAAGGTTTATACAAACAAAATCAAAAAGTTGCAAACATGCAACTAAAAACCTAATTCGTATCAACGATTTTAAATTTAGGGTCATTAAAAAAAACTAATCCCCAGTATTTTTTTACCTTAATCATAAAATAACGTCTGAATATTTCATCTGCAATATTTTCAGACAAGGTAAAATCCTGTGTAATATGTGCCTTGCTTGAGCACATGGAGGATGTCTTATCCTTTACTTCTTTCCTTTTTTTATTTGTGTTCTTTTTTATTTTTGTCCTTTTTTATGTAAGTTGGAGGAAGGTGGTAATATTGCTGATGAAAATATTTGGGGGTTATTTTGTGATTAAGGTAAAAATAAAAAAACATTGGCTATTGTTTATCATATATGACCCTTAATTTAAAACAACTCTTTTTTGTGATATTCTGTTCATATATGATTTTATGGTTGGTTTTTCAGTTTGTATGTGGTAGTTGTGAAGGCTCTTACGAGGCAGTTGTGCCTGACTGTTTTACATTTTTTGAGATTAAACATTGAAATGACTCATTCTATTTGTGAAGCCTTGGCCTCTTACTCCCTGTTTGAAGCTGTTGTAATCATTCATTTAAACAGATCCATTTGGAATGGCCTAACCCAGGAAAAAATTACAAACAGGTAAGAATATACCATACACCAATACCACTTAACTGGAAACTAACATCACAGTGGGAAGGCAAGCTATTGTGAGAAACAGAAGGGAAAAACATATGAATCTATACATAAATAAAACAACTTCCAAAAACATTCATAATGGCTTTAAACCAAAAGTAGCAAAATCATACATAAATTCAAACAGCACCTTAATATAAGTTCTAATCAACATTATTCAATAAATACGACTAAACCCAATCCTAAACATCTATAAAGTTAACCAAACATGCTTTTTCATGAGTGCCTCACTTAAATCATTGTTATTTAAATGCTATACAAATGTTTGGTTGTACTTCAAAAGAATACATTGTTTCCCTCATCTTCTCAATAGCATTTTGTAAACCACTACAGAACCATTATATCAACCGTTATCGGCAAGCGGATAGCAGCCTAAAAGCTAGGTCCAATTAATGCCACTATAGGTGCTATCGAAAACATATTCAGAACCATAACAAGATAGAAAAATACATATAAATATCTACCACTAAAGATCTAATAGCTAGCTAGAACCAACATAGGACATAGAAATATACACCTAAAAATCTATCACAACACTTACAGATCTAAATATGTAAAATTTAGATGTATAATTTGAAAAATAAAAATAAAAACAAGAAACCTTCTCCATGTATGTTTCTCCCTTCTTAAAGAGCTTCATATAGTGTTTGGGTATGGGTGAAACATTGAAGAATCGCAGCCAGATAACTAGTGTTATCAAAGTTGATAAACCAGCACCCTTTTCCAACTTCATGCCAGCAACACCCTTTTCCAACATAATGCCAGCAACACACTCTTCAAATAGCATGCCAGCAACACCCTGGAACACCCTTTTCCATCTCCATATTATTTGACATAACACGTTTTTGCAAATTTTCTTACACAACGACCAACATAAAAAAGCACAAAAAAGATTGATACCCTTACATATAAATGAAAATAAAGAAATATATATATTCAATAATACAATAAAATAGATTTTTTTGGTTTTGAATCAAAATTTCTCATTTTCACAGAACCAGAAATAGTGGTTTTGAATCAAAATTGAAACAAAATTAATGTTGTTGAAATAACCTACCATTGAAGGAGCATGGATGGCAACACCTGAATTGGATACCTCTGAATAGGAAACTTTTGAAGGTTCTCCACCATTTGAGAATGGAAAACCATGTTGATACAAAAAAAAGTGTACATACAAAAAATCAACATCAATTTGAATGATCATACAAAAACAGAAACCACATACTCATCATTAACGTCAATCATCATACAAAAACCAAAACATCAATGGTAACAAAAAAGTGAAAATTATGGAACAAAAAACATCAACATCAATATAGGTTATCATACACAAAACATAAACAACATAAACAGATAAGTATCAACAATGTTTATACAACAAACATAAAAATCAAGTATATTCAAGGTTTATACAAACAACAACAAAATGGTGAAAACATGGAACTTGTAACTTATTTCGTATCAACATCAATCATCATTCAAAACATAAGTATATTCAACAGTATATTCAAGGTTTTTACAAAAACCAACAAAAAGTTGAAAACATAGAATTAGAAACCTAATTCGTATCAACATCAATCACCATTCAAAAATAAAGTATATTCAACAGTATATTCAAGGTTTATACAAACAAAATCAAAAAGTTGCAAACATGCAACTAAAAACCTAATTCGTATCAACGATTTTAAATTTAGGGTCATTAAAAAAAACTAATCCCCAGTATTTTTTTACCTTAATCATAAAATAACGTCTGAATATTTCATCTGCAATATTTTCAGACAAGGTAAAATCCTGTGTAATATGTGCCTTGCTTGAGCACATGGAGGATGTCTTATCCTTTACTTCTTTCCTTTTTTTATTTGTGTTCTTTTTTATTTTTGTCCTTTTTTATGTAAGTTGGAGGAAGGTGGTAATATTGCTGATGAAAATATTTGGGGGTTATTTTGTGATTAAGGTAAAAATAAAAAAACATTGGCTATTGTTTATCATATATGACCCTTAATTTAAAACAACTCTTTTTTGTGATATTCTGTTCATATATGATTTTATGGTTGGTTTTTCAGTTTGTATGTGGTAGTTGTGAAGGCTCTTACGAGGCAGTTGTGCCTGACTGTTTTACATTTTTTGAGATTAAACATTGAAATGACTCATTCTATTTGTGAAGCCTTGGCCTCTTACTCCCTGTTTGAAGCTGTTGTAATCATTCATTTAAACAGATCCATTTGGAATGGCCTAACCCAGGAAAAAATTACAAACAGGTAAGAATATACCATACACCAATACCACTTAACTGGAAACTAACATCACAGTGGGAAGGCAAGCTATTGTGAGAAACAGAAGGGAAAAACATATGAATCTATACATAAATAAAACAACTTCCAAAAACATTCATAATGGCTTTAAACCAAAAGTAGCAAAATCATACATAAATTCAAACAGCACCTTAATATAAGTTCCAATCAACATTATTCAATAAATACGACTAAACCCAATCCTAAACATCTATAAAGTTAACCAAACATGCTTTTTCATGAGTGCCTCACTTAAATCATTGTTATTTAAATGCTATACAAATGTTTGGTTGTACTTCAAAAGAATACATTGTTTTCCTCATCTTCTCAATAGCATTTTGTAAACCACTACAGAACCATTATATCAACCGTTATCGGCAAGCGGATAGCAGCCTAAAAGCTAGGTCCAATTAATGCCACTATAGGTGCTATCGAAAACATATTCAGAACCATAACAAGATAGAAAAATACATATAAAGATCTACCACTAAAGATCTAATAGCTAGCTAGAACCAACATAGGACATAGAAATATACACCTAAAAATCTATCACAACACTTACAGATCTAAATATGTAAAATTTAGATGTATAATTTGAAAAATAAAATTAAAAACAAGAAACCTTCTCCATGTATGTTTCTCCCTTCTTAAAGAGCTTCATATAGTGTTTGGGTATGGGTGAAACATTGAAGAATCGCAGCCAGATAACTAGTGTTATCAAAGTTGATAAACCAGCACCCTTTTCCAACTTCATGCCAGCAACACCCTTTTCCAACATAATGCCAGCAACACACTCTTCAAATAGCATGCCAGCAACACCCTGGAACACCCTTTTCCATCTCCATATTATTTGACATAACACGTTTTTGCAAATTTTCTTACACAAGGACCTACATAAAAAAAACCCAAAAAAGATTGATACCCTTACATAAAAATGAAAATAAAGAAATATATATATTCAATAATACAATAAAATAGATTTTTTTGGTTTTGAATCAAAATTTCTCATTTTCACAGAACCAGAAATAGTGGTTTTGAATCAAAATTGGAACAGAATTAATGTTGTTGAAATAACCTACCATTGAAGGAGCATGGATGGCAACACCTGAATTGGATACCTCTGAATAGGAAACTTTTGAAGGTTCTCCACCATTTGAGAATGGAAAACCATGTTGATACAAAAAAAAGTGTACATACAAAAAATCAACATCAATTTGAATGATCATACAAAAACAGAAACCACATACTCATCATTAACGTCAATCATCATACAAAAACCAAAACATCAATGTTAACAAAAAAGTGAAAATTATGGAACAAAAAACATCAACATCAATATAGGTTATCATACACAAAACATAAACAACATAAACAGATAAGTATCAACAATGTTTATACAACAAACATAAAAATCAAGTATATTCAAGGTTTATACAAACAACAACAAAATGGTGAAAACATGGAACTTGTAACTTATTTCGTATCAACATCAATCATCATTCAAAACATAAGTATATTCAACAGTATATTCAAGGTTTTTACAAAAACCAACAAAAAGTTGAAAACATAGAATTAGAAACCTAATTCGTATCAACATCAATCACCATTCAAAAATAAAGTATATTCAACAGTATATTCAAGGTTTATACAAACAAAATCAAAAAGTTGCAAACATGCAACTAAAAACCTAATTCGTATCAACGATTTTAAATTTAGGGTCATTAAAAAAAACTAATCCCCAGTATTTTTTTACCTTAATCATAAAATAACGTCTGAATATTTCATCTGCAATATTTTCAGACAAGGTAAAATCCTGTGTAATATGTGCCTTGCTTGAGCACATGGAGGATGTCTTATCCTTTACTTCTTTCCTTTTTTTATTTGTGTTCTTTTTTATTTTTGTCCTTTTTTATGTAAGTTGGAGGAAGGTGGTAATATTGCTGATGAAAATATTTGGGGGTTATTTTGTGATTAAGGTAAAAATAAAAAAACATTGGCTATTGTTTATCATATATGACCCTTAATTTAAAACAACTCTTTTTTGTGATATTCTGTTCATATATGATTTTATGGTTGGTTTTTCAGTTTGTATGTGGTAGTTGTGAAGGCTCTTACGAGGCAGTTGTGCCTGACTGTTTTACATTTTTTGAGATTAAACATTGAAATGACTCATTCTATTTGTGAAGCCTTGGCCTCTTACTCCCTGTTTGAAGCTGTTGTAATCATTCATTTAAACAGATCCATTTGGAATGGCCTAACCCAGGAAAAAATTACAAACAGGTAAGAATATACCATACACCAATACCACTTAACTGGAAACTAACATCACAGTGGGAAGGCAAGCTATTGTGAGAAACAGAAGGGAAAAACATATGAATCTATACATAAATAAAACAACTTCCAAAAACATTCATAATGGCTTTAAACCAAAAGTAGCAAAATCATACATAAATTCAAACAGCACCTTAATATAAGTTCCAATCAACATTATTCAATAAATACGACTAAACCCAATCCTAAACATCTATAAAGTTAACCAAACATGCTTTTTCATGAGTGCCTCACTTAAATCATTGTTATTTAAATGCTATACAAATGTTTGGTTGTACTTCAAAAGAATACATTGTTTTCCTCATCTTCTCAATAGCATTTTGTAAACCACTACAGAACCATTATATCAACCGTTATCGGCAAGCGGATAGCAGCCTAAAAGCTAGGTCCAATTAATGCCACTATAGGTGCTATCGAAAACATATTCAGAACCATAACAAGATAGAAAAATACATATAAAGATCTACCACTAAAGATCTAATAGCTAGCTAGAACCAACATAGGACATAGAAATATACACCTAAAAATCTATCACAACACTTACAGATCTAAATATGTAAAATTTAGATGTATAATTTGAAAAATAAAATTAAAAACAAGAAACCTTCTCCATGTATGTTTCTCCCTTCTTAAAGAGCTTCATATAGTGTTTGGGTATGGGTGAAACATTGAAGAATCGCAGCCAGATAACTAGTGTTATCAAAGTTGATAAACCAGCACCCTTTTCCAACTTCATGCCAGCAACACCCTTTTCCAACATAATGCCAGCAACACACTCTTCAAATAGCATGCCAGCAACACCCTGGAACACCCTTTTCCATCTCCATATTATTTGACATAACACGTTTTTGCAAATTTTCTTACACAAGGACCTACATAAAAAAACACAAAAAAGATTGATACCCTTACATAAAAATGAAAATAAAGAAATATATATATTCAATAATACAATAAAATAGATTTTTTTGGTTTTGAATCAAAATTTCTCATTTTCACAGAACCAGAAATAGTGGTTTTGAATCAAAATTGGAACAGAATTAATGTTGTTGAAATAACCTACCATTGAAGGAGCATGGATGGCAACACCTGAATTGGATACCTCTGAATAGGAAACTTTTGAAGGTTCTCCACCATTTGAGAATGGAAAACCATGTTGATACAAAAAAAAGTGTACATACAAAAAATCAACATCAATTTGAATGATCATACAAAAACAGAAACCACATACTCATCATTAACGTCAATCATCATACAAAAACCAAAACATCAATGTTAACAAAAAAGTGAAAATTATGGAACAAAAAACATCAACATCAATATAGGTTATCATACACAAAACATAAACAACATAAATAGATAAGTATCAACAATGTTTATACAACAAACATAAAAATCAAGTATATTCAAGGTTTATACAAACAACAACAAAATGGTGAAAACATGGAACTTGTAACTTATTTCGTATCAACATCAATCATCATTCAAAACATAAGTATATTCAACAGTATATTCAAGGTTTTTACAAAAACCAACAAAAAGTTGAAAACATAGAATTAGAAACCTAATTCGTATCAACATCAATCACCATTCAAAAATAAAGTATATTCAACAGTATATTCAAGGTTTAAACAAACAAAATCAAAAAGTTGCAAACATGCAACTAAAAACCTAATTCGTATCAACGATTTTAAATTTAGGGTCATTAAAAAAAACTAATCCCCAGTATTTTTTTACCTTAATCATAAAATAACGTCTGAATATTTCATCTGCAATATTTTCAGACAAGGTAAAATCCTGTGTAATATGTGCCTTGCTTGAGCACATGGAGGATGTCTTATCCTTTACTTCTTTCCTTTTTTTATTTGTGTTCTTTTTTATTTTTGTCCTTTTTTATGTAAGTTGGAGGAAGGTGGTAATATTGCTGATGAAAATATTTGGGGGTTATTTTGTGATTAAGGTAAAAATAAAAAAATATTGGCTA
Source organism: Lathyrus tuberosus (assembly GCA_022829125.1). Lineage (NCBI taxonomy): Eukaryota > Viridiplantae > Streptophyta > Magnoliopsida > Fabales > Fabaceae > Lathyrus > Lathyrus tuberosus. The sequence goes on from JALAZF010000055.1 coordinate 16,105,125, forward strand.
TTGTTTATCATATATGACCCTTAATTTAAAACAACTCTTTTTTGTGATATTCTGTTCATATATGATTTTATGGTTGGTTTTTCAGTTTGTATGTGGTAGTTGTGAAGGCTCTTACGAGGCAGTTGTGCCTGACTGTTTTACATTTTTTGAGATTAAACATTGAAATGACTCATTCTATTTGTGAAGCCTTGGCCTCTTACTCCCTGTTTGAAGCTGTTGTAATCATTCATTTAAACAGATCCATTTGGAATGGCCTAACCCAGGAAAAAATTACAAACAGGTAAGAATATACCATACACCAATACCACTTAACTGGAAACTAACATCACAGTGGGAAGGCAAGCTATTGTGAGAAACAGAAGGGAAAAACATATGAATCTATACATAAATAAAACAACTTCCAAAAACATTCATAATGGCTTTAAACCAAAAGTAGCAAAATCATACATAAATTCAAACAGCACCTTAATATAAGTTCCAATCAACATTATTCAATAAATACGACTAAACCCAATCCTAAACATCTATAAAGTTAACCAAACATGCTTTTTCATGAGTGCCTCACTTAAATCATTGTTATTTAAATGCTATACAAATGTTTGGTTGTACTTCAAAAGAATACATTGTTTCCCTCATCTTCTCAATAGCATTTTGTAAACCACTACAGAACCATTATATCAACCGTTATCGGCAAGCGGATAGCAGCCTAAAAGCTAGGTCCAATTAATGCCACTATAGGTGCTATCGAAAACATATTCAGAACCATAACAAGATAGAAAAATACATATAAAGATCTACCACTAAAGATCTAATAGCTAGCTAGAACCAACATAGGACATAGAAATATACACCTAAAAATCTATCACAACACTTACAGATCTAAATATGTAAAATTTAGATGTATAATTTGAAAAATAAAATTAAAAACAAGAAACCTTCTCCATGTATGTTTCTCCCTTCTTAAAGAGCTTCATATAGTGTTTGGGTATGGGTGAAACATTGAAGAATCGCAGCCAGATAACTAGTGTTATCAAAGTTGATAAACCAGCACCCTTTTCCAACTTCATGCCAGCAACACCCTTTTCCAACATAATGCCAGCAACACACTCTTCAAATAGCATGCCAGCAACACCCTGGAACACCCTTTTCCATCTCCATATTATTTGACATAACACGTTTTTGCAAATTTTCTTACACAAGGACCTACATAAAAAAACCCAAAAAAGATTGATACCCTTACATAAAAATGAAAATAAAGAAATATATATATTCAATAATACAATAAAATATATTTTTTTGGTTTTGAATCAAAATTTCTCATTTTCACAGAACCAGAAATAGTGGTTTTGAATCAAAATTGAAACAGAATTAATGTTGTTGAAATAACCTACCATTGAAGGAGCATGGATGGCAACACCTGAATTGGATACCTCTGAATAGGAAACTTTTGAAGGTTCTCCACCATTTGAGAATGGAAAACCATGTTGATACAAAAAAAAGTGTACATACAAAAAATCAACATCAATTTGAATGATCATACAAAAACAGAAACCACATACTCATCATTAACGTCAATCATCATACAAAAACCAAAACATCAATGTTAACAAAAAAGTGAAAATTATGGAACAAAAAACATCAACATCAATATAGGTTATCATACACAAAACATAAACAACATAAACAGATAAGTATCAACAATGTTTATACAACAAATATAAAAATCAAGTATATTCAAGGTTTATACAAACAACAACAAAATGTTGAAAACATGGAACTTGTAACTTATTTCGTATCAACATCAATCATCATTCAAAACATAAGTATATTCAACAGTATATTCAAGGTTTTTACAAAAACCAACAAAACGTTGAAAACATAGAATTAGAAACCTAATTCGTATCAACATCAATCACCATTCAAAAATAAAGTATATTCAACAGTATATTCAAGGTTTATACAAACAAAATCAAAAAGTTGCAAACATGCAACTAAAAACCTAATTCGTATCAACGATTTTAAATTTAGGTTCATTAAAAAAAACTAATCCCCAGTACTTTTTTACCTTAATCATAAAATAACGTCTGAATATTTCATCTGCAATATTTTCAGACAAGGTAAAATCCTTTGTAATATGTGCCTTGCTTGAGCACATGGAGGATGTCTTATCCTTTACTTCTTTCCTTTTTTTATTTGTGTTCTTTTTTATTTTTGTCCATTTTTATGTAAGTTGGACGAAGGTGGTAATATTGCTGATGAAAATATTTGGGGGTTATTTTGTGATTAAGGTAAAAATAAAAAAATATTGGCTATTGTTTATCATATATGACCCTTAATTTAAAACAACTCTTTTTTGTGATATTCTGTTCATATATGATTTTATGGTTGGTTTTTCAGTTTGTATGTGGTAGTTGTGAAGGCTCTTACGAGGCAGTTGTGCCTGACTGTTTTACATTTTTTGAGATTAAACATTGAAATGACTCATTCTATTTGTGAAGCCTTGGCCTCTTACTCCCTGTTTGAAGCTGTTGCAATCATTCATTTAAACAGATCCATTTGGAATGGCCTAACCCAGGAAAAAATTACAAACAGGTAAGAATATACCATACACCAATACCACTTAACTAGAAACTAACATCACAGTGGGAAGGCAAGCTATTGTGAGAAACAGAAGGGAAAAACATATGAATCTATACATAAATAAAACAACTTCCAAAAACATTCATAATGGCTTTAAAACCAAAAGTAGCAAAATCATACATAAATTCAAACAGCACCTTAATATAAGTTCCAATCAACATTATTCAATAAATACGACTAAACCCAATCCTAAACATCTATAAAGTTAACCAAACATGCTTTTTCATGAGTGCCTCACTTAAATCATTGTTATTTAAATGCTATACAAATGTTTGGTTGTACTTCAAAAGAATACATTGTTTCCCTCATCTTCTCAATAGCATTTTGTAAACCACTACAGAACCATTATATCAACCGTTATCGGCAAGCGGATAGCAGCCTAAAAGCTAGGTCCAATTAATGCCACTATAGGTGCTATCGAAAACATATTCAGAACCATAACAAGATAGAAAAATACATATAAAGATCTACCACTAAAGATCTAATAGCTAGCTAGAACCAACATAGGACATAGAAATATACACCTAAAAATCTATCACAACACTTACAGATCTAAATATGTAAAATTTAGATGTATAATTTGAAAAATTAAAATAAAAACAAGAAACCTTCTCCATGTATGTTTCTCCCTTCTTAAAGAGCTTCATATAGTGTTTGGGTATGGGTGAAACATTGAAGAATCGCAGCCAGATAACTAGTGTTATCAAAGTTGATAAACCAGCACCCTTTTCCAACTTCATGCCAGCAACACCCTTTTCCAACATAATGCCAGCAACACACTCTTCAAATAGCATGCCAGCAACACCCTGGAACACCCTTTTCCATCTCCATATTATTTGACATAACACGTTTTTGCAAATTTTCTTACACAAGGACCTACATAAAAAAACACAAAAAAGATTGATACCCTTACATAAAAATGAAAATAAAGAAATATATATATTCAATAATACAATAAAATAGATTTTATTGGTTTTGAATCAAAATTTCTCATTTTCACAGAACCAGAAATAGTGGTTTTGAATCAAAATTGAAACAGAATTAATGTTGTTGAAATAACCTACCATTGAAGGAGCATGGATGGCAACACCTGAATTGGATACCTCTGAATAGGAAACTTTTGAAGGTTCTCCACCATTTGAGAATGGAAAACCATGTTGATACAAAAAAAAGTGTACATACAAAAAATCAACATCAATTTGAATGATCATACAAAAACAGAAACCACATACTCATCATTAACGTCAATCATCATACAAAAACCAAAACATCAATGTTAACAAAAAAGTGAAAATTATGGAACAAAAAACATCAACATCAATATAGGTTATCATACACAAAACATAAACAACATAAACAGATAAGTATCAACAATGTTTATACAACAAACATAAAAATCAAGTATATTCAAGGTTTATACAAACAACAACAAAATGTTGAAAACATGGAACTTGTAACTTATTTCGTATCAACATCAATCATCATTCAAAACATAAGTATATTCAACAGTATATTCAAGGTTTTTACAAAAACCAACAAAACGTTGAAAACATAGAATTAGAAACCTAATTCGTATCAACATCAATCACCATTCAAAAATAAAGTATATTCAACAGTATATTCAAGGTTTATACAAACAAAATCAAAAAGTTGCAAACATGCAACTAAAAACCTAATTCGTATCAACGATTTTAAATTTAGGGTCATTAAAAAAAAACTAATCCCCAATACTTTTTTACCTTAATCATAAATAACGTCTGAATATTTCATCTGCAATATTTTCAGACAAGTAAAATCCTTTGTAATATGTGCCTTGCTTGAGCACATGGAGGATGTCTTATCCTTTACTTCTTTCCTTTTTTTATTTGTGTTCTTTTTTATTTTTGTCCTTTTTTATGTAAGTTGGACGAAGGTGGTAATATTGCTGATGAAAATATTTGGGGGTTATTTTGTGATTAAGGTAAAAATAAAAAAATATTGGCTATTGTTTATCATATATGACCCTTAATTTAAAACAACTCTTTTTTGTGATATTCTGTTCATATATGATTTTATGGTTGGTTTTTTCAGTTTGTATGTGGTAGTTGTGAAGGCTCTTACGAGGCAGTTGTGCCTGACTGTTTTACATTTTTTGAGATTAAACATTGAAATGACTCATTCTATTTGTGAAGCCTTGGCCTCTTACTCCCTGTTTGAAGCTGTTGCAATCATTCATTTAAACAGATCCATTTGGAATGGCCTAACCCAGGAAAAAATTACAAACAGGTAAGAATATACCATACACCAATACCACTTAACTAGAAACTAACATCACAGTGGGAAGGCAAGCTATTGTGAGAAACAGAAGGGAAAAACATATGAATCTATACATAAATAAAACAACTTCCAAAAACATTCATAATGGCTTTAAACCAAAAGTAGCAAAATCATACATAAATTCAAACAGCACCTTAATATAAGTTCCAATCAACATTATTCAATAAATACGACTAAACCCAATCCTAAACATCGATAAAGTTAACCAAACATGCTTTTTCATGAGTGCCTCACTTAAATCATTGTTATTTAAATGCTATACAAATGTTTGGTTGTACTTCACAAGAATACATTGTTTCCCTCATCTTCTCAATAGCATTTTGTAAACCACTACAGAACCATTATATCAACCGTTATCGGCAAGCGGATAGCAGCCTAAAAGCTAGGTCCAATTAATGCCACTATAGGTGCTATCGAAAACATATTCAGAACCATAACAAGATAGAAAAATACATATAAAGATCTACCACTAAAGATCTAATAGCTAGCTAGAACCAACATAGGACATAGAAATATACACCTAAAAATCTATCACAACACTTACAGATCTAAATATGTAAAATTTAGATGTATAATTTGAAAAATTAAAATAAAAACAAGAAACCTTCTCCATGTATGTTTCTCCCTTCTTAAAGAGCTTCATATAGTGTTTGGGTATGGGTGAAACATTGAAGAATCGCAGCCAGATAACTAGTGTTATCAAAGTTGATAAACCAGCACCCTTTTCCAACTTCATGCCAGCAACACCCTTTTCCAACATAATGCCAGCAACACACTCTTCAAATAGCATGCCAGCAACACCCTGGAACACCCTTTTCCATCTCCATATTATTTGACATAACACGTTTTTGCAAATTTTCTTACACAAGGACCTACATAAAAAAACACAAAAAAGATTGATACCCTTACATAAAAATGATAATAAAGAAATATATATATTCAATAATACAATAAAATAGATTTTTTTGGTTTTGAATCAAAATTTCTCATTTTCACAGAACCAGAAATAGTGGTTTTGAATCAAAATTGAAACAGAATTAATGTTGTTGAAATAACCTACCATTGAAGGAGCATGGATGGCAACACCTGAATTGGATACCTCTGAATAGGAAACTTTTGAAGGTTCTCCACCATTTGAGAATGGAAAACCATGTTGATACAAAAAAAAGTGTACATACAAAAAATCAACATAAATTTGAATGATCATACAAAAACAGAAACCACATACTCATCATTAACGTCAATCATCATACAAAAACCAAAACATCAATGTTAACAAAAAAGTGAAAATTATGGAACAAAAAACATCAACATCAATATATGTTATCATACACAAAACATAAACAACATAAACAGATAAGTATCAACAATGTTTATATAACAAACATAAAAATCAAGTATATTCAAGGTTTATACAAAAAACAACAAAATGTTGAAAACATGGAACTTGTAACTTATTTCGTATCAACATCAATCATCATTCAAAACATAAGTATATTCAACAGTATATTCAAGGTTTTTACAAAAACCAACAAAAAGTTGAAAACATAGAATTAGAAACCTAATTCGTATCAACATCAATCACCATTCAAAAATAAAGTATATTCAACAGTATATTCAAGGTTTATACAAACAAAATCAAAAAGTTGCAAACATGCAACTAAAAACCTAATTCGTATCAACGATTTTAAATTTAGGGTCATTAAAAAAAACTAATCCCCAGTACTTTTTTACCTTAATCATAAAATAACGTCTGAATATTTCATCTGCAATATTTTCAGACAAGGTAAAATCCTTTGTAATATGTGCCTTGCTTGAGCACATGGAGGATGTCTTATCCTTTACTTCTTTCCTTTTTTTATTTGTGTTCTTTTTTATTTTTGTCCTTTTTTATGTAAGTTGGACGAAGGTGGTAATATTGCTGATGAAAATATTTGGGGGTTATTTTGTGATTAAGGTAAAAATAAAAAAATATTGGCTATTGTTTATCATATATGACCCTTAATTTAAAACAACTCTTTTTTGTGATATTCTGTTCATATATGATTTTATGGTTGGTTTTTCAGTTTGTATGTGGTAGTTGTGAAGGCTCTTACGAGGCAGTTGTGCCTGACTGTTTTACATTTTTTGAGATTAAACATTGAAATGACTCATTCTATTTGTGAAGCCTTGGCCTCTTACTCCCTGTTTGAAGCTGTTGCAATCATTCATTTAAACAGATCCATTTGGAATGGCCTAACCCAGGAAAAAATTACAAACAGGTAAGAATATACCATACACCAATACCACTTAACTAGAAACTAACATCACAGTGGGAAGGCAAGCTATTGTGAGAAACAGAAGGGAAAAACATATGAATCTATACATAAATAAAACAACTTCCAAAAACATTCATAATGGCTTTAAACCAAAAGTAGCAAAATCATACATAAATTCAAACAGCACCTTAATATAAGTTCCAATCAACATTATTCAATAAATACGACTAAACCCAATCCTAAACATCTATAAAGTTAACCAAACATGCTTTTTCATGAGTGCCTCACTTAAATCATTGTTATTTAAATGCTATACAAATGTTTGGTTGTACTTCACAAGAATACATTGTTTCCCTCATCTTCTCAATAGCATTTTGTAAACCACTACAGAACCATTATATCAACCGTTATCGGCAAGCGGATAGCAGCCTAAAAGCTAGGTCCAATTAATGCCACTATAGGTGCTATCGAAAACATATTCAGAACCATAACAAGATAGAAAAATACATATAAAGATCTACCACTAAAGATCTAATAGCTAGCTAGAACCAACATAGGACATAGAAATATACACCTAAAAATCTATCACAACACTTACAGATCTAAATATGTAAAATTTAGATGTATAATTTGAAAAATTAAAATAAAAACAAGAAACCTTCTCCATGTATGTTTCTCCCTTCTTAAAGAGCTTCATATAGTGTTTGGGTATGGGTGAAACATTGAAGAATCGCAGCCAGATAACTAGTGTTATCAAAGTTGATAAACCAGCACCCTTTTCCAACTTCATGCCAGCAACACCCTTTTCCAACATAATGCCAGCAACACACTCTTCAAATAGCATGCCAGCAACACCCTGGAACACCCTTTTCCATCTCCATATTATTTGACATAACACGTTTTTGCAAATTTTCTTACACAAGGACCTACATAAAAAAACACAAAAAAGATTGATACCCTTACATATAAATGAAAATAAAGAAATATATATATTCAATAATACAATAAAATAGATTTTTTTGGTTTTGAATCAAAATTTCTCATTTTCACAGAACCAGAAATAGTGGTTTTGAATCAAAATTGAAACAGAATTAATGTTGTTGAAATAACCTACCATTGAAGGAGCATGGATGGCAACACCTGAATTGGATACCTCTGAATAGGAAACTTTTGAAGGTTCTCCACCATTTGAGAATGGAAAACCATGTTGATACAAAAAAAAGTGTACATACAAAAAATCAACATCAATTTGAATGATCATACAAAAACAGAAACCACATACTCATCATTAACGTCAATCATCATACAAAAACCAAAACATCAATGTTAACAAAAAAGTGAAAATTATGGAACAAAAAACATCAACATCAATATAGGTTATCATACACAAAACATAAACAACATAAACAGATAAGTATCAACAATGTTTATACAACAAATATAAAAATCAAGTATATTCAAGGTTTATACAAACAACAACAAAATGTTGAAAACATGGAACTTGTAACTTATTTCGTATCAACATCAATCATCATTCAAAACATAAGTATATTCAACAGTATATTCAAGGTTTTTACAAAAACCAACAAAACGTTGAAAACATAGAATTAGAAACCTAATTCGTATCAACATCAATCACCATTCAAAAATAAAGTATATTCAACAGTATATTCAAGGTTTATACAAACAAAATCAAAAAGTTGCAAACATGCAACTAAAAACCTAATTCGTATCAACGATTTTAAATTTAGGGTCATTAAAAAAAACTAATCCCCAGTACTTTTTTACCTTAATCATAAAATAACGTCTGAATATTTCATCTGCAATATTTTCAGACAAGGTAAAATCCTTTGTAATATGTGCCTTGCTTGAGCACATGGAGGATGTCTTATCCTTTACTTCTTTCCTTTTTTTATTTGTGTTCTTTTTTATTTTTGTCCATTTTTATGTAAGTTGGACGAAGGTGGTAATATTGCTGATGAAAATATTTGGGGGTTATTTTGTGATTAAGGTAAAAATAAAAAAATATTGGCTATTGTTTATCATATATGACCCTTAATTTAAAACAACTCTTTTTTGTGATATTCTGTTCATATATGATTGTATGGTTGGTTTTTCAGTTTGTATGTGGTAGTTGTGAAGGCTCTTACGAGGCAGTTGTGCCTGACTGTTTTACATTTTTTGAGATTAAACATTGAAATGACTCATTCTATTTGTGAAGCCTTGGCCTCTTACTCCCTGTTTGAAGCTGTTGCAATCATTCATTTAAACAGATCCATTTGGAATGGCCTAACCCAGGAAAAAATTACAAACAGGTAAGAATATACCATACACCAATACCACTTAACTGGAAACTAACATCACAGTGGGAAGGCAAGCTATTGTGAGAAACAGAAGGGAAAAACATATGAATCTATACATAAATAAAACAACTTCCAAAAACATTCATAATGGCTTTAAACCAAAAGTAGCAAAATCATACATAAATTCAAACAGCACCTTAATATAAGTTCCAATCAACATTATTCAATAAATACGACTAAACCCAATCCTAAACATCTATAAAGTTAACCAAACATGCTTTTTCATGAGTGCCTCACTTAAATCATTGTTATTTAAATGCTATACAAATGTTTGGTTGTACTTCAAAAGAATACATTGTTTCCCTCATCTTCTCAATAGCATTTTGTAAACCACTACAGAACCATTATATCAACCGTTATCGGCAAGCGGATAGCAGCCTAAAAGCTAGGTCCAATTAATGCCACTATAGGTGCTATCGAAAACATATTCAGAACCATAACAAGATAGAAAAATACATATAAAGATCTACCACTAAAGATCTAATAGCTAGCTAGAACCAACATAGGACATAGAAATATACACCTAAAAATCTATCACAACACTTACAGATCTAAATATGTAAAATTTAGATGTATAATTTGAAAAATTAAAATAAAAACAAGAAACCTTCTCCATGTATGTTTCTCCCTTCTTAAAGAGCTTCATATAGTGTTTGGGTATGGGTGAAACATTGAAGAATCGCAGCCAGATAACTAGTGTTATCAAAGTTGATAAACCAGCACCCTTTTCCAACTTCATGCCAGCAACACCCTTTTCCAACATAATGCCAGCAACACACTCTTCAAATAGCATGCCAGCAACACCCTGGAACACCCTTTTCCATCTCCATATTATTTGACATAACACGTTTTTGCAAATTTTCTTACACAAGGACCTACATAAAAAAACACAAAAAAGATTGATACCCTTACATAAAAATGAAAATAAAGAAATATATATATTCAATAATACAATAAAATAGATTTTTTTGGTTTTGAATCAAAATTTCTCATTTTCACAGAACCAGAAATAGTGGTTTTGAATCAAAATTGAAACTGAATTAATGTTGTTGAAATAACCTACCATTGAAGGAGCATGGATGGCAACACCTGAATTGGATACCTCTGAATAGGAAACTTTTGAAGGTTCTCCACCATTTGAGAATGGAAAACCATGTTGATACAAAAAAAAGTGTACATACAAAAAATCAACATCAATTTGAATGATCATACAAAAACAGAAACCACATACTCATCATTAACGTCAATCATCATACAAAAACCAAAACATCAATGTTAACAAAAAAGTGAAAATTATGGAACAAAAAACATCAACATCAATATAGGTTATCATACACAAAACATAAACAACATAAACAGATAAGTATCAACAATGTTTATACAACAAACATAAAAATCAAGTATATTCAAGGTTTATACAAACAACAACAAAATGTTGAAAACATGGAACTTGTAACTTATTTCGTATCAACATCAATCATCATTCAAAACATAAGTATATTCAACAGTATATTCAAGGTTTTTACAAAAACCAACAAAACGTTGAAAACATAGAATTAGAAACCTAATTCGTATCAACATCAATCACCATTCAAAAATAAAGTATATTCAACAGTATATTCAAGGTTTATACAAACAAAATCAAAAAGTTGCAAACATGCAACTAAAAACCTAATTCGTATCAACGATTTTAAATTTAGGGTCATTAAAAAAAACTAATCCCCAGTACTTTTTTACCTTAATCATAAAATAACGTCTGAATATTTCATCTGCAATATTTTCAGACAAGGTAAAATCCTTTGTAATATGTGCCTTGCTTGAGCACATGGAGGATGTCTTATCCTTTACTTCTTTCCTTTTTTTATTTGTGTTCTTTTTTATTTTTGTCCTTTTTTATGTAAGTTGGACGAAGGTGGTAATATTGCTGATGAAAATATTTGGGGGTTATTTTGTGATTAAGGTAAAAATAAAAAAATATTGGCTATTGTTTATCATATATGACCCTTAATTTAAAACAACTCTTTTTTGTGATATACTGTTCATATATGATTTTATGGTTGGTTTTTCAGTTTGTATGTGGTAGTTGTGAAGGCTCTTACGAGGCAGTTGTGCCTGACTGTTTTACATTTTTTGAGATTAAACATTGAAATGACTCATTCTATTTGTGAAGCCTTGGCCTCTTACTCCCTGTTTGAAGCTGTTGCAATCATTCATTTAAACAGATCCATTTGGAATGGCCTAACCCAGGAAAAAATTACAAACAGGTAAGAATATACCATACACCAATACCACTTAACTGGAAACTAACATCACAGTGGGAAGGCAAGCTATTGTGAGAAACAGAAGGGAAAAACATATGAATCTATACATAAATAAAACAACTTCCAAAAACATTCATAATGGCTTTAAACCAAAAGTAGCAAAATCATACATAAATTCAAACAGCACCTTAATATAAGTTCCAATCAACATTATTCAATAAATACGACTAAACCCAATCCTAAACATCTATAAAGTTAACCAAACATGCTTTTTCATGAGTGCCTCACTTAAATCATTGTTATTTAAATGCTATACAAATGTTTGGTTGTACTTCAAAAGAATACATTGTTTCCCTCATCTTCTCAATAGCATTTTGTAAACCACTACAGAACCATTATATCAACCGTTATCGGCAAGCGGATAGCAGCCTAAAAGCTAGGTCCAATTAATGCCACTATAGGTGCTATCGAAAACATATTCAGAACCATAACAAGATAGAAAAATACATATAAAGATCTACCACTAAAGATCTAATAGCTAGCTAGAACCAACATAGGACATAGAAATATACACCTAAAAATCTATCACAACACTTACAGATCTAAATATGTAAAATTTAGATGTATAATTTGAAAAATTAAAATAAAAACAAGAAACCTTCTCCATGTATGTTTCTCCCTTCTTAAAGAGCTTCATATAGTGTTTGGGTATGGGTGAAACATTGAAGAATCGCAGCCAGATAACTAGTGTTATCAAAGTTGATAAACCAGCACCCTTTTCCAACTTCATGCCAGCAACACCCTTTTCCAACATAATGCCAGCAACACACTCTTCAAATAGCATGCCAGCAACACCCTGGAACACCCTTTTCCATCTCCATATTATTTGACATAACACGTTTTTGCAAATTTTCTTACACAAGGACCTACATAAAAAAACACAAAAAAGATTGATACCCTTACATAAAAATGAAAATAAAGAAATATATATATTCAATAATACAATAAAATAGATTTTTTTGGTTTTGAATCAAAATTTCTCATTTTCACAGAACCAGAAATAGTGGTTTTGAATCAAAATTGAAACTGAATTAATGTTGTTGAAATAACCTACCATTGAAGGAGCATGGATGGCAACACCTGAATTGGATACCTCTGAATAGGAAACTTTTGAAGGTTCTCCACCATTTGAGAATGGAAAACCATGTTGATACAAAAAAAAGTGTACATACAAAAAATCAACATCAATTTGAATGATCATACAAAAACAGAAACCACATACTCATCATTAACGTCAATCATCATACAAAAACCAAAACATCAATGTTAACAAAAAAGTGAAAATTATGGAACAAAAAACATCAACATCAATATAGGTTATCATACACAAAACATAAACAACATAAACAGATAAGTATCAACAATGTTTATACAACAAACATAAAAATCAAGTATATTCAAGGTTTATACAAACAACAACAAAATGTTGAAAACATGGAACTTGTAACTTATTTCGTATCAACATCAATCATCATTCAAAACATAAGTATATTCAACAGTATATTCAAGGTTTTTACAAAAACCAACAAAACGTTGAAAACATAGAATTAGAAACCTAATTCGTATCAACATCAATCACCATTCAAAAATAAAGTATATTCAACAGTATATTCAAGGTTTATACAAACAAAATCAAAAAGTTGCAAACATGCAACTAAAAACCTAATTCGTATCAACGATTTTAAATTTAGGGTCATTAAAAAAAACTAATCCCCAGTACTTTTTTACCTTAATCATAAAATAACGTCTGAATATTTCATCTGCAATATTTTCAGACAAGGTAAAATCCTTTGTAATATGTGCCTTGCTTGAGCACATGGAGGATGTCTTATCCTTTACTTCTTTCCTTTTTTTATTTGTGTTCTTTTTTATTTTTGTCCTTTTTTATGTAAGTTGGACGAAGGTGGTAATATTGCTGATGAAAATATTTGGGGGTTATTTTGTGATTAAGGTAAAAATAAAAAAATATTGGCTATTGTTTATCATATATGACCCTTAATTTAAAACAACTCTTTTTTGTGATATACTGTTCATATATGATTTTATGGTTGGTTTTTCAGTTTGTATGTGGTAGTTGTGAAGGCTCTTACGAGGCAGTTGTGCCTGACTGTTTTACATTTTTTGAGATTAAACATTGAAATGACTCATTCTATTTGTGAAGCCTTGGCCTCTTACTCCCTGTTTGAAGCTGTTGCAATCATTCATTTAAACAGATCCATTTGGAATGGCCTAACCCAGGAAAAAATTACAAACAGGTAAGAATATACCATACACCAATACCACTTAACTGGAAACTAACATCACAGTGGGAAGGCAAGCTATTGTGAGAAACAGAAGGGAAAAACATATGAATCTATACATAAATAAAACAACTTCCAAAAACATTCATAATGGCTTTAAACCAAAAGTAGCAAAATCATACATAAATTCAAACAGCACCTTAATATAAGTTCCAATCAACATTATTCAATAAATACGACTAAACCCAATCCTAAACATCGATAAAGTTAACCAAACATGCTTTTTCATGAGTGCCTCACTTAAATCATTGTTATTTAAATGCTATACAAATGTTTGGTTGTACTTCACAAGAATACATTGTTTCCCTCATCTTCTCAATAGCATTTTGTAAACCACTACAGAACCATTATATCAACCGTTATCGGCAAGCGGATAGCAGCCTAAAAGCTAGGTCCAATTAATGCCACTATAGGTGCTATCGAAAACATATTCAGAACCATAACAAGATAGAAAAATACATATAAAGATCTACCACTAAAGATCTAATAGCTAGCTAGAACCAACATAGGACATAGAAATATACACCTAAAAATCTATCACAACACTTACAGATCTAAATATGTAAAATTTAGATGTATAATTTGAAAAATTAAAATAAAAACAAGAAACCTTCTCCATGTATGTTTCTCCCTTCTTAAAGAGCTTCATATAGTGTTTGGGTATGGGTGAAACATTGAAGAATCGCAGCCAGATAACTAGTGTTATCAAAGTTGATAAACCAGCACCCTTTTCCAACTTCATGCCAGCAACACCCTTTTCCAACATAATGCCAGCAACACACTCTTCAAATAGCATGCCAGCAACACCCTGGAACACCCTTTTCCATCTCCATATTATTTGACATAACACGTTTTTGCAAATTTTCTTACACAAGGACCTACATAAAAAACACAAAAAAAATTGATACCCTTACATAAAAATGAAAATAAAGAAATATATATATATTCAATAATACAATAAAATAGATTTTTTTGGTTTTGAATCAAAATTTCTCATTTTCACAGAACCAGAAATAGTGGTTTTGAATCAAAATTGAAACAGAATTAATGTTGTTGAAATAACCTACCATTGAAGGAGCATGGATGGCAACACCTGAATTGGATACCTCTGAATAGGAAACTTTTGAAGGTTCTCCACCATTTGAGAATGGAAAACCATGTTGATACAAAAAAAAGTGTACATACAAAAAATCAACATCAATTTGAATGATCATACAAAAACAGAAACCACATACTCATCATTAACGTCAATCATCATACAAAAACCAAAACATCAATGTTAACAAAAAAGTGAAAATTATGGAACAAAAAACATCAACATCAATATATGTTATCATACACAAAACATAAACAACATAAACAGATAAGTATCAACAATGTTTATATAACAAACATAAAAATCAAGTATATTCAAGGTTTATACAAACAACAACAAAATGTTGAAAACATGGAACTTGTAACTTATTTCGTATCAACATCAATCATCATTCAAAACATAAGTATATTCAACAGTATATTCAAGGTTTTTACAAAAACCAACAAAAAGTTGAAAACATAGAATTAGAAACCTAATTCGTATCAACATCAATCACCATTCAAAAATAAAGTATATTCAACAGTATATTCAAGGTTTATACAAACAAAATCAAAAAGTTGCAAACATGCAACTAAAAACCTAATTCGTATCAACGATTTTAAATTTAGGGTCATTAAAAAAAACTAATCCCCAGTACTTTTTTACCTTAATCATAAAATAACGTCTGAATATTTCATCTGCAATATTTTCAGACAAGGTAAAATCCTTTGTAATATGTGCCTTGCTTGAGCACATGGAGGATGTCTTATCCTTTACTTCTTTCCTTTTTTTATTTGTGTTCTTTTTTATTTTTGTCCTTTTTTATGTAAGTTGGACGAAGGTGGTAATATTGCTGATGAAAATATTTGGGGGTTATTTTGTGATTAAGGTAAAAATAAAAAAATATTGGCTATTGTTTATCATATATGACCCTTAATTTAAAACAACTCTTTTTTGTGATATTCTGTTCATATATGATTTTATGGTTGGTTTTTCAGTTTGTATGTGGTAGTTGTGAAGGCTCTTACGAGGCAGTTGTGCCTGACTGTTTTACATTTTTTGAGATTAAACATTGAAATGACTCATTCTATTTGTGAAGCCTTGGCCTCTTACTCCCTGTTTGAAGCTGTTGCAATCATTCATTTAAACAGATCCATTTGGAATGGCCTAACCCAGGAAAAAATTACAAACAGGTAAGAATATACCATACACCAATACCACTTAACTAGAAACTAACATCACAGTGGGAAGGCAAGCTATTGTGAGAAACAGAAGGGAAAAACATATGAATCTATACATAAATAAAACAACTTCCAAAAACATTCATAATGGCTTTAAACCAAAAGTAGCAAAATCATACATAAATTCAAACAGCACCTTAATATAAGTTCCAATCAACATTATTCAATAAATACGACTAAACCCAATCCTAAACATCTATAAAGTTAACCAAACATGCTTTTTCATGAGTGCCTCACTTAAATCATTGTTATTTAAATGCTATACAAATGTTTGGTTGTACTTCACAAGAATACATTGTTTCCCTCATCTTCTCAATAGCATTTTGTAAACCACTACAGAACCATTATATCAACCGTTATCGGCAAGCGGATAGCAGCCTAAAAGCTAGGTCCAATTAATGCCACTATAGGTGCTATCGAAAACATATTCAGAACCATAACAAGATAGAAAAATACATATAAAGATCTACCACTAAAGATCTAATAGCTAGCTAGAACCAACATAGGACATAGAAATATACACCTAAAAATCTATCACAACACTTACAGATCTAAATATGTAAAATTTAGATGTATAATTTGAAAAATTAAAATAAAAACAAGAAACCTTCTCCATGTATGTTTCTCCCTTCTTAAAGAGCTTCATATAGTGTTTGGGTATGGGTGAAACATTGAAGAATCGCAGCCAGATAACTAGTGTTATCAAAGTTGATAAACCAGCACCCTTTTCCAACTTCATGCCAGCAACACCCTTTTCCAACATAATGCCAGCAACACACTCTTCAAATAGCATGCCAGCAACACCCTGGAACACCCTTTTCCATCTCCATATTATTTGACATAACACGTTTTTGCAAATTTTCTTACACAAGGACCTACATAAAAAAACACAAAAAAGATTGATACCCTTACATAAAAATGAAAATAAAGAAATATATATATTCAATAATACAATAAAATAGATTTTTTTGGTTTTGAATCAAAATTTCTCATTTTCACAGAACCAGAAATAGTGGTTTTGAATCAAAATTGAAACAGAATTAATGTTGTTAAAATAACCTACCATTGAAGGAGCATGGATGGCAACACCTGAATTGGATACCTCTGAATAGGAAACTTTTGAAGGTTCTCCACCATTTGAGAATGGAAAACCATGTTGATACAAAAAAAAGTGTACATACAAAAAATCAACATCAATTTGAATGATCATACAAAAACAGAAACCACATACTCATCATTAACGTCAATCATCATACAAAAACCAAAACATCAATGTTAACAAAAAAGTGAAAATTATGGAACAAAAAACATCAACATCAATATATGTTATCATACACAAAACATAAACAACATAAACAGATAAGTATCAACAATGTTTATATAACAAACATAAAAATCAAGTATATTCAAGGTTTATACAAACAACAACAAAATGTTGAAAACATGGAACTTGTAACTTATTTCGTATCAACATCAATCATCATTCAAAACATAAGTATATTCAACAGTATATTCAAGGTTTTTACAAAAACCAACAAAAAGTTGAAAACATAGAATTAGAAACCTAATTCGTATCAACATCAATCACCATTCAAAAATAAAGTATATTCAACAGTATATTCAAGGTTTATACAAACAAAATCAAAAAGTTGCAAACATGCAACTAAAAACCTAATTCGTATCAACGATTTTAAATTTAGGGTCATTAAAAAAAACTAATCCCCAGTACTTTTTTACCTTAATCATAAAATAACGTCTGAATATTTCATCTGCAATATTTTCAGACAAGGTAAAATCCTTTGTAATATGTGCCTTGCTTGAGCACATGGAGGATGTCTTATCCTTTACTTCTTTCCTTTTTTTATTTGTGTTCTTTTTTATTTTTGTCCTTTTTTATGTAAGTTGGACGAAGGTGGTAATATTGCTGATGAAAATATTTGGGGGTTATTTTGTGATTAAGGTAAAAATAAAAAAATATTGGCTATTGTTTATCATATATGACCCTTAATTTAAAACAACTCTTTTTTGTGATATTCTGTTCATATATGATTTTATGGTTGGTTTTTCAGTTTGTATGTGGTAGTTGTGAAGGCTCTTACGAGGCAGTTGTGCCTGACTGTTTTACATTTTTTGAGATTAAACATTGAAATGACTCATTCTATTTGTGAAGCCTTGGCCTCTTACTCCCTGTTTGAAGCTGTTGCAATCATTCATTTAAACAGATCCATTTGGAATGGCCTAACCCAGGAAAAAATTACAAACAGGTAAGAATATACCATACACCAATACCACTTAACTAGAAACTAACATCACAGTGGGAAGGCAAGCTATTGTGAGAAACAGAAGGGAAAAACATATGAATCTATACATAAATAAAACAACTTCCAAAAACATTCATAATGGCTTTAAACCAAAAGTAGCAAAATCATACATAAATTCAAACAGCACCTTAATATAAGTTCCAATCAACATTATTCAATAAATACGACTAAACCCAATCCTAAACATCTATAAAGTTAACCAAACATGCTTTTTCATGAGTGCCTCACTTAAATCATTGTTATTTAAATGCTATACAAATGTTTGGTTGTACTTCACAAGAATACATTGTTTCCCTCATCTTCTCAATAGCATTTTGTAAACCACTACAGAACCATTATATCAACCGTTATCGGCAAGCGGATAGCAGCCTAAAAGCTAGGTCCAATTAATGCCACTATAGGTGCTATCGAAAACATATTCAGAACCATAACAAGATAGAAAAATACATATAAAGATCTACCACTAAAGATCTAATAGCTAGCTAGAACCAACATAGGACATAGAAATATACACCTAAAAATCTATCACAACACTTACAGATCTAAATATGTAAAATTTAGATGTATAATTTGAAAAATTAAAATAAAAACAAGAAACCTTCTCCATGTATGTTTCTCCCTTCTTAAAGAGCTTCATATAGTGTTTGGGTATGGGTGAAACATTGAAGAATCGCAGCCAGATAACTAGTGTTATCAAAGTTGATAAACCAGCACCCTTTTCCAACTTCATGCCAGCAACACCCTTTTCCAACATAATGCCAGCAACACACTCTTCAAATAGCATGCCAGCAACACCCTGGAACACCCTTTTCCATCTCCATATTATTTGACATAACACGTTTTTGCAAATTTTCTTACACAAGGACCTACATAAAAAAACACAAAAAAGATTGATACCCTTACATAAAAATGAAAATAAAGAAATATATATATTCAATAATACAATAAAATAGATTTTTTTGGTTTTGAATCAAAATTTCTCATTTTCACAGAACCAGAAATAGTGGTTTTGAATCAAAATTGAAACAGAATTAATGTTGTTAAAATAACCTACCATTGAAGGAGCATGGATGGCAACACCTGAATTGGATACCTCTGAATAGGAAACTTTTGAAGGTTCTCCACCATTTGAGAATGGAAAACCATGTTGATACAAAAAAAAGTGTACATACAAAAAATCAACATCAATTTGAATGATCATACAAAAACAGAAACCACATACTCATCATTAACGTCAATCATCATACAAAAACCAAAACATCAATGTTAACAAAAAAGTGAAAATTATGGAACAAAAAACATCAACATCAATATATGTTATCATACACAAAACATAAACAACATAAACAGATAAGTATCAACAATGTTTATATAACAAACATAAAAATCAAGTATATTCAAGGTTTATACAAACAACAACAAAATGTTGAAAACATGGAACTTGTAACTTATTTCGTATCAACATCAATCATCATTCAAAACATAAGTATATTCAACAGTATATTCAAGGTTTTTACAAAAACCAACAAAAAGTTGAAAACATAGAATTAGAAACCTAATTCGTATCAACATCAATCACCATTCAAAAATAAAGTATATTCAACAGTATATTCAAGGTTTATACAAACAAAATCAAAAAGTTGCAAACATGCAACTAAAAACCTAATTCGTATCAACGATTTTAAATTTAGGGTCATTAAAAAAAACTAATCCCCAGTACTTTTTTACCTTAATCATAAAATAACGTCTGAATATTTCATCTGCAATATTTTCAGACAAGGTAAAATCCTTTGTAATATGTGCCTTGCTTGAGCACATGGAGGATGTCTTATCCTTTACTTCTTTCCTTTTTTTATTTGTGTTCTTTTTTATTTTTGTCCTTTTTTATGTAAGTTGGACGAAGGTGGTAATATTGCTGATGAAAATATTTGGGGGTTATTTTGTGATTAAGGTAAAAATAAAAAAATATTGGCTATTGTTTATCATATATGACCCTTAATTTAAAACAACTCTTTTTTGTGATATTCTGTTCATATATGATTTTATGGTTGGTTTTTCAGTTTGTATGTGGTAGTTGTGAAGGCTCTTACGAGGCAGTTGTGCCTGACTGTTTTACATTTTTTGAGATTAAACATTGAAATGACTCATTCTATTTGTGAAGCCTTGGCCTCTTACTCCCTGTTTGAAGCTGTTGCAATCATTCATTTAAACAGATCCATTTGGAATGGCCTAACCCAGGAAAAAATTACAAACAGGTAAGAATATACCATACACCAATACCACTTAACTAGAAACTAACATCACAGTGGGAAGGCAAGCTATTGTGAGAAACAGAAGGGAAAAACATATGAATCTATACATAAATAAAACAACTTCCAAAAACATTCATAATGGCTTTAAACCAAAAGTAGCAAAATCATACATAAATTCAAACAGCACCTTAATATAAGTTCCAATCAACATTATTCAATAAATACGACTAAACCCAATCCTAAACATCTATAAAGTTAACCAAACATGCTTTTTCATGAGTGCCTCACTTAAATCATTGTTATTTAAATGCTATACAAATGTTTGGTTGTACTTCACAAGAATACATTGTTTCCCTCATCTTCTCAATAGCATTTTGTAAACCACTACAGAACCATTATATCAACCGTTATCGGCAAGCGGATAGCAGCCTAAAAGCTAGGTCCAATTAATGCCACTATAGGTGCTATCGAAAACATATTCAGAACCATAACAAGATAGAAAAATACATATAAAGATCTACCACTAAAGATCTAATAGCTAGCTAGAACCAACATAGGACATAGAAATATACACCTAAAAATCTATCACAACACTTACAGATCTAAATATGTAAAATTTAGATGTATAATTTGAAAAATTAAAATAAAAACAAGAAACCTTCTCCATGTATGTTTCTCCCTTCTTAAAGAGCTTCATATAGTGTTTGGGTATGGGTGAAACATTGAAGAATCGCAGCCAGATAACTAGTGTTATCAAAGTTGATAAACCAGCACCCTTTTCCAACTTCATGCCAGCAACACCCTTTTCCAACATAATGCCAGCAACACACTCTTCAAATAGCATGCCAGCAACACCCTGGAACACCCTTTTCCATCTCCATATTATTTGACATAACACGTTTTTGCAAATTTTCTTACACAAGGACCTACATAAAAAAACACAAAAAAGATTGATACCCTTACATAAAAATGAAAATAAAGAAATATATATATTCAATAATACAATAAAATAGATTTTTTTGGTTTTGAATCAAAATTTCTCATTTTCACAGAACCAGAAATAGTGGTTTTGAATCAAAATTGAAACAGAATTAATGTTGTTAAAATAACCTACCATTGAAGGAGCATGGATGGCAACACCTGAATTGGATACCTCTGAATAGGAAACTTTTGAAGGTTCTCCACCATTTGAGAATGGAAAACCATGTTGATACAAAAAAAAGTGTACATACAAAAAATCAACATCAATTTGAATGATCATACAAAAACAGAAACCACATACTCATCATTAACGTCAATCATCATACAAAAACCAAAACATCAATGTTAACAAAAAAGTGAAAATTATGGAACAAAAAACATCAACATCAATATATGTTATCATACACAAAACATAAACAACATAAACAGATAAGTATCAACAATGTTTATATAACAAACATAAAAATCAAGTATATTCAAGGTTTATACAAACAACAACAAAATGTTGAAAACATGGAACTTGTAACTTATTTCGTATCAACATCAATCATCATTCAAAACATAAGTATATTCAACAGTATATTCAAGGTTTTTACAAAAACCAACAAAAAGTTGAAAACATAGAATTAGAAACCTAATTCGTATCAACATCAATCACCATTCAAAAATAAAGTATATTCAACAGTATATTCAAGGTTTATACAAACAAAATCAAAAAGTTGCAAACATGCAACTAAAAACCTAATTCGTATCAACGATTTTAAATTTAGGGTCATTAAAAAAAACTAATCCCCAGTACTTTTTTACCTTAATCATAAAATAACGTCTGAATATTTCATCTGCAATATTTTCAGACAAGGTAAAATCCTTTGTAATATGTGCCTTGCTTGAGCACATGGAGGATGTCTTATCCTTTACTTCTTTCCTTTTTTTATTTGTGTTCTTTTTTATTTTTGTCCTTTTTTATGTAAGTTGGACGAAGGTGGTAATATTGCTGATGAAAATATTTGGGGGTTATTTTGTGATTAAGGTAAAAATAAAAAAATATTGGCTATTGTTTATCATATATGACCCTTAATTTAAAACAACTCTTTTTTGTGATATTCTGTTCATATATGATTTTATGGTTGGTTTTTCAGTTTGTATGTGGTAGTTGTGAAGGCTCTTACGAGGCAGTTGTGCCTGACTGTTTTACATTTTTTGAGATTAAACATTGAAATGACTCATTCTATTTGTGAAGCCTTGGCCTCTTACTCCCTGTTTGAAGCTGTTGCAATCATTCATTTAAACAGATCCATTTGGAATGGCCTAACCCAGGAAAAAATTACAAACAGGTAAGAATATACCATACACCAATACCACTTAACTAGAAACTAACATCACAGTGGGAAGGCAAGCTATTGTGAGAAACAGAAGGGAAAAACATATGAATCTATACATAAATAAAACAACTTCCAAAAACATTCATAATGGCTTTAAACCAAAAGTAGCAAAATCATACATAAATTCAAACAGCACCTTAATATAAGTTCCAATCAACATTATTCAATAAATACGACTAAACCCAATCCTAAACATCTATAAAGTTAACCAAACATGCTTTTTCATGAGTGCCTCACTTAAATCATTGTTATTTAAATGCTATACAAATGTTTGGTTGTACTTCACAAGAATACATTGTTTCCCTCATCTTCTCAATAGCATTTTGTAAACCACTACAGAACCATTATATCAACCGTTATCGGCAAGCGGATAGCAGCCTAAAAGCTAGGTCCAATTAATGCCACTATAGGTGCTATCGAAAACATATTCAGAACCATAACAAGATAGAAAAATACATATAAAGATCTACCACTAAAGATCTAATAGCTAGCTAGAACCAACATAGGACATAGAAATATACACCTAAAAATCTATCACAACACTTACAGATCTAAATATGTAAAATTTAGATGTATAATTTGAAAAATTAAAATAAAAACAAGAAACCTTCTCTATGTATGTTTCTCCCTTCTTAAAGAGCTTCATATAGTGTTTGGGTATGGGTGAAACATTGAAGAATCGCAGCCAGATAACTAGTGTTATCAAAGTTGATAAACCAGCACCCTTTTCCAACTTCATGCCAGCAACACCCTTTTCCAACATAATGCCAGCAACACACTCTTCAAATAGCATGCCAGCAACACCCTGGAACACCCTTTTCCATCTCCATATTATTTGACATAACACGTTTTTGCAAATTTTCTTACACAAGGACCTACATAAAAAAACACAAAAAAGATTGATACCCTTACATAAAAATGAAAATAAAGAAATATATATATTCAATAATACAATAAAATAGATTTTTTTGGTTTTGAATCAAAATTTCTCATTTTCACAGAACTAGAAATAGTGGTTTTGAATCAAAATTGAAACAGAATTAATGTTGTTGAAATAACCTACCATTGAAGGAGCATGGATGGCAACACCTGAATTGGATACCTCTGAATAGGAAACTTTTGAAGGTTCTCCACCATTTGAGAATGGAAAACCATGTTGATACAAAAAAAAGTGTACATACAAAAAATCAACATCAATTTGAATGATCATACAAAAACAGAAACCACATACTCATCATTAACGTCAATCATCATACAAAAACCAAAACATCAATGTTAACAAAAAAGTGAAAATTATGGAACAAAAAACATCAACATCAATATATGTTATCATACACAAAACATAAACAACATAAACAGATAAGTATCAACAATGTTTATATAACAAACATAAAAATCAAGTATATTCAAGGTTTATACAAACAACAACAAAATGTTGAAAACATGGAACTTGTAACTTATTTCGTATCAACATCAATCATCATTCAAAACATAAGTATATTCAACAGTATATTCAAGGTTTTTACAAAAACCAACAAAAAGTTGAAAACATAGAATTAGAAACCTAATTCGTATCAACATCAATCACCATTCAAAAATAAAGTATATTCAACAGTATATTCAAGGTTTATACAAACAAAATCAAAAAGTTGCAAACATGCAACTAAAAACCTAATTCGTATCAACGATTTTAAATTTAGGGTCATTAAAAAAAACTAATCCCCAGTACTTTTTTACCTTAATCATAAAATAACGTCTGAATATTTCATCTGCAATATTTTCAGACAAGGTAAAATCCTTTGTAATATGTGCCTTGCTTGAGCACATGGAGGATGTCTTATCCTTTACTTCTTTCCTTTTTTTATTTGTGTTCTTTTTTATTTTTGTCCTTTTTTATGTAAGTTGGACGAAGGTGGTAATATTGCTGATGAAAATATTTGGGGGTTATTTTGTGATTAAGGTAAAAATAAAAAAATATTGGCTATTGTTTATCATATATGACCCTTAATTTAAAACAACTCTTTTTTGTGATATTCTGTTCATATATGATTTTATGGTTGGTTTTTCAGTTTGTATGTGGTAGTTGTGAAGGCTCTTACGAGGCAGTTGTGCCTGACTGTTTTACATTTTTTGAGATTAAACATTGAAATGACTCATTCTATTTGTGAAGCCTTGGCCTCTTACTCCCTGTTTGAAGCTGTTGCAATCATTCATTTAAACAGATCCATTTGGAATGGCCTAACCCAGGAAAAAATTACAAACAGGTAAGAATATACCATACACCAATACCACTTAACTAGAAACTAACATCACAGTGGGAAGGCAAGCTATTGTGAGAAACAGAAGGGAAAAACATATGAATCTATACATAAATAAAACAACTTCCAAAAACATTCATAATGGCTTTAAACCAAAAGTAGCAAAATCATACATAAATTCAAACAGCACCTTAATATAAGTTCCAATCAACATTATTCAATAAATACGACTAAACCCAATCCTAAACATCTATAAAGGTAACCAAACATGCTTTTTCATGAGTGCCTCACTTAAATCATTGTTATTTAAATGCTATACAAATGTTTGGTTGTACTTCACAAGAATACATTGTTTCCCTCATCTTCTCAATAGCATTTTGTAAACCACTACAGAACCATTATATCAACCATTATCGGCAAGCGGATAGCAGCCTAAAAGCTAGGTCCAATTAATGCCACTATAGGTGCTATCGAAAACATATTCAGAACCATAACAAGATAGAAAAATACATATAAAGATCTACCACTAAAGATCTAATAGCTAGCTAGAACCAACATAGGACATAGAAATATACACCTAAAAATCTATCACAACACTTACAGATCTAAATATGTAAAATTTAGATGTATAATTTGAAAAATTAAAATAAAAACAAGAAACCTTCTCCATGTATGTTTCTCCCTTCTTAAAGAGCTTCATATAGTGTTTGGGTATGGGTGAAACATTGAAGAATCGCAGCCAGATAACTAGTGTTATCAAAGTTGATAAACCAGCACCCTTTTCCAACTTCATGCCAGCAACACCCTTTTCCAACATAATGCCAGCAACACACTCTTCAAATAGCATGCCAGCAACACCCTGGAACACCCTTTTCCATCTCCATATTATTTGACATAACACGTTTTTGCAAATTTTCTTACACAAGGACCTACATAAAAAAACACAAAAAAGATTGATACCCTTACATAAAAATGAAAATAAAGAAATATATATATTCAATAATACAATAAAATAGATTTTTTTGGTTTTGAATCAAAATTTCTCATTTTCACAGAACCAGAAATAGTGGTTTTGAATCAAAATTGAAACAGAATTAATGTTGTTGAAATAACCTACCATTGAAGGAGCATGGATGGCAACACCTGAATTGGATACCTCTGAATAGGAAACTTTTGAAGGTTCTCCACCATTTGAGAATGGAAAACCATGTTGATACAAAAAAAAGTGTACATACAAAAAATCAACATCAATTTGAATGATCATACAAAAACAGAAACCACATACTCATCATTAACGTCAATCATCATACAAAAACCAAAACATCAATGTTAACAAAAAAGTGAAAATTGTGGAACAAAAAACATCAACATCAATATAGGTTATCATACACAAAACATAAACAACATAAACAGATAAGTATCAACAATGTTTATACAACAAACATAAAAATCAAGTATATTCAAGGTTTATGCAAACAACAACAAAATGTTGAAAACATGGAACTTGTAACTTATTTCGTATCAACATCAATCATCATTCAAAACATAAGTATATTCAACAGTATATTCAAGGTTTTTACAAAAACCAACAAAAAGTTGAAAACATAGAATTAGAAACCTAATTCGTATCAACATCAATCACCATTCAAAAATAAAGTATATTCAACAGTATATTCAAGGTTTATACAAACAAAATCAAAAAGTTGCAAACATGCAACAAAAAACCTAATTCGTATCAACGATTTTAAATTTAGGGTCATTAAAAAAAACTAATCCCCAGTACTTTTTTACCTTAATCATAAAATAACGTCTGAATATTTCATCTGCAATATTTTCAGACAAGGTAAAATCCTTTGTAATATGTGCCTTGCTTGAGCACATGGAGGATGTCTTATCCTTTACTTCTTTCCTTTTTTTATTTGTGTTCTTTTTTATTTTTGTCCTTTTTTATGTAAGTTGGAGGAAGGTGGTAATATTGCTGATGAAAATATTTGGGGGTTATTTTGTGATTAAGGTAAAAATAAAAAAATATTGGCTATTGTTTATCATATATGACCCTTAATTTAAAACAACTCTTTTTTGTGATATTCTGTTCATATATGATTTTATGGTTGGTTTTTCAGTTTGTATGTGGTAGTTGTGAAGGCTCTTACGAGGCAGTTGTGCCTGACTGTTTTACATGTTTTGAGATTAAACATTGAAATGACTCATTCTATTTGTGAAGCCTTGGCCTCTTACTCCCTTTTTGAAGCTGTTGCAATCATTCATTTAAACAGATCCATTTGGAATGGCCTAACCCAGGAAAAAATTACAAACAGGTAAGAATATACCATACACCAATACCACTTAACTAGAAACTAACATCACAGTGGGAAGGCAAGCTATTGTGAGAAACAGAAGGGAAAAACATATGAATCTATACATAAATAAAACAACTTCCAAAAACATTCATAATGGCTTTAAACCAAAAGTAGCAAAATCATACATAAATTCAAACAGCACCTTAATATAAGTTCCAATCAACATTTTTCAATAAATACGACTAAACCCAATTCTAAACATCTATAAAGTTAACCAAACATGCTTTTTCATGAGTGCCTCGCTTAAATCATTGTTATTTAAATGCTATACAAATGTTTGGTTGTACTTCACAAGAATACATTGTTTCCCTCATCTTCTCAATAGCATTTTGTAAACCACTACAGAACCATTATATCAACCATTATCGGCAAGCGGATAGCAGCCTAAAAGCTAGGTCCAATTAATGCCACTATAGGTGCTATCGAAAACATATTCAGAACCATAACAAGATAGAAAAATACATATAAAGATCTACCACTAAAGATCTAATAGCTAGCTAGAACCAACATAGGACATAGAAATATACACCTAAAAATCTATCACAACACTTACAGATCTAAATATGTAAAATTTAGATGTATAATTTGAAAAATTAAAATAAAAACAAGAAACCTTCTCCATGTATGTTTCTCCCTTCTTAAAGAGCTTCATATAGTGTTTGGGTATGGGTGAAACATTGAAGAATCGCAGCCAGATAACTAGTGTTATCAAAGTTGATAAACCAGCACCCTTTTCCAACTTCATGCCAGCAACACCCTTTTCCAACATAATGCCAGCAACACACTCTTCAAATAGCATGCCAGCAACACCCTGGAACACCCTTTTCCATCTCCATATTATTTGACATAACACGTTTTTGCAAATTTTCTTACACAAGGACCTACATAAAAAAACACAAAAAAGATTGATACCCTTACATAAAAATGAAAATAAAGAAATATATATATTCAATAATACAATAAAATAGATTTTTTTGGTTTTGAATCAAAATTTCTCATTTTCACAGAACCAGAAATAGTGGTTTTGAATCAAAATTGAAACAGAATTAATGTTGTTAAAATAACCTACCATTGAAGGAGCATGGATGGCAACACCTGAATTGGATACCTCTGAATAGGAAACTTTTGAAGGTTCTCCACCATTTGAGAATGGAAAACCATGTTGATACAAAAAAAAGTGTACATACAAAAAATCAACATCAATTTGAATGATCATACAAAAACAGAAACCACATACTCATCATTAACGTCAATCATCATACAAAAACCAAAACATCAATGTTAACAAAAAAGTGAAAATTATGGAACAAAAAACATCAACATCAATATAGGTTATCATACACAAAACATAAACAACATAAACAGATAAGTATCAACAATGTTTATACAACAAACATAAAAATCAAGTATATTCAAGGTTTATGCAAACAACAACAAAATGTTGAAAACATGGAACTTGTAACTTATTTCGTATCAACATCAATCATCATTCAAAACATAAGTATATTCAACAGTATATTCAAGGTTTTTACAAAAACCAACAAAAAGTTGAAAACATAGAATTAGAAACCTAATTCGTATCAACATCAATCACCATTCAAAAATAAAGTATATTCAACAGTATATTCAAGGTTTATACAAACAAAATCAAAAAGTTGCAAACATGCAACAAAAAACCTAATTCGTATCAACGATTTTAAATTTAGGGTCATTAAAAAAAACTAATCCCCAGTACTTTTTTACCTTAATCATAAAATAACGTCTGAATATTTCATCTGCAATATTTTCAGACAAGGTAAAATCCTTTGTAATATGTGCCTTGCTTGAGCACATGGAGGATGTCTTATCCTTTACTTCTTTCCTTTTTTTATTTGTGTTCTTTTTTATTTTTGTCCTTTTTTATGTAAGTTGGAGGAAGGTGGTAATATTGCTGATGAAAATATTTGGGGGTTATTTTGTGATTAAGGTAAAAATAAAAAAATATTGGCTATTGTTTATCATATATGACCCTTAATTTAAAACAACTCTTTTTTGTGATATTCTGTTCATATATGATTTTATGGTTGGTTTTTCAGTTTGTATGTGGTAGTTGTGAAGGCTCTTACGAGGCAGTTGTGCCTGACTGTTTTACATTTTTTGAGATTAAACATTGAAATGACTCATTCTATTTGTGAAGCCTTGGCCTCTTACTCCCTTTTTGAAGCTGTTGCAATCATTCATTTAAACAGATCCATTTGGAATGGCCTAACCCAGGAAAAAATTACAAACAGGTAAGAATATACCATACACCAATACCACTTAACTAGAAACTAACATCACAGTGGGAAGGCAAGCTATTGTGAGAAACAGAAGGGAAAAACATATGAATCTATACATAAATAAAACAACTTCCAAAAACATTCATAATGGCTTTAAACCAAAAGTAGCAAAATCATACATAAATTCAAACAGCACCTTAATATAAGTTCCAATCAACATTTTTCAATAAATACGACTAAACCCAATTCTAAACATCTATAAAGTTAACCAAACATGCTTTTTCATGAGTGCCTCGCTTAAATCATTGTTATTTAAATGCTATACAAATGTTTGGTTGTACTTCACAAGAATACATTGTTTCCCTCATCTTCTCAATAGCATTTTGTAAACCACTACAGAACCATTATATCAACCATTATCGGCAAGCGGATAGCAGCCTAAAAGCTAGGTCCAATTAATGCCACTATAGGTGCTATCGAAAACATATTCAGAACCATAACAAGATAGAAAAATACATATAAAGATCTACCACTAAAGATCTAATAGCTAGCTAGAACCAACATAGGACATAGAAATATACACCTAAAAATCTATCACAACACTTACAGATCTAAATATGTAAAATTTAGATGTATAATTTGAAAAATTAAAATAAAAACAAGAAACCTTCTCCATGTATGTTTCTCCCTTCTTAAAGAGCTTCATATAGTGTTTGGGTATGGGTGAAACATTGAAGAATCGCAGCCAGATAACTAGTGTTATCAAAGTTGATAAACCAGCACCCTTTTCCAACTTCATGCCAGCAACACCCTTTTCCAACATAATGCCAGCAACACCCTGGAACACCCTTTTCCATCTCCATATTATTTGACATAACACGTTTTTGCAAATTTTCTTACACAAGGACCTACATAAAAAAACACAAAAAAGATTGATACCCTTACATATAAATGAAAATAAAGAAATATATATATTCAATAATACAATAAAATAGATTTTTTTGGTTTTGAATCAAAATTTCTCAATTTCACAGAACCAGAAATAGTGGTTTTGAATCATAATTGAAACAGAATTAATGTTGTTGAAATAACCTACCATTGAAGGAGCATGGATGGCAACACCTGAATTGGATACCTCTGAATAGGAAACTTTTGAAGGTTCTCCACCATTTGAGAATGGAAAACCATGTTGATACAAAAAAAAGTGTACATACAAAAAATCAACATCAATTTGAATGATCATACAAAAACAGAAACCACATACTCATCATTAACGTCAATCATCATACAAAAACCAAAACATCAATGTTAACAAAAAAGTGAAAATTATGGAACAAAAAACATCAACATCAATATAGGTTATCATACACAAAACATAAACAACATAAACAGATAAGTATCAACAATGTTTATACAACAAACATAAAAATCAAGTATATTCAAGGTTTATACAAACAACAACAAAATGTTGAAAACATGGAACTTGTAACTTATTTCGTATCAACATCAATCATCATTCAAAACATAAGTATATTCAACAGTATATTCAAGGTTTTTACAAAAACCAACAAAAAGTTGAAAACATAGAATTAGAAACCTAATTCGTATCAACATCAATCACCATTCAAAAATAAAGTATATTCAACAGTATATTCAAGGTTTATACAAACAAAATCAAAAAGTTGCAAACATGCAACTAAAAACCTAATTCGTATCAACGATTTTAAATTTAGGGTCATTAAAAAAAACTAATCCCCAGTACTTTTTTACCTTAATCATAAAATAACGTCTGAATATTTCATCTGCAATATTTTCAGACAAGGTAAAATCCTTTGTAATATGTGCCTTGCTTGAGCACATGGAGGATGTCTTATCCTTTACTTCTTTCCTTTTTTTATTTGTGTTCTTTTTTATTTTTGTATTTTTTTATGTATGTTGGAGGAAGGTGGTAATATTGCTGATGAAAATATTTGGGGGTTATTTTGTGATTAAGGTAAAAATAAAAAAATATTGGCTATTGTTTATCATATATGACCCTTAATTTAAAACAACTCTTTTTTGTGATATTCTGTTCATATATGATTTTATGGTTGGTTTTTCAGTTTGTATGTGGTAGTTGTGAAGGCTCTTACGAGGCAGTTGTGCCTGACTGTTTTACATTTTTTGAGATTAAACATTGAAATGACTCATTCTATTTGTGAAGCCTTGGCCTCTTACTCCCTGTTTGAAGTTGTTGCAATCATTCATTTAAACAGATCCATTTGGAATGGCCTAACCCAGGAAAAAATTACAAACAGGTAAGAATATACCATACACCAATACCACTTAACTAGAAACTAACATCACAGTGGGAAGGCAAGCTATTGTGAGAAACAGAAGGGAAAAACATAGGAATCTATACATAAATAAAACAACTTCCAAAAACATTCATAATGGCTTTAAACCAAAAGTAGCAAAATCATACATAAATTCAAACAGCACCTTAATATAAGTTCCAATCAACATTTTTCAATAAATACGACTAAACCCAATTCTAAACATCTATAAAGTTAACCAAACATGCTTTTTCATGAGTGCCTCGCTTAAATCATTGTTATTTAAATTCTATACAAATGTTTGGTTGTACTTCACAAGAATACATTGTTTCCCTCATCTTCTCAATAGCATTTTGTAAACCACTACAGAACCATTATATCAACCATTATCGGCAAGCGGATAGCAGCCTAAAAGCTAGGTCCAATTAATGCCACTATAGGTGCTATCGAAAACATATTCAGAACCATAACAAGATAGAAAAATACATATAAAGATCTACCACTAAAGATCTAATAGCTAGCTAGAACCAACATAGGACATAGAAATATACACCTAAAAATCTATCACAACACTTACAGATCTAAATATGTAAAATTTAGATGTATAATTTGAAAAATTAAAATAAAAACAAGAAACCTTCTCCTTGTATGTTTCTCCCTTCTTAAAGAGCTTCATATAGTGTTTGGGTATGGGTGAAACATTGAAGAATCGCAGCCAGATAACTAGTGTTATCAAAGTTGATAAACCAACACCCTTTTCCAACTTCATGCCAGCAACACCCTTTTCCAACATAATGCCAGCAACACACTTTTCAAATAGCATGCCAGCAACACCCTGGAACACCCTTTTCCATCTCCATATTATTTGACATAACACGTTTTTGCAAATTTTCTTACACAAGGACCTACATAAAAAAACACAAAAAAGATTGATACCCTTACATAAAAATGAAAATAAAGAAATATATATATTCAATAATACAATAAAATAGATTTTTTTGGTTTTGAATCAAAATTTCTCATTTTCACAGAACCAGAAATAGTAGTTTTGAATCAAAATTGAAACAGAATTAATGTTGTTGAAATAACCTACCATTGAAGGAGCATGGTTGGCAACACCTGAATTGGATACCTCTGAATAGGAAACTTTTGAAGGTTCTCCACCATTTGAGAATGGAAAACCATGTTGATACAAAAAAAAGTGTACATACAAAAAATCAACATCAATTTGAATGATCATACAAAAACAGAAACCACATACTCATCATTAACGTCAATCATCATACAAAAACCAAAACATCAATGTTAACAAAAAAGTGAAAATTATGGAACAAAAAACATCAACATCAATATAGGTTATCATACACAAAACATAAACAACATAAACAGATAAGTATCAACAATGTTTATACAACAAACATAAAAATCAAGTATATTCAAGGTTTATGCAAACAACAACAAAATGTTGAAAACATGGAACTTGTAACTTATTTCGTATCAACATCAATCATCATTCAAAACATAAGTATATTCAACAGTATATTCAAGGTTTTTACAAAAACCAACAAAAAGTTGAAAACATAGAATTAGAAACCTAATTCGTATCAACATCAATCACCATTCAAAAATAAAGTATATTCAACAGTATATTCAAGGTTTATACAAACAAAATCAAAAAGTTGCAAACATGCAACAAAAAACCTAATTCGTATCAACGATTTTAAATTTAGGGTCATTAAAAAAAACTAATCCCCAGTACTTTTTTACCTTAATCATAAAATAACGTCTGAATATTTCATCTGCAATATTTTCAGACAAGGTAAAATCCTTTGTAATATGTGCCTTGCTTGAGCACATGGAGGATGTCTTATCCTTTACTTCTTTCCTTTTTTTATTTGTGTTCTTTTTTATTTTTGTCCTTTTTTATGTAAGTTGGAGGAAGGTGGTAATATTGCTGATGAAAATATTTGGGGGTTATTTTGTGATTAAGGTAAAAATAAAAAAATATTGGCTATTGTTTATCATATATGACCCTTAATTTAAAACAACTCTTTTTTGTGATATTCTGTTCATATATGATTTTATGGTTGGTTTTTCAGTTTGTATGTGGTAGTTGTGAAGGCTCTTACGAGGCAGTTGTGCCTGACTGTTTTACATTTTTTGAGATTAAACATTGAAATGACTCATTCTATTTGTGAAGCCTTGGCCTCTTACTCCCTTTTTGAAGCTGTTGCAATCATTCATTTAAACAGATCCATTTGGAATGGCCTAACCCAGGAAAAAATTACAAACAGGTAAGAATATACCATACACCAATACCACTTAACTAGAAACTAACATCACAGTGGGAAGGCAAGCTATTGTGAGAAACAGAAGGGAAAAACATATGAATCTATACATAAATAAAACAACTTCCAAAAACATTCATAATGGCTTTAAACCAAAAGTAGCAAAATCATACATAAATTCAAACAGCACCTTAATATAAGTTCCAATCAACATTTTTCAATAAATACGACTAAACCCAATTCTAAACATCTATAAAGTTAACCAAACATGCTTTTTCATGAGTGCCTCGCTTAAATCATTGTTATTTAAATGCTATACAAATGTTTGGTTGTACTTCACAAGAATACATTGTTTCCCTCATCTTCTCAATAGCATTTTGTAAACCACTACAGAACCATTATATCAACCATTATCGGCAAGCGGATAGCAGCCTAAAAGCTAGGTCCAATTAATGCCACTATAGGTGCTATCGAAAACATATTCAGAACCATAACAAGATAGAAAAATACATATAAAGATCTACCACTAAAGATCTAATAGCTAGCTAGAACCAACATAGGACATAGAAATATACACCTAAAAATCTATCACAACACTTACAGATCTAAATATGTAAAATTTAGATGTATAATTTGAAAAATTAAAATAAAAACAAGAAACCTTCTCCATGTATGTTTCTCCCTTCTTAAAGAGCTTCATATAGTGTTTGGGTATGGGTGAAACATTGAAGAATCGCAGCCAGATAACTAGTGTTATCAAAGTTGATAAACCAGCACCCTTTTCCAACTTCATGCCAGCAACACCCTTTTCCAACATAATGCCAGCAACACCCTGGAACACCCTTTTCCATCTCCATATTATTTGACATAACACGTTTTTGCAAATTTTCTTACACAAGGACCTACAT
The DNA here is from genome assembly GCA_022829125.1 of Lathyrus tuberosus. Lineage (NCBI taxonomy): Eukaryota > Viridiplantae > Streptophyta > Magnoliopsida > Fabales > Fabaceae > Lathyrus > Lathyrus tuberosus. The sequence continues at coordinate 16,140,962 of JALAZF010000055.1, forward strand.
AAAAAAACACAAAAAAGATTGATACCCTTACATATAAATGAAAATAAAGAAATATATATATTCAATAATACAATAAAATAGATTTTTTTGGTTTTGAATCAAAATTTCTCAATTTCACAGAACCAGAAATAGTGGTTTTGAATCATAATTGAAACAGAATTAATGTTGTTGAAATAACCTACCATTGAAGGAGCATGGATGGCAACACCTGAATTGGATACCTCTGAATAGGAAACTTTTGAAGGTTCTCCACCATTTGAGAATGGAAAACCATGTTGATACAAAAAAAAGTGTACATACAAAAAATCAACATCAATTTGAATGATCATACAAAAACAGAAACCACATACTCATCATTAACGTCAATCATCATACAAAAACCAAAACATCAATGTTAACAAAAAAGTGAAAATTATGGAACAAAAAACATCAACATCAATATAGGTTATCATACACAAAACATAAACAACATAAACAGATAAGTATCAACAATGTTTATACAACAAACATAAAAATCAAGTATATTCAAGGTTTATACAAACAACAACAAAATGTTGAAAACATGGAACTTGTAACTTATTTCGTATCAACATCAATCATCATTCAAAACATAAGTATATTCAACAGTATATTCAAGGTTTTTACAAAAACCAACAAAAAGTTGAAAACATAGAATTAGAAACCTAATTCGTATCAACATCAATCACCATTCAAAAATAAAGTATATTCAACAGTATATTCAAGGTTTATACAAACAAAATCAAAAAGTTGCAAACATGCAACTAAAAACCTAATTCGTATCAACGATTTTAAATTTAGGGTCATTAAAAAAAACTAATCCCCAGTACTTTTTTACCTTAATCATAAAATAACGTCTGAATATTTCATCTGCAATATTTTCAGACAAGGTAAAATCCTTTGTAATATGTGCCTTGCTTGAGCACATGGAGGATGTCTTATCCTTTACTTCTTTCCTTTTTTTATTTGTGTTCTTTTTTATTTTTGTATTTTTTTATGTATGTTGGAGGAAGGTGGTAATATTGCTGATGAAAATATTTGGGGGTTATTTTGTGATTAAGGTAAAAATAAAAAAATATTGGCTATTGTTTATCATATATGACCCTTAATTTAAAACAACTCTTTTTTGTGATATTCTGTTCATATATGATTTTATGGTTGGTTTTTCAGTTTGTATGTGGTAGTTGTGAAGGCTCTTACGAGGCAGTTGTGCCTGACTGTTTTACATTTTTTGAGATTAAACATTGAAATGACTCATTCTATTTGTGAAGCCTTGGCCTCTTACTCCCTGTTTGAAGTTGTTGCAATCATTCATTTAAACAGATCCATTTGGAATGGCCTAACCCAGGAAAAAATTACAAACAGGTAAGAATATACCATACACCAATACCACTTAACTAGAAACTAACATCACAGTGGGAAGGCAAGCTATTGTGAGAAACAGAAGGGAAAAACATAGGAATCTATACATAAATAAAACAACTTCCAAAAACATTCATAATGGCTTTAAACCAAAAGTAGCAAAATCATACATAAATTCAAACAGCACCTTAATATAAGTTCCAATCAACATTTTTCAATAAATACGACTAAACCCAATTCTAAACATCTATAAAGTTAACCAAACATGCTTTTTCATGAGTGCCTCGCTTAAATCATTGTTATTTAAATTCTATACAAATGTTTGGTTGTACTTCACAAGAATACATTGTTTCCCTCATCTTCTCAATAGCATTTTGTAAACCACTACAGAACCATTATATCAACCATTATCGGCAAGCGGATAGCAGCCTAAAAGCTAGGTCCAATTAATGCCACTATAGGTGCTATCGAAAACATATTCAGAACCATAACAAGATAGAAAAATACATATAAAGATCTACCACTAAAGATCTAATAGCTAGCTAGAACCAACATAGGACATAGAAATATACACCTAAAAATCTATCACAACACTTACAGATCTAAATATGTAAAATTTAGATGTATAATTTGAAAAATTAAAATAAAAACAAGAAACCTTCTCCTTGTATGTTTCTCCCTTCTTAAAGAGCTTCATATAGTGTTTGGGTATGGGTGAAACATTGAAGAATCGCAGCCAGATAACTAGTGTTATCAAAGTTGATAAACCAACACCCTTTTCCAACTTCATGCCAGCAACACCCTTTTCCAACATAATGCCAGCAACACACTTTTCAAATAGCATGCCAGCAACACCCTGGAACACCCTTTTCCATCTCCATATTATTTGACATAACACGTTTTTGCAAATTTTCTTACACAAGGACCTACATAAAAAAACACAAAAAAGATTGATACCCTTACATAAAAATGAAAATAAAGAAATATATATATTCAATAATACAATAAAATAGATTTTTTTGGTTTTGAATCAAAATTTCTCATTTTCACAGAACCAGAAATAGTAGTTTTGAATCAAAATTGAAACAGAATTAATGTTGTTGAAATAACCTACCATTGAAGGAGCATGGTTGGCAACACCTGAATTGGATACCTCTGAATAGGAAACTTTTGAAGGTTCTCCACCATTTGAGAATGGAAAACCATGTTGATACAAAAAAAAGTGTACATACAAAAAATCAACATCAATTTGAATGATCATACAAAAACAGAAACCACATACTCATCATTAACGTCAATCATCATACAAAAACCAAAACATCAATGTTAACAAAAAAGTGAAAATTATGGAACAAAAAACATCAACATCAATATAGGTTATCATACACAAAACATAAACAACATAAACAGATAAGTATCAACAATGTTTATACAACAAACATAAAAATCAAGTATATTCAAGGTTTATACAAACAACAACAAAATGTTGAAAACATGGAACTTGTAACTTATTTCGTATCAACATCAATCATCATTCAAAACATAAGTATATTCAACAGTATATTCAAGGTTTTTACAAAAACCAACAAAAAGTTGAAAACATAGAATTAGAAACCTAATTCGTATCAACATCAATCACCATTCAAAAATAAAGTATATTCAACAGTATATTCAAGGTTTATACAAACAAAATCAAAAAGTTGCAAACATGCAACTAAAAACCTAATTCGTATCAACGATTTTAAATTTAGGGTCATTTAAAAAAACTAATCCCCAGTACTTTTTTACCTTAATCATAAAATAACGTCTGAATATTTCATCTGCAATATTTTCAGACAAGGTAAAATCCTTTGTAATATGTGCCTTGCTTGAGCACATGGAGGATGTCTTATCCTTTACTTCTTTCCTTTTTTTATTTGTGTTCTTTTTTATTTTTGTCCTTTTTTATGTAAGTTGGAGGAAGGTGGTAATATTGCTGATGAAAATATTTGGGGGTTATTTTGTGATTAAGGTAAAAATAAAAAAATATTGGCTATTGTTTATCATATATGACCCTTAATTTAAAACAACTCTTTTTTGTGATATTCTGTTCATATATGATTTTATGGTTGGTTTTTCAGTTTGTATGTGGTAGTTGTGAAGGCTCTTACGAGGCAGTTGTGCCTGACTGTTTTACATTTTTTGAGATTAAACATTGAAATGACTCATTCTATTTGTGAAGCCTTGGCCTCTTACTCCCTGTTTGAAGCTGTTGCAATCATTCATTTAAACAGATCCATTTGGAATGGCCTAACCCAGGAAAAAATTACAAACAGGTAAGAATATACCATACACCAATACCACTTAACTAGAAACTAACATCACAGTGGGAAGGCAAGCTATTGTGAGAAACAGAAGGGAAAAACATATGAATCTATACATAAATAAAACAACTTCCAAAAACATTCATAATGGCTTTAAACCAAAAGTAGCAAAATCATACATAAATTCAAACAGCACCTTAATATAAGTTCCAATCAACATTTTTCAATAAATACGACTAAACCCAATCCTAAACATCTATAAAGGTAACCAAACATGCTTTTTCATGAGTGCCTCACTTAAATCATTGTTATTTAAATGCTATACAAATGTTTGGTTGTACTTCACAAGAATACATTGTTTCCCTCATCTTCTCAATAGCATTTTGTAAACCACTACAGAACCATTATATCAACCATTATCGGCAAGCGGATAGCAGCCTAAAAGCTAGGTCCAATTAATGCCACTATAGGTGCTATCGAAAACATATTCAGAACCATAACAAGATAGAAAAATACATATAAAGATCTACCACTAAAGATCTAATAGCTAGCTAGAACCAACATAGGACATAGAAATATACACCTAAAAATCTATCACAACACTTACAGATCTAAATATGTAAAATTTAGATGTATAATTTGAAAAATTAAAATAAAAACAAGAAACCTTCTCCATGTATGTTTCTCCCTTCTTAAAGAGCTTCATATAGTGTTTGGGTATGGGTGAAACATTGAAGAATCGCAGCCAGATAACTAGTGTTATCAAAGTTGATAAACCAGCACCCTTTTCCAACTTCATGCCAGCAACACCCTTTTCCAACATAATGCCAGCAACACACTCTTCAAATAGCATGCCAGCAACACCCTGGAACACCCTTTTCCATCTCCATATTATTTGACATAACACGTTTTTGCAAATTTTCTTACACAAGGACCTACATAAAAAAACACAAAAAAGATTGATACCCTTACATAAAAATGAAAATAAAGAAATGTATATATTCAATAATACAATAAAATAGATTTTCTTGGTTTTGAATCAAAATTTCTCATTTTCACAGAACCAGAAATAGTGGTTTTGAATCAAAATTGAAACAGAATTAATGTTGTTGAAATAACCTACCATTGAAGGAGCATGGATGGCAACACCTGAATTGGATACCTCTGAATAGGAAATGAAGGTTCTCCACCATTTGAGAATGGAAAACCATGTTGATACAAAAAAAAAGTGTACATACAAAAAATCAACATCAATTTGAATGATCATACAAAAACAGAAACCACATACTCATCATTAACGTCAATCATCATACAAAAACCAAAACATCAATTTTAACAAAAAAGTGAAAATTATGGCACAAAAAACATCAACATCAATATAGGTTATCAAACACAAAACATAAACAACATAAACAGATAAGTATCAACAATGTTTATACAACAAACATAAAAATCAAGTATATTCAAGGTTTATACAAACAACAACAAAATGTTGAAAACATGGAACTTGTAACTTATTTCGTATCAACATCAATCATCATTCAAAACATAAGTATATTCAACAGTATATTCAAGGTTTTTACAAAAACCAACAAAAAGTTGAAAACATAGAATTAGAAACCTAATTCGTATCAACATCAATCACCATTCAAAAATAAAGTATATTCAACAGTATATTCAAGGTTTATACAAACAAAATCAAAAAGTTGCAAACATGCAACTAAAAACCTAATTCGTATCAACGATTTTAAATTTAGGGTCATTAAAAAAAACTAATCCCCAGTATTTTTTTACCTTAATCATAAAATAACGTCTGAATATTTCATCTGCAATATTTTCAGACAAGGTAAAATCCTGTGTAATATGTGCCTTGCTTGAGCACATGGAGGATGTCTTATCCTTTACTTCTTTCCTTTTTTATTTGTGTTCTTTTTTATTTTTGTCCTTTTTGATGTAAGTTGGAGGAAGGTGGTAATATTGCTGATGAAAATATTTGGGGGTTATTTTGTGATTAAGGAAAAAATAAAAAAATATTGGCTATTGTTTATCATATATGACCCTTAATTTAAAACAACTCTTTTTTGTGATATTCTGTTCATATATGATTTTATGGTTGGTTTTTCAGTTTGTATGTGGTAGTTGTGAAGGCTCTTACGAGGCAGTTGTGCCTGACTGTTTTACATTTTTTGAGATTAAACATTGAAATGACTCATTCTATTTGTGAAGCCTTGGCCTCTTACTCCCTGTTTGAAGCTGTTGCAATCATTCATTTAAACAGATCCATTTGGAATGGCCTAACCCAGGAAAAAATTACAAACAGGTAAGAATATACCATACACCAATACCACTTAACTGGAAACTAACATCACAGTGGGAAGGCAAGCTATTGTGAGAAACAGAAGGGAAAAACATATGAATCTATACATAAATAAAACAACTTCCAAAAACATTCATAATGGCTTTAAACCAAAAGTAGCAAAATCATACATAAATTCAAACAGCACCTTAATATAAGTTCCAATCAATATTATTCAATAAATATGACTAAACCCAATCCTAAACATCTATAAAGTTAACCAAACATGCTTTTTCATGAGTGCCTCACTTAAATCATTGTTATTTAAATGCTATACAAATGTTTGGTTGTACTTCACAAGAATAGATTGTTTCCCTCATCTTCTCAATAGCATTTTGTAAACCACTACAGAACCATTATATCAACCATTATCGGCAAGCGGATAGCAGCCTAAAAGCTAGGTCCAATTAATGCCACTATAGGTGCTATCGAAAACATATTCAGAACCATAACAAGATAGAAAAATACAAATAAAGATCTACCACTAAAGATCTAATAGCTAGCTAGAACCAACATAGGACATAGAAATATACACCTAAAAATCTATCACAACACTTACAGATCTAAATATGTAAAATTTATATGTATAATTTGAAAAATAAAAATAAAAACAAGAAACCTTCTCCATGTATGTTTCTCCCTTCTTAAAGAGCTTCATATAGTGTTTGGGTATGGGTGAAACATTGAAGAATCGCAGCCAGATAACTAGTGTTATCAAAGTTGATAAACCAGCACCCTTTTCCAACTTCATGCCAGCAACACCCTTTTCCAACATAATGCCAGCAACACACTCTTCAAATAGCATGCCAGCAACACCCTGGAACACCCTTTTCCATCTCCATATTATTTGACATAACACGTTTTTGCAAATTTTCTTACACAAGGACCTACATAAAAAAACACAAAAAAGATTGATACCCTTACATAAAAATGAAAATAATGAAATATATATATTCAATAATACAATAAAATAGATTTTTTTGGTTTTGAATCAAAATTTCTCATTTTCACAGAACCAGAAATAGTGGTTTTGAATCAAAATTGAAACAGAATTAATGTTGTTGAAATAACCTACCATTGAAGGAGCATGGATGGCAACACCTGAATTGGATACCTCTGAATAGGAAACTTTTGAAGGTTCTCCACCATTTGAGAATGGAAAACCATGTTGATACAAAAAAAAAGTGTACATACAAAAAATCAACATCAATTTGAATGATCATACAAAAACAGAAACCACATACTCATCATTAACGTCAATCATCATACAAAAACCAAAACATCAATGTTAACAAAAAAGTGACAATTATGGAACAAAAAACATCAACATCAATATAGGTTATCAAACACAAAACATAAACAACATAAACAGATAAGTATCAACAATGTTTATACAACAAACATAAAAATCAAGTATATTCAAGGTTTATACAAACAACAACAAAATGTTGAAAACATGGAACTTGTAACTTATTTCGTATCAACATCAATCATCATTTAAAACATAAGTATATTCAACAGTATATTCAAGGTTTTTACAAAAACCAACAAAAAGTTGAAAACATAGAATTAGAAACCTAATTCGTATCAACATCAATCACCATTCAAAAATAAAGTATATTCAACAGTATATTCAAGGTTTATACAAACAAAATCAAAAAGTTGCAAACATGCAACTAAAAACCTATTTCGTATCAACGATTTTAAATTTAGGGTCATTAAAAAAAAACTAATCCCCAGTATTTTTTTACCTTAATCATAAAATAACGTCTGAATATTTCATCTGCAATATTTTCAGACAAGGTAAAATCCTGTGTAATATGTGCCTTGCTTGAGCACATGGAGGATGTCTTATCCTTTACTTCTTTCCTTTTTTATTTGTGTTCTTTTTTATTTTTGTCCTTTTTGATGTAAGTTGGAGGAAGGTGGTAATATTGCTGATGAAAATATTTGGGGGTTATTTTGTGATTAAGGCAAAAATAAAAAAATATTGGCTATTGTTTCTCATATATGACCCTTAATTTAAAACAACTCTTTTTTGTGATATTCTGTTCATATATGATTTTATGGTTGGCTTTTCAGTTTGTATGTGGTAGTTGTGAAGGCTCTTACGAGGCAGTTGTGCCTGACTGTTTTACATTTTTTGAGATTAAACATTGAAATGACGCATTCTATTTGTGAAGCCTTGGCCTCTTACTCCCTGTTTGAAGCTGTTGCAATCATTCATTTAAACAGATCCATTTGGAATGGCCTAACCCAGGAAAAAATTACAAACAGGTAAGAATATACCATACACCAATACCACTTAACTGGAAACTAACATCACAGTGGGAAGGCAAGCTATTGTGAGAAACAGAAGGGAAAAACATATGAATCTATACATAAATAAAACAACTTCCAAAAACATTCATAATGGCTTTAAACCAAAAGTAGCAAAATCATACATAAATTCAAACAGCACCTTAATATAAGTTCCAATCAATATTATTCAATAAATACGACTAAACCCAATCCTAAACATCTATAAAGTTAACCAAACATGCTTTTTCATGAGTGCCTCACTTAAATCATTGTTATTTAAATGCTATACAAATGTTTGGTTGTACTTCACAAGAATAGATTGTTTCCCTCATCTTCTCAATAGCATTTTGTAAACCACTACAGAACCATTATATCAACCATTATCGGCAAGCGGATAGCAGCCTAAAAGCTAGGTCCAATTAATGCCACTATAGGTGCTATCGAAAACATATTCAGAACCATAACAAGATAGAAAAATACAAATAAAGATCTACCACTAAAGATCTAATAGCTAGCTAGAACCAACATAGGACATAGAAATATACACCTAAAAATCTATCACAACACTTACAGATCTAAATATGTAAAATTTAGATGTATAATTTGAAAAATTAAAATAAAAACAAGAAACCTTCTCCATGTATGTTTCTCCCTTCTTAAAGAGCTTCATATAGTGTTTGGGTATGGGTGAAACATTGAAGAATCGCAGCCAGATAACTAGTGTTATCAAAGTTGATAAACCAGCACCCTTTTCCAACTTCATGCCAGCAACACCCTTTTCCAACATAATGCCAGCAACACACTCTTCAAATAGCATGCCAGCAACACCCTGGAACACCCTTTTCCATCTCCATATTATTTGACATAACACGTTTTTGCAAATTTTCTTACACAAGGACCTACATAAAAAAACACAAAAAAGATTGATACCCTTACATAAAAATGAAAATAAAGAAATATATATATTCAATAATACAATAAAATAGATTTATTTGGTTTTGAATCAAAATTTCTCATTTTCACAGAACCAGAAACAGTGGTTTTGAATCAAAATTGAAACAGAATTAATGTTGTTGAAATAAGCTACCATTGAAGGAGCATGGATGGCAACACCTGAATTGGATACCTCTGAATAGGAAACTTTTGAAGGTTCTCCACCATTTGAGAATGGAAAACCATGTTGATACAAAAAAAAGTGTACATACAAAAAATCAACATCAATTTGAATGATCATACAAAAACAGAAACCACATACTCATCATTAACGTCAATCATCATACAAAAACCAAAACATCAATGTTAACAAAAAAGTGAAAATTATGGAACAAAAAAACATCAACATCAATATAGGTTATCATACACAAAACATAAACAACATAAACAGATAAGTATCAACAATGTTTATACAACAAACATAAAAATCAAGTATATTCAAGGTTTATACAAACAACAACAACAAAATGTTGAAAACATGGAACTTGTAACTTATTTCGTATCAACATCAATCATCATTCAAAACATAAGTATATTCAACAGTATATTCAAGGTTTTTACAAAAACCAACAAAAAGTTGAAAACATAGAATTAGAAACCTAATTCGTATCAGCATCAATCACCATTCAAAATAAAGTATATTCAACAGTATATTCAAGGTTTATACAAACAAAATCAAAAAGTTACAAACATGCAACTAAAAACCTAATTCGTATCAACGATTTTAAATTTAGGGTCATTAAAAAAAACAAATCCCCAGTATTTTTTTACCTTAATCATAAAATAACGTCTGAATATTTCATCTGCAATATTTTCAGACAAGGTAAAATCCTGTGTAATATGTGCCTTGCTTGAGCACATGGAGGATGTCTTATCCTTTACTTCTTTCCTTTTTTATTTGTGTTCTTTTTTATTTTTGTCCTTTTTGATGTAAGTTGGAGGAAGGTGGTAATATTGCTGATGAAAATATTTGGGGGTTATTTTGTGATTAAGGAAAAAATAAAAAAATATTGGCTATTGTTTCTCATATATGACCCTTAATTTAAAACAACTCTTTTTTGTGATATTCTGTTCATATATGATTTTATGGTTGGCTTTTCAGTTTGTATGTGGTAGTTGTGAAGGCTCTTACGAGGCAGTTGTGCCTGACTGTTTTACATTTTTTGAGATTAAACATTGAAATGACGCATTCTATTTGTGAAGCCTTGGCCTCTTACTCCCTGTTTGAAGCTGTTGCAATCATTCATTTAAACAGATCCATTTGGAATGGCCTAACCCAGGAAAAAATTACAAACAGGTAAGAATATACCATACACCAATACCACTTAACTGGAAACTAACATCACAGTGGGAAGGCAAGCTATTGTGAGAAACAGAAGGGAAAAACATATGAATCTATACATAAATAAAACAACTTCCAAAAACATTCATAATGGCTTTAAACCAAAAGTAGCAAAATCATACATAAATTCAAACAGCACCTTAATATAAGTTCCAATCAATATTATTCAATAAATACGACTAAACCCAATCCTAAACATCTATAAAGTTAACCAAACATGCTTTTTCATGAGTGCCTCACTTAAATCATTGTTATTTAAATGCTATACAAATGTTTGGTTGTACTTCACAAGAATAGATTGTTTCCCTCATCTTCTCAATAGCATTTTGTAAACCACTACAGAACCATTATATCAACCATTATCGGCAAGCGGATAGCAGCCTAAAAGCTAGGTCCAATTAATGCCACTATAGGTGCTATCGAAAACATATTCAGAACCATAACAAGATAGAAAAATACAAATAAAGATCTACCACTAAAGATCTAATAGCTAGCTAGAACCAACATAGGACATAGAAATATACACCTAAAAATCTATCACAACACTTACAGATCTAAATATGTAAAATTTAGATGTATAATTTGAAAAATTAAAATAAAAACAAGAAACCTTCTCCATGTGTTTCTCCCTTCTTAAAGAGCTTCATATAGTGTTTGGGTATGGGTGAAACATTGAAGAATCGCAGCCAGATAACTAGTGTTATCAAAGTTGATAAACCAGCACCCTTTTCCAACTTCATGCCAGCAACACCCTTTTCCAACATAATGCCAGCAACACACTCTTCAAATAGCATGCCAGCAACACCCTGGAACACCCTTTTCCATCTCCATATTATTTGACATAACACGTTTTTGCAAATTTTCTTACACAAGGACCTACATAAAAAAACACAAAAAAGATTGATACCCTTACATAAAAATGAAAATAAAGAAATATATATATTCAATAATACAATAAAATAGATTTATTTGGTTTTGAATCAAAATTTCCCATTTTCACAGAACCAGAAACAGTGGTTTTGAATCAAAATTGAAACAGAATTAATGTTGTTGAAATAAGCTACCATTGAAGGAGCATGGATGGCAACACCTGAATTGGATACCTCTGAATAGGAAACTTTTGAAGGTTCTCCACCATTTGAGAATGGAAAACCATGTTGATACAAAAAAAAGCGTACATACAAAAAATCAACATCAATTTGAATGATCATACAAAAACAGAAACCACATACTCATCATTAACGTCAATCATCATACAAAAACCAAAACATCAATGTTAATAAAAAAGTGAAAATTATGGAACAAAAAACATCAACATCAATATAGGTTATCATACACAAAACATAAACAACATAAACAGATAAGTATCAACAATGTTTTATACAACAAACATAAAAATCAAGTATATTCAAGGTTTATACAAACAACAACAAAATGTTGAAAACATGGAACTTGTAACTTATTTCGTATCAACATCAATCATCATTCAAAACATAAGTATATTCAACAGTATATTCAAGGTTTTTACAAAAACCAAAAAAAAAGTTGAAAACATAGAATTAGAAACCTAATTCGTATCAACATCAATCACCATTCAAAAATAAAGTATATTCAACAGTATATTCAAGGTTTATACAAACATAATCAAAAAGTTGCAAACATGCAACTAAAAACCTAATTCGTATCAACGATTTTAAATTTAGGGTCATTAAAAAAAACAAATCCCCAGTATTTTTTTACCTTAATCATAAAATAACGTCTGAATATTTCATCTGCAATATTTTCAGACAAGGTAAAATCCTGTGTAATATGTGCCTTGCTTGAGCACATGGAGGATGTCTTATCCTTTACTTCTTTCCTTTTTTATTTGTGTTCTTTTTTATTTTTGTCCTTTTTGATGTAAGTTGGAGGAAGGTGGTAATATTGCTGATGAAAAATATTTGGGGGTTATTTTGTGATTAAGGTAAAAATATAAAAATATTGGCTATTGTTCATCATATATGACCCTTAATTTAAAACAACTCTTTTTTGTGATATTCTGTTCATATATGATTTTATGGTTGGTTTTTCAGTTTGTATGTGGTAGTTGTGAAGGCTCTTACGAGGCAGTTGTGCCTGACTGTTTTACATTTTTTGAGATTAAACATTGAAATGACTCATTCTATTTGTGAAGCCTTGGCCTCTTACTCCCTGTTTGAAGCTGTTGCAATCATTCATTTAAACAGATCCATTTGTAATGGCCTAACCCAGGAAAAAATTACAAACAGGTAAGAATATACCATACACCAATACCACTTAACTGGAAACTAACATCACAGTGGGAAGGCAAGCTATTGTGAGAAACAGAAGGGAAAAACATATGAATCTATACATATATAAAACAACTTCCAAAAACATTCATAATGGCTTTAAACCAAAAGTAGCAAAATCATACATAAATTCAAACAACACCTTAATATAAGTTCCAATCAACATTATTCAATAAATACGACTAAACCCAATCCTAAACATCTATAAAGTTAACCAAACATGCTTTTTCATGAGTGACTCACTTAAATCATTGTTATTTAAATGCTATACAAATGTTTGGTTGTACTTCACAAGAATACATTGTTTCCCTCATCTTCTCAATAGCATTTTGTAAACCACTACAGAACCATTATATCAACCGTTATCGGCAAGCGGATAGCAGCCTAAAAGCTAGGTCCAATTAATGCCACTATAGGTGCTATCGAAAACATATTCAGAACCATAACAAGATAGAAAAATACATATAAAGATCTACCACTAAAGATCTAATAGCTAGCTAGAACCAACATAGGACATAGAAATATACACCTAAAAATCTATCACAACACTTACAGATCTAAATATGTAAAATTTAGATGTATAATTTGAAAAATTAAAATAAAAACAAGAAACCTTCTCCATGTATGTTTTCTCCCTTCTTAAAGAGCTTCATATAGTGTTTGGGTATGGGTGAAACATTGAAGAATCGCAGCCAGATAACTAGTGTTATCAAAGTTGATAAACCAGCACCCTTTTCCAACTTCATGCCAGCAACACCCTTTTCCAACATAATGCCAGCAACACACTCTTCAAATAGCATGCCAGCAACACCCTGGAACACCCTTTTCCATCTCCATATTATTTGACATAACACGTTTTTGCAAATTTTCTTACACAAGGACCTACATAAAAAAACACAAAAAAGATTGATACCCTTACATAAAAATGAAAATAAAGAAATATATATATTCAATAATACAATAAAATAGATTTATTTGGTTTTGAATCAAAATTTCCCATTTTCACAGAACCAGAAACAGTGGTTTTGAATCAAAATTGAAACAGAATTAATGTTGTTGAAATAAGCTACCATTGAAGGAGCATGGATGGCAACACCTGAATTGGATACCTCTGAATAGGAAACTTTTGAAGGTTCTCCACCATTTGAGAATGGAAAACCATGTTGATACAAAAAAAAGTGTACATACAAAAAATCAACATCAATTTGAATGATCATACAAAAACAGAAACCACATACTCATCATTAACGTCAATCATCATACAAAAACCAAAACATCAATGTTAACAAAAAAGTGAAAATTATGGAACAAAAAACATCAACATCAATATAGGTTATCATACACAAAACATAAACAACATAAACAGATAAGTATCAACAATGTTTATACAACAAACATAAAAATCAAGTATATTCAAGGTTTATACAAACAACAACAAAATGTTGAAAACATGGAACTTGTAACTTATTTCGTATCAACATCAATCATCATTCAAAACATAAGTATATTCAACAGTATATTCAAGGTTTTTACAAAAACCAAAAAAAAGTTGAAAACATAGAATTAGAAACCTAATTCGTATCAACATCAATCACCATTCAAAAATAAAGTATATTCAACAGTATATTCAAGGTTTATACAAACAAAATCAAAAAGTTGCAAACATGCAACTAAAAACCTAATTCGTATCAACGATTTTAAATTTAGGGTCATTAAAAAAAACAAATCCCCAGTATTTTTTTACCTTAATCATAAAATAACGTCTGAATATTTCATCTGCAATATTTTCAGACAAGGTAAAATCCTGTGTAATATGTGCCTTGCTTGAGCACATGGAGGATGTCTTATCCTTTACTTCTTTCCTTTTTTATTTGTGTTCTTTTTTATTTTTGTCCTTTTTGATGTAAGTTGGAGGAAGGTGGTAATATTGCTGATGAAAATATTTGGGGGTTATTTTGTGATTAAGGTAAAAATATAAAAATATTGGCTATTGTTCATCATATATGACCCTTAATTTAAAACAACTCTTTTTTGTGATATTCTGTTCATATATGATTTTATGGTTGGTTTTTCAGTTTGTATGTGGTAGTTGTGAAGGCTCTTACGAGGCAGTTGTGCCTGACTGTTTTACATTTTTTGAGATTAAACATTGAAATGACTCATTCTATTTGTGAAGCCTTGGCCTCTTACTCCCTGTTTGAAGCTGTTGCAATCATTCATTTAAACAGATCCATTTGTAATGGCCTAACCCAGGAAAAAATTACAAACAGGTAAGAATATACCATACACCAATACCACTTAACTGGAAACTAACATCACAGTGGGAAGGCAAGCTATTGTGAGAAACAGAAGGGAAAAACATATGAATCTATACATATATAAAACAACTTCCAAAAACATTCATAATGGCTTTAAACCAAAAGTAGCAAAATCATACATAAATTCAAACAACACCTTAATATAAGTTCCAATCAACATTATTCAATAAATACGACTAAACCCAATCCTAAACATCTATAAAGTTAACCAAACATGCTTTTTCATGAGTGACTCACTTAAATCATTGTTATTTAAATGCTATACAAATGTTTGGTTGTACTTCACAAGAATACATTGTTTCCCTCATCTTCTCAATAGCATTTTGTAAACCACTACAGAACCATTATATCAACCGTTATCGGCAAGCGGATAGCAGCCTAAAAGCTAGGTCCAATTAATGCCACTATAGGTGCTATCGAAAACATATTCAGAACCATAACAAGATAGAAAAATACATATAAAGATCTACCACTAAAGATCTAATAGCTAGCTAGAACCAACATAGGACATAGAAATATACACCTAAAAATCTATCACAACACTTACAGATCTAAATATGTAAAATTTAGATGTATAATTTGAAAAATTAAAATAAAAACAAGAAACCTTCTCCATGTATGTTTCTCCCTTCTTAAAGAGCTTCATATAGTGTTTGGGTATGGGTGAAACATTGAAGAATCGCAGCCAGATAACTAGTGTTATCAAAGTTGATAAACCAGCACCCTTTTCCAACTTCATGCCAGCAACACCCTTTTCCAACATAATGCCAGCAACACACTCTTCAAATAGCATGCCAGCAACACCCTGGAACACCCTTTTCCATCTCCATATTATTTGACATAACACGTTTTTGCAAATTTTCTTACACAAGGACCTACATAAAAAAACACAAAAAAGATTGATACCCTTACATAAAAATGAAAATAAAGAAATATATATATTCAATAATACAATAAAATAGATTTATTTGGTTTTGAATCAAAATTTCTCATTTTCACAGAACCAGAAACAGTGGTTTTGAATCAAAATTGAAACAGAAATAATGTTGTTGAAATAAGCTACCATTGAAGGAGCATGGATGGCAACACCTGAATTGGATACCTCTGAATAGGAAACTTTTGAAGGTTCTCCACCATTTGAGAATGGAAAACCATGTTGATACAAAAAAAAGTGTACATACAAAAAATCAACATCAATTTGAATGATCATACAAAAACAGAAACCACATACTCATCATTAACGTCAATCATCATACAAAAACCAAAACATCAATGTTAACAAAAAAGTGAAAATTATGGAACAAAAAACATCAACATCAATATAGGTTATCATACACAAAACATAAACAACATAAACAGATAAGTATCAACAATGTTTATACAACAAACATAAAAATCAAGTATATTCAAGGTTTATACAAACAACAACAACAAAATGTTGAAAACATGGAACTTGTAACTTATTTCGTATCAACATCAATCATCATTCAAAACATAAGTATATTCAACAGTATATTCAAGGTTTTTACAAAAACCAACAAAAAGTTGAAAACATAGAATTAGAAACCTAATTCGTATCAGCATCAATCACCATTCAAAAATAAAGTATATTCAACAGTATATTCAAGGTTTATACAAACAAAATCAAAAAGTTACAAACATGCAACTAAAAACCTAATTCGTATCAACGATTTTAAATTTAGGGTCATTAAAAAAAACAAATCCCCAGTATTTTTTTACCTTAATCATAAAATAACGTCTGAATATTTCATCTGCAATATTTTCAGACAAGGTAAAATCCTGTGTAATATGTGCCTTGCTTGAGCACATGGAGGATGTCTTATCCTTTACTTCTTTCCTTTTTTATTTGTGTTCTTTTTTATTTTTGTCCTTTTTGATGTAAGTTGGAGGAAGGTGGTAATATTGCTGATGAAAATATTTGGGGGTTATTTTGTGATTAAGGAAAAAATAAAAAAATATTGGCTATTGTTTCTCATATATGACCCTTAATTTAAAACAACTCTTTTTTGTGATATTCTGTTCATATATGATTTTATGGTTGGCTTTTCAGTTTGTATGTGGTAGTTGTGAAGGCTCTTACGAGGCAGTTGTGCCTGACTGTTTTACATTTTTTGAGATTAAACATTGAAATGACGCATTCTATTTGTGAAGCCTTGGCCTCTTACTCCCTGTTTGAAGCTGTTGCAATCATTCATTTAAACAGATCCATTTGGAATGGCCTAACCCAGGAAAAAATTACAAACAGGTAAGAATATACCATACACCAATACCACTTAACTGGAAACTAACATCACAGTGGGAAGGCAAGCTATTGTGAGAAACAGAAGGGAAAAACATATGAATCTATACATAAATAAAACAACTTCCAAAAACATTCATAATGGCTTTAAACCAAAAGTAGCAAAATCATACATAAATTCAAACAGCACCTTAATATAAGTTCCAATCAATATTATTCAATAAATACGACTAAACCCAATCCTAAACATCTATAAAGTTAACCAAACATGCTTTTTCATGAGTGCCTCACTTAAATCATTGTTATTTAAATGCTATACAAATGTTTGGTTGTACTTCACAAGAATAGATTGTTTCCCTCATCTTCTCAATAGCATTTTGTAAACCACTACAGAACCATTATATCAACCATTATCGGCAAGCGGATAGCAGCCTAAAAGCTAGGTCCAATTAATGCCACTATAGGTGCTATCGAAAACATATTCAGAACCATAACAAGATAGAAAAATACAAATAAAGATCTACCACTAAAGATCTAATAGCTAGCTAGAACCAACATAGGACATAGAAATATACACCTAAAAATCTATCACAACACTTACAGATCTAAATATGTAAAATTTAGATGTATAATTTGAAAAATTAAAATAAAAACAAGAAACCTTCTCCATGTATGTTTCTCCCTTCTTAAAGAGCTTCATATAGTGTTTGGGTATGGGTGAAACATTGAAGAATCGCAGCCAGATAACTAGTGTTATCAAAGTTGATAAACCAGCACCCTTTTCCAACTTCATGCCAGCAACACCCTTTTCCAACATAATGCCAGCAACACACTCTTCAAATAGCATGCCAGCAACACCCTGGAACACCCTTTTCCATCTCCATATTATTTGACATAACACGTTTTTGCAAATTTTCTTACACAAGGACCTACATAAAAAAACACAAAAAAGATTGATACCCTTACATAAAAATGAAAATAAAGAAATATATATATTCAATAATACAATAAAATAGATTTATTTGGTTTTGAATCAAAATTTCCCATTTTCACAGAACCAGAAACAGTGGTTTTGAATCAAAATTGAAACAGAATTAATGTTGTTGAAATAAGCTACCATTGAAGGAGCATGGATGGCAACACCTGAATTGGATACCTCTGAATAGGAAACTTTTGAAGGTTCTCCACCATTTGAGAATGGAAAACCATGTTGATACAAAAAAAAGCGTACATACAAAAAATCAACATCAATTTGAATGATCATACAAAAACAGAAACCACATACTCATCATTAACGTCAATCATCATACAAAAACCAAAACATCAATGTTAACAAAAAAGTGAAAATTATGGAACAAAAAACATCAACATCAATATAGGTTATCATACACAAAACATAAACAACATAAACAGATAAGTATCAACAATGTTTATACAACAAACATAAAAATCAAGTATATTCAAGGTTTATACAAACAACAACAACAAAATGTTGAAAACATGGAACTTGTAACTTATTTCGTATCAACATCAATCATCATTCAAAACATAAGTATATTCAACAGTATATTCAAGGTTTTTACAAAAACCAAAAAAAAGTTGAAAACATAGAATTAGAAACCTAATTCGTATCAACATCAATCACCATTCAAAAATAAAGTATATTCAACAGTATATTCAAGGTTTATACAAACATAATCAAAAAGTTGCAAACATGCAACTAAAAACCTAATTCGTATCAACGATTTTAAATTTAGGGTCATTAAAAAAAACAAATCCCCAGTATTTTTTTACCTTAATCATAAAATAACGTCTGAATATTTCATCTGCAATATTTTCAGACAAGGTAAAATCCTGTGTAATATGTGCCTTGCTTGAGCACATGGAGGATGTCTTATCCTTTACTTCTTTCCTTTTTTATTTGTGTTCTTTTTTATTTTTGTCCTTTTTGATGTAAGTTGGAGGAAGGTGGTAATATTGCTGATGAAAATATTTGGGGGTTATTTTGTGATTAAGGTAAAAATATAAAAATATTGGCTATTGTTCATCATATATGACCCTTAATTTAAAACAACTCTTTTTTGTGATATTCTGTTCATATATGATTTTATGGTTGGTTTTTCAGTTTGTATGTGGTAGTTGTGAAGGCTCTTACGAGGCAGTTGTGCCTGACTGTTTTACATTTTTTGAGATTAAACATTGAAATGACGCATTCTATTTGTGAAGCCTTGGCCTCTTACTCCCTGTTTGAAGCTGTTGCAATCATTCATTTAAACAGATCCATTTGGAATGGCCTAACCCAGGAAAAAATTACAAACAGGTAAGAATATACCATACACCAATACCACTTAACTGGAAACTAACATCACAGTGGGAAGGCAAGCTATTGTGAGAAACAGAAGGGAAAAACATATGAATCTATACATAAATAAAACAACTTCCAAAAACATTCATAATGGCTTTAAACCAAAAGTAGCAAAATCATACATAAATTCAAACAGCACCTTAATATAAGTTCCAATCAATATTATTCAATAAATACGACTAAACCCAATCCTAAACATCTATAAAGTTAACCAAACATGCTTTTTCATGAGTGCCTCACTTAAATCATTGTTATTTAAATGCTATACAAATGTTTGGTTGTACTTCACAAGAATAGATTGTTTCCCTCATCTTCTCAATAGCATTTTGTAAACCACTACAGAACCATTATATCAACCATTATCGGCAAGCGGATAGCAGCCTAAAAGCTAGGTCCAATTAATGCCACTATAGGTGCTATCGAAAACATATTCAGAACCATAACAAGATAGAAAAATACAAATAAAGATCTACCACTAAAGATCTAATAGCTAGCTAGAACCAACATAGGACATAGAAATATACACCTAAAAATCTATCACAACACTTACAGATCTAAATATGTAAAATTTAGATGTATAATTTGAAAAATTAAAATAAAAACAAGAAACCTTCTCCATGTATGTTTCTCCCTTCTTAAAGAGCTTCATATAGTGTTTGGGTATGGGTGAAACATTGAAGAATCGCAGCCAGATAACTAGTGTTATCAAAGTTGATAAACCAGCACCCTTTTCCAACTTCATGCCAGCAACACCCTTTTCCAACATAATGCCAGCAACACACTCTTCAAATAGCATGCCAGCAACACCCTGGAACACCCTTTTCCATCTCCATATTATTTGACATAACACGTTTTTGCAAATTTTCTTACACAAGGACCTACATAAAAAAACACAAAAAAGATTGATACCCTTACATAAAAATGAAAATAAAGAAATATATATATTCAATAATACAATAAAATAGATTTATTTGGTTTTGAATCAAAATTTCTCATTTTCACAGAACCAGAAACAATGGTTTTGAATCAAAATTGAAACAGAATTAATGTTGTTGAAATAAGCTACCATTGAAGGAGCATGGATGGCAACACCTGAATTGGATACCTCTGAATAGGAAACTTTTGAAGGTTCTCCACCATTTGAGAATGGAAAACCATGTTGATACAAAAAAAAGTGTACATACAAAAAATCAACATCAATTTGAATGATCATACAAAAACAGAAACCACATACTCATCATTAACGTCAATCATCATACAAAAACCAAAACATCAATGTTAACAAAAAAGTGAAAATTATGGAACAAAAAACATCAACATCAATATAGGTTATCATACACAAAACATAAACAACATAAACAGATAAGTATCAACAATGTTTATACAACAAACATAAAAATCAAGTATATTCAAGGTTTATACAAACAACAACAACAAAATGTTGAAAACATGGAACTTGTAACTTATTTCGTATCAACATCAATCATCATTCAAAACATAAGTATATTCAACAGTATATTCAAGGTTTTTACAAAAACCAACAAAAAGTTGAAAACATAGAATTAGAAACCTAATTCGTATCAGCATCAATCACCATTCAAAAATAAAGTATATTCAACAGTATATTCAAGGTTTATACAAACAAAATCAAAAAGTTACAAACATGCAACTAAAAACCTAATTCGTATCAACGATTTTAAATTTAGGGTCATTAAAAAAAACAAATCCCCAGTATTTTTTTACCTTAATCATAAAATAACGTCTGAATATTTCATCTGCAATATTTTCAGACAAGGTAAAATCCTGTGTAATATGTGCCTTGCTTGAGCACATGGAGGATGTCTTATCCTTTACTTCTTTCCTTTTTTATTTGTGTTCTTTTTTATTTTTGTCCTTTTTGATGTAAGTTGGAGGAAGGTGGTAATATTGCTGATGAAAATATTTGGGGGTTATTTTGTGATTAAGGAAAAAATAAAAAAATATTGGCTATTGTTTCTCATATATGACCCTTAATTTAAAACAACTCTTTTTTGTGATATTCTGTTCATATATGATTTTATGGTTGGCTTTTCAGTTTGTATGTGGTAGTTGTGAAGGCTCTTACGAGGCAGTTGTGCCTGACTGTTTTACATTTTTTGAGATTAAACATTGAAATGACGCATTCTATTTGTGAAGCCTTGGCCTCTTACTCCCTGTTTGAAGCTGTTGCAATCATTCATTTAAACAGATCCATTTGGAATGGCCTAACCCAGGAAAAAATTACAAACAGGTAAGAATATACCATACACCAATACCACTTAACTGGAAACTAACATCACAGTGGGAAGGCAAGCTATTGTGAGAAACAGAAGGGAAAAACATATGAATCTATACATAAATAAAACAACTTCCAAAAACATTCATAATGGCTTTAAACCAAAAGTAGCAAAATCATACATAAATTCAAACAGCACCTTAATATAAGTTCCAATCAATATTATTCAATAAATACGACTAAACCCAATCCTAAACATCTATAAAGTTAACCAAACATGCTTTTTCATGAGTGCCTCACTTAAATCATTGTTATTTAAATGCTATACAAATGTTTGGTTGTACTTCACAAGAATAGATTGTTTCCCTCATCTTCTCAATAGCATTTTGTAAACCACTACAGAACCATTATATCAACCATTATCGGCAAGCGGATAGCAGCCTAAAAGCTAGGTCCAATTAATGCCACTATAGGTGCTATCGAAAACATATTCAGAACCATAACAAGATAGAAAAATACAAATAAAGATCTACCACTAAAGATCTAATAGCTAGCTAGAACCAACATAGGACATAGAAATATACACCTAAAAATCTATCACAACACTTACAGATCTAAATATGTAAAATTTAGATGTATAATTTGAAAAATTAAAATAAAAACAAGAAACCTTCTCCATGTATGTTTCTCCCTTCTTAAAGAGCTTCATATAGTGTTTGGGTATGGGTGAAACATTGAAGAATCGCAGCCAGATAACTAGTGTTATCAAAGTTGATAAACCAGCACCCTTTTCCAACTTCATGCCAGCAACACCCTTTTCCAACATAATGCCAGCAACACACTCTTCAAATAGCATGCCAGCAACACCCTGGAACACCCTTTTCCATCTCCATATTATTTGACATAACACGTTTTTGCAAATTTTCTTACACAAGGACCTACATAAAAAAACACAAAAAAGATTGATACCCTTACATAAAAATGAAAATAAAGAAATATATATATTCAATAATACAATAAAATAGATTTATTTGGTTTTGAATCAAAATTTCCCATTTTCACAGAACCAGAAACAGTGGTTTTGAATCAAAATTGAAACAGAATTAATGTTGTTGAAATAAGCTACCATTGAAGGAGCATGGATGGCAACACCTGAATTGGATACCTCTGAATAGGAAACTTTTGAAGGTTCTCCACCATTTGAGAATGGAAAACCATGTTGATACAAAAAAAAGCGTACATACAAAAAATCAACATCAATTTGAATGATCATACAAAAACAGAAACCACATACTCATCATTAACGTCAATCATCATACAAAAACCAAAACATCAATGTTAATAAAAAAGTGAAAATTATGGAACAAAAAACATCAACATCAATATAGGTTATCATACACAAAACATAAACAACATAAACAGATAAGTATCAACAATGTTTATACAACAAACATAAAAATCAAGTATATTCAAGGTTTATACAAACAACAACAAAATGTTGAAAACATGGAACTTGTAACTTATTTCGTATCAACATCAATCATCATTCAAAACATAAGTATATTCAACAGTATATTCAAGGTTTTTACAAAAACCAAAAAAAAGTTGAAAACATAGAATTAGAAACCTAATTCGTATCAACATCAATCACCATTCAAAAATAAAGTATATTCAACAGTATATTCAAGGTTTATACAAACATAATCAAAAAGTTGCAAACATGCAACTAAAAACCTAATTCGTATCAACGATTTTAAATTTAGGGTCATTAAAAAAAACAAATCCCCAGTATTTTTTTACCTTAATCATAAAATAACGTCTGAATATTTCATCTGCAATATTTTCAGACAAGGTAAAATCCTGTGTAATATGTGCCTTGCTTGAGCACATGGAGGATGTCTTATCCTTTACTTCTTTCCTTTTTTATTTGTGTTCTTTTTTATTTTTGTCCTTTTTGATGTAAGTTGGAGGAAGGTGGTAATATTGCTGATGAAAATATTTGGGGGTTATTTTGTGATTAAGGTAAAAATATAAAAATATTGGCTATTGTTCATCATATATGACCCTTAATTTAAAACAACTCTTTTTTGTGATATTCTGTTCATATATGATTTTATGGTTGGTTTTTCAGTTTGTATGTGGTAGTTGTGAAGGCTCTTACGAGGCAGTTGTGCCTGACTGTTTTACATTTTTTGAGATTAAACATTGAAATGACTCATTCTATTTGTGAAGCCTTGGCCTCTTACTCCCTGTTTGAAGCTGTTGCAATCATTCATTTAAACAGATCCATTTGTAATGGCCTAACCCAGGAAAAAATTACAAACAGGTAAGAATATACCATACACCAATACCACTTAACTGGAAACTAACATCACAGTGGGAAGGCAAGCTATTGTGAGAAACAGAAGGGAAAAACATATGAATCTATACATATATAAAACAACTTCCAAAAACATTCATAATGGCTTTAAACCAAAAGTAGCAAAATCATACATAAATTCAAACAACACCTTAATATAAGTTCCAATCAACATTATTCAATAAATACGACTAAACCCAATCCTAAACATCTATAAAGTTAACCAAACATGCTTTTTCATGAGTGCCTCACTTAAATCATTGTTATTTAAATGCTATACAAATGTTTGGTTGTACTTCACAAGAAAACATTGTTTCCCTCATCTTCTCAATAGCATTTTGTAAACCACTACAGAACCATTATATCAACCGTTATCGGCAAGCGGATAGCAGCCTAAAAGCTAGGTCCAATTAATGCCACTATAGGTGCTATCGAAAACATATTCAGAACCATAACAAGATAGAAAAATACATATAAAGATCTACCACTAAAGATCTAATAGCTAGCTAGAACCAACATAGGACATAGAAATATACCCCTAAAAATATATCACAACACTTACAAATCTAAATATGTAAAATTTAGATGTATAATTTGAAAAATACAAATAAAAACAAGAAACCTTCTCCATGTATGTTTCTCCCTTCTTAAAGAGCTTCATATAGTGTTTGGGTATGGGTGAAACATTGAAGAATCGCAGCCAGATAACTAGTGTTATCAAAGTTGATAACCCAGCACCCTTTTCCAACTTCATGCCAGCAACACCCTTTTCCAACATAATGACAGCAACACACTCTTCAAATATCATGCCAGCAACACCCTGGAACACCCTTTTCCATCTCCATATTATTTGACATAACACGTTTTTGCAAATTTTCTTACACAAGGACCTACATAAAAAAACACAAAAAAGATTGATACCCTTACATAAAAATGAAAATAAAGAAATATATATATTCAATAATACAATAAAATAGATTTATTTGGTTTTGAATCAAAATTTCCCATTTTCACAGAACCAGAAACAGTGGTTTTGAATCAAAATTGAAACAGAATTAATGTTGTTGAAATAAGCTACCATTGAAGGAGCATGGATGGCAACACCTGAATTGGATACCTCTGAATAGGAAACTTTTGAAGGTTCTCCACCATTTGAGAATGGAAAACCATGTTGATACAAAAAAAAGTGTACATACAAAAAATCAACATCAATTTGAATGATCATACAAAAACAGAAACCACATACTCATCATTAACGTCAATCATCATACAAAAACCAAAACATCAATGTTAACAAAAAAGTGAAAATTATGGAACAAAAAACATCAACATCAATATAGGTTATCATACACAAAACATAAACAACATAAACAGATAAGTATCAACAATGTTTATACAACAAACATAAAAATCAAGTATATTCAAGGTTTATACAAACAACAACAAAATGTTGAAAACATGGAACTTGTAACTTATTTCGTATCAACATCAATCATCATTCAAAACATAAGTATATTCAACAGTATATTCAAGGTTTTTACAAAAACCAAAAAAAAGTTGAAAACATAGAATTAGAAACCTAATTCGTATCAACATCAATCACCATTCAAAAATAAAGTATATTCAACAGTATATTCAAGGTTTATACAAACAAAATCAAAAAGTTGCAAACATGCAACTAAAAACCTAATTCGTATCAACGATTTTAAATTTAGGGTCATTAAAAAAAACAAATCCCCAGTATTTTTTTACCTTAATCATAAAATAACGTCTGAATATTTCATCTGCAATATTTTCAGACAAGGTAAAATCCTGTGTAATATGTGCCTTGCTTGAGCACATGGAGGATGTCTTATCCTTTACTTCTTTCCTTTTTTATTTGTGTTCTTTTTTATTTTTGTCCTTTTTGATGTAAGTTGGAGGAAGGTGGTAATATTGCTGATGAAAATATTTGGGGGTTATTTTGTGATTAAGGTAAAAATATAAAAATATTGGCTATTGTTCATCATATATGACCCTTAATTTAAAACAACTCTTTTTTGTGATATTCTGTTCATATATGATTTTATGGTTGGTTTTTCAGTTTGTATGTGGTAGTTGTGAAGGCTCTTACGAGGCAGTTGTGCCTGACTGTTTTACATTTTTTGAGATTAAACATTGAAATGACTCATTCTATTTGTGAAGCCTTGGCCTCTTACTCCCTGTTTGAAGCTGTTGCAATCATTCATTTAAACAGATCCATTTGTAATGGCCTAACCCATGAAAAAATTACAAACAGGTAAGAATATACCATACACCAATACCACTTAACTGGAAACTAACATCACAGTGGGAAGGCAAGCTATTGTGAGAAACAGAAGGGAAAAACATATGAATCTATACATATATAAAACAACTTCCAAAAACATTCATAATGGCTTTAAACCAAAAGTAGCAAAATCATACATAAATTCAAACAACACCTTAATATAAGTTCCAATCAACATTATTCAATAAATACGACTAAACCCAATCCTAAACATCTATAAAGTTAACCAAACATGCTTTTTCATGAGTGCCTCACTTAAATCATTGTTATTTAAATGCTATACAAATGTTTGGTTGTACTTCACAAGAATACATTGTTTCCCTCATCTTCTCAATAGCATTTTGTAAACCACTACAGAACCATTATATCAACCGTTATCGGCAAGCGGATAGCAGCCTAAAAGCTAGGTCCAATTAATGCCACTATAGGTGCTATCGAAAACATATTCAGAACCATAACAAGATAGAAAAATACATATAAAGATCTACCACTAAAGATCTAATAGCTAGCTAGAACCAACATAGGACATAGAAATATACCCCTAAAAATCTATCACAACACTTACACATCTAAATATGTAAAATTTAGATGTATAATTTGAAAAATAAAAATAAAAACAAGAAACCTTCTCCATGTATGTTTCTCCCTTCTTAAAGAGCTTCATATAGTGTTTGGGTATGGGTGAAACATTGAAGAATCGCAGCCAGATAACTAGTGTTATCAAAGTTGATAAACCAGCACCCTTTTCCAACTTCATGCCAGCAACACCCTTTTCCAACATAATGCCAGCAACACACTCTTCAAATATCATGCCAGCAACACCCTGGAACACCCTTTTCCATCTCCATATTATTTGACATAACACGTTTTTGCAAATTTTCTTACACAAGGACCTACATAAAAAAAACACAAAAAAGATTGATACCCTTACATAAAAATGAAAATAAAGAAATATATATATTCAATAATACAATAAAATAGATTTATTTGGTTTTGAATCAAAATTTCCCATTTTCACAAAACCAGAAACAGTGGTTTTGAATCAAAATTGAAACAGAATTAATGTTGTTGAAATAAGCTACCATTGAAGGAGCATGGATGGCAACACTTGAATTGGATACCTCTGAATAGGAAACTTTTGAAGGTTCTCCACCATTTGAGAATGGAAAACCATGTTGATACAAAAAAAAGTGTACATACAAAAAATCAACATCAATTTGAATGATCATACAAAAACAGAAACCACATACTCATCATTAACGTCAATCATCATACAAAAACCAAAACATCAATGTTAACAAAAAAGTGAAAATTATGGAACAAAAAACATCAACATCAATATAGGTTATCATACACAAAACATAAACAACATAAACAGATAAGTATCAACAATGTTTATACAACAAACATAAAAATCAAGTATATTCAAGGTTTATACAAACAACAACAAAATGTTGAAAACATGGAACTTGTAACTTATTTCGTATCAACATCAATCATCATTCAAAACATAAGTATATTCAACAGTAT
The DNA here is from genome assembly GCA_022829125.1 of Lathyrus tuberosus. Lineage (NCBI taxonomy): Eukaryota > Viridiplantae > Streptophyta > Magnoliopsida > Fabales > Fabaceae > Lathyrus > Lathyrus tuberosus. The sequence goes on from JALAZF010000055.1 coordinate 16,169,340, forward strand.
ATTCAAGGTTTTTACAAAAACCAAAAAAAAGTTGAAAACATAGAATTAGAAACCTAATTCGTATCAACATCAATCACCATTCAAAAATAAAGTATATTCAACAGTATATTCAAGGTTTATACAAACAAAATCAAAAAGTTGCAAACATGCAACTAAAAACCTAATTCGTATCAACGATTTTAAATTTAGGGTCATTAAAAAAAACAAATCCCCAGTATTTTTTTACCTTAATCATAAAATAACGTCTGAATATTTCATCTGCAATATTTTCAGACAAGGTAAAATCCTGTGTAATATGTGCCTTGCTTGAGCACATGGAGGATGTCTTATCCTTTACTTCTTTCCTTTTTTATTTGTGTTCTTTTTTATTTTTGTCCTTTTTGATGTAAGTTGGAGGAAGGTGGTAATATTGCTGATGAAAATATTTGGGGGTTATTTTGTGATTAAGGTAAAAATATAAAAATATTGGCTATTGTTCATCATATATGACCCTTAATTTAAAACAACTCTTTTTTGTGATATTCTATTCATATATGATTTTATGGTTGGTTTTTCAGTTTGTATGTGGTAGTTGTGAAGGCTCTTACGAGGCAGTTGTGCCTGACTGTTTTACATTTTTTGAGATTAAACATTGAAATGACTCATTCTATTTGTGAAGCCTTGGCCTCTTACTCCCTGTTTGAAGCTGTTGCAATCATTCATTTAAACAGATCCATTTGTAATGGCCTAACCCAGGAAAAAATTACAAACAGGTAAGAATATACCATACACCAATACCACTTAACTGGAAACTAACATCACAGTGGGAAGGCAAGCTATTGTGAGAAACAGAAGGGAAAAACATATGAATCTATACATATATAAAACAACTTCCAAAAACATTCATAATGGCTTTAAACCAAAAGTAGCAAAATCATACATAAATTCAAACAACACCTTAATATAAGTTCCAATCAACATTATTCAATAAATACGACTAAACCCAATCCCAAACATCTATAAAGTTAACCAAACATGCTTTTTCATGAGTGCCTCACTTAAATCATTGTTATTTAAATGCTATACAAATGTTTGGTTGTACTTCACAAGAATACATTGTTTCCCTCATCTTCTCAATAGCATTTTGTAAACCACTACAGAACCATTATATCAACCGTTATCGGCAAGCGGATAGCAGCCTAAAAGCTAGGTCCAATTAATGCCACTATAGGTGCTATCGAAAACATATTCAGAACCATAACAAGATAGAAAAATACATATAAAGATCTACCACTAAAGATCTAATAGCTAGCTAGAACCAACATAGGACATAGAAATATACCCCTAAAAATCTATCACAACACTTACACATCTAAATATGTAAAATTTAGATGTATAATTTGAAAAATAAAAATAAAAACAAGAAACCTTCTCCATGTATGTTTCTCCCTTCTTAAAGAGCTTCATATAGTGTTTGGGTATGGGTGAAACATTGAAGAATCGCAGCCAGATAACTAGTGTTATCAAAGTTGATAAACCAGCACCCTTTTCCAACTTCATGCCAGCAACACCCTTTTCCAACATAATGCCAGCAACACACTCTTCAAATATCATGCCAGCAACACCCTGGAACACCCTTTTCCATCTCCATATTATTTGACATAACACGTTTTTGCAAATTTTCTTACACAAGGACCTACATAAAAAAACACAAAAAAGATTGATACCCTTACATAAAAATGAAAATAAAGAAATATATATATTCAATAATACAATAAAATAGATTTATTTGGTTTTGAATCAAAATTTCCCATTTTCACAGAACCAGAAACAGTGGTTTTGAATCAAAATTGAAACAGAATTAATGTTGTTGAAATAAGCTACCATTGAAGGAGCATGGATGGCAACACCTGAATTGGATACCTCTGAATAGGAAACTTTTGAAGGTTCTCCACCATTTGAGAATGGAAAACCATGTTGATACAAAAAAAAGTGTACATACAAAAAATCAACATCAATTTGAATGATCATACAAAAACAGAAACCACATACTCATCATTAACGTCAATCATCATACAAAAACCAAAACATCAATGTTAACAAAAAAGTGAAAATTATGGAACAAAAAACATCAACATCAATATAGGTTATCATACACAAAACATAAACAACATAAACAGATAAGTATCAACAATGTTTATACAACAAACATAAAAATCAAGTATATTCAAGGTTTATACAAACAACAACAAAATGTTGAAAACATGGAACTTGTAACTTATTTCGTATCAACATCAATCATCATTCAAAACATAAGTATATTCAACAGTATATTCAAGGTTTTTACAAAAACCAAAAAAAAGTTGAAAACATAGAATTAGAAACCTAATTCGTATCAACATCAATCACCATTCAAAAATAAAGTATATTCAACAGTATATTCAAGGTTTATACAAACAAAATCAAAAAGTTGCAAACATGCAACTAAAAACCTAATTCGTATCAACGATTTTAAATTTAGGGTCATTAAAAAAAACAAATCCCCAGTATTTTTTTACCTTAATCATAAAATAACGTCTGAATATTTCATCTGCAATATTTTCAGACAAGGTAAAATCCTGTGTAATATGTGCCTTGCTTGAGCACATGGAGGATGTCTTATCCTTTACTTCTTTCCTTTTTTATTTGTGTTCTTTTTTATTTTTGTCCTTTTTGATGTAAGTTGGAGGAAGGTGGTAATATTGCTGATGAAAATATTTGGGGGTTATTTTGTGATTAAGGTAAAAATATAAAAATATTGGCTATTGTTCATCATATATGACCCTTAATTTAAAACAACTCTTTTTTGTGATATTCTATTCATATATGATTTTATGGTTGGTTTTTCAGTTTGTATGTGGTAGTTGTGAAGGCTCTTACGAGGCAGTTGTGCCTGACTGTTTTACATTTTTTGAGATTAAACATTGAAATGACTCATTCTATTTGTGAAGCCTTGGCCTCTTACTCCCTGTTTGAAGCTGTTGCAATCATTCATTTAAACAGATCCATTTGTAATGGCCTAACCCAGGAAAAAATTACAAACAGGTAAGAATATACCATACACCAATACCACTTAACTGGAAACTAACATCACAGTGGGAAGGCAAGCTATTGTGAGAAACAGAAGGGAAAAACATATGAATCTATACATATATAAAACAACTTCCAAAAACATTCATAATGGCTTTAAACCAAAAGTAGCAAAATCATACATAAATTCAAACAACACCTTAATATAAGTTCCAATCAACATTATTCAATAAATACGACTAAACCCAATCCCAAACATCTATAAAGTTAACCAAACATGCTTTTTCATGAGTGCCTCACTTAAATCATTGTTATTTAAATGCTATACAAATGTTTGGTTGTACTTCACAAGAATACATTGTTTCCCTCATCTTCTCAATAGCATTTTGTAAACCACTACAGAACCATTATATCAACCGTTATCGGCAAGCGGATAGCAGCCTAAAAGCTAGGTCCAATTAATGCCACTATAGGTGCTATCGAAAACATATTCAGAACCATAACAAGATAGAAAAATACATATAAAGATCTACCACTAAAGATCTAATAGCTAGCTAGAACCAACATAGGACATAGAAATATACCCCTAAAAATCTATCACAACACTTACACATCTAAATATGTAAAATTTAGATGTATAATTTGAAAAATAAAAATAAAAACAAGAAACCTTCTCCATGTATGTTTCTCCCTTCTTAAAGAGCTTCATATAGTGTTTGGGTATGGGTGAAACATTGAAGAATCGCAGCCAGATAACTAGTGTTATCAAAGTTGATAAACCAGCACCCTTTTCCAACTTCATGCCAGCAACACCCTTTTCCAACATAATGCCAGCAACACACTCTTCAAATATCATGCCAGCAACACCCTGGAACACCCTTTTCCATCTCCATATTATTTGACATAACACGTTTTTGCAAATTTTCTTACACAAGGACCTACATAAAAAAACACAAAAAAGATTGATACCCTTACATAAAAATGAAAATAAAGAAATATATATATTCAATAATACAATAAAATAGATTTATTTGGTTTTGAATCAAAATTTCCCATTTTCACAGAACCAGAAACAGTGGTTTTGAATCAAAATTGAAACAGAATTAATGTTGTTGAAATAAGCTACCATTGAAGGAGCATGGATGGCAACACCTGAATTGGATACCTCTGAATAGGAAACTTTTGAAGGTTCTCCACCATTTGAGAATGGAAAACCATGTTGATACAAAAAAAAGTGTACATACAAAAAATCAACATCAATTTGAATGATCATACAAAAACAGAAACCACATACTCATCATTAACGTCAATCATCATACAAAAACCAAAACATCAATGTTAACAAAAAAGTGAAAATTATGGAACAAAAAACATCAACATCAATATAGGTTATCATACACAAAACATAAACAACATAAACAGATAAGTATCAACAATGTTTATACAACAAACATAAAAATCAAGTATATTCAAGGTTTATACAAACAACAACAAAATGTTGAAAACATGGAACTTGTAACTTATTTCGTATCAACATCAATCATCATTCAAAACATAAGTATATTCAACAGTATATTCAAGGTTTTTACAAAAACCAAAAAAAAGTTGAAAACATAGAATTAGAAACCTAATTCGTATCAACATCAATCACCATTCAAAAATAAAGTATATTCAACAGTATATTCAAGGTTTATACAAACAAAATCAAAAAGTTGCAAACATGCAACTAAAAACCTAATTCGTATCAACGATTTTAAATTTAGGGTCATTAAAAAAAACAAATCCCCAGTATTTTTTTACCTTAATCATAAAATAACGTCTGAATATTTCATCTGCAATATTTTCAGACAAGGTAAAATCCTGTGTAATATGTGCCTTGCTTGAGCACATGGAGGATGTCTTATCCTTTACTTCTTTCCTTTTTTATTTGTGTTCTTTTTTATTTTTGTCCTTTTTGATGTAAGTTGGAGGAAGGTGGTAATATTGCTGATGAAAATATTTGGGGGTTATTTTGTGATTAAGGTAAAAATATAAAAATATTGGCTATTGTTCATCATATATGACCCTTAATTTAAAACAACTCTTTTTTGTGATATTCTGTTCATATATGATTTTATGGTTGGTTTTTCAGTTTGTATGTGGTAGTTGTGAAGGCTCTTACGAGGCAGTTGTGCCTGACTGTTTTACATTTTTTGAGATTAAACATTGAAATGACTCATTCTATTTGTGAAGCCTTGGCCTCTTACTCCCTGTTTGAAGCTGTTGCAATCATTCATTTAAACAGATCCATTTGTAATGGCCTAACCCAGGAAAAAATTACAAACAGGTAAGAATATACCATACACCAATACCACTTAACTGGAAACTAACATCACAGTGGGAAGGCAAGCTATTGTGAGAAACAGAAGGGAAAAACATATGAATCTATACATATATAAAACAACTTCCAAAAACATTCATAATGGCTTTAAACCAAAAGTAGCAAAATCATACATAAATTCAAACAACACCTTAATATAAGTTCCAATCAACATTATTCAATAAATATGACTAAACCCAATCCTAAACATCTATAAAGTTAACCAAACATGCTTTTTCATGAGTGCCTCACTTAAATCATTGTTATTTAAATGCTATACAAATGTTTGGTTGTACTTCACAAGAATACATTGTTTCCCTCATCTTCTCAATAGCATTTTGTAAACCACTACAGAACCATTATATCAACCGTTATCAGCAAGCGGATAGCAGCCTAAAAGCTAGGTCCAATTAATGCCACTATAGGTGCTATCGAAAACATATTCAGAACCATAACAAGATAGAAAAATACATATAAAGATCTACCACTAAAGATCTAATAGCTAGCTAGAACCAACATAGGACATAGAAATATACCCCTAAAAATCTATCACAACACTTACACATCTAAATATGTAAAATTTAGATGTATAATTTGAAAAATAAAAATAAAAACAAGAAACCTTCTCCATGTATGTTTCTCCCTTCTTAAAGAGCTTCTTATAGTGTTTGGGTATGGGTGAAACATTGAAGAATCGCAGCCAGATAACTAGTGTTATCAAAGTTGATAAACCAGCACCCTTTTCCAACTTCATGCCAGCAACACCCTTTTCCAACATAATGCCAGCAACACACTCTTCAAATATCATGCCAGCAACACCCTGGAACACCCTTTTCCATCTCCATATTATTTGACATAACACGTTTTTGCAAATTTTCTTACACAAGGACCTACATAAAAAAACACAAAAAAGATTGATACCCTTAAATAAAAATGAAAATAAAGAAATATATATATTCAATAATACAATAAAATAGATTTATTTGGTTTTGAATCAAAATTTCCCATTTTCACAGAACCAGAAACAGTGGTTTTGAATCAAAATTGAAACAGAATTAATGTTGTTGAAATAACCTACCATTGAAGGAGCATGGATGGCGACACCTGAATTGGATACCTCTGAATATGAAACTTTTGAAGGTTCTCCACCATTTGAGAATGAAAAACCATGTTGATACAAAAAAAAGTGTACATACAAAAAATCAACATCAATTTGAATGATCATACAAAAACAGAAACCACATACTCATCATTAACGTCAATCATCATACAAAAACCAAAACATCAATGTTAACAAAAAAGTGAAAATTATGGAACAAAAAACATCAACATCAATATAGGTTATCAAGCCCAAAACATAAACAACATAAACATATAAGTATCAACAATGTTTATACAACAAACATAAAAATCAAGTATATTCAAGGTTTATATAAACAACAACAAAATGTTGAAAACATGGAACTTGAAACTTATTTCGTATCAACATCAATCATCATTCAAAACATAAGTATATTCATCAGTATATTCAAGGTTTTTACAAAAACCAACAAAAAGTTGAAAACATAGAATTAGAAACCTAATTCGTATCAACATCAATCACCATTCAAAAATAAAGTATATTCAACAGTATATTCAAGGTTTATACAAACAAAATAAAAAAGTTGCAAACATGCAACTAAAAACCTAATTCGTATCAACGATTTTAAATTTAGGGTCATTAAAAAAAACTAATCCCCAGTATTTTTTTACCTTAATCATAAAATAACGTCTGAATATTTCATCTGCAATATTTTCAGACAAGGTAAAATCCTGTGTAATATGTGCCTTGCTTGAGCACATGGAGGATGTCTTATCCTTTACTTCTTTCCTTTTTTATTTGTGTTCTTTTTTATTTTTGTTCTTTTTTATTTAAGTTGGAGGAAGGTGGTAATATTACTGATGAAAATATTTGGGGGTTATTTTGTGATTAAGGTAAAAATAAAAAAATATTGGGTATTGTTTATCATATATGACCCTTAATTTAAAACAACTCTTTTTTATGATATTTTGTTCATATATGATTTTATGGTTGGTTTTTCAGTTTGTATGTGGTAGTTGTGAAGGCTCTTACGAGGCAGTTGTGCCTGACTATTTTACATTTTTTGAGATTAAACATTGAAATGACTCATTCTATTTGTGAAGACTTGGCCTCTTACTCCCTGTTTGAAGCTGTTGCAATCATTCATTTAAACAGATCCATTTGGAATGGCCTAACCCAGGAAAAAATTACAAACAGGTAAGAATATACCATACACCAATACCACTTAACTAGAAACTAACATCACAGTGGGTAGGCAAGCTATTGAGAGAAACAGAAGGGAAAAACATATGAATCTATACATAACTAAAACAACTTCCAAAAACATTCATAATGGCTTTAAACCAAAAGTAGCAAAATCGTACTGTAACACCCACATATAAAATCCATACATCAAAGCATAAATTATATATATGAATCCAAGTATTTGGTACTGAAATACAATAAGTTCCTAGTTAACGCATTATACACATAAATGCCTCTAATACAACACAAAACTAAGGCATCACATATACAAGATGTTCCAACATGATAAAAACTAAGAACTAGATCAACACAATGATCTCAAAATAAAACGTCATAGCGGAAGCCATTCCATCTCAAAATCTACGAACCGAATGGAAAAGCCAAACCACTTTATCCTTACCCGTCGCCGAACCTGCAGAACCTGTGATGTAAACAACAACAGTGGGGTGAGATACATTAAATCTCAGTGAGTTCCCTATCTTATGGGTTCTCTCGGATTATTTTTGGTTCTAACAATCCTAACTCAAGTCCGGGGAAGGGAAGGACTCTTGAGTTCACACTTTGTAATTCTCACACTATATGGAACATGACATGAGTTCATTAACTCACCACATCATTAATCGATAACCGGTACCAAGGCATCTCATCTTCCCGTCCGCTTCTACGTCTAGAAGGCGACCCGAGTCATAGATCCTTGTAGTTACTTGGTATACAATTGGATTCGGGATCACCGGCCTGTTAACCGTGAACCGTCACTTCTCATGGCCTGTTAACCATCACAAGTCTCATACCCATGTATGGGCTTCCAATTGTACTACTCGTAGGGCATCAAACCTACCAAGTAAATCCTGCCTGCACTTCAGAGGAGCTCGAGACTCATGAAGGCCTTTCAAGGGCAATTCAAAATAAAATGGTTACGATTACATGATAAATACCACACAAAACAATGTATACGACAATTGCCTCGGCCATAAGGCCTCAAGGCCTTTCTTGTCCTTCAATCCATAAAGTTAACCTCATGCTCCATACTAGTGTTTCCAACTTCTAAAGTTTCCCATAGTTCATAAGGGTTTTCCTCACTCTTACTATTTTTTTTCCTTTTTATCTTTCATGCATTTTTAATCACAACATGTTAACAACCATAGATTAGGCAAAACATACCTTATTAGTGTAATAGAATAACTTAACACAATTTAAAACATAGTCCACATAAAATTATTAAAAGAATTCCACTTCGGGTTCCCTCCGATTATTTAATCGGGCAATAAAATCAACAATCCTTATCATCATCATAAAGATCGTTTCTCTAGCTTTCTATTGATATGCAGAACATTCAAAACGGACAACCGGATAAAAGATATGACGAAAACAAGTTGAGAAAAACAACACAGCTCGTCCCAGGTTCGCTAGGCGAACGAGCTGGCGAGCCTTCGCCTTCGCCTTCGCTAGGCGAGCAAGCTGGCGAGTAATTAAACAGAAACTCCCAGACCCAAAACACCATAAGTTCGCGAGGCGAACGTCTGGCGAACCTTCGCCTTCACCTTCGCTAGGCGAATGTGCCAGCGAGCATCTAGGCAGTAAGTTCCCATATTCAAAACACACTAAGTTCGCTAGGCGAACATGCCAGCGAACCTTCGCTAGGCGAACGTTCGGGTTCGCTAGGCGAACCCTCGACTGCTGTTCGCTGGGACTCGCCCCAGGTTCGCTAGGCGAACCCTGCGAACCAGAACCTCTCCCAGCTGCTGTTCTTCACTTCCAAGTCATAATTTCTCCATCAAAACATAACCCAATGATACCCACATGATCTAAACTCAGTATAGACATGATATCAAGCATTCAACAACATTTCTAGCAAGATTCAACCATGAAATTCCATATTTTCATAATCTAACCTAAATCCAAAAACTCTCTAGAGCTCTCTAACAATGGTACTAACTAGAACCCACCTTAAAATAGAGCAAGATGAAGATGATTGAGAAGTTTGGATGAAGATTGGATGATGATCTTGATGGTTCTTGAGCTTTTCTTCCAATTTCCTCTTCTCCTCTTTTTCTCTCCTTCTTTTCCTTTCTTCTTCCTTTCTTTCTATCTTTTTCTTTTGTTTGGAAAGTGAGAGGAAAAGAATTTACATAGTAAGCTTAGTATTAGAAAAGATACTACCAAATGTCCAAAAAGTCTCTTAAATCCAAAATTAAATAAATGTCTCCGAAACAAATAATATTTATTGGATCAATTCTAAGTACCGAAGTTACTCTAATCATTTTATCAAATAATTTCTCAAAGCAACCCGACTCAATTAATCACAATGCCATATTATTCAGTGTAATAAAATACGGGGTATTACATCCTCCCCTCCTTAAATAGAAATTCGCCCTCGAATTTAAAAATTACCTGAACAGATGAGGGTAAGCGTCTCACATTTCCGATTCAAGTTCCCAAGTTGCATCTCCTGGATGCGTTACATCCCACTGCACCTTAACGAGAGGAATATCCTTGTTCCTTAATACCTTCGTTTCTCTTCCCACAATGCGGCTCGGTTGAGGTTCAAACGTCAAATCCGCTTCTATTTCAATAGTATCCGGTAGAATCGGTTGAAGAGGATCTGGAACAAATCTCCGAAGCTGAGATACATGAAAAACATCATGCATTTCCGACAGAGAAGGCGGTAAGGCCAACCTGTACGCTACTTCCCCAATCCTTTCTAAGATCTGATACGGTCCTACGTATCTCGGGCTAAACTTGCGTGACTTAAATGGTCCTTTCAATCTCAATCTAGGAGTAACTTTCAAAAACACATGGTCACCTTCTTCAAATTCTAAAGGTCTCCTTCGATTGTCTGCATAACTCTTTTGTCGATCTTTGGATTGCTTAATTTTCTCGCGAATCATTCGAATCTTTTCTGTAGTCTCTTGGATGCTTTCGGGTCCTAAGATTCTATCTTCCCCAACTTCCGCCCAACACAAGGGTGTTCTACATTTTCGCCCATACAACGCTTTATACGGAGCCATACCGATACTAGCATGATAACTATTGTTATAGGAAAACTCAATTAATGGTAGAAGTTCCTTCCAATTCCCTTTACTTTCTAACACACAAGCTCTCAACATATCTTCCATCGTTTGTATCGTGCGCTCAGTCTGTCCATCCGTCTGTGGATGATTAGACGTGCTCAAACGCAACTCTGTCCCCATAGCTTGTTGAAAGACTTTCCAAAACCTTGAGGTAAACTTCGGATCTCTGTCCGACACAATATTAGAAGGAATACCGTGCAATCTTACAATTTCCGCAATAAACAACCTCGCAAGATGACTTGCCTTGAAAGTAGTCTTCACGGCCAAGAAGTGCGCAGATTTCGTTAGTCGATCTACAATCACCCAAATTGAATCATAACCACCTTGCGTACGGGGCAAACCTACTGCAAAGTCCATAGAAATGCTATCCCATTTCCAAACTGGGATTTCTAAAGGTTGCAACATACCGCCCGGTCTTTGGTGTTCAATCTTAACCTGTTGGCATACTGCACATTCAGACACATACATCGCAACATCCTTTTTCATTCCAGCCCACCAATAGTCCTTCTTCAAATCTTGATACATCTTCGAAGAACCAGGATGTATCGTAAAAGTACCTTTATGAGCTTCATCCAAAATCTTTCTTCTTAACATTGCATCATTCGGAACACAAATTCTTTGGTCGAACATAATAATTCCGTCGGTAGCCTGAATAAAACCCGGTAGAAGTAACACTTCTTGCAACTTCTCATCTGCCATTTGACCTTGGTGAATCTCAACTCTCAAGGTAGAATTGACATTCAAATTTCCCATAATCACACCATCTTGGGTCCATACAAACTGAAGATTAAGATCTCTAAAATTCTCCAACAATGCATACTCCAAAATCATCAATTTCGCGCCATGCACTAATTTCCGACTTAACGCATCTGCTACCTTATTCGCTTTTCCTGGATGATACTTCAATTCTAAATCATAATCTTTTAAGTACTCCATCCATCTTCGTTGTCGCATATTTAACTCCTTTTGGTCAAATAAATATTTCAAACTCTTATGGTCACTGAACATTTCAAAACGTACCCCATACAAATAATGCCGCCACACCTTTAGTGTAAAAACAACCGCCGCCAATTCCAAATCGTGAGTTGGATAATTCTGTTCATGAATTTTCAATTGTCGGGAGGCATAAGCTACCACTTGACCGCCTTGCATCAGGACACCTCCCAATTCCATTTTAGAAGCATCACAAAACACTTCATAAGAGTTGTTAGGATCAGGAATGATTAACACCAGAGCCGTTGTCAATCTCTCCTTCAACTTCATGAAACTTTGCTCACAGCCTGAATCCCACTCAAAAGAAAAATCTTTACGAGTAAGCTTCGTCATCGGTAAAGCCAACTTAGAGAAACCTTCGATGAACCTCCTATAGTAACCTTCCAGCCCTAAGAAACTTCTGACTTCTGAGGCATTTCTCAGCCTTTCCCAATTTATCACGGCTTCTACCTTCGACGGATCCACTGCGACACCCCCTTGTGATATAACGTGACCAAGAAACTTAACTTCTGCCATCCAAAATTCACACTTACTTAATTTAGCAAAAAGTTGCTTCTCTTGCAACACAGATAACACAATTCTCAGATGTTCCTCGTGCTCTTGTGAAGTACGAGAATAAATAAGAATATCGTCAATGAAGATTACCACGAACTGGTCCAAGTAAGCTTGAAATATTCGGTTCATGTAATCCATAAAAACGGCTGGAGCATTTGTCACACCGAAAGGCATCACTAAGAATTCGTAATGGCCATAACGGGTCCTAAATGCAGTCTTAGGTACATCGGAACTCTTCACTCGGATTTGGTGATAACCTGACCTCAAATCAATCTTCGAGAACACGCAGGCTCCTTTCAATTGATCTAAAAGGTCGTCTATCCTGGGCAAGGGATACTTGTTCTTAATGGTGACTTTATTCAGCTGACGATAATCGATGCACATCCGCATCCCACTGTCCTTCTTCTTCACCAGTAAAACAGGGGCTCCCCACGGAGAAACACTAGGCCGCACGAAATGTTTCGCCATGAGTTCTTCTAACTGGTCCTTTAATTCCCTTAACTCCTTCGGTGCCATCCGATACGGAGAAACGGATATAGGAGCCGTTCCCGGTACCAGGTCAATAGAAAATTCCACTTCCCTCTCCGGAGGAAGAGAAGTGACATCTTCGGGGAAAACTTCAGAAAATTCGCAAACTACGGGAATATCCATAACCTGAAGGTCGCTACTCCCTTCCTTAGTGAGAACCAACATAACCGAATTCTCTTCTTCAAACAAGAGATTTATCATACCGACCGTACCTTCTAGAATAGTTGCTAAAACATCCTTTGGGGTAGCCTCAACAGACGGAATGATGATAAGCTTCTCCTCATACCCAATAAATACCAAATTAGCAGAAAGCCAATCCATTCCCAACACGACATCCACTTTCTTAAGCGGTAGACAAATAAGGTCAATCTGAAAAACTCTACCATTCACAGATAGCACACAATTTTCACACATCAAAGGCGTCTCAACCATTTCATCAATGGCGGTAGTGACCACCATAGGAGGAGACAAAGGAACGGACCGCAACCCAAGTCGCTTCATACATTGCACTGATACAAAAGAATGTGTAGCTCCGCAATCAAATAAAACAAAGCAAGGAAATCCATTAACTAAGCACGTACCAGCAATTAATGAATTGTCGCTCTTCTTCTTCCTTGCATCTAAGGTGTAAACCCTTCCTTGTGGTTGAATCCTATTCTGAGGACAATCTTTCTTCATATGACCCACCTTTTGACATTGGAAACACCTTACCCCTTCCAAACCACACCTTCCGAAATGATTCTTGCCACAAGTGCGACACACCGGAGGTGTACTCGCCCTTGTATCTTGCACCTGTTTCCCCTTGAAGGATTGTGGCCTAGGTCTAAATGATTGATTAGACCTTCCACGATCACCTTGAGTTACCCGACTTGCTACACTTTCATCTCAAACCTTTTTCAAACTATGTTCTGCCACATAGCATTGTCTCAACACTTCTGCATAAGTAGTGAACTCTCTCTGAGACACACTATGAGATATTTCAGCTTTTAATCCAAACAGAAACTGGTCTATTTTCCATTTTTCATCAGGAGCATACATAGCTTGCCTAGAATAAGCAGCCATGTCTTCAAACTTCTCAGCATAACTGGCCACAGTCATGCTACCTTGTCTTAACTGCTGAAATTCAAATTCCTTCTGAGTCCTTAATGAGCTCGGAAAATATTTCTCCATGAAAATAACTTTGAACTGTTCCCAAACCTTAGGCACTTCCTGAACAGTCATCAAAGCCGAAGCGCTCTCCCACCATCTCATAGCGGGACCCTTTAGCGAATGGGAAGCGAACAACACCTTGTTCTCTTCGCTGCAATGGACTATCAAGAAGATCCTTTCCATACCTGAAATCCATTCGTGAGCCTTCACGGGATCTAATCCACCCTGAAATTCCGGAGGGTTCATGCGGATAAAGTCCCGGAAATTCCCACCTACAGCTTCGGGAACCACTACCTGAGGATGCGGACCTCCATTCATTTGTTGCACCATCTGTTGCATGAATAGATTCTGTTGTTGTTGCATCTTTTGCATGAACTAATACAACGGAGCATTACCATCGCCAACCGGCGGAGTCGTCCCTTGAGGAGTGGTGCGGGGCCTACCACGAGGGTTTCTACGTCCATCAGCCATGTTCCTAAAGGTCATACAAATAGAATTAAGTTGATCAGGCTCAATGCCATAAATATAACGCTCAAGACCCACGGCGACACAACGTATATGAAACGGAAAGAAACACTTATATTATTTCATGGCTAGGTCGAGGATACGACCTGCTCTGATACCAACTGTAACACCCATATATAAAATCCATACATCAAAGCATAAATTATATATATGAATCCAAGTATTTGGTACTGAAATACAATAAGTTCCTAGTTAACACATTATACACATAAATGCCTCTAATACAACACAAAACTAAGGCATCACATATACAAGATGTTCCAACATGATAAAAACTAAGAACTAGATCAACGCAATGATCTCAAAATAAAACGTCATAGCGGAAGCCATGCCATCTCAAAATCTACGAACCGAAAGGAAAAGTCAAACCACTTTATCCTTACCCGTCGCCGAACCTGCAGAACCTGTGATGTAAACAACAACAGTGGGGTGAGATACATCAAATCTCAGTGAGTTCCCTATCTTATGGGTTCTCTCGGATTATTTATGGTTCTAACAATCCTAACTCAAGTCTGGGGAAGGGAAGGACTCTTGAGTTCACACTTGGTAATTCTCACACTATATGGAACATGACATGAGTTCATTAACTCACCACATCATTAATCGATAACCGGTACCAAGGCATCTCATCTTCCCGTCCGCTTCTACGTCTAGAAGGCGACCTGAGTCATAGATCCTTGTAGTTACTTAGTATACAATTGGATTCGGGATCACCGGCCTGTTAACTGTGAACCGTCACTTCTCATGGCCTGTTAACCATCACAAGTCTCGTACCCATGCACGGGCTTCCAATTGTACTACTCGTAGGGCATCAAACCTACCAAGTAAATCCTGCCTGCACTTCAGAGGAGCTCGAGACTCATGAAGGCCTTTCAAGGGCAATTCAAAATAAAATGGTTACGATTACATGATAAATACCACACAAAACAATGTATACGACAATTGCCTCGGCCATAAGGCCTCAAGGCCTTTCTTGTCCTTCAATCCATAAAGTTAACCTCATGCTCCATACTAGTGTTTCCAACTTCTAAAGTTTCCCATAGTTCATAAGGGTTTTCCTCACTCTTACTATTCTTTTTTCCTTTTTATCTTTCATGCATTTTTAATCACAACATGTTAACAACCATAGATTGGGCAAAACATACCTTATTAGTGTAATAGAATAACTTAACACAATTTAAAACATAGTCCACATAAAATTATTAAAAGAATTCCACTTCGGGTTCCCTCCGATTATTTAATCGGGCAATAAAATTGACAATCCTTATCATCATCATAAAGTTCATTTCTCCAGCTTTCTATTGATATGCAGAACATTCAAAACGGACAACCGGATAAAAGATATGACGAAAACAAGTTGAGAAAAACAACACAGCTCGCCCCAGGTTCGCTAGGCGAACGAGCTGGCGAGCCTTCGCCTTCCCCTTCGCTAGGCGAGCAAGCTGGCGAGTAATTAAACAGAAACTCCCAGACCCAAAACACCATAAGTTCGCTAGGCGAACGTCTGGCGAACCTTCGCCTTCACCTTCGCTAGGCGAATGTGCCAGCGAGCATCTAGGCAGTAAGTTCCCATATTCAAAACACACTAAGTTCGCTAGGCGAACATGCCAGCGAACCTTCGCTAGGCGAACGTTCGGGTTCGCTAGGCGAACCCTCGACTGCTGTTCGCTGGGACTCGCCCCAGGTTCGCTAGGCGAACCCTGCGAACCAGAACCTCTCCCAGCTGCTGTTCTTCACTTCCAAGTCATAATTTCTCCATCAAAACATAACCCAATGATACCCACATGATCTAAACTCAGTATAGACATGATATCAAGCATTCAACAACATTTCTAGCAAGATTCAACCATGAAATTCCATATTTTCATAATCCAACCTAAATCCAAAAACACTCTAAAGCTCTCTAACAATGGTACTAACTAGAACCCACCTTAAAATAGAGCAAGATGAAGATGATTGAGAAGTTTGAATGAAGATTGGATGATGATCTTGATGGTTCTTGAGCTTTTCTTCCAATTTCCTCTTCTCCTCTTTTTCTCTCCTTCCTTTCCTTTCTTCTTCCTTTCTTTCTATCTTTTTCTTTTGTTTGGAAAGTGAGAGGAAAAGAATTTACATAGTAAGCTTATTATTAGAAATGATACTACCAAATCTCCAAAAAGTCTCTTAAATTCAAAATTAAATAAATGTCTCCGAAACAAATAATATTTATTGGATCAATTCTAAGTACCGAAGTTACTCTAATCATTTTATCAAATAATTTCTCAGAGCAACCCGACTCAATTAATCACAATGCCATTTTATTCGGTGTAATAAAATACGGGGTATTACAATCGTACATAATTCAAACAGCACCTCAATATAAGTTCCAATCAACATTATTCAATAAATACGACTAAACCCAATCCTAAACATCTATAAAGTTAACCAAACATGCTTTTTAATGAGTGCCTCACTTAAATCATTGTTATTTAAATGCTATACAAATAATTGGTTGTACTTCACAAGAATACATTGTTTCCCTCATCTTCTCAATAACATTTTGTAAAC
The DNA here is from genome assembly GCA_022829125.1 of Lathyrus tuberosus. NCBI lineage: Eukaryota > Viridiplantae > Streptophyta > Magnoliopsida > Fabales > Fabaceae > Lathyrus > Lathyrus tuberosus. Next base: position 16,186,441 of record JALAZF010000055.1, read on the forward strand.
CACTACAGAACCATTATATCAACCGTTATCGGCAAGCGGGTAGCAGCCTAAAAGCTAGGTCCAATTAATGCCACTATAGGTGCTATCGATAACATATTCAGAACCGTAACAAGATAGAAAAATACATATTAAGATCTACCACCAAAGATCTAATAGCTAGCTAGAACCAACATAGGACATAGAAATATACACCTAAAAATCTATCACAACACTTACAGATCTAAATATGTAAAATTTAGATGTATAATTTGAAAAATAAAAATAAAAACAAGAAACCTTTTCCATGTATGTTTCTCCCTTCTTAAAGAGCTTCATATAGTGTTTGGGTATGGGTGAAACATTGAAGAATCGCAGCCAGATAACTAGTGTTATCAAAGTTGATAAACCAGCACCCTTTTCCAACTTCATGCCAGCAACACCCTTTTCCAACATCATGACAGTAACACACTCTTCAAATATCATGCCAGCAACACCCTGGAACACCCTCTTCCATCTCCATAATATTTGACATAACACGTTTTTCCAAATTTTCTTACACAAGGACCTACATACAAAAACACAAAAAAGATTGATACCCTTACATAAAAATGAAAATAAAGAAATATATATATTCAATAATTCAATAAAATAGATTTTTTTGGTTTTGAATCAAAATTTCCCATTTTCACAGAACCAGAAATAGTGGTTTTGAATCAAAATTGAAACGGAATTAATGTTGTTGAAATAACCTACCATTGAAGGAGCATGGATGGCAACACTTGAATTGGATACCTCTGAATAGGAAACTTTGGAAGGTTCTCCACCATTTGATAATGAAAAACCATGTTGATACAAAAAAAAGTGTACATACAAAAAATCAACATCAATTTGAATGATCATACAAAAACAGAAACCACATACTCAGCATTAACGTCAATCATCATACAAAAACCAAAACATCAATGTTATCAAAAAATTGAAAATTATAGAACAAAAAACATCAACGTCATTATAGGTTATCATACACAAAACATAAACAACATAAACAGATAAGTATCAACAATGTTTATACAACAAACATAAAAATCAAGTATAGTCAAGGTTTATACAAACAACAACAAAATGTTGAAAACATGGAACTTGAAACTTATTTCGTATCAACATCAATCATCATTCAAAACATAAGTATATTCAACAGTATATTCAAGGTTTTTAAAAAAACCAACAAAAAGTTGAAAACATAGAATTAGAAACCTAATTCGTATCAACATCAATCATCATTCAAAAATTAAGTATATTCAACAGTATATTCAAGGTTTATACAAACAAAATCAAAAAGTTGCAAGCTGGAACTAAAAACCTAATTCGTATCAACTATTTTAAATTTAGGGTCATTAAAAAAAACTAATCCCCAGTATTTTTTTACCTTAATCATAAAATAACGTCTGAATATTTCATCTGCAATATTTTCATACAAGGCAAAATCCTGTGTAATATGTTCCATGCTTGAGCACATGGAGGAGGTTTTATCCTTTACTTCTTTCCTTTTTTATTTGTGTCCTTTTTTATTTTTGTCCTTTTTGATGTAAGTTGGAGGAAGGTGGTAATATTGCTGATGAAAATATTTGGGGGTTATGTTGTGATTAAGGTAAAAATAAAAAAATATTGGCTATTGTTTAAAACATATGACCCTTAATTTAAAACAACTCTTTTTTGTGATATTCTGTTCATATATGATTTTATGGTTGGTTTTTCAGTTTGTATGTGGCAGTTGTGAAGGCTCTTACGAGGCAGTTGTGCCTGACTGTTTTACATTTTTTGAGATTAAACATTGAAATGACTCATTCTATTTGTGAAGCATTGACCTCTTACTCCCTGTTTGAAGTTGTTGCAATCATTCATTTAAATAGATCCATTTGGAATGGCCTAACCCAGGAAAAAATTAAAAACAGGTAAGAATATACCATACACCAATACCACTTAACTAGAAACTAACATCACAGTGGGTAGGCAAGCTATTGTGAGAAACAGAAGGGAAAAACATATGAATCTATAAATAACTAAAACAACTTCCAAAAACATTCATAATGGCTTTAAACCAAAAGTAGCAAAATCATACATAAATTCAAACAGCACCTCAATATAAGTTCCAATCAACATCATTCAATAAATACGACTAAACCCAATCCTAAACATCTATAAAGTTAACCAAACATGCTTTTTCATGAGTGCCTCACTTAAATCATTGTTATTTAAATGCTATACAAATGTTTGGTTGTACTTCACAAGAATACATTGTTTCCCTCATCTTCTCAATAGCATTTTGTAAACCACTACAGAACCATTATATCAACCGTTATCGGCAAGCGGATAGTAGCCTAAAAGCTAGCTCCAATTAATGCCACTATAGGTGCTATCGACAACATATTCAGAACCATAACAAGATAGAAAAATACATATAAAGATCTAACACCAAAGATCTAATAGCAAACTAGAACCAACATATGACATAGAAGTATACACCTAAAAATCTATCACAACACTTACAGATCTAAATATGTAAAATTTAGATGTATAATTTGAAAAATAAAAATAAAAACAAGAAACCTTGTCAATGTATGTTTCTCCCTTCTTAAAGAGCTTCATATAGTGTTTGGGTATGGGTGAAACATTGAAGAATCGCAGCCAGATAACTAGTGTTACCAATGTTGACAAACCAACACCCTTTTCCAACTTCATGCCAGCAACACCCTTTTCCAACATCATGCGAGCGACACACTTTTCAAATATCATTCCAGAAACACTCTGGAACACCCTTTTCCATCTCCATATTATTTGACATAACACGTTTTTCCAAATTTTCTTACACAAGGACCTACATAAAGAAAACACAAAAAAGATTGATAGCCTTACATAAAAATGAAAATAAAGAAATATATATTCAATAATACAATAAAATAGATTTTTTTGGTTTTGAATCAAAATTTCCCGTTTTCACAGAACCAGAAACAGTGGTTTTGAATCATAATTGAAACGGAATTAATGTTGTTGAAATAACATACCATTGAAGGAGCATGGATGGCAACACTTGAATTGGATACCTCTGAATAGGAAACTTTTGAACCACCATTTGAGATTGAAATACCATGTTGATACAAAAAAACTGTACATACAAAAACTCAACATCAATTTGAATGATCATACAAAAACAGAAACCACATACTCAACATTAACGTCAATCATCATACAAAAACCAAAACATCAATGTTAACAAAAAATTGAAAATTATGGAACAAAAAACATCAACATCAGTATAGGTTATCATACACAAAACATAAACAACATAAAAAATAAGTATCAACAATGTTTATACAACAAACATATAAATCAAGTATATTCAAGGTTTATACAAACAACAACAAAATGTTGAAAACATGGAACTTGAAACTTAATTCCTATCAAAATCAATCATCATTCAAACCATAAGTATATTCAACAGTATATTCAAGGTTTTTCAAAAACCAACAAAACGTTGAAAACATAGAATTAGAAACCTAATTCGTATCAACATCAATCAATCATCATTCAAAAATTAACTATATTCAACAGTATATTCAAGGTTTATACAAAGAAAATCAAAAAGTTGCAAACATGGAACTAAAACCTCATTCGTATCAACTATTTTAAATTTAGGGTCATTAAAAAAAACTAATCCCCAGTATTTTTTTACCTTAATCATAAAATAACGTCTGAATATTTCATCTGCAATATTTTCAGACAAGGCAAAATCCTGTGTAATATGTGCCTTGCTTGAGCACATGGAGGATGTTTTGTCGTTTACTTCTTTCCTTTTTTATTTGTGTTCTTTTTTATTTTTGTCCTATTTGATGTTAGTTGGAGGAAGGTGGTAATATTGCTGATGAAAATATTTGAGGGTTATTTTGTGATTAAGGTAAAAATATAAAAAAATATTGGCTATTGTTTATCATATATGACCCTTAATTTAAAACAACTCTTTTTTGTGATATTCTGTTCATATATGATTTTATGGTTGGTTTTTCAGTTTGTATGTGGTAGTTGTGAAGGCTCTTACGAGGCAGTTGTGCCTAACTGTTTTACTCTTTTGAGATTAATCATTGAAATGACTCATTCTATTAGTGAAGCCTTGGCCTCTTACTCCCTGTTTGAAGCTGTTGGAATCATTCATTTAAACAGATCCATTTGGAATGGCCTAACCCAGGAAAAAATTACAAACAGGTAAGAATATACCATACACCAATACCACTTAACTGGAAACTATCATCACAGTGGGTAGGCAAGCTATTGTGAGAAACAGAAGGGAAAACCATATGAATCTATAAATAACTAAAACAACTTCCAAAAACATTCATAATGGCTTTAAACCAAAAGTAGTAAAATCATACATAAATTCAAACAGCACCTCAATATAAGTTCCAATCAACATCATTCAATAAATACGACTAAACCCAATCCTAAACATCTATAAAGTTAACCAAACATGCTTTTTCATGAGTGCCTCACTTAAATCATTGTTATTTAAATTCTATACAAATGTTTGGTTGTACTTCACAAGAATACATTGTTGCCCTCATCTTCTCAATAGCATTTTGTAAACCACTACAGAACCATTATATCAACCGTTATCGGCAAGCGGATAGCAGCCTAAAAGCTAGCTCCAATTAATGCCACTATAGGTGCTATCGACAACATATTCAGAACCATAACAAGATAGAAAAATACATATAAAGATCTAACACCAAAGATCTAATAGCAAACTAGAACCAACATAGGACATAGAAATATACACCTAAAAATCTATCACAACACTTACAGATCTAAATATGTAAAATTTAGATGTATAATTTGAAAAATAAAAATAAAAACAAGAAACCTTGTCAATGTATGTTTCTCCCTTCTTAAAGAGCTTCATATAGTGTTTGGGTATGGGTGAAACATTGAAGAATCGCAGCCAGATAACTAGTGTTACCAATGTTGACAAACCAACACCCTTTTCCAACTTCATGCCAGCAACACCCTTTTCCAACATCATGCCAGCGACACACTTTTCAAATATCATTCCAGAAACACTCTGGAACACCCTTTTCCATCTCCATATTATTTGACATAACACGTTTTTCCAAATTTTCTTACACAAAGACCTACATAAAGAAAACACAAAAAAGATTGATAGCCTTACATAAAAATGAAAATAAAGAAATATATATTCAATAATACAATAAAATAGATTTTTTTGGTTTTGAATCAAAATTTCCCGTTTTCACAGAACCAGAAACAGTGGTTTTGAATCATAATTGAAACGGAATTAATGTTGTTGAAATAACCTACCATTGAAGGAGCATGGATGGCAACACTTGAATTGGATACCTCTGAATAGGAAACTTTTGAACCACCATTTGAGATTGAAATACCATGTTGATACAAAAAAACTGTACATACAAAAACTCAACATCAATTTGAATGATCATACAAAAACAGAAACCACATACTCAACATTAACGTCAATCATCATACAAAAACCAAAACATCAATGTTAACAAAAAATTGAAAATTATGGAACAAAAAACATCAACATCAGTATAGGTTATCATACACAAAACATAAACAACATAAAAAATAAGTATCAACAATGTTTATACAACAAACATATAAATCAAGTATATTCAAGGTTTATACAAACAACAACAAAATGTTGAAAACATGGAACTTGAAACTTAATTCGTATCAACATCAATCATCATTCAAACCATAAGTATATTCAACAGTATATTCAAGGTTTTTCAAAAACCAACAAAACGTTGAAAACATAGAATTAGAAACCTAATTCGTATCAACATCAATCACTCATCATTCAAAAATTAACTATATTCAACAGTATATTCAAGGTTTATACAAAGAAAATCAAAAAGTTGCAAACATGGAACTAAAACCTAATTCGTATCAACTATTTTAAATTTAGGGTCATTAAAAAAAACTAATCCCCAGTATTTTTTTACCTTAATCATAAAATAACGTCTGAATATTTCATCTGCAATATTTTCAGACAAGGCAAAATCCTGTGTAATATGTGCCTTGCTTGAGCACATGGAGGATGTTTTGTCGTTTACTTCTTTCCTTTTTTATTTGTGTTCTTTTTTATTTTTGTCCTATTTGATGTTAGTTGGAGGAAGGTGGTAATATTGCTGATGAAAATATTTGAGGGTTATTTTGTGATTAAGGTAAAAATATAAAAAAATATTGGCTATTGTTTATCATATATGACCCTTAATTTAAAACAACTCTTTTTTGTGATATTCTGTTCATATATGATTTTATGGTTGGTTTTTCAGTTTGTATGTGGTAGTTGTGAAGGCTCTTACGAGGCAGTTGTGCCTAACTGTTTTACTCTTTTGAGATTAATCATTGAAATGACTCATTCTATTAGTGAAGCCTTGGCCTCTTACTCCCTGTTTGAAGCTGTTGGAATCATTCATTTAAACAGATCCATTTGGAATGGCCTAACCCAGGAAAAAATTACAAACAGGTAAGAATATACCATACACCAATACCACTTAACTGGAAACTATCATCACAGTGGGTAGGCAAGCTATTGTGAGAAACAGAAGGGAAAAACATATGAATCTATAAATAACTAAAACAACTTCCAAAAACATTCATAATAGCTTTAAACCAAAAGTAGTAAAATCATACATAAATTCAAACAGCACCTCAATATAAGTTCCAATCAACATCATTCAATAAATACGACTAAACCCAATCCTAAACATCTATAAAGTTAACCAAACATGCTTTTTCATGAGTGCCTCACTTAAATCGTTGATATTTAAATGCTATACAAATGTTTGGTTGTACTTCACAAGAATACATTGTTGCCCTCATCTTCTCAATAGCATTTTGTAAACCACTACAGAACCATTATATCAACCCTTATCGGCAAGTGGATAGCAGCCTAAAAGCTAGGTCCAATTAATGCCACTATAGGTGCTATCGACAACATATTCAGAACCATAACAAGATAGAAAAATACATATAAAGATCTAACACCAAATATCAAATAGCTAGCTAGAACCAACATAGGACATAGAAATATACACCTAAAAATCTATCACAACACTTACGGATCCAAATATGTAAAATTTAGATGTATAATTTGGAAAATAAAAATAAAAACAAGAAACCTTCTCCATGTATGTTTCTCCTTTCTTAAAGAGCTTCATATAGTGTTTGGGTATGGGGGAAACATTGAAGAATCGCAGCCAGATAACTAGTGTTACCAATGTTGATAAACCAGCACCCTTTTCCAACTTCATGCCAGCAACACCCTTTTCCAACATCATGCCAGCAACACACTTTTCAAATATCATGCCTGCAACACCCTGGAACACCCTTTTCCATCTCCATATTATTTGACATAACACGTTTTTGTAAATTTTCTTACACAAGGACCTACATACAAAAAACACAAAAAAGATTGATAGCCTTACATAAAAATAAAAATAAAGAAATATATATTCAATAATACAATAAAATAGATTTTTTTGGTTTTGAATCAAAATTTACCATTTTCACAGAACCATAAACAGTGGTTTTGAATCAAAATTGAAACATAATTAATGTTGTTGAAATAACCTACCATTGAAGGAGCATGGATGGCAACACCTGAATTGGATACCTCTAAATAGGAAACTTTTGAAGGTTCTCCACCATTTCAGATTGAAAAACCATGTTGATACAAAAAAACTGTACATTCAAAAAATCAACATCAATTTGAATGATCATACAAAAACAGAAACCACATACTCAGCATTAACGTCAATCATCATACAAAAACCAAAACATCAATGTTGACAAAAAAGTGAAAATTATGGAACAAAAAACATCAACATCAATATAGGTTATCATACACAAAACATAAACAACATAAACAAATAAGTATCAACAATGTTTATACAACAAACATAAAAATCAAGTATATTCAAGGTTTATACAAACAACAACAAAATGTTGAAAACATGGAACTTGAAACTTATTTCGTATCAACATCAATCATCATTCAAAACATAAGTATATTCAACAGTATATTCAAGGTTTTTACAAAAACCAACAAAAAGTTGAAAACATAGAATTAGAAACCTAATTCGTATCAATATCAATCATCATTCAAAAACTAAGTATATTCAACAGTATATTCAAGGTTTATACAAACAAAATCAAAAAGTTGCAAACATGGAACTAAAAACCTAATTCGTATCAACTATTTTAAATTTAGGGTCATTAAAAAAAAATAATCCCCAATATTTTTTTACCTTAATCATAAAATAACGTCTGAATATTTCATCTGCAATATTTTCAGACAAGGAAAAATCCTGTGTAATATGTGCCTTGCTTGAGCACATAGAGCATGTTTTATCCCTTACTTCTTTCCTTTTTTATTTTTGTTCTTTTTTATGTAAGTTGGAGAAAGGTGGTAATATTGTTGATGAAAATATTTTGGGGTTATTTTGGTGATTAAGGTAAAAAAAAAATATTGGCGATTATTTATCATATATGACCCTTAATTTAAAACAGCTATTTTTTGTAATATTCTATTCATTTATGATTTTATGGTTGATTTTTCAGTTTGTATGTGGTAGTTATGAAGTCTCTTACGGGGCAGTTGTGCCTGGCTGTTTTACTCTTTTGATTTTAAACATTGAAATGACTTATTCTATTTGCGTAGCCTTAGCCTCTTGCACCCTGTTTGAAACTATTTAAATAGAAAGTTTTGTATGTAATAGAGAAAAAATGGAAACACTGTCTCTGATCAGCAAAACACATGATGTTGCAATCATTCATTTAAACAGATCCATTTGGAATTGCCTAACCAAGAAAAAAATATACAAACAGTTAAGAATATACCATACACCAATACCACGTAACAGGAAACTAACATCACAGTGGGTAGGCAAGCTATTGTGAGAAACAGAAGGGAAAAACATATGAATCCATAAATAACTAAAACAACTTCCAAAAACATTCATAATGGCTTAAAACCAAAAGTAGCAAAATCATACATAAATTCAAACAGTACCTCAATATAAATCATACATAAACTACTACAAAACGCGTAAACAACAATGTCATGGTCACCACGCTTATTCCATACACATTTGTGACATCTGTAAACTAAGGCCTTATCGTAATATTAATTTTTTTGATTAAAAATTATATGTATATAACAACGGTTAAGCAGCCAAATGTTGTGATAACCTCAAGTTTTCATGGGTTCGAACCTCAGGGCCCTCATATATGTTATTCCTTTAATGTTAAGTGGTGCCTTTTCTTTTTTAATTATTTTTAAATAAAAAACTTTAAAGTTTATGACAATGGTTCAATAGTTCCACCGTTGTTAAGTTGCGCCTTTTCATTTTTATTTATTTTTAAATAAAAAACTTTAAAGTTTATGACTACGGTTGATGTTTACAACCGTTGTGATGTATTTTATTTTTTATTTAAAATTTTTAATTTTTAATACTTTAGCGCTTTTTATGAAATTTCACCATGAAAGTATATCACTATGGTTGCTAGTATTGGCCGTTATGGTAGCGTGATAATATTATTGTAATACCCCATATTATTTAAATGCTCAATTGGATATCAGAGGAGATCAGATAAGTATCTATGTACTCTATCATTGGTAAATTAGATTAATGGAATCCTCTAAGTACTCTAAGTATTGACATTTGGGATCAATAGAGCAACTAATGAACTCTGAAGGGATCAATTATTTTATTCAAGAGACGGATTAATATTTACTAATTCAAGAAAGTAATTTTTGGTAACTTTGATAATTGATCAATTGGGTTGAGACGAAAAAATATCAATTGGAGATATTTTGCCCGGTTGGATTTATATTATATAATATAGTATTATATATATATATATATATATATATATATATATATATATATATATATATATATTGTTGGAAAGGAAAAGAGCCATGGATCATCATCATCATCTTCTTCAAACTCCTTTTCGATCATCAGGTGGGTTCTAGATAGAGGCTTTAATTGTAGAACTCTTGAGGTTTTAGAGTTAGGTTGGATTTTGAGAAAGTGTGGAATTTTGTGAATCGATGAAATCCAACGGATGAAATATGATATAAATTGCGTAGAATAGTCGGGTTATGAGCTTAATGAACTTATAATGCTTGCTAGTACTCCCTATGATGTTTTGATGATGTTCCAATGGGTTAAATATGAGAAAAACAGAGTTTTTCAGCTTCTGTGACAGTGGTAATCGATTACCCTATATTGGTAATCGATTACCCATGAGAAAATGGACGTTTCTTGGCTATTTTTGAGCAAGTAATCGATTACCCACAAGTGAGTAATCGATTACCACTGCTATTGACAGAGAAATGAAAATTGAAACGAGCGTAACTTTTGAACCGTAAGTCTGTTTTGGTCCCCGTTCGAAGCGTTGGGAATCTAATTTTATTCTCTTTATGATAGTGGAATAGGAACATATGTTTATGCCTTGGAGTTATAAGAAAAATATAAAAATGTAATGTATGTGATTTTGATTCCACCAAAACTCAAGGATCGGGAATCCAATTGATACGAGTCCAAAGCCTTTGGAAAGATAATCCAATAAGGTAGTGAATGGTGATGTGATACCATGATTTAACCAAGGATGCTTGGTAGAGGATAGTAGTGGCTTGTGTGCCTTAAAACGTGTATGAACTATAATGTGATTATGTTTGACATGTTATGCTATTATATGTGTTACTTGTAATATTTGTGTTATACCATGTCTATTTAATTGTGAACTGTGAATGAGAAAATATGCATGCAATTATGAAAACGATATAGGAAGAGTGAGGAAACCTCAAACTTGAACTATAGGAGAATCGAGTGAGGAACTAGAAAGTGTAGACAACTTTAGACGGCGATGCTCGGGCACGTGTTGTTGGAAGATACATCCTTGTCGAGTATTGGCCTAGTTGGGAGTGAAACACTAGTATGGAACATGTGGTTAACTTTGTGGGTTTAGAAAGGAATGAGAGGCCTTAAGGCATTATTAGCCTTGAGATTGTCGAATACAATCATTTTGTCGTATGTGATCATGTAATCGTAACCGGTTTATCTTGAGTGTAGTTTCATGAGTCTCGGACTCCTCTGAAATGGATGCACAACTACTTGGCAGGTTTGATTCCCCGTGCTGTATGAATGGCGCCCATGGAGCGTATGCTTGTGACGGTAAAAGGCTCGTGTGAAGTGATGGTTCATAACGGTTAATGGCCCGTAGAACCCGAATCCATTCGTATGTCAAGTAGATTACAAGGATCTATGACTCGGATCGCCTTCTAGACGTAGAAGCGGACGGGAACAGGAGATACCTTGGTATGGTTATCGATTAGTGATATTTTTGAGTTGATGAACTCATGACATGTTTCCATATAGTGTGAGATTGTGAACTCAAGGTCATTTCCCTTCCATTGGACTTGAGTTAGGATTGTCAGAACCGTAAATAATCCGAGAGAACCCATAATATAGGGAACTCACTGTGATGTGATGTATCTCACCCCACTATAGTTGCTATATTTCAGGTAATTGCAGGTTGATTTACAAGTTGAGCTATGCTTGGATGTTTCAAGAGAAGCTTAGTTAAGCTTATTTCCGCTATGTATAATTATTGTTCTTGTACAATGAGGAATATTGTAGAATGTTCTTAGTTTTTATTATTTTTGGCTAGTTTCCATGACTTGTGCCATGTGTTGTATTTATGTTTAGAAATGGACAAGTATGTGAATTAGGCCATTAGGCACTTTTGATGTGTCAGTACCAAATAAAATGCTTGTATAGTATTATTCTAGATATATATTATACAGGGCGTTACAGTTGGTATCAGAGCAGGTCGTATCCTTGACCTAGCCTAGAAACATCATAAGTAAATCTATTCCTGCCTCTTAAGTGTGTCTTGCCATCATGAAACTTAATATCATACTATGTAGTGTTGGGCCTGATCAACCTAATACTATGTATGTGATAGGTAGAATCATGGTTGAGCGACCGCGAGGACTCCTAAGTGCTGTTGGAACTTGTACTGTGAGGGTAGGATCAAGCCAAGAGTTAGTAGTGTGGAGTTTTGGTCAACTCTGTTGAGGTTTTGGTAGAATTTGTGCTTGGATAGCATGGAAATTAAAGAGTAATGTGTTGTTCAAGTATTCCTTAAGAATGGATGGAGTCCGAGAGTTAAGGATCTCTAACGGACGTTTTGATAAGGTATTAAGGAATATGTAAAGTCGCTAGTAGAGCTGGATTGACTGCTGGTATAGATAAGGGTTTTGAGTAATCTCATCCCGAGGAAATGAAAAGTTGTTTGGTGGAACGTGTGACGTAAGTTCCGGAAGTGAGATAAGTATTGGCGCTTCAGTTTCTAAGGTCGATAAGGTATCTTGAATGGACGAGAGTACCTTAAGGAATGTGTTCGGAACAATATCTTTCGACTAGTTAAAAGTTGAGAGTTAAGGACGTTCGGCTTTTAGGGGAACTTAAAGTAGTAGAGAAGTGTGTGTAGGAACACCAGGATGTGTCTACATGCTTCAAGTGAAACAAGTGTGAGCCGAAAGAAGAGTAAGAAATGAGTTGTATAAGAAACAGAGTAAGTACCTTGAATTCATGGAAAGATAGAGAGATGGGTTTTATGTTTGGACCTGCGAGGATTACAACGGAGAGAGAAGTAAAACGCTTTGTGGAAAACGGTATTAACAGTATGTTATTAGGAGGTGATAACGGAAGTTATTTTGGACGAATGTGTGATGGAATTATTAAGATATTGCTAAGGCTAAAATTTATAAAGTGTAATCACGAATGGTTCACCTGTGAGGAGCCTTTTAGTATGGCGTGAAATGAGAAAGTTACACCTTGGTATTAAGAACAAGCGTAGTAGTAGCACCGTAGTCACAATGTACGTGATGAATTCTTATTCTTGAGACAAGTGTGAAGAGACGTACCGTGTGGAGCAGTGAATATTGTATTTTAAGAAGTAAGATTGTGGTAAAACAACGAAAAGCAATTCAGGACTTATTACGGACTAAGTCTAAATTATGGAACGATTTATACCGTAAGGGTTTCGTTAATAGTTGATGAGAATTGTCAGTTACGGATTTTCCGTTAAATAATTTGGTGTAAGTATGGTGTGTAATGGATAGTAAAGGGTAAGAAATCCCGGTTAGTGCGTACGAAGTAATGGAAAGGTTCTCCAAGAGGATGCATTGCCCCGAGTTATTTCAAGTATAGAGGAACTTCTGTATTTGTGAATAATCGAAATATTTGGAATCTACCTTTTGTTGGACTAAGAACATTGTTGTTTTAGTTCTCACCCAGGGGTTCGAGTGAGAACAAGGTTGTGTGATATAGGTTATGTCCATCGCTTTCGTGGTATAGTATGTTGGTTGTATGTTGGATTTTTCTTATGGATGACTCAAGGATGAGTTGCGGTTAAGACCCTAGAATGTCATCATTATTGGTTTCCCGCTAGTGTCGTTGTATCAATAGAGAGTGAACTGTTTCGCTGAAATTGTAGGGTGACTGCGACGGAATTTGGAATTTTTCTTGTCACTTGGTTGGTGAATGCTATATAAGTTAAGGAGCCACAAGTTGAGAATGATATTAGGGGTTAGAACAAGCTAGATTGATGGTTTGAGTTGGGATGGCTTTGAATTAAGAGGAAAACTGATTTTTTTTTATTCTGCAGCAGTGTTAACCGATTAACACAAGGGGTTAACCGATTAACACGTGCAGGGATGGTGTTTTGTGCTATATTTTGAGGAGTTAACCGATTAGCTCTGGTGGTTAATAGATTAACGTGTGGGTAAATTGTGAAATTCCTTAAGAACTATCATCTGCATTTTGTTACCTTATGTTGCTCCGAGTGGAGAGTTTTGTGTGAATGTAACACGGAATTCCAAGTAAATGAAAAACGTATTCGTGGTTGAAAATTTGAACTTGTGGAAGGGTGTTACTTAGTCGATCATCTGTTTAGATGACAAAGGAATTAGACTACAAGGAAGTAATCTTATGAACCGGATTGAGTATGAGAAAGTCTTAGGCGCATTGTTATTATTACTGTTGAGAACTTTAAGGACGAAGTCAGAGATTACTCACGAAGTATTGAATTGTAAAGATCGTTTTGGTATTTTAATTGTTGGTGTTAGTAAGGTATGAGCGGTTGGTCAGAGTTTAGTAAGTGTTATCTTCCGTGAGTTCATGGTATGGGATTTAGACCGTGAGAGTGGTACCAGATGTGTACAGTTGTGTTCTAACCAGAGGAGGAAATTGTAGGTCATCTTTCTAAGTACGAGTAAGAATTGGACGTTCCGAAGTTAAGTATGTAACTTGGAATAGCTTATGAAATGGAATGAATGAGGAAAGTGGATTCAGTTGAGAAACGTGGCATGTCCTTGGAGGGTGTGTGTGCGTGTGGAGTGTTGTATGTGGATTGGTGAGTAGTATGGAAACTCACAACTTCGCTTGAATGGTTTAAGTTGATAAGGGGTAACTCGCATATGATTATAGTCCTATGTTGGTGTTATGTTGTTAGTGATTGATATCACGAATCAACAAGAAACATTGAGGGAATTAGAAATCGTAAGAAGAATTGATATGGAATGTGGTAACTAGAAACGAAAGCTGTTAAGCTATTTTGGATGTATTATTTGAGTTAGTGTGAATTTCGGAGTTGTATATGTTATGGTTGTAACAGTGTAACTCCGGTATCTTCACCATCTGGAGAATATTGGACCGATGTTAGGATATTGTGTATTGGCAAGGAAATTGTTCTACTATAAGACGTCAGTAAGTTTCTTGTACCATTGGTTAGTAAGGATCCCAGTGGATAAGTGTGTTTCTCCGTGGATGGTTAGCTAATTGACAGTGCTCGAGAATTCGTAGTGTTCTACTCTTAGAAGTTGAGTTGCACAGTGGAAGGTAACATATGAAGAGTTCAGTCAGACTAATAAGGATTAGAATGATTGTTACTTGCAAGTGTGGAAGTAAGGAGATCTTGTTCTAAGTATATTACCTTTTGGTGTGACACGAAGGAAAGGGAATGTCAGATTTACTGAGTACCGTGTATAGTATCAGACCAGAGGAAACTGGTAAAGAAGACGTTTGACTAATTGTGGAGTGGTTTAGAACGTTGAAGGATTTACGGAGGAAATAGTTGTCGGTAATTGTATGGAGTTAAGGAATCACCGAATTACCTCATGAGAATTTGATGGGTGGTTGTTACCCTGAACCAAGATAAGGTGTTATGGTTTCGTTTTGTGACTCGGTAGAGGGATGTAGAATGGTACATTCTTTCCGAAGTAAG
This sequence comes from Lathyrus tuberosus, assembly GCA_022829125.1. Lineage (NCBI taxonomy): Eukaryota > Viridiplantae > Streptophyta > Magnoliopsida > Fabales > Fabaceae > Lathyrus > Lathyrus tuberosus. The sequence continues at coordinate 16,201,819 of JALAZF010000055.1, forward strand.
TTGCGACCAAGTCTTTTGTATGAAACAACAGATGAATTGAGGAAACGCAAGTTGAAAGTTAACCCAATATTGGAATAAGAGTATGAATAAGAACGTGAAGTTTGATAATTCGTGAAATTAAGAATTTGGTCTGTGAAGTCCAGTTGGACTATGGATTATGTCATAAATTCGAACGGAAGTAAAGTTGAGTGTGGATCTAAGACAATGATACAAGTTGCGGTTATTGTCGAATAGAGGAAATTCGGGGGAGAATTTCAATTTAAGGGGGGGAGAGTGTAATACCCCATATTATTTAAATGCTCAATTGGATATCAGAGGAGATCAGATAAGTATCTATGTACTCTATCATTGGTAAATTAGATTAATGGAATCCTCTAAGTACTTTAAGTATTGACATTTGGGATCAATAGAGCAACTAATGAACTCTGAAGAGATCAATTATTTTATTCAAGCGACGGATTAATATTTACTAATTCAAGAAAGTAATTTTTGGTAACTTTGATAATTGATCAATTGGGTTGAGACGACAAAATATCAATTGGAGATATTTTTCCCGGTTGGATTTATATTATATAATATAGTATTATATATATATTGCTGGAAAGGAAAAGAATAGAAAGTGGGAGAAGAAGAAAAACAGAAAAAGAGAGAAAGGAAGACAAGAGAAGAGGGAAGAGAGGAAAAGCTCAAGGAAGAAGAAGAAGCCATGGATCATCATCATCATCTTCTTCAAACTCCTCTTCGATCATCAGGTGGGTTCTAGATAGAGGCTTTAATTGTAGAACTCTTGAGGTTTTAGAGTTAGGTTGGATTTTGAGAAAGTGTGGAATTTTGTGAATCGATGAAATCCAACGGATGAAATATGATATAAATTGCGTAGAATAGTCGGGTTATGAGCTTAATGAACTTATAATGCTTGCTAGTACTCCCTATGATGTTTTGATGATGTTCCAATGGGTTAAATATGAGAAAAACAGAGTTTTTCAGCTTCTGTGACAGTGGTAATCGATTACCCTATATTGTTAATCGATTACCCATGAGAAAATGGACGTTTCTGGGCTATTTTTGAGCAAGTAATCGATTACCCACAAGTGAGTAATCGATTACCACTGCTATTGACAGAAAAATGAAAATTGAAACGGGCGTAACTTTTGAATCGTAAGTCCGTTTTGGTCCCCGTTCGAAGCGTTGGGAAGCTAATTTTATTCTCTTTATGATAGTGGAATAGGAACATATGTTTATGCCTTGGAGTGATAAGAAAAATATAGAAATGTAATGTATGTGATTTTGATTTCACCAAAACTCAAGGATAGGGAATCCGATTGATACGAGTCTAAAGCCTTTGGAAAGATAATCCAATAAGGTAGTGAATGGTGATGTGAGACCATGATTTAACCAAGGATGCTTGGTAGAGGATAGTAGTGGCTTGTGTGCCTTAAAACGTGTATGAACTATAATGTGATTATGTTTGACATGTTATGCTATTATATGTGTTATACCATGTCTATTTAATTGTGAACTGTGAATGAGAAAATATGCATGCAATTATGAAAACGATATAGGAAGAGTGAGGAAACCTCAAACTTGAACTATAGGAGAATCGAGTAAAGAACTAGAAAGTGTAGACAACTTTAGACGGCGATGCTCGGGCACGTGTTGTTGGAAGATACATCCTTGTCGAGTATTGGCCTAGTTGGGAGTGAAACACTAGTATGGAACATGTGGTTAACTTTGTGGGTTTAGAAAGGCATGAGAGGCCTTAAGGCATTATTAGCCTTGAGATTGTCGAATATAATCATTTTTTAGTATGTGATCATGTAATCGTAACCGGTTTATCTTGAGTGTAGTTTCATGAGTCTCGGACTCCTCTGAAATGGATGCACAACTACTTGGCAGGTTTGATTCCCCGTGCTGTACGAATGGCGCCCATGGAGCGTATGCTTGTGACGGTAAAAGGCCCGTGTGAAGTGACGGTTCATAACGGTTAATGGCCCGTAGAACCCGAATCCATTCGTATGTCAAGTAGATTACAAGGATCTATGACTCGGATCGCCTTCTAGACGTAGAAGCGGACGAGAACAGGAGATACCTTGGTATGGTTATCGATTAGTGATATTTTTGAGTTGATGAACTCATGACATGTTTCCATATAGTGTGAGATTGTGAACTCAAGGTCATTTCCCTTCCCTTGGACTTGAGTTTGGATTGTCAGAACCGTAAATAATCCGAGAGAACCCATAAGATAGGGAACTCACTGAGATTTGATGTATCTCACCTCACTATAGTTGCTATATTTCAGGTAATTTCAGGTTGATTTACAAGTGGAGCTATGCTTGGATGTTTCAAGAGAAGCTTTGTTAAGCTTATTTCCGCTGTGTATAATTATTGTTCTTGTACAATGAGGAATATTGTATAATGTTCTTAGTTTTTATTATTTTTGGCTAGTTTCCATGACTTGTGCCATGTGTTGTATTTATGTTTAGAAATGGACAAGTATGTGAACTAGGCCATTAGGCACTTTTGATGTGTCAGTACCAAATAAAATGCTTGTATGGTATTATTCTAGATATATATTATACAGGGCGTTACAATTATACACTCCAAGATAGCTCGCCTCTTCAGTATCCTTTTTTGCATTGCAAATAGAAACTAGACGAAACAATACACGATTTCAACCCAAACCCTAACGTTCATTACTATGAAACATTACACGATTTCATCCAAAACACCATCGTTCCTACTTCACTGTGTATTTGCCATTGTGTCATCATCGTCAACCAAGTTGACAAGACCATCACGATCAACCAAGTCGTTACCGTCTAGAAGGAAAACAACAACAACACCTTCATCACCCCAACGAAGGAAGACAACACCATCACCAATACCAACATTATTTACTTAGTCATCATGTTTAGGGTACGTAAAATATTTTTCCCCATGCATCTACAGTAAACTTCATTTGCCATTGTTGTGGTTGTTGTTGTTTTATTTTATGGTTGATGTTTATGTTCTTGTTGTTTATGTTGTTGTTGTTGTTGTTTCTGAACTTAGATGTCGACCTTGTTGAGGTCTTCATCAGAAACCAGTGAAGAAACTCAAACAAATGAGATGTTTGACAATGATACTCAAACAACTGAAAGTCAAACGAAAAGATCACAAAGAGGCATCACAATGATGCCCTAATTCACATCTTTCTGGAATACATCAGGTGAAAAAATTCCTATCCAGTTTGATTCTTTGTACAAAGTAGTGGATTGTCAACACTACTCTACTTTTAAGACTGATGTTTCGTTCCTTGCACGTAGCAAGGTCAGTATATTGATTGATGATTGGAAACAAGTTGATAATAAGGTAAAAGAAAGCATATGGACTGATGTTAAGGTATTACATACTATAATTTTCATATATCGCCGATATCAATATCTATAATTTCTAATACATACTTATATATTGATTAAAATGTAGTTGAATTTTGAGTTTACCGACGATGACTCAAATTTGAAAAAAAAGTCGATATCATATGCTGGTACTCGTTGGAGGGGATTTAAGGCACAACTCACGGCTGACTACATTAGGAGGCCTAAGAGCGGTCTTGCTCATCCATGGATTCGATATAGTTTTATATCAAAGAAGCAATGGAAAAGGTTTGCAAAGATACGTCGTTCTGAGGAATTTAAGGTTAGTACTATTCTTATGTAACCGATAATGTTATGCTAATGAGTTATAGATACGAATCATATATTGTTTTCAATATGTTCATAACAGGTTAAAAGCGAAGTCGGGATACTCAATAAAGCCAAGAACATGTACCCCCATAAATTGTCTCGTGGGGGTTATAGAAATCTTGAGAAAAAAATCATGCTTGAGAGACAATCCGAAACCGGAGATGATCGCATCCCATCTCCACCTTCAAGACATGAAAAATGGAAGAGGGCTCGATTAAGACCAGATGGAGAGTACACCTCTGAGGCTTCCAGAGTAGTTGCCGAAAAATTGTAAGTATGATTTGTGGTGCTTATGTTATTTTTTATTTAAATGCGTTGGTAACTAATATATGTAAGTTTCTCATGTTGTGTAGGATAAGTTGGTTAAGGCAGCCCATGAAGGCACATTTGTTCCGCAAGCACAACATGATATGTAACGCCCACATATAATATAATACATCAAAGCATCCATATCATACATGTATTCACGTTTTGGTACTGAAATACCATAAGTCCCTAGTTAACACATTATACATATATATGCCCAAAATACCTAATACAAAAAAACTACGGCATTATATATACAAGATGTTCCAACACTAAGAACTAGATCAAATAATGATCTCAAAATACTCCACAACGAAAGCCCTGCCACCTCAAAAGGCCAAGATAGTAAGGAAAGTCAAACAACTTTATCCTTACCCTTCGCCGAACCTGGGGTACCTGTAATATAATCAACAACGTGGGGTGAGATACATCAAATCTCAGTGAGTTCCCTATATTATAGGTCCTCTCGGCTTTACAAGGTTCTATCACACCTAACTCAAGTCAAAAGGGAAGGGAAGTAACCTTGAGTACTCACACACACTATATGGATCCATGTTCATGAGTCGCTTTAACTCACAATATCACTAATCGATAACCCCACCAAGGCATCCCCTTTTCCCGTCCGCTTCTACGTCTAGAAGTCGACCCGAGTCATGGATCCTTGTAACCTACTTGACATACGAATGAATTCGGGTTCTACGGGTCATTAACTGTTATGAACTGTCACTTCACACGGGCCATTAACTGTCACAAGCATATGCTCCCTGAGCGCCATTCGTACTGCACGCGGGAATCAAACCTGTCAAGTAGTCATGCATACATTTCAGAGGAGCTCGAGACTCATGAAACTGCAACTCAAGATAACCAGTTACAATTACGTGATCACACACACAAATGTGATTGTATTCGACAATCACAAGGCCACATTCACCCTAAGACCTCTTTTGTCTTTCTCAATAAAACATGATCCAACTAGTGTAATTATTTTCATACCATTCGGTAATAGATGCACGCCTCGGCCTCTCTTGCACGAGCGTCGTCGTTATGTTATTCCACAATTTCCTAGCCGTTACTAGGTTCTAACATAGTTCATGGTAATATTCCTCACTCTACCTATTTCATCTTTTAACATGCATATACACTCAAACATGCTTAACAACAAGGGAATAGGTAAACACAAGTCAAATATATAATGGAATCACATAATTCAACATATCACAAGTTACACCAATTCCGGTTCCCTCTGATTTATTTAATTGGGCATCAACCTAGAAATTTTCCACTCCCATTAGATAAAGTATTTTCATAGCTCTCTATCGGTACCAAGAACACTTAAATCGGATACACGAAACAAAAGTTATGAATTTTTTGAAGAAAATAAAATTATTGAAAAACAGCCAAATTCGCCAGGCGACTTAAGAATTTGCCTGGCGAATCCCCCTTCGCCAACACTTCGCAAGGCGAACCAGTGGCGAAACACCATTTTAGGAAAAACCACAAGTTCCAGTAGCTAACACATTTCTGTCTCCCCCTATTCGCCTGGCGACTTAGGATTTCGCCTGGCGAATTCCTTCTTGCCAGCACTTCGCCTGGAGAACCTGTGGCGAAACCCCATTCGCCTGGCGAGTTCTTATTCGCCTGGCGAATCACACCAGAAACAAAATTTTTCTGCTGCGGGTTACATGGTTCCAAACCCCAAAAATTCAAATTTTCCAACCCAAACCAATGTCAAACAATCAAAACAATTATAACCAATGTTCATATGCACATTACGATTATACTACGCAGTTTATATCGATTTTTAACCATTAGATTCATGATATTTTGCAAGTTACTCATTTTCTCACAAAATCTAACCTAACTCTAAACTCAAGAAACTCTATACTTAAAGCATATATCTAGAAACCACCTTGAATAGAGGATAATGATGAAGAAGATGAGATGATTTGGTGAAGAATGGATGATGATTTTTGATCTTGAGTTCTTTGGGTTTTCTCTTCTTTTTCCTTCCTTTCCTCTTCCTTCTCACAAACTTCTTTCTATCTTTTTCCTTCTTTGCTTCTAAGTGTGGAAAAGGGTGGAAAGGAAATGATATAGTAAAATATCATTAATTAGTAACACTACTAATTGTCCAAAAAGTCTCTAAAGCTCCAATAATTAAAACCCCAGAGTCAGATAATATTAATTTGATTTGCTCTGAGCTCATCAGTTTACTCTAATTATTTTATCCAATAAATTCTTAGAGTAAACCGGAACCCAGTTGATCATAATAATTTATCCAGAGTAAAATAATTTATGGGGTATTACATGATATATTAGTAGAAGCTATCAGAACAGATGAGCAAGGTGGGCGTGTCCGTGCTGTTGGAGAAGGTGTCGACTTGAGGTCATTCTTTGGGTCTCAAAGAAAAAGAACCGAAAACCCGTAAATAATTTCTCAAAGACAAAAGATTGAAATTTTTGAGAAGCAATTAGAAGAACAACAGAGAATGTTAGAAGAGGAGAAGGAAAAAGGGAGAAAGATATGGAAAGGTTCCAAGAGATGTATTCGGTATGTACTTGAGATGTTACTGTTTTATCGCAAACGTATGATATATATTGTGTTTGGATTGGTTTTATGTTTCAATTGAATATTATGATGTAGAGATTAAGTGAAAACTTGGAACAACAGACAAATGAAGATCACCGTAATGTTGATGGTGATGATGATGCTCATACTCCTAGTAGAAGTGTTGTACGTCATGCTTCTACAAACGGAAGTAATTGTTCAGCCCATCCCCCCTGCGGGTAACCGCAATGATATAATGGACCCTAATCCAAATGAAATCACAATGTTATACTTGAAAGTTGCGGTGATAAATGAAGTGCAACCTCCCCCGCTAGAACATTGTCCACATTTGGGTTTATTCTATTATAATCCTGATGATGTAAGGGATTTTCTTGGTGGGTATAAGTCGTTGGACATCGGGATATTGCAAGTTTGGTGCACGTAAGTATATATAGTTGAATATACATGTCATTATAGAACATTAGTTTATCATGTAATATGTTTAATTCAAATTCAATGTGTAGTGTTGTGGAGCAATTGAATATAATGAACAATGTTAGAAGAAAGCCCATATGGATCTGTCCTAAAGTAAGTGGCACAATTATGTTTCTTTCATTTACATTCATTGTGGTTGTATTTATGTGATTTTTGCTTAAATTGTAGACAAGGAAACAACCCGAGAATTACGAATGTGGTTATTATGTCATGAAACACATGTTAAACATTGTCCTTGTCGGCATTGTTGATTCATGGGATAAGGTATACATGTCATAAAATGTTTACATATATTAACAGATAAGTTGACTATTGAATTATTATCATACATGTTATTGCCTCTTTCTTATGTAGATGTTTAACGACGAAACCCCATTCCCCGTTGAGGACTTCGTAGATCTTCGTAGACGTTGGCCATATATCCACAATGTTATTAAGGGTCTTGCTGATTAATGATGTCAATGACTTTTTTCTGTAGAGATGATGTGAATAACACTTTTCTGTATTGATGACATGAATATAGTGTTTGGTGTAAATATGGTTATAATAGTTACAATACTTGCAGAATGTATACTTACAAATACTTGCAATGTTACAATGTTAGCTGTATTTTATGGTTATAATAGTTACAATACTTACAAATGAACAATGTTAGCTTATCTGTTATGGTTAAAATAGTTACAGGTTAAAAAATGGAATGAATTTGAATTGTTGAGAAATGCATATTTAAAATGGTTACGAGTTCAATAATGGGATGAATTTGAATTGCTGAAAAATGCATATTTAAAACATAGGAAGTTTTAACTGCGGTTATAAAACCAAGCCGTGGTTGAATATTTGGGTCTGCAGAATATATAACAACGGGTAAAAAATATAACCGTAATAATATCTCGCGGGCTGCACAGAAAAAAATAAATATCAAAACGGCGCAGCTGGGAATCGAACCTAGGAGCATTATATTTATCACAACGGTTCATTTTAATAACCGTTGTGATAGAGCGCGTTGTTTCTAGGTAATTACAATGGTTAATGGCCCGTGATTATAAGTATCCATTTACAACGACACTCTACATAACAACGCCTGCGCCTGCATCATTATATACCTTTCACAACCGTTGTTAATTGGTATTTACGTAGTAGTGATATGACTAAACCAAATCCTAAACATATATAAACTTAACCAAACATGCTTTTTCATGTGTGCCTCACTTAAATCATTGCTATTTAAGTGATATACAAAAGTTTAGTTGTACTTCACAAGCATACATTGTTGCCCTCATCTTCACAGTAGCATTTTGTAAACAACTACAGAACCATTATATCAACCATTATCGGTAAGCAGATAGCAGCCTAAAAGCTAGGTCCAATTAATGCCGCTATAGGTGCTATCGACAACATATTCAGAACCATAACAAGACAAAAAAAATACACATAAAGATCTAACCCAAAGATCTAACAGCTAGCCAGAACCAACATAGGACATAGAAAAATACACCTAAAAATTTATCACGACACTTATAGATCTAAAATCTATAAATTTAGATGTATAATTTAAAAATTAAAAATAAAAATAAGAAACCTTCTCCATGTATATGTCTGGCTTCTAGAAGAGCTGATAGTCTTTATGTATGGGTTAAACATTGAAGAATCGCAGCCAGATAACTAGTGTTACCAGTGTTGATTAAACCATTACCCTTTTCCAACTTCGTGCCTGCAACACCCTTTTCCAACATCATGCCAGCAACACCCTTTTCCAACATCATGCCAGCAACACCCTTTTCAAACATCATGCCAGCCACACCCTGGAACACCCTTTTCCATCTCCATATTATTTGACACAACACGCTTTTCCATCTTTAAATCAGCACCATTTTCCAAATTTTTTTACACAAGGAACTATATAACCAAAAACACAATATACTCATACAAAAAACGAAAATAAGAAATACATATTAAATAATACAATAAAATAGATTTTTTAGTTTCGAATCAAAATTTCCAATTTTCTTAGAACTAGAAACAATGGTTTTGAATCAAAATTGAAATGGAATTAATGTTGTTGGAATAACCTACAATAGAAGGAGCATGGATGGCAACACCTGAATTGGAAACCTCTAAATTGGAAACCTCTGAAGGTTCTCCACCATTTGAGATTGAAAACCAATATTGATACAAAAAAAAATGTACGTACAAAAACTCAACATCAATTTGAATGATCATACAAAAACAGAAACCACATACTCAGTATTAACATCAATCATCATACAAAAATAAAAAACATCAATGTTAACAAATAAGTGAAAATTATGGAATAAAACACATCAACATCAATATAGGTGATCATACACAAAACATAAACAACATAAGCAGATAAGTATCAACAATGTTTATACAACTGTAATGCTCTGTATAATATTTATCTAGAATAATACAATACAAGCATTTTATTTGGTACTGACACCATCATAAGTGCCTAATGGCGTAATTCACATACTTGACCATTTCTAATACATAAATACAACCTATGGTACAAGGCATGGAAATTAGCCAAAACAATAAAAACTAAGATCTATATACAACCTATGGTACAAGGCATGGTAATTCATCATAAGTGCGTCAATTGTATACAACAGATACACAATGGAAAATAAGCTCAACTAAGCTTTTCTTGAAACATCCAAGCATAGCTCCACTTGTAAATCAACCTGCAAAATACCTCCTAAAAATAATCCACAATAGTGGGGTGAGATACATCAAATCTCAGTGAGTTCCTTATCTTATGGATTCTCTCGGCTTTACAGGGTTCTAACAATCCTAACTCAAGTCAAGGGGAAGGGAAAATGACCTTGAGTTCACAATCTCACACTATATGGAAACATGTCATGAGTCTGTTAACTCACAAATATGTCCTGAGCCTGTTAACTCAAGAACCTCACTAATCGATAACCTAACCAAGGCATCCCCTTTTCCAGTCCGCTTCTACATCTAGAAGTCGACCCGAGTCATGGATCCTTGTAGTTACTTTGCATACAAAATGGATTCGGGAAGATCGGCCTGTTAACCATGAACCGTCACTTCTCATGGCCTGCTAACCATCACAAGTCTCTTTACCATATAGGCTCCATTCATACTACACGCGGGAATCAAACCTTCCAAGTAATTGTGCATACGTTTCAGAGGAGGAGCTCGAGTCTCATGAAACTACACCTCAAGATAAATGGCTACGATTACGTGATCTTAAACACAACGTGATTGTATTCGAAAATCACAAGGCCACATCCGCCTTAAGGCCTCTTTTTCCTTTTCTCATAAAACACAAAGGTTTCCACATGTTCCATACTAATGTCTCACTCTCTCCTAGACCAATCTCGTCACGGATGTACCTTCCTACATCAGGTGCCCGAGCCTTGCCATCTAGGTTATCTACTCCAGGCCAGAACTCGCCAATGAATACACTAGTGTCGCCATCTAGAGTTTCTATCACAATTCTATTCACAACCTAGAATTATAACAATCTTAACTATGTCATTTGTTTTGGGGTAAAGTTTCCTCACTCTTCCTAATTCATTTTAAGCATGCATACTCTTTCGGTCATGTTTAACAACAATTAATCACACATAGCATAATACAATTTGCATAATAAAATCACATATAATAATTCAACCATAAGACACATAACATCATTTTCCTCAATCATATATAGCTAATAAAATTCTTAGGTTTCCTCTGATTCATTTAATCGGGTATCAAATCAATAATTCTCACTCTTATCCCATAGGATATTCCCACAGCTTTGCATTGGCTATAACCATGCCTCAAACGGATGTACGATCCAAAAGATATGGATTTCAACATATCACATAACCATTATTTCATTCATTTCCTACTAAAATAATTAACCCACATCATACTCAATAGCTTTCCAATGATATGGGTAAACGGTTGTCATAGCTTTCCAATGATACCAAGAACGTCTCAATCCGAGTTACGGGTCAAAAGTTATGGAGTTTTAAAGAAAACAAAATTATTGAAAAATTCCCAGGAGCGGCCGGTGGTAAAGGTTTCGCCCGGCGGTGCCCCCTTCGCCTGTGCTTCTCCCGACGAAGCAGCGGCGTCAATCCCATATCCCAAAACTCAAGAGTTACAGAAATGTGACATGCTGCGCCCCTTTGCTTTCGCCCGACGCAAGCCCGCATCGCCCGGCACTCAAAACGCCGCCCGACGCTCTGCACCAGAAGCAGAATTTTCTGCTGCGTTTCTTAGGGTTCCAAGGCTCCAAAATTCATCTCTTCCAAACCAAATCATTTCCAAACATCAAAACAAGTATCATCAATTGATCACATGCATATTATGACTATACTACACAATTTATATCTAATTTCATCCGTTAGATTTCATTTATTCACCAGTTTTATCATTTTCTCTCAATTTCTATCCTAAGTTCCAACCATCCAATTCTAGAGCTTAAAGTGTCTAACTAGAACCCACCTGGTAATCGAAGAGGAGTTTGAAGAAGATGTTGATGATGATGATCCATGGGTTTTCTCTCTTCTTCCTCTTTCTCCATTTCTCTTCCTTTCCTCTTCTTTCTCTTTTCTTCTTCTCCTTACTAACTTCTTCTTCTTCTTTCTTTTTTTTTTCTTTCCATATATATATATCTCCAATTGATATTTTGACATCTCAACCCAATTGATAAATTATTAGAGTTACCTTAAAATACTCCCGTAACCTAATAAATATCATTCTGACTTTTTAATAAAATAATTGATCTCTTATGATATCCAATTGAGCACTTAATTAATACGGGGTATTGCAACAACAAACATGAAAATCAAGTATATTCAAGGTTTATACAAACAACAATAAAATGTTGAAAACATGGAACTAGAAACCTATTTCATTTCAACATCAATCATCATTCAAAAGTTAAGTATATTCAATAGTATATTCAAGGTTTATACAAACAACATCAACAAAAAGTTAAAAATATAGAACTAAAAACCTAATTCGTATCAATACTAATCATCATTCAAAAATTAAGTATACTCAACAGTATATTCAAGGTTTATATAAACAACAACAACAAAAAGTTGAAAACATGGAACAAAAAACCTAACTTGTATCAACTATTTTAAATTAAGGGTATATATGAAAACAATCACCAGTATTTTTTATACCTTAATCATAAAATAACCCCCAAATATTTCATCAGCACTATTTTTAGACCAGACGAAATTTTGTGTATTATGGTCCTTGCTTAAGCACATGGAGGATGTTTTATCCTTTACTTCTTTCTTTTTTTTATTAATTTTTTATTTTTGTTCTTTTTGATGTAAGTTGGAGGAAGGCGGTAATATTGTTGATGAAGATATTTGGGGGGTATTTAGTGATTAAATTAAAAAACAATAATGGTGACAGTTTATCATATATGAACCTTAATTTAAAATAACTCTTTTTTGTTTTTTTATATTCTATTCATATATGATTTAATGGTTGATTTTTCAGTTTGTATGTGGTAACTGTAAAGGCTCTTCCGAGGCAGTTGCGCCTGACCGTTTTACTCATTTGAGTTTAAACATCGAAATGACTCATTCTATTTGTGAAGCCTTGGCCTCTTACTCCATGTTTGAATCTGTTGAAGTGAAGTGTTCTATGTGTAATAGAGAAACAAAAATCGAAAAATTGTCTCTGATCGCACTACAAGAAAAATAGTGTTTTGCGACACATAGATTGCGACAGTTCCATCAAAACCGTCGTTATTTGTAAGTTACGGCAGTTGCCACGACGATTTTAGACAACCGCCGTTATATTTTTTAAAAATTTAAAACATACTACGACGGTTTTGGATAACCGCCGTTAAATTTTTAAAAAATTTAAAACATATTACGACGGTTTTGGATAACCGCCGTTAAATTTCTAAAAAGTTTTAAACATTTACGACAGTTGTATACGTAACTGCCTTGAAAAGATGGTTGCGACGGTTCAATTACCGCCTCCCCCCACAGAAATTAAAAAAATAATGTTTCCTTAAAAAATTAATTAGGGGAATCTTAAGAAATTAAAAAAAAAAAAATTTATATATTATATTAATAATTTTTTATTTAATTATTTTTTACTATAAATTAAAAAAAAAACTGTAAATTATAAATAAAACTTAAATTATAAAATAAAATTTAGAAATTAATAAAATAAAATCAAAACTATATTAAACTCAAATTTATAAAATAAAATCAATAATATAAATTACTAAAATAAAATAAAGTTTAAACTAAATTAATAAAAATAAATCAAACTTGAAGTAAAATTGAGTTTATAAAATATTATTTAAAAAGTAATCTTTAAAAATTTATTAAAAACCTATAAATTATTATAAACTTAAATTATTTTAAACTCATAAATAAAATATACTTATTTTATTATTTTAATTAAAAAATATAATTATAAAAATATATATAATTTTAAACTATAAATAAAAAAATTCAAAATACCTAAATTTATAAATTTTATAAACTATCAAAATTTATTTAAGCTATCAAATTATAAATATAAAAATATAAGTATAAAAGTATATATGATTTTAAACTATCAATTTTATAAAATAAAATCTAAATTATGAATTAATAAAATAAAGAATATGTGTTACAAATCCCTAACTCCTCTCCAACTCATCTCCCTCTCTAACTCACCGTTTCAGCTCTTCCTCTCCAACTCCTCTCCCTCTCCAACTCACCGTTTCAGAAATTGCTAGGGTTCTCTCTCACTCATTCTGCGTTTCTTCTCTCCCTCTTTTTGTCTTTTTGATTTTGCTGTATTTTACACTTTGTTCAGGTGATTGAAGATACTATTCTGCGTTTCCTCTCTCCCTCTATTTTGAAATCGCTACGGTGGATATGGTTTAGGTTAGTAGCAGTGAGTTAGGTTACTTATAGGTTACTTATAGTTTTAATTGAATTGTTTAGGTTACTTATAGTTTCTAAATATCAGAAAACTCCCTTTCTAGAGGTTGGTTCGTGAAATTGCTCAGGACTTCAAGGTAATGTGTTGGTCTTTTGTGAGAATGTGTGTTTGATTTTCTTGTTGCTTATGTTTTTTAATAGTTTTATTTTTATGTTTTGCAGTTACGCTATAATTATCTTTCTCGGGTACTAGAGTCTGCATTCACTGCTTTAAAAGGTCTTAACAAACAAGCATTTCTTTTGAACTGGTATGGTATTTCTTTTGTAGTTGTTGTTTTGCTGCCCGTAGTTGCTTTTCTATATTGTTACTGACAAATCACATGAAAATTTAAAATTTTCATGTTCTATATAAAGTACAACTTTAAAAGTTGAAGACTCTTTGAACATTGAAGACTCTTGGTTGATTATGCAATGTTAGTCATGTTGGATACTTGTTATTAGAATTAACTCTGTCAGCTTCTGTTGTGTACTTGACGAAATTCTAAATGTTGAAGCTATTAGACTTAATTTGTATTTGAGCTAGTCATTGATAATCTGTTAAAAGTGATTTGTTAGAAGTTGGATTTTAGTTAGTTTAATTATGTGCAATTCATTCTTAACTGTTAAGCTAGGTTTGAAAATATGTGATATCAGTTAGTGTTACGTACTGGTTATGCAGAATTTGTGAATGTTATTGTGGATATGTAAAAAAGACCTAGATTTATGATTCGGAAGGTTATAAAATTCGGAAGTCCTAACAACTCTTCCACCAATCTTATCTTTACAACAATCAATCGGTATACGTGCAACAGACTGAACCAAAGATGAACTGCAATCTGATCTAGATAAATCAGGCGTACACTGAATAAGACCATATATAGTTTGATCATTAGGACCGCACACACTCTCAGCAGCATATTTCAAACTAGAATCACCCAATGAAGCTTTCTTAGTCAAATCATCAAGACGCTTGCAGACAGTTTCATTGAACACACTCAAATCAGTTGCGTTATTTGGGTTGTTCGCATAATATGCCGGTCTTATTTCCATAAGCCTGAATATGTTTCGATTCGAATCACGCAACATGCATTTTTCATCTTGGTACCAACCAATTGCTTCTTTTTTGTTTGGACAAAGCTGTGTGAGATTGTTGGTTGAAGCTTTGAGGCAGTTAAGACACTCTGTTTGCTTAACATCGCCTCTGCAGAGTCCAAAAGCGTTCAAAGTGTTTTCAGTTTAGTTTACTGTTTTTACACTTCATTAACATTTGTTTTTGACCTTTGTTGTGTGATCACTGATATGCTGTTTGAATGGTGCTTATTTGTTATGCCTAAAGTAAATTGTTTATCGATTCTTATTTGTTATGCCTAAAGTATACGATGTCATTGTGTTACATTTTCAATCACAATGCAGGCTATATCCCTCATATTGATAGAGTGATCCGGGAAGGAATTGTTCCTCGGCTTGTGACATTTTTGACAAGAGATGAGATGCCTCAACTGCAGGTTTGAATGTGTTTCTATCTTGTTCTATCTTTTTAGATTATTCAATGTGAATGTTTAGACCTCATTGACACTGCAACGTTATCTGCCATCCATGGCAGCATGGACTCTGGCCAACATTGCCTCGGGGTTGTCCGAGCATACAAGAATGCTAACATATCTTGTTATCATTGTTATTTCAACTTTCTCCACCTAAGATGGCGGTTAAACATGAACCTCAATTGTTAAAAGAAACAGATGATATCTTGGATTTACACCTGGAGTTGGATATATTAAAGATAATTCTGAAGGAAGAGAGGACTTCCCGTGGTATATTGGAGGAGAGAGCAACGCGCTTAAATCATGAAATTCTAATGGAAAAAGACAGGCTTTTGCAGGAAAACAAACAATTAGAAGATACAAATAATGAACGAAAAGTTGCTAAATCTGTAATTGAAGCTCTTTAATCACAACAAATTTTATGAATTAAAGAGATAGAAGACATGCAGAACAAGAACAACAATTATCTGGATCTTGTGAGGAAACAAGAGCGTGAGATCATTTCCTTGAAGAATCAACTTGCACCTAAAGGTTTAAGAGATAGTTTATCTTCAAATCATCCAAAGGTTGATAATGAGTACCCCTTACAAGTAAGGTTCAGAAGGATGCATGATTCTCTTGAAAAAGCCAAGCAACTGAACATGTTTTACCAAAGTGACCGTGCACTCCAGATATCTAATGAGGAAGAAGAGGTTACAAAAGGTTACTAAACTAAAGAGGCAGCTTAACGAGGTTACTAAACTAAAGAGGCAGATTAACGAATTTATTGAAGAAAGGAAAGGGTAATTAAGTTTCAGACTTTTTTGGTATTGATATCAGAATCTCAAATGTTAAACTACTGTTAGATTTTCTTTCTTACACACTCATTTGATTCTCTAACCTTACTAATTAGATGGTTGTAATATATCTATAGAAAACAAACCGAGTTAGTAGCTGCACAGAGTGCATTGGAAAACCTTCGGCAACTAAAAAATGAAAATGAATTCCAATGCCAACATAGCCATACATTTCTCTGTTTTTTTGGGTGCATTCATTCTCTTTTATATCTAATGGGCTAATGTTGCCGAACTCGTTTTGAGCATATGGAAAATGCAAGTAAGATGAGTAAGGTAATGGAATTGGAGGAAGAAATCAAGAAGCTGTCGGGTCAGCAAAATCTTCAGCAGCGTATTCATCATCATGCTAAAATTAAGGTAACATCATCTTGCACCTCCATTATTTTTGCAGGCGCTAAGTTCAATATGTTGACAAATTATTTATTAAAATTTGGCAAGGTATCTTTAATTTAATAGTTTGAATCCGATCACGAGATTGATGGTGTAATAATGCTACAGGAGGATAACAACACATTAAAGATGCAGGATGAACAACTTAGCGCAAAGTTACGCCGGTTAAATCACTTCATGACACATGTCCAAGAAGACATTGCTCGACTTCGTGCTTCTACAGGATCAAAACAATATATTGATTTTGATCAGGAGCAACGCCTGAGGAAAAATGTGAAGGTTAGTTTTCTAACTAGTATGGCTATGTTGTACTCCAAATTGCTAAAACAATGGATGCTTAAATATTGAGTGAATAATGTCACAGGAGATTGAGGAAGAGAAAATTCAATTAGCACAACAGTTACTGAAATTGTGTACAAATGTTCTAAAGGTAAGAGACAATAATTAGTGGATTTTAGTGCAATAAACAAAGAAAACAAAATCACTTAACTTGGCAAGATACTAATTAAATTAATTGTATACTAATTTGACAATGATTATGTGTTTACATTCAGGCTACTGGAATAGCAAAATCAGTGTCATATGTGAATTCTACTATTGCTGAGGAGGCCTTAGACAAGCTCAAGAATAGGATAACTTCCCTGAACTCATGCCACAAGCTTCTCCTTTGAGCTCAAAATCTGAAGAGAACCGAATAACTCCACCAAAGGCAAACAAAACTTCATTTCTTTCTAGTTTTGATCGATACTGAAGTGTTAGTTTTCAAATAGTTATTTATTTCATTATGCTATGTCTTACCCACGTTATATTCTTTGATTAACATGTAGATAAAAAACATGTACATGTACAGTGTATTTTAATTTATTTTTTGAACGCCATGTATAGTTTAATCAATTAGAAATTGATATTAATATATAGAAGAGCTTTGTGATACTTAGTGAATGTTAAATAAAATGATCGCACATGCAGTGCACAACAAGCAAATATACATATATAGATTATAGATACACGATATATACGTACACATATATAATACAGTTCTTTTTCATTTAATGTGTATATATTATTGAACATGGTGCTATTCCGCTGCTTGTGCAGCTTCTGAGCTCAAGTAGTGATGACATCAAAGAACAGGTCATATCTTCCCTAATCTCGCAAAATTATCGCATTGAGAAAACCACTGTGTATGGATGTGTTGCTTGATGATATAATTTCAATGTCTTTGGATTGAATAGGCAATGTGGGCATTAGGTAATATTGCTGGTGATTCCCCAACCGCAAGGGATGATGTTTTTAATCAAGGTGTACTTTCTCCATTACTGTCTATATTGTGGAGTACTACTTGTATAACAAAAAGTTCTACCTGGAAGATCACTACATGGACTTTCTCAAACTTGTGCATTAGAAAGCCTCTTCCAATGTTTCTTGAACAAGTTAAGAAAAATTTGCACAAAATACTATTTTTTTAGTAAATTTAGCATATGTTGCATATCTTCTCTTCTCTAACTCCTGTTATACTTTTCAGATACCACCAGCATTACCTGACTCTCTGTTACCTTACTCAAAAGGAATCAATTGAATTGAACTAAGCTATCATTGATGCAAATGTTTGCCCAATACTTTTAGAGCTACTAGTGTAAGTTCTTGACAGATTGCAAAGCCTCTTGTGTCTTTTTTCGGTAGCATTGATACCCTCAGGGATGGCTTATGCATGTTTTATTTTTCTCGTATGCATGAAATCCTGTTTATGAGTTTATGCTAGCTTAAATATAAAAACTCTGTTATGATGTTAATAATGAATCCGAAACTATGATGAAATCTTGCAGTTTGGTTTTTATTGCGGAAAGAATCTGTTAGCCTATTTGCAGAATTTATGTAATGACATTCAATTGCAAGGTTTGTGATTGCTGTTATGATGCCAACCTATTGACAACTAGTTGAAATCCTAGACCAATTACGATTTCAAGCTGATTAATTGTTTATTGTTAGTGAAATGGTTAATTCTATTAGATGGAATGAGTCAGTTAGTAACTTGAATTAGTTAGTTAGGGAAATGTTGTTTATGTATTGGATTTAGTGAAGTCTGAAGTTGAGTTAGGAGAAAAGCAGAGTTAATTATGAACTCTGTTAGGCTTCAGTTATGAAGTCAGCTGGAAATTCTTTGTTATTGACAGTTGGAAGTTAGTTGTTGATGTTTTTGAAGTTGCTTAAAAGTTCAAATTTCTGTTGCAAGGTGGTGTTGTGCAATTGGTAGTCTAAACTTGCAGTAAGTTTTCATCACTTAACGAAATGATAATGCGAGGTCAAATATGTTTGCAAGTTAAATTGTTAAAGTTAGTAAAAACAATGAAAATGAATTTTCCTTGTCATGAATGGTTTGTTGTGAACTGTTAGTGTGAACTTGGACTAGTCAAGAGTCATTCTGTGACTTTTATGAACTGAACTGCTAATTGCCAACTGTTGGTGTACCTTGAAATGTTTCTTTTTTTTTATAGTGAAATTTTTGTGTGGATCACAATTCCGTGCTATTTTGAATATGCTGTCGGATATGTTAGCCTTCAAAATAAGTGTTGTGGTGAGTTGTGAAGTGTTGTTGGCTGAAGCTTGGTTTTAGAAGCCTCCCTGTGAAATCTTGGTGAAGTGGCTGCTGGTGTGAAATGTTTTATTTGATCTACCCTATTGGTTTTTGCAGGTTAATTGAGGCAAGGTGGGAGTCCTATCATTGTAATTAAAAGCACCGTTTTTAACAATAAGGATCTTCTCCACAAGGTAGTCTTCAAGCGAATCACTCAATGCATGGTTTGTGAGAAGGTTGTGCAGAAGATCAAAGCACCGTTCATGGATGAGCCCAATCTTCCCATCTTCATTAGAAGGGTTGCAACCATCAGACATATTATCTTCAGAACAACAGTCGTGACAGTTAAGTAGGGAAAGCACAATATCAACGCCTCTACTGTTGAGTTTGCTGCAAGCATCAACAAAAAGAGAAGAATGCCATTCAGTAGAGAAGATGCATGTTTTAACAAGGCTCAGAAGTTCTATAGCAGCCTGAATAGGCATATTCTGATTGCTGGAGTTAGAAACTAAGGCAGCAGCCAGTGGTTGTTCACATCCATCTGTAGATCCAACATACCGCCATGTCTCAGAAAAAAGATCTCCAAAAAGAGCCTCATCCTCATGGAAAACTGCATTTTTAATTTTGGATGGCCCAATAACTTTTGCAAAACAAGAATGGGATCTTTCCGTTTTTTCCTTTGAATTGAGATGGCACCTGCTATGTATTTCCTTCGCATCTACTATGTATCTGAACTGCCATGAGAATTTGTTGTGTATTTTCTCTATTATGTGTTTTTTTAAGTGAATTTGTTGTGTATTTTCTCAATATGTGTGATTATCTTCCCCATTCTATTCATAATTCTACTAATTTTTTTTTAATTTTAAAAATAAATTACCTGCAGATTTACCTGTGGAAAGGAAATTTCCTACGGATTTACCTGCAGTAGTACCTGTGGAACAGAAAATAAAAACAAAAATAAAATGGAAAGTTACGACAGTTGATAACCATCACAATATGCAGATTACGTCAGTTCCTTACCCGTCGTGAGAGTTAACGACGGTTGGTGTGACGGTTTTGACAACCGACGCGATACGGCCTCGCGACACACATTTCTGTGACAGTGCAACAACCGTCGCGACTTGAAAATTACGGCGGTTTTAACCGTCGTAATCTGCAAAAATAACCGTCTAATCTGCCAATTTTCTTGTAGTGTCGGTAAAACGCCTGACGTTGCAATCATTCATTTAAACAGATACATTTGGAATAGCCTAACCCAGAAAAAAATAAACAAATACTTAAGAGTATACCATACACCAATACCACTTAACTGGAAACTAACATCACAACGGGTAGGCAAGTTATTGTGTGCAAAAGAAGGGGAAAACACAGGAATCCATAAATGATTAAAACAACTTCGAAAAACATTCATAATGGCTTAAAACCAAAAGTAGAAAAATCATACATAAATTCAAACAACACCTCAATATAAGTTCTAATTAACATCTAATAATAAATATGACTAAACCAAATCCTAAACATATATATACTTAACCAAACATGCTTTTAATGTGTGCCTCACTTAAATCATTGCATTTTAAGTGCTATACAAAAGTTTGGTTGTACTTCACAAGTTTACATTTTTGCACTCATCTTTACAATAACATTTTGTAAACCACTACAGAACTATTATATCAACCATTATCGGCAATCGGATAACAGCCTAAAAGCTAGGGCCAATGAATGTCGCTATAGGTGCTATCGACAACATATTCAGAACAATCACAAAACAGAAAAATAAACAGTAAGATTTAACACCAAATATCTAACAGCTAGTCATAACCAACAGAGGACACAGAAAAATACACCTAAAAATCTATCACGACATTTACAGATCTAAATCAATAAAGTTTTGAAGTATAATTTGAAAAATAAAAATAAAACGAAGAAACCTTCTCCATGTATGTGTCTGGATTCTAGAAGAGTTGCCTATAGTCTTTATGTATGGGTTAAACATTGAAGAATCGCAGCCAGTTACTAGTGTTACCAGTGTTGATTAAACCATCACCTTTTTCCAACTTCATGCCCGCAACACCCTTCTCCAACTTCATGCTAGCAACACCCTTTTCCAACATCATGCCAGCAACACCGTTTTCAAACATCATGCCAGCCACACCCTGGAACACCCTTTTCCATCTCCATATTATTTGACACAACACGCTTTTCCATCTTTAAATCAACACCCTTTTCTAAATTTTCTTACACAAGGACCTACATAAAGAAAAACACAATCAAGATTGATACTCATACAAAAAAAATGTAAATAAGAAATATATCTTAAATAATACAATAAAATAGATTTTTTGGTTTTGAATCAAAATTTCCCATTTTCTTAGAACCATAATCAGTGGTTTTGAATCAAAATTGAAATGGAATTAATGTTGTTGAAATAACCTACCATAGAAGGAGCATGGATGGCAACAACTGAATTGGAAACCTCTAAATTGGAAACCTCTAAAGGTTCTCCACCATTTGAGATTGAAAAACCATATTGATACAAAAAAATGTGTTCATACAAAAACTCAAAATCTATTTGAATGATCATACAAAAACAGAAACCATATACTCAGCCTTAACATCAATCATCATAAAAAAATAAAAAACATCAATGTTAACAAATAAGTGAAAATTATGGAACAAAAAAAATCAACATCAATATAGGTGATCATACACAAAACATAAACAACATAAACAGATAAGTATCAACTTTGTTTATACGACAAACATAAAAATCAAGTATATTCAAGGTTTATACAAACAACAACAAAATGTTGAAAACATGGAACTAGAAACCTATTTCGTATCAACATCAATCATCATTCAAAAATTAAGTATATTTTCAACAATATATTCAAGGTTTATACAAACAACTACAGCAAAGAGTTAAAAGCATAGAACTAGAAATCTAATTCGTATCAACACCAATCATCATTCAAAAATTAAGTATACTCAACAGTATATTCAAGGTTTATATAAACAACAACAAAAAGTTGAAAACATGGAACAAAAAACCTAATTTGTATCAACTATTTTAAATTAAGGGTCATATATGAAAACAAACACCAGTATTTTTTTTACCTTAATCATAAAGTATCCCCCAAATATTTCATCAGTAATATTTTTAGACCAGACGAAATTTTGTGTATTATGTTCCTTGCTTAAGCACTTGGAGGATGTTTTATCCTTTACTTCTTTTTTTTTTTAATTTTTATTAATTTTTTTATTTTTGTTCTTTTTGATGTACGTTGGAGGAAGGTGGTAATATTGTTGATGAAGATATTTAGGGGTTATTTAGTGATTAAGGTGTAGCGAGCGATTTTGAGACGTGGTTCTTAAGCACTGTCGCTCTGGGGTTACTACAGGTCGATTCATTTTTTATCCTATTAAGCTGACTAAGGAAGGGAAATAGATGTCTCCAATTAACCCTGCTTGCTTACTGAGTTTAAACAGCGGTCTGTTAGGTTACGGATGCTATATGGTAATGGGGCCTCTTTCTTCTTACTTTGTTTAGAACGAAACACCGGGAATGTTCATGGGTAGGACACTAGGACTGATGCTTTTCGATTGATGTATGAAGGTACGGGATTTGGGTTTTGGATTAGTGTGCTCGCTAAGATTTTTCTTTCAATCTTATGCCTACGTATTCCCGTTTACCGAAACAGGAAAATCAAAGCGATCGTAGTTCCTCCTATTCTATGGGAGGAAATAGTGTTTTGGTGTCTTTTTCAAAGCCCAAGACGTGAAGCTAAAGGGGGTTTGTATCTTGTTTAAAGCCCAAGATATGAAGCTGAAGGGTCTATTTGTATCTTGTTCGAAGCCCAAGATGTGAAGCTAAAAAAGTGTTGTCTTTAGAGAGAATTTGTCCTCTCTAAAGGGGGTCTGTTTGTCAAAACTGTTGGGTGACTGATTATAAAGGGGAATTACTTTAACCGGGATATGTGAATCCGACAATGCCATAATTTCCTTTATAGGGGATTTGTAACCTGAAGGAGAAGACTTTAACTCAGTGTAGAGCAATGCTATCTTTCCTTAGGAATCTCTCATGCTAAAAGAGGGACAGTGGCATGGATGTAAATAATCCAGAGGCTTGCCGCTTACAGCAATTAGATAAAGGGAAAATGAATTGTTGATGTTTGTATACTATGAACGAGGCACAGATTGATGCTAAAAGGTTGATTGACTCTACCGGGGGTTTTCTTATACAAAGCCTAAGAGGAGGCTATCGGCCCAACAAGAGGGTGTTTTTTGTGTGTCCCGTACGAAGCCCAAGATAAAGGCTAAAAGGGTTGACTCAATAAGAGAGTGCTTTTATATGTGTCTTGTACGAAGCCCAAGACGAAAGCTAAAAGGTGTGACTCAACAAGAGAGTCCTTTATACTCAACAAGAGAGTGTTTTGTATCTCGTACAAAGCCCGAGATGGAGGCGAAAAGGTTTGACTCAACAAGAGAGTCCTTTATACTCAACAAGAGAGTGTTTTGTATCTCGTACAAAGCCCGAGATGGAGACGAAAAGGTTTGACTCAACAAGAGAGTCTTTGTATCTCGTACGAAGCCCGAGATAGAGGCTAAAAGTGGTGACTCAACAAGAGAGCCTTTTATATGTGTCTTGTACGAAGCCCAAGACAGAGGCTTAAGGGATTGTTGTTTCAGTTGAGTGACAGGTCCAGTATGTTGGTTAAAAGAGAAAATTAGTTCTTATAAAGAGACTGATTACAAGTAAGGGATTTGATCAGAGGATCAAGGTTATTTCTTGTTCTTTAAGGAAAGGGGAAATCCATAGGGGTTTTGAGACTGTCCAAGTCTGCGGGTGTTTTCCCCATTTGAGAATGCCTTCGAGACTCAAGGAAATTAGACTGTCCAAGTCTAGAGTTTTATCTATTGTACTATGCTTAGAGAAACAGTAGTAGGATCTAGACTCTTTGAAAGATTGTTCTATTAAGATGACTAATTTCTGTTCCTATACCTCTAGGAGGTCGTCGGGACAATTTGTACGAAGCCCAAGAGGAGGCTGGAAACTTTTAAGAAGCCGAGGGACAATTTGTATGAAGCCCAAGAGGAGGCTCTCTTCCCGAAGGAAGAATCCTTATACGAAGCCTAAGAGGAGGCTGCGAATACTTCTAAGAAGCCGACGGGTCCTTGTACAATGCCCAAGAGGAGGCGAGGATGCTTTTAGGAAGCCTGTGGGTCCCCAAACCCTTAGAAGTTCAAGACAGGCTATTCACGGGGAATAAATCATGCCAAGAAAGTTCGAGAATTTGGAAGAAACTCAAGAGATACCATTCACGGAGAAAAGATCATCTGTGGGGAGTAGAGTTTCTTTAACAATTAAGGGTGACAGTCGAAGAGAAGACTGTATCTGGTGCTCCTATGGGGGATCTAGTTTAGTCTATTTAAGAGTGATCAATAGGACTTAGTGCTAGACGTAGTTGCCGGGGAAACTCTAAATAGCTATACTAGTATTACACAATTGATATGAGTTTATGAAAGAAGACTTACAGTGAAACAGCCCCATAATACAGTTATATTTATATGAAAGCGGGTAAAGAAAGCATATAAACACTTACTTGGTTGTAGAGCTTCCATGCTGTTAGGTTATTTGTTCAACAATGAAAGATTGAAAACAACAGTATATTCAAAATCAAAGGAGGAAGTGCTTTGAAACGATGTTGGGGCTTACAGCTCAAGGAGAGGCCCAAGGTTTATCAGTGATCGCATTGTCGTTTTGTACAGAGGGACTTATACAAGTGACTGAGGCCCAATAAAGGTTTCCTGTACAAGGGGATGGGTCTTACACTCTCTCAATAGGCCCAATAGTTTAAAGAAAAAGAATGGGGCTTATAACACGAGGGTAGGCCCAGATGATTTATTTTTGAATTGGCGATCACGCCGAGGTTTTCTTTTAACGCAGAGGAACTTATACAATGTCTGAGGCCCAAAATTGTTTTGGTTAAAAGGGGATTGGGTCTTACACTCTATTAGAGGCCCAAAGATTTTTGAATGGGTCTTATAGCTCGAGGAGAGGCCCAGGGTTTGTTTTTCAACGGACGATGATCGCGTCGAACTTTTTGAAATACAACGGGACTTATACAATAAGTGAGGCCCAAAAATAGGTTTGTATTTACAAAGGATTGAGTCTTACACTCTATTAGAGGCCCAAATATTTATTTTTGTACAAGTGGTGGGGCTTACAGCTCAAGGAGAGGCCCAGGGTTATTTGTTTGAAAATGGCGATCGCGCCGAGATTTTTGAAAACGTGGTGGGCCTTATACAATAAGTGAGGCCCAAGAATGTTTAGTTTTCAAAAAGGGTTGGGTCTTACACTCTAATAGAGGCCCATGAGTGTTTGAAAATGTTTTGCGAGGGTGAAAACCAAAGAAACCCTAATTTGTTATTCTTTAAAAGTAAATATTAAAAGAAAATCAAATAAAATACCAAATAAGTTTGAATAAACCATTTGTGATTTTTGTTTAAGGTTTGAAAAATGAGGGATTAATCACAAGGGATATTAAAACTCACTTGGTTTTGATTTTCAAAGTAAATATTCACTTTCAAAATGTTTAAAAAACATTAAAAACGAATTTATTCACAAAAATACTAGTTATATTAAACAAATAATATAAACTTAATTTTTTCGTGGAATAAAATGTTTCAACATGTTTGTGATTTTTTTCAAAAAGAACCAATAAAAAATAATTAAAATTGAAAGAGTTATTAATTTTCCAATTAATTAATAAAACATGAAAATATTGGAAAAAATAGCAAAACTGTGAGAAAACACAAAATGGCATGGGTGGGGTTTGAACCCACGACCTCAAGGTTATAGGGCGCGCGCCTTACCACTGGGGTGGTGATACATCCATTGCTTGAAGTGAAACCACAAATATACAAGGCTTTCCTTGTTTTTGGCCTGGCCCAAGGCAAGGGAAGGCAAGTTTTGGGTCAGAAACGTGAAGATCATAACTTTCTCATTTCTCCCTGGTTTGAGACAAAATTTATATGCATCTGGCCTAGAATTTCACAAGGAATCCAATGGTGGTGGTATTTTTTTCAGATCATACTCCCTCCTCAAAATCCGATAGTGGTTTTGAAAAAGGCCTATAATTGCATTTTCTATGATACACTTTGATACAGACATGAATTACATGATGAATTGGTTCAAACACAACATATATAACATGTATGAGGTGTGTATGATCAGTGGACTTCAAAGCAATGCATATTTTGGAAAGTTCAAGTCATGATGCTTACCTCTTTTTGAGCTTTTGGAGTTTTCTGTGCAATCTGCCAAACTTCTTGTTCCAGAAATGGTTTGATTCTTTGGACACTCTCAAATGATCCCTTGGAAGATTTTAGGATGATTGGAATCAGATGAAACCTGCAAAAACACAAACTGGCCCTTTCTTGCAAAAGGGGTTAAAATGACCAAAATAGCAACTCTCTCAAATGGTGTTCCAGAAGGTGGGAGTCAATTGGGACACTTCAAGGATGATATTTAGAGTGTTTTTGAGGTTTTATCTGGTTTGGAAAGTGACTGATTCAAGACATGGCTTGAAAAATGCACAAAACTACTATTTTGAGGTTTTGAGAGGTGACTTTGTGATTTAAGGATTACAGGTCACTTGTGTGAGTTTGGATCACCTACATATGATGTTTATGAGGTGTTAGGATCATGAGCTGTGATGGAAATTCTCTCTAACTCAAAAACTCAGAGTTACCTTGCTAAAGAAGGCATTTTGGCCTAAAGAGAGGGATTTTGAGGAAAGCATATGTTTGATGGCTTTGGTGTACTCAAACTGAGCACAAATGAGCTCTATTTATAGTAGAGCAAGTTTATTTTGGGATCAATAGTGAATGGCAACTGCAGTAGAGGTTTGGCCAATGGTTGCACTTTGGAATCCAAGTCTCCTCTAGCCATTGACTAGAGGTTAGGGCACAGGGTTGTGGTTCCCTTGGTCTTGGATAAGTCTTGACTGAATTCAGTTGGAAATGGCTCAGTCCATGCCACCTTGGTGTATGCATTGAATGCTCCAATCCAAAATTGGAGTCTTGTCCCTCTTTTAGGCAATTCTAGGTTTGGCATGCTACTTCTTGTTCCAAGGACTTTGGAGGCTTGGCTCAGCGTTTGTCCCCTTTGGATTTGATCCTCAGATGTGTCCAAGATGATGACAAGGCTTGGAATTAGCTGATTTTGCCAAATCGAGCAAAAATGCAAAATTCTGCCTAGCCTTGGCAGTTTTCAGCAAGGCATATTGCCCTTGTCATATCTCATGTCCCAAATGGAATTTTGTGATGTTCTTAGTCATTATAGAAAGCCCTCATATGATACAACAACTATTTGATCATAGTTGGTTTTGATACCTTTTGGATCCAAGTGAAAAATCCCCCTACATTTGGAAAAAAGTGAAGGCAGATTCTGACTTAGTGAAAATTTCACTAAGTGTTGGAAAAAAGTGACATTTTCACTTTTTGTGATTTTGATCATTCCATAACTCAAAATTCATAATGAATTTGGAAGGAGGTCAGTTCTAAGCTTTTGTAGGGGGTAATGAGAGCTACAAGTCTAGCTTTGAATGGGGAAAAATGGCCTTGTGGTTTAGGAGTTATGATCCTCCAAAGTTGGTACCCTTGCCACTTTGTTCATAACTTAGAAAATTTTCTAAGTTTTTATGGTTACCCTTTTTACAAGTTATCCAACTTTTCTTGATTTTTCTTGATGAATGATGATTCAAATCATACATTAACATCATTTTAGGGTTAAAAAACCATTTTTGTGAAAAATCTCAAAAAGTCAAAGTTGACTTTTGTGCACAGTTGACTTTTTATCAGATGAATTCCAAACTGTGCGATCCTCCATGAAATCAAGTCCTTGACCAAAATCAAACTTGATGGATTGATTTCATAGGTGTTATAGGGTGTATTGAATCATGTCCTAGGGTTTGGGAGCATGTCCTGGTCAAAAGTCAAAGCTACAGTTGACTTTTCTCAAAACCCTAATTGTGGCTCTGATGAAATTGAGACTTGTTGCTCAAGCTTCTTGGATCAATCCATTGTTGTAAATGGATCAATGTGGTTTATTAGAGACCCTCAAATCATGTCTTAAGGTCTTGGCTCATGATTTTCCCCAAAAGTCAACTTAGGGGTGAATTAGGTCAAGAAACCCTAATTCCTGATTTTTGATGAATGCATCTCCTGAGGCAAAATTGACTTGATTATTGGGTTTATGATGTTCCTTGGAGCATCATAGGTTATGCTTTGAAGTAATGGCTCATGCCCAGAGGAAAATTTCCATCTGGAGGCCCTGGTCGACCAAAACCCTAATTTGGTGACACTGGCGATCTCGAGGCTTAATCCACTTAAAAGGGAGCAGCCTTGTGCTTAATCCTTGAAGTGGGAGTCCTCTTGATCCATTGTTGATGTTTGAGAGGCTAGACAAGTTGAAGATCATGTCATTTCTTGATTGATCCTTTGTCTAAGAACTCAGAGAGGGCTTGAAACCTTAATTTTGACTGTAGTAAGTGTTCACCCATCTTTGGGGATACTGATGAGGCATGATGGTTCATCCATATTGTGATGATGATTTTCACAATGACGGGAAATCTTAGTGGTCAAAATTTGGGGTATGACATAAGGTAATAAACAATAGTAGTGAAAGTTTATCATATATGAACCTTAATTTAAGATAACTCTTTTTTGTTTTTTAATATTCTATTCATATATGATTTAATGGTTGATTTACCAGTTTGTATGTGGTAGCTATAAAAGCTCTTACGAGGCAGTTGCGCCTAACCTTTTTACTCATTTGAGTTTAAACATTGAAATGATTCATTCTATTTGTGAAGCCTTGGCCTCTTACTCCATGTTTGAATCTGTAGAAGTGAAATGTTCTAAATGTAATAGAGAAACAAAAATGGAAAAATTGTCTCTGATCAGTAAAACACATGACGTTGCAATCATTCATTTAAACAGATACATTTGGAATAGCCTACCCAGAAAAAAATTAACAAACACTTACGAATATACTATAAACCAATACCACTTAACTGGAAACTAACATCACAACGGATAGGCAAGTTATTGTGTGCAAAAGAAGGGGAAAACACAGGAATCCATAAATGATTAAAACAACTTTGAAAAACATTCATAATGGCTTAAAATCAAAAGTAGAAAAATCATACATAAATTCAAACAGCACCTCAATATAAGTTCCAATTAACATCTAATAATAAATATGACTAAACCAAATCCTAAACATATATAAACTTAACCAAACATGCTTTTAATGCGTGCCTCACTTAAATCATTGCATTTTAAGTGCTATACAAAAGTTTCATTGTACTTCACAAGTTTACATTTTTACACTCATCTTTATAATTACATTTTGTAAACCACTACAGAACTATTATATCAACCGTTATCGGCAAGCGAATAGCAGCCTAAAAGCTAGGGCCAATGAATGTCGCTATAGGTGCTATCGACAACATATTCAGAACAATCACAAGACAAAAAAATACACATTAAGATCTAACACCAAAGATCTAACAGCTAGTCAGAACCAACAGAGGACACAGAAAAATACACCTAAAAATCTATCACGACATTTACAGATCTAAATCAATAAAGTTTTAATGTATAATTTAAAAAATAAAAATAAAAACAAGAAACCTTCTCCATGTATGTGTCTGGCTTCCAGAAGAGCTGCATATAGTCTTTACGTATGGGTTAAACATTGAAGAATCGTAGCCAGATAACTAGTGTTACAAGTGTTGATTAAACCATCACTCTTTTCCAACTTCATGCCAACAACACCCTTTTCCAACTTCATGCCAGCAACACACTTTTCCAGCATCATGCCAGCAACACCCTTTTCAAACATCATGCCAGCCACACCCGGGAACACCATTTTTCATCTCCATATTATGTGACACAACACGCTTTTCCATCTTTAAATCAGCACCCTTTTCTAATTTTTCTTACAGAAGAACCTACATAAATAAAAATACAATCAAGATTAATACTCAGACAAAAAAAATGAAAATAAGAAATATATTTTAAATAATACAATAAAATAGATTTTTTGGTTTTGAATCAAAATTTCCCATTTTCTTAGAACCAGAATCAGTGGTTTTGAATCAATATTGAAATGGAATTAATGTTGTTGAAATAAACTACCATAGAAGGAGCATGGATGGCAACTCCTGAATTGGAAACCTCCGAAGGTTCTCCACCATTTGAGATTTAAAAACCATATTGATACAAAAAAAAAGTGTACATTCAAAAACTCAACATCCATTTGAATGATCATACAAAAACAGAAACCATATACTCACCCTTAACATTAATCATCATACAAAAATAAAAAACATCAATGTTAACAAATAAGTGAAAATTATTGAACAAAAAAATCAACATCAATGTAGGTGATCATACACAAAACATTAACAACGTAAACAGATAAGTATCAACATTGTTTATACAACAAACATAAAAATCAAGTATATTCAAGGTTTATACAAACAACAACAAAATGTTGAAAACATGGAACTAGAAACATATTTCGTATCAACATCAATCATCATTTAAAAATTCAGTATATTCAACAGTATATTCAAGGTTTATACAAACAACTACAACAAAGAGTTAAAAACATAGAATTAGAAACCTAATTCGTATCAACACCAATCACCATTCAAAAATTAAGTTTACTCAACAGTATATTCAAGGTTTATATAAACAACAACAAAAAGTTGAAAACATGGAACAAAAAATCTAATTTGTATCAACTATTTTAAATTAAGGGTCATATATGAAGACGAAGACCAGTATTTTTTTTTACCTTAAACATAAAATATCCCCCAAATATTTCATCAGCAATATTTTTATACCAGACGAAATTTTGTGTATTATGTTCCTTGCTTAAGCACATGGAGGATGTTTTATCCTTTACTTCTTTTTTGTCTCACTACGCCAAAAATAGGAATAGACGGCACCAAAAAGACAGCGCTTTTATAAAAAAAACGCTGCTAAAAAGAATAATAAAATTTTGCTAAAAAAAAGCGCCTTAAAAGACAGGCTTTAGAAAACGCTTTTAAAAAGCACTGTTAAATGCCATAAATGGATGCCACCTTAGAAAGCGCTTTTTGGTAAGCGCTGCTATAGGTATTACTTTAGACAGCGCTTTTAAAAAGCGTTGTCTAAAGGTAACCTTAGAAAGCGCTTCAGAAAAGCGCTCTTATAGGTCTTAAATTCTTTTCACTTTAGAAAGCGCTTTTTAAGGAAAGCACTCTTATAGGTAGCACATAAGAAACTGCTTTCTGAAAAGCGCCCTCTAAGGTCATTTACGAATTAAAATATAAAACAATTTCTAAACATTTTCAGACACTTCTATTTATTTTCTTCTCTCGACCGTTTCTTCTACTGAAACCCTTGCCATCGTTCTTGCATGGCCATTGCCGTCGTTCTTGCATTCCCATTGCCGTCACCGTTGCCGTCACCGTTGTCGTCACTGTTGCCGTCATTGTTGCATTCAATTCGTGAAAACATTGTTGTTGTTTTTGTTCTTATTCTCTTATCCTCTGAAAACGAATAAGGTACGTGTTTGCATTCGTCTTTGCATTCTGTTGTTGTTGCCCTAGCCTCATTGTGTTGTTGATGTTGTCGTGTTACTGTTGTTGTTGCCCTATATCAGAATGTTGTTGTTGCTTCTGTTCTCTGTACCCAAAATTTTTTAAGTTGATGAGTGAAAAAGTAATCAAAATATCCTAACATTATCATGGTATTTTCTCAGCACTGTTCTTGTGTCTTTTGTTAATAATTTCCTATAGCACGCTTCAACAAGGAGATGTGAAAAACACCATGCACATGAGCAGAATCTAGAAATTTCAGTTTATAAGATACAACATTCGCTCTTTCAAGTATTGGAAAGGGTCTATCAAAATGACATGAAATGTATTTGTAAACCATAATATTAAAAGACATATTATTAAACCAACAAATGTAAAGGAAAAAATGTACAGAACAATCTATCAAAAATTAAACAAACGTTACTATATGTTTCCCCAAAAAAGCTCTATTTTAAAGTAACAAACCAAAAAAAGAAGGAAAAAACATTATTTCTTTTCCTGTTAACAAAACTACATTGCAGACCTAACTAATCTGGTATACCACATTACACATATATAAGATGTTCCTATTTTATTTTACACATTAATCAATGTACTACCATATTTTATTTTATTGTTCAAATGCTAAATGGAAGAGATAAATAATATTTTGATTATGTATATTGTTTGAAGCAAGTGCATGACATGTTAACCATCCAACATTGCATGGTTCTATCAACATTATCAACATTTCATAGTTCTTCTTGTATTTTGATCTGTTCTCTAAACTTAGTGATTCTAAAGTATTTATTTTGCTCTTGAGTATTTGGTCAAGTACTTGGAATATGTAGGTGTTTACCTCTAATTGTTGCTTGTTTGTGATTACATGTTGCCACTTATCAAGTTATGACTCATAATTGGTTAATTAATGATATTTCATTTTATGATACGTGTACAGGGGGGTCTTGTTAATTCTAACCTATCTGGACACTGTGTGGGTCTAGAAGTTGTTTACATCTCTAAAGGTAATTAGTTGTTCTCTCTCGCCACTGTAATTAGTAGTGCTTTGAATGAACTGATATGATGGAGTTACTAACTTATTGAATTTGCTATATATAGGGGTTACTTGTGATCAAAGTGTGAAAGTCGGATCGTTTCCCTACAGGTATAACATTTTTTCTTTTTGTTTTTGTTTTAGTTTAATTAGTATAACTATGGATAAGAAATGGATGTCTTCAAGTCGATTGTCGAAAGAGTACGACAATGGGGTATTAGAATTCGTTAAGTTTGCTGTTGCGCACGCCAAAGACCCCAGTCGAATGATATGTCCTTGCTTGGGTTGCTGTTTTGGGAGTCGGGTTGACGCGGTTCAGTTGGCATCATATTTATTGAGGAGTGGAATTGATAGAAGTTATACATGTTGGAATTTGTATGGTGAGAAAATTAACGGGAATGTTGAATCGGGGGATAATACGACCTATGCTTTATACGACAATGGCACAGATACATATGATTCTGATCGAGTCGAAGAGATTGCAGAAGCACTTGAAGAAGATCTTATGGATTGTCCCAAAATGTTTGAGAGGTTGGTAAGCAATGCAGAGAAACCGTTGTATAATGGTTGCACCAAATTCACAAGATTGTTTGTGGTATTAAAGTTGTACAACTTAAAGGCGGGCAATGGATGGTCGGATAAAAGTTTCACAGAGTTATTGGCCCTTATGAAGATATGCTTCCAGAGGATAATGCTCTTCCCAATCGAACATATGAGGCCAAAAAGATGTTGTGCTCTATTGGCATGAGCTATGATAAGATACATGCCTGTCCAAACGATTGCGTATTGTTTCGAAATGAGTATGCATCGTTAAATGAGTGTCCTAAATGCGGTGTCTCTCGATATAAGAAAAAGTTGTCTCCAGCAAAAGTCTTATGGTATTTTCCTATAATTCCGAGATTTAGACGCATGTTTCGTAGTGAGACCGATTCAAGACACTTGACTTGGCATATAGATGAAAGAATTATTGATGGAAAGTTTCGACATCCGGCAGATTCACCACAGTGGATGAAAATTGATGATGATTATCCTGAATTTGGAAAAGAAGCAAGAAACCTTCGCTTGGCATTATCTACTGATGGAATGAACCCACACGGTATTCAAAGTATCTCACATAGCACTTGGCCTGTGATCATAATGATTTATAACCTACCTCCATGGCTATGTATGAAGCGTAAGTACATGATGTTATATATGTTAATTTCTGGGCCTAGACAACCAGGGAATGACATAGACGTATACTTGGCACCCTTAATCGAAGATTTAAAATTTTTGTGGGAGAACGATGTGGAGGTTTATGATGGGTATAGGAAAGAAAGTTTCAACTTGAGGGCGATGTTGTTTGGCACAATTAATGATTTTCCAGCATACGGAAATCTATCAGGGTACATCATAAAAG
This sequence comes from Lathyrus tuberosus, assembly GCA_022829125.1. NCBI lineage: Eukaryota > Viridiplantae > Streptophyta > Magnoliopsida > Fabales > Fabaceae > Lathyrus > Lathyrus tuberosus. The sequence goes on from JALAZF010000055.1 coordinate 16,236,261, forward strand.
GTCAATGTGCGTATCCTATTTGTGAAGATAAAACAGATTGGACGCGATTAGAGTTTGGTAAGAAGAATGTCTTTCTCAATCATCATAGATTCTTAAATTCTAATCATCATTATCGTGGGTGGAGAAAAGCATTCAATGGAGAGCTAGAACATGGTAGAGCTCAAACTATATTGACAGGTGATCAAATTTTTGAAAAGGTGAAAGATGTGAGAACTCAGTTTGGAAAGCCTTTTGCACATACACTTGTCAAGAGTGGGTGGAAGAAGAGGTCAATTTTTTTGAACTGCCATATTGGAAGTCGTTGTATGTAAGACATTTTCTCGATGTTATGCATATTGAAAAAAATTTATTTGACAGTGTTATTGGTACGTTACTCAATATACCAGGAAAGTCTAAGGATGGCCTTAAAGCAAGAAAGGACTTGGTACATATAGGGATAAGAACTGAATTAGGACCCTTGAAGAAAGGAAAATGAACATATCTACCACCTGCTGCGTATACTCTATCTAGAAAGGAGAAAAAAGTATTGTGTAAGTTTCTAAGTGAAGTTAAAGTTCCAGAAGGATACTCTTTAGATATTAGAAGACTTGTGTCTTTGAAAGACCTCAAGTTAAAGAGTTTAAAGACGCATGACTGCTATGTTATAATGGAACATTTTCTACCAATAGGTATACGTTCTATTCTGCCAGAAAAAGTAAGAAGCGCAATAACTAAATTGTGTTTTTTCTTCAAGTCAATTTGCAGTAAGGTGATCGATCCTGCGATCTTACCAACTTTGCAAAAAGAAATAGTTATTACTTTATGTGATCTTGAAATGTATTTTCCTCCCTCGTTTTTTGACATAATGGTTCATCTAGTTGTTCATCTGGTGAAAGAGACACAATTGTGTGGACCGGCTTATATGAGATGGATGTACCATGCTGAACGTTATATGAAAATATTAAAAGGGTATGTGAAAAACCGAAGTCGACCAGAGGGTTGTATTGCTGAACGATACATTGTTAGAGAAGTGGTTGAGTTTTGAACTGAATATCTGTCCAATGTACAATCAATTGGACTCCCCAAATCTCATATTGTCGAAAAAAAAGAAGGAGAAAAGTTAATTGGAAATGAAGTTGTGACAATATCAAGGGTCGAATGAGATCAAGTGCATTTGTATGTTCTGCACAATGAGAATGAGGTTGAGCCGTATGTTGAAATGCACAAGGATGTTCTCCGAGGTTTAAATCCAAATAGAAATGAAAATTGGATAGTACGAGAGCACAATCGAAGTTTCATACCTTGGTTTAAGGATCATATTTATTCAAAGTATTATTCAGACCGCGCTTCAATAACAGAAAGGTTGAGATGTTTAGCATATGGTCCAAGTATGGTCGTGTTTTCTTATAGCGCATATGCAATTAATGGATACACATTTTATACCAAAGAACAAGATGATAAAAGTACTATGCAAAATAGTGGTGTCACCGTGGTAGCTGAAGCAATGCACATTTCAAGTGTGAAAGACTTAAACCCCAAATTTGCAAATATGTCATATTTTGGGGTTATCGAGCGCATTTGGGAGTTTGATTATGAGAAGTTTCAGATTCCTATATTTCGTTGCAAGTGGGTTGAAAATAATAATGGCGTACGAATAGATAAGTCAGGATTTTTACAAGTGGATCTTAATAGGGTGGGGTACAAAGATGAGCCTTTTATTCTAGCCTCTCAAGCTAAACAAGTGTTCTATGTCACTGATCCGACAAGTACAAAATGGTCTATAGTGCTTTTATCTAACAAAGTAATTGATGAAAACGTTGGAGATCAAGGTGATATTGATGTTGATACTGAATCATTTACTAGAAATGATCAAGATGAAAATATTATAGTGAATGAATCATATACTAGAAATGATCATAATGAGGGTATTTTTATCAATCAAACCGTCCGTGTTGTTAAGAGATGGGAGAACATATTCCAACCAAGAAAAGAAAGAGAGGTTAGTGAAAAAGGTACTAGTTGTAAAATTATAGCTTATATCATTCAATATAGCTTATATCATTCAATGGATTAGGATTATGGATTTTTATATTTGTCATTTAATTTTTGTTTTTTTCTTTCTTACAGGTCAAATGTCTAGTAACCAGGAAGATACGCACGAGACACATGATACACATGAAGCTCAGAATGAAGCTTCGAAAGTAGAACATGAAATAAAACGAGGAAAAACCATTATGAAGTCAATCATCCGTGCTAGAGATAAAGGGACAAAATTTGATGTACATTGAGGTGACGAGAACCAACTAGTTGAGCCTAACGGTTCAATGTTGTCTTCATACATTGGTTCACTTGTCCGTCAGCACATTCCAATCACTAGTGATAATTGGAGGAGTAAATCGTTGGATGCCGGTAAAGAAAAGATATGGACTGAGATATAGGTACTTACCAAATATGATTGATGTTATTATATTTTTGTTGACGATTAAGTCTTTAATTTACTTATACTAACACACTTTATGTTTATATGTGTATGTTTTTTCGTAGAGGTCCTTTAATATTGAAGAAAGCCGGAAAAAGTATTGTCTTCAATTGGCCAGAAAGAGAAACAGAGGGTTTAGAGCCTTATTATCAAACAAATATCTTAGGGATGAGGACAAAAATTTTGTTGAAGCCGAACTTCCACCGTTGTATGCGGATGTGATTACACTGGAAGAATGGGGCATTTTTGTAGCCAAACGGAAAACCGAAGAATTCAATGTAATGTTATCTTGTCATGTCTATTGATTGTATTATATATTTGTTTCATTAGTTTGTTTTGATATGACTTAAACTTTTTTATCCATAAATTGAGTGCCATTAATCGCGAAAGAGCATCAAAACCCGCGTATCCATACAGAAAAGGGTGTTTGGGATATGCACGGTTACAACAAAAATTGGTAAGTATATATTAATGCTATGATTTTATTAATTGTATTATTGTGTTATAATTGATGAACTTATTATTTAACTAAATGTGTAGTTAGAAGAGTCTAAAAGTGAAGAATCATCACTTCCGGACCATGTTTTGTGGAAGGAAGCTCGCGTGGGTAAGGATGGAGCTGTTAGAGAAGATGTTCAGCATGTTTATGACGAATGTGTAAGTATAACATTATGTCTCAAAGTTAATCAAAATTTTATTAAAATATAATTAATTTTTAATCCCCACTAATAATTTTTTATTTGTCAATGAATTTCAGGAGAATCTATCTAAATCCTTACCCACAGATGAGGATGATTGCAGGAGCATTCTTAGTCGAGTACTAAATGTTACTGAGTATCCCGGTCAGGTGAGAGGTAAAGGATTTGGTGTGACTCCATCTTCCCTGTATAAGCAACCAAAGAGAAAAAATCCCAGCAACCAAGAAGTTATGCAAACTTTGATGGCACTACAAGCGCAAGTCCGTGAATTGCAACAAGATAAAGAGAGATATGAGGCGGAAAAGCGCGGTTCCGGTTTGAAAGATACTAATGACAAAGCTAGTATCAATTCTCCAAATAAAATTCCTGAGGTAATTAGCACATATTTATTTTAATTAAATTAACACATTTATTTTAATTGACCTTTATACATATTAACAGTTACATATTTATTATTTCTTCAGGGCATTTCATCTTGCTAGCTGTATTTGTCGTTACCGACTTATCGCATGGTTGGCAAGGGAAAAGTGATAACCTTGTGGGAGCGTTACTTCACCATCAACCGTTCCTTAATGGATATCTGAAAGTGTCAGTTGATATTGCTTTAGATACGGATGCGGTACTACCCATACCTGACTCGGTTTCAGAGGTTACATTGTTGCGGGATGCAATAGGTTCGTTTGTTGCATGGCTGTTAGACCTCATTTCCATAGGTGATGAGGTATGTTGAAAACCATTACGAATCTCTTAGTATTCAAATGTCAATTCTGAACGATTATGAAAATCATTCTGAACCATTACTTACATTTTTTTATATGGTAATGTTAGACTCCTACAAAACCCGCAGCTAAGAATAAAGGGGTTTTGCGGCAAAATGAGTCTGTTGAATCACACAGAGAGGTAGCTTTTAAGTGTTATTCTATTATCCAAATTCAAAAGTTTCATGATTTTCTACTTTACCTAACTTATATGATTGTTAGGTTCCTGCTCATGCTTCACAACAGACCGGCAAGAAAAAAGTTCCTACAAGGACCGTGCAGGAAAAAAGAGCTCGCTTTCAGTCGTGTCTAGAAACACTTATGACAATGTCAGATTTGATGGATGGTGTTATTCGTCAAATAGACATGGTCGAAGGTGTTTTTGGTTTTCCGCATTCTGAGATAATCGGAAAAGAGGACATGGAGCAGATATTCAAGCATACTGAAATAGGCATCGGTGTTATGCATTCATACATCTGTTACTCCAATCAATCTATTATTTATTTAGTTGAACAATTTATTTACACATTTCAATGAAAATAGTCTAATGTTTATTATGTTTTTATTTAAGGTGCATGTATGAAAAATTCATGCGGGGGACGGAATTGTCAAACAGATTCTGTTTCTTCTGTTGCAGCCTTGTTAATGCACCGAGAATTGGTATGAATGCAATTGAAGTAAGAGACCACTTACTTGAGCGATTTATGGCCAGCAACACAGAAAGTCTGTTTCTTTTACCGTATAATACTGGAAACGGGTAAGATTTTCATTCTAATTTCATTCTAATCTTTAATTTGTATCTTTTGCGTAGAAATTACCCATCTAAACTTTTGTTGTATTTTACAGTGGACACTGGTTGTTGGTTGCCATTAATCCTATAACAGAAGTGGCCTATTTTCTTAATTCATTGGATACTGATTGGTCCACATATCAGAATATGAAGGATGTGGTTGACACGTAAGTGAGATTGTTCGAAATATTCGTGTGTATTTGTATATTTAATTATTTCGGTGACATTGTTCTAAGTTTAGGTTTTTCTTTTATAGAGCTATACTAATATACCGTGCACAAAGAGAGACTCGAGTAGCACGGGATAGAGCAACCAATATTACAAGGGTCAAAGTGGAGGTATATTAATTTTCACAATATTGCTTATTAGTGATGCTACTTGATAACACAAAACATCTATATATTATTTCTTATTTGTTTGTCTATGTGTAGTGCCCTCGTCAGCATAATGGCATAGACTGCGGGTACTTCGTTTTGAGGTTCATGAGAGAAATCCTTCAAATGGAAGAATTGGAGATTCCTATTACGGTATGCATGGTTTTATAACTTAGGAATTATTTTATTATTTATCGGATATGTCATATAATTTATTATTTTTAACTAAATAATGCGTATTTTGTTTTGTTATGTAGTATTTCGATGATATGGCGTGTCCTTATTACACGAGGAAACAATTGCAAGATATTAAGGAGGAATTGTGCGAATTCTTTATTGAAAGAAGAATTCTTTCTTGAATGTATAGTTTTGTGAATGTAAATTCTAGTTTATTGAAATGTAAATTCTATACAGGTTTGAAACCATACAATAGAATTTGTGCAAATTCTACATGTAAATTCTAGTTTATTGAAATGTACAAATTCTATACAGGTTTGAAACCATACAATATAAGGAATTGTGCAAATTCTGCATTAATGTAAATTCTAGTTTTGAAATAGAATTTGTTAATGGAAATGCGTATCCATATTGGTTTATTGAAATGTGAATTATACAGGTTTATGGAAATGTAAATTATACAGATTTCTGCATAAAAAAATGGTTAAAATGGGATTTTAAAAAAAAAATCTTCAAAATTATACGTAGACAAAAGACAACGCTTTTGAGAAAAAAGCGCTGTCTAAAGGTATAGGAAAAAGCGCTTTTAAGGAAAAAGCGCTCTCTAAAGGTATATAAAAAAAATCTAAAATTTTATACGTATACATTAGACAGTGCTTTGAAAAGCGCTCTCTAAAGGTATATAAAAAAATCATTATACGTATACATTAGACAGCGCTGTCTAAAGTCCCCCTTTATAGAGCGCTTTTGAAGAAAAAAGCGCTCTCTAAAGTATATAAAAAAATTCTTTAAAATTTTAAACGTATACATTAGACAGCGCTTTTGAAAGCGCTGTCTAAAGTCCCCCTTTTAGAGAGCGCTTTTTCATAAATAAAAAAGCGCTGTCTTTACGTACGACAACGCAGCCTTAGACAGCGCTTTTAAGCGCTGTCATAGGCCAAAAAAAGCGCCCTCTTTTCCCTTGTTTAGCGTAGTGTCTTTTTATTAATTTTTTTATTTTTGTTCTTTTTGATGTGAGTTGGAGGAAGGCGGTAATATTGTTGATGAAGATATTTGGGGGTTATTTAGTAATTAAGGTAATAAACAATAGTGGTGACAGTTTATCATAAATAAACCTTAATTTAAGATAACTCTTTTTTTGTTTTTTTATATTCTATTCATATATGATTTCATGGTTGATTTATCAGTTTGTATGTGGTAGCTGTAAAGGCTCTTACGAGGCAGTTGCGCCTGGCCGTTTAACTCATTTGAGTTTAAACATTTAAATGACTCATTCTATTTATGAAGCCTTGGCCTCTTACTCCATGTTTGAATTTGTTGAAGTGAAATGTTCTATATGTAATAAAGAAACAAAAACGGAAAAATTGTCTCTTATCGGTAAAACACCTAACGTTGCAATCATTCATTTAAACAGATACATTTCAAATAGCCTAGCCCAGAAAAAAATTAACAAACACTTAAGAATATACCATACACCAATACCACTTAACTGGAAACTAACATCCCAACAGATAGGCAAGTTATTGTGTGCAAAAGAAGGGGGAAAACACAGGAATCCATAATTGATTAAAACAACTTTGAAAAACATTCATAATGGCTTAAAACCAAAAGTAGAAAAATCATACATAAATTCAAACAGCACCTCAATATAAGTTTCAATTAACATCTAATAATAAATATGACTAAACCAAATCCTAAACATATATAAACTTAACCAAACATGCTTTTAATGTGTGCCTCACTTAAATCATTGCATTTTAAGTGCTATGCAAAAGTTTGGTTGTACTTCACAAGTTTACATTTTTACACTCATCTTTACAATAACATTTTGTAAACCACTACAGAACTATTATATCAATACGTTATCGGCAAGCGGATATCAGCCTAAAAGCTATGGCCAATGAATGTCGCTATAGGTGCTATTGACAACATATTCAGAACAATCACAAGACAGAAAAATACACATTAAGATCTAACACCAAATATCTAACAGCTAGTCAGAACCAACAGAGGACACAGAAAAATACACCTAAAAATATATCACGACATTTACAGATCTAAATCAATAAAGTTTTGATGTATAATTTAAAAAATAAAAATAAAAAGAAGAAACCTTCTCCATGTATGTGTCTGGCTTCCAGAAGAGCTGCATATAGTCTTTATGTATGGGTTAAACATTGAAGAATCGCAGCCAGATAACTAGTGTTACAAGTGTTGATTAAACCATCACCCTTTTTGTAATACCCCGTAAATTCATTTTACTCTGGATAATGTTAGTTGTGATGAACTGAGTCCCAGTGTAAAAGCCCATATAGACATACATACATCAAAGCATATATTATACATGAATTTCGCGCTTGGTACTGAAATAACAATAAGTTCCTAGTAACACATTATACATATACATGCCCAAAAGACTAAATACAACCGACTACGGCATAGTATATCTACAAGATGTTCCACAGACAAAACTAAGAACTAGATCAATGCAATGATCTCAAAATAAAATGCCATAGCGGAAGCCATGCCATCTCAAAAGCCACGATCCGTCAGGAAAAGTTAAACCACTTTGTCCTTACCCTTCGCCGAACCTGCAGAACCTGTGATGTAAACAACAACAGTGGGGTGAGATACATCAAATCTCAGTGAGTTCCCTATCTTAAAGTCCTCCCGGCTTTACAAGGTTCTAACATCCTAACTCAAGTCAAAAGGGAAGGTAAAATGACCTTGAGTACGCACACACTATATGGAACCATGTCAGGAGTTCATCAACTCACAATATCACTAATCGGTAACCACACCAAGGCATCCCCTGTTCCCGTCTGCTTCTACGTCTAGAAGTCGACTCGAGTCATGGATCCTGGTAAACTACTTGACATACGAATGGATTCGGGTTCTACGGGCCATAAACCATTATGAACCATCGCTTCACACGGGCCATAAACCGTCACAAGCATACGCTCCCAGAGCGCCATTCGTACTACACGCGGGAATCAAACCTGCTAAGTAGTCGTGCACATGTTTCAGAGGAGCTCGAGACCCATGAAACGCACTCACAAGATAACCGGTTACGATTACGTGATCTCATTCACAAACGTTATCGTATTCGACGATCACAAGGCCGTAACGCCTTATCACACCCACAAAGGTTAACACACATGTTCCATACCAGTGTTTATTCATTCGCATGACATTAGTACCTGTCACACGCCTCAGCACCGCACGCACGAGCGTTGTCATTATGTTATTCAACTATTCCTAGCAGTTACTAGGTTCCAACAATGTTGTGGTATTAAACCTCACCCTACCTATTTCATATTTTAACATGCATATTCACTCACCACCATGCTAAACAATATTAGGATAGGCAAGATATGTCATAACTACACAATAGAATAATATCCGACAAATATAACATAATATACCACGTTTGGGATTTCTCGATTATTTAATCAGGCAATAAAATTAACATTTTTCGCCTCTATTTAATAGAATATTTTCTTAGCTTCACAACGATATAAAGAACTCTCAAGTCGGACAAACGAGTCAAAAGTAACAGATTTTCGAAGAAAAGAAAATTATTTGATCCCAGGCAGATTCGCCTGGCGAGTCTGCATTCGCCAGCTCTTCGCCAGTACTTCGCCTGGCCAATATCCCTTCTCCAGCACTTCGCCTGGCGAATCTAGTGGCAAACCCCAATTTTTGAAAAATTAAAAGTTCCAGTAGCTAACACCATTTTGTCTCATCAAATTCGCCTGGCGAATCTGGATTTCGCTTGGCGAATCCCTTCCGCCAGCACTTCGCCTAGCGAGATGGTGGCGAGACCTAATCCGCCTGGTGAATCTGGAATTCGCCTGGCGAATCACACCAGAAACAGAATTCTTCCCTTACGGGTTCCCTGGTTCCAAAGCTACAAATTCACCATTTCTCAACCCAAATCGATTCAAAACAGCACAAACAAGCATAATTAATGTTCATAAGCATAGAGTGATCATACTACACAATTTATACCGATTTTTAACCGTTAGATTATCGATTTTTCAAAGATTCTAACCTAACTCAAATATCTCCAAAACTCTAAAACTAAAGTTCTAACTAGAACCCACCTCTAGTAAGATGAAGATGAAGATGATGGTGAAGAAGATGAGATGAATTGATGAAGGATTGATGATGATTTGCTCTTGAAACTTGAATTTCTTCTCTTTTTCCTCTTCTCCACTTTTCTCTCCTTCCCTTTCTTTCTTTCTTACTTCTCTTACTATCTTTTACTTTTATGTGGAAAATGGGAGGAAAAGGAAACATATAGCAACTATTATTAATAAATAATACTACTAAAAGTCCAAAAAGTCACTTAAGTCCAAATACTCAAATATCTCAGAGTCAGATATTATTAATTGGATTTACTCTAAGTCCCACAGTTATTCTAATTATCTCTGCAGATAATTCATCAGAGTATATTGGGACTCAGTTGATCACAACTAATACTATCCTAAGTAAAATAATTTATGGGGTATTACATCCTCCCCCCCTTAAATAGAAATTCGCCCACGAATTTAAAACAATTACCTGAAAAGATGAGGATAAGTTTCTCGCATCTCTGATTCCAATTCCCAAGTTGCATCGCCCGGATGCATCTCGTCCCACTGGACCTTAACCAGAGGAATCTCTTTATTCCTTAACACTTCAGTTTCTCTTCCGGTGATACGACTCGGTTGAGGCTCAAACGTCAAATCTGCTTCTATCTCAATTGTATCTGGTAAAATTGGCTGAAGAGGATTTGGGACAAATTTTCTAAGCTGAGATACATGAAAAACATCGTGCATCTCAGACAGAGAAGGCGGTAAGGCTAGTCTGTAGGCTACTTCACCAATTCTTTCCAAAATCTGATACGGTCCTACGTATCTCGGACTTAACTTTCGCGACCAAAACGGTCCTTTTAACCACAATCTTAGAGTAACTTTCAGAAATACGTGATCGCCTTCTTTAAATTCTAAAGGTCTTCTACGGTTATCCGCATAACTCTTCTGACGATCTTGGGCTTGTTTGATCTTATCACGGATCATCTTAATTATCTCCGTAGTTTCTTGAATAATCTTGGGTCCCAACACACTATCTTCCCCCACCTCCGCCCAACACAGAGGTGTCCTACACTTCCTTCCATATAATGCCTCATAAGGTGCCATACCGATACTTGCATGATAACTGTTATTATAAGAGAACTCAATCAACAGTAAGCGTTCTATCCAATTTCCTCCACTTTCAAGGACACAAGCTCTTAACATGTCTTCCATGGTTTGTATCGTCCGTTCTGTCTGACCATCCATTTGTGGATGATTCGACGTACTCAAACACAACCTCGTTCCCATCGCTTGTTGAAAAGCTCTCCAAAACCTCAAAGTAAACTTCGGATCTCTATCCGAAACGATACTAGTAGGAATACCATGCAACCTCACTATCTTCTTCAACCGATCCACAATCACCCAAATTGAATCATAACCACCTTGGGCACGGGGTAATCCCACGGCGAAATCCATCGAAATACTATCCCATTTCCACACCGAAATTTCTAAAGGTTGCAACAAGCCACCCGACCTTTGGTGTTCGATCTTTATTTGTTGACACAGCGCACACTCCGACACATACACCGCAATATCCTTTTTCATCCTGGACCACCAATAGTCCCTCTTTAGGTCTTGGTACATCTTTGAAGATCTCGGATGTATAGTAAAAGCACCCTTATACGCTTCATCTAAAATCCTCCTTTTTAACTCTGCGTTATCCGGAACACAAATCCTTTGGTTAAATACAATGACTCCATCGGTAGCTCGCATAAAACCCGGTTGCAATAACACTCCTTGCAACTTCTCATCCAACCCTTTCTCTCGTTGGATTTCTTCCCTAAGAGTAGAATGGATATCCAAATTCCCCAAAATCACACAATTAGGAGTCCAATTAAATTGAAGATTTAGATATCAAAATTTTTCAAATAAAGTATACTCTAGCATCATCAACTTTGCATTATGCAACACCTTCCTACTCAATACATCCGCCACTTTATTCGCTTTACCCGGATGGTATCTTAGTTCCAAGTCATAATCTTTCAAATATTCCATCCACCTCCTTTGACGCATGTTCAATTCCTTCTGATCAAAGAGGTACTTTAAGCTCTTGTGGTCACTAAACATCTCAAAACGTACACCATATAGATAGTGGCGCCACACCTTCAAGGTAAACACAACCGCCGCCAATTCTAAGTCATGCGTTGGATAATTCTCTTCATGGACTTTCAACTATCTAGAAGCATAAGCCACTACATGTCCATCTTGCATTAACACTCCTCCTAATCCCATCTTCGATGCATCACAATACACCTCATACGACTTGTTAGGATCAGGAATAACCAAAACAGGAGCGGTCGTCAATCTCTCTTTCAAGCTCATAAAGCTTTGCTCACAAGCCGAATCCCATTCATAAGAACAATCCTTTCGAGTAAGTCTCATCATCGGTAAAGCCAGTTGGGAAAAGCCTTTAATAAACCTTATATAATACCCTGCTAGTCCCAAAAAGCTTCTAACTTCAGACACATTCTTCGGTCTCTCCCAATTTATCATGACTTCAACTTTAGATGGATCAACCGCTACACCCCCTTGAGATATGACATGTCCAAGGAAATTCACCTCCGACATCCAAAATTCACACTTACTTAACTTGGCAAAAAGTTGTCTCTCTTGCAAAATGGATAAAACGATTCTTAGGTGTTCTCCGTGCTCTTGAGGGTCATGAGAATAGATAAGAATGTCATCAATGAAAATCACCACAAATTGGTCCAAGTAAGGTTGAAATATCCGATTCATATAATCCATGAAAACTGCCGGAGCATTTGTCACACCGAAATGCATCACCAAAAATTCATAATGACCATAACGGGTTCTAAATGCAGTCTTTGGTACGTCTGAACTCTTCACCCGAATCTAATAATAACCCGACCGTAAGTCAATCTTCTAGAACACGCAGGCTCCTTTCAATTGATCTAACAGGTCGTCTATCCTTGGTAATGGGTATTTGTTCTTGATGGTGACCTTATTCAACTGACGGTAATTAATACACAACCGCATTCCACCATCCTTTTTCTTTACCAATAACACTGGAGCCCCCCAGGGCGAAACGCTTGGTCGAACAAAACGCTTAGCCAACAACTCTTCCAATTGGTCCTTTAATTCTCTTAATTCAAGTGGTGCCATCCGATACGGAGAAACGGATATTGGAGCCGTTCCCGATATCAGGTCAATAGAGAATTCCACTTCCCTCTCCGGAGGAAGAGAAGTGATATCCTCGGGGAAAACTTCAGGAAAGTCACAAACTACCGGAATATTCGAAACTGGAAGGTTACTACTCTCCTCCTTAGTAAGAATCATAAGAACAGACTTTTCCTCCTCGAACAAGAAATTAATCAGTCCTACCGTACCTTCTAAAATAGTAGTTAACACATCCTTCAGAGTAGCTTCGGTAGATGGAATAATGATTAGTTTTTCTTCACACCCGATAAAAACCGAATTAGCTGAAAGCCAATCCATTCCCAGAACCACTTCCACTTTCTTAACCGGCAGACAAATAAGATCAATCTGGAAGACTCTTTCATTCACCGACAATACATAATTTTCACACATTAACGGTGTTTCAACAATTTCATCCATGGTAGTAGTAACCACCATGGGTGGAGTCAAAGGAACAAATTGCAACCCAAGTCGCTTCACACATCGCGTGGACACAAAAGAATACGTTGCCCCACAATCAAATAAAACAAAACAAGGATTTCCATTCACAAAACGCGTACCCGCAATCAAGGAGTTATCACCCTTTGTCTTCCTTGCATCCAAGGTATACACTCGTCCGGTATTCTTTTCTTGCATCTGATTCCTCCTTTGAGGACAATCCCTCGCTAAGTGACCCACTTTCTGACACTGATAACACCTCACACCTTCGATACCACACCTTCCCTGATGATTCCTACCGCAAAGACGACGTATAGGAGGTGCACTAGTCCTAGAACTCTGAACTTGCTTCCCTTTGGAAGATTGTTGCCTTGCTCTAAATTGTTGATTCGATCTCCCACGATCACTTTGATTCGCCCTACTTAACTCTCCCTCTGCTCGCACCTTCTTCAAACTATGCTCCGCCACATAACATTGTCGTAACAATTCAGCATAGCTAGTAAATTCTCTCTGGGACACACTATGGGAAATCTCAGCCCTTAGACCAAAAAGAAACTGATCAATCTTCCACCTTTCATCAGGAGCATACATGGCTTGTCTAGAATAAGCAGCCATAACCTTGAACTTTTCTGCATAAGAAGCCACTGTCAAGTTACCTTGTCTCAACTGCTGAAATTCAAATTCTTTTTGAGACCTTAAGGAACTTGGAAAATATTTCTCCATAAAAGTTATCTTAAATTGCTCCCATACTTTCGGTACCTCTTGTATTGTCATTAATGCTGAAGCGCTTTCCCACCATCTCATGGCAGGACCCTTTAACAAGTGAGAAGCGAAAACAACCTTATTCTCTTCACTACACTGAATAATCAAGAAAATCCGTTCCATACCAGATATCCATTCATGCGCCTTTACCGGATTTAATCCTCCCTGAAACTCCGGAGGATTCATGCGAATGAAATCCCTAAAGGTTCCCCCTGCAGCTTCTGGCACAACCACTAGAGGATGCACACCACCAGCCATTTGCTGTACCATTTGTTGCACAAACTGATTCTACTGCTGCTGCATCTGTTGCATGAATTGGTACAGAGGGGCATTCCCTTCGTCCCCTGGCGGATTTATCCCTGCTGGAGTAGATCTCGATCTACCACGGTTGTTTCTGCGTCGGTCAGTCATGTTCCTAAATGTCAAAGAAATAGGATTAAGTTGATCAGGCTCAATACCATAAATATAACACGTAAGACCAATGGCGACCCAACACATATGAAACGGAAAGAAACACTTATACTATTTCATGGCTAGGTCGAGGATACGACCTGCTCTGATACCAACTGTAAAAGCCCATATATACATACATACATCAAAGCATATATTATACATGAATTTCGTGCTTGGTACTGAAATAACAATAAGTTCCTAGTAACACATTATACATATACATGCCCAAAAGACTAAATACAACCGACTACGGCATAGTATATCTACAAGATGTTCCATAGACAAAACTAAGAACTAGATCAATGAAATGATCTCAAAATAAAATGCCATAGCGGAAGCCATGCCATCTCAAAAGCCACGATCCGTAAGGAAAAGTTAAACCACTTTGTCCTTACCCTTCGCCGAACCTACAGAACCTGTGATGTAAACAACAACAGTGGGGTGAGATACATCAAATCTCAGTGAGTTCCCTATCTTAAAGTCCTCTCGGCTTTACAAGGTTCTATCATCCTAACTCAAGTCAAAAGGGAAGGGAAAATGACCTTGAGTACGCACACACTATATGGAACCATGTCAGGAGTTCATCAACTCACAATAACACTAATCGGTAACCACACCAAGGCATCCCCTATTCCCATCCGCTTCTACGTCTAGAAGTCGACTCGAGTCATGGATCCTGGTAACCTACTTGACATACGAATGGATTCGGGTTCTACGGGCCATAAACTGTTATGAACCGTCGCTTCACACGGGCCATAAACCGTCGCAAGCATACGCTCCCAGAGTGCCATTTGTACTACACGCGGGAATCAAACCTGCCAAGTAGTCGTGCACATGTTTCAGAGGAGCTTGAGACCCATGAAACACACTCACAAGATAACCGGTTACGATTACGTGATCTCATTCACAAACGTGATCGTATTCGACGATCACAAGGCCGTAACGCCTTATCACACCCACAAAGGTTAACACACATGTTCCATACTAGTGTTTATTCATTCGCATGACATTAGAACCTGTTTCACGCCTCGGCACCGCACGCACGAGCATTGTCATTATGTTATTCAACCATTCCTAGCCGTTACTAGGTTCCAACAATGTTATGGTATTAAACCTCACCCTAACTATTTCATATTTTAACATGCATATTCACTCACCACCATGCTAAACAATATTAGGATAGGCAAGATTTGTCATAACAACACAATAGAATAATATCCGACAAATAAAACATAATATACCACGTTTGGGATTTCTCGATTATTTAATCGGGCAATAAAATTAACATTTTTCACCTCTATTACATAGAATATTTTCTAAGCTTCACAACGATATAAAGAACTCTCAAGTCGGACAAACGAGTCAAAAGTTATAGATTTTCGAAGAAAAGAAAATTATTTGATCCCAGGCAGATTTGCCTGGCGAATCTGTATTTCGCCTGGCGAGTCTGCATTCGCCAGCTCTTCGCCAGTACTTCTCCTGGCCAATATCCCTTCGCCAGCACTTCACCTGGCGAATCTAGTGGCGAAACCCCAATTTTTGAAAAATTAAAAGTTCCAGTAGCTAACACCATTCTGTCTCATGAAATTCGCCTGGCGAATCTGGATTTCGCCTGGCGAATCCCTTCTGCCAGCACTTCGCCTGGCGAGATGGTGGCGAGACCTAATCCGCCTGGTGAATCTGGAATTCGCCTGGCGAATCGCACCAGAAACAGAATTCTTCCCTTAAGGGTTCCATGGTTCCAAAGCTACAAATTCACCATTTCTCAACCCAAATCGATTCAAAACAGCACAAACAAGCATAATTAATGCTTGTTTGTGCTATTTGGAATCGATTTGGGTTGAGAAAGGGTGAATTTGTAGCTTTGGAACCATGGAACCCGTAAGGGAAGAATTCTGGTTCTCGTGCGATTCGCCAGGAGAATTCCAGATTCACTAGGCGGATTAAGTCTCGCCACCATCTCGCCAGGCGAAGTGCAGGCGGAAGGGATTCACCAGGCGGAATTCAGATTCGCTAGGCGAATTTGATGATACAGAATTGTGTTAGCTACTGGAACTTTTGTGTTTTTCTAAAATTGGAGTCTCGCCAGGCGAAGGGCTGGTGGAAGGGAGATTAGCCAGGCGAAGCACTGGCGAAGAGCTGGCGAATGTAGACTCGCCAGGCGAAATCCAGATTCGCCAGGCGAATCTGCCTGGGACCAAATATTTTCCTTTCTTCAAAAATCTATAACTTTTGACTCGTTTATCCGATTTAAGAGTTCTTTATATCGTTGTGAAGCTAATAAAACATTCTATACGATGGAGGTGAAAAATGTTAATTTTACTGCCCGATTAAATAATCGGAGAAATTCCAAAAGTGGTATATTATGTTTTACTTGTCGGATATTATTCTATTGTGCAACTATGATATATCTTGCCTATGCTCTTATTGTTAGACATGTTGGAATATGTATGCATGTTAAAATATGAATAGGTAGAGTGAGGAATATCACCGTGAACAATTATCGGATAGTTTGGAATAACATTGTGACAACGCTCGTGCAAAAGAGGCCGAGGCGTGTGTCTAGTAATAATAACTGGTTTATCTTGCGATGTAGTTTCATGAGACTCGAGCACCTCCTCTGAAACGTATGCCCAATTACTTGGCAGGTTTGATTCCTGTGTATAGTACGATTGGAGCCTACGGGTAAAGAGACTTGTGACGGTGTACGAGCCGTGTGAAGTGACGGATCACGGTGTACGGGCCGATGATCCCGAATCCAATTCGTATGCCAAGTAAATACAAGGATCCATGACTCGGGTCGTCTTCAAGACGTAGAAGCAGACGGAAATAGGGGATGCCTTGGTACGGTTATTGATTTATGAGATTCTGGAGTAACAGGCTCAGAACTTACATTGGTACTTTTGTGAGTTAACAGTCTCACGAGTGTGTATGTATTTATATCGTGTTTGTACTCAAAGTCACTTCCCTTCCCTTTGACTTGAGTTAGGCTTATTAGAACCTTGTAAAGCCGAGAGGAATATAAGATAGGGTGTAACACCCCACATTCCCATCGCGAATAAATAATACATAAATAAATCAGAGTAAATAAAAATTTATTTTTCTGACAGAAAACAGGGATGTCACACTTAAAGAAAAAAAATACAATCCCTGCTCATAATTTTTGATACATAACACAGACAATTGAATACCCTCAAGGGGAAACTTTTTCCATATAAAAGGAAAGGTCAATTATGGAATAAAGCGGAAGATCCATAACTGACTTGTTTTACAAAATAAATTGTTTCATAACGTCAAAGTACACACACAAAAGTAATACAAAATATATTCAACAATTATATACATATATTACATAATCGTTCCCCGACTCCCGTGCTACGTATCAGAGCAGACAGACGACAAAGGACGGAGGACTAATCTCCACAAAAGCCTCCAAGACACTAATCTGCAATTGCCTCATAGAGCAATAAACCACAGCAGAAGGGTGAGAAATAACAACTAAAATCAAGATTTGCATAATAATATGCAAATACATAACAATTCACATGCATAGTTATTCTCACCACAAACACCACATACTATTACATATAACATACCACATATACGTAACATATATCTATTAATCCAACAATATAACATATATCAAGTATCCAATATACTCACATATTTGCACATAAGGCATACCAAGTCATAACATTTAGAAACACATCACACATCACAAAGCATCTGTCTACGCATAATACATATTATCCACAACTAATGCATTTATCACATATGCACATCAAATTACCAATGCTATCACAACCTCAACACCTAACAAATCGATGCACAATTTCCACACATAATCAATCAAATCATGATTTTCCACACATAATGCATCCATGATTTATGCAAATGCACAGAGACCGACACAACGACTCTATGCAAATGCCATGCGGTACCGACTTCCAATGTTTCTCATCACTAGTTCACTCAGGAACTCTGCTGGAATCATCGCTCGTTACATCACTGTAACTCCCCGTCGGGCATACGATGTTCCCCGTCGCTCACACACCACACGGGCACACGACGTTTATGGATCACTCACACCCCACACGGGCACACGACCCAATCGCTCACACCCCACATGGGTACACGATCATCTATAACCATAGCTTTCGTCCTCTTAATTTTAAGGCTATTCATACCTCTTATTTTTAAGGCTCACGATGTTATAGCAGATTCCCTCTGGAACCAATCCGTCACTCAGGACGTCACAATAATGCATATCATGATGCTTGGCATACAAGGACTCATGACATTCAAATACACATATAAATGCATTCATCTCCATCAACAAAATCACACCTTGCACTTAAGCCCAAAACAATGCATTTAATTGCCATATGGCCACAAATCATCACCACACCATCTAAACACATGCATTTACATCATACAACAACACCTTGCATGATACACATCAATTACTCACGATTACAGCGACAAAAGTCGACAAACCGACACTATTCCAAATTTCCGACATAATTAAATCGGCTAACAATTTCCAAATCATCATAATAAGAAAGTACAGCTCAATAGCTTTCCAACGATACCAAGAATATAAAAACGGATAAACGGAACACAAGTTACGGACTAAACAAGAAAAGACATCGCGAAAAACCCCCGTTTTCCAATTTTCCTGACTATACGCGTTTTGCCCTGAGCCATACGCGTATTGCCCTGATTCCTCGCCATTCCATACGCGTATTGCCCAAGGTCATACGCGTATGGGCAGAAATTCATTTTTCCCTAAAATTCATGTTGAAAAGTACAATACGCGTAGT
Source organism: Lathyrus tuberosus (assembly GCA_022829125.1). NCBI lineage: Eukaryota > Viridiplantae > Streptophyta > Magnoliopsida > Fabales > Fabaceae > Lathyrus > Lathyrus tuberosus. Next base: position 16,255,266 of record JALAZF010000055.1, read on the forward strand.
GCCAACACCATACACGTACTGTCCACTCCCATACGCGTATTCCACACATTCCTTCCTTGCCATACGCATATTACCTTGACCAATACGCGTATTGCCCTTATTCCTTCATTGCCATACGCGTATTGCCTTGACCAATACGCGTATTGCCCTGAGTGATACGCGTATGGGCAGTGGAAAACCAGAATTTTTCCTGCATAAATTTTTTCTGCAAATTTTCCCCCAAAAATCCCATTTTTCATCCCCAACTCCATTTTTAACAGCAAAACAAGTACCAGCAATTATTCTTAAACACAGTGTAATCATACAACACGATTTATATCGATTTCTACTAATTATTCATCAATTTATTAATAAGGAAAAGATTGTAAAAACAACCAAAACATAGACACAAACAACACATATACATATACAAGCAAGATATAATTGAAACTTCTCACCCTTACCCGATTAATCGCGCTTGAAACGGACGAATCATCGATTTTCCTCTCTTTCCCTCTTCTCCCTTTCTTTCCTCTTCTTTTCCTTCTTTCCTTTCTCTTTTCTCTATTTTTCTCCCAAAATTCTATTTTATGAAAAATATACCAAGCAAAAGACCAAAATACCCCTCAGCTCAAATATCTCGCAAACGCTCTCAAAATGCGATAAAACATAACAAGAATGATGAAATATATTTCAGGAAATAAAAGTTGAAAAGAAATTATAATTTAATGCAAATATTTTATCTATCATAGAAACTAACCAATTAACTCAATTAGCAGGTAAAATACAATAAATTCACACATTTCACAATATTCACATAAATGGAATAAATATATACAATTAAACAAATCGGGGCGTTACAACTCTCCCCCACTTAGACATTTTCGTCCTCAAAAATATAACTGAGACGAACAACTCCGGATACAACTCTCGCATCTGACCAACAAACTAGCATGCCAACAAAAGGCACACCACGAATAGCACAAACTGACAAACCACCTTGCTAACAGCAACAACAACAACGACACGACACCGGCAACAATCACAACTCAAAGAATACACAAGTTACGAACACACAGGTTCACTCAAGAACCGAAACACAACAAGAGCGTTACCATCACCCTGGAAACGAGACAACAACAAAGGCAAGAACCTAAGTCCCACGACTTAACAACATCCCAACAACCTCTTCATAACCGCAATACCAACGTCCTTGTCACACAACAATATTACCATAATGCTACGATTCCTCAATCGCGCATATAATCAAAACATCAACCTACATAGTAGCCCATGAATAATATTTAAACCTTTCACTTAACACTTGCACTCTGAAACATCCAAAGGTCTCATCATTCCAATCGGTTTCCAATGTCCAACCTAAACACTCCTACAAGTTCCACGCAAATACAAAATGTGCCACATCACGCTTCCGCTGCGCACTCTGATTACTCGAAACCATCAAGTCTACCAATCTCACGTCCAAAGTTTAACTCTATCTCATATTCACCAAAAATCACTGTTCACTTTAATATTTCCAACCTCACCCTCTCCTGTGTTATCTCACACACCAGACACAAGTCTCGGAGCGGCTCCAATCATTTCAATTCTCTGACCATCAAAACAGACATGCATAATAACTTTCGACTTAACTTTTCAGGCACAACCTTAGCTTTTCCCGAAGGGTAATCCAAGCCAAATTCATAACTCGTCACGAATTCCAACCTTCCTCGTTGTTTCACACTCTATTCCTTCATACCAAACAAGCACTTTAAACTCTTGTGATTACCAAACACTTCGAACCTAGAACCTTAAAGATAATACCTCCAAATTTTCCAACACAATACAACCGCGACTAATTCCAAATCCTGAATGGTATAGATCCTTTTATGAATCCTCAATTGTCGTAATCATAAACCACGAATTAACCATCTTGCATTAACACACTAACTAAACTCATCAAAGACGCATCCCAATACCTCACAAACGGTTTATCGGGCTCACGCAGTATCAAAACTGAAGCCATAGACAACTTCTACTTCAGCTCACCAAAACTTACTCACAACGAACATCCAACACAAACGACTCACCCTTGGCAAGTCAACTGAGATAACAAAAGTACGAACTTAGCAAAGTTTTCCATAGCCTGCAGTAACAACCAACTGAGTCCAAAAGTTTCTAATCTCCTTAACCAACTTCGGAACCTCCCATATAGAACTACATCTACTTACGCTGGATCCATAACAATACTCTCATCTGAAATAACATATTCTAGAAAACTAACCTTTTTCAACCAAAATTCTCACTTGAATAACTTCACATAAAACTTCGTCTCCTTTCAACACTTGCAATTCAATTCTCAACCACTCTACCTGTTCTTTCTCTGAGTTTATAACAAACCTGAATCTCCTCAATCAACGCCACTACGAACTTATCCAATTAAATATAGAAGATACAATTCCTCTACTCCACAACCATTCCAGACGCATTACTAACACCAAATAACATCACTGTACGTTGTAATACCCAACCAACTTCCAAAAGATGTAAACTCTTAAAGCTTTTGCAAAATTTTTCACTGGGTAACTGGCTACTCACACACAAGTTTAACCAAGTAAATTACAGCCTATCCCGATAACAAACATAACCAGTCACATCAAATCGATCAAAGCCTCAACTCACACAATTCACCACTCTTATCAAACATTCCATACACTTGCAACTCCACTCAAACTCACCCAAACCATTCCAGTCATCTGTTCATGAAAGTGGACACTTGCTCTCCATCGTTACCGTATTTAACTGTTAGTAATCCATACACAATTTCTTCTCTTAACAGTCCAAATTCCATAAATTCCAACTCGTATCAACAACCAACCAAAAAGAATTCTCAAACACAATGTTAAATCCACCCACATGGGTTTCCTCACAATCTCTATTAATGCCTTAAAACTCCAAAGACTCCGAACTCACCAGAACTCTAAGTTTTTGCTTCCCATAGTCTCAATACCATCATACACATCATGCTCGTTATTCCATTCAATCATCATTCCCCTTTGTTACTAACAAAGCTGGAGCTCTCTAAGACCACACCTTAATGTTCCATCCGAAAACTATGCACAACTGACGGCCCATCACTGTGACTTCTTGCTAATTTCCCAAACACTACCATCGCAGACAAAACAAACATCTTATTCCCGTCTACTAAGAGTTTCCTACATACTTAGCAGATATAAGCCTCAATTATTCACCTTCGTCCAATTAAGTTCAATCTCCACTCTCTGAGAAGCAGTCCTTAAATAAAACCCAATCATTCTCTCTCCATGACTTCCCAACTTGACCAACATACCAAAACCTCTAATCCATTTCATCTCCGATATTAGCATCTTCATCGACTCATCAAAACAATCTGTAATAATTTCCTTAAATTCCAAACAACTCATTTCACACACTATCAAAGCCAGAAAGGCATGTCTATACCATCCAACATAATTCCCATCTGCTATCAACAAGAGATTAAGGGTGATCAGTTCCTCAATTTGTCAATAGACAGCCGACAATCATGATGGGGCATAAACCGTCTTTACCAACCTATAATAGTATTGCTTACATCCTGTGCACAAAACTACTCAAGGCACAAATCCTTAGTTAACATAAACCTTACCTCCGCATTCCCTCCGGAATCGGGAACCACACTGTCTAAAGAGCTTTTACAATCTTGCAATTCACAACCCACTGAGCCAACGCTCCACAACTGAAGCAACATGGAGAAGTACCAGCTTCTCCCCCACTTATCTCAATCTAAATCCTGTAGACAAAGGACTAGAAAAACCAGAAAGTACTGACAGTGTTCCACACACATATCACGTACTAAGAAACAAACAACAACGACGATATACAATTGTCAAACCAACTAACTCAACAACTTGGCCGGACGGACCGACCTGCTCTGATACCACTAATGTAACACCCCACATTCCCATCGCGAATAAATAATACATAAATAAATCAGAGTAAATAAAAATTTATTTTTCCGACAGAAAACAGGGATGTCACACTTAAAGAAAGAAAATACAATCCCTGCTCATAATTTTTGATACATAACACAGACATTTGAATACCCTCAAGGGGGAACTTTTTCCATATAAAGGGAAAGGTCAATTATGGAATAAAGCGGAAGATCCATAACCGACTTGTTTTATAAAATAAATTGTTTCATAACGTCAAAGTACACACACAAAAGTAATACAAAATATATTCAACAATTATATACATATATAACATAATCGTTCCCCGACTCCCGTGCTACGTATCAGAGCAGACAGACGACAAAGGACGGAGGACTAATCTCCACAAATGCCTTCAAGACACTAATCTGAAATTGCCTCATAGAGCAATAAACCACAGCAGAAGGGTGAGAAATAACAACTAAAATCAAGATTTGCATAATAATATGCAAATACATAACAATTCACATGCATAGTTATTCTCACCACAAACACGACATACTATTACATATAACATACCACATATACGTAACATATATCTATTAATCCAACAATATAGCATATATCAAGTATCCAATATACTCACATATTTGCACATAAGGCATACCAAGTCATAACATTTAGAAACACATCACACATCACAAAGCATCTGTCTACGCATAATACATATTATCCACAACTAATGCATTTATCACATATGCACATCAAATTACCAATGCTATCACAACCTCAACACCTAACAAATCGATGCACAATTTCCACACATAATCAATCAAATCATGATTTTCCACACATAATGCATCCATGATTTATGCAAATGCACAGAGACCGACACAATGACTCTATGCAAATGCCATGCGGTACCGACTTCCAATGTTTCTCATCACTAGTTCACTCAGGAACTCTACTGGAATCATCGCTCGTTACATCACTGTAACTCCCCGTCGGGCATACGATGTTCCCCGTAGCTCACACCCCACACGGGCACACGACGTTTATGGATCGCTCACACCCCACACGGGCACACGACCCGATCGCTCACACCCCACATGGGCACACGATCGTCTATAACCATCGCTTTTGGTCCTCTTATTTTTAAGGCTATTCATACCTCTTATTTTTAAGGCTCACGATGTTATAGCAGATTCCCTCTGGAACCAATCCGTCACTCAGGACATCACAACAATGCATATCATGATGCTTGGCATACAAGGACTCATGACATTCAAATACACATATAAATGCATTCATCTCCATCAACAAAATCACACCTTGCAATTAAGCCCAAAACAATGCATTTAATTGCCATACGGCCACCAATCATCACCACACCATCTAAACACATGCATTTACATCATACAACAGCACCTTGCATATTACACATCAATTACTCACGATTACAACGACAAAAGTCGACAAACCAACACTATTCAAAATTCCTGACATAATTAAATCGGCTAACAATTTCCAAATCATCATAATAAGAATGTACAGCTCAATAGCTTTCCAACGATACCAAGAATATAAAAAATGGATAAACGGAACACAAGTTACGGACTAAACAAGAAAAGACATCGCGAAAAACCCCCGTTTTACAATTTTCCTGACTATACGCGTATTGCCCTGAGCCATACGCGTATTGCCCTGATTCCTCGCCATTCCATACGCGTATTGCCCAAGGTCATACGCGTATGGGCAGAAAATCATTTTTCCCCAAAATTCATGTTGAAAAGTACAATACGCGTAGTGCCAACACCATACACGTACTGTCCACTCCCATACGCGTATTCCACACATTCCTTCCTTGCCATACGCATATTGCCTTGACCAATACGCGTATTGCCCTTATTCCTTAATTGCCATACGCGTATTGCCTTGACCAATACGCGTATTTCCCTGAGTGATACGCGTATGGGCAGTGGAAAACCAAAAATTTTCCTGCATAAATTTTTTCTGCGAATTTTCCCCCAAAAATCCCATTTTTCATCCCCAAATCCATTTTTAACAGCAAAACAAGTACCAGTAATTGTTCCTAAACACAGTGTAATCATACAACACGATTTATATCGATTTCTACTAATTATTCATCAATTTATCAATAAGGAAAAGATTGTAAAAACAACCAAAACATAGACACAAACAACACATATACATATACAAGCAAGATATAATTGAAACTTCTCACCCTTACCCGATTAATCGCGCTTGAAACAGACGAATCATCGATTTTCCTCTCTTTCCCTCTTCTCCCTTTCTTTCCTCTTCTTTTCCTTCTTTCCTTTCTCTTTTCTCTATTTTTCTCTCAAAATTCTATTTTATGAAAAATATACCCAAGCAAAAGACCAAAATACCCCTCAGCTCAAATATCTCACAAACGCTCTCAAAATGCGATAAAACATAACAACAATGATGAAATATATTTCAGGAAATAAAAGTTGAAAAGAAATTATAATTTAATGCAAATATTTTATCTATCAGAGAAACTAACCAATTAACTCAATTAGCAGGTAAAATACAATAAATTCACACATTTCACAATATTCACATAAATGGAATAAATAAATACAATTAAACAAATCGGGGCGTTACATAGGGAACTCACTGAGATTTGATGTATCTCACCCCACTGTTGTTGTTTACATCACAGGTTCTGCAGGTTCGGCGAAGGGTAAGGACAAAGTGGTTTGACTTTTCCTTACGGATCGTGGTTTTTGAGATGGCATGGCTTCCGCTATGGCGTTTTATTTTGAGATCATTATATTGATCTAGTTCTTAGTGTATTTTGGGACATCTTGTATACGTTATGCCGTAGGCTTTAGAACTTTGTATTTAGGGCATTTAATGTACACAATGTGTTAACTAGGAACTTGTACATATATATTTCAGTACCAAACGTATTATTCATGTATCTATATATATATGGGCGTTACAGTTAGTATCAGAGCAGGTCGTATCCTCGACCTAGCCATGAAATAGTATAAGTGTTTCTTTCCGTTTCATATGTGTTGTGTCGCCATTGATCTTATGTGTTATTTTTATGGTATTGAGCCTGATCAACTTAATCCTATCTGTATGACATTTAGGAACATGGCCGATCGGCGCACAAACAACTATGGTAGACCGAGAACTACTCCCGCAGGGATAAATCCGCCAGGGGATGAAGGGAATGCCCCTCTGTATCAATTCATGCAGCAGATACAGCAACAGCAGAATCAGTTTGTGCAACAAATGGTCCAACAAATGGCTGGTGGCGTGCACCCTCCAGTGGTTGTTCCCGAAGCTACAGTGGGAACCTTTAGGGATTTCATTCACATGAATCCTCTGGAGTTTCAGGGAGGATTAGATCTGGTAAAGGCGCATGAATGGATATCCGGTATGGAGCGGATTTTCTTGATTGTTCAATGCAGTGAAGAAAATAAGGTTTTTTTGGCTTCTCACTTGTTAAAGGGTCCTGCCATGAGATGGTGGGAGAGTGCTTCAGCCTTAATCACAATTCAAGAGGTACCGAAAGTGTGGGAACAGTTTAAGATAACTTTTATGGAGAAGTATTTTCCAAGTTCCTTAAGGTCTCAAAAAGAGTTTGAGTTTCAGCAGCTGAGACAAGGTAACTTGACAGTGGCTTCTTATGCTGAAACGTTCGAGGTTATGGCTGCTTATTCTAGACAAGCCATGTATACCCCTGATGAGAGGTGGAAGATTGATCAGTTTCTGTTTAGTTTAAGGGCTGAAATTTCACATAGTGTGTCCCAGAGAGAATTTACTAGCTATGCTGAATTGTTATGACAGTGTTATGTGGCGGAGCATAGTCTAGAGAAGGTACAAGCGGAAGGAGATTTAAGTAGGGTGAATCAAAGTGATTGTGGGAGATCGAACCAACAATTTAGAGCAAGGCAACAATCATTCAAAGGGAAGCAAGTTCAGAGTTCTAAGTCTAGTGCGCCTCCGGTATTCCGTACTTGTGGTAGGAATCATTTTGGGAGGTGCAATTGGGAAGGAATAAGATGTTATCAGTGTAACAAGGTGGGTCATTTATCGAGGGATTGTCCCCAGAAGAGGAATCAGATGCAAGAAAAGAATATCGGTCGAGTGTATACCTAGGATGCAAGGAAGACAAAGGGTGATAACTCCTTGATTGCGGGTACGTGTTTTGTGAATGGGAATCCTTGTTTTGTTTTATTTGATTGTGGGGCAACGCATTCTTTTGTGTCCACGCGATGCGTGAAGCGACTTGGGTTACAAGCTGTTCCTTTATCTCCACCCATGGTGGTTACTACTGCCATGGATGAAATTGTTGAAACACCGTTGATGTGTGAAAATTGTGTATTGTCGGTGAATGAAAGAGTCTTCCAGATTGATCTTATTTGTTTGCCGCTTAAGAAAGTGGATGTTGTTCTGGGAATAGATTGGCTTTCAGCTAATTCGGTATTTATCGGGTGTGAAGAAAAACTAATCATTATTCCATCTACTGAAGCTACTCCGAAGGATGTGTTAACTACTCTTTTAGAAGGTACGGTTGAAATGATTAATTTCTTGTTTGAGGGGGAAAAGTATGTTCTTTTTATTCTTACTAAGGAGGAGAGTAGTAACCTTCAAGTCTCGAGTATTCTGGTAGTTTGTGACTTTCCTGAAGTTTTCCCCGAGGATATCACTTCTCTTCCTCCGGAGCGGGAAGTGGAGTTCTCTATTGACCTGATACCGGGAACGGCTCCAATATCCGTTTCTCCGTATCGGATAGAACCACTTGAATTAACAGAATTAAAGGTCCAATTGGAAGAGTTGTTGGCTAAGGATTTTGTTCGACCCAGTGTTTCACCCTGGGGAGCTCCAGTGTTGTTGGTAAAGAAAAAGGATGGTGGAATGCGGTTGTGTATTGATTACCGCCAGTTAAATAAGGTCACCATCAAGAATAAATACCTGTTACCAAGGATAGACGATCTGCTAGATCAATTGAAAGGAGCTTGTGTGTTCTCGAAGATTGATTTACGGTCGGTTTATCATCAGATTCGAGTAAAGAGTTCAGATGTACCGAAAACTGCGTTTAGAACCCGTTATGGCCATTACGAATTCCTAGTAATGCCTTTCGGTGTGACTAATGCTCCGGCAGTTTTCATGGATTATATGAATCGGATATTTCAACCTTATTTGGACCAATTTGTGGTGATTTTCATCGATGACATCCTTATCTATTCTTGTAACCCTCAAGAGCACGGAGAACACCTAAGAATCGTTTTATCCATTTTGCAAGAAAGACAACTTTTTGCCAAGCTAAGTAAGTGTGAATTTTGGATGTCGGAGGTGAATTTTCTTGGACATGTCATATCTCAAGGGCGTGTAGCGGTTGATCCATCAAAAGTTGAAGCAGTTATAAATTGGGAGAGACCAAAGAATGTGTCAGAAGTTAGAAGCTTTTTGGGACTAGCAGGTTATTATATAAGGTTTATTAAAGCCTTTTCCCAACCGGCTTTGCCGATGACGAGACTTACTCGGAAGGATTGTTCTTATGAATGGGATTCGACTTGTGAGCAAAGTTTTATGAGCTTTAAAGAGAGACTGACGACCGCTCCTGTTTTGGTTATTCCTGATCCTAGCAAGTTGTATGAGGTATATTGCGATGCGTCGAAGATGGGATTAGGAGGAGTGTTAATGCAAGATGGACATGTAATGGCTTATGCTTCTACACAGTTGAAAGTCCATGAAGAGAACTATCCAACGCATGACTTAGAATTGGCGGCGGTTGTGTTTACCTTGAAGGTGTGGCGTCACTATTTGTATGGTGTACGTTTTGAGATGTTTAGTGACCACAAGAGCTTAAAATACCTCTTTGATCAGAAGGAGTTGAAATGCGTCAAAGAAGGTGGATGGAATATTTGAAAGATTATGACTTGGAATTAAGATACCACCCGGGTAAAGCGAATAAAGTGGCGGATGCATTGAGTAGGAAGGTGTTGCATAATGCCGAGTTGATGATGCTAGAGTATACTTTATTGGAGAAATTTCGAGATCTAAATCTTCAATTTAGTTGGACTCCTAATTGTGTGATTTTGGGGAATTCGGATATCAATTCTACTCTTAGGGAAGAAATCCAACAAGAGCAAGGGTTAGATGCGAAGTTGCAAGGAGTGTTATTACAACCGGGTTTTGTGCGAGATACCGACAGAGTTATTGTATTTAACCAAAGGATTTATGTTCCGGATAGCACGGAGTTAAAAAGGAGGATTTTGGAAGAAGCGCATAAGGGTGCTTTTACTATACATCCGGGATCTTAAAAGATGTATCAAGATTTAAAGAGAGACTATTGGTGGTCCGGAATGAAAAGAGATATTGCGGTGAATGTGTCGGAATGTGCGGTGTGACAACAAGTGAAGATCGAGCACCAAAGGCCGGGTGGCTTGTTGCAACCTTTAGAAATTCCGGTGTGGAAGTGGGATAGCATTTTGATGGATTTCGCAGTGGGATTACCCCGTGCGTAGGGCGGGTATGATTCGATTTGGGTGATTGTTGATCGGTTGACGAAGTCTGCTCATTTCTTGGCCGTAAAGATTACTTATAAGGCGAGTTATCTCGCAAGGTTGTTTATTTTGGAGATAGTAAGATTGCATGGTATTCCTACTACTATCGTTCCGGATAGAGATCCAAAGTTCACTTCGAGATTTTGGAGAGCTTTTCAACAAGCTATGGGGGCGAAGTTGTGTTTGAGTACGTCGAATCATCCGCAAACGGATGGTCAGACGGAACGGACAATACAAACCATGGAGGACATGTTGAGAGCTTGTGTACTTGAAAGTGGAGGAAATTGGATAGAACTTTTGCCATTGATTGAGTTCTCTTATAATAACAGTTATCATGCAAGTATTGGTATGGCACCTTATGAAGCATTTTATGGAAGGAAGTGTAGGACACCTCTGTGTTGGGCAGAAGTGGGTGAAGATAGGATGTTGGGACCGGAGATTATTCACGAAACTACGGAGAAGATTAGGATGATCCGTGAAAAAGTTAAGCAATCACAGGATCGTCAGAAGAGTTATGCGGATAACCGAAGAAGACCTTTAGAAGTTGAAGAAGGCGATCACGTGTTTTTGAAGGTTACTCCGAGATTGCGGTTGAAAGGACCGTTTCGGTCGCGGAAGTTAAGCCCAAGATACGTGGGACCGTATCAGACCTTGGAGAGAATTGGTGAAGTAGCTTACAGATTAGCCTTACCGCCTTCTCTGTCTGAGATGCACGATGTTTTTCATGTATCTCAGCTTCGAAAATTTGTTCCAGATCCTCTTCAGCCAATTTTACCAGATACAATTGAGATAGAAGCAGATTTGACATTTGAGCCTCAACCGAGTCGTATCACGGGAAGAGAAACTAAAGTGTTAAGGAATAAAGAAATTCCTCTTGTTAAGGTCCAGTGGGATGAGACGCATCCGGGTGATGCAACTTGGGAGTTGGAATCGGAGATGCGGGAGGTCTATCCTCATTTTTTCAGGTAATTGTTTTAAATTCGTGGGCAAATTTCTATTTAAGGGGGGGAGGATGTAATACCCCGTAAATTTATTTTACTCTGGATAATATTAGTTGTGATGAACTGAGTCCCAGTGTACTCTGAGAAATTATCTGCAGAGATAATTAGAGTAACTGTTGAACTTAGAGTAAATCCAATTAATAATATCTGACTCTGAGATATTTGAGTATTTTGACTTAAGTGACTTTTTGGACATTTAGTAGTATTATTTATTAATGATAGTTACTATATGTTTTCTTTTCCTCCCATTTTCCACATAAAAAGAAAAAGATAGTAAGAGAAGTAAGAAAGAAAGAAAAGGAAGGAGAGAAAAGTGGAGAAGAGGAAAAAGAGAAGAAATTCAAGTTCAAGAGCAAATCATCATCAATCCTTCATCAATTCATCTCATCTTCTTCACCATCATCTTCATCTTCATCTTACTAGAGGTGGGTTCTAGTTAGAACATTAGTTTTAGAGTTTTGGAGATATTTGAGTTAGGTTAGAATCTTTGAAAATCGATAATCTAACGGTTAAAAATCGGTATAGATTATGTAGTATGATCACTCTATGCTTATGAACATTAATTATGCTTATTTGTGTTGTTTGGAATCGATTTGGGTTGAGAAAGGGTGAATTTGTAGCTTTGGAACCATGGAACCCGTAAGGGAAGAATTCTGGTTCTGGTGCGATTCGCCAGGCGAATTCCAGATTCGCCAGGCGGATTAAGTCTCACCACTATCTCGGCAGGCGAAGTGCTGGCGGAAGGGATTCGCCAGGCGGAATTCAGATTCTCCAGGCGAATTTGATGAGACAGAATTGTGTTAGCTACTGGAACTTTTGTGTTTTTCTAAAATTGGAGTCTCGCCACTGTCTCGCCAGATGAAGGGCTGGCAGAAGGGAAATTAGCTAGGCGAAGCACTGGCGAAGAGCTGGCGAATGCAGACTCGCCACGCGAAATCCAGATTCGCCAGGCGAATCTGCCTGGGACCAAATATTTTCCTTTCTTCAAAAATCTATAACTTTTAACTCGTTAATCCGATTTAAGAGTTCTTTATATCGTTGTGAAGCTAAGAAAACATTCTATACGATGGAGGTGAAAAATGTTAATTTTACTGCCCATTAAATAATCGGAGAAATTCCAAAAGTAGTATATTATGTTTTACTTGTCGGATATTATTCTATTGTGCAACTATGATATGTCTTGCCTATGCTCTTATTGTTAGACATGTTGGAATATGTATGCGTGTTAAAATATGAATAGGTAGAGTGAGGAATATCATCGTGAACAATTGTCGGATAGTGTGGAATAACATTGTGACAACGCTCGTGCAAAAGAGGCTGAGGCGTGTGTCTAGTAATAATAACCGGTTTATCTTGCGGTGTAGTTTCATGAGACTCGAGCACCTCCTCTGAAACGTATGCACAATTACTTGGCAGGTTTGATTCCCGCGTATAATACGATTGGAGCCTACGGGTAAAGAGACTTGTGACGGTGTACGGTCCGTGTGAAGTGACGGATCACGGTGTATGGGCCGATGATCCCGAATCCAATTCGTATGCCAATTAAATACAAGGATCCATGACTCGGGTCGTCTTCTAGACGTAGAAGCGGACGGGAATAGGGGATGCCTTGGTACGGTTATTGATTTGTGAGATTCTGGAGTAACAGGCTCAGAACTTACTTTGGTACTTTTGTGAGTTAACAGGCTCACGAGTGTGTATGTATTTATATCGTGTGTGTACTCAAAGTCACTTCCCTTCCCTTTGACTTGAGTTAAGATTATTAGAACCTTGTAAAGCCGAGAGGACTATAAGATAGGGAACTCACTGAGATTTGATGTATCTCACCCCACTGTTATTGTTTACATCACAGGTTCTGCAGGTTCGGCGAAGGGTAAGGACAAAGTGGTTTGACTTTTCCGTACGGATCGTGGTTTTTGAGATGGCATGGCTTCCGCTATGGCATTTTATTTTGAGATCATTATATTGATCTAGTTCTTAGTGTATTTTTGGGATATCTTGTATACGTTATATTGATCAGTACCAAACGTATTATTCATGTATGTATATATATATGGGTGTTACACTTTTCCAACTTCATGCAGCAACACCCTTTTCCAACTTCATGCCAGCAACACACTTTTCCAACATCATGCCAGCAACACCCTTTTCAAACATCATGCCAGCCACAACCTGGAACACCATTTTCCATTTCCAAATTATTTGACACAACACGCTTTTCCATCTTTAAATCAGCACCCTTTTCTAAATTTTCTTACACAAGAACCTACATAAAAAAAAACACAATCAAGATTGATACTCAGACAAAAAAATGAAAATAAGAAATATATTTTAAATAATACAATAAAATAGATTTTTTGGTTTTGAATCAAAATTTCCCATTTTCTTAGAAACAGAATCAGTGGTTTTGAATCAAAATTCGAATGGAATTAATGTTGTTGAAATAACCTACCATAGAAGCAGCATGGATGGCAACTCCTGAATTGGAAACCTCCGAAGGTTCTCCACCATTTGAGATTAAAAAACCATATTGATACAAAAAAAAGTGTACATACAAAAACTCAACATCCATTTGAATGATCATATAAAAACAAAAACCATATACTCAGCCTTAACATCAATCATCATACAAAAATAAAAAACATCAATGTTAACAAATAAGTGAAAATTATTAAACAAAAAAAATCAACATCAATGTAGGTAATCATACACAAAGCATAAACAACATAAACAGATAAGTATCAACATTGTTTATACAACAAACATAAAAATCAAGTATATTCAAGGTTTATACAAACAACAACAAAATGTTGAAAACATGGAACTAGAAACATATTTCGTATCAACATCAATCATCATACAAAAATTCAGTATATTCGACAGTATATTCAAGGTTTATACAAACAACTACAACAAAGAGTTAAAAGCATAGAACTAGAAACCTATTTCGTATCAACACCAATCATCATTCAAAAATTAAGTATACTCAACAGTATATTCAAGGTTTATATAAACACCAACAAAAATTTGAAAACATGGAAAAAAACCTAATTTGTATCAACTATTTTAAATTAAGGGTCATATATGAAGACGAACACCAGTATTTTTTTTTACCTTAAACATAAAATATCCCCCATATATTTTATCGGCAATATTTTTTTACCAGACGAAATTTTGTGTATTATGTTCCTTGCTTAAGCACATGGAGGATGTTTTACCCTTTACGTCTTTTTTTTTCTTTTTATTAATTTTTTTATTTTTTTTCTTTTTGATGTAAGTTGGAGGAAGGCGGTAATATTGTTGATGAAGATATTTGGGGGTTATTTAGTGATTAAGGTAATAAACAATAGTGGTGATAGTTTAACATATATAAACCTTAATTTAAGATAACTCTTTTTTGTTTTTTTATATTCTATTCATATATGATTTCATGGTTGATTTATCAGTTTGTATGTGGTAGCTGCAAAGGCTCTTACGAGGCAGTTGCGCCTGGCCGTTTTACTCATTTGAGTTTAAACATTGAAATGACTCATTCTATTTGTGAAGCCTTTGCCGCTTACTCCATGTTTGAATTTGTTGAAGTGAAATGTTCTATATGTAATAGAGAAACAAAAATGGGAAAATTGTCTCTGATCGGTAAAACACCTGACGTTGCAATCATTCATTTAAACAGATACATTTGGAATAGCCTAACCCAAAAAAAGTTAACAAACACTTAAGAATATACCATACACCAATACCACTTAACTGGAAACTAACATCACGATGGGTAGGCAAGTTATTGTGCGCAAAAGAAGGGGAAAAGATAGGAATCCATAAATGATTAAAACAACTTTGAAAAACATTCATAATGGCGTAAAACCAAAAGTAGAAAAACATACATAAATTCAAACAACACCTCAATATAAGTTCCAATTAACATCTAATAATAAATATGACTAAACCAAATCCTAAACATATATAAACTTAACCAAAATGCTTTTTATGTGTGCCTCACTTAAATCATTGCATTTTAAGTGCTATACAAAAGTTTGGTTGTACTTCACAAGTTTACATTTTTTCACTCATCTTTACGATAATATTTTGTAAACCACTACAGAACTATTATATCAATCCGTTATCGGCAAGCGGATATCAACCTAAAACCTCTGGCCAATGAATGTCGCTATATGTGCTACCGACAACATATTCAGAACAATCACAACACAGAAAAATAAACATTAAGATCTAACACCAAAGATCTAACAGCTAGTCAGAACCAACAGAGGACACAGAAAAATACACCTAAAAATCTATCACAACAATTACAGATCTAAATCAATAAAGTTTTGATGTATAATTTAAAAAATAAAAATAAAAACAAGAAACCTTCTCCATGTATGTGTCTGGCTTCTAGAAGAGCTGCATATAGTCTTTATGTATGGGTTAAACATTGAAGAATCGCAGCCAGATAACTATTGTTACCAGTGTTGATTAAACCATCCCCCTTTTTCAACTTCATGCCAGCAACACCCTTTTCCAACTTCATGCCAGCAACACCCTTTTCCAACAACATGACAGCAATACCCTTTTCAAACATCATGCCAGCCACACCCTGGAACACTCTTTTCCATCTCCATATTATTTGACACAACACGCTTTTCCATCTTTAAATCAGCACCCTTTTCTAAATTTTCTTACACAAGGACCCACATAAAGAAAAACACAATTAAGATTGATACTCATACAAAAAAAATGAAAATAAAAAATAAATATTAATTAATACAATAAAATATATTTTTGGGTTTTGAATCAAAATTTCCCATTTTCTTTGAACCAGAATCAGTGGTTTTGAATCAAAATTGAAATGGAATTAATGTTGTTGAAATAACCTACCATAGAAGGAGCATGGATGGCTACACCTGAATTGGAAACCTCTGAAGGTTCTCCACCATTTGAGATTGAAAAACCATATTGATACAAAAAAAAAGTGTACATACAAAAACTCAACATCCATTTGAATGATCATACAACAACAGAAACCATATACTCAGCCGTAACATCAATCATCATACAAAAATAAAAAATATCAATGTTAACAAATAAGTGAAAATTATGGAACAAAAAAAAATCAACATCAATATAGGTGATCATACACAAAACATAAACAACATAAACAGATAAGTATCAACAATTTTTATACAACAAACATAAAAATCAAGTATATTCAAGGTTTATACAAACAACAACAAAATGTTGAACACATGGAACTTGAAACCTATTTCGTATCAACATCAATCATCATTCAAAAATTAAGTATATTCAACAATATATTCAAGGTTTATACAAACAACTACAACAAAGAGTTAAAAGCATAGAACTAGAAACCTAATTCGTATCAACACCAATCATCATTCAAAAATTAAGTATACTCAACAGTATATTCAAGGTTTATATAAACAACAACAAAAAGTTGAAAACATGGAACAAAAAACCTAATTTCTATCAACTATTTTAAATTAAGGATCATATATGAAAACAAACACCAGTATTTTTTTTACCTTAATCAAAAAATATCCCCCAAATATTTCATCAGCAATATTTTTAGACCAGACAAAATTTTATGTATTATGTTCCTTGCTTAATCATATGGAGGATGTTTTATCCTTTACTTCTTTTTTTTTATTAATTTTTTTTATTTTTGTTCTTTTTGTTGTAAGTTGGAGGAATGCGGTAATATTGTTGATGAAGATATTTGGGGGTTATTTAGTGGTTAAGGTAATAAACAATAGTCGTGACAGTTTATCATATATGAACCTTAATTTAAGATAACTCTTTTTTGTTTTTTTATATTCTATACATATATGATTTAATGGTTGATTTTTCAGTTTGTATGTGGTAGCTGTAAAGGCTCTGACGAGGCAGTTGCGTCTGACCTTTTTACTCATTTGAGTTTAAACATTGAAATGATTCATTCTATTTGTCAAGCCTTGGCCTCTTACTCCATGTTTGAATCTGTAGAAGTGAAATGTTCTAAATGTAATAGAGAAACAAAAATGGAAAAATTGTCTCTGATCAGTAAAACACATGACGTTGCAATCATTCATTTAAACAGATACATTTGGAATAGCCTACCCAGAAAAAAATTCACAAACACTTACGAATATACGATAAACCAATACCACTTAACTGGAAACTAACATCACAACGGATAGGCAAGTTATTGTGTGCAAAAGAAGGGGAAAACACAGGAATCCATAAATGATTAAAACAACTTTGAAAAACATTCATAATGGCTTAAAATCAAAAGTAGAAAAATCATACATAAATTCAAACAGCACCTCAATATAAGTTCCAATTAACATCTAATAATAAATATGACTAAACCAAATCCTAAACATATATAAACTTAACCAAACATGCTTTTTATATGTGCCTCACTTAAATCATTGCATTTTAAGTGCTATACAAAAGTTTGGTTGTACTTCACAAGTTTACATTTTTGCACTCATCTTTACAATAACATTTTGTAATCCACTACAGAACCATTATAACAATCTGTTATCGGCAAGCGGATATCAGCCTAAAAGCTATGGCCAATGAATGTCGCTATATGTGCTATCGACAACATATTCAGAACAATCACAAGACAGAAAAATAAACATTAAGATCTAACATCAAAGATCTAACAGCTAGTCACAACCAACAGAGGACACAGAAAAATACACCTAAAAATCTATCACAACAATTACAGATCTAAATCAATAAAGTTTTGATGTATAATTTAAAAAATAAAAATAAAAACAAGAAACCTTCTCCATGTATGTGTCTGGCTTCTAGAAGAGCTGCATATAGTCTTTATGTATGGGTTAAACATTGAAGAATCGCAGCCAGATAACTATTGTTACCAGTGTTGATTAAACCATCCCCCTTTTTCAACTTCATGCCAGCAACACCCTTTTCCAACTTCATGCCAGCAACACCCTTTTCCAACAACATGACAGCAATACCCTTTTCAAACATCATGCCAGCCACACCCTGGAACACTCTTTTCCATCTCCATATTATTTGACACAACACGCTTTTCCATCTTTAAATCAGCACCCTTTTCTAAATTTTCTTACACAAGGACCCACATAAAGAAAAACACAATCAAGATTGATACTCATACAAAAAAAATGAAAAAAAAAAATAAATATTAATTAATACAATAAAATATATTTTTGGGTTTTGAATCAAAATTTCCCATTTTCTTTGAACCAGAATCAGTGGTTTTGAATCAAAATTGAAATGGAATTAATGTTGTTGAAATAACCTACCATAGAAGGAGCATGGATGGCTACACCTGAATTGAAAACCTCTAAATTGGAAACCTCTGAAGGTTCTCCACCATTTGAGATTGAAAAACCATATTGATACAAAAAAAAATGTACATACAAAAACTCAACATCCATTTGAATGATCATACAACAACAGAAACCATATACTCAGCCGTAACATCAATCATCATACAAAAATAAAAAATATCAATGTTAACAAATAAGTGAAAATTATGGAACAAAAAAAAATCAACATCAATATAGGTGATCATACACAAAACATAAACAACATAAACAGATAAGTATCAACAATGTTTATACAACAAACATAAAAATCAAGTATATTCAAGGTTTATACAAACAACAACAAAATGTTGAACACATGGAACTTGAAACCTATTTCGTATCAACATCAATCATCATTCAAAAATTAAGTATATTCAACAATATATTCAAGGTTTATACAAACAACTACAACAAAGAGTTAAAAGCATAGAACTAGAAACCTAATTCGTATCAACACCAATCATCATTCAAAAATTAAGTATACTCAACAGTATATTCAAGGTTTATATAAACAACAACAAAAAGTTGAAAACATGGAACAAAAAACCTAATTTCTATCAACTATTTTAAATTAAGGATCATATATGAAAACAAACACCAGTATTTTTTTTACCTTAATCAAAAAATATCCCCCAAATATTTCATCAGCAATATTTTTAGACCAGACAAAATTTTATGTATTATGTTCCTTACTTAACCATATGGAGGATGTTTTATCCTTTACTTCTTTTTTTTTATTAATTTTTTTTATTTTTGTTCTTTTTGTTGTAAGTTGGAGGAATGCGGTAATATTGTTGATGAAGATATTTGGGGGTTATTTTGTGGTTAAGGTAATAAACAATAGTCGTGACAGTTTATCATATATGAACCTTAATTTAAGATAACTCTTTTTTGTTTTTTTATATTCTATACATATATGATTTAATGGTTGATTTTTCAGTTTGTATGTGGTAGCTGTAAAGGCTCTAACGAGGCAGTTCCGTCTGACCTTTTTACTCATTTGAGTTTAAACATTGAAATGATTCATTCTATTTGTCAAGCCTTGGCCTCTTACTCCATGTTTGAATCTGTAGAAGTGAAATGTTCTAAATGTAATAGAGAAACAAAAATGGAAAAATTGTCTCTGATCAGTAAAACACATGACGTTGCAATCATTCATTTAAACAGATACATTTGGAATAGCCTACCCAGAAAAAAATTCACAAACACTTACGAATATACGATAAACCAATACCACTTAACTGGAAACTAACATCACAACGGATAGGCAAGTTATTGTGTGCAAAAGAAGGGGAAAACACAGGAATCCATAAATGATTAAAACAACTTTGAAAAACATTCATAATGGCTTAAAATCAAAAGTAGAAAAATCATACATAAATTCAAACAGCACCTCAATATAAGTTCCAATTAACATCTAATAATAAATATGACTAAACCAAATCCTAAACATATATAAACTTAACCAAACATGCTTTTTATATGTGCCTCACTTAAATCATTGCATTTTAAGTGCTATACAAAAGTTTGGTTGTACTTCACAAGTTTACATTTTTGCACTCATCTTTACAATAACATTTTGTAATCCACTACAGAACCATTATAACAATCCGTTATCGGCAAGCGGATATCAGCCTAAAAGCTATGGCCAATGAATGTCGCTATATGTGCTATCGACAACATATTCAGAACAATCACAAGACAGAAAAATAAACATTAAGATCTATCACCAAAGATCTAACAGCTAGTCAGAACCAACAGAGGACACAGAAAAAATACACCTAAAAATCTATCACGACATTTACAGATCTAAATCAGTAAAGTTTTGATGTGTAATTTAAAAAATAAAAATAAAAACAAGAATCATTCTCCATGTATGTGTCTGGCTTCTAGAAGAGCTGCATATAGTCTTTATGTATGGGTTAAACATTGAAGAATCATAGCCAGATAACTATTGTTACCAGTGTTGATTAAACCATCACCCTTTTTTCAACTTCATGCCAGCAACACCCTTTTCCAACTTCAAGCCAGCAACACCCTTTTCCAACAACATGCCAGCAACACCCTTTTCAAACAGCATGCCAGCCACACCCTGGAACACTCTTTTCCATCTCCGTATTATTTGACACAACACGTTTTTCCATCTTTAAATCAGCACCCTTTTCTAAATTTTCTTACACAATGACCCACATAAAGAAAAACACAATCAAGATTGATACTCATACAAAAAAAATGAAAATAAAAAATAAATATTAATTAATACAATAAAATATATTTTTTGGTTTTGAATCAAAATTTCCCATTTTCTTTGAACCACAATGTAATACCCCGTAAAATTCTGAACGCTTTGGATAATATTATTATGATCAACTGGGTTCCGGTGTACTCTGAGCAATTATTGGATAAAATAATTAGAGTAAACTGATGAACTCGGACTGATTAGATTATTATTATTTAACTCGGAATTTTATTAATTGGTGCAATTGAGATAATTTGGACAATTAGTAGTATTACCAATTAATGTTTTCTATATCTATTTTCCTTTTCCTTTATTTGAAAAAGTTAGTAACTTGGAGAGAGAATTGGAAGAGAAGGAAAAAGGAAGGAAAAGGAAGGAAAAGAAGAGGAAAATTTCTCAAGAGATCAAGGACTAGGATCTTCAACCTATCTCCAATCCTTTCATCTCAGCTTCATCGTCCTCATCTTGTAATCCAGGTGGGTTCTAGTTAGATACTTTAGAGTAGTGTTTTATTGATGTTTAGAGTTAGTTTTGAAATTGTGAGAAATGGGAATTTTTGCGATAGAATCATGTTTTAATGTTCTTTATGATTGATACATGTTAGATATGTGTTGTTGTGTATTCAATTGGTATTTTTCTGGTGTTTAGAAGTGAATTGGAAGGGAAAATGGAGCATTTTCGCAGAACCCATTATGCAGGAAAAATTCTGGTTTTTCACGCTGCCCATACGCGTATCACCCAAGGCAATACACGTATTGGCTAAGGCAATACGCGTATGGCCATGAAGGAATGTGGGCAATACGCGTATGGGGTTCCATTTTCTCGGCCATCTGCCCATTTGCGTAATGGTACGCGTACGGTTTTGGGCAATACGCGTATGAGGTATGGTAGTACGGGTATTGGAGTTTTAAATGGAATTTTTAAGGGAAAACAACCCCTGCCCATACGCGTATCACTTTGGACAATACACGTATGGCTGGGTGAGTCAGCTGGGCAATACGCGTATGGCACAAGGCAATACGCGTACGGCCAGTGAGAGTGCAGAATTGTGTTTTCGCGATACCATTTCTTGTTATTTTCAATAACTCGTGTTCCGATTATCCGTTTTTAACATTCTTGATATCGTTGGAAAGCTAACAAAATGTACTTTCTTATTAAAACGGTTTTAAGATTGTTGGCCGATTTAATTATGTCAGGATTTTTGGAATAGTGTCGTTTTGTCGACTTTTATCATTTAATGGTGGGTAATTGTTGTTGAAGATGTATGCATGTTAAAATACGAAATAGGTAGAGTGAGGACTATTACCGTAAATAATGTCGGAAAGTGTGAAATTACATAGTGACAACGCTCGCGCATGAGAGGTCGGGGTGTGTGTCTAGTAATCATAACCAATTTATCTTACGGTGTAGTTTCATGAGACTTGAGCACCTCCTCTGAAACTTATGCACAATTACTTGGCAGGTTTGATTCTCGTGTGTAGTACGAATGGAACCTATATGGTAAAGAGACTTGTGATGGTTAACAGGCCATGAGAAGTGACGGTTCACGGCTAACAGGCCGATGATCCCGAATCCATTTCGTATGCCAAGTAACTACAAGGATCCATGACTCGGGTCGTCCTCTAGACGAGAAGCGGACGGGAAAAGGGGATGCCTTGGTACAGTTATTGATTAGCGAAATTCTTGAGTTAACAGGCTCAGGACGTACTTTGGTACTAGTGTGAGTTAACAGGCTCACGGGTGTGGATACATAGATAGTGCGTATACTCAAAGTCACTTCCCTTCCCTTTGACTTGAGTTAGGTTTATTAGAACCTTGTAAAGCCGAGAGGACGTTAAGATAGGGAACTCACTAAGATTTGATGTATCTCACCCCACTGTTGTTGTTTACATCACAGGTACGGCAGGTTCCGCAAAGGGTAAGGATAAGGCTGTGTGATTATCCTTACTTATCTGATGGCTTTGCTTCCGTTGTGGAGTTTTTTTTTTTGAGATCATTAGTGATCTAGTTCTTAGTTTTATCTTTTGAACATCTTGTATATATAACATGCTAAAGTTGTTGTAGTAGGTTTTATTTTGGGCATTTATATGTATACTGTGTTACTGTGTTACTAGGAACTTGTGTATTTCAGAACCAAACGTATTATTCATGTATGATATATGCTTTGAGGTGTGTATTTATATATGGGCGTTACACAGAATCAGTGGTTTTGAATCAAAATTGAAATGGAATTAATGTTGTTGAAATAACCTACCGTAGAATGAGCATGGATGGCAACAGCTGAATTGGAAACCTCTAAATTGGAAACCTCCGAAGGTTCTCCACCATTTGAGATTGAAAAACCATATTGATACAAAAAAAAAGTGTACATAAAAAAACTCAACATCCATTTGAATGATCATACAACAACAGCAACCATATACTCGGCCGTAACATCAATCATCATACAAAAATAAAAAATATCAATGTTAACAAATAAGTGAAAATTATGGAACAAAAAAAAATCAACATCAATATAGGTGATCATACACAAAACATAAACAACATAAACAGATAAGTATCAACAATGTTTATACAACAAACATAAAAATCAAGTATATTCAAGGTTTATACAAACAACAACAAAATGTTGAACACATGGAACTAGAAACCTATTTCGTATCAACATCAATCATCATTCAAAAATTAAGTATATTTTCAACAATATATTCAAGGTTTATACAAACAACTACAGCAAAGAGTTAAAAGCATAGAACTAGAAATCTAATTCGTATCAACACCAATCATCATTCAAAAATTAAGTATACTCAACAGTATATTCAAGGTTTATATAAACAACAACAAAAAGTTGAAAACATGGAACAAAAAACCTAATTTGTATCAACTATTTTAAATTAAGGGTCATATATGAAAACAAACACCAGTATTTTTTTTACCTTAATCATAAAATATCCCTCAAATATTTCATCAGCAATATTTTTAGACCAGACAAAATTTTCTGTATTATGTTCCTTGCTTAAGCACATGGAGGATGTTTTATCCTTTACTACCTTTTTTTTTATTAATTTTATTTTATTTTTGTTCTTTTTTATGTAAGTTGGAGGAAGGCGGTAATATTGTTGATGAAGATATTTGGGGGTTATTTAGTGATTAAGGTAATAAACAATAGTGGTGACAGTTTATCATATATGAACCTTAATTTAAGATAACTCTTTTTTGTTTTTTTATATTCTATTCATATATGATTGAATGGTCGATTTTTTAGTTTGTATGTGGTAGCTGTGAGGCAGTTGCACCTGACCGTTTTACTCATTTGAGTTTAAACATTGAAATGACTCATTCTATTTGTGAAGCCTTGGCCTCTTACTCCATGTTTGAATGTGTTTAAGTGAAACGTTCTATGTGTAATAGAGAAACAAAAATGAAAAAATTATCTCTGATCGGTAAAACACCTGACGTTGCAATCATTCATTTAAACAGATACATTTGGAAAAGCCTAACCCAGAAAAAAAATAACAAACACTTCAGAATATACCATACACCAATATCATTTAACTGGAAACTAACATCACAACGGGTAGGCAAGTTATTGTGCGCAAAAGAAGGGGAAAGCACAGGAACCCAAAAATGATTAAAACAACTTCGAAAAACATTCATAATGGCTTAAAACCAAAAGTAGAAAAATCATACATAAATTCAAACAACACCTCAATATAAGTTCCAATTAACATCTAATAATAAATATGACTAAACCAAATCCTAAACATATATAAACTTAACCAAACATGCTTTTTATGTGTGCCTCACTTAAATCATTGCATTTTAAGTGCTATACAAAAGTTTGGTTGTACTTCACAAGTTTACATTTTTGCACTCATCTTTACAATAACATTTTGTAAACCACTACAGAACTATTATATCTGTAATACCCCGTATTTTATTAAGGGTAAAGTATACAAAACCCCCCTGCAATGTTAGCGAATTTTGCTTTACCCCCCCCCCCCCCCCCCCCCCCACAGTTGCCAAAGGTAGGTTTTGGCAACGGTTTTTTTTTTAAAAAACCGTTGCCTAAAGGCATGGAGGGGGGTAAAACAAAATTCGCTAACATTGCAGGGGGGTTTTGTATATTTAACCCTTTTATTAATTAGGACTTTAGAGACTTTTTGGACATTTGGTAGTACTAATTCTAATACTAGATTTTGTTATTATTTTCCTTCCTTTTCCAAACATATAAGAAGAAGAAGTTAGTAAGAAGTGAGAGAAAGAGAAAAGAAGGAAAAGAAGAAGAAAGAAAGGAAGAGGAAATAGAGAGAAAGGAGAAAAGAAGAGAAAGAAGGTTTTGTGAAGAAAAGTTTAAGGAATCATCATCCATTGTTCAAAGCTCTAACCATTCATCTCATCTTCCTCATTTTCATCATCTTTGCAAGGTGGGTTTAGCTAGAAACCATTTTTCCTTGAGTTTTGATATTATGAGTTTTATGTCGAAATCTTAGAAATCGATGTTTTAACGGTTGAAATCTGTTATAAATCGAAATGAATGATCAATGTGCTTATAGAAACATGTAGTATTGATTGTTTGATGTTTTGATTTACTTTGGTTTGATGGAAAAATGTTAGGTTTTGAAGAACATTTGTGTTCTTGGGAAAATGTGTACTTTTGATAATGATAATGATCAAACCATGCCAAACTATGCTATTGTACCTCTGTTGATACTTGTTGTGTGTTTGATTATGTTGGACTGAGTTTGAAGTGGATGAGTTGGTTGAAAACCCAATTTTTCATATTTGAGTAAATGGGTATAAATCTTGTAATTTTGTTGGATGGCCTTTTTATGGAGAAAATATTGTAGTACGTCGAATTCTGAGATCGCGGCTTTTTACGAAATCGAAAACGGATGTCCGGAAGTCTAAAAATGGTGTTTTTAAGGCTGAAATTGCAGCAGTATGCGCGCCCAACGCGGTTTGGGCGAAAATGAAAAATTTCCGAAACTTCAAAAATTCATAACTTTTGAACCGTAAGTCCATTTTGGTCCCCGTTCAAAGCGTTGGAAAGCTAATTTTATGCTCTTTGTGATGGTGAGGTAGAAACATAGTTGTAGGTCATGGATTTATATGGTACCGATAAAATGTGCATGATCTACTATGTGGAACGTGTGTATATTGGTTTACATGTGATGCTAACTTGTGTGTTTTATGAGGGATGTTGTAAAATGCTTGTCTAAGGTTATTGTTAGGCAAGTATGAGAGTATATGCATGTTAATATGGAAAAAGAAATAGGAAGAGTGAGGAAAACCCCTTATGAATTATAAGAGAATTTAGAAGGTTTAGAGACACTAGTATGGAACATGTTGGTTAACCTTTGTGGTTTGAAAGGCATGAGAGGCCTTAAGGCATTATAGCCTTGTGATTTTCGAATACAATCGTATTGTTGTGTATGATCACGTAATCGTAACTGGTCTATCATGAGTGTAGTTTCATGAGTCTCAGACTCCTCTGAAATGGATGCACAACTACTTAGCAGGTTTGATTCCCCGTGCTGTACGAATGGCGCCTATGGAGTGTATGCTTGTGATGGTAAAAGGCCCGTGTGAAGTGACGGTTCATAACAGTAAAAGGCTCGTAGAACCCAAATCCATTCGTATGTCAAGTAGATTACAAGGATCTATGACTCGGGTCGTCTTTTAGACGTAGAAGCGGACGGGAACAGGAGGTGCCTTGGTATGGTTATCGATTAGTGATACTTTTGAGTTGATAAACTCATGGCATGTTTCCATATACTTTTGAGTGATACTTTTGATGTAGAATCTTTTAATCCGAGAGAATCCATAAGATATGGAACTCACTGAGATTTTATGTATCTCACCCCACGTTGTTGATGTATTTCAGGTGCTTCAGGTTCTGAGAAGGGTAAGGATAAGGTCGTGTGATCTTTCCTTGCTTGTTAATGGCTAGATTCCATAGCGGAGTTTATTTTGAGATCATTGTTGATCTAGTTCTTAGTTTTTATCTTTTGAACATCTTGTGTATAATATGTCGTAGGTCTTAGTACTTGTACTTTAGGGCATTTATTTGTATACAATGTGTTAACTAGGAGCTTATGTGTTTCAGTACCAAACACTTGGATCTATATATAATATTTATGCTTTGATGTATGAGTTTTATATATGGGTGTTATAGTTGGTATCAGAGCAGGTCGTATCCTCGACCTAGCCATGAAATAGTATAAGTATTTCTTTCCGTTTCATATACGTTGTGTCGCTATTGGTCTTAAGTGTTATATTTATGGCATTGAGCCTGATCAACTTAATCCTATTTGTATGACCTTTAGGAACATGGCTGAAGGACGTAGAAACACTCGTGGGAGACCCCGTACCACTCCTGAAGGGGAGAATCCGCCGGGCGGCGATGGTAATGCTCCTCTGTATCAGTTTATGCAGCTCATGCAGCAGCAACAGAATCTATTCATGCAGTAAATGGTGCAACAAATGAATGGAGGTTTGCATCCTATGGTAGTTGTTCCAGAAGCTGAAGGTGGGAAATTCCGGGATTTTATCCGCATGAATCCCCCAGAATTTCATGGTGGATTGGATCCCGTGAAGGCTCACGAATGGATTTCTGGTATAGAGAGGATTTTTTTGATAGTCCAGTGCAGCGAGGAGAACAAAGTGTTGTTCGCCTCTCACTCATTGAAGGGTACCGCTATGAGATGGTGGGAGAATGCCTCGGCTTTAATGGTTATTCAGGAAGTTCCAAAGGTTTGGGAGCAGTTCAAGGTTGTTTTCATGGAGAAGTATTTTCCGAGCTCTTTGAGAACTCAGAAAGAGTTTGATTTTCAACAACTAAGACAAGGTAGTATGACTCTGGCCATTTATGCTGAAAAGTTTGAAGACATGGCTGCTTATTCTAGGCAGGCTATGTATGCTCCAGATGAGAGGTGGAAGGTGGACCAATTTATTTTTGGACTTAGAGCTGAAATATCCCATAGTGTATCTCAGAGGGAGTTCACTACTTATGCCGAAGTTTTAAGACAATGCTATGTAGCTGAACATAGGTTGAAGAAAGTCCAAGCTGAAGGTGTTACGAATAGGGCGAATCAAGGGGATCGCGGAAGATCCAACCAACAATTCAGGCCTAGGCAACAAGCCTTCAAAGGAAAGCAAATTCAAGATTCAAGGCAGAGTACACCTCCTGTGTGTCGTACTTGTGGAAGGATGCATTATATAAGGTGTGGTATAGACAATGTGAAGTGTTACCAATGTCAGAAGATGGGTCATCTGAAGAGAGATTGTCCTCAGAATATGACTCAGACACAAGGAAGGGTTTATACCTTAGATGCAAGGAAGAAGAAGAGTGACAATTCCTTAATTGCCGGTACGTGCTTCGTTAAAAGATTTCCTTGTTTTGTTCTATTTGATTGCGGGGCTACACACTCTTTTGTATCGATACAATGTATGAAGCGACTTGGGTTGTGGTCCGTTCCATTGTCTCCTCCTATGGTGGTCACTACCGCCATGGATGAAATAGTCGAGACACCGTCGATGTGTGAAAACTGTGTTTTGTCTGTGGACGGTAGAGTTTTTCAGATTGATCTTATTTGCTTACCACTTAAGAAAGTTGATGTCGTTTTGGGAATGGATTGGCTTTCTACTAATTCGGTGTTTATTGGGTGTGAAGAAAAGCTCATCACCATTCCATCTATTGATGCTACCCCGAAAGATGTCTTAACAACTATTCTAGAAGGTACGATTGGAATGATAAATTTCTTGTTCGAAGAAGAGAAATCTGTTCTTCTGGTTCTCACTAAGGAAGGGAGTAGCAACCTTCAAGTTTCGAACATTCCTGTAGTTTGTGAGTTTTCAAAAGTTTTCCCCGAAGATGTCACTTCTCTTCCTTCGGAGAGGGAAGTGGAATTTTCTATTGACCTGGTACCGGGAACGGCTCCTATATCCGTTTCTCCGTATCGGATGGCACCGCTTGAATTGAGAGAACTGAAGGAACAATTGGAAGAGCTTTTGTCTAAGCATTTTGTTAGACCTAGTGTCTCACCGTGGGGAGCTCCAGTATTACTAGTAAAGAAGAAGGACGGTGGGATGCGATTGTGTATTGACTATCGTCAGCTGAATAAAGTCACCATTAAGAACAAGTATCCCTTGCCAAGGATAGACGACCTATTAGATCAATTGAAAGGAGCCTGTGTGTTATCGAAGATTGATTTGAGGTCGGGTTATCACCAAATCCGAGTGAAGAGTTCCGATGTACCTAAGACTGCATTTAGGACCCGTTATGGTCATTACGAATTCTTAGTGATGCCTTTCGGTGTGACTAATGCTCCAGCTGTTTTTATGGATTATATGAATCGGTTATTTCAAACTTACTTGGATCAATTTGTTGTGATCTTCATTGATGACATTCTTATCTATACCCGTACTCCGCAAGAGCACGAAGAACATTTGAGAATCGTCTTATCGATCTTACAAGAGAAGCAACTTTTTGCCAAGTTAAGCAAGTGCGAGTTCTGGATGTCTGAAGTTAGTTTTCTTGGTCACGTTATATCACAGGGTGGTGTAGCGGTGGGTCTGTCAAAGGTTGAAGCTGTGATTAATTGGGAGAGACCAAAGAATGTATCAGAAATTAGAAGCTTCTTGGGTCTAGCAGGCTACTACAGAAGGTTTATCAAAGGCTTTTCGCAACTAGCATTACCCATGACTAAACTTACTCAGAAGGATTGCCCCTTTGAGTGGGATTCGGCGTGTGAACAAAGTTTTATGAGTTTGAAAGAAAGATTGACTACAGCTCCCATTCTGATTATTCCCGATCCTAGCAAGTTGTATGAGGTATTTTGTGATGCGTCTAAGATGGGACTAGGAGGCGTTTTAATGCAAGAAAGTCATGTGGTGGCTTATGCTTCTCAACAATTAAAGATTCACGAAAAGAATTATCCAACCCACGATTTGGAATTAGCGGCGGTGGTGTTTACTTTGAAAGTGTGGTGTCACTATTTATATGGAGTACATTTTGAAATGTTCAGTGACCACAAGAGTGAAAGTACCTCTTTGACCAAAAAGAGTTGAATATGCGTCAAAGGAGGTGGATGGAATATTTAAAGGATTATGATCTAGAGTTAAAGTACCATCTGGGTAAAGCGAACAAATTGGCCGATGCCTTGACTAGGAAAGCTTTGAGAAAGGCGGAATTGATGATGTTATAATATTCGTTGCTGGAAAAGTTCAGAGATTTGAATCTTCATTTTGTGTGGATTCCTAATGGAGTGATTATGGGGAATTTGAATGTCAATTCTATTTTAAGAGTTGAAATTCAACAAGGCCAATTATTGGATGAGAAGTTGCAAGAGATGCTAAGTCAACCGGGTTTTGTGCATGCTAGCGATGGAATGATTATGTTTAACCAAAGAATTTGCGTTCCGAACGATGCGACTTTGAAAAGAAAGATTTTGGAAGAAGCGCATAAGGGTGCTTTTACTATACATCCGGGTTCTTCAAAGATGTATCAAGATTTAAAGAAAGACTATTGGTGGTCCGGTATGAAAAGAGATGTTGCAGTCTTCGTGTCGGAATGTGCGGTATGCCAACAAGTTAAGATTGAACATCAAAGACCGGGTGGATTATTACAACCATTAGAAATCCCAGTTTGGAAATGGGATAGTATTTCTATGGATTTTGCAGTAGGTTTACCCCGTACGCAAGGTGGTTATGATTCGATTTGGGTAATAGTAGATTAGTTGACAAAGTCGGCGCATTTCTTGGCCGTGAAGACTACTTTCAAGGCAAGTCATCTTGCGAGGTTGTTTATTGCGAAAATTGTAAAATTGCACGGTATTCCCTCTAATATTGTGTCGGATAGAGATCCGAAGTTTACTTCAAGGTTTTGGAAAGTTTTTCAACAAGCTATGGGGACGGAGTTGTAATACCCCATAATTTTGGTGAACATTTTGAATAATATCATTATGACCAACTGGGTTCCGGGGGTACTCTGAGCAATTATTGGATAAAGTAATTAGAGTAAACCGACGAACTTGGAATTTGATTAAATTAATATTATTTAACTTGGAGTTTTATTAATTGGTGTATTTGAGATAATTTGGATAATTAGTAGTATTATCCATTAATATTTTCCTTTGTATATTTTCTTTCCTTTGCCTTATTTGGAAAAAGATAGAAACATTAGAGAAAGAAAGAAAGGAGAAGGAAAAAGGAAGGAAAAGAAGAGGGAATTCTCCAAGAGCACAAGAACAAGAATCATCAACCAATCTTCATCTTTTCATCTCAGCATTAACCTCCTCATCTTGTAATCCAGGTGGGTTCTAGTTAGATGCTTTAGAGTGGAGTTTTATTGAGGTTAGAGTTAGTTTTGACATTGTTAGAAAATGAGAAATTTTACACTAAAATCATGCTTTAATGATTCTTATGGTTGATACTTGTTACATATGTGCTGTTGTGTATCAAATTGGAAATTTTTCTAGTGTATAGGTGAAAATGGGTTGATTTTGGTTGGGAAAACGCAGAAGAAATTCTGCAGAATTTTCTGGATTTTTCCACTGCCCATACGCGTATCACTCAAGGCAATACGCGTATGGCATTGAAGAAAACTGGGCAATACGCGTATGGAAGCTTCATTTTCTTGGCCATCTGTCCATTTTCATATGGTACGCGTAACGTTAGGGCAATATGCGTATGGTGTAGGGCACTACGCGTATTGGACTTTTAATGGGAATTTTGGGGAAAAATGGTCTCTACCCATACGCGTATGACCTTGGGAAATACGCGTATGGAATGGGCGAGGAATCAGGGCAATACGCGTATGGCTCAGGGCAATACGTGTATGGTCAGTAAAATTGCAAAAATGGGGTTTTGCGCGATGTCTTTTCTGGTTTAGTCCGTAACTTGTGTTCCGTTTATCCGTTTTTAACATTCTTGGTATCGTTGAGTAGCTATTGAACTGTACTTTCTTATTATAATGATTTTGATATTGTTAGCTGATTTAATTATGTTGGGATTTTTGGAATAGTGCTGTTTTGTCGACTTTTATTGTTTAAATGTGGGTAATTGTTGTTGAATATGTATGCATGTTAAAATACGGAATAGGTAGAGTAAGGAACATTACCATAAGCAATGTCAGAAAAATATAGAATGAATAAACACTAGTATGGAACATGTGTGTTAACCATTTTGGTTGTGATAAGGCATAATGGCCTTGTGATTGTCGAATACAATGACGTTTGTGTGTGATCACGTAATCGTAACCAGTTATTTTTGCGAGTGCGTTTCATGGGTCTCGAGCTCCTCTGAAACATGTACACAACTACTTGACAGGTTTGATTCCCGTGTGCAGTACGAATGGCGCTCTGAGAGCGTATGCTTGTGACAGTTAATGGCCCGGGTGAAGTGACGGTTCATAACGGTTAATGGCCCGTAGAACCCGAATCCATTCGTATGTCAAGTAGGTTACCAGGATCCATGACTCGGGTCAACTTCTAGACGTAGAAGCGGACGGGGAAAGGGGATGCCTTGGCGTGGTTACCGATTAGTGATATTGCGAGTTGATGAACTCATGACATGTTTCCATATAGTGTGTGTGTACTCAAAGTCACTTTCCTTCCCTTTTGACTTGAGTTAGGTCCATTAGAACCTTGTAGAGCCGAGAGGACGTTAAGATAGGGAACTTACTGAGATTTGATGTATCTCACCCCACTGTTGTTATTTACATCACAGGTACTGGAGGTTTCGCGAAGGGTAAGGATAAAGCCGTGTGATTATCCTTACTTATCTGATGGCTTTGCTTCCGTTGTGGAGTTTTTTTTAGATCATTAGTGATCTAGTTCTTAGTATTTGTCTTTGGAACATATTGTAGATATACTATGCTGTAGAATTTTTGGTATTAGGTTTTCGGGCATGTAAATGTATAATGTGTTTACTAGGAACTTATTGTATATTTCAGTACCAAAGGTGGAATTCATGTATAATATATGATTTGATGCATGTATGTATATATGGGCTTTACAGTTGGTATCAGAGCAGGTCGTATCCTCGACCTAGCCATGAAATAGAATAAGTTTTCTTTCCGTTTCATATGCGGTGTGTCGCCATTGGTCTTGCATGTTATATTTATGGTATTGAGTCTGATCAACTTAATCCTATCTGTATGAAATTCAGGAACATGGCTGACAGGCGTAGAAACAACCGTGGTAGACCAAGAACCACTCCAGCAGGGACAAATCCGCCAGGTGACGAGGGAAATGCTCCTTTATACCAATTTATGCAACAGATGCAGCAACAACAGAATCAGTTTGTGCAACAAATGGTACAGCAAATGGCTGGTGGTGTGCATCCTCCAGTGGTGGTACCAGAAGCTGCAGGGGGAACCTTTAGGGATTTCATCCGTATGAATCCTCCGGAATTTCAAGGAGGGTTAGATCCAGTAAAGGCTCATGAATGGATATCAGGTATGGAACGGATTTTCCTAATAGTTCAGTGCAGTGAAGAAAACAAGGTAGTATTCGCTTCTCACTTGTTGAAGGGATCTGCCATGAGGTGGTGGGAGAGCGCTTCAACCTTAATGACAATTCAAGAGGTACCAAAGGTATGGGAGCAGTTTAAGATAACTTTTATGGAGAAATATTTTCCAAGTTCTTTAAGGTCTCAAAAAGAATTCGAGTTTCAACAATTGAGGCAAGGTAACTTGACTGTGGCTTCTTATGCGGAAAAGTTCGAGATTATGGCTACTTATTCTAGACAAGCCATGTATGCTCCTGATGAGAGGTGGAAGATTGATCAGTTTCTGTTTGGTTAGGGCTGAAATTTCACATAGTGTGTGTCAGAGAGAATTTACTAGTTATGCTGAATTGTTACGACAGTGTTATGTGGCGGAACATAGTTTGAAGAAGGTACAAATGGAAGAAGATTTGAGCAGGGCAACTCAAAGTGTCCGTGGAAGATCGAATCAACAGTTTAGGCAAAGGCAACAAACTTTTAAGGGAAAGCAGGTTCAAAATTCTAGGACCAGCGCACCTCCGGTGTGTCGTACTTGTGGTCGGAATCATTACGGACGGTGTGGTATCGAAGGTGTGAGGTGTTATCAGTGCCAGAAAGTGGGCTACTTGGCGAGGGATTGTCCTCAGAGTAGGAATCAAGCACAAGGGAGGACTATCGGGCGAGTTTACACGATGGATGCAAGGAAAACAAAGGGTGACAATTCCTTGATTGCTGGTACGTGTTTTGTAAATGGAAATCCTTGTTTTGTTTTATTTGATTGTGGGGCAACGCATTCTTTTGTGTCCACGCGTTGCGTGAAGCGACTTGGGTTGCAAGCTGTTCCTTTGTTTCCTCCTATGGTGGTTACTACTGCCATGGATGAGATCGTAGAGACACCGTTGATGTGTGAAAATTGTGTATTATCGGTGAATGAAAGAGTTTTCCATATTGATCTTATTTGTTTGTCGCTTAAGAAAGTGGATGTTGTTCTGGGAATGGATTGGCTTTCTGCTAATTCGGTGTTTATTGGGTGTGAGGAAAAACTGATCATTATCCCATCTGCCAAGGCCACTTCGAAGGATGTGTTAACTACCATTTTAGAAGGTACGGTTGGAATGATTAATTTCTTGTTTGAGGAGGAAAAGTCTGTTCTTTTGATTCTTACTAAGGAGGAGAGTAGTAGCATCCAAGTTTTGAATATTTCGGTAGTTTGTGACTTTCCTGAAGTTTTCCCCGAGGATATCACTTCTCTTCCTCCAGAGCTGGAAGTGGAATTCTCTATTGACCTGATACCGGGAACGGCTCCAATATCCGTTTCTCTGTATCGGATGGCACCACTTGAATTAAGAGAATTAAAGGATCAATTGGAAGACTTGTTGGCTAAGCATTTTGTTCGACCAAGTGTTTCACCCTGGGAAGCTCCAGTGTTATTGGTAAAGAAGAAGGACGGTGGAATGCAGTTGTGTATAGATTACCGTCAATTAAATAAGGTCACCATCAAGAACAAATACCCATTACCAAGGATAGACGACCTGTTAGATCAATTGAAAGGAGCCTGTGTGTTCTCGAAGATTAATTTACAGTCGGGTTATCATCAGATTCGTGTGAAGAGTTTAGATGTACCAAAGACTGCGTTTAGAACCCGTTATGGTCATTATGAATTTTTGCTGATGCCTTTCGGTGTGACGAATGCTCCTGCAGTTTTCATGGATTATATGAATCGGATATTTCAACCTTACTTGGACTAATTTGTGGTGATTTTCATTGACGACATTCTTATTTATTCTCGTGATCCTCAAGAGCACGGAGAACACCTAAGAATTTTTGTATTCATCTTACAAGAGAAGCAACTTTTTGTTAAGTTAAGTAAGTGTGAGTTTTGGATGTCTAAGGTTAATTTCCTTGGTCATGTCACATCCCAGGGAGGTGTAGCAGTCAATCCATCAAAAGTTGAAGCAGTGATTAATTGGGATAGACCGAAGAATGCTTCTGAAGTTAGAAGTTTCTTGGGATTGGCAGGGTACTACAAAAGGTTTATCAAGGGGTTTTCACAGTTGGCTTTACCATTGACAAGACTTACTCTGAAGGATTATTCGTATGAGTGGGATTCGGCTTGTGAAAGAAGTTTTAGGAGTTTGAAGGAGAGATTGACTACCGCTCCTGTTTTGATTATTCTGATTCTCGCAAGTCGTATGAGGTATATTGTGATGCATCGAAGAAGGGGTTAGGCGGGGTGTTAATGCAAGATGGACATGTAGTGGCATATGCTTCATGACAGTTGAAAGTGTATGAAGAGAATTACCCAACGCATGATTTAGAATTGGCGGCAATTGTATTTACTTTGAAAGTGTGGCGTCACTATTTGTATGGTGTACGGTTTGAGATGTTTAGTGACCACAAGAGCTTAAGGTACCTCTTTGATCAGAAGGAGTTGAACATGCGTCAAAGGAGGTGGATGGAATATTTGAAAGATTATGACTTGGAGCTAAAATACCATCCGGGTAAAGCAGATAAGGTGGCGGTGCATTGAGTAGAAAGGTGTTGCATAGTACCGAGTTGATGATGTTAGAGTATACCTTAATGGAAAAGTTTAGAGATCTAAATCTTCAATTTAACTGGACTCCAAATTGGGTATTCATGGGGAATTTGAATGTCTCTTCTACTCTTAGAGAAGAAATCCAACAAGAGCAAGGGTTAGAAGAGAAGTTACAGGAAGTATTATTGCAATCGGGTTTTGTACGAGCTACCGACGGAACTATTTTGTTTAACCAGAGGATTTGTGTTCCGGATAGCACAGAGTTAAAACGAAGGATTTTGGAAGAAGCGCATAAGGGTGCTTTTACTATACATCCTGGTGCTTCAAAGATGTATCAAGATTTAAAGAGGGACTATTGGTGGGCCGGAATGAAAAAGGATATTGCAGTGTATGTGTCGGAATGTGCGGTGTGCCAACAAGTGAAGATAGAGCACCAAAGGCCGGGTGGCTTGTTGCAACCTTTAGAAATTCCGACGTGGAAATGGGATAGTATTTTGATGGACTTCGCAGTGGGATTACCCCATGCGCATGGTGGTTATGATTCGATTTGGGTGATTGTGGATCGATTAACGAAATCAGCGCATTTCTTAGCTGTGAAGACGACCTACAAGGCGAGTCATCTTGCAAGGTTGTTCATTTCAGAAATAGTGAGATTGCATGGTATTCCTACTAGTATCTTTTCAGATAGAGACCCAAAGTTTACTTCCAGATTTTGGAGAGCTTTTCAACAAGCCATGGGGACGAGGTTATGTTTGAGTACGTCGAATCATCCACAAACGGACGGTCAGACGGAACGGACAATACAAACTATGGAGGACATGTTAAGAGCTTGTGTGCTTGAAAGTGGAGGAAATTGGATAGAACTTTTGTCGTTGATCGAATTCTCTTATAATAACAGTTACCATGCAAGTATTGGTATGACACCTTATGAGGCGTTGTATGGTAGGAAGTGTAGAACACCATTGTGTTGGGCGGAGTTGGCGACGATAGAATTTTGGGACCTAAGATTATTCACGAGACCACGAAAAAGATTAGAATCATTCATGGAAAAGTTAAACAAGCCCAAGATCGTCAGAAAAGTTATGCAGACAACTGTAGGAGACCATTAGAGTTTGATGAGGGTGATCATGTATTTTTGAAGGTTACTCCGAGGTTGAGATTGAAAGGACCATTTAAATTGTGGAAGTTAAGTCCAAGATACGTAGGACCGTATCAAATTTTAGAAAGAATTGGAGAAGTAGCTTACAGATTAGCCTTACCGCCTTCTCTGTCAGAAATGCATGACGTTTTTCATGTGTCTGAGCTTCGGAAATTTGTCCTAGATCCTCTTCAGCCAATTTTGCCAGATACAATTGAGATAGAAGCTGATTTGACATTTGAGCCTCAACCGAGTCGTATCACTGGAAGAGAAACTAAAGTGTTGAGAAATAAAGAGATTCCTCTTGTTAAGGTCCAGTGGGATGAGACGCATCCAGGCGATGCAACTTGGGAATTGGAATCGGAATTACGGGAGGTCTACCCTCATCTGTTCAGGTAATCTTTTAAATTCGTGGGAGAATTTCTATTTAAGGGGGGGAGGATGTAATACCCCATAATTTTGGTGAACATTTTGAATAATTATGACCAACTGGGTTCCGGGGGTACTCTGAGCAATTATTGGATAAAGTAATTAGAGTAAACCGACGAACACGAAATTTGATTAAATTAATATTATTTAACTTGGAGTTTTATTAATTGGTGTATTTGAGATAATTTGGATAATTAGTAGTATTACCAATTAATATTTTCCTTTGTATATTTTCTTTCCTTTGCCTTATTTGGAAAAAGATAGAAACATTAGAGAAAGAAAGAAAGGAGAAGGAAAAAGGAAGGAAAAGAAGAGGGAATTCTCCAAGAGCACAAGAGCAAGAATCATCAACCAATCTTCATCTTTTCATCTCAGCTTTAACCTCCTCATCTTGTAATCCAGGTGGGTTCTAGTTAGATGCTTTAGAGTAGAGTTTTATTGAGGTTAGAGTTAGTTTTGATATTGTTAGAAAATGAGAAATTTTACACTAAAATCATGCTTTAATGATTCTTATGGTTGATACTTGTTACATATGTGCTGTTGTGTATCAAATTGGAAAATTTTCTGGTGTATAGGTGAAAATGGGTTGATTTTGGTTGGGAAAACGCAGAAGAAATTCTGCAGAATTTTCTGGATTTTTCCACTGCCCATACGCGTATCACTCAAGGCAATACGCGTATTGGTCAAGGCAATACGCGTATGGCATTAAAGAAAACTGGGCAATACGCGTATGGAAGCTTCATTTTCTCGGCCATCTGTCCATTTGCGTATGGTACGCATAACGTTAGGGCAATACGCGTATGGTGTAGGGCACTATGCGTATTGGACTTTTAATGGGAATTTTGGGGAAAAATGGTCTCTGCCCATACGCGTATGACCTTGGGCAATACGCGAATGGAATGGGCGAGGAATCAGGGCAATACGCGTATGGCTCAGGGCAATACGCGTATGGTTAGTAAAATTGCAAAAATGGGGTTTTTCGCGATGTCTTTTCTGGTTTAGTCCGTAACTTGTGTTCCGTTTATCCGTTTTTAACATTCTTGGTATCGTTGAGTATCTATTGAACTGTACTTTCTTATTATAATGATTTTGAGATTGTTAGCCGATTTAATTATGTCGGGATTTTTGGAATAGTGATGTTTTGTCGACTTTTATTGTTTAATGGTGGGTAATTGTTGTTGAATATGTATGCATGTTAAAATACGGAATAGGTAGAGTAAGGAACATTACCATAAGCAATGTCAGAAAAATATATAATGACTAAACACTAGTATGGAACATGTGTGTTAACCATTTTGGTTGTGATAAGGCATAATGTCCTTGTGATTGTCGAATACAATCACGTTTGTGTGTGATCACGTAATCGTAACCGGTTATTTTTGCGAGTGCGTTTCATGGGTCTCGAGCTCCTCTAAAACATGTACACAACTACTTGGCAGGTTTGATTCCCGTGTGCAGTACGAATGGCGCTCTGAGAGCGTATGCTTGTGACGGTTAATGGCCCGTGTGAAGTGATGGTTCATAACGGTTAATGGCCCGTAGAACCCGAATCCAATCGTATGTCAAGTAGGTTACCAGGATCCATGACTCGGGTCGACTTCTAGACGTAGAAGCGGACTGGGAAAGGGGATGCCTTGGGGTGGTTACCGATTAGTGATATTGTGAGTTGATGAACTCATGACATGTTTCCATATAGTGTGTGTGTACTCAAAGTCACTTCCCTTCCCTTTTGACTTGAGTTAGGTCCATTAGAACCTTGTAGAGCCGAGAGTACTTTAAGATAGGGAACTCATTGAGATTTGATGTATCTCACCCCACTGTTGTTATTTACATCACAGGTACTGCAGGTTCCGCGAAGGGTAAGGATAAAGCCGTGTGATTATCCTTACTTATCTGATGGCTTTGCTTCCGTTGTGGAGTTTTTTTGAGATCATTAGTGATCTAGTTCTTAGTATTTGTCTTTGGAACATCTTGTAGATATACTATGCCGTAGAATTTTTGGTATTAGGTTTTCGGGCATGTATATGTATAATGTGTTTACTAGGAACTTATTGTATATTTCAGTACCAAAGGTGGAATTCATGTATAATCTATGATTTGATGCATGTATGTATATATGGGCTTTACAGGAGTTGCGTTTGAGCACGTCTAATCATCCACAGACGGATGGTCAAACTGAACGAACAATACAAACAATGGAGGATATGTTGAGAGCTTGTGTGTTAGAGAGTAAAGGGAATTGGAAAGAACTTCTACCATTGATTGAGTTCTCTTATAACAATAGTTACCATGCGAGCATTGGAATGGCTCCTTATGAAGCTTTGTATGGAAGAAAGTGTAGGACCCCTTTGTGTTGGGCGGAAGTTGGGGAAGATAGAATCTTAGGACCCGAAATCATCCAAGAGACTACGGAAAAGATTCGGATGATCCGCGAGAAAATTAAACAAGCACAAGATCGACAAAAGAGTTATGCGGATAACCGAAGGAGACCCCTAGAATTTGAAGAAGGTGATCACGTGTTTTTGAGAGTTACTCTGAGATTAAGATTGAAAGGACCGTTTAAGTCACGCAAGTTAAGCCCGAGATACGTGGGACCGTATCAGATCTTAGAAAAGATTGGTGAAGTAGCTTACAGATTGGCCTTACCTCCTTCTCTGTCGGAAATGCACGATGTTTTCCATGTATCCCAACTTCGTAGGTTTGTTCCAGATCCTCTTCAGCCGACTCTACCGGATACCATTGAAATAGAAGCAGACTTAACGTTTGAACCTCAACCGAGCCGCATTGTGGGAAGAGAAACGGAAGTATTAAGGAGCAAGGATATTCCTCTCGTTAAAGTGCAGTGGGATATAACTCATCCGGGTGATGCAACTTGGGAACATGAATCAGAAATGCGAGATGCTTACCCTCATCTGTTCAGGTAATCTTTTAATTTGAGGGCGAATTTCTATTTAAGGGGGGAGGATGTAATACCCCGTATTTTATTAATTGGGACTTTAGAGACTTTTTGGACATTTGGTAGTATTAATTCTAATACTTGATTTTGTTATTATTTTCCTTCCTTTTTCAAACATATAAGAAGAAGAAGTTAGTAAGAAGTGAGAGAAAGAGAAAATAAGGAAAAGAAGAAGAAAGAAAGGAAGAGGAAATAGAGAGAAAGGAGAAAAGAAGAGAAAGAAGGTTTTGTGAAGAAAAGTTTAAGGAATCATCATCCATTGTTCAAAGCTCCAACCATTCATCCCATCTTCCTCATTTTCACCATTTTT
The DNA here is from genome assembly GCA_022829125.1 of Lathyrus tuberosus. Taxonomy (NCBI): domain Eukaryota; kingdom Viridiplantae; phylum Streptophyta; class Magnoliopsida; order Fabales; family Fabaceae; genus Lathyrus; species Lathyrus tuberosus. The sequence goes on from JALAZF010000055.1 coordinate 16,296,223, forward strand.
GCAAGGTGGGTTTAGCTAGAAACCATTTTTCCTTGAGTCTTGATATTATGAGTTTTAGGTCGAAATCTTAGAAATCGATGTTTTAACGGTTGAAATGTGTTATAAATCGAAATGAATGATCAATGTGCTTATAGAAACATGTAGTATTGATTGTTTGATGGTTTGATTAACTTTGGTTTGATGGAAAAATGTTAGGTTTTGAAGAACATTTGTGTTCTTGGGAAAATGTGTATTTTTTATAATGATAATGATCAAACCATGCTAAACTATGCTATTGTATCTCTGTTGATACTTATTGTGTGTTTGATTATGTTGGACTGAGTTTGAAGTGGATGAGTTGGTTGAAAACCCAATTTTTCATATTTGAGTAAATGGGTATAAATCTTGTAATTTTGTTGGATGGCCTTTTTATGGAGAAAATATTGTAGTGCGTCGAATTCTGAGATTGCAGCTTTTTACGGAATCGAAAACGGATGTCCGGAAGTCTAAAAATGGTGTTTTTAAGGCTGAAATTGCAGTAGTCTGCGCGCTCAGCGCGGTCCGGGCGAAAATGAAAATTTTCCGAAACTTCAAAAATTCATAACTTTTGAAGCGTAAGTCCGTTTTGGTCCCCGTTCGAAGCGTTGGAAAGCTAATTTTATGCTCTTTGTGATGGTGAGGTAGAAACATAGTTGTAGTTCATGGATTTATATGGTAGCGATAAAATGTGCATGATCTACTATGTGGAACGTGTGTATATTGGTTTACATGTGATGCTAACTTGTGTTTTATGAGGGATGTTGTAAAATGCTTGTCTAAGGTTATTGTTAGGCATGTATGAGAGTATATGCATGTTAATATGGAAAAAGAAATAGGAAGAGTGAGGAAAACCCCTTATGAATTATAAGAGAATTTAGAAGGTTTAGAGACACTAGTATGGAACATGTTGGTTAACCTTTGTGGTTTGAAAGGCATGAGAGGCCTTAAGGCATTATAGCCTTGTGATTGTCGAATATAATCGTATTGTTGTGTATGATCACGTAATCGTAACCGGTCTATCATGAGTGTAGTTTCATGAGTCTCGGACTCCTCTGAAATGGATGCAGAACTACTTGGCAGGTTTGATTCCCCGTGCTGTACGAATGGCGCCCATGGAGCATATGCTTGTGACGGTAAAAGGCCCGTGTGAAGTGACGGTTCATAACGGTAAAAGGCCCGTAGAACCCGAATCCATTCGTATGTCAAGTAGATTACAAGGATCTATGACTCGGATCGTCTTCTAGACGTAGAAGCGGACGGGAACAGGAGGTGCCTTGGTATGGTTATCGATTAGTGATACTTTTGAGTTGAAAAACTCATGGCATGTTTCCATATAGTGTGAGAATTATAAAGTGTGAACTCAAGAGTCCTTTCCCTTTTCCCCGGACTCGAGTTAGGATGGTTAGAACCTTTTAATCCGAGAGAATCCATAAGATAGGGAACTCACTGAGATTTGATGTATCTCACCCCACGTTGTTGATGTATTTCAGGTGCTTCAGGGTCCGAGAAGGGTAAGGATAAGGTCGTGTGATCTTTCCTTGCTTGTTGATGGCTAGCTTCCGTAGCGGAGTTTATTTTGAGATCATTGTTGATCTAGTTGTTAGTTTTTATCTTTTGAGCATCTTGTGTATAATATGCCGTAGGTCTTAGTACTTGTACTTTAGGGCATTTATTTGTATACAATGTGTTAACTAGGATCTTATGTGTTTCAGTACCAAACACTTGGATCTATATATAATATTTATGCTTTGATGTATGAGTTTTATATATGGGTGTTACAATATCAACTGTTATCGGCAAGCGGATAGCAGCCTAAAAACTAGGGCCAATGAATGTCGCCATAGGTGCTATCGACAACATATTCAGAACCATCACAAGACAGAAAAATAAACATTAAGATCTAACACCAAAGATCTAACAGCTAGTCAGAACCAACAGAGGACACAGAAAAAATACACCTAAAAATTTATCACGACATTTACATATCTAAATCAGTAAAGTTTTGATGTATAATTTAAAAAATAAAAATAAAAACACGAAACCTTCTCTGTAACGCCCTGTATAATATTTATCTAGATTAATACCATACAAGTGTTTTATTTGGTACTGACATAATTCACATACTTGACCATTCTAAAAACCTAATACAATCTATGGTACAAGATATGGAAACTAGCCAAAATAAAAATCTAAGATCAATATACAATATTCCTCATTGTACAAGAAAATAATACACCACAGAATAAGCTCAACTAAGCTTCTCTTGAAACATCCCAGGCATAGCTCCACTTGTGAATCATACCTGCAATTTCTTCCTGAAAATAATCAACAATAATGGGGTGAGATATACATCTCAGTGAGTTCCCTATATTATGGGTTCTCTCGGCTTTACAGGGTTCTAGCCAATCCTAACTCAAGTCAAGAGGGAAGGGAAGTGTCCTTGAGTACTCACTCTCACACTATATGGAAACACGTTATTGAGTCCGTTAACTCAAAAGTTATCACTATCGTCAACCCTATCAAGGCATCCCTTATTCCCGTCCTCTTCTACGTCTAGAAGTCGGAACGAGTCATGGACCCTCGTAGATTACTTGCCATATGAAATGGATTCGGAACTAAGGGACATATTATCACCTTAATTCGTCACTTCACACGGTGCGTACACCATCACAAGTCTCTTTCCCGTAGGCTCCATTCGTACTATAACATTGGGAATCAAACCTACTAAGTAATCGTGCATTCTTTCCAGAAGAGCTTGTTACTCATGAAACGACACAATAATGGGGAATGGTTGCGATTTCGTGATTTCACATACAACCATAATTGTATTTAACATTTCTAGGCCACATTAGCCTTTAGGCCTCTTTTGCCTTTCTCAAATAAACATACTAATTACACGTGTTCCATACTAGTGTTTCACTCTCACCTAGACCATTACTCGTCACGGATGTACCTTTCTACATCGAATGCACGAGCATCGTCATCTAGGTTGTCTACTCTAGGCCATTACTCGTCAAGGATGCACCTTCCTACATCGAATGCACGAGCATCGCCATCTAGAGTTTCTATCAATTCCTAGCCATTACTAGGTTCCACTATCATATTGTTATGGGGTAAAGTTTCCTCACTCTTTCTATTCCATATTTTAACATGCATACTCTTTCGATCATGTTTAACAACAATTTTAGGCAAAGCATATTACAATTGCACATTTTAGAATAACATATAATAATTCAATCATAAGTTATACAAAGCATATTACAATTGTATAATAGAATCACATATAATGATTCAATCACAAGTTATATCACCCTTAGGTTCCCTCCGATTTATTTAATCGGCCAATGAAAACAATATTTCTCACTCTTATCCTGTAGGATATTTTCACAGCTTCCCAATGGCTATTACTATGCCTCGATCAGACTTATAATCCAAAAGATATGGATTTCAACATGTCCTATAAACATTATTTTCACATATTAGTTCACACACATTTTAAGGCATACAAGCCACTACTATCCTCTACCAAGCATCCTTGGTTAAATCATGGTCTAACATTACCATTCACTACCTTATTGGATTATCTTTCCAAAGGCTTTGGACTCGTGTCAATCGGATTCCCGATCCTTGAGTTTTGGTGGAATCAAAATTACATACACTACATTTCCATATTTATCTTATATCAATCCATAGCATATAACCATGTTTCTACCTCACCATCACAAAGAGCATTGAAGTAGCTTCCCAAAGCTTCCGACCGTGTGTCAATCCGAGTTACGGATCAAAAGTTATGAAAAAAACAAAATGGAATATCTGCCATGTTCGCTTTCATGTTCGCTAGGCGAACCCGGGGCGAACAAAACAGAACCAAAATGGGCATAATGTTCATAAAGCGAACTTCTAGGTGAACCTTCGCCTTCCCTTCGCCCCTCGAACTCAGAAATTCCCAACAGCGTCAATATAGGTCATTTGGGGCCAAAAACTCTCATTTCTTCACCCAAAACACTTCCAATTCATACTCTATCAACCCCAAATCATAACCCGACTATACTACGCATTTTATATCGCATTTCATCCATTAGATTTCATTGATTTACCCGTTTAATCATTTTCTCTCAAGTCTAACCTAATTTCAAATCATGGATTTCTAGAACTTAGAGTTTCTAACTAGAACCCACCTTAGCATTGAAGAGGAGGTTGATGAAGATGATGAACAATGATCCAAGCTTCTTCCCAAGCTTTTCCTCTTTCCCTCTTCTCTTCTCTTCCTTTTCTCTTCTCTTCTTCTTACCAACTTTCTTCTTCTTCTTTCTATCTTTTCTTTTCTTTTTTAACAAATATATATATATAATACCAATATTATATAATATAACCCAATAGACTAAAATATCTCCAATTGATATTTTATCATCTAACACCAATTGATCAATTATTAAAGTTATCATAAAAGTCCTCTCTTGAACTAATAATTATTGATTTGTCTTTTTAATAAAATAACTGATCTCTTCAGAGTTCATCAGTTGCTCTATTGATCCCAATTGATAATACTTAAAGTACTTAGATGAGTCCATTAATCCAATTTACCAAAGACGGAGCACATAGATACTCATCTGATCTCATCTGATATCCAATTGAGCATTTAGATAATATGGGGTATTACATTCTCTATGTATGTGTCTGGCTTCTAGAAGAGCTGCATATAGTCTTTATGTATGGGTTAAACATTGAAGAATCGCAGCCAGATAACTAGTTTTATCAGTGTTGTTTAAACCAACACCCTTTTCCAACTTCATGCCTGTAACACCCTTTTCCAACTTCATGCCAGCAACACCTTTTCCAACATCATGCCAGCAACACCCTTTTCCAACATCATGCCAGCCACACTGTTGCGGTGAAAATCGGATAACTAGCTATTAATTAACTTGCATCATATTTCTTTTACAACCGACTTTGATTTATCCAAAGGAAAGGTTCAAGATAGTTAGAAAAACCTAAAGGGGGGGAGATCTAAGGTTCGGGGGTTGGTTACGCCTAGGGAAGGTATTAGCACCCTAAACGTCTGTAGTACTCGACGGGAGCCTCTTGTTTTAATGTTATCTTATGTTTGCTAAAGGTTTTATGCTAAAGGTTGAAACCCTAGGGGTTAGTATCTAAGTATACTTGATAAGGCATCGCACCTTACGCCTACGTATCCTCGGGAGTAGAATCAGAGTATGCGTAGTTCTACTTCTACTGAACTGTTGACTATGGTCAATATTCAGAGGGGAAATGAGTACAAGCTCATTGTAGAGTTCAAGAACTCTCTAGATCTAGTTGAAATGGACCTATGTTATGTTTTAGTCAGTAGGGGAAAGTGATGATTCATTATGATGAATATCACTAAGAGTTTAAGAACTCTCTCCTAAAGCTAGTTGTGATTTCTATGGCTCTGATGAGGCCAAGAAATAAAGTTTCTCCTAAGAGGTTACTTAGGTTAAGGTGGGAGGTCAATGACTTATGAGTCAACATATTTCACCTTCCTTTGGAATGGGGGAAAATAACAGTTATAGGTTACTAACAAGATAACAATTTAATAATGCAAATAAGATGATGCAACAACATGAATAACATATGAGATGCAATAAAATAGAAATAGTCTCGTCTTAATCAAGATTTAATCGAGAACTCGATAATCAATGATTCTTGACTTTCATCGACTAAATAGAAAGTGGTCTCATGTTGATCAAAGTTTTGTCAACTCAATGAAATCAATCAAACCATGAGGTTTGTTATGTCATCGACCAAAATAAAGAAAGTGGAATCGAAATGCCGATAAAATCGGTCTCGTCTAAATCAAGATTTAATCGAGAAATCGATAATCTTATATTTCTGACTTTCATTGACCAATAAAAATAAATAAAAGGTAGCCTCACATTTATCAAGACTTTATTGATTTTAAATGATCAAAGTCAAGATTTGTGTAGCGTCATCGGCTTAAATAAATACTATGAAATAAAAATAAGGTTGATCTCGTCTTAATCAAGATTTAAATCGGGAAATTGATAATCTTGACATTTGACTTTCATCGACCAAAAAAATAGAATCAGAATAAAAATCAAGTTGGTCCCGTCTAAATCAAGATTTAATCGACAAATCGATAATCTTAGATTTTTAACTTTCATCGACCAAAAATAAATGAAATAGAAGGTGGCCTCCTACAAATCTAGATTTTTGGTGATTTGGAAATAATCAACAAAATCAAGATTTATATGATATCATTGGCCAAAATAAAGAAAAATGGAACTGAAGTGATATTAAGGTTAGTCTCGTCTTAATCAAGATTTAATCGGAGGATCGATAATCTTTTGATATTCGACTTTCATTGACCAACAAAAAAAAAGAAAAAGGTGGCCTCGCATAAACCAAGATATTTAGTGATTTGAAATAATCCACCAAATCATGATTCTTATATATCATTGGCCTTAAAATAATTTAAAGCAGAATGAGAAAAAAAAAAAACAAGTTGCTAAATATTTAAAAGATCCACCATTTTAAAAAAAAACCTCTAAAATCTCAAAAAGAAACAATCCATAAAACTTTTCCTAAAACACATAAAAGAGGGAGGGGCGGCTGAAAAAAAAAGAGATAATACGTAGGTAGCATCATGTGGGCCTCAAGGCCCATCAACCACCACACGGTTTCACAGGAAGGGTGGTGATAGAAAAAAAAAGATGGATAAAGCCCAAATAATTCCACAAATGCTAAGAACAAAAACCTAAACAAAACACAACATCAGTAAAGACTCAACCACTCCACATCATCAACAATTGAAAATTGGACTTAAATGAAATCCTCTTTCGGAGTTGACCGCTTCAAAGACCCAAGTATCACCGCCAAGGAGAATGTGATCGAAGGAAAAACGTCACTAAATCGTCGCAAACCTCCTCTAAACCAACACTCCTCCATCGCGAAAATGGTTACGAATCAAACTCGTCTCCGTTCTATGCGATTCGCGATTTAGGTTTGTGTATTGATTCGCCTCATTCTTTCCTCATCTCCTCTTTGCTATCTGGGTCGATTGTAGTTTATGGTTGGTTGAGTTTTTTGAGGTTTAGAAGAAGAAGGATAAACGAGTAAGAGAGTTCGAGGTGAAGGGGGTCTGGTTTGAAGGTTTGTTTTGATTTGTGATGCTTGGTTCGTGAGCGGGTTGCGGGATTCGAAATGAAATTTGTGGGTTTCAGTTTATCTCAAATATCTTCTTCTTCTCAAATCTCTCTGTTTTGTGGCCGAATGGTATGGTTTGTGTCGCGATCGGAGTATGGTGGCGGAGAGTGGTGATATGAAGAAAGGTGAGTGGTCTTTAAGACAAGTTTGAAAGGATTGGGTGATTTGTTGAATGAGGTTGGGTTTTGGAGAAAAAAAAACGTGTTGTTGGGTTGTTGTTGTGTTTACGGAAGAGTGTTGTTGATGGAGATTGGATGTTGTTGTTATTTTGATTGAAGAAAAAAGATGGTGCGGCCAAGAAGGAGATTGAAGAAGGGCGTATGGTGGTTGATGAAGGATTGTGTCTTTTCAGAATTTCTTTTCTCGATTTGGGTTTTTCGGTCGTTGAAACTTAGGAGGTTCCCCCCCCCCCCTTGAACGCCTCTTGTTTACGTATAACTATCCTCTAAACAACAGAACTTGTTCTTGAATTTTTATTTGAAATGCGACCGTTGTTGAGATGTCATTTTCAGGCTGCAGGTTAACGTTATGACAACCTTCGTATGGTTGAACAGAGGAAGTAGCAGGGTTGTCTTTGAAATGAGCTTGAGACGAGTTGGTTGGGATTTTTTTTCATTCCTTCTGCAAATCCCAGTACACGACAAGGAGAATGAAGATGTTGGCTTCTTCTCCTCCTTCAAATGCCACACGGCGCTCCATCATTGGTTGAAGGCAAGGTTGAAAAGTCAAAAGAGCGATGCTTGCCTCTCATTGGTTGAAGGTTAATGAAATATCCAATTATGAAATATAAATTGCACACGGTGGAAAAATAAGTGAGACATGGAAATGAAATAGTTTCTTTTTTTTAATTGAATTACTAATATGATTAATAAAAATAATAATAAACTAATTAAATATTCTAAATTAAAATTAGTTAGAAAAAAAAACTAAATAATTAATCTAATTATTTAAACTAATTATTAAAATTAAATTAAATCAAGATTAATAAAAATAACACAGCTTAAATATGAATGAAATAAAAATAGGCCATATTGAAATTAAATTAAAATAAAAACAAATAAAACACTAAAATAAATACTAAATTAAAAATATAGAGAAAAATAAATAAAAACATCAACTAGTAAAAAAATGAGGGTAAAATTTGGGGTACAACACACACCTTTTTACATCTCCATATTATTTGACTCAACACACTTTTCCATCTTTAAATAAGCACCCTTTTCCATATTTTCTTACACAAGGACCTACATAAATAAATACACGCTAAAGATTGATACTCATACTAAAAATGAAAATAAAAAAAATATATTAAATAATACAAGAAAATAGATTTTTTGGTTTTGAATAAAAAATTCCCATTTACTTAGAACAAGAAAGTGAAAATAATGAAACAAAAAACATCAACATCAATATACGTGATTATACAATAAACAGATATAACATAAACAAATAAGTATCAACAATGTTTATACAACAAACATAAACATCAAGTGTATTCAAGGTTTATACAAACAACAACAACAACAACAAAAAGTTGAAAACATGGAACTAGAAACTTATTTCGTATAAACATCAATCATCATTCAAAAATTAAGTATATTCAACAGTATATTCATGGTTTTTACAAAGACTAACAAAAAGTTGAAAAAATAGAACTAGAAACCTAATTCGTATCAACATCAATCATCATTCAAAAATTAATTATATTCAACAGTATATTCAAGGTTTATACAAACAAAAACAAAAAGTTGAAAACATGGAACTATAAACCTAATTCGTATGAACTATTTTAAAATAAGGGCCATATATAAAAATAATCACCAGTGTTTTTTTACCTTAATATTAAAATAACGCCCAAATATTTCATTTGCAATATTTTTAGACAACGCAAAATTTTGTGTATTATGTGCCTTGCTTGAGCACATGGAGGTTGTTTTATCCATATATAAACCTCATAAATCAAAGCATAAATATTATATATAGATCCAAGTGTTTGGTACTGAAACACATAAGCTCCTAGTTAACACATTGTATACAAATAAATGCCCTAAAGTACAAAGTACAAAAACCTAAGGCATATTATACACAAGATATTCAAATGATAAAAACTAAGAACTAGATCAACAATGATCCCAAAATACACTTCGCTACGGAAGCTAGCCATCAACAAGCAAGGAAAAGATCACACGACCTTATCCTTACCCTTCTCGGAACCTGAAGCACCTGAAATACATCAACAACGTGGGGTGAGATACATCAAATCTCAGTGAGTTCCCTATCTTATGGATTCTCTCAAATTAACAAGGTTCTAACCATCCTAACTCAAGTCCGGGGAGAAGGGGAAAGGACTCTTGAGTTCACATTTCAATTCTCACACTATATGGAAACATGCCATGAGTTCATCAACTCAAAAGTATCACTAATCGATAACCATACAAAGGTACCTCCTGTTCCCGTCCGCTTCTACGTCTAGAAGGCGACCCGAGTCGTAGATCCTTGTAATCTACTTGACATACAAATGGATTCGGGTTCTACGGGCCATTAACCATTATGAACCATCACTTCACACGGGCCATTAACCGTCACAAGCATACGCTCCATGGGCGCCATTCGTACAATACGGGGAATCAAACCTGCCAAGTAGTTGTGCATCCATTTCAGAGGAGTCCGAGACTCATGAAACTACACTCAAGATAAACCAGTTACGATTACGTAATCACACACACGTACATGATTGTATTCGACAATCACTAGGCTATCATGCCTCAAGGCCTCTCTCGCCTTTCAAACCACAAAGGTTAACCAACATGTTCCATACTAGTGTCTCCAAACCTTCTAAATTCTCCTATAATTCATAAGGGGTTTTCCTCACTCTTTCTATTTCTTTTTCCATATTAACATGCATATCCAATTACAATCATGTTAAACAATAATAGGATAGGCAAGGCATCTCACAATTGCATAATAGAATAATTTATAACAATTAAAACATAATTAAAACACTTTGGAACTTTCCCGATTATTTAGTCGGTTGGTAAAATAGACCTATGTCATCTCCATTGCGTAGAATATTTCCTCGGCTTTACATCGATATAAAGAATGATCGAATCCGATAAGCGAGTCGAAAGTTATGAATTTTCCCGTTTTGGAAGAAAACTTCAAGTCCCAGGTCACGCTAAGCGCACCACTGACCGCGCTAAGCGCGCAACTCTCTGCCATCTGGGGTTGCAGGATTTCAACACCGCGCTGAGTGGGCTTCTGCGCGCTAAGCGCGCTCTGCGAAACTTAGAAAAATACTTGCTATAACAGTTAAAAACCAGTTCCTCTAAACCCTCAATACTAGTTCTAACAACCCACTAGAGGCATATTCAACCTGTTTCTATCATAATTTCATCATTAAACTTCACAAACCAAACTTTCCACAAAATCACAAATTCTTCATAAACCCTAAATCTCCAACCATATTAAAGCAATCAAAACTTAAAAACAATTAACAATATAAGTTTCTACAAGTATATTGATCATTCATTTCGATTTATATCATATTCCAACCGTTAAAACATCGATTTCCACATTCTAACCTAAAACTCATATTATCCAAAATCTCTAAACAATGGTACTAACTATAATCCACCTTGGATAGAGGTTGAAAATGAGGAAGATGAGATGATTGGATGAAGCTTGGATCAATGGATGATGATTTTCTCTTGGATTTTCTTCAAATTCCTCTTTCTCCTTTTTTTTTCCTTCTTTTCCTTTTTCTTTCCTTCTTTCTTCTTTCTCTCTCTTTCTTACTATCTTTTTCTTTTGTTTGGAAAATGGGAGGAAAAGGAATAAGTAGTAAACTAGTATTAGTAAATAATACTACTAAATGTCCAAAAAGTCTCTTAAGTCCAAATTAATAAAATGTCTCTGAGTCAGATGATATTAATTGGATTTATTCTAAGTTCCACAGTTACTCTAATTATTTTGTCAAATAATTTCTCAGAGTACACTGGGCTCAGTCGACCACAATATAATATTATCCAGAGTAATAAAAATACGGGGTATTACATCCTCCCCCCCTTAAATAGAAATTTGTCCTCGAATTTAAAAGATTACCTGAATAGACGAGGGTAAGCATCTCGCATTTCCGATTCAAGTTCCCAAGTTGCATCACCCGGATGCGTTACATCCCAATGCACCTTAACGAGAGGAATATCCTTATTTCTTAATACCTTCGTTTCTCTTCCCACAATGCGGCTCGGCTGAGGTTCAAACCTTAAGTTTGCTTCTATTTCAACAGTATCCGGTAGAATCGGCTGAAGAGGATCTGGAACAAACCTCCGAAGTTGAGATACATGGAAAACATCGTGCATTTCCGACAGAGAAGGAGGTAAGGCCAACCTGTACACTACTTCGCCAATCCTTTCTAAAATTTGATATGGTCCCACGTATCTCGGACTTAACTTCCGTGACTTAAACGGTCCTTTCAGTCTTAATCTCAGAGTAACTTTCAAAAACACATGGTCCCCTTCTTCAAATTCTAAAGCTCTCCTCCGGTTATCCGCATAACTCTTTTGTTGATCTTGTGCTTGTTTAATTTTCTCACGGATCATTCGGATCCTTTCCGTAGTCTCTTGGATAATTTCGGGTCCCAAAATTCTATCTTCACCAACCTCCGCCCAACACAAAGGTGTTCTACATTTTCTCCCATACAATGCTTCATACGGAGCCATACCGATGCTCGCATGATAACTATTATTATAAGAAAACTCAATCAATGGTAGAAGTTCTTTCCAATTCCCTTTACTCTCTAACACACAAGCTCTCAACAAATCCTCCATTGTTTGTATTGTTCGTTCAGTTTGACCGTCCGTCTGTGGATGATTAGACGTGCTCAAACGTAACTCCGCCCCCATAGCTCGTTGAAAAACTTTCCAAAACCTTGAAGTAAACTTTGGATCTCTATCCGACACGATATTAGAGGGAATACCATGAAATCTCACAATTTCGGCAATAAACAACCTTGCAAGATGACTCGCTTTGAAGGTAATCTTCATGGAAATGCGCCGACTTTGTCAACCTATCTACTATTACCCAAATCGAATCATAACCACCTTGCGTACGGGGTAAACCTACTGCAAAGTCCATAGAAATACTATCCCATTTCCAAATTGGTATTTCTAATGGTTGCTATAATCCACCCGGTCTTTGATGTTCAATCTTAACTTGTTGGCATACCGTACATTTCGACACGAAGACCGCAGCATCTCTTTTCATACCGGACCACCAATAGTCCTTCTTTAAATCTTGATACATCTTTGAAGAACCCGTATGTATAGTGAAGGCACCCTTATGCGCTTCCTCTAAAATCCTTCTTTTCAAAGTTGCATCGTTCGGAACGCAAATTCTTTGGTTAAACATAATCATTCCATCGCTAGCGTGCACAAAACCCAGTTGACTTAGCATCTCTTGCAACTTCTCATCCAATAATTGTCCTTGTTGAATTTCAACTCTTAAAGTAGAATTGACATTCAAATTCCCCATAATCACTCCATTAGGAGTCCACACAAATTGAAGATTTAAATCTCTAAACTTTTCCAACAACGAATATTCTAACATCATCAATTCGGCCTTTCTCAAAACTTTCCTACTCAAGGCATCGGCCACTTTGTTCGCTTTACCCGGATGGTATTTTAGCTCTAGATCATAATCCTTTAAATATTCCATCCACCTCCGTTGACGCATATTCAACTCTTTTTGGTCAAAGAGGTACTTTAAACTCTTGTGGTCACTAAACATTTCAAAACGTACACCATACAAATAATGCTGCCACACCTTCAGTGTAAACACAACTGCCGCCAATTCCAAATCATGAGTTGGATAATTGTGTTCATGAATTTTCAATTGTCGGGAGGCATAAGCCACTACCTAACCGACTTGCATCAGAACACCCCCCAATCCCATCTTAGAAGCATCACAAAACACTTCGTAAGAGTTGTTAGGATCAGGTATGATTAACACAAGAGCCGTTGTCAATCTTTCCTTCAACTTCATGAAACTTTGCTCACAACTCGAATCCCACTCAAAAGAAAAATCTTTACGGGTAAGTTTCGTCATTGGTAAAGCCAACTGAGAGAAACCCTCGATGAACCTTCTATAATAACCCGCCAATCCTAAGGAACTTTTGACTTCCGAAGCATTCCTCTGCCTCTCCTAATTTATCACTGCTTCTACCTTTGACGGATCCACTGCTACACCACCTTGTGATATAACGTGACCAAGAAACTTAACTTCCGCGATCCAAAATTCACACTTGCTTAACTTAGCAAAAAGTTGCTTCTCTTGCAACACGGATAAAATAATTCTCAGATTCTCTTCATGCTCTTGTGAAGTACGAGAATAAATAAGAATATCATCAATGAGGATTACAACAAACTGGTCCAAGTAAGCTTGAAATAACCGATTTATATAATCCATAAAAATAGCTGGAGCATTCGTCACACCGACAGGCATCACTAAGAATTCGTAATGACCATAACGGGTCCTAAATGCAGTCTTAGGTACATCGGAATTCTTCACTCGAATTTGGTGATAACCCGACCTCAAATCAATCTTCGAGAGCACACAGGCTCCTTTCAATTGATCTAATAGGTCGTCTATCCTGGGCAACGGATACTTGTTCTTAATGGTGACTTTATTCAGCTGAAGATAGTCAATACACAATCGCATCCCGCCGTCTTTCTTGTTTACTAACAAAACTGGGGCTCCCCACGGTGAGACACTAGGTCTAACAAAATGCTTAGCCATAAGCTCTTCCAATTGTTCCTTCAGTTCTCTCAATTCATGCGGTGCCATCCGGTACGGAGAAATGAATATAGGTGCCGTTCCCGGTACCAGGTCAATAGAAAATTCCACTTCCCTCTCCGGAGGAAGAGAAGTGACATCTTCGGGGAAAACTTCTGAAAACTCGCAAACTACTGGAATATCCATAACTTGAAGGTCGCTACTCCCTTCCTTAGTGAGAACCAAATGAACAGATTTCTCTTCTTCGAACAAGAAATTTATCATTCCAACCGTACCTTCTAGAATAGTTGTTAAGACATCTTTCGGGGTAGCATCAATAGATGGAATGATGATGAGCTTTTCTTCACACCCAATAAACACCGAATTAGCAGAAAGCCAATCCATTCCCAAAACGACATCAACTTTCTTAAGTGGTAAGCAAATAAGATCAATCTAAAAAACTCTACCGTCCACAGACAAAACACAGTTTTCACACATCGACGGTGTCTCAACTATTTCATCAATGGCAGTAGTGACCACCATAGGAGGAGACAAAGGAACGGACCGCAACCCAAGTTGCTTCATACATTGCATCGATACAAAAGAGTGTGTAGCTCCGCAATCAAACAAAACAAAACTAGGAAATCCGTTAACGAAGCACGTACCAACAATTAAGGAATTGTCACTCTTCTTATTCCTTGCATCTAAGGTATAAACCTTTCCTTGTGTCTGAGTCCTATTTTGAGGACAATCCCTTTTCAAATGACCCACCTTCTGACCTTGGTAACACTTCACATTGTCTATACCACACCTTCCATAATGCATCCATCCACAAGTGTGACACACCGGAGGTGTACTCTCCCTTGAATCTTGAACTTGCTTTCCTTTGAAGGCTTGTTGCCTAGGCCTGAATTGTTGGTTGGATCTTCCACGATCCCCTTGATTCACCCTACTCGTAACACCTTCCGCTTGGACTTTCTTCAAACTATGTTCAGCCACATAGCATTGTCTTAGAACTTCGGCATAAGTAGTGAACTCCCTCTGAGATACACTATGGGATATTTCAGCTCTAAGTCCAAAAATAAATTGGTCCACCTTCCACCTCTCATCTGGAGCATACATAGCCTACCTAGAATAAGCAGCCATGCCTTCAAACTTTTCAGCATAACTGGCCATAGTCATACTACCTTGTCTTAGTTGTTGAAAATCAAACTCTTTCTGAGTTCTCAAAGAGCTCGAAAAATACTTCTCCATGAAAACAACCTTGAACTGCTCCCAAACCTTTGGCACTTCCTGAATAGCCATTAAGGTTGAAGCGCTCTCCCACCATCACATAGCGGGACCCTTCAATGAGTAAGAGGCGAACAACACTTTGTTCTCCTCGCTGCACTGGACAATGAAGAAAATCCTCTCCATACCAGAAATCCATTCGTGAGCCTTCACGGGATCTAATCCACCATGAAATTCTGGGGGATTCATGCGGATAAAGTCCCGGAACTTCCAACCTTCAGCTTCTGAAACAACTAACATAGGATGCAAACCTCTATTCGTTTGTTGCACCATTTGATGCATGAATAGATTATGTTGCTGCTGCATCTGCTGCATAAACTAATACAGAGGAGCATTACCATCGCCGCCCGGCGGATTCTCCCCTTCAGGAGTGGTACGGGGTCTCCCACGAGTGTTTCTACGTCCTTCAGCCATGTTCCTAAAGGTCATACAAATAGGATTAAGTTGATCAGGCTCAATGCCATAAATATAACACTTAAGACCAATAGCGACACAACGTATATGAAACGGAAAGAAATACTTATACTATTTCATGGCTAGGTCGAGGATACAACCTGCTCTGATACCAACTATAACACCCATATATAAAACTCATACATCAAAGCATAAATATTATATATAGATCCAAGTGTTTTGTACTGAAACACATAAGCTCCTAGTTAACACATTGTATACAAATAAATGCCCTAAAGTACAAAGTTCAAAAACCTAAGGCATATTATACACAAGATGTTCAAATGATAAAAACTAAGAACTAGATCAACAATGATCCCAAAATACACTTCGCTACGGAAGCTAGCCATCAACAAGCAAGGAAAAGATCACACGACCTTATCCTTACCCTTCTCGGAACCTGAAGCACCTGAAATACATCAACAACGTGGGGTGAGATACATCAAATCTCAGTGAGTTCCCTATCTTATGGATTCTCTCGGATTAACAAGGTTCTAACCATCCTAACTCAAGTCCAGGGAGAAGGGGAAAGGACTCTTGAGTTCACATTTCAATTCTCATACTATATGGAAACATGCCATGAGTTCATCAACTCAAAAGTATCACTAATCAATAACCATACCAAGGTACCTCCTGTTCCCGTCCGCTTCTACGTCTAGAAGGCGACCCGAGTCATAGATCCTTGTAATCTACTTGACATACGAATGGATTCGGGTTCTACGGGCCATTAACCGTTATGAACCGTCACTTCACACAGGCCATTAACCGTCACAAGCATACACTCCATGGGCGCCATTCGTACAATACGGGGAATCAAACCTGCCAAGTAGTTGTGCATTCATTTCAGAGGAGTCCGAGACTCATGAAACTACACTCAAGATAAACCGGTTACAATTACGTAATCACACACACGAACATGATTGTATTCGACAATCACTAGGCTATCATGCCTCAAGGCCTCTCTCGCCTTTCAAACCACAAAGGTTAACAAACATGTTCCATACTAGTGTCTCCAAACCTTCTAAATTCTCCTATAGTTCATAAGGGGTTTTCCTCACTCTTTCTATTTCTTTTTCCATATTAACATGCATATTCAATTACAATCATGTTAAACAATAATAGGATAGGCAAGGCATCTCACAATTGCAGAATAGAATAATTTATAATAATTAAAACATAATTAAAACACTTTTGAACTTTCTCGATTATTTAGTCGGTCGGTAAAATAGACCTAAGTCATCTCCATTGCATAGAATATTTTCTCGGCTTTACATCGATATAAAGAATGACGAATCCGATAAGCGAGTCGAAAGTTATGAATTTTCCCGTTTTGGAAGAAAACTTCAAGTCCCAGGTCGCGCTAAGCTCACCCCTGACCGCGCTAAGCGCGTACCTCTCTGCCATCTGGGGTTGCAGGATTTCAACACCGCGCTGAGCGGGCTTCTGCTCGCTAAGCGCGCTCTGCAAAACTCAAAAAAATACATGCTATAACAGTTCAAAACCAGCTCCTCTAAACCCTCAATACTAGTTCCAACAACCCACTAGAGGCATATTCAACCTGTTTCTATCATTGTTTCATCATCAAACTTCACAAACCAAACTTTCCACAAAATCACAAATTCTTCATAAACCGTAAATCTCCAACCATATTAAAACAATCAAAACTTCAAAACAATTAACCATATATGTTTCTACAAGTATATTGATCATTCATTTCGATTTATATCAAATTCCAACCGTTAAAACATCGATTTCCACATTCTAACCTAAAACTCATATTATCCAAAATCTCTAAACAATGGTACTAACTAGAACCCACCTTGGATAGAGGTTGAAAATGAGGAAGATGAGATGATTGGATGAAGCTTGGATCAATGGATGATGATTTGCTCTTGGATTTTCTTCAAATTCCTCTTTCTCCTCTTTTTCTCCTTCTTTTCCTTTTTCTTTCCTTCTTTCTTCTTTCTTTCTCTTTCTTACTATCTTTTTCTTTTGTTTGGAAAATGGGAGAAAAAGGAATAAGTAGTAAACTAGTATTAGTAAATAATACTACTAAATGTCCAAAAAGTCTCTTAAGTCCAAATTAATAAAATGTCTCATAGTCAGATAATATTAATTGGATTTATTCTAAGTTCCACAGTTACTCTAATTATTTTGTCAAATTATTTCTCAGAGTACACTGGGCTCAGTCGATCACAATATAATATTATCCGGAGTAATAAAAATACGGGGTACTACAGTATTTTTTTACCTTAATCATAAAATAACCCCCGAAGTATTTCATCAGCAATATTTTTAGACCAGGCAAAATTTTGTGTATTATGTGCCTTGCTTCAGCATAAGGAGGATGTTTTATCCTTTACTTCTTTATTTTTTTATTTTTTTTAAATCTTTATTTTTGTTCTTTTTTATGTAAGTTAGAGGAAAGTGGTAATATTGCTGATGAAAATATTTGGGGGTTATTTTGGTTATTTTGTTTTTTTTTTTTGTGATATTCTATTCATATATGATTTTATGGTTGGTTTTTCAGTTTGTTTTATGTAGTTGTGAAGGCGCTTACGAGGCAGCGGCGCCTAACCATTTTACTCATTTGAGTTTAAACATTGAAATGACTCTTTCTATTTGCGAAGCCTTGGCCTCGTGCTCCCTGTTTGAATATGTTGAAGTGGAATGTTCTGTATGTAATAGAGAAACAAAAATAGAGAAACTGTCTCTGATCGTAAAAACACTTGACGTTGCAATAATTCATTTAAACAGATCCAGAAAAAAAATTAACAAACAGTTAAGAAAATACCATACACCAATACCACTTGACTTGAAACTAACATCACAGCGGGTAGGCAAGCTATTGTGAGCAACAGAACGGAAAAACACATGAATCCATAAATAACTAAAATAACTTCCAAAAACATTCATAATGGCTTAAAACCAAAAGTAGCAAAATCCTACATAAATTCAAACAGGACCTCAATATAAGTTCCAATCAACATCAAAAAATAAATATGACTAAACAAAATCCCAAACATATATAAATTTAACCAAACATGCTTTTTCATGTGTGCCTCACTAAAATAATTGCTAATTAAGTGCTTTACATAAGTTTGGTTGTACTTCACAAGCTTACATTGTTGCCCTCATCTCCACAATTGCATTTTGTAAACCATTACAGAACGATTATATTAACTGTTATTAGCAAGCGGATAACAACCTAAAAGCTAGGGTCAATGAATTTCTCTATAGGTGTTATCGACAACATATTCAAAACCATCACAAGACAGAAAAATACATATAAAGATCTAACAACAAAGATGTAAAAGCTAGCCAAAACCAACATGGGACATAGAAAGAAACCCCAGAAAATTTATCACGACACTTATAGGTCTAAATCTGTAGATTTTAGATGTATAATTTAAAAAAAACAGAAAAAAAAAAAAAGAAACCTTCTCCATGTATGTGTCTGGTTTCTAGAAGAGCTTCAAATAGTCTTTGGGTATGGGTTAAACATTGAAGAATCGCAGTTAGATAACTAGTGTTACTAGTGTTGATTAAACCAGCACCCTTTTCCAACTTCATGCTAGCAATACCCTTTTCCAACTTCATGCCAGCAGCACCCTTTTCCAACTTCATGCCAGCAGCACCCTTTTGCAACATCATGCCAACAACACCCTTTTCCAACATAATTCCAGCAACACCCTGGAACATCCTTTTCCTTCTCCATATTATTTAACACAACACACTTTTCCATCTTTAAATCAACACCGTTTTCCATATTTTCTTACACAAGGACCTACGTAACGAAATACACACTAAAGATTGATACTCATACAAAAAAAATGAAAATGAAAAACATATCTTAAATAATACAATAAAATATATTTTTTGGTTTTGAATCAAAATTTCCCATTTTCTTAGAACCAAAAATAGTTGTTTTGAATCAAAATTGAAATGGAATTAATGTTGTTGAAGTAACTTCCCATAGAAGGAGCATGGATGGCAACACCTGAATTGGACACCTCTGAACTAGAAACCTCTGAAGGTTCTCCACCATTTGAGATTGAAAAACCCTAATGATACAAAAAAAAATGTACAAACAAAAACTCAACATCAATTTGAATGATCATACAAAAATAAAAACCACATACTCAGCATTAACGTCAATCGTCATAAAAAAACCAAAAACATCAATGTTACAAAAAAGCAAAAATAATGGAACAAAAAACATCAACATTAATATAGGTGATCATACAAAAAATAGAAACAACAGAAACAGATAAGTATCAACAATGTTTATACAACAAACATAAAAATCAAGTATATTTAAGGTTTTTGCAAACAACACCAAAAAGTTATAAACATGGAACTAGAAACCGATTTCATATCAACATCAATCATCATTCAAAAATTAAGTATATTCAACGGTATATTCAAGGTTTATACACACAACAATAAAAAAAATTGAAAACATAAAATTAGAAACCAAATTCGTATCAACATAGATCATCATTCAAAAATTTTGTATATTCAACAGCATATTCAAGGTTTATACAAACAACAACAAAAAGTTGAAAACATGGAACAAAAAACCTAATTTGTATCAACTAATTTAAATGAAGGGTCATATGTGAAACTGTAATACCCCGTATTTTATTACTCCGGATAATATTACATTGTGATCGACTAAGCCCAGTGTACTCTGAGAAATTATTTGATAAAATAATTAGAGTAATTGTGGAACTTAGAATAAATCCAATTAATATTATCTGACTCTGAGGTATTTTATTTATTTGGACTTAAGAGACTTTTTGGACATTTAGTAGTATTATTTCTAATACTAGTTTACTACATAATTCCTTTTCCTCCCATTTTTCCAAACAAAAGAAAAAGATAGTAAGAAAGAGAGAGAAAGAAGAAAGAGGGAAAGAAAAGGAAAAGAAGAAGAAAAGAAGGAGAAAGAGGAAATTGAAGAAATCCAAGAGCAAATCATCATCCATTCATCCAATCCTTGCCCAATCATCTCATTCTCTTCATCTTCATCTTATCTAAGAGGTGGTTTCTAGTTTAGAAACTTTTGATTTTGAATTTCATGAAGTTTGAGATAAGTTAGGTTTTTGGTGAAAAATGATTATTTCGAAAAATCGATGTTTCTAACGGTTGAAATGAGTGATAAATCTCGTAGTATGATCATAACATGTGTAGAATCATTTATCAATACTTGTTATGAAGTTTGGATTGGTTTTGATTATTTTGGAAATGTTAGGTTTATGTAGAATTTGGTGTTCATATGGAAAACTTGGTTTGTGAAGTTTGATGATGAAACTATGTTAGAAACATGTTGAATATGCCTCTAATTGGTTGTTGGAACTGGTATTGAGGATGTAGAGGAACTGGTTTTGAACTGTTATAGCAGGTATTTTTCTGAGTTTCGCAGAGCGCGCTTAGCGCGCAGAAGCCCGCTCAGCGCGGTGTTGAAATCCTGCAAACCCAGATGGAAGAGAGATGCGCGCTTAGCGCGGGCAGGGGTGCGCTTAGCGCGACCTGTGACTTAGAGTTTTTCTTCCAAAACAAGAAAATTCATAACTTTTGATTCGGTTATCGGAATCGAACATTCTTTATATCGATGTAAAGCCGAGAAGATATTCTACGCAATGGATATGAAATATGTCAATTTTACTGACCGATTAAATAATCTAGAAAGTTCCAAAAGTAATTTATTTATGTTTTAATTGTTATATATTATTCTACTATGCAGTTATGACATGTCTTGCATATCCTATTATTGTTTAATATGATTGTAAGTGAATATGCATGCAAATATGAAAACGATATATGAAGAGTGAGGAAACCTCAAACTTGAACTATAGGAGAATCTAGTAAGGAACTAGAAATTGTAGACAACTCTAGATGGCGATGCTCGGGCACGTGTTGTTGGAAGATACATCCTTGCCGAGTATTGGCCTAGTTGAGAGTGAACACTAATATGGAACATGTGGTTAACCTTCGTGGTTGTGAAAAGGCAAGAGAGGCCTTAAGGCGGTGTAGTCTTATGATTGTCAAATACAATCGTGTTGTTGTATGTGATCATGTAATCGTAACCGGAATATTTTGAGTGTAGTTTAATGGGTCTCGAGCTCCTCTGAAACGCGTACACAATTACTTAGTAGGTTTGATTCCCTACGTGTAGTACGATTGGAGCCTATGCTATGGGTAGAGACTTGTGATGGATAACAGGCCATGAGAAGTGACGGTTCATGGTTAACAGGCCGATGATCCCGAATCCAATTCGTATGTGTAGCGAGCGATTTTGGACGCGGTTCTTTAGCGCTGGTCGCTCACTGCGGTTGAGCTTAAAACTACAGGTCGATTCATTTTTTATCCTATTGTGAGCTAATGAAGGAAGGGAAATAGATGTCTCCAATTAACCCTGCTTTGCATATTGAGTTTAAACAGCGGTCTGTTAGGTTACAGATGCTATCAATGTGGGGGGGCCTTTGTACTGGTTATTTGTATTTTCGCCAATACTGGTTTCTTTCTAGGACTTGACAGAAGGTTTCGGGCGGGGAACAAGGATTAGGATGTTAGGACTGTAGCTTTTGAATGTGAGAGTATGGGATTTGGTTTTTTTCGCTGATTGTGCTCGCTAAGATTTTTCTTTCAATCTTATGCCTACGTATTCCTATTTACCGAAACAGGGAAATCAGAGCGTTCGTAGTTCCTCCTATTCTATGGGAGGAAATGGGTGTTTTGGTGTCTTGTTCAAAGCCCAAGACGTGAAGCTGAAAAGTCTATTTGTGTCTTATTCAAAGCCCAAGATGTGAAGCTGAAAGGTCTCAACTTTAGCGAGAACTTGTCACCTCTAAAGAGGGGTTGTATGTCACAACTGTTTATAAAGGAGAATTACTTTAACCGGGATACGCGGATCCTAGTAATGCCATAATTTCCTTTATAGGGAGTTTTAACCTAAAGGAGAAGACTTTAACTCAGTGTAGAGCAATGCTATCTTTCCTTAGGAATTTCTCACGCTAAAAGAGGGACAGTGGCATGGATGTAGATGATCCAGAGGCTTGCCGCTTACAGCGATTACATGAAGGGAGTTGTTTGATGTTTGTTTACTATGAACGAGGCATAGTTTTGATGCTAAAAGGTTAATTGGATTAACCAGTGATTTTCTTATACAAAGCCTAAGAGAAGGCTGATATGTGTCTCGTACAAAGCCCGAGAGAGAGGCTAAAAGGTTTTGACTCGACGACGGAGTCTTTTGGTATCTCGTATAAAGCCAGAGATGGAGGCTAAAGTTTGTTTGGCTCAATAAGAACCTTTTTATATCTCATATAAAGCCCGACATGGAGGCGAAAGGGGTGATTGACTCAACGAGGGAGTCTCTTATGTGTCTCGTACAAAGCCCTTGAGAGAGGCTAAACATTGTTTGACTCCGCTGGGGAGAATCATTGTACAAAGCCCAAGAGGAGGCTATGGTAACTGTTTCAGTTGAGTGACAGATCCAATATACTGATTTTAAAGAGAAAATCAGTTCTTATATGAGCAACACTGTACTCAGGGATTTGACTCAGGGATCCGGGTTATTCCTGTTCTTTAAGGAAGCGGGAAATCCGAAGGGTATTGAGACTGTCCGAGTCTACAGGTTTCCTTCCTATTTTTAAAGGGGTCACTTGAGAATGTCTTTGAGACTCAAGGAGATTAGACTGTCCATGTCTAGAGTTTTATCTTTTGTACCATGCTTTGAGAAACAGTAGTAGACTCTACGAAAGGACTATTCTATGCAGATGACTAGGTTCTGTTCCTATACCTCTAGGAGGTCGTCGGGACAATTTGTACGGAGCCCAAGAGGAGGCTAGAAGCTTTTAAGAAGCCGACGGGTCCTTGTTCTAAGCCCAAGAGGAGGCTATCATTCCCGGAGGAAGAGATCATTATACGAAGCCTAAGAGGAGGCTGTGAATACTTCTAAGAAGCCGTAGGGTCCTTGTACTAAGCCCAAGCGGAGGCGGGGTTGCTTTTAGGAAGCCTGTGGGTCCTTGTACGATGCCCAAGAAGAGGTCGATGCTTTTAAGAAGCCCGTGGGTCCCCAAACCTCGAGAAATTCAAGGCAAGCTATTCACAAGGAATAGATCAAGTCAGGAAAGTTCGAGAATTTGGAAGAAACTCAAAGATGCCATTCACGGAGAATAGATTCATCTCTGGGAGTAGAGTTTCTTGACAATTCCTAATGAGGACAGCCGAAGAGAAGACTGTATCTGGTGATCCTATTGGGGATCTAGTTGTCTATTTCTACGAATAAGCAAAACGGCGTCACCTAGTTATAGACGTAGTTGCCGGGGAAACTCTAAATATCTATACTATTATTACACAGTTGATATGAGTTTATGAAAGAAGACTTACAGTGAAACAGCCCCACAATACAGTTATATGTATATGAAAGAGGTAAATGAAAGCAATAACCACTTACTCGGTTGTAGAGCTTCCATGCTGTTTGGTTAGTTGTTCAACAAAGAAAGATTGAAAACAACAGTATATTCAAAATCAAAGGAGAAAGTGCTTTGAAAAATAAAGATTTGGGGCTTACAGCTCAAGGAGAGGCCCAAGGTTTGATCAGTGAGCGCACTGTTATTTGTTTGTACAGAGGGACTTATACAAGTAATTGAGGCCCAAAATGTTTTCTGTACAAAGGGATGGGTCTTACACTCTCTCAAGAGGCCCAAGTGAGTTTTAAAAAAGAGTGGGGCTTATAACACGAGGGTAGGCCCAGATGATTTTTCCGTTTGAAATGGCGATCGCGCCGAGATTTTCTTTTAACGCAGAGGGACTTATACAATAAGTGAGGCCTAAATGATTTTGGTTAAAAGGGGGTTGGGTCTTACACTCTATTAGAGGCCCAAAGTGTTTTTGAATGGGTCTTATAGCTCAAGGAGAGGCCCAAGGTTATTTTTCAAAAGGCGACGATCGCGCCGTTTGTTTTTGACGGTATCGGGACTTAATACACTAAGGCCCAAAATGTTTGGTCAAGAAAGGATTGGGTCTAACACTCTATTAGAGGCCCAAAAAGTTTTGAAAATGATTTATGAGGGTTGAATTAATCCAAAAACCCTAATTTGTTTTCAAAAATGTATTTAATTGAATAAAAATTCAATTAAAATGATCAAAATCGTTTAACATGTGAAAAACAAATTGTGATTTTGGATTAATGCTTCAAAAATTAAGTATTGACCTACAAAATAATTAGAAAGCATTAAAAGTTGCAAAATCAATGTAGAAAAAATATTTAATATGTCAAAAACAATTAAAATATTAATTCTTTGCAAATATATCAATTATATGAAATAAATAATATTTTTGGGATTTTTTTATAAAATAAAATATTTTAACATTTTTGTGAATTATTAAAAAAAGAATCAACTCAAAATCATTAAAACTCAGAGAGAAATTAATTTTTGAATCAATTAAACAAAATCACAAAATTCAAATATTTGAATTATTCAAAAATGGCGCCAAGAACACACCAAGAACACGCGCGTGTTCTGGGTTTGGCTGATTTGCATTTTCTCCTCAATCTCACTGAATACTTGATTATATCATGCAATCCACATATCATTATGCTCGTCTCAACCTCACGATCATGTCTATAACACTTAATTTCATTTAAATTAAACATAAAACATGAAATCACGAAGAAACCTCAAGAACCCTAATTTCTACATGAAGGCTAGGAATTTTGATACACGATTCAAACAATGCAATTAATTGAGGGAAAACATTCCATGCATGATTATGAACATATGGCCAAATTATTGTGCGAGGAAATATGCATAGATTGAGAGATGGCCAAGTATATGCTTACCTCTAAGCCGTGACAGCAAGTGCAATGTGATTTTTGATTTGGAGGTGTTACAGATGAGTGGTGATGATCTGAACAGCTTCCCTACACCCTATGGAGTGTGTTTGAATGGTTGGACTTGATTGAAATTGGCTGGATCAATTTGTGGTACCTCAACTGCACTTTGGTTAAAACCTTGAGCAACCAGTTGGTGATTTTGTGAAATTGGTGTTTCAGAAGTGATCTAAGTGTTTGATTAGCTCATATGTGATGTATGTGAGGTGTGTGAGTGATTGGTTTGATTGGAAAAGCTCTCAAACTCAAAACTCGATAGTGACTTGCCTTAGAAGGCAAAATTGGAGTGAAAGAAGAGATTTTGAGGAAAGCATCTGTTTGATGGCTTTGGTGTACTCAAACTGATCACAATTGAGCTCTATTTATAGTAGAGCAAGTTTGTTTTGCAAGGAATAGTGAATGGCAGCTGGTAAGTAGGTTTGGCCAATGTTGTCCAATGGAAATGCAAGTCTCCTCTAGCCATTGACTAGAGGTTAGGGCACAGAGCTTTGGTTCCCTTGGTCTTGGATAAGTCTTGACTGATTTCAGATGAGAATGGCTCAGTCCATGCCACCTTGATGCTTCCATTGAATGCTTCAATCCAAATTTGGAGTCTTGTCCCTATTTTGGCCATTCTAGGTTCAACATGCTATTTCTTGTTCCATGGACTTTGGAGGCTTGGCTCAGTGATTGTCCCCTTTAGATTCAATCCTCAGATGTGTCCAAGTGGATAGGAGCATTTGAATTTGGCTGATTTTGGCAAATCGAGCCAAAATGCAAAATCTGCCTTGCCTTTGACAGATTTCAGCAAGGCAACTTGACAATGTCATATCTCATGGTGTAAGTTGAATTTGGCAATGTTCTTGGCCATTTTGGAAAGCCCTTACATGATACAAAAACTGTTTGAACAAGTTTGGTTTTGATCTCTTCTGATTCCAAGTGAAAAATCCCTCTACATTTGGCAAAAAGTGAAGCAAAATCTGACTTAGTGAAATTTTCACTAAGTGTTGGAACAAAGTGTGATTTCTTGATTTTGATCACTCCATAACTCAAAATCCTTAATGAATTGGCCTTAGGTCTAGTTGAAGTTTTTATAAAGGGTAATGAGGGCTACAAATCCATCTTTGGATGAGAAAAAATGGCCATGTGGTTTAGGAGTTATGATCCTCCAAAGTTAGTGCATTAGTGGTACTTTTTCCATAACTTAGAAAAATTTCTAAGTTTTTATGGTTACCCCTTTTACAAGTTATCCCACTTTCTTTGATTTTTCTTGATGAATGATGATTCAAATCACACATTAACATCATTTTAGGGTTAAAAATCCATTTTGGTGAAAAATCTCAAAAAGTCAAAGTTGACTTTTGTGCACAGTTGACTTTTTATCAGATGAATTCCAAACTGTGCAATTCTTCAGGAAATCATGTCCTTGACCTAAATCAAACTTGATGGACATGTTCCATGGGTGTCATAGGGTATATTGAATCATGTCTTAGGGTTTGGGAGCATGTCCTGGTCAAAAGTCAAAGTTACAGTTGACTTTCCTCGCGAAACCCTAATTGTGGTGCAGATGAAATTGAGACTTGTTGCTCAAGCTTCCTAGATCAATCCATTGTCCCAAATGGATCAATATAGTTCATTAGAGACCCTCAAATCCTCTCTTGAGGTCTTGGTTCATGATTTGCCCCAAAAGTCAACTTAGGGGTGAATTAGGTCAAGATACCCTAATTCCTGATTTTTGATGTATGCATCCCCTGAGGTCAAATTGACTTGATGCTTGGGTCCATGAGGTTCCATGAAGTACATTAGGTTGTGTTTTGGATCCTTGGCATATGCCCAGATGAAACTTCCCATCTAGAGGCCCTGGTCGACCAAAACCCTAATTTGGTGATACTGGCGATCTTGAGACTTGATCCACCTAGAAGGGAGCAGCCTTGTGCTTAATCCTTGAAGTGGGAGTCCTTTTGATCCATTGTGGATGTTTGAGAGGCTAGACAAGTTGAAGATCATGTCATTCCTTGATTGATCCTTTGTCTAAGGCTCTGAGAGGACTTAAAACCCTAATTTTGATTGTAGTGAATGCTCAACAATTCCTTGAGGAGATTGATGAGGCATAAAGGTATTTCCCTATAGTGATGATGATTTGCACAATGATGGGAAATCTTGGTGGTCAAAATTTGGGGTATGACAGATGTCCCTATTTAATCTTCTTGGACCCGAAGGTGTGAATGACGAAGGTATTCGGGCATTCGGGGTGCAAGAGGATTAAATATCGGAATACCCGAAATTTTGATGGTTATGAATGGCGGATCGCATCCATCTTCTTTTGCTGAGAAATGATGCTTAGAAAAGGTAAACTTCCCCCCGATCCTGGTCTTCAGCCAAGGAACTGGTCTTAGTTTCTGATTTAAACTTCCCCTCGATCCTTGTTTCCTACCAAGGAACTGGTCTTAGTTTCTTTTGTCAATAAACTTTACTGACAAGGAACGCTATTTGTAGCGGATTTCCTTCAAACTTCTCGCCGAATTTTCCTGGGGAGATGCCATTTGAGTGGAAAAAGTTTTGATTTCAGACTTGCTGGGGAACCCAGTCGTCTGAGTTGTAGAGGTGCACAAACTTCTCTGTTGGAGACGCCATTTGTAGATTCTACTGGGGGAAAGCGAGTCTCTTGAGAGACTATTTCCACTTGGGGACCTTACATCATACTTTTCTCGGGATCTTCCCAGAGAAATGCCATATGATGGGGTCCAATTTTGAGGTGCTGATGACCTTTTCATCAGCAGATTTTCGGAGAAATACTTATGTACTGCCGAACCTTTGCTTAAGAGGCTTTCTCTGGGGATTTTCTTTAATCCGGGAAAGCAAGGATGTCATCTTCAATGGCGAAGAGTGACATCTGTTGGAGGTTCTCTGGCTCTTCAGAGGTTCAAGTTATCAAAGTGGTCGAGTGCCGATTATAATCTAAAGATACACTGGTGGCGAGATTGTTCAGACACACTGTTTCCTGACGAGGAAAGAACTGACAACTCGATTGAGAGAACTCCTATCACTAAGGGACAAGACCAGCTAGAGTGATAGCGATGCAATATGAAATGTAAATGCAAATCAATAATGCATGATGTATGTATGTATATGCTGACAAAACTGACGCGACACACAAACTAAAAGATGGACATGACTGGATACTCGGCCATCGCGGGGCGTATAGAGATATCGCTGGTTCAAGATAGCAATTCCACCTTGCTTAGGAGAGATAATCCCTGCGGGGAATACCGTTGATCGGGCTTAGGAGGTAAGAACTCTGTCGTGGATGTCAGACGAAACAAGGTCTCTGACACAGTTGATCCCCTTATTCAGGCGTACTGGGTTAGAAGGAGTACTTTGATTCTGCACCTTGAAGTTCGCTTACTTCTGGAGAGGCGATCGATGTTCTTCTGATGTTCAACAGTCAAAAGGATTGCCATCTTTATGTTAAAAGCAGAAAAAATTTTAATCAGTAAATTCATTTTTGTTTTATTTCAAGAATCATTAATCATGTTAACAACGTCGTTCTGTAAAGCTAAAACAAACAAGAATTACAAACAAAAGCACAAGGCTCAAATTTTATTGATAAGATGGAGATCAGCCAAACGCGTGATTCCAAAGAGTATATACAAAGTTTGAAAATGGTAATTCACAGGGAAAAGGGCTACGTTGAAACATAACGACCACTATCCTTCTACCAACTTTGAATTCGGGGCACCCTGAGCTTCCGTCGAAGATGACCTGGACTGGAGTCTTCCTCCGATGGATGATGTAATTGTTGCTGCTGAGGGACTTGCCTCTGTTGAACATAGTTACTTGCCATTATCCCTAATTTTTTCCTGGATTGTACTATGATGTTTCCAATCCACCGGGATGATTTTTTTTATTTTGTCTCTAACTTTTGCCTGGACCGCCCTTTCGGGTTTTCAATCCACCGAGACGTTTTTTTTTTAGGCGAAGTATTTCTTGACTACATCAACATTCGTAGGGTAGGCAAATTCCTCTCCGTCCATGGTTGCAAGTCTCAAGGCGCCGCCTGAGAAAGCTTTCGTGACCACATAAGGGCCATCATAATTTGGAGTCCATTTTCCCTGAGAATCAGTGAGAAAAGATTGTATCTTTTTGAGCACGAGGTCTCCTTTCCTGAAGACACGAGGTCGGACCTTTTTGTCGAACACCTTCTTCATTTTCTGTTGATACAACTGACCGTGGCATAGCGCCGTTATTCTCTTTTCTTCGATCAGATTCAGTTCGTCATGTCGACCTTGACACCATTCAGCTTCGGTGAGCCTAGCTTCCATCAATACCCTGATTGACGGGATCTCTACTTCTATGGGGAGCACTGCTTCCAAGCCATACACTAGAGAGAAAGGGGTTGCCCCTATTGAAGTGCGGACAGATGTGCGATAACCGTGAAGAGAAAAGGGTAGCATCTCGTGCCAGTCTTTGTAGGTCACAACCATCTTTTGAACGATCTTCTTGATGTTCTTGTTAGCCGCTTCTACCACTCCGTTCATCTTGGGTCGGTAGGGAGATGAGTTATGATGTTCAATCTTGAACTCTGCGCATAACTCCTTCATCATCTTGTTGTTCAAGTTAGATCCATTATCAGTAATGATCTCGCTTGGAACACCATAACGGCAGATGATATTATTTTTGATAAATCGGACCAGCACTTGTCGGGTTACATTAGCGTACGATGCAGCTTCGACCCACTTGGTGAAATAGTCAATGGCTACAAGGATGAACTGATGTCTGTTCGAAGCCTTGGGTTCAATCAAGCCAATCATGTCGATTCCCCATATCGAGAATGGCCATGGGGAAGAGAGAACTTTGAGATGTGATGGCGGTACATGAATTTTGTCGGAGTATATCTGACACTTGTGACACCTCCTCATGTACTTGTAGCAGTCGGATTCCATGGTCAACCAATAGTACCCCGCTCTCAGAATTTTTCTCACCATTGTGTGTC
This sequence comes from Lathyrus tuberosus, assembly GCA_022829125.1. Lineage (NCBI taxonomy): Eukaryota > Viridiplantae > Streptophyta > Magnoliopsida > Fabales > Fabaceae > Lathyrus > Lathyrus tuberosus. The sequence goes on from JALAZF010000055.1 coordinate 16,326,828, forward strand.
CGTTGGCATGAGTGCCAAAGGATCCTTCATGAATTTCTTTCATAAGCATGTCTACTTCTGGTCTGTCTACGCATCGGAGCAAGACCATGTCGAAATTTCTCTTATAGAGAGTGTCACCGCTCAGGAAGAAGTTTCCAGCCAATCTTCTGAGGGTTTTCCTGTCTTTTCTGAGTGCCCCAGATGGGTACTCTTGTTTCTGAAGGAAGCATTTGATATCGTGGTACCAAGGTTTGTCATCTATGACTGCTTCAATCGTGAAGACGTAAGCGGGCCGTTCAAGGCGCATTATGTCGATCTTAGGTATGTCATTCCATTGACCTACACTAATCATGGAAGAGATAGTGGCTAATGCATCAGCCATGTGATTCTCATCACGAGGGATGTGATGAAACTCAACTCTGTTGAAGAAGGGTAACAACCTTCTTGCATAGTCTTTGTAAGGAATCAATCCTGATTGGTATGTGTTCCAATCTCCTTTTATCTGATTGATAACCAAAGCTGAGTCACCATATACGTCCAAGTTTTTTATCCTTAAATCAATCGCTTCCTCGAGACCCATGATACAAGCTTCGTATTCGGCCTCGTTGTTCGTACATTTGAACGTAAGTCTAGTAGTGAAAGGAATGTGGGTGCCCTGTGGGGTAACAATGATCGCCCCAATTCCGTTTCCATATTGATTAACTGCTCCGTCAAAGATAAGTCCCCATTGGGAACCTGGTTCTGGCCCTTCACTGGGTAGTGGTTCATCGCAGTCTTTCATTTTTAGATACATGACATCTTCGTCTGGGAAGTCAAACCCAGTTGATTCTTGATCGTCAATCGATTGATGAGCCAAATGATCGGCTAAAATACTTCCCTTAACGGATTTCTGAGCGTGGTACTCTATGTCATATTCTGATAACAACATCTGCCAACGAGCAATTCTTCCCGTAAGAGCAGGTTTTTCAAATACGTACTTGATTGGATCCATTTCGGAGACCAACCAAGTAGTATGACGAATCATGTATTGGCGAAGACGTTTGGCTGCCCAAGCCAAAGCGCAACAAGTTTTCTCAAGCATCGTGTACCGAGTCTCGCAGTCGGTGAATTTCTTGCTCAAATAGTAGATGGCAGACTCTTTTCTTTTAGTTTCGTCTTGTTGGCCAAGTACACATCCCATTGAGTCCTCTAGGACTGTGAGTTAAATGATCAGTGGTCTTCCTTCCACTGGAGGTGATAGAATCGGAGGATTCAACAGATATTTCTTAATACTGTCGAAGGCAGTTTGGTAATCTCCTAACCAAACGCAATCCTGGTTCTTTTTCAGTAATTTGAAAATCGGCGCACATGTGGCGGTCATAAGGAATATGAATCTGGAGATGTAGTTTAAACGTCCCAAGAATCCTCTGACTTGTTTTTCAGTTTTCGGAGAAGGAATTTCTTGAATGGCCTTGACCTTGTCAGGATCAACCTCAATTCCTTTCTGGCTGACGATGAACCCTAGTAGTTTCCCTGAACGGACACCAAAGGTGCACTTGTTAGGATTCAAGCGGAGCTTGAATTTTCTCAAACGTTCGAACAATTTCGACAGATGTTCAACGTGCTCACTCTCTGTTTTTGATTTTGCAATCATATCATCGACATATACCTCGATTTCCTTATGTATCATGTCATGAAACAGAGTAGTCATGGCCCTTTGATAGGTTGCCCCGGCGTTCTTCAAACCGAACGGCATTACCTTGTAACAAAAGGTACCCCATGGGGTAATAAACGAAGTTTTCTCCATGTCTTTCGGCACCATTTTGATCTGGTTATAGCCCGAGAATCCATCCATGAAGGAGAATACTTTGAACTTTGCTGTGCTGTCAACCAACATGTCAATGTGTGGTAAAGGAAAGTCGTCCTTTGGACTTGCCTTGTTCAGATCTCTGTAATCAACACACATTCTGACCTTTCCGTCCTTTTTGGGAACGGGTATGATGTTGGCTAACCATTGAGGATATTCAGCTGTAGCGAGGAAACCCGTGTCAATCTGTTTCTGTACCTCCTCTTTGATTTTGATGGCCATGTCCGGGTGAGTGTGTCTCAACCTTTGCTTTACTGGCGGACATTCCGATCTTAACGGTAAGTGATGTTCCACGATGCTGGTATCCAACCCTGGCATATCCTGATAAGACCAAGCGAATACATCGGGAAATTCTCTGAGAAGATTTATCAAACTCTCTCTGGCAGTTGGACTGAGCAGTGCCCCGATCCTGATTTCTTTTCTCTCTTGCTCTGAACCCAAGTTTACTGTTTCCAACGGTTCTTTGTGAGGTTCAATGGACATTTCCTCTTGTTTGAGTAGTCGAGAGATCTCTTCTGGAATTTTGTCGTCATTTTCTTCTTCAGCCTCGAATACCGGGAACTCAAAGTTGGGAGAAGGCATCGGATCGTATGTTTCAACTGGGTTTAAAACAAGCAATCTGCATGACGTGATGATTCGTGTTTAGAAGAGATAGAGAGAATGCAAGTGTGTGCAGTGTATTTATTTTACTGCTTGTTTTTATTTGAATTGTTTTTTAGGATTACCATTTTCTGAAAAAGCAAAAAGAGAAAACAAAAATTAATGCGAAAATTACAGAATGACATTATTTTATTAATGAACAAGTCGAATCTTGAAACTACAGCCCTATAAAACAAAACTCTGTCGCTTTGGGCGAAGCGAAGAGGGAAATTTTACAGAAAGCGAGCCCTATCAAAACATCCGTTTCACCTGGGCAGGGTGAAAGGTTAAAGATGGCAATTACTTTGACTGATGAACGATCTTCAGAACCTCGACGGCAACCCATTGGCGGCGAACTCCTCGGTGAATCACAAAGTCTGGCACCTTCCTTGATTTGTCTTCAGAAATGACGCTGATTTCTGGTGGAGCGGGATCATTGGAATCTGTCTCCCAGGCAGAATTGTCGTAGGAGAATTCCTCTGTTGCATTTTGCATAGCATTTGTGCTCTCAGGTACATCTCCCCATCCAGTTACCTGGATATCCTCGAGCCTGATACGAGAGCTTTCGGGAGCGGTGTACTTGACTATATAGTCAAATTTTCCACTTGGTTCTCCCAGAGTGTCCCAAACTTCTTTGGAACTGGAGGAGTCATCTCTCTCAATGACGTTGACCTTGGGAAAAGCATAGTTGATGAATTCAAGTCCTGCAAATGTTGCGAATTCATCTTCCTATTGAGTAGTTTCTGAATGACCTGAGTGTTTATCCCATGGAATGGTGGGGACACAGGTATTCCGTTCAATGACGGTCAGCTGGTTTTCATTACTCGGCTGACTTTCTTGCCCCAAGTTTCCTGGGTAAGGTTGCCATATTGGCAGACCATCCATTGGGCCATAGTAGGTGTAGTCAAAATTATCTTTCATCGGAGTGTCTTCCTCTAATGAATTTGGCAGAGCGCGGCATCCTTCCGGATCACAATCCCTGTAGATCATTTCGACATCTGATCTTGGTATAAATCTTGGACTTTCTGTAGGAAAGCAAAAAGGCATAGGCACCTCTTCCTGAGACATATAACCATCCTTGTTAAGGTAGGACTTCCATTCTTCATCTGTGTCAGAGGGATCTTCCTCATTGATAGCATGAATTGTCTGAGACACTGGGTGAAGAAAACCTCCACTGTGGAATAAGTTTTGAAGGGGATGAAAACTTTCATCGTTGGCAACTGTCCGGGTACAGGTTGCAGAAAAACCAAGACCCTTCTTTGTTTTATTGTCAATGGGAATGACAAGTTGTCCCCATCCTGTCGTATCGGTACTCTCGACCGCTTTAATAGCATCTTTGTATGAGGAAATCGAGGTTCCTCCGCTGAACTGATTGTCCTTGCTTACCGACAGTGCTTGGAACTGGGTTCCAATAACCTCCTCGGGTTCTATTCCAGTAGATGATGACAAGTTGCTTACAAGCAAGGCTTGTTCCCCACAAACCGTGACAAGTTGATCGTTCTTGACGAACTTTAGCTTTTGGTGGAGGGTCGAAGTGACCGCTCCAGCCTGATGTATCCAAGGTCTTCCTAATAAACAACTGTATGTTACCCAGATGTCCATGACCTGGAAAGTGACTTGGAAAGTGTGAGGACCAATAGTTATGGGAAGATCAACTTCGCCGATAACTATTTTTCTGGATCCGTCGAACGCTTTGACGACGACCTCGCTAACCCTCATCGGAGGTCCTTTGAATGATAATTGTATCAAAGTGGACTTCGGCATAACATTCAGGGCTGACCCTGTGTCTACCAGTACGCTGGCTAAAGCATCGTCCTGGCAGTTAACTGTGATGTTGAGCGCCATGTTATGACGGCGACCCTCTTCGGGTAATTCATCATCACTAAATCCCAAATTGTTGCAGAAAGTGATGTTAGAGACAATACTATCGAATTGTCTGATTGTTACATCCTGTTCCACAAAGGCTTGCTCCAAGACTTTCTGTAGAGCCTCCCTATGGGCTTCTAAACTGAGTAACAGTGATAACACCGAGATCTTTGAAGGAGTTTGTAATAGCTGACAATGTTATATTCACTCCTTTGGATGAGCTTCAGCATCTCATCATCATTTTTCAAAAGGTCGGGATTACTGGATTGACCGACTGGGGGATCAGGAGCTTCTGTCTGAAGTTCCTTTTCCTTGTTAAGTTCCCCAACCCCTCGGTTGAAGATTCTACCACTCCGTGTTAATCGACTGATGTCTGCAATGTTCACAACGGAGGGTAATGGAATTTCCTTTCCATTTTCAATTATTGTTGCACCGTATTTGTAAGGGATCGCCTTAGCTGATTCATACGATAGCGGTCCTGGTAGATAGATGACTACAGGAGCCTTCTGATTTTTCTGACCATCATAAGTAATCTCGATCCGTTCCCGGTTGGGAACTTTAGATTTGGCAAGTAGAGGAATAATGGTGAAAACATCCCTGGTCCTGTGATGACCAGAGATCGTGACAACATCCTCAACTTGCTCGACAAGGTAGTTCGGCGTCCAGTCGATGGGTCCAGAACTCGGATAGGGACGAATTTCTCCACAATCGACCTGACCCTGAAGAGCTGCTCTCACAAGGTAACACCCTTGGTTACTTTCCGAACAGATGCTACAACTGTCATAGTTGTGTGATGGCACCTGGCCCCGCCCACTTTGAATACAATGTAACCTCACTAGGTTAGCTTCCACTGATCGGACATCCCGACTCTGACGCCGAGTGGGGTTTTTATTACTGATACTAATCTGCTGAGTATCTTCATTCATGTAGATTGGCATCCACCAATGATTTAACAAGTGCTGAAGTGCCTCCTGGACAAGGGTACAACCTCGATCGTTTTCGCAACCCGCTTTACAACTTTGATAGTCATGTGATATTAAGAATCCGAGTCGGACCTGCTCAGCATGTAACTCTACCAGGTTGGTATTCATCACGCGAATATCGAAGATCTGAACCATGTTGATTTGATAGGAGTTCCTATCATGGTAGTCTTGGATCCATCCAAGATCCATCTGACGCTGGAGGGCCTCTTGTATGAAAGAGCATCCCTGTTTGTTTACCGAGAAAATCAGACAAGAACTGTAACCGTGCCGCGGCAGATTATGATACTGGCTTTGCCTTGAATGCATCGCCACCAAGTTGACATTCATTGCACGGATGTCGTGGTTCTGAATGACGTTAGAATTCGTGTAGACCATGTTAACTCCCCGAACTCGGTGCTCTTGGATCCATCCGAGATCCATTTGTTCCTGTAGAGCTGCTTGCACTACAGAACATCCTTGATTGTCTTTAGAGCAGATATTACACTGATGATAGTTATGAGGTGGCACATGGCCATATCCACTCTGTCTACAATGCATCTTAACCAGATTAGTTTTCACCAAGAGTACATCGTAAATTTGATAGACATTGTTAGTCTCTCCTTCTATCAAATTGACTGCAGCCTTCTCGTGTTGAGGTAGCGAATTCGTGAGAACATTAGGATTTGTATCCTTGAAGGATAAGACCCCGCTCCTAACAAGTTTTTGCACGTCGGACTTGAAATTGAGACAAGTCTCTATGTTATGCCCTGAACCTCCTTGATGATAAGGGCATGTTTGATCCACCTTAAACAAAAAAGGCGGATTTTTCGGTACTGTAAGAGGAGATTTAGTCTGAATGTGCCCCTTAGCCAGTAGTAATGGAAACAGTTCTGCATACGTCACGGGTATAGGATCAAATCCTGGTGGCCGTGTTGTACGGTTGTTGTTATATGGAGGATGAGCCTGCTAAAGAGGTTGTTGTGTCCTTTGCTGGTCAGGTTGGCTCTGCGCAACCTGAGGTTGATACGTAGGAATAGACGCAGGGTTGATAGCAGGAGTCACAGCTGCTACCGGTTGATAACGTCGCCTTTGCTTTCCGAGAGAGATATTCCCAATATCTTGCTCTTTTTTCTTAGGGAGAGCACTACCGTATTTTTTAGTCCCGCTCGTCGATCCAGTGTCTTTTACCAAACGTCCTTCTCGGACGGCTTCCTCAAGACGTACGCCCATGCCGACCATTTTGGTGAAATCACTGGGCGCACTGGCAACCATTCAGTCATAGTAAAATGAGCTTAAGGTCTTTAAGAATATCTTTGTCATCTCTTTTTCCTTAAGAAGTGGACAAATTTGAGCGGCAATTTCACGCCACCTTTGAGCGCACTCCTTAAAGATTTCCTTGTCCTTTTGCGACATCGATCTGAGTTGATCTCTGTTGGGTGCCATGTCCAAATTGTATTTGTATTGTTGGACGAAGGCGGTACCAAGATCTCTGAATGTGCTGATCGTAGTACGGTTTAAACCCATGTACCATTTGAGTGCGGCACCGGTTAAACTATCCTGAAAGTAGTGAATCAGTAGGTCCTGATTCTCCGTCTGGGCTGACATCCGCCGAGCGTACATCACCAGATGGCTTTGAGGGCAAGAGTTACCCTTATATTTTTCAAAGTCGGGCACTTGGAACTTGTGCGGGACTTTCACATTTGGGACCAAGCAAAGATCTGCGGCGTCCTTTCCAAATAAATCCTGACCGCGGATGGCTTGCAGTTCCTTCTTTATTTCCAGGAACTGTTCCTGGAATTCATCCATTCTGTCAAACATAGTTTCCTTCTTACCAGAAGGTATCGGTGGAATCTGTCCTTCCGGGATAGTGTGCACCACAGGGGGTGGTACCGTGACTACGACAGTGAGTCTTGGTGTTTCCCAAAGTTTGTAACCTTTAGGAGTCTTCAACATGCCCCTGGCATCTTCGCTTTCCTGAAGTTTGTAACCTTCAGGCCCAGCGGCTTCTGTTGTGATTCCCTGATCTTCAGTGATCGGCGGAACATATCCTTCCGGGATATAGTTAACAGGCATGCCCCAAGGACGATCTTTCGGTATCTGATACCTAGGATCATACCTCTCCACTACGGGCGTTGAGGTGATCTCTGAGATCACAGTTCTTTGTAGCTGAGCTTCTGCCATGGCTTGCATGTCGTTACGAAGCTTTCTCATATCCTCTCTCAGAGCGTCGATCTCTTCTTTTAACTCTCTATTTTCTTCCTCAAGATCATCCATCCTTTTCTGACGATTGGCCCGAGTATTATACGAATGAGACAGTTTGACTCTAGAACCGAGACACAAACGTGAGATTCGTAGGTAAGAAGAATACGCGATGTGAGAATGATGAATGCAATGATTATATTAATTGTTTTTTTGGTTTAATCAAAATAAACTTCAACAATTAGATTGCAAATATCAAACGGTGGGGAAACCCCTTTTTATTGAAATTCAAAAGATTACAGAAGTGGAAATACAGTAGATTACAAAGTACAGAAATAGAAACCTAAACTAATGGGTCCTGAGTCCTCTCTGAAGAGAAATCAGGTGCTGACTCTGGTATCTTCCTTTTCTTTGACCGGGGCTCTTGAGCCGTTGTCGGGTTGTCATTCCTTTGCCAAGTGAAAGGAGCGAGCAAATTCCTTGGGTCATCTTGATTATCTACAACATGTTGCTCCAAAATTTCAATCAGAGCATCTTTTTCTTTTAGTAATTGCTATATTTTGATGCACTCTATGTCGAGGGTGCGGTACTTGTTCTTCCAATACCTTATCTACTTCTGAATTTTGTTGAGAGTAACCTGAAGCTTTTCAGTTTCCGTCATGAAGTACATGACAGATTCCCTGGGCGGAAGAATTCCGTAACGAGGATAAGGCATCTTTAGCTTGAGAGCTCTAGTTTGTACCCAATGGAGATAAGGCTCCACCGAGACACAGTCTGGTTTTCCCAGAGACTCTCGTCCTTTCTTATGAACATGCTTCCAAGCGTGCACTATTTCCATCTTCAGTGCTCTGTCATTTTCTCCTTCCTTGAAGAAAAGACCTTCCAAATGAACACCCAGTGGGATGTGTCTCATCGGATATCCAAATTGACGGCGAACCAATACCGGATGGTAGTTGATTCCTCCTTTAGTTCCTATAAGGGGTACATTGGGGAAGTTTCCACAACGGTCAATGATCCTGATTCCCGCATAAATCCTATTACACCAATCTATATCAGAGTTGGTAAGAGACATGATCTTCTGTGACCAACGTAAGGCACTCTTGCAATCCCAAAAAGCAGCAGACTTGGGCAAGTGAGAGATAAACCATTTGTAAAGCAAAGGTACACAACATGTGATCTCCCCTCCGCTGTACAAATTTCCTAGGTGTACAGAATGATATGCATCTGCGAGAAAAGTCAGCACAGGATTTCCAATGAGAAAAACCTTAATGGAGTTAATATCGACGAAGTTATTGATGTTGGGAAAGAAAAATACCCGTAGGTGAGCAAGACAAAGATGCTTTCAAAAGCAGTCACGTTTCCTATACTGGCAAAATATAGGGCCTTCTTCGTCAAGAACTGGGCTGGAAAACCTTGGATGCCACCCTTAGTGGTTAGGTGAGTCCTAACTTCAGACTCGTCCAAATGAATTGCTCTTGCAATAGTCTAATTCTTTGGAATTTCTTCCAGTCCAGAAAATGGAGCTCGATCCGTAATGTGTAGATCGATCAGGTGAGAATACTCCTCCAGCGTTGGTGCAAGCTGGTAATCCGGGAATGTGAAACAGTGATAGACCGGATCATAGAACTGGATTAGTGCATCCATGATTCCCTCAATCACATGGACTCTTAATAGTGGTAGCAAACCTCCGTGCTTGGCTCTGAAAGCCTCTGGGTTAGTGATCATCCTCGCTAACCTTCTCAAATCCTCTAGTTTTGGAACCTTGAAGGTATACTGGTGAGTTCTCCTTCTACCGAAATCCATTAGTGCAATCCTTTTCTCTGATATTTGCAATCACAGTCTTAGTTTAATTTGAAAAATAGAGAGACTAGAAGAGAATATTTTTTTGAATGTTTTAATGTTTTTTAAATGAATGCATGAATGCAGCACACAAAAACATAGAAAAAACATTGGGTCAAAGGGTCGTTGTCATGAAGTCAAGGCTCTACCCATCCCCAAAGGTTTATACTAGGGTGATTTTTGTACCTGTACTCATTATCATTAGCTCCTCCCAGGAAAGCAAAACAACAAGCGGATCGCCAGCGAGTTGTAGAGCAATCTTAGAGTAAGTGCCATTCACCGAGAATAGATCACCAGCCTCAAATGAGGGTAGTATCGCGTAACAACTATTTCCGATAGTTTCCGCACTACGAAAGGGTTTGGCTCCTCAGCTTCTCAGACTTAACAACCGGCCCATTGTCTAGGTGAGAGAATGGGTTGCGTTGGTCAGCCTCCACTGAGGTTGATGGTCGACCCCATCGCCATCACTTATCTTAGGTGTATACTCATTCTTTCCACATACGGCATCACCCGCATTCCCATTAGCAGAAAGATAAACATGTATAGCAATTAGGAAAAGCAGTATATATATTTGTCCTAATCATCCTAGACCTATGAAGCTAAGAATCCTAAGTTCCTGACAGAAAATGGGTTCCCCGGCGGAAGCCCTAACTGTGGTATTCACACAAGAGGTTAAAAGGGAAATCGTGCCTAGATCTAACTTTGAAATGAAGGGCCCCACGGTGGGCGCCATTCTTCTGTAGCGAGCGATTTTGGACGCGGTTCTTAAGCACTGGTCGCTCTCTGCGGTTGAGCTTAAAACTACAGGTCGATTCATTTTTTATCCTATTGTGAGCTGATGAAGGAAGGGAAATAGATGTCTCCAATTAACCCTGCTTTGCATACTGAGTTTAAACAGCGGTCTGTTAGGTTACAGATGCTATCAATGTGGGGGGGCCTTTGTACTGGTTATTTGTATTTTCGCCAATACTGGTTTCTTTCTAGGACTTGACAGAAGGTTTCTGGCGGGGAACAAGGATTAGGATGTTAGGACTGTAGCTTTTGAATATGAGAGTATGGGATTTGGTTTTTTTCGCTGATTGTGCTCGCTAAGATTTTTCTTTCAATCTTATGCCTACGTATTCCCGTTTACTGAAACAGGGAAATCAGAGCGTTCGTAGTTCCTCCTATTTTTTGGGAGGAAATGGGTGTTTTGGTGTCTTGTTCAAAGCCCAAGACGTGAAGCTGAAAAGTCTATTTGTGTCTTATTCAAAGCCCAAGACGTGAAGCTGAGAGGTCTCAACTTTAGAGAGAACTTGTCACCTCTAAAGAGGGGGTTGTATGTCACAACTGTTTATAAAGGAGAATTACTTTAACCGAGATACACGGATCCTAGTAATGCCATAATTTCCTTTATAGGGGGTTTTAACCTAAAGGAGAAGACTTTAACTCAGTGTAGAGCAATGATATCTTTCCTTAGGAATTTCTCACGCTAAAAGAGGGACAGTGGCATGGATGTAGATGATCCAGAGGCTTGCCGCTTACAGCGATTAGATGAAGGGAGTTGTTTGATGTTTGTTTACTGTGAACGAGGCACAGTTTTGATGCTAAAAGGTTAATTGGATTAACCAGTGATTTTCTTATACAAAGCCTAAGAGGAGGCTGATATGTGTCTCGTACAAAGCCCGAGAGAGAGGCTAAAAGGTTTTGACTCGACGACGGAGTCTTTTGGTATCTCGTATAAAGCCAGAGATGGAGGCTAAAGTTTGTTTGGCTCAATAAGAACCTTTTTGTATCTCGTATAAAGCCCGAGATGGAGGCGAAAGGGGTGATTGACTCAACGAGGGAGTTTCTTATGTGTCTCGTACAAAGCCCGAGAGAGAGGCTAAACATTGTTTGACTCCGCTGGGGAGAATCATTGTACAAAGCCCAAGAGGAGGCTATGGTAACTATTTCAGTTGAGTGACAGATCCAATATACTGATTTTAAAGAGAAAATCAGTTCTTATATGAGCAACACTGTACTCAGGGATTTGACTCAGGGATCCGGGTTATTCCTGTTCTTTAAGGAAATGGGAAATCCGAAGGGTATTGAGACTGTCCGAGTCTGCAAGTTTCCTTCCTATTTTTGAAGGGGTCACTTGAGAATGTCTTTGAGACTCAAGGAGATTAGACTGTCTATGTCTAGAGTTTCATCTTTTGTACCATGCTTTGAGAAACAGTAGTAGACTCTACGAAAGGAATGTTCTATGCAGATGACTAAGTTCCGTTCCTATACCTCTAGGAGGTCGTCGGGACAATTTGTACGAAGCCCAAGAGGAGGCTGGAAGCTTTTAAGAAGCCGACGGGTCCTTGTTCTAAGCCCAAGAGGAGCCTATCATTCCCGGAGGAAGAGATCATTATACGAAGCCTAAGAGGAGGCTGTGAATACTTCTAAGAAGCCGTAGGGTCCTTGTACTAAGCCCAAGAGGAGGCGGGGTTGCTTTTAGGAAGCCTGTGGGTCCTTGTACGATGCCCAAGAGGAGGCCGATGCTTTTAAGAAGCCCGTGGGTCCCCAAACCTCAAGAAATTCAAGGCAAGCTATTCACAAGGAATAGATCAAGTCAGGAAAGTTCGAGAATTTGGAAGAAACTCAAAGATGCCATTCACAGAGAATAGATTCATCTCTGGGAGTAGAGTTTCTTGACAATTCCTAATGAGGACAGCCGAAGAGAAGACTGTATCTAGTGATCCTATTGGGGATCTAGTTGTCTATTTCTAGGAATAAGCAAAACGGCGTCACCTAGTTCTAGACGTAGTTGCCGGGGAAACTCTAAATATCTATACTATTATTACACAGTTGATATGAGTTTATGAAAGAAGACTTACAGTGAAACAGCCCCACAATACAGTTATATGTATATGAAAGCGGTAAATGAAAGCAATAACCACTTACTCGGTTGTAGAGCTTCCATGCTGTTTAGTTAGTTGTTCAACAAAGAAAGATTGAAAACAACAGTATATTCAAAATCAAAGGAGAAAGTGCTTTGAAAAAGAAAGATTTGGGGCTTACAGCTCAAGGAGAGGCCCAAGGTTTTATCAGTGAGCGCACTGTTATTTGTTTGTACAGAGGGACTTATACAAGTAACTGAGGCCCAAAATGTTTTTTGTACAAAGGGATGGGTCTTACACTCTCTCAAGAGGCCCAAGTGAGTTTTAAAAAAGAGTGGGGCTTATAACACGAGGGTAGGCCCAGATGATTTTTCTGTTTGAAATGGCGATCGCGCCGAGATTTTCTTTTAACGCAGAGGGACTTATACAATAAGTGAGGCCCAAATGATTTTGGTTAAAAGGGGGTTGGGTCTTACACTCTATTAGAGGCCCAAAGTGTTTTTGAATGGGTCTTATAGCTCAAGGAGATGCCCAAGGTTATTTTTCAAAAGGCGACGATCGCGCCGTTTGTTTTTTACGGTATCGGGACTTAATACACTGAGGCCCAAAATGTTTGGTCAAGAAAGGATTGGGTCTTACACTCTATTAGAGGCCCAAAAAGTTTTGAAAATGATTTATGAGGGTTGAATTAATCCAAAAACCCTAATTTGTTTTCAAAAATGTATTTAATTGAATAAAAATTCAATTAAAATGATCAAAATTGTTTAACATGTGAAAAACAAATTGTGATTTTGGATTAATGCTTCAAAAATTAAGTATTAACCTACAAAATAATTAGAAAGCATTAAAAGTTGCAAAATCAATGTAGAAAAAATATTTAATATGTCAAAAACAATTAAAATATTAATTCTTTGCAAAAATATCAATTATATGAAATAAATAATATTTTTGGGATTTTTTTATAAAATAAAATATTTTAACATTTTTGTGAATTATTAAAAAAAGAATCAACTCAAAATCATTAAAACTCAGAGAGAAATTAATTTTTGAATCAATTAAACAAAATCACAAAATTCAAATATTTGAATTATTCAAAAATGGCGCCAAGAACACACCAAGAACACGCGCGTGTTCTGGGTTTGGCTGATTTGCATTTTCTCCTCAATCTCACTGAATACTTGATTATATCATGCAATCCACATATCATTATGCTCGTCTCAACCTCACGATCATGTCTATAACACTTAATTTCATTTAAATTAAACATAAAACATGAAATCACGAAGAAACCTCAAGAACCCTAATTTCTACATGAAGGCTAGGAATTTTGATACACGATTCAAACAATGCAATTAATTGAGGGAAAACATTCCATGCATGATTATGAACATATGGCCAAATTATTGTGCGAGGAAATATGCATAGATTGAGAGATGGCCAAGTATATGCTTACCTCTAAGCCGTGACAGCAAGTGCAATGTGATTTTTGATTTGGAGGTGTTACAGATGAGTGGTGATTATCTGAACAGCTTCCCTACACCCTATGGAGTGTGTTTGAATGGTTGGACTTGATTGAAATTGGCTGGATCAATTTGTGGTACCTCAACTGCACTTTGGTTAAAACCTTGAGCAACCAGCTGGTGATTTTGTGAAATTGGTGTTTCAGAAGTGATCTAAGTGTTTGATCAGCTCATATGTGATGTATGTGAGGTGTGTGAGTGATTGGTTTGATTGGAAAAGCTCTCAAACTCAAAACTCGATAGTGACTTGCCTTAGAAGGCAAAATTGGAGTGAAAGAAGAGATTTTGAGGAAAGCATCTGTTTGATGGCTTTGGTGTACTCAAACTGATCACAATTGAGCTCTATTTATAGTAGAGCAAGTTTGTTTTGCAAGGAATAGTGAATGGCAGCTGGTAAGTAGGTTTGGCCAATGTTGTCCAATGGAAATGCAAGTCTCCTCTAGCCATTGACTAGAGGTTAGGGCACAGAGCTTTGGTTCCCTTGGTCTTGGATAAGTCTTGACTGATTTCAGATGAGAATGGCTCAGTCCATGCCACCTTGATGCTTCCATTGAATGCTTCAATCCAAATTTGGAGTCTTGTCCCTATTTTGGCCATTCTAGGTTCAACATGCTATTTCTTGTTCCATGGACTTTGGAGGCTTGGCTCAGTGATTGTCCCCTTTAGATTCAATCCTCAGATGTGTCCAAGTGGATAGGAGCATTTGAATTTGGCTGATTTTGGCAAATCGAGCCAAAATGCAAAATCTGCCTTGCCTTTGACAGATTTCAGCAAGGCAACTTGACAATGTCATATCTCATGGTGTAAGTTGAATTTGGCAATGTTCTTGGCCATTTTGGAAAGCCCTTACATGATACAACAACTGTTTGAACAAGTTTGGTTTTGATCTCTTCTGATTCCAAGTGAAAAATCCCTCTACATTTGGCAAAAAGTGAAGCAAAATCTGACTTAGTGAAATTTTCACTAAGTGTTGGAACAAAGTGTGATTTCTTGATTTTGATCACTCCATAACTCAAAATCCTTAATGAATTGGCCTTAGGTCTAGTTGAAGTTTTTATAGAGGGTAATGAGGGCTACAAATCCATCTTTGGATGAGAAAAAATGGCCATGTGGTTTAGGAGTTATGATCCTCCAAAGTTAGTGCATTAGTGGTACTTTTTCCATAACTTTGAAAAATTTCTAAGTTTTTATGGTTACCCCTTTTACAAGTTATCCCACTTTCTTTGATTTTTCTTGATGAATGATGATTCAAATCACACATTAACATCATTTTAGGGTTAAAAATCCATTTTGGTGAAAAATCTCAAAAAGTCAAAGTTGACTTTTGTGCACAGTTGACTTTTTATCAGATGAATTCCAAACTGTGCAATTCTTCAGGAAATCATGTCCTTGGCCTAAATCAAACTTGATGGACATGTTCCATGGGTGTCATAGGGTATATTGAATCATGTCTTAGGGTTTGGGAGCATGTCCTGGTCAAAAGTCAAAGTTACAGTTGACTTTCCTCGCGAAACCCTAATTGTGGTGCAGATGAAATTGAGACTTGTTGCTCAAGCTTCCTAGATCAATCCATTGTCCCAAATGGATCAATATAGTTCATTATAGACCCTCAAATCCTCTCTTGAGGTCTTGGTTCATGATTTGCCCCAAAAGTCAACTTAGGGGTGAATTAGGTCAAGAAACCCTAATTCCTGATTTTTGATGTATGCATCCCCTGAGGTCAAATTGACTTGATGCTTGGGTCCATGAGGTTCCATGAAGTAAATTAGGTTGTGTTTTGGATCCTTGGCTTATGTCCAGATGAAACTTCCCAACTAGAGGCCCTGGTCGACCAAAACCCTAATTTGGTGATACTGGCGATCTTGAGACTTGATCCACCTAGAAGGGAGCAGCCTTGTGCTTAATCCTTGAAGTGGGAGTCCTTTTGATCCATTGTGGATGTTTGAGAGGCTAGACAAGTTGAATATCATGTCATTCCTTGATTGATCCTTTGTCTAAGGCTCTGAGAGGGCTTAAAACCCTAATTTTGATTGTAGTGAATGCTCAACAATTCCTTGAGGAGATTGATGAGGCATAAAGGTACTTCTCTATTGTGATGATGATTTGCACAATGATGGGAAATATTGGTGGTCAAAATTTGGGGTATGACAGTATGCCAAGTAACTACAAGGATCTATGACTCGGGTCACCTTCTAGACATAGAAGCGGACGAGAAGATGAGATGTCTTGGTATGGTTATCGATTAGTGATGTTGTGAGTTTATGAACTCATGTCATGTTTCCATATAGTGTGAGAATTATAAAGTGTGAACTCAAGGGTCCTTTTCCCTTTTCCCCGGACTTGAGTTAGGATTGTTAGAACCTTGTTAATCCAAGAGAATCCATAAGATAGGGAACTCACTGAGATTTGATGTATCTCACCCCACGTTGTTGATGTATTTCAGGTGCTTCAAGTTCCGAGAAGGGTAAGGATAAGGTCGTGTGATCTTTTCCTTGCTTGTTGATGGCTAGCTTCCGTAGCGGAGTTTATTTTGAGATCATTATTGATCTAGTTCTTAGTTTTTATCTTTTGAACATCTTATGTATATTATGCCTTTAGAACTTTTAGTTGTTGTATTTTGGGGCATGTAATATATATAATGTGTTAACTAGGAGCTTATGTGTTTCAGTACCAAACACTTGGATCTATATATAACATTTATGCTTTGATGTATGAGTTTTATATATGGGTGTTACAGTTGGTATCAAATTAGGTCGTATCCTCGACCTAGCCATGAAATAGTATAAGTATTTCTTTCCGTTTCATATGTGTTGTGTCGCCATTGGTCTTAAGTGTTATATGTATAGTATTAAGCCTGATCAAGTTAATCCTATCTATATGACGTTTAGGAACATGGCTGGCGGACGCAGAAACCGTAGTAGATCCGGAGGGAATCATCCCGTGGCGAATCCGCGGGGCGGCAATGGGAATGCTCCCTTGTATCAGTTTTTGTAACAGATGCAATAGCAGTAGAACCAATTCATGCAACAGATGATACGACACATGAATAGGGGTTTTCATCCTCCCGCGGTTGTTCCAAATACTGTAAGTAGGAATTTCCTGGATTTTATCCGCATGAATCCTCCAGAATTTCATGGTGGAGTAGATCCTGTTAAGGCTCACGATTGGGTGGCCGGGATAGAGAGAATCTTTCAGATACTTAACTGCAGGGAGGAGGACAAGGTAGCATTTGCTTCTCACTCGTTGAGAGGTCCTGCTAAGAGGTGGTGGGATATTGCTTCAGCTTTTATGACTATTCAAGGTGTGCCTAAAGTGTGGGAACAATTCAAGGCTACTTTTATGGAGAAGTACCTTCCTAGTTCTTTAAGGATCCAAAGAGAATCTGAATTCCAAGAGTTACGACAAGGTTATGTGATGGAGAACGATTTGAGGAGTGTTCAGACAGAAGGGAATTCGCGTAGGTCAAACTGAAATGATTATGAGAGGTCAAGCCCACAGTTTAGGCCAAGGCAACAAACCTTCAAAGGGAAACAAGTGCAAAGTAGTAAACCTAATACTCCTTCTTATGCCGGTTATGCAACAAGTATCATTTTGGGAAGTGTAGAGATGGAGCCTCTAGGTGTTATCATTGTGATGAAGTGGGTCATTTGGCAAGAAACTGCCCGCAGGATGGGAATCAGACACAAGGGAAGAATGCCGGAAGAGTTCACACTTTGGATACAAGGAGGAAGAAGAGTGACAACTCTTTAATAGCGGGTACGTGTTTCGTAAACGGACATCCTTGTTTTGTTTTATTTGATTGTGGATCAACACACTCCTTTGTGTCAATGCAATGTGTGAAATTATGTTTTGTCCGAAGTTAAGGGAGTAGTGACCTTCAAGTCTTGTGCATTTCCGGTAGCCTGTGAGATTTCAGAAGTTTTCCCCGAAGATGTCACTTCTCTTCCTTCGGTGAGAGAAGTGGAATTTTCTATTGACCTGGTACCGGGAACTACTCCTATGTCCGTTTCTCCGTATCGGATGGCACCACTTGAATTGAGAGAACTGAAGGAACAATTAGAAGAGCTTATGGCTAAGCATTTTGTTAGACCTAGTGTCTCACTGTGGGAAGCTCCAGTATTGTTAGTAAAGAAGAAGGACGGTGGGATGCGGTTGTGTATCGACTATCGTCAGCTAAATAAAGTCACCATTAAGAATAAGTATCCCTTACCCAGGATATACGACCGGTTAGATCAATTGAAAGGAGCCTGTGTGTTCTCGAAGATTGATTTGAGGTCGGGTTATCACCAGATTCGAGTGAAGAGTTCCGATGTACCTAAGACTGCATTTAGGACCTGTTATGGTCATTACGAATTCTTAGTGATGCCTTTCGGTGTGACTAATGCTCCAGCTATTTTTATGGACTACATGAACCGTATATTTCAAGCTTACTTGGACCAGTTTATTGTAATCTTCATTGATGATATTCTTATTTATTCTCGTACTTCACAAGAGCATGAAGAGCATCTGAGAATTGTTTTATCCGTGTTGCAAGAGAAGCAACTTTTTGCTAAGTTAAGCAAGTGTGAATTTTGGGTGGCGGAAGTTAAGCTTCTTGGTCACGTTATATCACGAGGTGGTGTAGCAGTGGATCCGTCGAAGGTAGAAGCAGTGATAAATTGGGAGAGGCCGAGTAATGCTTCGGAAGTCATAAGTTTCTTAGGACTGGCGGGTTATTATAGGAGGTTCATCGAGGGTTTCTCTCAGTTGGCTTTACCAATGACGAAACTTACCCGTAAAGACTTTGCTTTTGAGTGGGATTCGAGTTGTGAGCAAAGTTTCATGAAGTTGAAGGAAAGATTGACAACGGCTCCTGTTTTAATCATAACTGATCCTAACAACTCTTACGAAGTGTTTTGTGATGCTTCTAAGATGGGATTGGGGGGTGTTCTGATGCAAGGCGGTCAGGTAGTGACTTATGCCTCCCGACAATTAAAAATTCATGAAAAGAATTATCCAACTCATGATTTAGAATTGAAGTATCATCCAGGAAAAGCGAATAGGGTAGTAGATGCTTTAAGTCGGAAAGTGGTTCATAGTGCGAAATTGATGATTTTGGAGTATGCTTTGTGGGAGAATTTTAGAGATCTTAATCTTCAGTTTGTATGGACTCAAGATGGTGTGATTATGGGAAGTTTAAATGTCAATTCTACTCTAAGATTTGAGATTCAACAAGGTCGAACGTTGGATGAGAAGTTGCAAGAAATGTTAATTTAACCGGGTTTTGTGCACGTTAATGACGATATTATTATGTTCGACCAAATAATTCGTGTTTCGAATGATGCAATGTTGAGGAGAAAGATTTTTAGATGAAGCTCATAAAGGTACTTTTACGATACATCCTGGTTCTTCAAAGATGTATCAGGACTTAAAGAAGGACTATTGGTGGTCTGGAATGGAAAAGGATGTCGCAATGTATGTGTCAGAATGTGCAGTGTGCCAACAGGTTAAGATTGAACACCAAAGACCGGGCGGTCTATTGCAACCTTTAGAAATTCTAGTTTGGAAGTGGGATAGCATTTCTATGGACTTTGCAGTAGGTTTACCCTGTGCGCAAGGTGGTTATGATTCAATTTGGGTGATTGTGGATCGACTAACGAAATCTGCGCATTTCTTAGCCGTGAAGACTACTTTCAAGGCAAGTCATCTTGCGATGTTGTTTATTGCGGAAATTGTAAAATTGCACGGTATTCCCTCTAATATTGTGTCGGATAGAGATCCGAAGTTTACTTCAAGGTTTTGGAAAGTTTTTCAACAAGCTATGGGTAAGGAGTTGCGTTTGAGCACGTCTAATCATCCTCAGACGGATGGTCAAACTGAATGAACAATACAAACAATGGAGGATATGTTGAGAGCTTGTGTACTAGAAAGTAAGGGTAATTGGAAAGAACTAGTACCGCTGATTGAGTTTTCTTATAACAATAGTTACCATGCGAGCATCGGAATGGCTCCTTATGAAGCTTTGTATGGAAGAAAGTGTAGGACACCTTTGTGTTGGGTGAAAGTTGGTGAAGATAGAATTTTGGGACCCGAAATTATCCAAGAGACTACGGAAAAGATTCGAATGATCCGCGAGAAAATTAAGCAAGCACAAGATCGACAAAAGAGTTATGCGAACAATCGAAGGAGACCTTTAGAATTTGAAGAAGGTGAGCATGTGTTTTTGAATGTCACCCCTAGATTGAGATTGAAAGGACCGTTTAAGTTATAGAAGTTAAGTCCGAGATACGTGGGACCGTATCAAGTTTTAGAAAGGATTGGCAAAGTAGCGTACAGGTTGGCCTTACCTCCTTCTCTGTCGGAAATGCACGATATTTTCCATGTATCTCAACTTCGCAGATTTGTTCCATATCCTTTTTAGCCGATTCTACCGGATACTGTTGAAATAGAAGCAGACTTAACGTTTAAAGCTCAACCGAACCGCATTGTGGGAAGAGAAATGAAAGTATTAAGGAACAAGTACATTTCTCTCGTTAAGGTGCAGTGGGATGTCACGCATCCGGGTGATGCAACTTGGGAACTTGAATCGGAAATGTGTGATGCTTACCCTCATCTGTTCAGGTAATCTTTAAATTCGAGGGCGAATTTCTATTTAAGGGGGGGGGGGGGGGGGGCGGAGGATGTAATAACCCGTATTTTATTACTCCGGATAATATTACATTGTGATCGACTGAGCCCAGTGTACTCTGAGAAATTATTTGATAAAATAATTAGAGTAACTGTGGAACTTAGAATAAATCCAATTAATATTATCTGACTCTGAGGTATTTTATTTATTTGGACTTAAGAGACTTTTTGGACATTTAGTAGTATTATTTCTAATACTAGTTTACTACATAATTCCTTTTCCTCCCATTTTTCCAAACAAAAGAAAAAGATAGTAAGAAAGAGAGAGAAAGAAGAAAGAGGGAAAGAAAAGGAAAAGAAGAAGAAAAGAAGGAGAAAGAGGAAATTGAAGAAATCCAAGAGAAAATCATCATCCATTCATCCAATCCTTGCCCAATCATCTCATTCTCTTCATCTTCATATTATCTAAGAGGTGGGTTCTAGTTTAGAAACTTTTGATTTTGAATTTCATGAAGTTTGAGATAAGTTAGGTTTTTGGTGAAAAATGATTATTTCGAAAAATTGATGTTTCTAACGGTTGAAATGAGTGATAAATTTCGTAGTATGATCATAACATGTGTAGAATCGTTTATCAATACTTGTTATGAAGTTTGGATAGGTTTTGATTATTTTGGAAATATTAGGTTTATGTAGAATTTGGTGTTCATATGGAAAACTTGGTTTGTGAAGTTTGATGATGAAACTATGTTAGAAACATGTTGAATATGCCTCTAATTTGTTGTTGGAACTGGTATTGAGGATGTAGAGGAACTGGTTTTGAACTGTTATAGCAGGTATTTTTCTGAGTTTCGCAGAGCGCGGTTAGCGCGCAGAAGCCCGCTCAGCGTAGTGTTGAAATCCTGCAAACCCAGATGGCAGAGAGATGCACGCTTAGTGCGGGCAGGGGCGCGCTTAGCGCGACCTGGGACTTAGAGTTTTTCTTCCAAAACGAGAAAATTCATAACTTTTTATTCGGTTATCGGAATCGAACATTCTTTATATCGATGTAAAGCCGAGAAGATATTCTACGCAATGGAGATGAAATATGTCGATTTTACCGAACGATTAAATAATCGAGAAAGTTCCAAAAGTAATCTATTTATATTTTAATTGTTATATATTATTCTACTATGCAGTTATGACATGTCTTGCCTATCCTATTATTGTTTAATATGATTGTAAGTGAATATGCATGCAAATATGAAAACGATATAGGAAGAGTGAGGAAACCTCAAACTTGAACTATAGGAGAATCTAGTAAGGAACTAGAAATTGTAGACAACTCTAGATGGCAATGCTCGGGCATGTGTTGTTGGAAGATACATCCTTGCCGAGTATTGGCCTAGTTGAGAGTGAACACTTGTATGGAACATGTGGTTAACCTTCGTGGTTGTGAAAAGGCTAGAGAGGCCTTAAGGCGGTGTAGTCTTGTGATTGTCGAATATAATCGTATTGTTGTGTGTGATCATGTAATCGTAACCGGAATATTTTGAGTGTAGTTTCATGGGTCTCGAGCTCCTCTGAAACGGGTACTCAATTACTTGGTAGGTTTGATTCCCTACGTGTAGTACGATTGGAGCCTATGTTATGGGTAGAGACTTGTGATGGATAACAGGCCATGAGAAGTGACGGTTCACGGTTAATAGGCCGATGATCTTGAGTCCAATTCGTATGCCAAGTAACTACAAGGATCTATGACTCGGGTCGCCTTCTAGACGTAGAAGCGAACAGGAAGATGAGATGTATTGGTATGGTTATTGATTAGTGATGTTGTGAGTTAATGAACTCATGTCATGTTTCCATATAGCGTGAGAATTATAAAGTGTGAACTCAAGGGTCTTTTTCCCTTTTCCCTGGACTTGAGTTAGGATTGTTAGAACCTTGTTAATCCGAGAAAATCCATAAGATAGGGAACTCACTGAGATTTGATGTATCTTACCCCACGTTGTTGATGTATTTCAGGTGCTTCAGGTTCCGAGAAGGGTAAGGATAAGGTCGTGTGATCTTTTCCTTGTTGTTGATGGCTAGCTTCCATAGCGGAGTTTAATTTGAGATCATTATTGATCTAGTTCTTATTTTTTATCTTTTGAACATCTTATGTATATTATGCCTTTAGAACTTTTAGTTGTTGTATTTTGGGGCATGTAATATATATAATGTGTTAACTAGGAGCTTATGTGTTTCAGTACCAAACACTTGGATCTATATATAATATTTATGCTTTGATGTATGAGTTTTATATATGGGTGTTACAAAAAAATCACTAGTATTTTTTTTACCTTAATCATAAAATAACCCCCGAAATATTTCATCAGCAATATTTTCAGACCAGGCAAAGTTTTGTGTATAATGTGCCTTGCTTCAGCATAAGGAAGATGTTTTATCCTTTACTTCTTTCTTTTTTTATTTTTTTTTAATATTTATTTTTGTTCTTTTTTATGTAAGTTAGAGGAAAGTGGTAATATTGCTGATGAAAATATTTGGGGGTTATTTTGGTTATTTTGTTTTTTTCTGTGATATTCTATTTATATATGATTTTATGGTTGGTTTTTCAGTTTGTTTTGTGTAGTTGTGAAGGCGTTTACGAGGCAGCGGCGCCTGGCCATTTTACTCATTTGAGTTTAAACATTGAAATGACTCATTCTATTTGCGAAGCCTTGGCCTTGTGCTCCCTGTTTGAATATGTTGAAGTGGAATGTTCTCTATGTAATAGAGAAACAAAACTAGAGAAACTGTTTCTGATCGGAAAAACACTTGACGTTGCAATAATTCAGTTAAACAGATCCAGAAAAAAATTAACAAACAGTTAAGGAAATACCATACACCAATACCACTTGACTTGAAACTAACATCACAGCGGGTAGGCAAGCTATTGTGAGCAACAGAACGGAAAAACACATGAATCCATAAATAACTAAAACAACTTCCAAAAACATTCATAATGGCTTAAAACCAAAAGTAGCAAAATCATACATAAATTCAAACAAGACCTCAATATAAGTTCCAATCAACATCAAAAAATAAATATGACTAAACAAAATCCCAAACATATATAAATTTAACCAAACATGCTTTTTCATGTGTGCCTCACTAAAATCATTGTTATTTAAGGGCTTTACATAAGTTTGGTTGTACTTCACAAGCTTACATTGTTGCCCTCATCTTCACAATTGCATTTTGTAAACCATTACAGAACCATTATATTAACTGTTATTAGCAAGCGGATAACAACCTAAAAGCTAGGGTCAATGAATTCCACTATAGGTGCTATCGACATCATATTCAAAACCATCACAAGACAGAAAAATACATATAAAGATCTAACACCAAAGATGTAAAAGCTAGCCAGAACCAACATAGAACATAGAAAGAAACCCCAGAAAATCTATCACGACACTTATAGGTCTAAATCTGTAGATTTTAGATGTATAATTTTAAAAAAAATAAGAAAAAAAATAAGAAACCTTCTCCATGTATGTGTCTGGTTTCTAGAAGAGCTTCATATAGTCTTTGGGTATGGGTTAAACATTGAAGAATCGCAGTTAGACAACTAGTGTTGATTAAACCAGCACCCTTTTCCAACTTCATGCTAGCAAAACCCTTTTCCAACTTCATGCTAGCAGCACCATTTTCCAACATCATGCCAGCAACACCCTTTTCCAACATAATTCCAGCAACACCCTCGAACACCCTTTTCCTTCTCCATATTATTTAACACAACACACTTTTCCATCTTTAAATCCGCACCCTTTTCCATATTTTCTTACACAAGGACCTACGTAACGAAATACACGCTAAAGATTGATACTCATACAAAAAAAATGAAAATGAAAAATATATATTAAATAATACAATAAAATATATTTTTTGGTTTTGAATCAAAATTTCCCATTTTCTTAGAACCAAAAACATTGGTTTTGAATCAAAATTGAAATGGAATTAGTGTTGTTGAAGTAACCTCCCATAGAAGGAGCATGGATGGCAACACCTGAATTGGAAACCTCTGAACTAGAAACCTTCGAAGGTTCTCCACCATTTGAGATTGAAAAACCCTATTGATACAAAAAAGGTGTACATACAAAAACTCAATATCAATTTGAGTTATCATACAAAAATAAAAACTACGTACTCAACATTAACGCCAATCGTCATACAAAAACTAAAAACATCAATGTTAACAAAAAAGTGAAAATAATGGAACAAAAAACATCAACATCAATATAGGAGATCATACAAAAAATAGAAACATGGAACTCGAAACGTATTTCATATCAACATCAATCATCATTCAAAAATTAATTATATTCAACAGTTTATTCAAGGTTTATACAAACAACAATAAAAAAAGTTGAAAACATAAAACTAGAAACCAAATTCGTATCAACATAGATCATCAATAAAAAATTTAGTATATTCAACAGTATATTCAAGGTTTATACAAACAACAACAAAAAGTTGAAAACATGGAACAAAAAACCTAATTCGTATCAACTAATTTAAATTAAGGGTCATATGTGAAAATAATCACTAGTATTTTTTACCTTAATCAAAAAATAACCCCCAAATATTTCATCAACAATATTTTCAGACCAGGAAAAATTCTATGTATTATGTGACTGGCTTCAGCACAAGGAGGATGTTTTATCCTTTACTTCTTTCTCTTTTTTTTTGTTAATTATTTATTTTTGTTCATTTTGATGTCAGTTGGAGGAAGGTGGTAATATTGCAGATGAAAATATATGGGGGTTATTTTTTTATCAAGGTAAAAAAAATACTAGTGACTATTTATCATATATGACCCTTAATTTAAAATAGCTCTTTTATTTGTGATATTCTATTCATATATGATTTTATGGTTAGTTTTTTCTTAGTAGCCGTGAAAGCTCTTACGAGGCAGCTACGCCTACTCATTTGAGTTTAAACATTGAAATGACTCATTCTATTTGCGAAGCCTTGGCCTCGTACTCCCTGTTTGAATATGTTGAAGTGGAATGTTCTCTATGTAATAGAACAAAAAAAATGGAGAAACTGTCTCTGAACGGAAAAACACTTGACGTTGCAATCAATCATTTAATTAGATCCATTTGGAAGGCCCCCCAGAAAAAAAAAATTAACAAACATTTAAGAATGTACCATACACCAATACCACTTAACTGGAAACTAACATCACAGCGTGTGGGCAAGCTATTGTGAGCAACAGAACGGAAAAACACATGAATCCATAAGTTACTAAAACAACTTCCAAAAACATTCATAATGGCTTAAAACCAAAAGTAGCAAAATCATACATAAATTCAAACAAGTTCTCAATATAAGTTCCAATCAACATCAAATAATAAATATGACTAAACCAAATCCTAATATATATATATATATAAACTTAACCAAACATGCTTTTTCATGTGTGCCTCACTTAAATCATTGTTATTTAAGTGCTATACAAAAGTTTGGTTGTACTTCGCAAGCTTACATTTTTGCCCTCATCTTTAGAATAACATTTTGTAAACCATTACAGAACCATTATATCAACCGTTATCAGCAAGGGGATAGCAACCTAAAAGCTAGGGTCAATGAATGCCGTTATAGGTGCTATCGACAACATATTCAAAACCATCACCAAATAGAAAAATACATATAAAGATCTAACTCCAAAGATATAAAAGCTAGCCAGAACCAACACAAGACATAGAAAAAACACCAAAAAATCTATCACAACACTTATAGATCTAAATCTGTAAATTTTAAATGTATAATTTAAAAATAAAAAAAAACCTTTTCCATGTATGTGTCTGGCTTCTAGAAGAGCTTCATATAGTCTTTGTGTATGCGTTAAACAATGAAGAATCGCAGCTAGATAACTAGTGTTACTAGTGTTGATTAAACCCGCACCCTTTTCCAACTTCATGCGAGCAACACCCTTTTTCAACTTCATACCAGCAGCACCCTTTTCCAACATCATGCCAGCAACATCCTTTTCCAACATCATGCCAACCACACCTTGGAATACCCTTTTCCATCTCCATATTATTTGACACAACACACTTTTCCATGTTTAAATCAGCGCTCTTTTCCATATTTTCTGACTTAAGGACCAACATAAAGTAATACACGCTAAAGACTGATACTCATACAAAAAAATGAAAATAAAAAATATATATTAAATAATGCAATAAAATTTATTTTTTGGTTTTGAATCAAAATTTCCCATTTTCTTGGAACCAGAAACCTTGGTTTTGAATCAAAATTGAAATGGAATTAATGTTGTTGAAGTAACCTCCCATAGAAGGAGCATGGCTGGCAACACCTAAATTGGAAACCCCTGAAATGGAAGACTCTGAAGGTTCTCCACCAATTTGAGATTGAAAAACCCTATTGATACAAAAAATGTGTACATACAAAAACTCAACATCAATTTGAATTATCATACAAAAATAGAAACCACATACTCAACATTAACGTCAATCATCATACAAAAACCAAAAACATCAAAGTTAGCAAAAAAGTGAAAATAATGGAACAAAAAACATCAACATCAATATAGGTGATCATACAAAAAACAGAAACAACATAAACAGATAAGTATCAACAATGAGTATACAGTAATCATAAAAATCAAGTATATTTAAGGTTTATACAAACAACAACAAAAAGGTTATAAACATGGAACTTGAACCATATTTCATATCAACATCAGTCATCATTCAAAAATTAAGTATATTCAAGGTTTATACAAACAACAATAAAAAAAAAAAAGTTGAAAACATAAAACTAGAAACCAAATTCGTATCAACATAGATCTTCATTCAAAAATTTAGTAAATTCAACAATATATTCAAGGTTTATACAAACAACAACAAGAAATTGAAAACATGGAACAAAAAACCTAATTTGTATCAACTTATTTAAATTAGGGGCCATATGTGAAAACAATCATCAGTATTGTAATACCCCGTATTTTTATAAATGCTCTGGATAATATTAATTGAGTTCAATTGGGTTCCGGTGTGTTCTGAGAATTATCTGTTCAGATAATTAGAGCAATTATTGAGCTCATATGTGATTGATTAATATTATCGACTCTGAGGTTTTATCAATTGGTATTAGACGATAAAATATCAATTGGAGATGTTTTACCCTATTGGATTATATTATATAATAAGTTATATATATATATATATATATATATATATATATATATATATATATATATATATATATTTGTTAGAAAAGAAAGAAGAAGAAAGTTGGTAAGAGAAGAGAAACAAAAGAAGAGGAAAAGAAAGGAAAAAGAGAGAAAGAAGAGAAGAAGAAGTTCAAGGAAGAAGAAGAGAAAGCTTGGATCATTATTCATCATTTTCTTCAACCTCCTCTTCAATGCTAAGGTGGGTTCTAGTTAGACACTTTAAGTTCCAGAAATGCTATGTTTAGAACTTATGTTAGATTTGGGAGAAAATGATTAAACAGATAAATCAATGAAATCTAACGGATGAAATGCGATATAAAACGCGTAGTATAGTCGGGATAGGTGTAAGAATAACCTATGATACTCACTATTATGTTGCAATGTGTTTCTATGAAGTTCCCTTGAGTTTTATGATGAGAAAATGTGTTTTTAGGGCTCTGTTACGACAGTAATCGATTACCCTATTTGAGTAACTGATTACATGTGTAAAAATGACGTTTCTGGGCTGTTTTGGAGCGAGTAACCGATTACTCAAAGTGAGTAATCGATTACCACTACTATTGGCAGAAAAATGAAAATTTATATGGGCGTATCTTTTGAACTGTAAGTCCGTTTTGGTCCCCGTTCGTAGCGTTGGGAAGCTATTTAAATGCTATAATTGATGGTGAATTAAAAACATATTTATATGTCAAAGATTTATAAGTTAATGGTAATAAAACATTTTGTGCAATATGTGGGAATTAATATGCATGTTAGTTATGCTTGGTATGTTGTACTACCTTATGTGTGCTTCATGTATAATATTGTGTATGCTATCTATATGTCAATATGTTGTTAATCAAGAGAGAAAATGCATGCTTAAAATGAGTTAGGAAGAGTGAGGAAACTTTACCCCAAAACCAAATGATATGATTCTAGGTTGTGACTAGGATTGATAGATAATCTAGATGGCGATGCTCGTGCATTGATGTCTAGGTGTGCATCTTCGACGAGTAATGGTCTAGAGGAGAGTGAGACACTAGTATGGAACATGTGTGTGAACCTTTGTGTTCTTTATGAAAGGCGAATGTGGCCTTAAGGCATTGTGGCCTTGTGATTGTCGAATACAATCACGTTTATGTGTGATATCACGTAATCGTAACCGTTTCACTTGAGTTGCAGTTTCATGAGTCTCAAGATCCTCTAAAACGCATGCATGATTACTTGGCAGGTTTGATTCCCGCGTTTAGTACGAATGGAGCCTAAGGGTAAAGAGACTTGTGACGGTTAATGGCCCGTGTGAAGTGATGGTTCATAACGGTTAATGGCCCGTAGAACCCGAATCCATGTAGTATGTCAAGTAAGTTACAAGGATCCATGACTCGGGTCGACTTATAGACGTAGAAGCGGACGGGAAAAGGGGGTGCCTTGGTAAGGTTATCGATTAGTGATATTTTGAGTTGGTGAACCCATGAACATGTTTCCATATAGTTTGAGATTGTGAACTCGAAGTCATTTCCCTTCCCCTAGACTTGAGTTAGGATTTAGCTAGAACCCTGTAAAGCCGAGAGAATCCATAAGATAGGGAACTCACTGAGATTAATATCTCACCCCATTATTTTTGCTATATTTCAGGTGTGGTTTGCAGGTGTGATTTACAAGTGGAGTTATGCTTGGATGTTTCAAGAGAAACTTAGTTTTAATATTTCCGTTGTGTATCATTTCGTGTACAATGAGGAATATTGTACTTTATTCTTAGATTTTATTATTTTGGCTAGTTTCCATATCTTGTGCCATATGTTGTATTTATGTTTTACAAATGGTCAAGTATGTGAATTATGCCATTAGGCACTTGCGATGGTGTCAGTACCAAATAAAAACACTTGTATGGTATTATTCTAGATAAATATTATACTGGGCGTTACAGTTGGTATCATAGCAGGCCGTATCCTCGACCTAGCCTTGAAACATCATAAGTAAATCTATTCCTGCCTCTTAAGTGTGTCTTGCCAGCATGACTCTTAATATCATACTATATAGTGTTGGGCCTGATCAACCTAATACTATGTATGTGATAGGTAGAATCATGGTTGAGCGACCACGAGGACTCTGAAGTGTGGTCGGAACTTGTGTTGTGAGGGTAGGCTCAAGCCAAGAGTTAGTAGTGATGAGTTTTGGTCAACTCAGTGAGGTTTTAG
Organism: Lathyrus tuberosus; assembly: GCA_022829125.1. NCBI lineage: Eukaryota > Viridiplantae > Streptophyta > Magnoliopsida > Fabales > Fabaceae > Lathyrus > Lathyrus tuberosus. The sequence continues at coordinate 16,356,532 of JALAZF010000055.1, forward strand.
TAGAAGTCGTGATTTGGGTAGCATGGAATTAAAGAGTAGTGTGTGGTGCAAGAAATCCTTTGGAATCGATGGAGTCTGTAAGTTAGGATCTCTATCGGACGATTGGACAAGGATTTCAAGTAACCTTATCCCGTGAAAAAGAAAAGTTGTTTTGGTTGAACGTGTGACGTAAGGTCCGAAAGTGAGATAATTATTGGTGCTTCAGTTTCTAAGGTTGCTATGGTATCTTGGGTAGACGAGAGTACATTAAGGAATGTGTTTGGAGCAATGGCTTCCAACTAGTTAAAAGTTAAGAGTTAAGGACGTTCGGCTTTTACAGGAACCTAAAGTAGTAGGGAAGTGTGAGAAGGAACACAAGGATGTGTTTACATGCTTCAAGTGAAACAAGTATGTGTCGGACGAATGGTAAGAGATATGTTGCAGGTATTCAGTTATATAGAGAGGGATTGGGTTCAGGAAATACTTCAGGATTTCTGTTTTCGGTGAGAGACCATTTTTGGAATTACTAAATTACCCAAGGAACAGTATAAGGTATTGTGTCAAAGAAAGTTTGAACTTTATTTAGTAATGGAAAGTGTAGTGATACGGACCGGAAGAAGTTTGTATTAAGAAACAAAGTAAGTATCTTGAATTTAAGGGAATCTTAGTATGATGGTTTTATATTTGGACCTAAGAGGGTTAAAATGGAGAACGAAGTAAATGCAGTGTGAAAAACGGTATTAATGGTATGTTATGAGGAAGTGACAACGGAATGTATCTTGGAAGATTGTGTAATATAGTTATTAAGATGTAGTTGAAGCTAAATTAAGGAAGTGTAATCAATGATGGATCACCCATGAGGACTCTAGTAGTATGATGTGGAATAGGAGAAGTTACACCTTGGTATTAAGAAATGCATAGTAGTAGCATCATGGTCACAAGTGTGCGTGATGGATTCTTAATCTTGAGACGGATGTTAAGAGACATAATTTGTTGAGTAGTGAGTATTGTATCCTAAGAAGTAAGATTATGGTAAAACAACGAGAGGAAAAATCAAGACTTGTTATGGATTAAGTGGAAATCATGGAATGATTTATACCAGAAGAGTTTTGTAAATAATTGATGAGAATTGTCAGTTGCGAATCTTCCAATAAGTAATTTGGTATAGGTGGAATGTGTAATGGTAGTGAAGAGCGAGAAATCCCGGTTAGGGTGTACGAAGTGATGGAAAAGGTCCTTCAAGAGGATGCATTTTCCTGATTATTTTCAAGTATAGAGAGACTTATGTATTTGTGAATGATTGGAATATTCAGAATCTACCTTTTGTTGGACTAAGAACGTTGTTGTATTTTTTTCTCTCCAAGGAAACTCAAGTGAGAGAACAATGTTGTATGCCTGACATGTTATGTCCGCAGCTTTATGGTACCATTTAATGGTTGCGTGTTGGGTTTTGCTTATGGAAAAATCAAGTATGAGTGGTAGCTTAAACATTAGAAGTCGTCATCTTTTAGCTTCCTGCTAGTGTAGTTGTATGAACAGGGAATGAACTATTCCTCAGAAGATTTATCGTGTGACCGCGTTGGAATTTAGAATTCTTCCTTGTCACTTGGTTAGAGTGTGTCATCCGCATGTTTTAACTTTGTTCGGCATTTACCTTAAGTGGATTGATGGATTTGAGTTTGAACGGGATATAAATTGCATAGTATGATTAATTATGTGGAATCATCTATTGAAGCTTGTTATCGTGTTTAAACTTGTTTAGGATAAGATTGGATTGGAAAGGTGTTCTTAAAAACAAGTATTTTTGCCTCTGCATCCAGAGTAATCGATTACTCAAAGGGAGTAACCGATTACGCTTTAAAGATTTGGGATTATTGCGCAGGAAATGATGGAGTAACCAATTACACAAAGTGAGTAACCGGACGAAATATGCCTCTAACTATCATAATCTCTCTGTAACAATAGGGTTTATAGAGTAACCGATTACTCAACGTAGGTAATAGATTACCACTGTTGTGTTTTGAAAAATGTTTGGAAATCCATATCTTTCATACCGTAAGTTCATTTTGATTCCCGTTCAAAAAGTTAGAAGGTTAGTAAGATAAAGTTTTCTCTGATCATGGGTTGGTAAGAGTTAAACTATTTAATTACTGATGTGTCACCATTATGACTATTGAGATCCTTAAGAGTGAAGTCAAAGGAGACTCACTAAGTGATGACCTCGTAGAGAACGAGTTAGGACTTTGCATATGTGTTAGTAAGGAGTAAGCGGTTGGCTAGAGTATGGTGGTTGTTATTTCTCACAAGTTCACGACATTAGATATAGAACCCGAGAGAGTGATACCACATCTGTATAGTCGTACTTTACCCATAAGGGAATTTGAAGGTTATACTTCTAAGAACGAGTAAGAATTGGATGTTCCGATGTTGAGCATGTAATTTGGATCGTTTATGGAACATAACGATTGAGAGAGGTGGATTCAATTGAGAAACGTGATATGGACTTCGAATGTGTGTGTGTGTGTGTGGAGTGTTGTATGTGAATTGATGAGTAGTATGGAAACTCACAATTGTGCCTTGAATGGTTTAAGTTTTGGTTAAATGGTGAGTCACATATGATTGAAGTTCCGTGATGGTGTTACGTTGTAACACCCATATATAAAACTCATACATCAAAGCATAAATATTACATATAGATCCAAGTGTTTGGTACTGAAACACATAAGCTCCTATTTAACACATTGTATACAAATAAATGCCCTAAAGTACGAAGTACAAAAACCTAAGGCATATTATACACAAGATGTTCAAATGATAAAAACTAAGAACTAGATCAACAATGATCTCAAAATAAACTCCGCTACGAAAGCTAGCCATCAACAAACAAGGAAAAGATCACAGGACCTTATCCTTACCCTTCTCGGAACCAGAAGCACCTGAAATACATCAACAACGTGGGGTGAGATACATCAAATCTCAGTGAGTTCCCTATCTTATGGGTTCTCTCGGATTATCATGGTTCTAACAATCCTAACTCAAGTCCGGGGAAAAGGGAAAAGGACCCTTGAGTTCACACTTTATAATTCTCACACTATATGGAAACATGACATGAGTTCATTAACTCACAACATCACTAATCGATAACAATACCAAGACATCTCATCTTCCCATCCGCTTCTACGTCTAGAAGGTGACCCGAGTCATAGATACTTGTAGTTACTTGGCATACGAATTGGATTCGGGATCATCGGCCTGTTAACCGTGAACCATCACTTCTCATGGCCTGTTAACCATCACAAGTCTCTACCCATAGCATAGGCTCCAATCTTACTACACGTAGGGAATCAAACCTACCAAGTAATTGTGTACCCGTTTCAGGGGAGCTCGAGACCCATGAAACTACACTCAAAATACTCTGGTTACGATTACGTGATTACATACAACAAAATATGATTGTGTTTGAGAATCAAAAGACTACACCGCCTTAAGGCCTCTCTTGCTTTTTCACAACCACAAAGGCTAACCACATGTTCCATACTAGTGTTCACTCTCAACTAGGCCAATAATCGGCAAGGGTGTATCTTTCAACAACACGTGCCTAAGCATCGCCATCTAGAGTTGTTTACAATTTCTAGTTCCTTACTAGATTCTCCTATAGTTCAAGTTTGAGGTTTCCTCACTCTTCCTATATCGTTTTCATATTTGCATGCATATTCACTTACAATCATGTTAAACAATAATATGATAGCCAAGACATGTCATAATTGCATAGCAGAATAATATATAACAATTAAAACATAAATATATCACTTTTGGAACTTTCTCGATTATTTAATCGGCAGTAAAATCGACATATTTCATCTCCATTGCATAGAATATTTCCTCGGCTTTACATCGATATAAAGAATGATCGAATCCGAAAAACGAGTCGAAAGTTATGAATTTTCTTGCTAAAGGAATAAAATCTCAAGTCCCAGGTCGCGCTGAGCGCGCCCCTGTCCGCACTGAGCGCGGTTTTCTCTGAGTTGAGGGGTTGCAGAATTTCTTGACCGCGCTGAGCGGGCTCTGTGATTTCCAGAAAAATGCCTCAGTTTGACAGCATAAAACCCATCCTCAAATCCTTCTCATTACTACCCCCAAACAGCCAACAAAGGAATAACAACATGTTTATATCATGGGTTCACTATCAAACTTCATAAAAACAAGATTTCCACATAAACACATAATTTCTACACAACCCTAACATTTTCCAATAAATTCAAAGTAAACCAAAACATCAAAACAACCACCAATATATGTTTCTATAAGCACATTGAGCATTCATTTCGATTTATATCAATTTCCAACCGTTAAAACATCGATTCCCACATTCTGACCTAAAACTCATATTATCCAAGACTCTAAAAAGAGGTTTCTAACTAGAACCCACCTTGAAATGAGCAAGATGAAGATGATGAGAAGATTGGGTGATGATTTGATGAATGGATGATGATGATTCTTGAAGTTCTTGAACTTCTCTTCTTTTCCTCTTTTCTCTCCTTTCCTTTCCTTTTCCTTCCTTCTTTCTTCTTTCTCTCTCTTTCTTACTATCTTTTTCTTTTTACGTTTGGAAAGTGGAAGGAAATAATAGGTAGTAAATTTAGTATTTGAAATAATACTACTAAATGTCCAAAAAGTCTCTTAAGTCCAAATTAATAAAATACCTCAGAGTCAGATAATATTAGTTGGATTTATTCTAAGTTCCTCAGTTACTCTAATTATTTTGTCAAATAATTTCTTAGAGTACACTGGGCTCAGTCGATCACAATAAAATATTATCCAGAGTAATAAAATACGGGGTATTACATCCTCCCCCCTTAAATAGAAATTCGCCCTCGAATTTAAAGATTACCTGAACAGATGAGGGTAAGCATCTCGCATTTCCGATTCAAGTTCCCAGGTTGCATCACCCGGATGCGTTACATCCTACTGCACCTTAACGAGAGAAATGTCTTTGTTCCTTAATAATCTTGTTTCTCTTCCCACAATGCGGCTCGGTTGAGGTTCAAACTTTAAGTCTGCTTCTATTTCAATAGTATCCGGTAGAATCGGCTGAAGAGGATCTGGAACAAACCTCCGAAGTTGAGATACATGAAAAACATCATGCATTTCCGACAGAGAAGGAGGTAAGGCCAACCTGTATGCTACTTCGCCAATCCTTTCTAAAATTTGATATAGTCCCACGTATCTCGGACTTAACTTCCGTGACTTAAACGGTCCTTTCAGTCTTAATCTCGGAGTAACTTTCAAAAACACATGGTCACCTTCTTCAAATTCCGAAGGTCTCCTTCGATTGTCCGCATAACTCTTTTGTCAATCTTGTGCTTGCTTAATTTTCTCGCGGATCATTCGAATCTTTTTCGTAGTCTCCTGGATAATTTTGGGTCCTAAGATTCTATCTTCCTCAACTTCCGCCCAACACAAAGGGGTCCTACACTTTCTTCCATACAAAGCTTCATAAGGAGCCATTCCAATGCTCGCATGGTAACTATTGTTATAAGAGAACTTGTAATACCCCGTATTTTATTACTCCGGATAATATTATATTGTGATCAACTGAGTCCAGTGTACTCTGAGAAACTATTTGACAAAATAATTAGAGCAACTGTGGAACTTAGAATAAATCCAATTAATATTATCTGACTCTGAGGTATTTTACTAATTTGGACTTAAGAGACTTTTTGGACATTTAGTAGTATTATTTCTAATACTAAGTTTACTACTTATTTCCTTTTCCTTCCACATTCCAAACATAAAAGAAAAAGATAGTAAGAAAGAGAGAGAAAGAAGAAAGAAGGAAAGAAAGAAGGAAAGGAAGGAGAAAAAGAGGAGAAAGAGGAAATTTGAAGAACATCAAGAATCATCATCATCCATTCATCAAATCTTCACCCAATATTCTCATCATCTTCATCTTGCTCTATCTCAAGGTGGGTTCTAGATAGAAGCTTTAAGTTTTAGAGTTAGAGATTGTTTTAGCTTAAGTTAGGTTTTGTGAGAAAAATGCTTAAATCGCTATTCGATAAAATCTAACGGTTGAAATGCGTTATAAACTGAGTAGTATGATTGATATATAGATATAATCATCTGTTGATACTTGTTTGTGTGTTTGATTATGTGGGATTGAGTTTGAATCAAATTGTTTGGTTGGAAAACCTAACTTTGCATATTTGATCAAATTGGTATTATTTTTTTAATCATGTTGGATGGCCTGTTGGTTGTTAAAATATTGTAGTATGTCGAATTCTGAGACTGGGGCTTTTTACGGAATCGAAATCGGAGTTTCGGAAGGCTTCCAACGATAAAAATGAAGTTTTCTGGGCACTGACACGGCCCGTGTCACACAACACGGGTGGCCGTGTCAGTCCACTGACTATGGAGGGTGGAAACGCGAAAAAAAGTGAAATTTAGGATTTCGGGTGACACGGGCCGTGTCACACAACACGGGTGCCCGTGTCAGCCTCGCTGTAGGTTTTTTTCCAAAATCGTTTCGATCATAACTTTTGATCCGTAAGTCCGTTTTGGTCCCCGTTCGAAGCGTTGGAAAGCTAATTTTATGTTCTTTGTGATGGTGAGGTAAAAACATAGTTGTAGGTCATGTATTTTTATGGTAGAGATAAAATGTGCATGATCTACTATGTGGAACGTGTGTATATTGGTTTACATGTGATGCTAACTTGTGTGTCTTATGATTGATGTTGTAAAATGCTTGTCTAATGTTATTGTTAGGCATGTATGAGAGTATATGCATGTTAATATGGAAAAAGAAATAGGAAGAGTGAGGAAAACTCCTTATGAACTATAGGAGACTTTAGAGGTTGGAAACACTAGTATGGAACATGTGGTTTAACCTTTGTGGTTTTGAAAAGGCAAGAGAGGCCTTAAGGCATTATAGCCTTGTAATTGTCGAATACAATCGTAATCTTGTATGTAATCATGTAATCGTAACCGGTTTATCTTGAGTGTAGTTTCATGAGTCTCGGACTCCTCTGAAATGGATGCACAACTACTTGGCAGGTTTGATTCCCCGTGTTGTACGAATGGCGCCCATGGAGCATATGCTTGTGACGGTTAATGGCCCGTGTGAAGTGACGGTTCATAACGGTTAATGGCCCGTAGAACCCGAATCCATTAGTATGTCAAGTAGGTTACAAGGATCTATGACTCGGGTCGCCTTCTAGACGTAGAAGCGGACGGGAACAGGAGGTACCTTGGTATGGTTATCGATTAGTGATACTTTTGAGTTGATGAACTCATGGCATGTTTCCATATAGTGTGAGATTTTAAAGTGTGAACTCAAGAGTCTTTCCCTTTCCCCGGACTTGAGTTAGGATTGTTAGAACCGTGAATAATCCGAGAGAATCCATAAGATAGGGAACTCACTGAGATTTGATGTATCTCACCCCACGTTGTTGATGTATTTCAGGTGCTTCAGGTTCCGAGAAGGGTAAGGATAAGGTCGTGTGATCTTTTTCTTGCTTGTTGATGGCTAGCTTCGGTAGCGGAGTTTATTTTGAGATCATTGTTGATCTAGTTCTTAGTTTTTATCCTTTGAACATCTTGTGTATATTATGCCTTTAGAACTTTTAGTTATTGTATTTTGGGGCATGTAATATATATAATGTGTTAACTAGGAGCTTATGGTGTTTCAGTACCAAACACTTGGATTCATATATAGTATTTATGCTTTGATGTATGAGTTTTATATATGGGTGTTACAGTTAGTATCAAAGCAGGTCGTATCCTCGACCTAGCCATGAAATAGTATAAGTATTTCTTTCTGTTTCACATACGTTGTGTCGCCATTGGTCTTAAGTGTTATATTTATGGCATTGAGCCTGATCAACTTAATCCTATTTGTATAACCTTTAGGAACATGGCTGGAGGACGTAGAAACACTCGTGGTAGACCCCACACCATTCCTGAAGGGACGAATCCGTCGGGCGACGATGGCAATGCTCCTCTGTATCAGTTCATGCAACAGATGCAGCAACAACAGAATCTATTCATGCAGCAAATGGTGCAACAAATGAATGGAGGTATGCATCCTCAAGTAGTTGTTCCCGAAGCTGTAGGTGGGAATTTCCGGGACTTTATCCGCATGAATCCTCCAGAATTTCAGGGTGGATTAGATCCCGTGAAGGCTCACGAATGGATTTCAGGTATGGAAAGGATTTTCTTAATAGTTCATTGCAGCGAAGAGAACAAGGTGTTGTTCGCTTCTCATTCATTGAAGGGTCCCGCTATGAGATGGTGGGAGAGTGCTTCGGCTCTAATGGTTATTCAGGAAGTGCCAAAGGTTTGGGAGCAGTTCAAGGTTGTTTTCATGGAGAAGTATTTTCCGAGCTCTTTGAGAACTCAGAAAGAGTTTGATTTTCAACAACTAAGACAAGGTAGTATGACTGTGGCCAGTTATGCCGAGAAGTTCGAAGACATGGCTGCATACTCTAGGCAGGCTATGTATGCTCCAGATGAGAGGTGGAAGGTGGGCCAATTTATTTTTGGACTTAGAGCTGAAATATCCCATAGTGTATCTCAGAGGGAGTTCACTACTTATGCCGAAGTTCTAAGACAGTGTTATGTAGCTGAGCGTAGTTTGAAGAAAGTCCAAGCGGAAGGTGTTGCGAGTAGGGTGAATCAAGGGGATCGCGGAAGATCCAACCAACAATTCAGGCCTAGGCAACAAACCTTCAAAGGAAAGCAGGTTCAAGATTCAAGGGCGAGTACACCTCCGGTGTGTCGCACTTGTGGAAGGATGCATTATGGAAGGTGTGGTATAGATAATGTGAAGTGTTACCAATGTCAGAAGGTGGGTCATTTGAAAAGGGATTGTCCTCAGAATAGGACTCAACCACAAGGAAGGGTTTACACTTTAGATGCAAGGAAGAAGAAAAGTGACAACTCTTTAATTGCCGGTACGTGTTTCGTAAACGGATTTCCTTGTTTTGTCCTATTTGATTGTGGAGCTACACATTCCTTTGTATCTATGCAATACGTGAAACGGATAGGATCACAAACTATTCCTTTATCTCCTCCTATGGTGGTCACTACCGCCATGGACGAAATAGTCGAGACACCGTCGATGTGTGAAAACTGTGTTTTGTCTGTGGACGGTAGAGTTTTTCAGATTGATCTTATTTGCTTACCACTTAAGAAAGTTGATGTCGTTTTGGGAATGGATTGGCTTTCTGCTAATTCAGTGTTTATTGGGTGTGAAGAGAAGCTTATCATCATTCCGTCTGTTGAGGCCACACCAAAAGATGTTTTAACAACTATTCTAGAAGGTACGGTTGGAATGATAAATTTCTTGTTCGAAGAAGAGAAATCTGTGTTGTTGGTTCTCACTAAGGAAGGGAGTAGCGACCTTCAAGTTATGGATATCCCAGTAGTTTGCGAGTTTTCTGAAGTTTTCCCCGAAGATGTCACTTCTCTTCCTCCGGAGAGGGAAGTGGAATTTTCTATTGACCTGGTAGCGGGAACGGCTCCTATATCCGTTTCTCCGTACCGGATGGCACCTTTGGAGTTAAGGGAATTAAAGGATCAATTAGAAGAGCTTATGGATAAGCATTTTGTTAGACCTAGTGTCTCACCGTGGGGAGCTCCAGTATTGTTAGTAAGGAAGAAGGACGGTGGGATGCGGTTGTGTATTGACTATCGTCAGCTGAATAAGGTCACCATTAAGAACAAGTATCCCTTACCCAGGATAGACGACCTGTTAGATCAATTGAAAGGAGCCTGTGTATTCTCGAAGATTGATTTGAGGTCGGGTTCTCACCAGATTCGAGTGAAGAGTTCCGATGTACCTAAGACTGCATTTAGGACCCGTTATGGTCATTACGAATTCTTAGTGATGCCTTTCGGTGTGACTAATGCTCCAGCTGTTTTTATGGACTACATGAACCGTATATTTCAAGCTTACTTGGACCAGTTTGTTGTAATCTTCATTGATGATATTCTTATTTATTCTCGTACTTCATAAGAGCATGAAGAGCATCTGAGAATTGTGTTATCCGTGTTGCAAGAGAAGCAACTTTTTGCTAAGTTAAGCAAGTGTGAGTTTTGGATGGCAGAAGTTAAGTTTCTTGGTCACGTCATATCACAAGGTGGTGTAGCGGTGGATCCGTCGAAGGTAGAAGCAGTGATAAATTGGGAAAGGCCGAGGAATGCTTCAGAAGTCAGAAGTTTCTTAGGGGTGGCAGGTTACTATAGGAGGTTTATCGAAGGTTTCTCTCAGTTGGCTTTACCAATGACGAAACTTACCCGTAAAGATTTTGCTTTTGAGTGGGATTCGGGTTGTGAGAAAAGTTTCAGGAAGTTGAAGGAGAGACTGACAACAGCTCCGGTGTTAATCATTCCTGATCCTAACAACTCTTACGAAGTGTTTTGTGATGCTTCTAAGATGGGATTGGGAGGTGTTCTAATGCAAAGTGGTCAAGTGGTAGCTTATGCCTCCCGACAATTGAAAATTCATGAACAGAATTATCCAGCTCATGATTTGGAATTGGCGGCGGTTGTGTTTACACTGAAGGTGTGGCGGCATTATTTGTATGGTGTACGTTTCGAAATGTTCAGTGACCATAAGAGTTTGAAGTATTTATTTGACCAAAGGGAGTTAAACATGTGACAACGAAGGTGGATGGAGTACTTAAAGGATTATGACTTAGAATTGAAGTATCATCCAGGAAAGGCGAATAAGGTGGCAGATGCTTTAAGTCGGAAAGTTGTTCATAGTGCGAAGTTGATGGTATTGGAATATGCATTGTTGGAGAATTTTAGAGATCTTAATCTTCAGTTTGTATGGACCCAAGATGGTGTAATTATGGGAAATTTGAACGTCAATTCTACTCTAAGAGTTGAGATTCAACGAGGTCAAACGTTGGATGAGAAGTTGCAAGAAGTGTTACTTCTACCGGGTTTTATTCAGGCTACCGACGGAATTATAATGTTCGACCAAAGAATTTGTGTTCCGAATGATGCAATGTTAAGAAGAAAGATTTTGGATGAAGCTCATAAAGGTACTTTTACGATACATCCTGGTTCTTCGAAGATGTATCAGGATTTGAAGAAGGACTATTGGTGGTCCGGAATGAAAAAGGATGTTGCGATGTATGTGTCAGAATGTGCAGTGTGCCAACAGGTTAAGATTGAACACCAAAGACCGGGCGGTATGTTGCAACCTTTAGAAATTCCAGTTTGGAAATGGGATAGCATTTCCATGGACTTTGCAGTAGGTTTGCCCCGTACGCAAGGTGGTTATGATTCAATTTGGGTGATTGTGGATCGACTAACGAAATCTGCGCATTTCTTAGCTGTGAAGACCACTTTCAAGGCAAGTCATCTTGCGAGGTTGTTTATTGCGGAAATTGTAAGATTGCACGGTATTCCCTCAAATATTGTGTCGGATAGAGATCCGAAGTCTACTTCCAGGTTTTGGAAAGTTTTTCAACAAGCTGTGGGTACGGAATTGCGTTTGAGCACGTCTAATCATCCTCAGACGGATGGTCAGACTGAACGAACAATACAAACAATGGAAGATATGTTGAGAGCTTGTGTACTAGAAAGTAAGGGTAATTGGAAAGAACTACTACCATTGATTGAGTTTTCTTATAACAATAGTTACCATGCGAGCATCGGAATGGCTCCTTATGAAGCCTTGTATGGAAGAAAGTGTAGGACACCTTTCTGTTGGGCGGAAGTTGGGGAAGATAGAATCTTAGGACCCAAAATCATCCAAAAGACTACGGAAAAGATTCGGATGATCCGCGAGAAAATTAAACAAGCACAAGATCGACAAAAGAGTTATGCGGATAACCGAAGGAGACCCCTAGAATTTGAAGAAGGTGATCACGTGTTTTTGAAAGTTACTCCGAGATTAAGATTGAAAGGACCGTTTAAGTCACGCAAGTTAAGCCCAAGATACGTTGGACCGTATCAGATCTTAGAAAGGATTGGTGAAGTAGCTTACAGGTTGGCCTTACCGCCTTCTCTGTCGGAAATGCATGATGTTTTTCATGTATCTCAGCTTCGGAGTTTTGTTCCAGATCCTCTTTAGCCGATTCTACCGGATACTATAGAAATAGAAGCGGATTTGACGTTTGAACCTCAACCAAGCCGCATTGTGGGAAGAGAAATGAAAGTATTAAGGAATAAGGACATTTCTCTCGTTAAGGTACAGTGGGATGTAACGCATCCGGGTGATGCAACTTGGGAACTTGAATCGGAAATGCTAGATGCTTACCCTCATCTGTTCAGGTAATCTTTAAATTCGAGGGCGAATTTCTATTTAAGGGGGGGAGGATGTAATACCCCGTATTTTATTACTCCGAATAATATTATATTGTGATCAACTGAGTCCAGTGTACTCTGAGAAACTATTTGACAAAATAATTAGAGCAACTGTGGAACTTAGAATAAATCCAATTAATATTATCTGACTCTGAGGTATTTTACTAATTTGGACTTAAGAGACTTTTTGGACATTTAGTAGTATTATTTCTAATACTAAGTTTACTACTTATTTCCTTTTCCTTCCACATTCCAAACATAAAAGAAAAAGATAGTAAGAAAGAGAGAGAAAGAAGAAAGAAGGAAAGAAAGAAGGAAAGGAAGGAGAAAAAGAGGAGAAAGAGGAAATTTGAAGAACATCAAGAATCATCATCATCCATTCATCAAATCTTCACCCAATCTTCTCATCATCTTCATCTTGCTCTATCTCAAGGTGGGTTCTAGATAGAAGCTTTAAGTTTTAGAGTTAGAGATTGTTTTAGCTTAAGTTAGGTTTTGTGAGAAAAATGCTTAAATCGCTATTCGATAAAATCTAATGGTTGAAATGCGTTATAAACTGAGTAGTATGATTGATAAATAGATATAATCATCTGTTGATACTTGTTTGTGTGTTTGATTATGTGGGATTGAGTTTGAATCAAATTGGTTTGGTTGGAAAACCTAACTTTGCATATTTAATCAAATTGGTATTATTTTTGTAATCATGTTGGATGGCCTGTTGGTTGTTAAAATATTGTAGTATGTCGAATTCTGAGACCGGGGCTTTTTACGGAATCGAAATCGGAGTTCCGGAAGGCTTCCAACGATAAAAATGAAGTTTTCTGGGCACTGACACGGCCCGTGTCACACAACACGGGTGGCCGTGTCAGTCCACTGACTATGGAGGGTGGAAACGCGAAAAAAAGTGAAATTTAGGATTTCAGGTGACACGGGCCGTGTCACACAACACGGGTGCCCGTGTCAGCCTCGTTGTAGGTTTTTTTCCAAAATCGTTTCGATCATAACTTTTGATCCGTAAGTCCGTTTTGGTCCCCGTTCGAAGCGTTGGAAAGCTAATTTTATGTTCTTTGTGATGGTGAGGTAAAAACATAGTTGTAGGTCATGTATTTTTATGGTAGAGATAAAATGTGCATGATCTACTATGTGGAACGTGTGTATATTGGTTTACATGTGATGCTAACTTGTGTGTCTTATGATTGATGTTGTAAAATACTTGTCTAATGTTATTGTTAGGCATGTATGAGAGTATATGCATGTTAATATGGAAAAAGAAATAGGAAGAGTGAGGAAAACCCCTTATGAACTATAGGAGACTTTAGAGGTTGGAAACACTAGTATGGAACATGTGGTTTAACCTTTGTGGTTTTGAAAAGGCAAGAGAGGCCTTAAGGCATTATAGCCTTGTAATTGTCGAATACAATCGTAATCTTGTATGTGATCATGTAATCGTAACCGGTTTATCTTGAGTGTAGTTTCATGAGTCTCGGACTCCTCTGAAATGGATGCACAACTACTTGGCATGTTTGATTCCCCGTGCTGTACGAATGGCGCCCATGGAGCGTATGCTTGTGACGGTTAATGGCCCGTGTGAAGTGACGGTTCATAACGGTTAATGGCCCGTAGAACCCGAATCCATTCGTATGTCAAGTAGGTTACAAGGATCTATGACTCGGGTCGCCTTCTAGACGTAGAAGCGGACGGGAACAGGAGGTACCTTGGTATGGTTATCGATTAGTGATACTTTTGAGTTGATGAACTCATGGCATGTTTCCATATAGTGTGAGATTTTAAAGTGTGAACTCAAGAGTCTTTCCCTTTCCCCGGACTTGAGTTAGGATTGTTAGAACCGTGAATAATCCGAGAGAATCCATAAGATAGGGAACTCACTGAGATTTGATGTATCTCACCCCACGTTGTTGATGTATTTCAGGTGCTTCAGGTTCCGAGAAGGGTAAGGATAAGGTCGTGTGATCTTTTTCTTGCTTGTTGATGGCTAGCTTCGGTAGCGGAGTTTATTTTGAGATCATTGTTGATCTAGTTCTTAGTTTTTATCTTTTGAACATCTTGTGTATATTATGCCTTTAGAACTTTTAGTTATTGTATTTTGGGGCATGTAATATATATAATGTGTTAACTAGGAGCTTATGGTGTTTCAGTACTAAACACTTGGATTCATATATAATATTTATGCTTTGATGTATGAGTTTTATATATGGGTGTTACAGAACTCAATCAATGGTAGAAGTTCTTTCCAATTCCCTTTACTCTCTAACACACAAGCTCTTAACATATCCTCCATTGTTTGTATTGTTCGTTGAGTTTGACCATCCGTCTGTGGATGATTAGACGTGCTCAAACGCAACTCTGTCCCCATAGCTTGTTGAAGAACTTTCCAAAACCTTGAAGTAAACTTCAGATCTCTATCCGACACAATATTAGAGGGAATACCGTGCAATTTTTCAATTTCTGCAATAAACAACTTCGCAAGATGACTTGCCTTGAAAGTAGTCTTCACGGCCAAGGAATACGCCGACTTCGTCAACCAATCTACTATTACCCAAATCGAATCATAGCCACCTTGCGTACGGGGTAAACCTACTGCGAAATCCATAGAAATACTATCCCATTTCCAAACTGGGATTTCTAATGGGTGTAATAATCCACCTGGTCTTTGATGTTCAATCTTAACTTGTTGGCATACTGCACATTCCGACACAAAGACCGCAACATCTCTTTTCATACCGGACCACCAATAGTCTTTCTTTAAATCTTGATACATCTTTGAAGAACCAAGATGTATAGTAAAAGCACCCTTATGTGCTTCTTCCAAAATCCTTCTTTTCAAAGTCGCATCGTTCGGAACGCAAATTCTTTGGTTAAACACAATCATTCCATCGCTAGCGTGCACAAAAACCGGTTGACTTAGCATCTCTTACAACTTCTCATCCAATAATTGTCCTTGTTGAATTTCAACTCTTAACGTAGAATTGACATTCAAATTCCCCATAATCACTCCTTTAGGAGTCCACACAAAATGAAGATTCAAATCTCTAAACTTTTCCAGCAACGAATATTCTAACATCATCAATTCAGCCTTTCTCAAGGATTTCCTACTCAAGGCAACGGCCACTTTGTTCGCTTTACCCGGATGGTATTTTAGCTCTAGATCATAATCCTTTAAATATTCCATCCACCTCCTTTGACGCATATTCAACTCTTTTTGGTCAAAGAGGTACTTTAAATTCTTGTGGTCACTAAACATTTCAAAATGTACTCCATATAAATAGTGACGCCACACTTTCAAAGTAAACACCATCGCCGCTAATTCCAAATTGTGGGTTGGATAATTCTTCTCGTGAATTTTCAATTGTCGAGAAGCATAAGCCACCACGTGACTTTCTTGCATTAAAACGCCTCCTAGTCCCATCTTAGACGCATCACAAAATACCTCATACAACTTGCTAGGATCGGGAATAATCAGAACGGGAGCTGTAGTCAGTCTTTCCTTCAAACTCATAAAACTTTGTTCACACGCCGAATCCCACTCAAAGGGGCAATCCTTCCAAGTAAGCTTAGTCATTGGTAATGCTAATTGCAAAAAGCCTTTGATAAATCTTCTGTAGTAACCTGCTAGACCCAAGAAACTTCTAATTTCTGATACATTCTTCGGTCTCTCCTAATTAATCACAGCTTCAACCTTTGACGGATCCACCGCTACACCACCCTGTGATATAACGTGACCAAGAAAACTAACTTCAGACATCCAGAACTCGCACTTACTTAACTTGGCAAAAAGTTGCTTCTCTTGTAAGATTGATAAGATGATTCTCAAATGTCCTTCGTGCTCTTGCGGAGTACGGGAATAGATAAAAATGTCATCAATGAATATCACAACAAATTGATCCAAGTAAGCTTGAAATAACCGATTCATATAATCCATAAAAACAACTGGAGCATTAGTCACACCGAAAGGCATCACTAAGAATTCGTAATGACCATAACGGGTCCTAAATACAGTCTTAGGTACATCGGAACTCTTCACTCGGATTTGGTGATAACCCGACCTCAAATTAATCTTCGAGAACACACAGGCTCCTTTCAATTGATTTAATAGGTTGTCTATCCTTGGCAAGGGATACTTGTTCTTAATGGTGACTTTATTCAGTTGACGATAGTCGATACACAACCGCATCCCACCATCCTTCTTCTTTACTAATAATACTGGAGCTCCCCACGGTGAGACACTAGGTCTAACAAAATGCTTAGCCAAAAGCTCTTCCAATTGTTCCTTCAGTTCTCTCAATTCAAGCGGTGCCATCCGATACGGAGAAATGGATATAGGAGCCGTTCCCGGTACCAGGTCAATAGAAAATTCCACTTCCCTCTCCGGAGGAAGAGAAGTGACATCTTCGGGGAAAACTTCAGAAAACTCACAAACTACTGGAATATCCATAACTTGAAGGTCGCTACTCCCTTCCTTAGTGAGAACCAAAAGAACAGATTTCTCTTCTTCGAACAAGAAATTTATCATTCCAATCGTACCTTCTAGAATAGTTGTTAAGACATCTTTCGGGGTAGCATCAATAGATGGAATGATGATGAGCTTTTCTTCACACCCAATAAACACCGAATTCGCAGAAAGCCAATCCATTCCCAAAACGACATCAACTTTCTTAAGCGGTAGACAAATAAGATCAATCTGAAAAACTCTACCGTCCACAGACAAAACACAGTTTTCACACATCAATGGTGTCTCAACTATTTCATCCATGGCGGTAGTGACCACCATAGGAGGAGACAAAGGAACGGACCGTAACCCAAGTCGCTTCATACATTGCATTGATATAAAAGAGTGTATAGCTCCGCAATCAAATAGAACAAAACAAGGAAATCCGTTAACGAAGCACGTACCAGTAATTAAGGAATTGTCACTCTTCTTCTTCCTTGCATCTAAGGTATAAACCCTTCCTTGTGTCTGAGTCCTATTCTGAGGACAATCTCTTTTCAGATGACCCACCTTCTGACATTGGAAACACTTTACCCCTTCAAAACTACACCTTCCGAAATGATTCTTACCACAAGTGCGACACACAGGAGGTGTACTCGCCCTTGAATCTTGAACTTGTTTCCCTTTGAAGGATTGTTGTCTAGGCCTGAATTGTTGGTTAGATCTTCCGCGATCCCCTTGATTCACTCTACTTGCAACACCCTCAACTTGGACTTTCTTCAAACTATGCTCGGCCACATAGCATTGCCTTAAAACCTCAGTATATATAGTGAACTCTCTCTAAGATACACTATGAGATATTTTAGCTTTTAGTCCAAACAGAAACTGGTCTATTTTCCACCTTTCATCAGGAGCATACATAGCCTGCCTAGAATAAGCAGCCATGTCCTCAAACTTCTCAGCATAACTTGCCACAGACATACTACCTTGTCTTAATTGTTGAAATTCAAATTCTTTCTGAGTCCTCAATGAGCTCGGAAAATACTTCTCCATGAAAATAACTTTGAACTATTCCCAAACCTTAGGCACTTCCTGAATAGCCATCAAAGCCGAAGCGCTCTCCCGCCATCTCATAGCGGGACCCTTAGTGAATGAGAAGCGAATAACACCTTGTTCTCTTCGCTGCATTGGACTATCAAGAAAATAATCTCCATACCAGAAATCCATTCGTGAGCCTTCACGGGATCTAATCCACCATGAAATTCTGGGGGATTCATGCGGATAAAATCCCGAAATTTCCCACCTTCAGCTTCTGGAGCAACCACTATAGGATGCAAACCTCCATTCATTTACTACACCATTTGCTGCATAAATAGATTCTGTTGCTGCTGCATCTGTTGCATAAACTGGTACAGAGGAGCATTGTCGTCGCCGCCCGGCGAATTCGTCCCTTCAGGAGTGGTGCGGGGTCTACCAGGAGTGTTTCTACGTCCTTCAGCCATGTTCCTAAAGGTCATACAAATAGGATTAAGTTGATCAGGCTCAATGCCATAAATATAACACTTAAGACCAATGGCGACACAACGTATATGAAACGGAAAGAAATACTTATACTATTTCATGGCTAGGTCGAGGATACAACCTACTCTGATACCAACTATAACACCCATATATAAAACTCATACATCAAAGCATAAATATAATATATAGATCCAAGTGTTTGGTACTGAAACACATAAGCTCCTAGTTAACACATTGTATACAAATAAATGCCCTAAAGTACGAAGTACAAAAACCTAAGGCATATTATACACAAGATGTTCAAATGATAAAGACTAAGAACTAGATCAACAATGATCTCAAAATAAACTCCGCTACGAAAGCTAGCCATCAACAAACAAGGAAAAGATCACACGACCTTATCCTTACCCTTCTCGGAACCTGAAGCACCTGAAATACATCAACAATGTGGGGTGAGATACATCAAATCTCAGTGAGTTCCCTATCTTATGGGTTCTCTCGGATTATCATGGTTCTAACAATCCTAACTCAAGTCCGGGGAAAAGGGAAAAGGACCCTTGAGTTCACACTTTATAATTCTCACACTATATGGAAACATGACATGAGTTCATTAACTCACAACATCACTAATCGATAACCATACCAAGACATCTCATCTTCCCATCCGCTTCTACGTCTAGAAGGCGACCCGAGTCATAGATACTTGTAGTTACTTGGCATACGAATTGGATTCGGGATCATCGGCCTGTTAACCGTGAACTGTCACTTCTCATGGCCTGTTAACCATCACAAGTCTCTACCCATAGCATAGGCTCCAATCGTACTACACGTAGGGAATAAAACCTACCAAGTAATTGTGTACCCGTTTCAGAGGAGCTCGAGACCCATGAAACTACACTCAAAATATTCTGGTTACGATTACGTGATTACATACAACAAAATACGATTGTATTCGACAATCACAAGACTACACCGCCTTAAGGCCTCTCTTGCCTTTTCACAACCACAAAGGTTAACCACATGTTCCATACTAGTGTTCACTCTCAACTAGGCCAATACTCGGCAAGGGTGTATCTTTCAACAACACGTGTCCGAGCATCGCCATCTAGAGTTGTCTACAATTTCTAGTTCCTTACTAGATTCTCCTATAGTTCAAGTTTGAGGTTTCCTCACTCTTCCTATATTGTTTTCATATTTGCATGCATATTCACTTACAATCATGTTAAACAATAATAGGATAGCCAAGACATGTAATAATTGCATAGTAGAATAATATATAACAATTAAAGCATAAATATATCACTTTTGGAACTTTCTCGATTATTTAATCGGTCGATAAAATCAACATATTTCATCTCCATTGCATAGAATATTTCCTCGACTTTACATCGATATAAAGAATGATCGAATCCGATAAACGAGTCGAAAGTTATGAATTTTCTTGCTAAAGGAATAAAATCTCAAGTCCCAAGTCGCACTGAGCGCACCCCTGTCCGCGCTGAGCGTGGTTTTCTCTGACTTAAGGGGTTGCAGAATTTCTTGACCGCGCTGAGCGGGCTCTGCGATTTCCAGAAAAATGCCTCAGTTTGACAGCAGAAAACCCATCCTCAAATCCTTCTCATTACTACCCCCAAACAGCCAACAAAGGAATAACAACATGTTTATATCATGGGTTCACTATCAAACTTCATAAAAACAAGATTTCCACATAAACACATAATTTCTACACAACCCTAACATTTTTCAATAAATTCAAAGTAAACCAAAACATCAAAACAACCACCAATATATGTTTCTATAAGCACATTGAGCATTCATTTCGATTTATATCAATTTCCAACCGTTAAAACATCGATTCCCACATTCTAACCTAAAACTCATATTATCCAAAACTCTAAAAAGAGGTTTCTAACTAGAACCCACCCTGAAATGAGCGAGATGAAGATGATGAGAAGATTGGGCGATGATTTGATGAATGGATGATGATGATTCTTGAAGTTCTTGAACTTCTCTTCTTTTCCTCTTTTCTCTCCTTTCCTTTCCTTTTCCTTCCTTCTTTCTTCTTTCTCTCTCTTTCTTACTATCGTTTTCTTTTTATGTTTGGAAAGTGGAAGGAAATAATAAGTAGTAAACTTAGTATTAGAAATAATACTACTAAATGTCCAAAAAGTCTCTTAAGTCCAAATTAATAAAATACCTCAGAGTCAGATAATATTAGTTGGATTTATTCTAAGTTCCTCAGTTACTCTAATTATTTTGTCAAATAATTTCTCAGAGTACATTGGGCTCAGTCGATCACAATATAATATTATCCAGAGTAATAAAATACGGGGTAATACATACGTACTATTGGTTGAGATCTTGTGTCAACAAGAAACCTTGAGTGAGCCAGAAATTCGGTATAGAGAGTGGTAACCAGAACCGGAAGTTGTTAAACTATTTTGTATGTATTGGTTCGAGTTTAGAATGGAATTGGAGTTGTATATGTTATGGTTGTAGCAGTATAACTCCTGTACTTCTGTCGTCTGGAGAGTGTTGGACCAATGTAGAATATTGTGTGTTAACAAGGAAATTGGTGATATCCTCATCTCTCCAATAGGTTTTCATCTTCCCTTCACTGCCAGATTATGCTTTGCATGCACCAACAATATGGCTAAATACGAATCATGTATCTACGGTACTGAAGCGACAATTGACATGAGAATCAAGACTCTTGATGTCTATGGAGATTCTGCTTTGGTTATTGGCCAAGTCAGAGGGAACTTTGTGACTCGGGATTCCAAGTTGGTTTCGTACCAAAAGTACATAGTGAAATTGATTCCATACTTTGATGAGATCTCTTTTCATCATATCCCCAGAGAGAAAAATCAATTAGCTGATACTCTTGCCACCCTAGCATCCATGTTAAAAGTCAAGTGGAAGAATGAAGCTCCTTCTATCCGCATTGATCATTTAACGAACCAACACACTGTTTAGCAATCGAGGATGAGTCTGATGACAAGCTTTGGTTCTACGACATCAAAAGATATTTGGATAAACACAAATATTCTTAGGGTATCACGATCACTGAAAAGAAAGCTCTTAGACGAATTTGTGCCAAATTCTTCTTAAGTGGTGGTATAGTGTACAAAAGGAATTATGATTCCGTGCTGCTCAGATGCATGTATAGACATAAAGAAAACACAATCATAAGGTCCATACATGAGGGTTGTGAGGGTATACATTCTAAAGGTCCTACCATGGCCAAGAAGATCCTTTGAGCTGGGTATTACTGGACAACAATGGAAGTCGATTATTACAACTTTTCCAAAAGATGTCACAAGTGCCAAATCTATAGTGACAAGATCCATGTTCCTCCAACTCCATTAAATGTTTTGACTTCGCCTTGGCCCTTCTCTATGTGGGGTATCTATATGATTGGAATGATCAAACCGAAGGCTTCCAATGGTCATCGCTTCATTCTAGTGGCTATCGACTACTCCACCAAGTGGGTTGAAGTTGCTTCTTACGCAAATATTACACAACAAGTGGTTGCCAAATTTATCAAGAAAGAGATAATCTGTCGCTATGGTATTCCTAGCAGCATTATCATTGACAATGCAAGCAACCTAAACAACAAGATGATGAAAGAGTTATGTTAAGAATTCAAGATCTAGAACCACAACTCTTCACCATATCGGCCCAAGATGAATGGTGTCGTCTAGGCAGCAAACAAAAACATGAAAAGGATTGTCCAGAAAATGGTCAAAACTTACAAGGATTGGCATGAAATGCTTCCCTTTGCATTGCATGGCTACAGAACTTCAGTTCGTACTTCTACTGGGGCAACTCCGTATTCACTTGTGCATGGTATAGAGGTTGTTCTGCCCATCGAAGTTGAGATCCTTTCGCTCAGAGTCATCATGGAAGTAAATCTTGATGAAGCTTAATGGGTCCAATCCGGATACAACCAGTTGAATCTCATCAAAGAGAAGTGCCTTACTGCCGTTTGCCATGGTCAGTTGTATCAAAGATGCCTCAAGCAAGCTTTTGACAAGAAAGTTCTCCCTCGAGCGTTCCAACAAGGCGAACTCGTGCTCAAGAGATATTCATCTGTCACTGGATCCACACGGCAAGTGGACTCCCAATTACGAAGGACCCTTTGTTGTCAAGAAGGCCTTCTCAGGCGGAGCCCTGATCCTCACCACCATGGATAGGGAGGAGTTGCCATCGCCCGTGAACTCCGATGAGTCAAAAAATATTATGCCTGAAAAAAATGAATAAAGATCCCGCTAGATTGACATCCACAAGGACAATCTAGGCAAAAATGGGCGTCCCGATGGACCAAAAAAAGAAATGTCCATGCAAAAGTTAGGGGCAATGCAAAAAAACAACAATAGCCTGCTAAGTTGAAAACCCGAAAGGGCGACTTAGGTAAAAATGGGTATTTCGGTGGACGAAAAAATAGAAATATGTCCAAGCAAAAATTAGGGAAAAAGGCGTTGGAACCTAGACTTACAGTGGATGGTAGCCAGTGCTATAATCAATGCAAAACACAATTTCCCTTTGCCATTTATATTTGCTTTTCAATTTTTATTGCAAATTTCTTCATCAAGGATTTTTGCATCCTTGTACACTCCTTATGTACAAATATTTTTCATGTTCAATAAAATTCATCACTTCATTTCTCAATTGTTTTCTTTTCAGTATTTTGTTTTCAAAATAAAGGATAATTTGTGATCACATAATACTATAAAGCGTTGAGAATAATGAAAAGCTAAATCAATGCAGAAAGCATTATGCATTGCATGTTTCATCAGTAACCCCTAAGGGATAATCGGTAATATCCATTTGCAAGCTGGATCCCCGACAAGCACTATCATGGTTCTTTGGAGAGGTTCTCATTTCCACAACAAAGCCATGATTTCCCCAACAAGCCCCATTATGGTTCTTTAGAAAGGTTGTTTACCTTTCCTTTCCCTGGCAGATCCATAATGTCCCCAGTGATGTCGCTATGATGTGTCCTCAGGAAGAGATGTGTTCGTTCTTTTGTCCCCAAAAGAGTTGTGCATCATTCCCAGCAAGATGAAACCATCATTCCCTAGCGGCAGGGTATTTCGATTTCCTGTTCTCCCCAAGCAGTGAAGATCATCCAGATCTTGGAATTCCCCTAAGTAGAGTCAGTCAAGGTTGGAAGGTCGTTCCCTAAGCAGAGTTATCCATGGTCATCCTGGTTCTTGTGTCCCCAACAATCACAATAGTAATAGCTTGGAAATTTGAGATTTCTCGATTCCTTCCCCAACGGAGTCGTCATCATCTGTGGTTTACCTCCCCAGTTGAGGATGTCAGTTCGTTTTGCTACAATTCTTGCCAGCTTGCAATACAATACCTTAACCTTTGCCTTTGCATGACATAATATCAAGCATCATGTAGAACAACACATACATAGCATATGCATCAAGCATACTCCCTTTGGCTGATTCATCTCTCGACAGATATTTATCCAATCTCTTATAAACACTTTCACCCCTTTTTTCGTCGCTGTCGGCCAAATTTTCGAGCTACTCTTTTATTTAATCCCCTTCCACCTCGAATCATCGAAAAATTGGCGCAATTAGAACATTCAGGTCCAAGAGGATTAAATAAGGGCAGCTGTCGTAACCCAAAATTTGACCTCCCCTTTTGCCTTTTGCATAAGCATGTGCATTCGCATCGCTGGCATACGCACTCGCACTTTTTCTCTATGTTTTTTGTTGCAGGAATATTCAGGTTTTCTAAGCCCGATTAATCACATCCTCACAAGGTCATCACATCATCAACACAAGCAAAACAACAAGGATTTCTATCCCTATTCATCAAAGCAAAAGGTCAAAAATCAAAACCGTAGCCACAACACCTTTTTTAAGTAATCTGGCCAAATTTTGGCTTGGTTAATCGATTAACCCTTGTAAAATGGGCAGAATCTGCTGCTTTTTTATGACAACAACTTTTCCTACACATTTTTGGGTTCCACTTGGTTCTAGCAGTGTGTGGAACATTCTATACCTTTCTAGACAGTTCAAGACCATTCAAGACACTCCACTTACATTTATTCCAATACATCACATTGAATTAAGTCCACCGTGTTACTTAATTTCCAAGCATGTGAACCACTTGATTTGGATTTGCATTGGGATTGCTCCACCGAGTAAACTAACTAACTAACCGAGTCAACTTCTGACTCGGTAAGTTGAGTGTAACTAATTCCAAAGCAAGCTCCAAAGCTCACTCCAAAGCACATTCCAAACCTAAGCTACTCCAAAGATAGTCTCTATATAAGAAAACCTCCACCATTTCACAAGGGATCTTCAACCATTTCAATCATTTCTCACTCTCTTCACTCTCAATTCTCTCATTTCTCTCTACATTTTCTGTAAGTTCTACACATTCATCTTCATCTTGTTCCCCAAAACACACTAGAGCTCAATTCCACCTTTGAAGAGTAGTAAATTTCACATTGAAATTTCTTTCTCTTGATCTTAAGCCTTCATTCATCTTTAATTTTACTTGGATTTCTAGAATTACAACAAGTTCTACTTCAATTCAAGTGATTACTCCAATCGTTTTGGTGCAAATTCAATTTCGGAGCTTTTACCGTATTTTTCTCGGTTTCGCTACGGTTTAAAGTGCAAGTGCAGAATCCTCTTGTTTTCTTGGCTTCTTCTCTCTACATTTCACTCACAACAATCACCAAGCCAATTCTCCGGCTTGTAGGTTGGTAGCTCCTGCTAAATCTACTGTTTCGATCACTTTCGCACATTTACGATGTAGTTTCGATAGTTTTTCGGTGTAGCATAATCTTGTGATTGTTTGATCTTTGATCTCCATGTTTAATTCTTTCAATTGTTGTTCAATTGCTTCTATTTGATGTCATTTTTGTGAACAATTGCAAGCCATAACATGAGAGTGGTCGCACAAGTGATTAACTGCTTGAAGTACTTTTGGAAAAACTGATTTTTAGCCAATGCTTCAGTGTTAATTGATTAACACTTTGCAGTGCAAAAAGTGTTAATCAATTAACACTATTTTTTTTTTCCAGTTTTTTCTGCTGTTTTGCAAGTGTTAATCGTTAACACTTTATAGTGCAAAAAGTGTTAATCGATTAACACTGAACCAGAATACCATATTTGCCTATTTTTCAAGCTTGTTTGATCTCCTTTCCTCATTTAACTTCCATGGCTTGATATGCTTGATATTTGGGGATGTTTTATGAGTTGTTTAACCGCTGGTTGAAGCATGCTTGCGAACTTTCGATGCACGATTTATCGATTACGTAATTGTTTGAATTTTTGGCATTACATCATTCATGATCATTCTTGCACATCTTTTGCTCACTTGATTACATGATTTGTGTTCATATTTGGTACTGTTTGCCATGCTATTTGCATTGAGCTTGTTCCTTCTTGAGCAAATTCAATCTTGTGCAATCATTAATTCGCACGTTGCTTTGACGATCTTTCGACTCGTGAAAGATTGTTGGCTTGCTCATTCCCTTTGATCGATTGACCGAAACCATGTTTCTATTAGTTGATTCTCCCTCTCTCCTCTCTTTAGGATCCTTTAGAGTCTTGTTTTCTTGATCCCCTTCCAAGTCAGAGATTCGCACTATGCACTGGAGCAATGTACAAATTGGCGCTGTTATGCTGTCCGTTTCAATTTCTTCACTAGACTTTGGTGCTTGAGAAGGGATGAGAGTGGAGAATTCCTACACTCATCTTGATTATTTTGGGTAGGGGACGAATTACCTTATGCCTGGAATAATCGTCTCTATCTCCAAGTTGTAGTGTATCTCAATCCTCAGTCGAGTCGATCCTTGATCACTATTACCCCTTTCAATCTCTCTTTTGGTCAATCACCATTTTCTTAGTTAAAGATCTTTGTCAATTTGGGTTAGCAAACACTCTTTTTTTTAATACCTTCTCTTCTGGTAAATCATTGTTCTTTGATTCCCAAGAAGATTCTTGATCATTCTGTCCTTTGTTAATCACAGTTGTACTGTTAAAACCAATGCTCTGTTCCCCCAACAGGTTGCAACCTTTATCTTCGGTTAAACACATTCTTTCTGTTAAACACCGAAACCCTAGCAGAGTTCGCAACCTTTTCTTGGTTCCTATCCCTTTGATTGGTTAACCACTGCATGTTAGTTAAAACACCAATTTGCACTTCTTCTCAGTTAACCACAATCTATCTGTTAACATACTAAGTTCCTTATGGGTTAATCACCTTCTCTTGGTTAATCACTCATTCTTCAGTTAACCACAACCCATTTGTTAACATATTGAGCACCTTGTGAGTCAATCACCTTATCTTGGTTAATCACTCATTTCTTTTCGGTTAATAACAGTCTTTCTGTTAACACTGAATCCCCAGCAGTTAGCAACCTTTGCTTGGTTCCACACCCGTCCCTTGGGTCACAAGCTTTTCTTGGTTTCACACCTGTTCTTTTGGTTGATCATAGTCTATCTGTTAAACCCTTCCTCCCCGCAGAGTTACAATCTTTTCTTTCTTCGGTTAACCACTGTTTATCAGTTAATATACTGAAATCCCTTCAAAGTCAAACACCTTATCTTGGTTCAGTACTCTCCCATTTTGGTTCATCACGGCCTGTCTGTTGACACCAAACCATTTTTCCCCGTAGAGTTTTATTCTCTTTCTTCGGTTAACCACTTCCAGTCAGTTAACATACCATATCCTTATTCTCTTAGTTTCAACACAGTCCCTTTTGTTTGGTCTCCAGTAAGGTTGCTAACCCTCTGATCCCCAACATAGTCACTATGTTCTCTTACTCCCCGGTAGAGTCGCTATTATCCTTTTGCTCCTTTATCTTTTTGGTTTTGACACCATCTTCTTGCTTTACCCTCAGCACGGTTACTACTTTTTTCCTTTGCACTTCTTTCTTGGTTCTGACACCAATTCTTTTGCATCTTCATCAGAGTTTTCTCTCCTTCTTTTGCTCTTGGTTTTGACACCATTTTCGTTTCTTTTTCGTCTTTGTCCCCCGAACTACGTAGGTTATGAATTCCTCATTGCACTATGAGGATACGTAGGCACGAGATTGCGAAATCTTGGCGAGCCACCTTCTTCCCGTCTTCTTCTCTTTCCCTGGTTCATTGAACTACAGCGCTCTGATTTCCTCATTGCACTATGAGGGTATGTCGGCACAAGGGCTCTAATCCTCCGTGAGCACTTTCTTTCTTTTTCTATTCTCTCCCCCCTTCTTCTTTTAGCTAGAAGCCTTTAGATAGATAACCCATCCAAGCCTAGAAGCAAGCGAAATGGTTACCGTCGAGTATGACGGATGCGTACGCTGCTAGTACCTTCCTTTCGCATAACCGACCCCCTTACCTGTTTCTCTTCCCCTTGAGTTTTATTGATTTTTTCCCTGTCCTTTGGGACAAAATAATGTTCGGTGGTGACTTTATTGTATCTTTGAGTGTACGATTCACTCAGGTATAATCCCGCTAGCTTCAGCGGGTAGGCAAGCTTTAGTGAGCAACAGAACGGAAAAACACATGAATCCATATATAACAAAAACAACTTCCAAAAACATTCATAATGGATTAAAACCAAAAGTATCAAAATCATACATAAATTCAAACAAGACCTCAATATAAGTTCCAATAAACATCGAATAATAAATATGACTAAACCAAATCCTAAACATATATAAACTTAACCAAACATGCTTTTTCATGCGTGCCTCGCTTAAATCATTGTTATTTAAGTGCTATACAAAAGTTTGGTTGTACTTCACACGGTTACATTGTTGCACTCATCTTCACAATAGCATTTTGTAAACCATTACAGAACCATTATATCAACTGTTATCAGCAAGCGAATAGCAGCCTAAAAGCTAGTGTCAATGAATGCCGCTATAGGTGCTATCGATAACATATTTAGAATAATCACAAGACAGAAAAATACATATAAATATTTAACACCAAAGATATAAAAGCTAGCCAGAACCAACACAGGACATAGATAAATACTCCTTAAAATATATCACGACACTTATAGATCTAAATCTGTAAACTTTAGATGTATAATTTTAAAAAAAAAAGAAAAAAAAAACCATCTCCATGTATGTGACTCGCTTCTAGAAGAGCTTCATATAGTCTTTGGGTATGGATTAAACATTGAAGAATCGCATCCAGATAACTAGTGTTACTAGTGTTGATTAAACTAGCACCCTTATCCAACTTCATGCCAGAAAAACCCTTTTCTAAATTCATGCCAACAACACTCTTTTCCAACATCATGGCAGCAACACCCTTTTCCAACATCATGCCAGAAACACCAAGGAACACCCTTTTCCATCTCCATAGTATTTGACACAACACACTTATCCATCTTTAAATCAGCACCCTTTTCCATATTTTCTTACACAAGGACCTACATAAAGAAATACACGCTAAAGATTGATACTCATACAAAAAAAATGAAAATAAAATATACATATTAAATAATACAATAAAATATATTTTTTGGTTTTGAATCAAAATTTCCATTTTTCTTAGGACCAGAAATAGTGGTTTTGAGTCAAAATTTAAATGGAATTATTGTTGTTGAAATAACCTACAATTGAAGAAGCATGGATGGCAACACCTGAATTAGAAACCTCTAAAATTGAAACCTCCGAAGGTTCTCTACCGTTTGAGATTGAAAAACCCTATTGATACAAAAAAAAGTGTACATACAAAAACTCAACATCAATCTGAATGATCATACAAAAACAGAAACCACATACTCAGCATTAACGTCAATCGTCATACAAAAACCAAAAACATCAATGTTAACAAAAAAGTGAAAATAATGGAACAAAAATCATCTACATCAATATAGGTGATCATACAAAAAAGAGAAACAACATAAACAAATAAGTATCAATAATGTTTATACAACATACATAAAAATCAAGTATATTCAAGGGTTATACAAACAACAGCAAAATGTTGAAAACATGGAACTAGAAACCTATTTCGTATCAACATCAATCATAATTTAAAATAGCTCTTTTTTGTTTTTTATTTTGTGATATTCTATTCATATATGACTTTATGGTTGGTTTTTCAGTTTGCTTGTGGTAGCTGTGAAGGCTTTTACGAGGCATCCGCGCCTGACCATTTTACTCATTTGAGTTTTAACATTGAAATTTCTCATTCTATTTGTGAAGCCTTGGCCTCTTACTCCCTGTTTGAATGTGTTGAACTGAAATGTTCTCTATGTAATAGAGAAACAAAAATGGAAAAATTGTCTCTGATCGGCAAAACACCTTATGTTGCAATCATTCATTTAAACAGATACATTTGGAATGGCCTAGCCAATAAATTTTATTACAAACACTTAAGAATATACCATACACCAATGCCACATAACAGGAAGCTAACATCACAACGGGTAGGCAAGTTATTGGGCGCAACAGAAGGGGAGAACACATGAATCCATAAATAATTAAAACAACTTCCAAAAACATTAATAATGGCTTAAAACCAAAAGTAACAAAATCATAAATAAATTCAAACAGCACCTCAATAAAAGTTCCAATCAACATCAAATAATAAATATTACATAACCAAATCCTAAACATTTATAAACATGCTTTTTCATGTGTGCCTCACTTAAATCATTTCATTTTAAGTGCTATACAAAAGTTTGGTTGTACTTCACAAGCTTGCATTTTTTCCCTCATCCTCACAATAGCATTTTGTAAACTACTACATAACCATTATATCAACCATTATCGGCAAGCGGATAGCAGCCTAAAAGCTAGGGCCAATGAATTCCGCTATAGGTGTTATCGACAACATATTCCGAACAATCACAAGAGAGAAAAATACACATAAAGATCTAACACCAAATATCTAACAGCTAGCCAGAACCAACACAGGACACAACAAAAAAACACCTAAAGATCTATCACGACACTTACTGATCTGAATCTGTGATGTTTCGATGTATAATTTAAAAAATAAAAATAACATACATTCTCCATGTATGTGGCTGGCTTCTAGAAGAGCTTCATATAGTCTTTGGGTATGAGTTAAACATTAAAGAATCACAACCAGATAACTAGTGTTACCAGTGTTGATTAAACCATCATCCTTTTTAAACATCATGCCTGGAACACCCTTTTCCAACTTCATGCCAGCAACACCCCTTTCCAACATCATGCCAGCAACACACTTTTCCAACATCATGATAGAACACTCTTTTGCATCTCCATATTATTTCACACAACACACTTTTCCATCTTTAAATCAGCACCCTTTTCCATATTTTCTTACACAAGAACTTACAAAAAGAAATACACGCTAAAGATTGATACTCATACAAAAAATGAAATAAAAATATATTTTAAATAATACAATAAAATAGATTTTTTGTAATACCCCATATTATTTAAATGCTCAATTGGATATCAGATGAGTATCTATGTGCTCTATCTTTGGATAATTGGATTAATGGAATCCTCTAAGTACTTTAAGTATTGATATATGGGATCAATAGAGCAACCAGTGAACTCTGAAGAGAACAATTATTTTATGAAAGAGGTAGATCAATAATTATTAATTCAAGAGGGACTTTTATGATGACTCTAATAATTGATCAATTGGTTTGAGATGACAAAATATCAATCGGAGATATTTTACTCTATCGGATTATATTATATAATAAAGTTTGTATATATATATATATATATATATATATATATATATATATATATGTTAAGAAGAGGAAAAGAAAGAAAAAGGAAGAAGAAGATAGTAAGAAGAAAAGAGGAAATGGAGAGAAAGAAGAGAAAGAGAGAAAGTGGAGAAAGATGAAGAAGAGGAACTCATGGATCATCACCATCTTCTTCAAACTCCTCTTCGATCATCAGGTGGGTTCTAGATAGAGACTTTAGAGTAAATTTCTGGAGGTTTTAGAGTTAGGTTAGATTTGGATAAAATGAGTAATTTTGTTAAATCAATGAAATCTAACAGATAGATTGATGAAATGTGTGTCTAAATGTGTTCTAACATGTTGTTTTGGGTATTTGGATGCATTAATATCATGTGGGTTGAAGGTTTGGATCATTTTTGGGTCCCAAACCCGTTTTGGGAGAATTCTGGTTCATCCAGATTCGCCAGGCGAGTAGGTGGCGAGTCTGATTCGCCAGGGATTCGCCAGGCGAATTTACCTGGGACAGCAAAACATTATTTTTCGTATTTTCGCCATAACTTTTGATCCGTAACTCCGATTGACGCACGGTCGGAAGCGTTGGAAAGCTAATTTTATGCTCTATGAGATGGTGAGGTAGAAACATGGTTGTATGTCATGGATTGATGAAATATATTTTATGTGATATGTTGTGTTAAATGTTTTACTTTTGTACATTGTGTTATACCATGTCTATTTAATTGGGAACTGTGAATGAGAGAATATGCATGTTAAAATGAACTAGGAAGAGTGAGGAAACCTTACCCCAAACCTAATGATATGATTCTAGGTTGTGATTAGAATTGTGATAGAAACCCTGGATGGCGACGCTCGTGCATTCATTTGGCGAGTTCTGGCCTGGAGTAGATAACTCTAGATGGCGATGCTCGGGCACGTGTTGTTGGAAGATACATCCTTGCCGAGTATTGGCCTAGTTGAGAGTGAAACACTAGTATGGAACATGTGGTTAACTTTATGGTTTTAGAAAGGCATGAGAAGCCTTAAGGCATTATAGTCTTGTGATTGTCGAATACAATCGTAATTTTGTATGTGATCATGTAATCGTAACCGGTTTATCTTGAGTGTAGTTTCATGAGTCTCGGACTTCTCTGAAATGGATGCACAACTACTTGGCAGGTTTGATTCCCCGTGCTGTACGAATGGCGCCCATGGAGCGTATGCTTGTGACAGTAAAAGGCCCGTGTGAAGTGACGGTTCATAACGGTAAAATGCCCGTAGAACCCGAATCCATTCGTATGTCAAGTAGGTTATAAGGATCCACGACTCGGGTCGACTTCTAGACGTAGAAGCGGACGGGAACAGGGGATGCCTTGGTATGGTTATCGATTAGTGATATTTAGAGTTTATGAACTCATGACATGTTTCCATATAGTGTGAGATTGTGAACTCAAGGTCATTTTCCCTTCCCCTTGACTTGAGTTAGGATTGATAGAACCTTGTACAGCCGAGAGGATCTATAGGATAGGGAACTCACTGAGATTTGATGTATCTCACCCCACTATAGTTGCTATATTTCAGGTGTGTTCTGCAGGTTTGATTTACAAGTGGAGCGATGCTGGGATGTTTCAAGAGAAGCTTAGTTAAGCTTATTCCGCTGTGTATTTTATTGTTCTTGTACAATGAGGAATATTGTATATTGATCTTAGTTTTATTTTATTTTTTGGCTAATTTCCATAGCTTGTACCATAGTTGTATTATGTTTTAGAATGGTCAAGTATGTGAATTACGCCATTAGGCACTTACGATGGTGTCAGTACCAAATAAAATGCTTGTATTGTATTATTCTAGGTATATATTATACAGGTCGTTACAGTTGGTATCAGAGCAGGTCGTGTCCTCGACCTAGCCTTGAAACATCATAGGTAAATCTATTCCTTCCTCTTAAGTGTGTCTTGCCATCATGAAACTTAATATCATACTATGTAGTGTTGGGCCTGATCAACCTAATACTGTGTATGTGATAGGTAGAATCATGGTTGAGCGACTCCGAAGTGTTGTGGGAACTTGTGCTGTGAGGGAACGCTCAAGCCAAGAGTTAGTAGTGAGGAGTTTTGGTCAACTCAGTTGAGGTCCTAGGAGAAGTTGTGTTGTGGGTAGCATGGAAATTAAAGAGTGGTGTGTTGTTAAGCAATCCTTGGGAATGGATGGAGTCTGAAGGTTAGGGATCTCTATCGGACATTTTGATAAGGTATTAAGGAATATGTAAAGTCGCTAGTAGAGCTGGATTAGCCACTGATATAGATAAGGATTTCAAGTAATCTCATTCCGTGGAAAAGAAAGGTTGTTTTGTGGAACGCGTGGCGTAAGGTCCGGAAGTGAGATAAGTAATTGGTGCTTCAATTTCTAAGGTCGTTAAGGTATCTTGAATGGACGAGAGTACCTTAGGGAATGTATTCGGAACAATATCTTCCAACGGGTTAAAAGTTGAGAGTTAAGGAAGTTCGGATTTTGTGGGAACCTAGAGTAGTATAGAAGTGTGAGGAGGAACACAAGGATGTGTTTACATGCTTCAAGTGGAATAAGTATAAGCCGGATGACAAGTAGGAGATAAATTGCGTACATTCAGTTATGTAAAGAGATTAAGTTTAAGATATTACATCGGGATTTTCGGTATTCGATGAGAGACCAATTTGGAATTTGAAAGTGTTTTGGTTTGAAAAAGTTAGATTTTGAGGTGTGGAAACCATTAAAAATGCAGCAGAAAATTCTGCTTCTGGTGTGATTCGCCAGGCGAATCAGGAAATCGCCAAGCGAATGGGATCTCGCCGCGGGTTCGCCAAGCAAAGTGCTGGCGAAGAGGAATTCGCCAGGCGAATTACTTAGTCGCCAGGCAAAAATGAAGAAACAGAACTTGTGTAGCTACTGGAACTTTTGGGTTTTTATGAAATGAGGTTTCACCTCAGGTTCGTCGGGCGAAGTATTGGCGAAGTGGGATTCGCCAGGTGAAATCCTTAACCGCCAGGCGAATCTGGCTGTTTCCAATAATTTTCCTTTCTTCAGAAATTCATATCTTTTGACTCGGGTGTCCGATTTAAGCATTCTTTATATCGATATGAAGCTATGGAAGTGTTCTATGCTGTGGAAAGTGAAAATATTGTTTATAAGGTGGATTTTTTTCGATTATGTGGAATAAACAGTATTAACAGTATGTTATGAGAAAGTTACACCTTGGTATTAAGAACGAGCGTAGTGGTAGCACCTTGGTCCCAAGAGTACGTGATGGATTCTTATTCTTGAGACAAGTGTGAAGCAGTGAGTATTGTATTTTAGGAAGTAAGTGTGCAGTAAACAACGAGAAGCAAACCAAGATTTATTATGGACTAAGTGTAAATCATGGAACGATTTATACCAGAATGGTTTTGTAGATAGTTGATGAGAATTGTCGGTTGCGAATCTTTCATTAAGTGATTTGGTAAGTGAAATGTCCAATGGACAGTGAAGGACAAGAAACCCCGGTTAATGTGTATGAAGGGATGAAAAGGTTCTTCAAGAGGATGCAATGCCTCGATTTATTTGCAAGTATGGAGAAACTTCTGTATTTGTAAATAATCAGAATATTCGGAATCTACCTTTTGTTGGACTAAGAATGTTGTTGTTATATGTACCACCAAGAAGTTCAAGTGAGAGAACAAGGTTGTATGTTGAGTCTTGGTTGTGGATGAATCAGGTATGAATTGTGATTAAAAACCCCAGAATATCGTCATTATTGGTTTCCCGCAAGTGAAATTGTTTGAGTAGAAAAGTGAACTATCCCGCAAAAGAGTTATCATGTGACCGCGTCAGAATTTAGAATTCTACCTTGTCACTTGGTTGGAGTGTGTCATCTGCATGTGTTGACTTTGTCGGTTTTACCTGAGTGGATCATGGCTGGTGAATGTTATACCAGTTAAGGGACCGCGAGTTGGAAAATGATATTTCGAGTTAGAACAAATCGGATTGATGGTTGAGTATGGATGGCTTTGAATTAAGAGGAAAACTGATTTGTAGATTCTGCAGCAGTGTTAACTAATTAACCAAGGTGGCTAACCGATTAACATGTGCATTGAAGGTGTTACGTGGGATTTGGAGAAGTTAATCGATTAGCTCAGATGGTTAATCGACGAACGTATAGGTAAGTTATGGAATCTCTTGTGAACCACCATCTGTATTTGTTACCTTATGTTGTTACGAGTTGAGAGTATTGTGCGAATGTAAACGGGATTGCAAGTAAATGAAAGAAGGATTGTGTTTTGAAATCGGGACTTCTGGAAAGGGTGTTGCATAGCTGACCCTTTATTCAGGCAACAAGAGAGTTGACTTTGGGAGGAATAACCTTGGGAACTGTGGTGAGTATGAAAAGGTCTTAGGTGTATTACCGTTGCGAGTCTTAAGGACGAAGTTGGAAAATACTCACGAAGCATTTTGATCTTACAAGAACTGTATTTTGAGGTGTAGTTATGATATTAGTAAGGTATGGAAGGTTGGTTCGAGATTGTAATTGCTATCTTCCATGAGAGCAGTACAGGTTGTGTACAGTTGTGTCTTATCCAGATAAGGGAATTTGAAAGTTATCTTTCCAAGTACTAGTAAGAATTGGACATTCTGAAGTTAAATATGTAACTTGGAATCGTTTATGAAATGGAACGAATAAGAAGAGTTGATTCAACCGAGAAGTGTGTGTATGTGGAGTGTTGTACGTGAATTGGTGAGTAATATGGAAACTCACAATTGTGTTTTGGACAGGTTAAGTTGATAAGTGGTGACTTGCGTATGATTGAAGTATTGTGATGGTGTTATGTAATATTGGTTGAGATCTCGTGTCAACAAGGAATTTTTGAGTAAGTCGGAAAAATCCGTAAAATCGATTTGGAATGTTGTAATCAGAAACGGAAGTTGTTAAGCTACTTTTGGATGAATTATTTCGAGTTTTGAATGGATTTGGAGTTGTATGGTTATGATAGTAACAGTGTAACTCCTGCACCTCTATCGTCTGGAGAGTGTTGGACGTATGTTATAATATTGTGTGTCGGTGGGGAAATTGTTCTACTAGGACGTCAGTAAGTTCTTGTATCATTGGTTGGTAAGTATCCAAGTGGACAAGTGTGTTCCTCCACTGACTGTTATCTACTTTGTGGTGCTTGAGGATTTGTGGTGTTCCACTGTTTGGATTTGGATTGCGCAGTGAAAGGTGACAGATGAAGGAATTAAGCCAAGATAATAAGAATTTAGAAGGATTGTTGCTTGGAAGTATGGAAATAAGGAGATTTTGTTTTGAGTGTGTTACCTTTGGCGTGATACGAAAGAAGGGAAATATCGGATTGAATGAGTATAGTGTACAACATCAAACCAGATGGAACTGGTAAAAGAAGTTGTTTGACTAATTGTGAAGTGGTTTGAATGTTAAAGGATTTGATGAGTGTTTGTTATCCTGAATCAAGATAAGATATTACGGTTAGGTTTGTGACTCAGTAGAGGAATGTAGAATGGTACATTCTTTCCGAAGTAAGATGCGACCAAGTGTTTTGGATGGATCAACAGATGAATTATGGAAAAAGCAAGTTGGAAGTTAAATCAATATTGGAATAAGAATAGAACTAAGGACACGAAATTTGATAAATTGTGAAAATACGGATTTTAGGTCGGTGAAGTCAAGTTAGAATTGGAATACGTCAGAAGTTTGGACGGACGTAAAGTTAAGTGTGGATCTAAGACAGGGGTATAAGTTGCAATTGTTGTTGAGTAGAGGAAATTCGGGGGGGCGAATTTCAATTTAAGGGGGGGAGAGTGTAATACCCCATATTATTTAAATGCTCAATTGGATATCAGATGAGATCAGATGAGTATATATGTGCTCTATCTTTGGATAATTGGATTAATGGAATCCTCTAAGTACTTTAAGTATTGATATATGGGATCAATAGAGCAACCAGTGAACTCTGAAGAGAACAATTATTTTATGAAAGAGGTAGATCAATAATTATTAATTCAAGAGGGACTTTTATGATGACTCTAATAATTGATCAATTGGTTTGAGATGACAAAATATCAATCGGAGATATTTTACTCTATCGGATTATATTATATAATAAAGTTTGTATGTATATATATATATATATATATATATATATATATATATATATATATATATATATATATATATATATATATATATATATATATATATATATGTTAAGAAGAGGAAAAGAAAGAAAAAGGAAGAAGAAGATAGTAAGAAGAAAAGAGGAAATGGAGAGAAAGAAGAGAAAGAGAGAAAGTGGAGAAAGATGAAGAAGAGGAACTCATGGATCATCACCATCTTCTTCAAACTCCTCTTCGATCATCAGGTGGGTTCTAGATAGAGACTTTAGAGTAAATTTCTGGAGGTTTTAGAGTTAGGTTAGATTTGGATAAAATGAGTAATTTTGTTAAATCAATGAAATCTAACGGATAGATTGATGAAATGTGTGTCTAAATGTGTTCTAACATGTTGTTTTGGGTATTTGGATGCATTAATATCATGTGGGTTGAAGGTTTGGATCATTTTTGGGTCCCAAACCCGTTTTGGGAGAATTCTGGTTCGTCCAGATTCGCCAGGCGAGTAGGTGGCGAGTCTGATTCGCCAGGGATTCGCCAGGCGAATTTACCTGGGACAGCAAAACATTATTTTTCGTATTTTCGCCATAACTTTTGATCCGTAACTCCGATTGACGCACGGTCGGAAGCGTTGGAAAGCTAATTTTATGCTCTATGAGATGGTGAGGTAGAAACATGGTTGTATGTCATGGATTGATGAAATATATTTTATGTGATATGTTGTGTTAAATGTTTTACTTGTGTACATTGTGTTATACCATGTCTATTTAATTGGGAACTGTGAATGAGAGAATATGCATGTTAAAATGAACTAGGAAGAGTGGGGAAACCTTACCCCCAAACCTAATGATATGATTCTAGGTTGTGATTAGAATTGTGAGAGAAACCCTGGATGGCGACGCTCGTGCATTCATTTGGCGAGTTCTGGCCTGGAGTAGACAACTCTAGACGGCGATGCTCGGGCATGTGTTGTTGGAAGATACATCCTTGCCGAGTATTGGCCTAGTTGAGAGTGAAACACTAGTATGGAACATGTGGTTCACTTTATGGTTTTAGAAAGGCATGAGAAGCCTTAAGGCATTATAGTCTTGTGATTGTCGAATACAATCGTAATTTTGTATGTGATCATGTAATCGTAACCGGTTTATCTTGAGTGTAGTTTCATGAGTCTCGGACTCCTCTGAAATGGATGCACAACTACTTGGCAGGTTTGATTCCCCGTGCTGTACGAATGGCGCCCATGGAGCGTATGCTTGTGACAGTAAAAGGCCCGTGTGAAGTGACGGTTCATAACGGTAAAATGCCCGTAGAACCCGAATCCATTCGTATGTCAAGTAGGTTACAAGGATCCACGACTCGGGTCGACTTCTAGACGTAGAAGCGGACGGGAACAGGGGATGCCTTGGTATGGTTATCGATTAGTGATATTTTGAGTTTATGAACTCATGACATGTTTCCATATAGTGTGAGATTGTGAACTCAAGGTCATTTTCCCTTCCCCTTGACTTGAGTTAGGATTGATAGAACCTTGTACAGCCGAGAGGATCTATAGGATAGGGAACTCACTGAGATTTGATGTATCTCACCCCACTATAGTTGCTATATTTCAGGTGTGTTCTGCAGGTTTGATTTACAAGTGGAGCGATGCTGGGATGTTTCAAGAGAAGCTTAGTTAAGCTTATTCCACTGTGTATTTTATTGTTCTTGTACAATGAGGAATATTGTATATTGATCTTAGTTTTATTTTATTTTTTGGCTAATTTCCATAGCTTGTACCATAGTTGTATTATGTTTTAGAATGGTCAAGTATGTGAATTACGCCATTAGGCACTTATGATGGTGTCAGTACCAAATAAAATGCTTGTATTGTATTATTCTAGGTATATATTATACAGGTCGTTACAGTTGGTATCAGAGCAGGTCGTGTCCTCGACCTAGCCTTGAAACATCATAGGTAAATCTATTCCTGCCTCTTAAGTGTGTCTTGCCATCATGAAACTTAATATCATACTATGTAGTGTTGGGCCTGATCAACCTAATACTGTGTATGTGATAGGTAGAATCATGGTTGAGCGACTCCGAAGTGTTGTGGGAACTTGTGCTGTGAGGGAACGCTCAAGCCAAGAGTTAGTAGTGAGGAGTTTTGGTCAACTCAGTTGAGGTCCTAGGAGAAGTTGTGTTGTGGGTAGCATGGAAATTAAAGAGTGGTGTGTTGTTAAGCAATCCTTGGGAATGGATGGAGTCTGAAGGTTAGGGATCTCTATCGGACGTTTTGATAAGGTATTAAGGAATATGTAAAGTCGCTAGTAGAGCTGGATTGGCCACTGATATGGATAAGGATTTCAAGTAATCTCATTTCGTGGAAAAGAAAGGTTGTTTTGTGGAACGCGTGGCGTAAGGTCCGGAAGTGAGATAAGTAATTGGTGCTTCAATTTCTAAGGTCGTTAAGGTATCTTGAATAGACGAGAGTACCTTAGGGAATGTATTCGGAACAATATCTTCCAACGGGTTAAAAGTTGAGAGTTAAGGAAGTTCGGATTTTGTGGGAACCTAGAGTAGTATAGAAGTGTGAGGAGGAACACAAGGATGTGTTTACATGCTTCAAGTGGAATAAGTATAAGCCGGATGACGAGTAGGAGATAAATTGCGTACATTCAGTTATGTAAAGAGATTAAGTTCAAGATATTACATCGGGATTTTCGGTATTCGATGAGAGACCAATTTGGAATTTTAAAGTGTTTTGGTTTGAAAAAGTTAGATTTTGAGGTGTGGAAACCATTAAAAACGCAGCAGAAAATTATGCTTCTGGTGTGATTCGCCAGGCGAATCAGGAAATCGCCAAGCGAATGGGATCTCGCCGCGGGTTCGCCAGGCAAAGTGCTGGCGAAGAGGAATTCGCCAGGCGAATTACTTAGTCGCCAGGCAAAAATGAAGAAACAGAACTTGTGTAGCTACTGGAACTTTTGGGTTTTTATGAAATGAGGTTTCACCTCAGGTTCTTCGGGCGAAGTATTGGCGAAGTGGGATTCGCCAGGTGAAATCCTTAACCGCCAGGCGAATCTGGTTGTTTCCAATAATTTTCCTTTCTTCAGAAATTCATATCTTTTGACTCGGGTGTCCGATTTAAGCATTCTTTATATCGATATGAAGCTATGGAAGTGTTCTATGCTTTGGAAAGTGAAAATATTGTTTATAAGGTGGATTTTTTTTTATTATGTGGAATAAACAGTTTTAACAGTATGTTATGAGAAAGTTACACCTTGGTATTAAGAACGAGCGTAGTGGTAGCACCTTGGTCCCAAGAGTACGTGATGGATTCTTATTCTTGAGACAAGTGTGAAGCAGTGAGTATTGTATTTTAGGAAGTAAGTGTGCAGTAAACAACGAGAAGCAAACCAAGATTTATTATGGACTAAGTGTAAATCATGGAACGATTTATACCAGAATGGTTTTGTAGATAGTTGATGAGAATTGTCGGTTGCGAATCTTTCATTAAGTGATTTGGTAAGTGAAATGTCCAATGGATAGTGAAGGACAAGAAACCCCGGTTAATGTGTATGAAGGGATGAAAAGGTTCTTCAAGAGGATGCAATGCCCCGATTTATTTGCAAGTATGGAGAAACTTCTGTATTTGTAAATAATCAGAATATTCGGAATCTACCTTTTGTTGGACTAAGAATGTTGTTGTTATATGTACCACCAAGAAGTTCAAGTGAGAGAACAAGGTTGTATGTTGAGTCTTGGTTGTGGATGAATCAGGTATGAATTGTGATTAAAAACCCCAGAATATC
Source organism: Lathyrus tuberosus (assembly GCA_022829125.1). NCBI lineage: Eukaryota > Viridiplantae > Streptophyta > Magnoliopsida > Fabales > Fabaceae > Lathyrus > Lathyrus tuberosus. The sequence goes on from JALAZF010000055.1 coordinate 16,397,401, forward strand.
GTCATTATTGGTTTCCCGCAAGTGAAATTGTTTGAGTAGAAAAGTGAACTATCCCGCAAAAGAGTTATCATGTGACCGCGTCAGAATTTAGAATTCCACCTTGTCACTTGGTTGGAGTGTGTCATCTGCATGTGTTGACTTTGTCGGTTTTACCTGAGTGGATCATGGCTGGTGAATGTTATACCAGTTAAGGGACCGCGAGTTGGAAAATGATATTTCGAGTTAGAACAAATCAGATTGATGGTTGAGTATGGATGGCTTTGAATTAAGAGGAAAACTGATTTGTAGATTCTGCAGCAGTGTTAACTAATTAACCAAGGTGGCTAACCGATTAACATGTGCATTGAAGGTGTTACGTGGGATTTGGAGAAGTTAATCGATTAGCTCAGATGGTTAATCGACGAACGTATAGGTAAGTTATGGAATCTCTTGTGAACCACCATCTGTATTTGTTACCTTATGTTGTTACGAGTTGAGAGTATTGTGCGAATGTAAACGGGATTGCAAGTAAATGAAAGAAGGATTGTGTTTTGAAATCGGGACTTCTGGAAAGGGTGTTGCATAGCTGACCCTTTATTCAGGCAACAAGAGAGTTGACTTTGGGAGGAATAACCTTGGGAACTGTGGTGAGTATGAAAAGGTCTTAGGTGTATTACCGTTGCGAGTCTTAAGGACGAAGTTGGAAAATACTCACGAAGCATTTTAATCTTACAAGAACTATATTTTGAGGTGTAGTTATGATATTAGTAAGGTATGGAAGGTTGGTTCGAGATTGTAATTGCTATCTTCCATGAGAGCAGTACAGGTTGTGTACAGTTGTGTCTTATCCAGATAAGGGAATTTGAAAGTTATCTTTCCAAGTACTAGTAAGAATTGGACATTCTGAAGTTAAATATGTAACTTGGAATCGTTTATGAAATGGAACGAATAAGAAGAGTTGATTCAACCGAGAAGTGTGTGTATGTGGAGTGTTGTACGTGAATTGGTGAGTAATATGGAAACTCACAATTGTGCTTTGGACAGGTTAAGTTGATAAGTGGTGACTCGCGTATGATTGAAGTATTGTGATGGTGTTATGTAATATTGGTTGAGATCTCGTGTCAACAAGGAATTTTTGAGTAAGTCGGAAAAATCCGTAAAATCGATTTGGAATGTTGTAATCAGAAACGGAAGTTGTTAAACTACTTTTGGATGAATTATTTCGAGTTTTGAATGGATTTGGAGTTGTATGGTTATGATAGTAACAGTGTAACTCCTGCACCTCTATCGTCTGGAGAGTGTTGGACGTATGTTATAATATTGTGTGTCGGTGGGGAAATTGTTCTACTAGGACGTCAGTAAGTTCTTGTATCATTGGTTGGTAAGGATCCAAGTGGACAAGTGTGTTCCTCCACTGACTGTTATCTACTTTGTGGTGCTTGAGGATTTGTGGTGTTCCACTGTTTGGATTTGGATTGCGCAGTGAAAGGTGACAGACGAAGGAATTAAGCCAGGATAATAAGAATTTAGAAGGATTGTTGCTTGGAAGTATGGAAATAAGGAGATTTTTTTTTGAGTGTGTTACCTTTGGCGTGATACGAAAGAAGGGAAATATCGGATTAAATGAGTATAGTGTACAACATCAAACCAGATGGAACTGGTAAAAGAAGTTGTTTGACTAATTGTGAAGTGGTTTGAATGTTAAAGGATTTGATGAGTGTTTGTTATCCTGAATCAAGATAAGATATTACGGTTAGGTTTGTGACTCAGTAGAGGAATGTAGAATGGTACATTCTTTCCGAAGTAAGATGCGACCAAGTGTTTTGGATGGATCAACAGATGAATTATGGAAAAAGCAAGTTGGAAGTTAAATCAATATTGGAATAAGAGTAGAACTAAGGACACGAAATTTGATAAATTGTGAAAATACGGATTTTAGGTCGGTGAAGTCAAGTTAGAATTGGAATACGTCAGAAGTTTGGACGGACGTAAAGTTAAGTGTGGATCTAAGACAGGGGTATAAGTTGCAATTGTTGTTGAGTAGAGGAAATTCGGGGGGGGGGGGGGGGGCGAATTTCAATTTAAGGGGGGGAGAGTGTAATACCCCATATTATTTAAATGCTCAATTGGATATCAGATGAGATCAGATGAGTATATATGTGCTCTATCTTTGGATAATTGGATTAATGGAATCCTCTAAGTACTTTAAGTATTGATATATGGGATCAATAGAGCAACCAGTGAACTCTGAAGAGAACAATTATTTTATGAAAGAGCTAGATCAATAATTATTAATTCAAGAGGGAGTTTTATGATAACTCTAATAATTGATCAATTGGTTTGAGATGACAAAATATCAATCGGAGATATTTTACTCTATCAGATTATATTATATAATAAAGTTTGTATGTATATATATATATATATATATATATATATATATATTAAGAAGAGGAAAAGAAAGAAAAAGGAAGAAGAAGATAGTAAGAAGAAAAGAGGAAATGGAGAGAAAGAAGAGAAAGAGAGAAAGTGGAGAAAGATGAAGAAGAGGAACTCATGGATCATCACCAACTTCTTCAAACTCCTCTTCGATCATCAGGTGAGTTCTAGATAGAGACTTTAGAGTAAATTTCTGGAGGTTTTAGAGTTAGGTTAGATTTGGATAAAATGAGTAATTTTGTTAAATCAATGAAATCTAACGGATAGATTGATGAAATGTGTGTCTAAATGTGTTCTAACATGTTGTTTTGGGTATTTGGATGCATTAATATCATGTGGGTTGAAGGTTTGGATCATTTTTGGGTCCCAAACCCGTTTTGGGAGAATTCTGGTTCGTCCAGATTCGCCAGGCGAGTAGGTGGCGAGTCTGATTCGCCAGGGATTCGCCAGGCGAATTTACCTGGGATAACAAAACATTATTTTTCGTATTTTCGCCATAACTTTTGATCCGTAACTCCGATTGACGCACGGTCGGAAGCGTTGGAAAGCTAATTTTATGCTCTATGAGATGGTGAGGTAGAAACATGGTTGTATGTCATGGATTGATGAAATATATTTTATGTGATATGTTGTGTTAAATGTTTTACTTGTGTACATTGTGTTATACCATGTCTATTTAATTGGGAACTGTGAATGAGAGAATATGCATGTTAAAATGAACTAGGAAGAGTGAGGAAACCTTACCCCAAACCTAATGATATGATTCTAGGTTGTGATTAGAATTGTGATAGAAACCCTGGATGGCGACGCTCGTGCATTCATTTGGCGAGTTCTGGCCTGGAGTAGACAACTCTAGATGGCGATGCTCGGGCACGTGTTGTTGGAAGATACATCCTTGCCGAGTATTGGCCTAGTTGAGAGTGAAACACTAGTATGGAACATGTGGTTAACTTTATGGTTTTAGAAAGGCATGAGAAGCCTTAAGGCATTATAGTCTTGTGATTGTCGAATACAATCGTAATTTTGTATGTGATCATGTAATCGTAACCGGTTTATCTTGAGTGTAGTTTCATGAGTCTCGGACTCCTCTGAAATGGAAGCACAACTACTTGGCAGGTTTGATTCCCCGTGTTGTACGAATGGCGCCCATGGAGCGTATGCTTGTGACAGTAAAAGGCCCGTGTGAAGTGACGGTTCATAACGGTAAAAGGCCCGTAGAACCCGAATCCATTCGTATGTCAAGTAGGTTACAAGGATCCACGACTCGGGTCGACTTCTAGACGTAGAAGCGGACGGGAACAGGGGATGCCTTGGTATGGTTATCGATTAGTGATATTTTGAGTTTATGAACTCATGACATGTTTCCATATAGTGTGAGATTGTGAACTCAAGGTCATTTTCCCTTCCCCTTGACTTGAGTTAGGATTGATAGAACCTTGTACAGCCGAGAGGATCTATAGGATAGGGAACTCACTGAGATTTGATGTATCTCACCCCACTATAGTTGCTATATTTCAGGTGTGTTCTGCAGGTTTGATTTACAAGTGGAGCGATGCTGGGATGTTTCAAGAGAAGCTTAGTTAAGCTTATTCCCCTGTGTATTTTATTGTTCTTGTACAATGAGGAATATTGTATATTGATCTTAGTTTTATTTTATTTTTTGGCTAATTTCCATAGCTTGTACCATAGTTGTATTATGTTTTAGAATGGTCAAGTATGTGAATTACGCCATTAGGCACTTATGATGGTGTCAGTACCAAATAAAATGCTTGTATTGTATTATTCTAGGTATATATTATACAGGGCGTTACACCATGTATGTGGCTGGCTTCTAGAAGAGCTTCATATAGTCTTTGGGTATGAGTTAAACATTAAAGAATCGCAGCCAGATAACTAGTGTTACCAGTGTTGATTAAAACATCATCCTTTTTAAACATCATGCCTGGAACACCCTTTTCCAACTTCATGCCAGCAATACCCCTTTCCAACATCATGCCAGCAACACCCTTTTCCAACATCATGATAGAACACTCTTTTGCATCGCCATATTATTTCACACAACACACTTTTCCATCTTTAAATCAGCACCCTTTTCCATATTTTCTTACACAAGAACCTACAAAGAGAAATACACGCTAAAGATTGAAACTCATACAAAAAAATGAAAAAAAAATATTTTAAATAATACAATAAAATAGATTTTTTGGTTTTGAATCAAAATTTCCCATTTCCTTAGAACCAGAAACAGTGGTTTTGAATCAAAATTGAAATATAATTAATGTTGTTGAAAAAACCTACCATAGAAGGAGCATGGATGGAAACACCTGAATTGGAAACCTCTGAAGTTTCACCACCATTTGAGATTGAAAAACCCTATTGATACAAAAAAAGTGTACATACGAAAACTCAACTTCAATTTGAATGATCATACAAAAACAGAAACCACATACTCAACATTAACATCAATCATCATACAAAAACCAAAAACATCAATGTTAACAAAAAAGTGAAAGTAATGGAACAAAAACATCAACATCAATATAGGTGATCATACAAAAACAGCACCCTTTTCCAACTTCATGTCAGCAACACCCTTTTCCAATTTCATGCCAACAGCACCCTTTTCCAACATAATGCCAGCAACACCCTTTTCCAACATAATTCCGGCAACACCCTGGAACACCCTTTTCCATCTCCATATTATTTGACACAACACACTTTTCCATCTTTAAATCAGCACCCTTTTCCTTATTTTATTACACAAAGACCTACATTAAGAAATATACGCTAAAGATTGATACTCATACACAAAAATGAAAATAAAAAATATATATTAAATAATACAATAAAATATATTTTTTGGTTTAAATCAAAATTTCCCATTTTCTTAGAACCAGAAACATTGGTTTTGAATCAAAATTGAAATGGAATTAATGTTGTTGAAGTAACCTCGCATAGAAGAAGAATGGATGGCAACACATGAGTTGGAAACCTCCGAAGGTTCTCCATCATTTGAGATTGAAAAACCCTATTAATACAAAAAAAAAGGTGTACATAAAAAAACTCAACATCAATTTGAATGATCATACAAAAATAGAAACCACATAATCAACATTAACATCAATCGTCATACAAAAATCAAAAAAATCAATGTTAACAAAAAAGTGAAAATAATGGAACAAAAAACATCAACATCAATATAGGTGATCAAACAAAAAACATAAACAACATAAACAGATAAGTATCAACAATGTTTATACAACAAACATAAAATTCAATTATATTCAAGGTTTATACAAATAACAACAAAAAAGTTATAAACATGGAACCAGAAACCTATTTCATGTCAAAATCAATCATCATTCAAAAATTAAGTATATTCAACAGTATATTCAAGGTTTATACAAACAACAATAAAAAAAGTTGAAAACATAAAACTAGAAACCAGATTTGTATCAACATAGAGCATCATTCAAGATTTATACAAACAACAACAAAAAGTTAAAAACATGAAAAAAAAAACCTAATTCGAATCAACTAATTTAAATTAAGGGTCATATGTGAAAACAATCACCAGTATTTTTTTTTACCTTAATCATAAAATAACCCCCAAATATTTCATCAGCAATATTTTCAGACCATGCAAAATTCTGTGTATTATGTGCCTTGCTTTAGCACAAGGAGGATGTTTTATCCTTTACTTTTTTCTTTTTTTATTTTTATTAATTTTTTATTTTTGTTCTTTTTTATTTAAGTTGGAGGAAGGTGGTAATATTGCTGATGAAAATATTTGGGGGTTATTTTGTGATTAAGGTAAAAAAAATACCGGTGACTGTTTATCATATATGACCCTTAATTTAAAATACCTTTTTTTTTGTTTTTTTTTTTTGTGATATTCTATTCATATATGATTTTATGGTTGGTTTTTCAATTTGTTTGTGGTAGCTGTGAAGGCTCTTACATGTCAGTTGCGCCTGACCATTTTACTCATTTGAGTTTAAACATTGAAATGACTCATTCTATTTGCGAAGCCTTGGCCTCGTACTCCCTGTTTGAATACGTTGAAGTGGAATGTTCTCTATGTAATATAGAAACAAAAATGGAGAAACTGTCTCTGATCGAAAAACACTTGACCTTGCAATCACTCATATAAATAGATCCGATTAGAATGGCCTTACCCAAAAAAAAAATTAACAAACAATTAAGAATATACCATACACCAATACTAGTTAACTGGAAACTAACATCACAGCGGGTAGGCAAGCTTTTAGGAGCAACAGAAGAGAAAAACACATGAATCCATGAATAACTAAAACAACATCCAAAAACATTCATAATGGCTTAAAACCAAAAGTAGCAAAATCATACATAAATTCAAACAGCACCTCAATATAAGTTCCAATCAACATCAAATAATAAATATGACTAAAAGCTAGGGTCAATGAATTCCGCTATAGGTGCTATTGACAACATAATCAGAACCATCACAAGACAGAAAAATAAATATAAAGATCTAACACCAAAGATATAAAAGATAGTGAGAACCAACACATGACATAGAAAAAAATACCTAAAAATCTGTCACGACTCTTACAGATCTAAATTTTTTAATTTTAGATGTATAATTTAAAAAAAAAAGAAAAAAAAAAGAAACCATCTCCATGTATGTGTTTGGCTTCTAGAAGAGCTTCATATAGTCTTTGGGTATGGATTAAAAATTGAAGAATCGCAGCTGTAATACCCCACATTATCCAAATGGTCAATTGAATATCAGATGAGATCAGATGAGTGTCTATGTGCTCTATCTCTAATCAATTGGAGTAATGGAATTCCTTAAGTATTGACATTTGGGATCAGAGCAACTAAATTAACTCTGAAGAGATCAATTGGTGTGTGACTATAAAATATCAATTAGAGATGGTTTACCCTATTGGATTATATTATATAATAAGGTTAGCACCCCACACGTCCATCGTACTCGATGGGATCCACGCCTGTTGTCTCGATCAAAGGGTGTCGTCATCTGGAGCTCCACTGCTACTGGAAAAGAGAAGGAACGGGAACGGAAAAGAACAAAGAAACGAAGAAGAAGAGAAAAAAGAAGTGACTCGATAGGACATCTCTCGTCCTATGCCTACGTATTCCATAGTGCAATGGGAAAGTTAGAGTCAACGTAGTTCGGACACTGTTGTACCCCAAATTTTACCCTCAGATCCTCTGATCATTGTCATATCATCTTAGGTCATTTGTTGGTGCATTTGCAGTCATGTTAATCCATTAATCATAGTCCTGCATTTTTCTATTTATTTTGTCACCTATTCTCTTTTTTTTTCTTTTATTCAATTATTCTTATAAAGTTTTAGAACTTTATTTTAAATTTACAATCTTATTTTAGTTTCAAATGGATTTCTTTTTTGTTAAGATATTTTATATTTATTATTAGCAAGTTATTTATTTCTATTTACTATTATTTCTATTTATTATTATTTCTTTTATCATTTACTTTTGTTATTATGTTATTTGTTATCATTTTTATCATTATTATTATTACTCTTATTATTTTTATTTATTATCATTTTTATTATTATCTTTATTATTATTACTATTATTATTATTATAATTATAACTATCATTATTTTCATTATTATTATCAAAGACAAAAATTACAAAAATTAAAAAGAGCAAATCATGGCCCACACTATTCCCAGAACTTTGAAACCCCTGCCTACGGACTCCAAAAGAGTGCTGCACTTTGCAATGCCAGTTCAACCATCCAGCCATAACACCTATACACCTTCTGCCCACTCTGCGCAAACCGTACATCCTAGTCCCCCTGCTCCAAAACTACACCGAATCGTCGTACTCCACAAGCCACCCCAACCTGTCAAAATCTCTGCTACACGCCAAACAATAAAAAGGACCTCCAACAATCCTGCTTTTGAGGGGAGATAACAGAACAAATTAAAAAAAATGTTGTTTAAGATGAAGGGGGAGGACATCAGTTTTGGAGAACCAAAAAAGCCTCTTCCATCATAAACCCCCTGCTATATTAACTCTCCAAAACTTCTGCTTCCAAAACCAAGAAGAAGAGAACCTTCATCCTCATTATTCATTCCAAAAACATAAAAAACTCTCTCTGCAAAAAAGGAAAAGATAGCAGAAACCTTGCTCATATTCCTCATCTGGAGTTTCTTTCATACTTCACAACAAAACCACATCAACCAAACCCTTGTTTCTCCATCTTCTTCAAACCATGCTTCAACACCATAAGTAATCACCTTTCAACAATTGCAAATCCCCTTCCGTCAAATCCCTTCAATCACAATCACCCACAAATTTCTTCAATCGAACAACACAACCTCATTCACTCTCCACCTGACTTCGAACCACAACAGCAACAAATAACTCGACTTCGTCCACTCCCAAATCAACACGCAAAACCAGAACAGAAGGGAAAGATGAAGAGAGAGAGATTGAAATGTAAAATCAAATACCGAAAACGAAATGAAGTCGAGACGTGAGAAGGTTGGATCGCTTTAAATCAGCTCACCCTTTCCCTTCGATCGTGATTCGTGCGATGATGAGAGATGTCTCTGAGCAAGCTAACGAGGTTGACCGCCTTGAGTGAGTCGCGAGTTGACGGCGTCTCTAATCCCCTTTCGCATTTCAATTTTTAGAATAAAAGTGGATTTATTTCTTTTGATTTGTTCATAGAGATTTTATCTGATGGAAGTGGCCCTAATTATTTTTTAAATGTTAATGATCAATATTAGCGGTTTTTTTATGCTTTAGACCGTATTTTTGCTGTGTGGATCGGGCTGTATAGCCAAAGTTGTTTTGAAGTAGTCATACACCCCTTTTATCAAGAAACCCGCAGCCTGGCTTGTTGTTGATAATGGGCTCAAGACCCATGTTTTGATTTTGAATACACCCTCCTTTAATTTTGCTTCTTTTTTTAAGTTTTAATTTGTTTTGAGTTCTAAGATAATAATTTCTAACATTTTGTTATTAATTTTGTTAAACTTCATATTTATTTCAATTTTCTTTTTTGGTCAATGAAAGTTAAATATCGAGATTATCGGTTTACCGATTTAAATCTTGATCAAAACGAGACCACTTTTATTTTCATTTCCTATGTTTGTTTTGGGCCTATGATATAGAAAAATCATGATTTTTGTTGAGTTATTTGAATCAATAAAATCGTGATAAATATGAGGCCCATTTCTTTATTTTTGTTGGTCCATGAGAGTTTAATTAAAAGATTATCGGTTTTACCGATTTAAAATCTTGATTTAGACTAGATCGACTTTATGTTTTATTTCGATCTCAGTTTTATTTTTGTTGGTCAATGAAAATATAATCTAGAGGTTTTCGATTTATCGATCTAAATCCTTAGTTACATGAGACCGACTTTACTTCCATTTCGAGCCCACTTTTCTTTATTATTTTGGGCCGATGATATCACAAAAATCATGACTTGATTAATTTATTCAAAATCACTAAAGTCTTGATAAATATGAGGCCATTCTATTTTTTTTAGTTTGTTGGTCAATGAAAGTCAAACATCAAGGTTATCAATTTATCGATTCAAACCTCGATTAAGACGAGACCAACTTTATCTTCTTTTCGCATCTATTTATATCTTCATTTTCATTTTTGATCGATGAAGTCTCTTTATTTGCGAACGTTGATTGTCAAGGCGAACAACCTTCATTATTTCAAATATGTAGTTAGTGATCATCGAGATCTCTTTCTATACTTTGGGATCGTGATAGGTTACCTTCGATAAATTAACGAGAGTTTGTGATTTAAGACGAGGTCTTTACCTTTTCTTTTCGTGTGGCACGATTGTATCGGAGAATGACCCTCGATATCATTTCTCTATCGTGTCTTAACACAAAGATCAAATTGTGCATCCTCCTATAGTGTGGTCTTCCTTATAGATCGCGCTACGACGGTTTAGCACTACATTGGGCCCGATTCACCGATCCAATAAGTTAATCATCAATCACTGACTTTACTTTCTGTCAATATTATCTTGATTTTATTTTCTGTCAAATATTATCTTGATTATTATACTTGTTCATATTCATATTGCTCCCTGTATATTCATACTTGACTCATTTGACCCTCCTTCCAAAGGAAAGTTTTTTCACTTTGACTCTTAAGTCAGATCCATTCCCATTTCACCTTGGCCTCATAAGAGCCATTTCCCTCATAGTTTAGTAATAGGATGGAGTTATCATGAACTCCATGTGATTCTCACTATCATGAGAACTCACTTTACCTTTTACTCAGACTTACAGATTTATCATGAACTCTGTGTGGTTCTCATTATCATGAGAATTCACTTCCTCCCTTCATAACGTAGACTTAGAGAGTTATCGTGGACTCTACGTGAGCTTATGCTCATTCCCTTTGGAACGTTGGCCATAGTCAATGTTTCCTTTTCTTTCACCCTTAGTTAGGTGAACTACGGTTGCTCTGATTCTTTAGTCAGATACGTAGGCACAAGATGCGACGTCTTGGCGAGCAAACTTAGTGTACATATCCTTAGGTCTTTACCTTAGTATAGATATCTTAGCAAACATAACTTAAAACAAACATTAACAAGAGGTTCCTGTAGAGTACTACAGATACTTAGGGTGCTAATACCTTCCCTTTGTATAACCAACCCCCGAACCTTAGATCTCCCCCTTTAGGTTTTTCTCGATCTTGAACATTTCCTTTGGATAAATCAAAGTCGGTTGTTAAAGAAAAATGATGCAAGTTAATTAATAGCTTGTTATCCGATTTTCACTGTAACAGACACGAACTAAGGGGGGAGGTTGCTCCCCAAGACATCGCCGTCTAGTGCCTACGTATCCTCAATCGGACTAGAGAGAGTAAATCAGAGCAAGCGTAGTTCGACCTAACGAGGTCGGTTAGTGTTTTTTATGAGGGACGTTAGATTCGCGTCCGGTAGTTAGGGTCGATGCCTGTTTGCGACGAGATGGAAAATAATGTGCCCTTTTCTGAAAAAGGTTTGAGATTAACGATCCCGAAGGATTAAAAAGGTTTGAGTTTGTTTTTTGTGTTTTTTAGACAGAAGTGGATTGAAGTTAGTTCGTAACTTACATTGCACTAAAGTCTTCCATGCGGGAATGAGTGAATTGCATGGTCGTCCCCAAATGGGACGTATGCTAAACACTCTAGAAGAGGAGGAGAGACCCCTCGTTCTTCATTTCCTACACTTAAGGCTCGAGCGCAATATTCGTTATATTTATTAGGTGTTTTAGAAGTGTTATGAGATGAGAAGAGAAGACTCAAAGGAAAAATAAAACACTAAAGGGGAATTCTATCCTAATGTTGTCATGCAAAAGATGGCCCTATAGTTGAGGTTGAAAGGGAAACGTCTACCTAAGTTAGCATGCAAAGGGAATCCTAACACTAATCCTACTCCAAGCTTAATCGGAAATTAAGTTGGACTAGGTAGCTCTAAGGGAGTGAATCCAAGACTTAAACAAGTCTTGAGATTCAAGGGAAGAAAAAGAGTGAAAGAGACGAAGGAGGAAAAGAAGCGAAAAAACAAAAAACAGCAGCTACCACAGTGCACATGCACCAATACAGCAGTAAAAAGCAGCACACAAGCAAGACAGCTTATAACAGCACATAATTCAGCACAAGAAAGGGTGCAAAAGGCAGCAAGCAGCAAGTGTAAATAATAGACAGCACATGCACAAATTTAGAATAGCAGCTGTAAAAAACAAGGCAGCATACATCCAAACAAGAAATGATTGCAAATGAACATGCATAGCAAGGCAAACCAAGCATAGAGGTTGCAAACATCAAGGATGAACAAACATAACAATGTTAACAACTCAAGAACAAGCATACTCAACAACATTGCACAATTTAAACATTGAACAAAACAATCATGCGCAAGCAAACATGGAGACAAACAACAATCATGCATCATATGTCTAGCAAGTTGAATCATCAATCAGGAATTAACATGTTCCGAATGTGTGTGCAACGTGTTCATCGTATCAAGAATGCAACAACGCAAACATGTTCATAAATGAATGAAAACCACAAAATCGCGTGTCGGAAAATTGTGTTCATGCAATGGTGTGAGGTACAACAGCTCAAGAATGATCCACAAATCATCAACATATCAATCCATAAAGTTTAGACATGAAAAGGATCTCAAACAACCAAGAAAATGCAAGAAAACCAAGTCCTGCAGCAGTGGTAACCGGTTACAGCATAACTGCTAACCGGTTACACAGTTCAAAATTGCTCCAATTGCACTGAAAATACACAGTGTAACCGGTTACAGCATAACTGCTAACCGGTTACTCTGGGACAGTAGTAAAAAAATCAGTTTCAAAAGCACTTTTTAGCAGCAAATCACTTATGTAATCAAGTCCAATAATCATGTAATCAACAATGCACGAAAATTAAGTTCAAACATAATATTCAAACATCATTTAGGTCCAGTAATCATCAACATCCACAATCAAAATCAAACAAAATGCTCAAAACATAACAAAAATCATGGATCTACATTGTATAGGTTGCAATTAAGCTAAAATGAGTGTGGATCTGAGATTAACCAACCTACAAAGCTGAGATTTGCTTTGGTGAGTGTTGTAAACAGAATTTGATGAATCCAAGTAGAGAAAACCAGGATCCACAAGCTCCTTGCACTCAAAAGTTGAAGATCCAAGCAATAAGCAACAAAAACTCCAAAATCACTTTCAATAATCACTTCTAAAATTCCAGATCTAGATCCAAACGAAAATCACCAATGAAATGCAGCAATGAAGTGGTAATGAGTGGCTTTAGCTCAAGAATTAACAAGTTCCAATGAAGAACTTGTTAATCTCTATGGAAGAGCTTTGAGTGTGGTTGAAAATGGAAGTTGAGAGTGAAGATGTGAGAGAGAAGGGAATTCTGAAAATTGAGAGTGAAAAAATGGTCTAGGTTGGAGAGGTTTGGAATGAATTGGTTTAAATAACCCCTAGGTTAGGAGTTAAGTTTGGGTTTGGAGTGAGGTTAAGTGGGTGGAAATTGGGGTGAAATGGATTTGGAAAAGAAAATGAGGAATTTGAGTAGAAGAATGATGGAGAGAATTTGAATTTTGGATGGAAAATGATGAAATTGGATCAATTCTAGATCCTTCCCACACATGCACAAGCCAAGCACATGATCACTAATGATGCAAACTTAATTTTCAAACTGCGCCCAGGGTAACCGGTTACAGCATAACTGCTAACCGGTTACACAGTTCAAAAATAGCCAAAATATGCTGAAAAACAACAGGGTAACCGGTTAGCAGATATGCTGTAACCGGTTACACAGTTCAAAATTTGAATTTTGGTGCCTTTTGGAGGGAAACTTGGAAAAGTGACTTCTGATAGCTGTTTTGAACCCGTTGAACCTCTGAAACTCAAAACTTGATATTTCTATTGAGTAGCACCTGAAAAGAACACAAATTCTTGCTGACACCTCGGGATATCCTGCTGAATTAATAATGCTTGATGTCGGCTCGCTTGATCAGAAAATGACTGCTGAAGCTTCTGATTATCAAAACGTCTAATGAGCAAAATAAATGCTCAAAAAGACTTTGAAAGCCATCTGCTTGGCTCTGAACACCATTGAAAATCATACTGGAACTGACAATGCCATGAGCTGCTGGAAAATACCTTGATCCCATGTTCGAAAGAAATATGCAAATGCAGAAATGATGATGCACATGAAACGAAGCATAAGCCAAAAAGGTTAGAAGCAAAAAGGCAAATTTCGAGGTGCTACACATAGAAAAATACACCTAAAAATCTGTCACGGCACTTACAGATCTAAATCTTTAAATTTTAGATGTATAATTTAAAAAAAAAAAAGAAAAAAAAAAAAACCATCTCCATGTATGTGTCTGGCTTCTAGAAGAGCTTCATATAGTCTTTGGGTATGGATTAAACATTGAAGAATTGAAACCAGATAACCAGTGTTACCAGTGTTGATTAAACCAGCACCCTTATCCAATTTCATGCCAGCAATACCCTTTTCCAAATTCATGCCAGCAACACCCTTTTCCAACATCATGCCAGCAACACCCTGAAACACCCATTTCCATCTCCATATTATTTGACACAACACACTTTTCCATCTTTAAATCAGCACCCTTTTCCATATTTTCTTACACAAACACCTACAAAAAGAAATACACGCTAAAGATTGATACTAATACAAAAAAATGAAAATAAAAAATATATTAAATAATACAATAAAATATATATATATATTTTTTTAATCAAAATTTCCCATTTTCATAGAACTAGAAACATTGTATTTGAATCAAAATTGAAATGGAATTAACGTTGTTGAAGTAACCTCCCATAGAAGGAGCATGGATGGCAACACCTGAATTAGAAACCTCTGAACTAGAAACCCCGAAGGTTCTCCCTCATTTGAGTTTGAAAACCCCTATTGATACCAAAAAAGGTGTACATAAAAAACTCAACATCAATTTGAATGATCATACAAAAATAGAAACCACATACTCAACATTAACGTCAATCGTCATACAAAAACCAAAAACATCAATGTTAACAAAAAAGTGAAAATAGTGGAACAAAAAACATCAACATTAATATAGGTGATCAAACAAAAAACATAAATAACATAAATAGATAAGTATTAACAATGTTTATACAACAAACATAAAATTCAAGTATATTCAAGGTTTATACAAACAACAACAAAAAGTTATAAATATGGAACCAGAAACCTATTTCATATCAACATCAATCATCATTCAAAAATTCAGTATATTCAAGGTTTATACAAACAACAATAAAAAAAGTTGAAAACATAAAACTAGAAACAAAATTTGTATCAGCATAGATCATCATTCAAAAATTTAGTATATTCAACAGTATATTCAAGGTTTATACAAACAACAACAACAACAAAAAGTTAAAAACATGGAACAAAAAACCTAATTCGTATCAACTAATTTAAATTAAGGGTCATATGTGAAAACAATCACCAGTATTTTTTTTACCTTAATCATAAAA
This sequence comes from Lathyrus tuberosus, assembly GCA_022829125.1. Lineage (NCBI taxonomy): Eukaryota > Viridiplantae > Streptophyta > Magnoliopsida > Fabales > Fabaceae > Lathyrus > Lathyrus tuberosus. The sequence goes on from JALAZF010000055.1 coordinate 16,412,880, forward strand.
TAACCCCCAAATATTTCATCCGCAATATTTTCAGACCAGGCAAAAGTCTGAGTATTATGTGCCTTGCTTCTGCACAAGGAGGATGTTTTATCCTTTACTTCTTTCTTTTTTTATTTTTGTTAATTTTTTATTTTTGTTCTTTTTGGAGGAAGGTGGTAATATTGCTGATGAAAATATTTGGGGGTTATTTTGTGATCAAGGTAAAAAAAATATTGGTGACTGTTTATCATATATGACCATTAATTTAAAATAGCTCTTTTTTTGTGATATTCTATTCATGTATGTTTTTTATGTTTGTTTGTGGTAGCTGTGAAGGCTCTTACGAGGCAGCTGCACCTGACCATTTTACTCATTTGAGTTTAAACATTGAAATGACTCATTCTATTTGCGAAGCCTTGGTCTCGTACTCCCTGTTTGAATATGTTGAAGTGGAATGTTCTCCATGTAATAGAGAAACAAAAATGGAGAAACTGTCTCTGATCGAAAAAACACTTGACGTTGCAATCATTCATATAAACAGATCCATTTGGAATGGGCTTACCCAGAAAAAAAATTAACAAACAGTTAAGAATATACCATACACCAATACCAGTTAACTGGAAACTAACATCACAGTGGGTAGGCAAGCTTTTGGGAGCAACAGAACGGAAAAACACATGAATCCATAAATAATTAAAACAACATCCCATAACATTCATAATGGCTTAAAACCGAAAGTAGAAAAATCATACATAAATTCAAACAGGACCTCAATATTAATTCCAATCAACATCAACTAATAAATATGACTAAACCAAATCTTAAACATATATAAATTTAACCAAACATGATTTTTCATGTGTGCCTCACTTAAATCATTGCTATTTAAGTGCTATACAAAAGTTTGGTTGTACTTCACAAGCTTACATTGGTGCCCTCATCTTCACAATAGGATTTTGTAAACCATTACAGAAGCATTATATCAATTGTTATTAGCAAGCGGATAGCAGCCTAAAAGCTAGGGTCAATGAATACTGCTATAGGTGCTATCGACAACATAATCAGAACCATCACAAGACAGAAAAATAAATATAAAGATCTAACACCAAAGATATAAAAGCTAGCCAGAACCAACACAAGACATAGAAAAATACACCTAAAAATCTGTCACGACGCTTACAGATCTAAATCTGTAAATTTTAGATGTATAATTTAAAATAAATAAAAAAAGAAAAAAAAGAAACCATCTCCATGTATGTGTCTGGCTTCTAGAAGAGCTTCATATAGTCTTCGGGTATGGATTAAACATTGAAGAATCGCAGCCGGATAACTAGTGTTACCAATGTTGATTAAACTAGCACCCTTATCCAACTTAATGCCAGCAACACCCTTTTCCAAATTCATGCCAGCAACACCCTTTTCCAACATCATGCCAGCAACACCCTTTTCCAACATCATGTGTAATACCCCATAATTTTGTGAAGGCTTTGGGTAATATTATTATGATCAACTGGGTTCTAGTGTACTCTGAGCAATTATTGGATAAAATAATTAGAGTAAACTGACGAACTCGGAACTGATTAGATTAATATTATTTAACTTGGAATTTTATTAATTGGTGCAGTTGAGATAATTTGGACAATTAGTAGTATTACTAATTATTGTTTCTCTATATCTTTTTCCTTTTCCATTATTTGAAATATAGTAACTTTGGAGAGAGAAATTGAAGAGAAGGAAAAAGGAAGGAAAAGGAAGGAAAAGAAGAGAAATTCCCCAAGAGCTCAATTTTTCAACTTTTACTGTTTAATGGTGTGTAATTGAGGTGTTTTATGCATGTTAAAATATGAAACAGGTAGAGCAAGGAAACCTTAATACAATAGAATGACTTAGAGAATCGTGCGGCAATGCTTACATCGATACTAGAAGAGTATCTTTGTTAAGTAGTGGTTAGTGGAGGATCGTATTCCTCCGGTTTGTTGTGTATGTCTTAATAAATACTGTGACCCGTGTTGAAGAGCCCCTTGTGCGGGATGGCCGGGGAGAAGTATTTATTAAGTAAGTAACCGTGACCCGTGTTGAAGTGATCCTTGTGTGGGCTGGCCGGGGAGAAGTTACTTAGTGGTTACCGTGACCCGTGTTGTATTTGCCTCGTATGGCTGGCCGGGGAGAAGTACCACTGTAGATAACCGTGACCCGCATTGTATTTGCCTTGTATGGCTGGCCGAGGAGAAGTTATCTATGTTAAGAATCTGTGACCCACGTTGTATTTGCCTCGTATGGCTGGCCGGGGAGAAGATTCTTAACTTGTATGTTGTTTTGCGTATTGCACGATTGCTTCTCTAGTCAGAAATGTTTGAACTCAAGGTCTAGTTCCTTTTCCCCCGACTTGAGTTAGGTTTTGGTTAGAACCTTGTAAAACCGAGAGAATTCATAAGATAGAGAACTCACAGAGATTTGATGTATCTCACCCCACTGTTGTTGTTTACATCACAGGTTCAGCAGGTTCGACGAAGGGTAAGGACAAGGTTGTTTGACTTTCCTTACGGATCGTAGCTTTTGTGTGGCAAGGCTTCCGTTGTGAAGATTTTTGAGATCATTATTTGATCTAGTTCTTAGTATTTGTCTTTGGAACATCTTGTAGATATACCATGCCGTAGTTTTTTGTATTTAGGCTTTTAGGGCATGTATATGTATAATGTGTTTACTAAGAACTTATTGTATATTTCAGTACCAAACGTGTAATTCATGTATAATATATGCTTTGATGTATGTATATATATGTGGGCGTTACAGTTGGTATCAGAGCAGGTCGTATCCTCGACCTAGCCATGAAATAGAATAAGTTTTTTTTTCCGTTTCATATACGTGGTGTCGCCTTTGGTCTTATGTGTTATATTTATGGTATTGAGCCTAATCAACTTAATCCTATCTGTAAGACATCCAGGAACATGGATGACGGGCCCAGAAACAACCGTGGTAGGCCCCGAACTACTCCAATTGGGACGAATCCGCCAGGCGGCGATGGGAATGCTCCTCTGTATCAGTTTATGCAACAGATGCAGCAACAACAGAATCAGTTTATGCAGCAAATGGTTGAACAATTCAATGAGGGTCTGCATCCTCAGGTGGTTATTCCATAAGTGGTAGGTGGGACTTTCCGGGATTTCTCCCGCATGAATCCTTCGGAATTTCATGGCGGATTAGATCCTGTAAAGGCTTACGAATGGATTTCAGGTATGGAAAGGATTTTCTTGATAGTGCATTGTACCGAGGAGAATAAAGTGGTTTTTGCTTCGCATTCCTTGAAGGGTCCTGCCATGAGGTGGTGGGAGAGTACATCAGCTCTTATGACTATTCAGGGTGTGCCCAAGGTCTGGGAACAATTCAAGGTAATTTTTATGGAGAAATATTTTCCTAGCTCCTTGCGGACTCAGAAAGAGTCTGAATTTCAACAGTTAAGATAGGGAAATATGATTGTGGCCAGTTATGCTGAAAAGTTTGAGGATATGGCTGCTTATTCTAGGCAGGCTATGTATGCTCCAGATGAACGGTGGAAAATAGATCAGTTTCTTTTTGGACTAAAAGCGGAAATCTCTCATAGTGTATCTCAGAGGGAATTCACTACTTATGCAGAAGTTCTAAGACAATGTTATGTGGCGGAGCATAGTTTGAAGAAAGTGCAAGCGGAAAGTGTTGCAAGTAGGGTAAATCAGGGTGATCGTGGAAGAGTAAGTCAACAGTTTGGGCCAATATCACAAGCTTTCAAAGGAAAGCAAGTTGCTAGACCTAATGCTTTTCCTCTATGTAAAGTGTGCAACAAACGTCATTTTGGGAAGTGTGTCGACGGAAATTTTAGGTGTTATAATTGTAATGGTTTGGGTCATGTGGCTAGAGATTGTACTCAGAATAAAAGCCAAGGGCAAGGACGGAATACCGGGAGGGTTTATACCTTAGATGCAAAGAATGATGCGGGTACGTGTTTCATAAATGGGCATCCTTGTTTTGTTTTATTTGATTGTGGGGCAACGCATTCTTTTGTGTCGACGAGATGTGTGAAGCGACTTGGGTTGCAAGCTGTTCCTTTGTTTCCTCCTATGGTGGTTACTACCACCATGGATGAAATGGTTGAGACACGGTTGATGTGTGAAAATTGTGTTTTGTCTGTGAAAGATAGAGTTTTCCAGATTGACCTTATATGTTTACCGCTTAAGAAAGTTGATGGCGTATTGGGAATGGATTGGCTTTCAGCTAATTCGGTATTTATTGGGTGTGAGGAAAAGTTAATCATTATTCTATCCGATGAGGCTACTCCAAGGGAGGTGTTAACTACTATTTTGGAAGGTATGGTTGGAATGATTAATTTCTTGTTTGAAAAGGAAAAGTCTGTTCTGTTGGTTCTTACTAAGGAGAAGAGTAGCAACCTTCAAGTTTTGAGTATTCTGGTAGTTTGTGAGTTTCCGGAAGTTTTTCCCGAGGATGTTACTTCTCTTCCTCCAGAGAGGGAAGTGGAATTCTCTATTAACCTGATATCGGGAACGGCTCCAATATCCGTTTCCCCGTATAGGATGGCACCACTTGAACTAAGAGAACTAAAGGATCAATTGGAAGAATTGATGGCTAAGCATTTTGTTCGACCAAGTGTTTCGCCTTGGGGAGCTCCAGTGTTATTGGTAAAGAAAAAGGATGGTGGAATGCGGTTGTGTATTGATTACCGTTAGTTGAATAAGGTCACCATCAAGAATAAATACCCATTACCAAGGATAGACGATCTGTTAGATCAATTGAAAGGAGCCTGTGTGTTCTCGAAGATTGATTTACGGTCGGGTTATCATCAGATTCGTGTGAAGAGTTCAGATGTACCAAAGACTGCGTTTAGAACCTGTTATGGTCATTATGAGGTTTTGGTGATGCCTTTCGGTGTGACGAATGCTCCGGCAGTTTTCATGGATTATATGAACCAGATATTTCAACCTTACCTGGATCAATTTATGGTGATTTTCTTTGATGACATTCTTATCTATTCTCGTGATTCTCAAGAGCACGGAGAACACCTAAGAATTGTTTTATCCATCTTACAAGAGAGGCAACTTTTTGCTAAGGTAAGTAAGTGTGAGTTTTGGATGTCGGAGGTTAATTTCCTTGGGCATGTCATATCTCAGGGAGGTGTAGCAGTTGATCCATCAAATGTTGAAGCAGTGATTAATTGGGAGAGACCGAAGAATGCTTCTGAGGTTAGAAGTTTCTTGGGATTGGCAGGGTATTATAGAAGGTTTATCAAAGGTTTTTCGCAACTGGCTTTACCAATGATGAGACTTACTCGAAAGGATTGTTCGTATGAGTGGGATTCGGCTTGTGAAAGAAGTTTTATGAGTTTGAAGGAAAGATTGACGACTGCTCCTGTTTTGGTTATTCCTGATCCTAGCAAGTTGTATGAGGTATATTGTGATGCATCGAAGATAGGATTAGGAGGTGTGTTAATGCAAGATGGACATGTAGTGGCTTATGCTTCTCGACAGTTGAAAGTCCATGAAGAGAATTATCCAACGCATGATTTAGAATTGGCGGCAGTTGTATTTATGTTGAAAGTGTGGCGTCACTATTTGTATGGTGTACGTTTTGAGATGTTTAGCGACCACAAGAGCTTAAAGTACCTATTTCATCAGAAAGAGTTGAACATGCGTCAGAGGAGGTGGATGAAGTATTTGAAGGATTATGACTTGGAGCTAAAATACCATCCGGGTAAAGCCAATAAAGTGGCGGATACATTGAGTAGGAAGGTGTTGCATAATGCCGAGTTAATGATGCTAGAGTATACTTTATTGGAAAAATTTCGAGATCTAAATCTTCAATTTGTTTGGACTCCTAATGGTGTGATTATGGGAAATTTGAATATCAATTCTACTCTTAGGGAAGATATCCAACAAGAGCAAGGGCTAGATGAGCAGTTATAAGAAGTGTTAGTACAACCGGGTTTTGTGCGAGCTACCAATGGAATTATTTTGTTTAACCAAAGGATTTGTGTTCCGGATAACACAAAGTTAAAAAGGAGGATTTTGGAAGAAGTGCATAAGGGTGCTTTTACTATACATCCGGGGTCTTCAAAGATGTATCAATATTTAAAGAGGGACTATTGGTGGTCCGGGATGAAAAAAGATATTACGGTGTATGTGTCGAATGTGCGGTGTGCCAACAAGTAAAGATTGAGCACCAAAGACCGGGTGGCTTGTTGCAACCTTTAGAAATTCCGGTATGGAAATGGAATAGTATTTCTATGGACTTCGCCGTTGGACTACCCCTTACTCAGGGTGGTTATGATTCGATTTGGGTAATTGTGGATCGATTAACGAAATCTGCGCATTTCTTAGCTGTGAAGACTATCTACAAGGCGAGTCATCTCGCAAAGTTGTTCTTTTCGGAGATAGTGAGATTGCATGGTATTCCCACTAGTATCGTTTCGGATAGAGATCCAAAGTTTACTTCCAGATTTTGGAGAGCTTTTCAACAAGCTATGGGAACGAAGTTGTGTTTGAGTACGTCGAATCATCTGCAAACGGATGGTCAGACGGAACGGATAATACAAACCATGGAAGATATGTTGAGAGCTTGCGTACTTGAAAGTGGAGGAAATTGGATAGAACTTGTGTCGTTGATCGAGTTCTCTTATAATAACAGTTATCATGCGAGTATTGGTATGACACCTTATGAGGCATTATATGGAAGGAAGTGTAGGACACCTTTGTGTTAGGCAGAAGTTGGTGAAGATAGGATGTTGGGACCCGAGATTATTCACAAAACTACGGAGAAGATTAGGATGATCTGTGATAAGGTCAAACAAGCACAAGATCGTCAGAAGAGTTATGCGGATAACCGTAGAAGACCTTTAGAATTTGAAGAAGGCAATCACGTGTTTTTGAAATTTACTCCGAGATTGCGGTTGAAAGGACCGTTTCGGTCGCGGAAATTAAGTCCAAGATACGTGGGACCGTATCAGATTTTGGAAAGAATTGGTGAAGTAGCTTACAGATTGTCCTTACCGCCTTCTCTATCGGAGATGCACGGCGTATTTCATGTGTCTCAGCTTCAAAAATTTGTCCCAGATCCTCTTCAACCAATTTTACCAGATACAATTGAGATAGAAGCAGATTTAACGTTTGAGCCTCAACCGAGTCGTATCACAGGAAGAGAAACTAAGGTGTTAAGGAATAGAGAGATTCCTCTTGTTAAGGTCCAGTGGGATGAGACGCATTCGGGTGATGCAACTTGGGAATTGGAATCAGAGATGCGGGAGGTCTATCCTCATCTATTCAGGTAATCTTTTTAATTCGAGGACGAATTTCTATTTGAGGGGGGAGGATGTAATACCCCATAATTTTGTGAACGCTTTGGATAATATTATTATGATCAACTGGATTCCGGTGTACTCTGAGCAATTATTGGATAAAATAATTAGAGTAAGCTGACGAACTCGAAACTAATTAGATTAATATTATTTAACTTGGAATTTTATTAATTGGCGCAGTTGAGATAATTTGGACAATTAGTAGTATTACTAATTAATGTTTCTCTATATCTTTTTCCTTTTCCATTATTTGAAATATAGTAACTTTGGAGAGAGAAATTGAAGAGAAGGAAAAAGGAAGGAAAAGGAAGGAAAAGAAGAGAAATTCCCCAAGAGCTCAAGAGCTTGAATCATCAACCCATCTCCATCTTTTTCATCTCAGCTTCATCATCCTCATCTTGTAATCCAGGTGGGTTCTAGATAGACACTTTAGTGTAGAGTTTTACGAGTTTTAGAGTTAGTTTTGATATCGTGAGAAATGAGAAATTTTGCAATAGAATCATGTTTTAATGTTCCTTATGGTTGATACATGTTAGATATATGTTGTTGTGTATCCAAATGGTATTTTTTTGGTGTTTAGAAGTGATTTGGAGGGGAAAATGAATCAATTTCGCAGAAAAATTATGCAGGAAAAATTCTGGTTTCCCACTGCCCATACGCGTATCGCTCAAGGCAATACGCGTATTAATTAAGGCAATACGCGTATGGCAATGAAGAAATGTGGGCAATACGCGTATGGAGTTCCATTTTCTCGGCCATCTGCTCATTTGCATATTGGTACGCGTAAGGTTTTGAGCAATACACGTATGAGGTAAGGCAATACGCGTATTGGAGTTTTAGTGGACTTTTTGGGGAAAAATCAGCCTCTGCCCATACGCGTATCACTTTGGGCAATACGCGTATGGCTGGGCGAGCCAGCTGGGCAGTACGCGTATGGCACAAGGCAATACGCGTACGGCCAGTGAGAGTGCAGAATTGTGTTTTTCGCGATACCATTTCTTGTTATTTTCCATAACTCGTGTTCCGATTATCCGTTTTTAACATTCATGATATCGTTGGAAAGCTAATAAAATGTACTTTCTTATTAAAAATAGTTTTGAGATTGTTGGCCGATTTAATTATGTCGGGAATTTGGAATAGTGTCGTTTTGTCGACTTTTACCGTTTAATTGTGTGTAATTGAGGTGTTTTATGCATGTTAAAATATGAAACAGGTAGAGCGAGGAAACCTTAGTACAATAGAATGACTTAGAGAATCATGCGGCAATGCTTACATCGATACTAGAAGAGTATCTTTGTTAAGTAGTTGTTAGTAGAGGATCGTATTCCTCCGGTTTGTTATGTGTGTCTTAATAAATACCGTGACCTGTGTTGAAGAGCCCCTTGTACGGGATGGCCGGGGAGAAGTATTTATTAAGTAAGTAACCGTGACCCGTGTTGAAGTGCTCCTTGTGTGGGCTGGCCGGGGAGAAGTTACTTAGTGGTTACCGTGACCCATGTTGTATTTGCCTCGTATGGCTGGCCGGGGAGAAGTACCACTGTAGATAACCGTGACCCGCGTTGTATTTGCCTTGTATGGCTATCCAGGGAGAAGTTATCTACGTTAAGAATCCGTGACCCACATTGTATTTGCCTCGTATGGCTGGCCAGGGAGAAGATTCTTAACTTGTATGTCGTTTTGCGTATTGCACGATTGCTTCTCTAGTCAGAAATGTTTGAACTCATGGTCTAGTTCCTTTTCCCCCGACTTAAGTTAGGTTTTGGTTAGAACCTTGTAAAGCCGAGAGAATTCATAAGATAGAGAACTCACTGAGATTTGATGTATCTCACCCCACTGTTGTTGTTTACATCACAGGTTCGGTGAAGGGTAAGGGCAAAGTTGTTTGACTTTCCTTACGGATCATAGCTTTTGTGTGGCAAGGCTTCCGTTGTGAAGATTTTTGAGATCATTATTTGATCTAGTTCTTACTATTTGTCTTTGGAACATCTTGTAGATATATCATGCCGTAGTTTTTTGTATTTAGGCTTTTAGGGCATGTATATGTATAATGTGTTTACTAAGAACTTATTGTATATTTCAGTACAAAACGTGGAATTCATGTATAATATATGCTTTGATGTATGTATATATATGTGGACGTTACATCATGCCAGCAACACCATGGAACACCCTTTTCCATCTCCATATTATTTGACACAACACACTTTTCCATCTTTAAATCAGCACCCTTTTCCATATTTTCTTACACAAACACCTACATAAAGAAATACACGCTAAAGATTGATACTCATACAAAAAAATGAAAATATAATATATATTAAATAATACAATAAAATATATTTTTTGGTTTTAATCAAAATTTCCCATTTTCTTAGAACCAGAAACATTGGTTTTGAATCAAAATTGAAATGGAATTAACGTTGTTGAAGTAACCTCCCATAGAAGGAGCATGGATGGCAACACCTAAATTGGAAACCTCTGAACTGGAAACCTCCGAAGGTTCTCCATCATTTGAGATTGAAAAACCCTATTGATACAAAAAAAGGTGTACATAAAAAAACTCAACATCAATTTGAATGATCATACAAAAATAGAAATCACATACTCAACATTAACGTCAATCGTCATACAAAAACCAAAAACATCAATGTTAACAAAAAAGTGAAAATAATGGAACAAAAAACATCAACATCAATATAGGTGATCAAACAAAAAACATAAATAACATAAACAGATAAGTATCAACAATGTTTATACAACAAACATAAAATTCAAGTATATTCAAGGTTTATACAAACAACAACAAAAAGTTATAAATATGGAACCAGAAACCTATTTCATATCAACATCAATCATCATTCAAAAATTCAGTATATTCAAGGTTAATACAAACAACAATAAAAAAAAGTTGAAAACATAAAACTAGAAACAAAATTTGTATCAACATAGATCATCATTAAAAAATTTAGTATATTCAACAGTATATTCAAGGCTTATACAAACAACAACAAAAAGTTAAAAACATGGAACAAAAAACCTAATTCGTATCAACTAATTTAAATTAAGGGTCATATGTGAAAACAATCACCAGTATTTTTTTACCTTAATCATAAAATAACCCCTAAATATTTCATCAGCAATATTTTCAGACCAGGCAAAAGTCTGAGTATTATGTGCCTTGCTTCTGCACAAGGAGGATGTTTTATCCTTTATTTCTTTCTTTTTTTATTTTTGTTAATTTTTTATTTTTGTTCTTTTTTATTTCAGTTGGAGGAAGGTGGTAATATTGCTGATGAAAATATTTGGGGGTTATTTTGTGATCAAGGTAAAAAAAAATACTGGTGACTGTTTATCATATATGACCATTAATTTAAAATAGCTCTTTTTTTGTGATATTCTATTCATGTATGTTTTTATGGTTGGTTTTTCAATTTGTTTGTGGTAGCTGTGAAGGCTCTTACGTGGCAGCTGCACCTGACCATTTTACTCATTTGAGTTTAAACATTGAAATGACTCATTCTATTTGCGAAGCCTTGGCCTCGTACTCCCTGTTTGAATATGTTGAAGTGGAATGTTCTCTATGTAATAGAGAAACAAAAATGGAGAAACTGTTTCTGATCGAAAAAACACTTGACGTTGCAATCATTCATATAAACAGATCCATTTGGAATGGCCTTATCCAGAAAAAAAAAATTAAAAAACAGTTAAGAATATACCATACAGCAATACCAGTTAACTGGAAACTAACATCACAGCGGGTAGGCAAGCTTTAAGTGCTATACAAAAGTTTGGTTGTACTTCACAAGCTTACATTGTTGCTCTCATCTTCACAATAGCATTTTGTAAATCATTACAGAACCATTATATCAACCGTTATCAGCAAGCGGATAGCAGCCTAAAAGCTAGGGTCAATGAATGTCGCTAAAGGTGCTATCGACAACATATTCAGAACCCTCACAAGACAGAAAAATAAATATAAAGATCTAACAGCAAAGATATAAAACCTAGCCAGAACCAACACATAAGATAGAAAAATACACCTCAAAATCTGTCACGACACTTACTGATCTAGATCTGTAAATTTTAGATGTATAACTTAAATAATAAAGAGAAAAAAAAAAGAAACCATCTCCATGTATGTGTCTGGCTTCTAGAAGAGCTTCATATAGTCATTGGGCATGGATTAAACACTGAAAAATCGCAGCCAGATAACTATTGTTACCAATGTTGATTAAACCATCACCCTTATCCAACTTCATGCCAGCAACACCCTTTTTCAAATTCATGCCAGCAACACCCTTTTCCAACATCATGCCAACAACACCCTTTTCTAACATCATGCCAGCAACACCCTTTTCCAACATCATATTATTTGACACAACACACTTTTCCATCTTTAAATCAGCACCCTTTTCCATATTTTCTTACACAAGAACCTACATAAAGAAATACACGCTAAAGATTGATACTTATACAAAAAAAAAGAAAATAAAAATATATATTAAATAATTCTATAAAATAGATTTTTTGGTTTTAAATCAAAATTTCAAATTTCCTTAGAACCAGAAACATTGGTTTTTAATCAAAATTGAAATGGAATTAACTTGTTGAAGTAACCTCCCTTAGAAGGAGAATGGATGGCAACAGCTGAACTGTAAACCTCCGAAGGTTCTCCACCATTTGAGATTGAAAAACCCTATTAATACAAATAAAATGTAGGTACAAAAACTCAACTTCAATTTGAATGATCATACAAAAACATAAACCACATACTCAGCATTAACGTCAATCATCGTACAAAAACCAATCACATCAATTTTAACAATAAAGTGAAAATAATGGAACAAAAACCATCAACATCGATATAGGTGAACATACAAAAAATAGAAACAACATAAACAGATAAGTATCAACAATGTTTATACAACAAACATAAAAATCAAGTATATTCACGATTTATACAAACAACAACAAAAATGTTATAAACATGGAACTAGAAACCTATTTCATATCAACATCAATCATCATTCAAAAATTAAGTATATTCAAGGTTTATACAAACAACAACAAAAAAAAGTTGAAAACATAAAACTAGAAACCAATTCCGTATCAACATAGATCATCATTCAAAATTTTAGCATATTCAACAGTAAATTCAAGGTTTATACAAACAACAACAACAAAAAGTTGAAAACATGGAACAAAAAACCTAATTCGTATCAACTAATTTAAATTAAGGGTCATATGTGAAAACAATCACCAGTATTTTTTTTACCTTAATCATAAAATAACCCCCAAATATTTCATCAACAATATTTTCAGACCAGGCAAAATTCTGTGCATTATGTGCCTTGCTTTAGCACAAGGAGGATGTTTTGTCCTTTACTTATTTCTTTTTTTATTTTTGTTATTTTTTTATTTTTGTTCTTTTTGATGTAATTTGGAGGAAGGTGGTAAAATTACTGATGAAAATATTTGGAGGTTATTTTGTGATTAAGGTAAAAAAACCAATACTGGTGATTGTTTATCATATATGACCCTTAATTTATAATAGCTCTTTTTGTTTTTTATTGTCATATTCTATTCATATATGATTTTATGGTTGGTTTTTTAGTTTGTATGTGGTAGCTTTGAAAGTTCTTACGAGGCAGTTGTGCCTGACCGTTTTACTCATTTGAGTTTAAACATTGAAATGACTCATTCTATTTGTGAATCCTTGGCCTCTTACTCCATGTTTGAATCTGTTGAAGTGGAATGTTCCCTATGTAATAGAGAAACAAAAATGAAAAAACTGTCTTTGATCGGCAAAACACCTGACGTTGCAATCATTCATTTAAACATATCCATTTGGAATGGCCTAACCCATAAAAAAATTAACAAACACTTAAAAAAATATCATACACCAATACCACTTAACTGGAAACTAACATCACAGCGGGTAGGCAAGTTATTTTGCGCAACAGAAGGGGAAAACACATGAATCAATAAATAATTAAAACAACTTCCAAAAATGTTAATAATGGCTTAAAACCAAAAGTAACAAAATCATACATAAATTCAAACAACACCTCATTATAAGTTCCAATCAACATCAAATAAAAAATATGATTAAACCAAATCTTAAACATATATAAACTTAACAAAACATGCTTTTTCATGTGTGCCTCACTTAAATCATTGCATTTTAAGTGCTATACAAAAGTTTGGTTGTACTTCACAAGATTACATTTTTGCCCTCATCCTCACAATAGCATTTTCTAAACCACTACAGAACCATTATATCAATCGTTATCGGCAAGCGGATAGCAGCCTGAAAAATACACATAAAGAACCACTACTATAGGTGCTATCGACAACATATTCAGAACCATCACAAGAGAGAAAAATACACATAAAGATCTAACACCAAATATCTTACAGCTAGCCAGAACCAACACAGGACACAGAAAAAAAAACACCTAAAAATATATCACAACACTTACAGATATATATCTGTAAATTTTTTATGTATAATTTAAAAAATAAAAATAAAAATAAGAAACCTTCTCCATGTATGTGTCTGAATTCTAGAAGAGCTTCATATAGTCTTTGGGTATGAATTAAACATTGAAGAATCGCAGCCAGATAACTAGTGTTACCAATGTTGATTAAACCAACACCCTTTCCCAACTTCATGCCTGCTACACCCTTTTCCAACTTCATGCCAGCAACACCCTTTTCCAACATCATGCCAGCAACACCCTTTTCCATCTCCATAGTATTTGACATAACACGCTTTTCCATCTTTAAATCAGCACCCTTTTCCATATTTTCTTACTCAAGAACATACATTAAGAAATACACGCTAAAGATTAATACTCATACAACAAAATGAAAATGAAAAATATATATTGAATAATACAATAAAACAGATTTTTTTTGTTTTAAATCAAAATTTCCCATTTTCTTAGAACCAGAAACTATGGTTTTGAATCAAAATTGAAATGGAATTAATGTTGTTGAAATAACCTACAATAGAAACCTCTGAATTGGAAACCTCTGAAGGTTCTCCACCATTTGAGATTGAAAAACCCTATTGATAACCAAAAAGTGTACATACAAAAATTCAACATCAATTTTAATGATCATAGAAAAACAGAAACCACATACTCTGCATTAACGTCAATCGTCATACAAAAAAAAACCATCAATGCTAACAAAAAAGTAAAAATAATGTAACAAAAAACATCATCATCAATATAGGTGATCATACAAAAACTTAACCAACATAAACAAATAAGTATCAACAATGTTTATACAACAAACATAAAAATCAAGTATATTCAAGGATTATACAAACAACAAGAAAAAGTTGGAAACATGGAACTAAAAACCTATTTCGTAATAAAATAAATTATCATTCAAAAATTAAGTATATTCAACAGTATATTCAAGGTTTATACAAACAACAACAAAAAGTTGAAAACATAGAACTGTAGCGCGATTTTTGTAGTCCTGAGTCACGATCGCTTGGGTACTACAGTTCGATTCATTTTTTATCCTATTGAGCTGATTAAGGAAGGGAAGTAGATGTCTCCAATTAACCCTGCTTGCATACTGAGTTTGGACAGCGGTCTGTTATATCACAGATGCTATGTGGATGTGGGGCCCAATCTTTGGTTATTTTGCTAAGAACACAATGTCTGGATTATTTGTGAGGTTTTTGATAATGTGTTTAGATTTGCTGCTTTTAGGTTGATTTGGTGGGAACTACTGGATTCTGGGTTTTTTTATTAGTATGCTCGCTAAGATTTTTTCAATCTTAAGCCTACGTATTCCCGTTTAACGAAATAGGGAAATCAGAGCGATCGTAGTTCCTCCTATTCTATGGGAGGAAAAAGGTTGTTTTGGTGTCTTGTTCAAAGCCCAAGACGTGAAACTAAAGGTGGTTTGTATCTTGTTCAAAGCCCAAGATGTGAAGCTAAAGGGTTTTGGATGAGATAGAATTTGTCATCTCTAAAGAGGAGTTGTTGATGTTTGTATGCTGTGAGAAAGGCATGACTTTGATGCTAAAAGGTTGATTGACTCAACCGGGGTTTTCTTTACACAAATCCTAAGAGGATGCTATTGACCCAATAAGAGAGTGCTTTTATATGTCTTGTACGAAGGCCAAGACAAGACTAAAGAGGTTTGACTCAACAAGAGAGTCTTCAACAGGTGATTGACTCGACAAGAGAGTCTGGAGGTTGTTTGACTCAATGAGAGAGTCTTTTATACTCAACAAGAGAGTGTTTTCTATCTCTTACGAAGCCCGAGATGGAGGCTGAAGAGGTTTGACTCAACAAGAGAGTCTTGACCAGGTGATTGACTCAACAAGAGAGTCTTTTATACTCAACAAGAGAGTGATTTATGTCTCGTACGAAGCCCGAGATGGAGGCTAAAAGGAGATTGACTCAATAAGAGAGTCTTTTATACTCAACAAGAGAGTGTTTTTCTATCTCGTACGAAGCCCGAGATGGAGGCTAAGAGTGGTTTTACTCAACAAGAGAGTCTTTTATACTCAACAAGAGAGTGTTTTAGTGTCTCGTACGAAGCCCGAGATGGAGGCTAAAAGTTTGACTCAACAAGGGAGTCTGAAAAGGTTAGCTCCACTGGGGAGAATCATTGTACAAAGCCCAAGAGGAGGCTAAACATGTTGGTGACTGTTTCAGTTTAGTGACAGGTCCAGTATGTTGGATAAAAGAGAAACTCAGTTCTTATAAAGGGAAAGATTAAAGGTATTGTTGTGCTTTTGGATTGATCAAAGGATCAGGGTTATTTCTTGTTCTTTAAGGGAATGGAAAATCCAAAGGGTATTGAGACTGTCCAAGTCTACTGGTGTTTTCAGAAATCGATTCTCAGATAGTGAATGATCTTTGTATGATGCCCAAGACAAGGCTGGTATGTTAAGGGATGAAGGTCAACCCATTAACAGGTCTGACACTTGACTCAGAAAGACAGCTCTAGCAAATTGATGACTAGGTTCTGTTCCTATACCTGTAGAGGTCTCTGGGTCCTTGTACTAAGCCCAAGAGAAGGCATGAGAGCTTTTAAGAAGCCGAAGGGTCCTTGTACAACGCCTAAGAGGAGGCCGGGATGCTTTTAGGAAGCCTGTGGGTTCCCAAACCCCGAGAAGTTCAAGACATGCAATTCACCGAGAATAGATCAAGCCAGGAAAGTCTGAGAATTTGGAAAAAACTCAAGAGATTCCATTCACGGAGAAAAGATCATCTCTGGGGAGTTAGAGTTTCTTTGACAATTTCTAAGGGTGACAGACTGAGAAAGGGTTCACTGAGAATGCTGCCTTTCACGTCTCCATATTGTTTAACCCCAAGAGGAGGGAAGACTGTGTCTGGTAATCCTATGGGGATCTAGTTTTGTTTGTATTTAAGAGTGACCAACAGGGTTTTACCTAGTGCTAGACGTAGTTGCCGGGGAAAACTCTAAATAACTATACTAGTAATACACATTTGATATTTGACAAGTATATAAAAGTTTGTGAAAGAAGACTTACAGTGAGCAGCCCCACAATACAATTATATATATATATATATATATATGAAAGCGGATAAAGAAAGCGGGTAAACACTTACTCGGTTGTAGAGCTTCCATGCTATTTTGTTAGTTGTTCAACAAAGAAAGCTTTGATAACAATATTATATTATAAATCAAAGGAGAAAGTACTTTGAAAATATTTTTGGGGCTTACAGCTCAAGGAGAGGCCCAAGGTTTTATCAGTGATTGCACTATTGAAATTGTACAGGGACTTATACAAGTGACTGAGGCCCAAAAAGGTTTTCTGTACAAAGGGATGGGTCTTACACTCTCTCAAGAGGCCCAAAGGTGTTTAAAGAAAAGGAATGGGGCTTATAGCACGAGGGTAGGCCCATATGGTTTGATTTTTGAACTGGCGATTGCGTCGAGATTTTTCTTTTAACGCGGAGGGACTTATACAATGTCTGAGGCCCCAAAAGTTTTGGTTAAAAGGGGGTTAGGTCTTACACTCTCTTAGAGGCCCAAAAATGATTTTAAAAGAAAAGATGGGGCTTACAACTCAAGGAGAGGCCCAAGGGTTTTGTTTGAAAAATGACGATCGCGCCGAGATTTCTTTAGCGTATTGGGACTTATACAATGCACTGAATCCCAAAAAGTTTTTATTTACAAGGGATGGGCCTTACACTCTATTAGAGGCCCAAAAGTGTTTGAAAAAGATTTAATGAGGGTTGAATTGATCAAAACCCTAATTTGTTTTCAAAATATATTTTAATTGAATAAAAATTCAATTAAAATGATCAAAATTGTTAAACATGTGTGAAAAACAAATTGTGGTATTGGATTAATGTTTGAAAAATCATGTTTATACCCACAAAATAATTGGAAATCAATTAAGTTTGGAAAATCAAGGGAGAAAAAATATTTCAAATGTTAAAAACAAATAAAACATTAATTCTTTGCAAAAATATCAAATATATGAAATAAGTAATATTTTTGGGATTTTTTGGTAAAATTAAATATTTTAATATTTTTGTGAATTATTAAAAAAAGAATCAACTCAAAATCATTAAAACTCTGAGAGAAATTAATTTTTGAATCAATTAAATAAGATCACAAAAATTCAAATATTCAAATATTTGAAAAAGGGCGCCAAGAACATCTTGGCCTTGCCTGTGTGCTCTGTTTTGCCCAGATTTGCATTTTCTCATCAATCTCACTGAATACTTGGTGAAATCACACAATCCACATTTCTATCTACTCGTTTTCACCTCACGATCATGTCTATGGTCTTTAATTTCATTTATTTTAAGCATGGAATAAGAAATCAAAGAGAAACCTCAAGAACCCAAAAATTTGCATGAAGGCTCATAAATTCCATACACGATTCAAACAAAGCAATTGATTGAGGGAAAACACTCCATGCATGATTATGAACATATGGCCAAATTATTGTGCAGTAAAATATGCATGGATCATAGAGTTAGAAGAGCTCATGCTTACCTCTTGCAGCTGGTGATGGTGTTTTATGTTGGAGGTGTTACAGCTAGGTTCCAATGATGTGGATAGCTTCCCTAGGTGCCAAGTGATGTGCCTGAGTGCTTGGAATGGTTTAAAACAAGTTGGAATTGAAGATGGTATCTCAACTGCAACTTGGTTAAAACCTTGAGCAGTTGGCTGGTGATTTTGTGAAATCAGTGTTCCAAATGTTGTTTAAGTGTTTGAATCACTTCTATATGATGTTTATGAGGTGTGTGTGTGATTGGTTTGGTTGGAATTGCTCTCAAACTCAAAACCCGATAGTGATTTGCTTTGGAAGGCAAATTTGGAAGTAAGAAGGAGATTTTGAGGAAAGCATTTGTTTGATGGCTTTGGTGTACTCAAACTGATCACAAATGAGCTCTATTTATAGTGGAGCAAGTTTGTTTGCAAGCAATAGTGAATGGCAACTGCTGCAGAAGTTTGGCCAATGTTGATCAATGAGAATCCAAGTCTCCTCTAGCCATTGACTAGAGGTTAGGGCACAGGTTGTTGGTTCCCTTGGTCTTGGATATGTCTTGACTGAATTCAGTTGGAAATGGCTCAGTCCATGCCACCTTGGTGTATCCATTAAATGCTCCAAACCAAAATTGGAGTCTTGTCCCTCTTTTAGGTATTTCTAGGTTTGGCATGCTACTTTTGGTTCTAAAGACTTGGGAGGCTTATGGATCAGTGTTTGTCCCTCCTTGGTCTCCCCTTGAGGTGTTCAGATGGATAGACTTGCTTGCCCTTTGCAAATTTTGAGCAAATCGAGCAAAACTCCCAAATCTGCCTTGTTGTGACAATTGCAGCAAGGCATGTTGCCACTGTCACAACTTCTTGCTCAAATTGAGTTTGGTGAAGTTCTTGGTCATTTTGGAAAGCCCTTATATGATACAATAAGTATCAATAATGTTTATACAACATACATAAAAATCAAGTATATTCAAGATTTATACAAACAACAACAAAATATTGAAAACATGGAACTAGAAACCTATTTCGTATCAACATCAATCATAATTAAAATATTAAGTATATTCAACAGTATATTCAAGGTTTGTACAAACAACAACAACAACAACAACAACAACAAAAAGTGAAAAACATAGAACTAGAAACATAATTTGTATCAACATCAATCATCATTCAAAAATTAAGTATATTTAACAGTATATTCAAGGTTTATACAAACGACAACAAAAAGTTGAAAACATGGAACAAAAAACCTAATTCGTATCAACTATTTTAAACTAAGAGTCATATATGAAAACAATCACTAGTATTTTTTTTACCTTAATCATAAAATAACCCCCAAATATTACATCAGCAGTATTTTCAGACCAGGCAAAATTTTGTGTATTATGTGCCTTGCTTGAGCACATGGAGGGTGTTTTATCCTTTACTTCTATCTTTTTTTATTGTTGTTAATTTTTTATTTTTGTTCTTTTTGATGTAAGTTGGAGGAACGTGTTAATATTCTTGATGAAAATATTTGGGGGTTATTTTGTGATTAAGGTAAAAAAAATACTAGTGACTGTTTATCATATGTGACCCTTAATTTAAAATAGCACTTTTTTGTTTTTTTTTTGTTATATTCTAATCATATATGATTTTATGGTTGGTTTTTCAGTTTGTGTGTGGTAGCTGTGAAGGCTCTTACGAGGTAGTTGCGCTTGACCATTTTACTCATTTGAGTTTAAACATTGAAGTGACTCATTCTATTTGTGAAGCCTTAGCCTCGTACTCAATGTATGAATATGTTGAAGGGGAATGTTCTCTATGTAATAGAGAAACAAAAATGGAAAAACTGTCTCTGATCAAAAAAAACACTTGACTTTGCAATCATTCATTTAAATAGATCCATTTGGAATGGCCTTACCCAGAAAAAAAATTAACAAACAGTTAAAAATATACCATACACCAATACCACTTAACTGGAAACTAACATCACGGCGGGTAGGCAAGCTATTGTGAGCAACAGAACGGAAAAACACATGAATCCATAAATAACTAAAACAACTTCCAAAAACATTCATAATGGCTTAAAACCAAAAGTAGCAAATTCATGCATAAATTGAAAAAACACCTCAATATAAGTTCTAATCAACATCAAATAATAAATATGACTAAACCAAATCCTAAACATATATAAACTTAACCAAACATGCTTTTTCATGTGTGCCTCAATTAAATCATTGCTATTTAAGTTATATACAAAAGTTTGGGTTGTACTTCAAAAGCTTACATTGTTGCCCTCATCTTCACAATAGCATTATGTAAACCATTACAGAGTCATTATATCAACCGTTATCAGCAAGCGGATAGTAGCCTAAAAGCTAGGGTCAATGAATGTCGCTATAGGTGCTATCGACAACATATTCAGACCCATCACAAGACAGAAAAATACATATAAAGATCTAACACCAAATATATAAAAGCTATCTAGAACCAACACAGGACATAGAAATATACACCTAAAAATCAATCCTGACACTTATAGATCTAAATCTCTAAATTTTACATGCATAATTTAAAAAAAAAAAAAATTCTCCATGTATGTGTCTGGCTTCTAGAAGAGCTTCATATAGTCTTTGGGTATGGGTTAAACATTGAAGAATCGTAGCCAGATAACTAGTGTTACCAATATTGATTAAACAATCACCCTTTTCCAACTTCATGTTAGCAACACCCATTTCCAACTTCATGAAAGCAACACCCTTTTCCAACATCATGCCGGCAACACCCTGGAACACCCTTTTCCATCTCCGTATTATTTGACACAACACACTTTTCCATCTTTAAATCAAAACCCTTTTCCAGATTTTCTTACACAAGGACCTACATAATGAAATACACGCTAAAGATTGATACTCATACAAAAAAATGAAAATAAAAAATATATATTAAATAATACAATAAAATATATTTTTTGGTTTTGAATCAAAATTTCCCATTTTCTTAGAACCAGAAAAAGTGGTTTTGAATAAAAATTGAAATGGAATTAATGTTGTTGAAATAACCTACCATAGAAGGAGCATGAATGGCAACACCTGAATTGGAAACCTATGAACTGGAAACCTCTGAAAGTTCTCCACCGTTTGAGATTGAAAAACCTATTGATACAAAAAAAAAAGTGTACATACAAAAACTCAACATCAATTTGAATGATTATACAAAAACAAAAACCACATACTCAGCATTAACGTCAACTGTCATATAAAAACCAAAAACTTCAATGTTAACAAAAAAGTGAACATAATGGAACAAAAGACATCAACATCAATATACGTGATCATTCAAAAAACAGAAACAAGATAAACATATAAGTATCAACAATGTTTATACAACATACATAAAAATCAAGTATATTCAAGGTTTATACAAACAACAACAAAATGTTGAAAACATGGAACTAGAAACTTATTTCGTATCAACATCAATCATAATTAAAATATTAAGTATATTCAATAGTATATTCAAGGTTTATACAAACAACAACAACAAAAAGTGAAAAACATAGAACTAGAAACATAATTTGTATCAACATCAATCATCATTCAAAAATTAAGTATATTCAAGGTTTATACAAACGACAACTAAAAGTTGAAAACATGGAACAAAAAACCTAATTCGTATCAACTATTTTAAACTAAGGGTCATAAATGAAAACAATCACTAGTATTTTTTTGACCTTAATCATAAAATAACATTCAAATATTACATCAGCAGTATTTTTAGACCAGGCAAAATTCTATGTATTATGTGCCTTGCTTGAGCACATGGAGGATGTTTTATCCATTACTTCTATCTTTTTTTATTGTTGTTAATTTTTAATTTTTGTTATTTTTTATGTAAGTTGATCGAAGGTGGTAATATTCTTGATGAAAATATTTGGGGGTTATTTTGTGATTAAGGTAAAAAAAAAATACTGGTGATTGTTTATCATATGTGTCCCTTAATTTAAAATAGCTCTTTTTTGTTTTTTTTGTTATAGTCTATTCATATATGATTTTATGGTTGGTTTTTCAGTTTGTGTGTGGTAGCTGTGAACGCTCTTACGAGGTAGTTGCGCCTGACCAATTTACTCATTTTAGTTAAAACATTGAAATGACTCATTCTATTTGTGGAGCCTTGGCCTCGTACTAAATGTATGAATATGTTGAAGGGGAATGTTCTCTATGTAATAGAGAAACAAAAATGGAAAAACTGTCTCTAATCGAAAAAACACTAGATGTTGTAATCATTCATTTAAACAAATCCATTTGGAATGGCCTTACCCAGAAAAAAATTTAACAAACAGTTAAGAATATACCATACACCAATACAACTTAACTGGAAACTAACATCACTGCGGGTAGGCATGGTATTGTGAGAAACAGAACAGAAAAACACATGAATCCATAAATAACTAAAACAACTTCCAAAGACATTCATAATGGCTTAAAACCAAAAGTAGCAAAATCATACATAAATTGAAAAAACACCTCAATATAAGTTCTAATCAACATCAAATAGTAAATATGACTAAACCAAATAATAAACATATATAAACTTAACCAAATATGCTTTTTCATGTGTGCCTCAATTAAACCATTGTTATTTAAGTTATATACAAAAGTTTAGGTTGTACTTCAAAAGCTTACATTGTTGCCCTCATCTTCACAATATCATTTTGTAAACCATTACAGAATCATTATATCAACCGTTATCAGCAAGTGGATAGCATCCTAAAAGCTAGGGTCCATGAATACCGCTATAGGTGTTATCGACAACATATTCAGAACCATCACAAGACAGAAAAATACATATAAATATCTAACACCAAAGATATAAAAGCTATCTAGAACCAATACAGGACATAGAAAAATACACCTAGAAATCTATCATGACACTTATGGATCTAAATCTCTAAATTTTAGATACATAATTTAAAAAAAAAAAAAAATTTCTCCATGTATGTTTATGGCTTCTAGAAGAGCTTCATATAGTCTTTGGGTATGGGTAAACATTGAAGAATTGTAGCCAGATAACTAGTGTTACCGGTATTGATTAAACCAGCACCCTTTTCCAACTATATGCTAGCAACACCCATTTCCAACTTCATGCAAGCAACACCCTTTTCCAACATCATGCCAGTAACACCCTTTTCCAACATCATGTCGGCAACACCCTGGAACACCCTTTTCCATCTCCGTATTATTTGACACAACACACTTTTCCATCTTTAAATCAACACCCTTTTCCAGATTTTCTTACACAAGGACCTACATAAAGAAATACACGCTAAAGATTGATAATTATACAAAAAAAATATAAATGAAAAAATAAATTAAATAATACAATAAAATATATTTTTTGGTTTTGAATCAAAATTTCCCATTTTCTTAGAACTAGAAACAGTGCTTTTGAATCAAAATTGAAATGGAATTAACGTTGTTGAAATAACCTCCCATAGAAGGAGCATGGATGGCAACGGCTGAATTGGAAACCTCTGAACTGGAAACCTCTGAAGGTTCTCCATCATTTGAGATTGAAAAACCCTATTGATACAAAAAAGGTGTACATAAAAAAACTCAACATCAATTTGAATGATCATACAAAAATAGAAACCACATACTCAGCATTAACATCAATCGTCATACAAAAACCAAAAACATCAATGTTAACAAAAAAGTGAAAAATAATGGAACAAAAAACATCAACATCAATATAGGTTATCAAACAAAAAACATAAACAACATAGACAGATAAGTATCAACAATTTTTATACAACAAACATAAAATTCAAGTATATTCAAGGTTTATACAAACAACAACAAAAAAGTTATAAACATGGAACCAGAAACCTATTTTATATCAATATCAATCATCATTCAAAAATTAAGTATATTCAACAGTATATTCAAGGTTTATACAAACAACAATAACAAAAGTTAAAAACATAAAACTAGAAACCAAATTTGTATCAACATAGATTATCATTCAAAAATTTAGTATTTTCAACAGTATATTCCAGGTTTATACAAACAACAACAAAAAGTTGAAAACATGGAACATAAAACCTAATTCGTATCAACTAATTTAAATCAAGGGTCATATGTGAAGACAATCACCAGTATTTTTTTACCTTAATCATAAAATAACCCCAAAATATTTCGTCAGCAATATTTTCAGACCAGGAAAAATTCTATGTATTATGTGCCTTGCTTCAGCACAAGGAGGATGTTTTATCCTTTACTTCTTTCTTTTTTATTTTTGTTAATTTTTTAGTTTTGTTCTTTTTTATTTCAGTTGGAAGAAGGTGGTAATATTGCTGATGAAAATATTTGGGGGTTATTTTGTGATCAAGGTAAAAAAAATACTGGTGACTGTTTATCATATATGACCCTTAATTTAAAATAACTCTTTTTTGTTTTTTTTTTGTGATATTCTAATCATGTATGATTTTATGGTTGGTTTTTCAATTTGTTTGTGGTAACTGTGAAGGCTCTTACGAGGCAGTTGCGCCTGACCATTTTACTCATGTGAATTTAACCATTGAAATGACTCATTCTATTTGCGAAGCCTTGGTCTTTGTACTCCCTGTTTGAATATGTTGAAGTGGAATATTCTCTATGTAATAGAGAAATAAAAATGGAGAAACTATCTCTGATCGAAAAAACACTTGAGTTGCAATCATTAATAAAAACGGATCCATTTGGAATGGCCTTACTCAGAAAAAAATTAACAAATAGTTAAGAATATACCATACACTAATACCAGTTAACTGGAAACTAACATCACAGCGGGTAGGCAAGCTTTTGGGAGCAACAGAAGGGAAAAACACATGAATCCATGAATAACTAAAACAACATCCCAAAACAGTCATAATGGCTTAAAACCAAAAGTAGAAAAATCATACATAAATTCAAATAGGACCTCAATATAAGTTCCAATCAACATCAAATAATAAATATGACTAAACCAAATCCTAAACATATATAAATTTAACCAAACATGCTTTTTCATCTGTGCCTCACTTAAATCATTGCTATTTAAGTGCTATACAAAATTTTGGTTGTACTTCACAAGCTTACATTGTTGCCCTCATCTTTACAATATGATCATGTGCTCTTGAGCTTTTCTTTCTCTTCTTTTCTTTGCTTCTAAGTGGAAAAAGAGTGGAAAGGAAAAATGATATAGTAAAATATCATCAATTAGTAACACTACTAATTATCCAAAAAGTCTCTAAAGCTCCAACAATTAAAACCTCAGAGTCAGAAAATATTAATTTGATCTGCTCTGAGCTCGTCAGTTTACTCTAATTATTTCATCCAATAAATTCTTAGTGTAAACCGGAACCCAGTTGATCATACCAATATTATTCAGAGGAAAATAATTTATGGGGTATTACATAAAACCTAGCCAGAACCAACACAGGACATATAAAAATACACCTAAAAATCTATCACGACACTTACAGATCTAAATCTGTAAATTTTAGATGTATAATTTAAAAAAAAAAGAAAAAAAAAACCGTCATCATGTATGTGTCTGGCTTCTAGAAGAGCTTCATATAGTCTTTGGGTATGGATTAAACATTGAAGAATTGAAACCAGATAACCACTGTTACCACTGTTGATTAAACCAACACCCTTATCCAATTTCATGCCAGCAACACCCTTTTCCAAATTCATGCCAGCAACACCCTTTTCCAACATCATGCCAGCAACACCCTTTTCCAACATCATGCCAGCAACACCCTGGAACACCCTTTTCCATCTCCATATTATTTGACACAACACACTTTTCCGTCTTTAAATCAGCACCTTTTTCCATATTTTCTTACACAAACACCTACATAAAGAAATACACACTAAAGATTGATACTAATACAAAAAAATGAAAATAAAAAATATATTAAATAATACAATAAAATATATTTTTTGGTTTTAATCAAAATTTCCCATTTTCTTAGAACTAGAAACATTGTATTTGAATCAAAATTGAAATGGAATTAACGTTGTTGAAGTAACCTCCCATAGAAGGAGCATGTATGGCAACACCTGAATTAGAAACCTCTGAACTGGAAACCTCCGAAGGTTCTCCATCATTTGAGATTGAAAAACCCTATTGATACAAAAAAAAGGTGTACATAAAAAACTCAACATCAATTTGATTGATCATACAAAAATAGAAACCACATACTCAGTATTAATGTCAATCGTCATACAAAAACCAAAAACATCAATGTTAACAAAAAAGTGAAATTAATGGAACAAAAAACATCAACATCAATATAGGTGATCAAACAAAAAACATAAATAACATAAAAAGATAAGTATCAACAATGTTTATACAACAAACAAAAAATTCAAGTATATTCAAGGTTTATACAAACAATAACAAAAAGTTATAACTATGGAACCAGAAACCTATTTCATATCAACATCAATCATCATTCAAAAATTCAGTATATTCAATGTTTATACAAACAACAATAAAAAAAGTTGAAAACATAAAACTAGAAACAAAATTTGTATCAACATAGATCATCATTCAAAAATTTAGTATATTCAACAGTATATTCAAGGTTTATACAAACAACAACAAAAAGTTAAAAACATAGAACAAAAAACCTAATTCGTATCAACTAATTTTAATTAAGGGTCATATGTGAAAACAATCACGAGTATTTTTTTTTACCTTAATCATAAAATAACCCCCAAATATTTCATCAGCAATATTTTTAGACCAGGCAAAAGTCTGAGTATTATGTGCCTTGCTTCTGCACAAGGAGGATGTTTTATCCTTTACTTCTTTCTTTTTTTATTTTTGTTAATTTTTTATTTTTGTTCTTTTTTATTTAAGTTGGAGGAAGGTGGTAATATTGCTGATGAAAATATTTGGGGGTTATTTTGTGATCTAGGTAAAAAAAAATACTGGTGACTGTTTATCATATATGACCATTAATTTAAAATAGCTCTTTTTTTGTGATATTCTATTCATGTATGTTTCTATGGTTGGTTTTTCAATTTGTTTGTGGTAGCTGTGAAGGCTCTTACGTGGCAGCTGCGCCTAACCATTTTACTCATTTGAGTTTAAACATTGAAATGACTCATTCTATTTGCGAAGCCTTGGCCTCGTACTCCCTGTTTGAATATGTTGAAGTGGAATGTTCTCTATGTAATAGAGAAAGAAAAATGGAGAAACTGTTTCTGATCGAAAAAACACTTGACGTTGCAATCATTCATATAAACAGATCCATTTGGAATGGCCTTATCCAGAAAAAAAATTAACAAACAGTTAAGAATATACCATACACCAATACCAGTTAACTGGAAACTAACATCACAGCGGGTAGGCAAGCTTTTGGGAGCAACAGAACGGAAAAACACATGAATCCATGAATAACTAAAACAACATCCAAAAACATTCATAATGGCTTAAAACCAAAAGTAGCAAAATCATACATAAATTCAAACAGGACCTCAATATAAGTTCCAATCAACATTAAATAATAAATATGATTAAACCAAATCCTAAACCAATATAAACTTAACCAAACGTGCTTTTTCATGTGTGCCTCACGTAAATCATTGATATTTAAGTGCTATACAAAAGTTTGGTTGTACTTCACAAGCTTACATTGTTGCTCTCATCTTCACAATAGCATTTTGTAAATCATTACAGAACCATTATATCAACCGTTATCAGCAAGCGGATAGCAGCCTAAAAGCTAGGGTCAATGAATGTCGCTAAAGGTGCTATCGACAACATATTCAGAACCCTCACAAGACAGAAAAATAAATATAAAGATCTAACAGCAAAGATATAAAACCTAGCCAGAACCAACACATAACATAGAAAAATACACCTCAAAATCTGTCACGACACTTACTGATCTAGATCTGTAAATTTTAGATGTATAACTTAAATAATAAAGAGAAAAAAAAAAGAAACCATCTCCATGTATGTGTCTGGCTTCTAGAAGAGCTTCATATAGTCATTGGGCATGGATTAAACACTGAAAAATCGCAGCCAGATAACTATTGTTACCAATGTTGATTAAACCATCACCCTTATCCAACTTCATGCCAGCAACACCCTTTTTCAAATTCATGCCAGCAACACCCTTTTCCAACATCATGCCAACAACACCCTTTTCTAACATCATGCCAGCAACACCCTTTTCCAACATCATATTATTTGACACAACACACTTTTCCATCTTTAAATCAGCACCCTTTTCCATATTTTCTTACATAAGAACCTACATAAAGAAATACACGCTAAAGATTGATACTTATACAAAAAAAAAGGAAATAAAAATATATATTAAATAATTCTATAAAATAGATTTTTTGGTTTTAAATCAAAATTTCAAATTTCCTTAGAACCAGAAACTTTGGTTTTTAATCAAAATTGAAATGGAATTAACTTGTTGAAGTAACCTCCCTTAGAAGGAGAATGGATGGCAACAGCTGAACTGTAAACCTCCGAAGGTTCTCCACCATTTGAGATTGAAAAACCCTATTAATACAAAAAAAGTGTACGTACAAAAACTCAACTTCAATTTGAATGATCATACAAAAACATAAACCACATACTCAGCATTAACGTCAATCATCGTACAAAAACCAATCACATCAATTTTAACAATAAAGTGAAAATAATGGAACAAAAACCATCAACATCGATATAGGTGAACATACAAAAAATAGAAACAACATAAACAGATAAGTATCAACAATGTTTATACAACAAACATAAAAATCAAGTATATTCACGGTTTATACAAACAACAACAAAAATGTTATAAACATGGAACTAGAAACCTATTTCATATCAACATCAATCATCATTCAAAAATTAAGTATATTCAAGGTTTATACAAACAACAACAAAAAAAAGTTGAAACCATAAAACTAGAAACCAATTCCATATCAACATAGATCATCATTCAAAATTTTAGCATATTCAACAGTAAATTCAAGGTTTATACAAACAACAACAACAAAAAGTTGAAAACATGGAACAAAAAACCTAATTCGTATCAACTAATTTAAATTAAGGGTCATATGTGAAAACAATCACCAGTATTTTTTTTACCTTAATCATAAAATAACCCCCAAATATTTCATCAGCAATATTTTCAGACCAGGCAAAATTCTGTGTATTATGTGCCTTGCTTTAGCACAAGGAGGATGTTTTATCCTTTACTTCTTTCTTTTTTATTTTTGTTAATTTTTTATTTTTGTTCTTTTTTATTTAAGTTGGAAGAAGGTGGTAATATTGCTGATGAAAATATTTGGGGGTTATTTTGTGATCAAGGTAAAAAAAATACTGGTGACTGTTTATCATATATGACCCTTAATTTAAAATAACTCTTTTTTGTTTTTTTTTGTGATATTCTAATCATGTATGATTTTATGGTTGGTTTTTCAATTTGTTTGTGGTAACTGTGAAGGCTCTTACGAGGCAGTTGCGCCTGACCATTTTACTCATGTGAATTTAACCATTGAAATGACTCATTCTATTTGCGAAGCCTTGGTCTTTGTACTCCCTGTTTGAATATGTTGAAGTGGAATATTCTCTATGTAATAGAGAAATAAAAATGGAGAAACTATCTCTGATCGAAAAAACACTTGAGTTGCAATCATTAATAAAAACGGATCCATTTGGAATGGCCTTACTCAGAAAAAAATTAACAAATAGTTAAGAATATACCATACACTAATACCAGTTAACTGGAAACTAACATCACAGCGGGTAGGCAAGCTTTTGGGAGCAACAGAAGGGAAAAACACATGAATCCATGAATAACTAAAACAACATCCCAAAACAGTCATAATGGCTTAAAACCAAAAGTAGAAAAATCATACATAAATTCAAATAGGACCTCAATATAAGTTCCAATCAACATCAAATAATAAATATGACTAAACCAAATCCTAAACATATATAAATTTAACCAAACATGCTTTTTCATGTGTGCCTCACTTAAATCATTGCTATTTAAGTGCTATACAAAATTTTGGTTGTACTTCACAAGCTTACATCGTTGCCCTCATCTTTACAATATGATCATGTGCTCTTGAGCTTTTCTTTCTCTTCTTTTCTTTGCTTCTAAGTGGAAAAAGAGTGGAAAGGAAAAATGATATAGTAAAATATCATCAATTAGTAACACTACTAATTATCCAAAAAGTCTCTAAAGCTCCAACAATTAAAACCTCAGAGTCAGAAAATATTAATTTGATCTGCTCTGAGCTCGTCAGTTTACTCTAATTATTTCATCCAATAAATTCTTAGTGTAAACCGGAATCCAGTTGATCATACCAATATTATTCAGAGGAAAATAATTTATGGGGTATTACATAAAACCCAGCCAGAACCAACACAGGACATATAAAAATACACCTAAAAATCTATCACGACACTTACAGATCTAAATCTGTAAATTTTAGATGTATAATTTAAAAAAAAAAAGAAAAAAAAAACCGTCATCATGTATGTGTCTGGCTTCTAGAAGAGCTTCATATAGTCTTTGGGTATGGATTAAACATTGAAGAATTGAAACCAGATAACCACTGTTACCACTGTTGATAAAACCAACACCCTTATCCAATTTCATGCCAGCAACACCCTTTTCCAAATTCATGCTAGAAACACCCTTTTCCAACATCATGCCAGCAACACCCTTTTCCAACATCATGCCAGCAACACCCTGGAACACCCTTTTCCATCTCCATATTATTTGACACAACACACTTTTCCGTCTTTAAATCAGCACCTTTTTCCATATTTTCTTACACAAACACCTACATAAAGAAATACACACTAAAGATTGATACTAATACAAAAAAATGAAAATAAAAAATATATTAAATAATACAATAAAATATATTTTTTGGTTTTAATCAAAATTTCCCATTTTCTTAGAACTAGAAACATTGTATTTGAATCAAAATTGAAATGGAATTAACGTTGTTGAAGTAACCTCCCATAGAAGGAGCATGTATGGCAACACCTGAATTAGAAACCTCTGAACTGGAAACCTCCGAAGGTTCTCCATCATTTGAGATTGAAAAACCTATTGATACAAAAAAAAGGTGTACATAAAAAACTCAACATCAATTTGATTGATCATACAAAAATAGAAACCACATACTCAGTATTAATGTCAATCGTCATACAAAAACCAAAAACATCAATGTTAACAAAAAAGTGAAATTAATGGAACAAAAAACATCAACATCAATATAGGTGATCAAACAAAAAACATAAATAACATAAAAAGATAAGTATCAACAATGTTTATACAACAAACAAAAAATTCAAGTATATTCAAGGTTTATACAAACAACAACAAAAAGTTATAACTATGGAACCAGAAACCTATTTCATATCAACATCAATCATCATTCAAAAATTCAGTATATTCAATGTTTATACAAACAACAATAAAAAAAGTTGAAAACATAAAACTAGAAACAAAATTTGTATCAACATAGATCATCATTCAAAAATTTAGTATATTCAACAGTATATTCAAGGTTTATACAAACAACAACAAAAAGTTAAAAACATAGAACAAAAAACCTAATTCGTATCAACTAATTTTAATTAAGGGTCATATGTGAAAACAATCACGAGTATTTTTTTTTACCTTAATCATAAAATAACCCCCAAATATTTCATCAGCAATATTTTTAGACCAGGCAAAAGTCTGAGTATTATGTGCCTTGCTTCTGCACAAGGAGGATGTTTTATCCTTTACTTCTTTCTTTTTTTATTTTTGTTAATTTTTTATTTTTGTTCTTTTTTATTTAAGTTGGAGGAAGGTGGTAATATTGCTGATGAAAATATTTGGGGGTTATTTTGTGATCTAGGTAAAAAAAAATACTGGTGACTGTTTATCATATATGACCATTAATTTAAAATAGCTCTTTTTTTGTGATATTCTATTCATGTATGTTTCTATGATTGGTTTTTCAATTTGTTTGTGGTAGCTGTGAAGGCTCTTACGTGGCAGCTGCGCCTAACCATTTTACTCATTTGAGTTTAAACATTGAAATGACTCATTCTATTTGCGAAGCCTTGGCCTCGTACTCCCTGTTTGAATATGTTGAAGTGGAATGTTCTCTATGTAATAGAGAAAGAAAAATGGAGAAACTGTTTCTGATCGAAAAAACACTTGACGTTGCAATCATTCATATAAACAGATCCATTTGGAATGGCCTTATCCAGAAAAAAAATTAACAAACAGTTAAGAATATACCATACACCAATACCAGTTAACTGGAAACTAACATCACAGCGGGTAGGCAAGCTTTTGGGAGCAACAGAACGGAAAAACACATGAATCCATGAATAACTAAAACAACATCCAAAAACATTCATAATGGCTTAAAACCAAAAGTAGCAAAATCATACATAAATTCAAACAGGACCTCAATATAAGTTCCAATCAACATTAAATAATAAATATGATTAAACCAAATCCTAAACCAATATAAACTTAACCAAACGTGCTTTTTCATGTGTGCCTCACGTAAATCATTGATATTTAAGTGCTATACAAAAGTTTGGTTGTACTTCACAAGCTTACATTGTTGCTCTCATCTTCACAATAGCATTTTGTAAATCATTACAGAACCATTATATCAACCGTTATCAGCAAGCGGATAGCAGCCTAAAAGCTAGGGTCAATGAATTTCGCTAAAGGTGCTATCGACAACATATTCAGAACCCTCACAAGACAGAAAAATAAATATAAAGATCTAACAGCAAAGATATAAAACCTAGCCAGAACCAACACATAACATAGAAAAATACACCTCAAAATCTGTCACGACACTTACTGATCTAGATCTGTAAATTTTAGATGTATAACTTAAATAATAAAGAGAAAAAAAAAAAGAAACCATCTCCATGTATGTGTCTGGCTTCTAGAAGAGCTTCATATAGTCATTGGGCATGGATTAAACACTGAAAAATCGCAGCCAGATAACTATTGTTACCAATGTTGATTAAACCATCACCCTTATCTAACTTCATGCCAGCAACACCCTTTTTCAAATTCATGCCAGCAACACCCTTTTCCAACATCATGCCAACAACACCCTTTTCTAACATCATGCCAGCAACACCCTTTTCCAACATCATATTATTTGACACAACACACTTTTCCATCTTTAAATCAGCACCCTTTTCCATATTTTCTTACACAAGAACCTACATAAAGAAATACACGCTAAAGATTGATACTTATACAAAAAAAAAAGAAAATAAAAATATATATTAAATAATTCTATAAAATAGATTTTTTGGTTTTAAATCAAAATTTCAAATTTCCTTAGAACCAGAAACATTGGTTTTTAATCAAAATTGAAATGGAATTAACTTGTTGAAGTAACCTCCCTTAGAAGGAGAATGGATGGCAACAGCTGAACTGTAAACCTCCGAAGGTTCTCCACCATTTGAGATTGAAAAACCCTATTAATACAAACAAAGTGTACGTACAAAAACTCAACTTCAATTTGAATGATCATACAAAAACATAAACCACATACTCAGCATTAACGTCAATCATCGTACAAAAACCAATCACATCAATTTTAACAATAAAGTGAAAATAATGGAACAAAAACCATCAACATCGATATAGATGAACATACAAAAAATAGAAACAACATAAACAGATAAGTATCAACAATGTTTATACAACAAACATAAAAATCAAGTATATTCACGGTTTATACAAACAACAACAAAAATGTTATAAACATGGAACTAGAAACCTATTTCATATCAACATCAATCATCATTCAAAAATTAAGTATATTCAAGGTTTATACAAACAACAACAAAAAAAAAGTTGAAAACATAAAACTAGAAACCAATTCCGTATCAACATAGATCATCATTCAAAATTTTAGCATATTCAACAGTAAATTCAAGGTTTATACAAACAACAACAACAAAAAGTTGAAAACATGGAACAAAAAACCTAATTCGTATCAACTAATTTAAATTAAGGGTCATATGTGAAAACAATCACCAGTATTTTTTTTACCTTAATCATAAAATAACCCCCAAATATTTCATCAGCAATATTTTCAGACCAGGCAAAATTCTGTGTATTATGTGCCTTGCTTTAGCACAAGGAGGATGTTTTATCCTTTACTTCTTTCTTTTTTATTTTTGTTAATTTTTTATTTTTGTTCTTTTTTATTTAAGTTGGAAGAAGGTGGTAATATTGCTGATGAAAATATTTGGGGGTTATTTTGTGATCAAGGTAAAAAAAATACTTGTGACTGTTTATCATATATGACCCTTAATTTAAAATAACTCTTTTTTGTTTTTTTTTGTGATATTCTAATCATGTATGATTTTATGGTTGGTTTTTCAATTTGTTTGTGGTAACTGTGAAGGCTCTTACGAGGCAGTTGCGCCTGACCATTTTACTCATGTGAATTTAACCATTGAAATGACTCATTCTATTTGCGAAGCCTTGGTCTTTGTACTCCCTGTTTGAATATGTTGAAGTGGAATATTCTCTATGTAATAGAGAAATAAAAATGGAGAAACTATCTCTGATCGAAAAAACACTTGAGTTGCAATCATTAATAAAAACGGGTCCATTTGGAATGGCCTTACTCAGAAAAAAATTAACAAATAGTTAAGAATATACCATACACTAATACCAGTTAACTGGAAACTAACATCACAGCGGGTAGGCAAGCTTTTGGGAGCAACAGAAGGGAAAAACACATGAATCCATGAATAACTAAAACAACATCCCAAAACAGTCATAATGGCTTAAAACCAAAAGTAGAAAAATCATACATAAATTCAAATAGGACCTCAATATAAGTTCCAATCAACATCAAATAATAAATATGACTAAACCAAATCCTAAACATATATAAATTTAACCAAACATGCTTTTTCATGTGTGCCTCACTTAAATCATTGCTATTTAAGTGCTATACAAAATTTTGGTTGTACTTCACAAGCTTACATCGTTGCCCTCATCTTTACAATATGATCATGTGCTCTTGAGCTTTTCTTTCTCTTCTTTTCTTTACTTCTAAGTGGAAAAAGAGTGGAAAGGAAAAATGATATAGTAAAATATCATCAATTAGTAACACTACTAATTATCCAAAAAGTCTCTAAAGCTCCAACAATTAAAACCTCAGAGTCAGAAAATATTAATTTGATCTGCTCTGAGCTCGTCAGTTTACTCTAATTATTTCATCCAATAAATTCTTAGTGTAAACCGGAACCCAGTTGATCATACCAATATTATTCAGAGGAAAATAATTTAAGGGGTATTACATAAAACCTAGCCAGAACCAACACAGGACATATAAAAATACACCTAAAAATCTATCACGACACTTACAGATCTAAATCTGTAAATTTTAGATGTATAATTTAAAAAAAAAAGAAAAAAAAAAAACCGTCATCATGTATGTGTCTGGCTTCTAGAAGAGCTTCATATAGTCTTTGGGTATGGATTAAACATTGAAGAATTGAAACCAGATAACCACTGTTACCACTGTTGATTAAACCAACACCCTTATCCAATTTCATGCCAGCAACACCCTTTTCCAAATTCATGCTAGCAACACCCTTTTCCAACATCATGCCAGCAACACCCTTTTCCAACATCATGCCAGCAACACCCTGGAACACCCTTTTCCATCTCCATATTATTTGACACAACACACTTTTCCGTCTTTAAATCAGCACCTTTTTCCATATTTTCTTACACAAACACCTACATAAAGAAATACACACTAAAGATTGATACTAATACAAAAAAATGAAAATAAAAAATATATTAAATAATACAATAAAATATATTTTTTGGTTTTAATCAAAATTTCCCATTTTCTTAGAACTAGAAACATTGTATTTGAATCAAAATTGAAATGGAATTAACGTTGTTGAAGTAACCTCCCATAGAAGGAGCATGTATGGCAACACCTGAATTAGAAACCTCTGAACTGGAAACCTCCGAAGGTTCTCCATCATTTGAGAT
Source organism: Lathyrus tuberosus (assembly GCA_022829125.1). Lineage (NCBI taxonomy): Eukaryota > Viridiplantae > Streptophyta > Magnoliopsida > Fabales > Fabaceae > Lathyrus > Lathyrus tuberosus. Next base: position 16,449,260 of record JALAZF010000055.1, read on the forward strand.
TGAAAAACCCTATTGATACAAAAAAAAAGGTGTACATAAAAAACTCAACATCAATTTGATTGATCATACAAAAATAGAAACCACATACGCAGTATTAATGTCAATCGTCATACAAAAACCAAAAACATCAATGTTAACAAAAAAGTGAAATTAATGGAACAAAAAACATCAACATCAATATAGGTGATCAAACAAAAAACATAAATAACATAAAAAGATAAGTATCAACAATGTTTATACAACAAACAAAAAATTCAAGTATATTCAAGGTTTATACAAACAACAACAAAAAGTTATAACTATGGAACCAGAAACCTATTTCATATCAACATCAATCATCATTCAAAAATTCAGTATATTCAATGTTTATACAAACAACAATAAAAAAAGTTGAAAACATAAAACTAGAAACAAAATTTGTATCAACATAGATCATCATTCAAAAATTTAGTATATTCAACAGTATATTCAAGGTTTATACAAACAACAACAAAAAGTTAAAAACATAGAACAAAAAACCTAATTCGTATCAACTAATTTTAATTAATGGTCATATGTGAAAACAATCACGAGTATTTTTTTTTACCTTAATCATAAAATAACCCCCAAATATTTCATCAGCAATATTTTTAGACCAGGCAAAAGTCTGAGTATTATGTGCCTTGCTTCTGCACAAGGAGGATGTTTTATCCTTTACTTCTTTCTTTTTTTATTTTTGTTAATTTTTTATTTTTGTTCTTTTTTATTTAAGTTGGAGGAAGGTGGTAATATTGCTGATGAAAATATTTGGGGGTTATTTTGTGATCTAGGTAAAAAAAAATACTGGTGACTGTTTATCATATATGACCATTAATTTAAAATAGCTCTTTTTTTGTGATATTCTATTCATGTATGTTTCTATGGTTGGTTTTTCAATTTGTTTGTGGTAGCTGTGAAGGCTCTTACGTGGCAGCTGCGCCTAACCATTTTACTCATTTGAGTTTAAACATTGAAATGACTCATTCTATTTGCGAAGCCTTGGCCTCGTACTCCCTGTTTGAATATGTTGAAGTGGAATGTTCTCTATGTAATAGAGAAAGAAAAATGGAGAAACTGTTTCTGATCGAAAAAACACTTGACGTTGCAATCATTCATATAAACAGATCCATTTGGAATGGCCTTATCCAGAAAAAAATTAACAAACAGTTAAGAATATACCATACACCAATACCAGTTAACTGGAAACTAACATCACAGCGGGTATCAAGCTTTAAGTGCTATACAAAAGTTTGGTTGTACTTCACAAGCTTACATTGTTGCTCTCATCTTCACAATTGCATTTTGTAAATCATTACAAAACCATTATATCAACCGTTATCAGCAAGCGGATAGCAGCCTAAAAGCTAGGGTCAATGAATGTCGCTAAAGGTGTTATCGACAACATATTCAGAACCCTCACAAGACAGAAAAATAAATATAAAGATCTAACAGCAAAGATATAAAACCTAGCCAGAACCAACACATAACATAGAAAAATACACCTCAAAATATGTCACGACACTTACTGATCTAGATCTGTAAATTTTAGATGTATAACTTAAATAATAAAGAGAAAAAAAAAAAGAAACCATCTCCATGTATGTGTCTGGCTTCTAGAAGAGCTTCATATAGTCATTGGGCATGGATTAAACACTGAAAAATCGCAGCCAGATAACTATTGTTACCAATGTTGATTAAACCATCACCCTTATCCAACTTCATGCCAGCAACACCCTTTTTCAAATTCATGCCAGCAACACCCTTTTCCAACATCATGCCAACAACACCCTTTTCTAACATCATGCCAGCAACACCCTTTTCCAACATCATATTATTTGACACAACACACTTTTCCATCTTTAAATCAGCACCCTTTTCCATATTTTCTTACACAAGAACCTACATAAAGAAATACACGCTAAAGATTGATACTTATACAAAAAAAAAGAAAATAAAAATATATATTAAATAATTCTATAAAATAGATTTTTTGGTTTTAAATCAAAATTTCAAATTTCCTTAGAACCAGAAACATTGGTTTTTAATCAAAATTGAAATGGAATTAACTTGTTGAAGTAACCTCCCTTAGAAGGAGAATGGATGGCAACAGCTGAACTGTAAACCTCCGAAGGATCTCCACCATTTGAGATTGAAAAACCCTATTAATACAAAAAAAATGTACGTACAAAAACTCAACTTCAATTTGAATGATCATACAAAAACATAAACCACATACTCAGCATTAACGTCAATCATCGTACAAAAACCAATCACATCAATTTTAACAATAAAGTGAAAATAATGGAACAAAAACCATCAACATCGATATAGGTGAACATACAAAAAATAGAAACAACATAAACAGATAAGTATCAACAATGTTTATACAACAAACATAAAAATCAAGTATATTCACGGTTTATACAAACAACAACAAAAATGTTATAAACATGGAACTAGAAACCTATTTCATATCAACATCAATCATCATTCAAAAATTAAGTATATTCAAGGTTTATACAAACAACAACAAAAAAAAGTTGAAAACATAAAACTAGAAACCAATTCCGTATCAACATAGATCATCATTCAAAATTTTAGCATATTCAACAGTAAATTCAAGGTTTATACAAACAACAACAACAAAAAGTTGAAAACATGGAACAAAAAACCTAATTCGTATCAACTAATTTAAATTAAGGGTCATATGTGAAAACAATCACCAGTATTTTTTTTACCTTAATCATAAAATAACCCCCAAATATTTCATCAACAATATTTTCAGACCAGGCAAAATTCTGTGTATTATGTGCCTTGCTTTAGCACAAGGAGGATGTTTTGTCCTTTACTTATTTCTTTTTTTATTTTTGTTATTTTTTTATTTTTGTTCTTTTTGATGTAATTTGGAGGAAGGTGGTAAAATTACTGATGAAAATATTTGGAGGTTATTTTGTGATTAAGGTAAAAAAACCAATACTGGTGATTGTTTATCATATATGACCCTTAATTTATAATAGCTCTTTTTGTTTTTTATAGTCATATTCTATTCATATATGATTTTATGGTTGGTTTTTTAGTTTGTATGTGGTAGCTGTGAAAGTTCTTACGAGGCAGTTGTGCCTGGCCGTTTTACTCATTTGAGTTTAAACATTGAAATGACTCATTCTATTTGTGAATCCTTGGCCTCTTACTCCATGTTTGAATCTGTTGAAGTGGAATGTTCCCTATGTAATAGAGAAACAAAAATGAAAAAACTGTCTCTGATCGGCAAAACACCTGACGTTGCAATCATTCATTTAAACATATCCATTTGGAATGGCCTAACCCATAAAAAAATTAACAAACACTTAAAAAAATATCATACACCAATACCACTTAACTGGAAACTAACATCACAGCGGGTAGGCAAGTTATTTTGCGCAACAGAAGGGGAAAACACATGAATCAATAAATAATTAAAACAACTTCCAAAAACGTTAATAATGGCTTAAAACCAAAAGTAACAAAATCATACATAAATTCAAACAACACCTCATTATAAGTTCCAATCAACATCAAATAAAAAATATGATTAAACCAAATCTTAAACATATATAAACTTAACAAAACATGCTTTTTCATGTGTGCCTCACTTAAATCATTGCATTTTAAGTGTTATACAAAAGTTTGGTTGTACTTCACAAGATTACATTTTTGCCCTCATCCTCACAATAGCATTTTCTAAACCACTACAGAACCATTATATCAATCGTTATCGGCAAGCGGATAGCAGCCTGAAAAATACACATAAAGAACCACTACTATAGGTGCTATCGACAACATATTCAGAACCATCACAAGAGAGAAAAATACACATAAAGATCTAACACCAAATATCTAACAGCTAGCCAGAACCAACACAGGACACAGAAAAAAAAACACCTAAAAATATATCACAACACTTACAGATATATATCTGTAAATTTTTTATGTATAATTTAAAAAATAAAAATAAAAATAAGAAACCTTCTCCATGTATGTGTCTGAATTCTAGAAGAGCTTCATATAGTCTTTGGGTATGAATTAAACATTGAAGAATCGCAGCCAGATAACTAGTGTTACCAATGTTGATTAAACCAACACCCTTTCCCAACTTCATGCCTGCTACACCCTTTTCCAACTTCATGCCAGCAACACCCTTTTCCAACATCATGCCAGCAACACCCTTTTCCATCTCCATAGTATTTGACATAACACGCTTTTCCATCTTTAAATCAGCACCCTTTTCCATATTTTCTTACTCAAGAACATACATTAAGAAATACACGCTAAAGATTAATACTCATACAACAAAATGAAAATGAAAAATATATATTGAATAATACAATAAAACAGATTTTTTTTGTTTTAAATCAAAATTTCCCATTTTCTTAGAAATAGAAACTATGGTTTTGAATCAAAATTGAAATGGAATTAATGTTGTTGAAATAACCTACAATAGAAACCTCTGAATTGGAAACCTCTGAAGGTTCTCCACCATTTGAGATTGAAAAACCCTATTGATAACCAAAAAGTGTACATACAAAAATTCAACATCAATTTTAATGATCATAGAAAAACAGAAACCACATACTCTGCATTAACGTCAATCGTCATACAAAAAAAACCATCAATGCTAACAAAAAAGTAAAAATAATGTAACAAAAAACATCATCATCAATATAGGTGATCATACAAAAACTTAACCAACATAAACAAATAAGTATCAACAATGTTTATACAACAAACATAAAAATCAAGTATATTCAAGGATTATACAAACAACAAGAAAAAGTTGGAAACATGGAACTAAAAACCTATTTCGTAATAAAATAAATTATCATTCAAAAATTAAGTATATTCAACAGTATATTCAAGGTTTATACAAACAACAACAAAAAGTTGAAAACATAGAACTGTAGCGCGATTTTTGTAGTCCTGAGTCACGATCGCTTGGGTACTACAGTTCGATTCATTTTTTATCCTATTGAGCTGATTAAGGAAGGGAAGTAGATGTCTCCAATTAACCCTGCTTGCATACTGAGTTTGGACAGCGGTCTGTTATATCACAGATGCTATGTGGATGTGGGGCCCAATCTTTGGTTATTTTGCTAAGAACACAATGTCTGGATTATTTGTGAGGTTTTTGATAATGTGTTTAGATTTGCTGCTTTTAGGTTGATTTGGTGGGAACTACTGGATTCTGGGTTTTTTGATTAGTATGCTCGCTAAGATTTTTTCAATCTTAAGCCTACGTATTCCCGTTTAACGAAATAGGGAAATCAGAGCGATCGTAGTTCCTCCTATTCTATGGGAGGAAAAAGGTTGTTTTGGTGTCTTGTTCAAAGCCCAAGACGTGAAACTAAAGGTGGTTTGTATCTTGTTCAAAGCCCAAGATGTGAAGCTAAAGGGTTTTGGATGAGATAGAATTTGTCATCTCTAAAGAGGAGTTGTTGATGTTTGTATGCTGTGAGAAAGGCATGACTTTGATGCTAAAAGGTTGATTGACTCAACCGGGGTTTTCTTTACACAAATCCTAAGAGGATGCTATTGACCCAATAAGAGAGTGCTTTTATATGTCTTGTACGAAGGCCAAGACAGGACTAAAGAGGTTTGACTCAACAAGAGAGTCTTCAACAGGTGATTGACTCAACAAGAGAGTCTGGAGGTTGTTTGACTCAATGAGAGAGTCTTTTATACTCAACAAGAGAGTGTTTTCTATCTCTTACGAAGCCCGAGATGGAGGCTGAAGAGGTTTGACTCAACAAGAGAGTCTTGACCAGGTGATTGACTCAACAAGAGAGTCTTTTATACTCAACAAGAGAGTGATTTATGTCTCGTACGAAGCCCGAGATGGAGGCTAAAAGGAGATTGACTCAATAAGAGAGTCTTTTATACTCAACAAGAGAGTGTTTTTCTATCTCGTACGAAGCCCGAGATGGAGGCTAAGAGTGGTTTTACTCAACAAGAGAGTCTTTTATACTCAACAAGAGAGTGTTTTAGTGTCTCGTACGAAGCCCGAGATGGAGGCTAAAAGTTTGACTCAACAAGGGAGTCTGAAAAGGTTAGCTCCACTGGGGAGAATCATTGTACAAAGCCCAAGAGGAGGCTAAACATGTTGGTGACTGTTTCAGTTTAGTGACAGGTCCAGTATGTTGGATAAAAGAGAAACTCAGTTCTTATAAAGGGAAAGATTAAAGGTATTGTTGTGCTTTTGGATTGATCAAAGGATCAGGGTTATTTCTTGTTCTTTAAGGGAATGGAAAATCCAAAGGGTATTGAGACTGTCCAAGTCTACTGGTGTTTTCAGAAATCGATTCTCAGATAGTGAATGATCTTTGTATGATGCCCAAGACAAGGCTGGTATGTTAAGGGATGAAGGTCAACCCATTAACAGGTCTGACACTTGACTCAGAAAGACAGCTCTAGCAAATTGATGACTAGGTTCTGTTCCTATACCTGTAGAGGTCTCTGGGTCCTTGTACTAAGCCCAAGAGAAGGCATGAGAGCTTTTAAGAAGCCGAAGGGTCCTTGTACAACGCCTAAGAGGAGGCGGGGATGCTTTTAGGAAGCCTGTGGGTCCCCAAACCCCGAGAAGTTCAAGACATGCAATTCACCGAGAATAGATCAAGCCAGGAAAGTCTGAGAATTTGGAAAAAACTCAAGAGATTCCATTCACGGAGAAAAGATCATCTCTGGGGAGTTAGAGTTTCTTTGACAATTTCTAAGGGTGACAGACTGAGAAAGGGTTCACTGAGAATGCTGCCTTTCACGTCTCCATATTGTTTAACCCCAAGAGGAGGGAAGACTGTGTCTGGTAATCCTATGGGGATCTAGTTTTGTTTGTATTTAAGAGTGACCAACAGGGCTTTACCTAGTGCTAGACGTAGTTGCCGGGGAAAACTCTAAATAACTATACTAGTAATACACATTTGATATTTGACAAGTATATAAAAGTTTGTGAAAGAAGACTTACAGTGAGCAGCCCCACAATACAATTATATATATATATATATATATATATATGAAAGCGGATAAAGAAAGCGGGTAAACACTTACTCGGTTGTAGAGCTTCCATGCTATTTTGTTAGTTGTTCAACAAAGAAAGCTTTGATAACAATATTATATTATAAATCAAAGGAGAAAGTACTTTGAAAATATTTTTGGGGCTTACAGCTCAAGGAGAGGCCCAAGGTTTTATCAGTGATTGCACTATTGAAATTGTACAGGGACTTATACAAGTGACTGAGGCCCAAAAAGGTTTTCTGTACAAAGGGATGGGTCTTACACTCTCTCAAGAGGCCCAAAGGTGTTTAAAGAAAAGGAATGGGGCTTATAGCACGAGGGTAGGCCCATATGGTTTGATTTTTGAACTGGCGATTGCGTCGAGATTTTTCTTTTAACGCGGAGGGACTTATACAATGTCTGAGGCCCCAAAAGTTTTGGTTAAAAGGGGGTTAGGTCTTACACTCTCTTAGAGGCCCAAAAATGATTTTAAAAGAAAAGATGGGGCTTACAACTCAAGTAGAGGCCCAAGGGTTTTGTTTGAAAAATGACGATCGCGCCGAGATTTCTTTAGCGTATTGGGACTTATACAATGCACTGAATCCCAAAAAGTTTTTATTTACAAGGGATGGGCCTTACACTCTATTAGAGGCCCAAAAGTGTTTGAAAAAGATTTAATGAGGGTTGAATTGATCAAAACCCTAATTTGTTTTCAAAATATATTTTAATTGAATAAAAATTCAATTAAAATGATCAAAATTGTTAAACATGTGTGAAAAACAAATTGTGGTATTGGATTAATGTTTGAAAAATCATGTTTATACCCACAAAATAATTGGAAATCAATTAAGTTTGGAAAATCAAGGGAGAAAAAATATTTCAAATGTTAAAAACAAATAAAACATTAATTCTTTGCAAAAATATCAAATATATGAAATAAGTAATATTTTTGGGATTTTTTGGTAAAATTAAATATTTTAATATTTTTGTGAATTATTAAAAAAAGAATCAACTCAAAATCATTAAAACTCTGAGAGAAATTAATTTTTGAATCAATTAAATAAGATCACAAAAATTCAAATATTCAAATATTTGAAAAAGGGCGCCAAGAACATCTTGGCCTTGCCTGTGTGCTCTGTTTTGCCCAGATTTGCATTTTCTCATCAATCTCACTGAATACTTGGTGAAATCACACAATCCACATTTCTATCTACTCGTTTTCACCTCACGATCATGTCTATGGTCTTTAATTTCATTTATTTTAAGCATGGAATAAGAAATCAAAGAGAAACCTCAAGAACCCAAAAATTTGCATGAAGGCTCATAAATTCCATACACGATTCAAACAAAGCAATTGATTGAGGGAAAACACTCCATGCATGATTATGAACATATGGCCAAATTATTGTGCAGTAAAATATGCATGGATCATAGAGTTAGAAGAGCTCATGCTTACCTCTTGCAGCTGGTGATGGTGTTTTATGTTGGAGGTGTTACAGCTAGGTTCCAATGATGTGGATAGCTTCCCTAGGTGCCAAGTGATGTGCCTGAGTGCTTGGAATGGTTTAAAACAAGTTGGAATTGAAAATGGTATCTCAACTGCAACTTGGTTAAAACCTTGAGCAGTTGGCTGGTGATTTTGTGAAATCAGTGTTCCAAATGTTGTTTAAGTGTTTGAATCACTTCTATATGATGTTTATGAGGTGTGTGTGTGATTGGTTTGGTTGGAATTGCTCTCAAACTCAAAACCCGATAGTGACTAGCTTTGGAAGGCAAATTTGGAAGTAAGAAGGAGATTTTGAGGAAAGCATTTGTTTGATGGCTTTGGTGTACTCAAACTGATCACAAATGAGCTCTATTTATAGTGGAGCAAGTTTGTTTGCAAGCAATAGTGAATGGCAACTGCTGCAGAAGTTTGGCCAATGTTGATCAATGAGAATCCAAGTCTCCTCTAGCCATTGACTAGAGGTTAGGGCACAGGTTGTTGGTTCCCTTGGTCTTGGATATGTCTTGACTGAATTCAGTTGGAAATGGCTTAGTCCATGCCACCTTGGTGTATCCATTAAATGCTCCAAACCAAAATTGGAGTCTTGTCCCTCTTTTAGGTATTTCTAGGTTTGGCATGCTACTTTTGGTTCTAAAGACTTGGGAGGCTTATGGATCAGTGTTTGTCCCTCCTTGGTCTCCCCTTGAGGTGTTCAGATGGATAGACTTGCTTGCCCTTTGCAAATTTTGAGCAAATCGAGCAAAACTCCCAAATCTGCCTTGTTGTGACAATTGCAGCAAGGCATGTTGCCACTGTCACAACTTCTTGCTCAAATTGAGTTTGGTGAAGTTCTTGGTCATTTTGGAAAGCCCTTATATGATACAATAAGTATCAATAATGTTTATACAACATACATAAAAATCAAGTATATTCAAGATTTATACAAACAACAACAAAATATTGAAAACATGGAACTAGAAACCTATTTCGTATCAACATCAATCATAATTAAAATATTAAGTATATTCAACAGCATATTCAAGGTTTGTACAAACAACAACAACAACAACAACAACAAAAAGTGAAAAACATAGAACTAGAAACATAATTTGTATCAACATCAATCATCATTCAAAAATTAAGTATATTTAACAGTATATTCAAGGTTTATACAAACGACAACAAAAAGTTGAAAACATGGAACAAAAAACCTAATTCGTATCAACTATTTTAAACTAAGAGTCATATATGAAAACAATCACTAGTATTGTTTTTGCCTTAATCATAAAATAACCCCCAAATATTACATCAGCAGTATTTTCAGACCAGGCAAAATTTTGTGTATTATGTTCCTTGCTTGAGCACATGGAGGGTGTTTTATCCTTTACTTCTATCTTTTTTTATTGTTGTTAATTTTTTATTTTTGTTCTTTTTGATGTAAGTTGGAGGAACGTGTTAATATTCTTGATGAAAATATTTGGGGGTTATTTTGTGATTAAGGTAAAAAAAATACTAGTGACTGTTTATCATATGTGACCCTTAATTTAAAATAGCACTTTTTTGTTTTTTTTTTGTTATATTCTAATCATATATGATTTTATGGTTGGTTTTTCAGTTTGTGTGTGGTAGCTGTGAAGGCTCTTACGAGGTAGTTGCGCTTGACCATTTTACTCATTTGAGTTTAAACATTGAAGTGACTCATTCTATTTGTGAAGCCTTGGCCTCGTACTCAATGTATGAATATGTTGAAGGGGAATGTTCTCTATGTAATAAAGAAACAAAAATGGAAAAACTGTCTCTGATCAAAAAAAACACTTGACTTTGCAATCATTCATTTAAATAGATCCATTTGGAATGGCCTTACCCAGAAAAAAAATTAACAAACAGTTAAAAATATACCATACACCAATACCACTTAACTGGAAACTAACATCACGGCGGGTAGGCAAGCTATTGTGAGCAACAGAACGGAAAAACACATGAATCCATAAATAACTAAAACAACTTCCAAAAACATTCATAATGGCTTAAAACCAAAAGTAGCAAATTCATGCATAAATTGAAAAAACACCTCAATATAAGTTCTAATCAACATCAAATAATAAATATGACTAAACCAAATCCTAAACATATATAAACTTAACCAAACATGCTTTTTCATGTGTGCCTCAATTAAATCATTGTTATTTAAGTTATATACAAAAGTTTGGGTTGTACTTCAAAAGCTTACATTGTTGCCCTCATCTTCACAATAGCATTATGTAAACCATTACAGAGTCATTATATCAACCGTTATCAGCAAGCGGATAGTAGCCTAAAAGCTAGGGTCAATGAATGTCGCTATAGGTGCTATCGACAACATATTCAGACCCATCACAAGACAGAAAAATACATATAAAGATCTAACACCAAATATATAAAAGCTATCTAGAACCAACACAGGACATAGAAATATACACCTAAAAATCAATCCTGACACTTATAGATCTAAATCTCTAAATTTTAGATGCATAATTTAAAAAAAAAAAAAATTGTCCATGTATGTGTCTGGCTTCTAGAAGAGCTTCATATAGTCTTTGGGTATGGGTTAAACATTGAAGAATCGTAGCCAGATAACTAGTGTTACCAATATTGATTAAACAATCACCCTTTTCCAACTTCATGTTAGCAACACCCATTTCCAACTTCATGAAAGCAACACCCTTTTCCAACATCATGCCGGCAACACCCTGGAACACCCTTTTCCATCTCCGTATTATTTGACACAACACACTTTTCCATCTTTAAATCAAAACCCTTTTCCAGATTTTCTTACACAAGGACCTACATAATGAAATACACGCTAAAGATTGATACTCATACAAAAAAATGAAAATAAAAAATATATATTAAATAATACAATAAAATATATTTTTTGGTTTTGAATCAAAATTTCCCATTTTCTTAGAACCAGAAAAAGTGGTTTTGAATAAAAATTGAAATGGAATTAATGTTGTTGAAATAACCTACCATAGAAGGAGCATGAATGGCAACACCTGAATTGGAAACCTATGAACTGGAAACCTCTGAAAGTTCTCCACCGTTTGAGATTGAAAAACCTATTGATACAAAAAAAAAAGTGTACATACAAAAACTCAACATCAATTTGAATGATTATACAAAAACAAAAACCACATACTCAGCATTAACGTCAACTGTCATATAAAAACCAAAAACTTCAATGTTAACAAAAAAGTGAACATAATGGAACAAAAGACATCAACATCAATATACGTGATCATTCAAAAACCAGAAACAAGATAAACATATAAGTATCAACAATGTTTATACAACACACATAAAAATCAAGTATATTCAAGGTTTATACAAACAACAACAAAATGTTGAAAACATGGAACTAGAAACTTATTTCGTATCAACATCAATCATAATTAAAATATTAAGTATATTCAATAGTATATTCAAGGTTTATACAAACAACAACAACAAAAAGTGAAAAACATAGAACTAGAAACATAATTTGTATCAACATCAATCATCATTCAAAAATTAAGTATATTCAAGAGTATATTCAAGGTTTATACAAACGACAACTAAAAGTTGAAAACATGGAACAAAAAACCTAATTCGTATCAACTATTTTAAACTAAGGGTCATAAATGAAAATAATCACTAGTATTTTTTTGACCTTAATCATAAAATAACCTTCAAATATTACATCAGCAGTATTTTCAGACCAGGCAAAATTCTATGTATTATGTGCCTTGCTTGAGCACATGGAGGATGTTTTATCCATTACTTCTATCTTTTTTTATTGTTGTTAATTTTTAATTTTTGTTATTTTTTATGTAAGTTGATCGAAGGTGGTAATATTCTTGATGAAAATATTTGGGGGTTATTTTGTGATTAAGGTAAAAAAAAAATACTGGTGATTGTTTATCATATGTGTCCCTTAATTTAAAATAGCTCTTTTTTGTTTTTTTTGTTATAGTCTATTCATATATGATTTTATGGTTGGTTTTTCAGTTTGTGTGTGGTAGCTGTGAACGCTCTTACGAGGTAGTTGCGCCTGACCAATTTACTCATTTTAGTTAAAACATTGAAATGACTCATTCTATTTGTGGAGCCTTGGCCTCGTACTAAATGTATGAATATGTTGAAGGGGAATGTTCTCTATGTAATAGAGAAACAAAAATGGAAAAACTGTCTCTAATCGAAAAAACACTAGATGTTGTAATCATTCATTTAAACAAATCCATTTGGAATGGCCTTACCCAGAAAAAAATTTAACAAACAGTTAAGAATATACCATACACCAATACAACTTAACTGGAAACTAACATCACTGCGGGTAGGCATGGTATTGTGAGAAACAGAACAGAAAAACACATGAATCCATAAATAACTAAAACAACTTCCAAAGACATTCATAATGGCTTAAAACCAAAAGTAGCAAAATCATACATAAATTGAAAAAACACCTCAATATAAGTTCTAATCAACATCAAATAGTAAATATGACTAAACCAAATAATAAACATATATAAACTTAACCAAATATGCTTTTTCATGTGTGCCTCAATTAAACCATTGTTATTTAAGTTATATACAAAAGTTTAGGTTGTACTTCAAAAGCTTACATTGTTGCCCTCATCTTCACAATATCATTTTGTAAACCATTACAGAATCATTATATCAACCGTTATCAGCAAGTGGATAGCATCCTAAAAGCTAGGGTCCATGAATACCGCTATAGGTGTTATCGACAACATATTCAGAACCATCACAAGACAGAAAAATACATATAAATATCTAACACCAAAGATATAAAAGCTATCTAGAACCAATACAGGACATAGAAAAATACACCTAGAAATCTATCATGACACTTATGGATCTAAATCTCTAAATTTTAGATACATAATTTAAAAAAAAAAAAAAATTTCTCCATGTATGTTTATGGCTTCTAGAAGAGCTTCATATAGTCTTTGGGTATGGGTAAACATTGAAGAATTGTAGCCAGATAACTAGTGTTACCGGTATTGATTAAACCAGCACCCTTTTCCAACTATATGCTAGCAACACCCATTTCCAACTTCATCCAAGCAACACCCTTTTCCAACATCATGCCAGTAACACCCTTTTCCAACATCATGTCGGCAACACCCTGGAACACCCTTTTCCATCTCCGTATTATTTGACACAACACACTTTTCCATCTTTAAATCAACACCCTTTTCCAGATTTTCTTACACAAGGACCTACATAAAGAAATACACGCTAAAGATTGATAATTATACAAAAAAAATATAAATGAAAAAATACATTAAATAATACAATAAAATATATATTTTGGTTTTGAATCAAAATTTCCCATTTTCTTAGAACTAGAAACAGTGCTTTTGAATCAAATTTGAAATGGAATTAATGTTGTTGAAATAACCTACCATAGAAGGAGCATGGATGGCAACGGCTGAATTGGAAACCTCTGAACTGGAAACCTCCGAATGTTCTCCACCATTTGAGATTGAAAAACCCTATTGATACAAAAAAAAAGTGTACATACAAAAACTCAACATCAATTTGAATGATCATACAAAAACAGAAACCACATACTCAGCATTAACGTCAATTGTCATACAAAAACCAAAAACATCAATGTTAACAAAAAGTGAAAATAATGGAACAAAAAACATCAATATCAATATACGTGATCATACAAAAAACAGAAACAACATAAACAGATAAGTATCAACAATGTTTATACAACATACATAAAAATCAAGTATATTCAAGGTTTATACAAACAACAACAAAATATTGAAAACATGGAACTAGAAACCTATTTCGTATCAACATCAATCATAATTAAAATATTAAGTATATTCAAGGTTTATACAAACAACAACAACAAAAAGTGAAAAACATATAACTAGAAACATAATTTGTATCAACATCAATCATCATTCAAAAATTAAGTATATTCAACAGTATAATCAAGGTTTATACAAACGAAAACAAAAAGTTGAAAGCATGGAACAAAAAACCTAATTCGTTTCAAGTATTTTAAACTAAGGTTCATATATGAAAACAATCACTAGTATTTTTTTTACCTTAATCATAAATAACCTTCAAATATTACATCAGCAGTATTTTCAGACCAGGCAAAATTTTGTGTATTATGTGCCTTGCTTGAGCACATGGAGGATGTATTATCCTTTACTTCTATATTTTTTTATTGTTGTTAATTTTTTATTTTTGTTCTTTTTTATGTAAGTTAGAGGAAGGTGGTAATATTCTTGATGAAAATATTTGGGGGTTATTTTGTGATTAAAGTAAAAAAAATATACTGGTGACTGTTTATCATATGTCACCCTTAGTTTAAAATAGCTATTTTATGTTTTTTTTTTGTTATATTCTATTCAAATATGATTTTATGGTTGGTTTTTCAGTTTGTGTATGGTGGCTGTGAAGGCTCTTACGAGGTAGTTACGCCTGACCATTTTACTCATTTGAGTTTAAACATTGAAATGACTCATTCTATTTGTGAAGCCTTGGCATCGTACGCAATGTTTGAATATGTTGAAGGGGGATGTTCTCCATGTAATAGAGAAGCAAAATTGGAAAAACTGTCTCTGATCGAAAAAAACACTTGACGTTGCAATCATTCATTTAAACAGATCCATCTGGAATGGCCTTACCCAAAAAAAAAATTTACAAACAGTTAAGAATATACCATACACCAATACAACTTAACTGGAAACTAACATCACGGCGGTTAGGCAAGCTATTGTGAGCAACAGAACGGAAAAACACATGAATCCATAAATAACTAAAAAAACTTCCAAAAACATTCTTAATGGCTTAAAACCAAAACTTGCAAAATCATACATAAATTGAAAAAACACCTCAATATAAGTTCTAATCAACATCAAATAATAAATATGACTAAACCAAATCCTAAACATATATAAACTTAACAAAACATGCTTTTTCATGTGTGCCTCAATTAAATCATTTCTATTTAAGTTATATACAAAAGTTTGGGTTGTACTTCAAAAGCTTACATTGTTGCCCTCATCTTCACTATAGCATTTTGTAAACCATTATAGAATCATTATATCAACCGTTATCAGCAAGCGGATAGCAGCCTAAAAGCTAGGGTCAATGAATGCCGCTATAGGTACTATCGACAACATATTCAGCACCATCACAAGACCGAAAAATACATATAAAGATCTAACACTTAAGATATAAAAGCTAGCTAGACCCAACACAGGACATAGAAAAATACACCTAAAAATCTATCATGACACTTACAGATCTAAATCTCTAAATTTTAGATGCATAATTTAAAAACAAAAGAAAAAAAAAAGAAACTTTCTCCATGTATGTGTCTGGCTTCTAGAAGATCTTCATATAGTCTTTGGGTATGGGTTAAACATTGAAGAATCGTAGCCAAATAACTAGTGTTACCAGTATTGATTAAACCATCACCCTTTTCCAACTTCATGCTAGCAACTCCCATTTCCAAGTTCATGCAAACAACACCCTTTTCCAACATCATGCCAGCAACACCCTTTTCCAACATCATGCCAGAAACACCCTAAAACACCCTTTTCCATCTCCATATTATTTGAAACAACACACTTTTCCATCTTTAAATCAACACCATTTTCCATATTTTCTTACACAAGAACCTACATAAAGAAATACACGCTAAAGATGGATACTCATACAAAAAAATGAAAATAAAAAATATATATTAAATAATACAACAAAATATATTTTTTGGTTTTGAATCAAAATTTCCCAATTTCTTAGAACCAGAAACAGTGGTTTTAAATCAAAATTGAAATGGAATTAATGTTGTTGAAATAACCTACCATAGAAGGAGCATGGATGGCAACACCTAAATTGGAAACCTCTGAACTGGAAACCTCCGAAAGTTCTTGTAATACCCCGTAAGCTATTTTACTCTGGATAATATTAAGTATGGTCAACTGGGTTCTGGTGTACTCTGAGAATTTATTGGATAACATGATTAGAGTAAACTGATGAGCTCAGAGCAGATCAAATTAATATTATCTGACTCTGAGGTTTTAACTTTTGGTACTATAGAGACTTTTTGGACATTTAGTAGTGTTACTATCTAATTAAATTTCTCTATATCATTTATTTTCCTCCTTTGCCAAACATAGTGACATTTGAGAGAGAGAAGTTGGAGAAGGGAGAAAGAAGGAGAAGCCAAAAC
The DNA here is from genome assembly GCA_022829125.1 of Lathyrus tuberosus. NCBI lineage: Eukaryota > Viridiplantae > Streptophyta > Magnoliopsida > Fabales > Fabaceae > Lathyrus > Lathyrus tuberosus. The sequence continues at coordinate 16,466,041 of JALAZF010000055.1, forward strand.
CCTAGAAGCTCAAGAGCAAGAATCATTGTCCATTCTTCATCAAATCATCTCCCCATCTTCATCATCATCTTGTATTGAGGTGGGTTCTAGTTAGAACTTTTGTTTTAGAAGTTTGGAAATGTTAGAGTTTAGGTTAGAAATATTGGTTTGTGAATGATTATGTGAAATCGATGTTTCTAACAGTTAAAATGTAGAAATAGTCGGGTTATGATTGGGGTTGATAGAAATATGAGTTGGAAGTGGTTTGGGTGAAGAAATGAGAGATTTGTCCCCAAATGACCTGTTTTAACACTGCTGAGAATTCTGGGATTCGCGGGTTCGCTTAGCGAACCAAGGCGAAGGGGAAGGTGAATGCTCGTCTAGAGTTCGCTTTGCGAACTTTGTGTCCTTTTCTTTTTATTCAGTTCTCCAAGAGTTCGCAAGGCGAAGGGGAAGGCGAATGCTCACCTAGAGATTCGCCTAGCGAACATGACAGATTTCCCATTTTGTTTCCTTCATAACTTGTGAACCGTGACTCCGATCGAGGCGTTCTTGGTACCGATGGAGAGCTATGGAAATACTCTACCTAATGGAAGTGAGAAATATTAGTTTTGTTGCCCGATTAAATAAATCGGAAGGAACCCTAAAATGGTGTAACTTTGTGATAAGTTGTTATGTGTGATTCCATCATATAATTGCATTATGTTTACCTATTCTATTGTTGTTAAACATGTTGTATCTTTCTATGTGTCATTATGTATGTTTGAGTGAATATGCATGCTTAAAATGAATTAGGAAGAGTGAGGAAACCTTACCCCAAAACAAATGGTATAGTTTAAGGTTGTGTCTTAGTGTTGACTAGAACTGATAAAAACTCTAGATGGCTATGCTTGTGCATTCGATATAAAAAGGTGCATCTGTGACTAGTATTGGTCTAGAAGAGAGTGAAACACTATTATGGAACATGTGTGAACCATGGTGATTATGAGAAAAGGCAAAAGAGGCCTTTAGGCGATTGTGGCCTTGTGATTGTCGAATACAATCATGTTCGTGTGTGAGATCATGTAATCGTAACCGTTTCACTTGAGTTGCAGTTTTAGGAGTCTCGAGCTCCTCTGAAATGTATGCATGATTACTTGGCAAGTTTGATTCCCGCGTGTAGTACGAATGGAACCTATGGGTGAGACTTGAGATGGTTAACAGGCCGTGAGAAGTGACGATTCATGGCTAACAGGACGATGTTCCCGAATCCATGTCGTATGTCAAGTAAGTTACAAGGATCCATGACTCGGGTTGACTTCTAAACGTAGAAGTGGACGGGAAAAGGGGATGCCTTGGTAAGGTTATCGATTAGTGATATTGTGAGTTGGTGAACTGTAGCGAGCAATTTTGGACGTGGTTCTTAAGCACTGTCGCTCTGGGGTTACTACAGGTCGATTCATTTTTTATCTAATTGAGCTGACTAAGGAAGAGAAATAGATGTCTCCAATTAATCCTGCTTGCATACTGAGTTTAAACAGCAGTCTTTTAGGTTACGGATGCTATATGGTAATGGGGCCTTTTTCTTCTTACTTTGTTTAGAACGAAACACCGGGAATGTTCATGGGGAGTTTTGTTAGGATGCTAGGACTTATGATTTTCATTTGATATGTGAAGGTAAGGGATTTGGGGCTTTGGATTAGTGTGCTTGCTAAGATTTTTCTTTCAATCTTATGCCTATGTATTCCCGTTTACCGAAACAGGGAAATCAGAGCGATCGTAGTTCCTCCTATTCTATGGGTGGAAATGGTGTTTTGGTGTCTTGTTCAAAGCCCAAGACGTGAAGCTGAAAAGGTGGTTTGTATCTTGTTCAAAGCCCAAGATGTGAAGCTGAAAAGGTGTTGTCTTCAGAGAGAATTTGTCATCTCTAAAGGGGGTTTGTTTGTCACAACTGTTGGGTGACTGACTATAAAGGAGGATTACTTTAACCGGGATATGTGAATCCTAGCAATGCCATAATTTCCTTTATAGGGGGGTTTTAACCTGAAGGAGAAGACTTTAACTCAGTGTTGAGCAATGCTATCTTTCCTTAGGAATTTCTCATGCTAAAAGAGGGAGAGTGGCGTGGATGTAAATAATCTAGAGGCTTGCCGCTTACAGCAATTAGATGAAAGGAGTTGTTGATGTTTGTATCCTGTGAACGAGGCACAGCTTTGATGCTAAAAGGTTTATTGACTCAACCGGGGTTTTTCTTATACAAAGCCCAAGAGGAGGTTATTGGCCCAACAAGAGGGTGCTTTTGTGTCTCATACGAAGCCCGAGAGGGAGGCTAAAGGTTGACTCAACAAGAGAGTCTTTGTATCTCGAACAAAGCCTGAGATGGAGGCTAAAAGTGAGTGACTCAAAGAGAGTCTTTTATACTCAACAAGAGAGTGTTTTTGTATCTTGTACGAAGCCTGAGAGGGAGGCTAAAAGGATTATTGACTCAACTAGAGAGACTTTTTGTATCTCATACGAAGCCCGAGATAGAGGCTAAAAGGATTGTTGTTTCAGTTGAGTGACAGGTCCAGTAGGTTGGTTAAAAGAGAAAAGCAGTTCTTATAAAGAGACTGATTAAAGGTAAGGCTATGCTTTAGGATTGATCAGAGGATCAGGGTTATTTCCTATTCTTTAAGGAAATGGGGAATCCAGAAGGTATTGGAGACTGTTCGAGTCTACTGGTGTTTTTCCCTACTTGAAAGGGGCTTGAGAATGTCTTTGAGACTCAAGGGTCTTAGACTATCCAAGTCTAGAGTTTTATCTTTTGTACTATGCTTAAAGAAACAATAGTAGTACATTCACGGTAGAAATATCTAGACTCTTTGAAATACTGTTCTATTAAGATGACTAATTTCTGTTCCTATACCTCTAGGAGGTCGTCGGGACAATTTGTACGAAGCCCAAGAGGAGGCTGGAAACTTTTAAGAAGCCGAGGGATAATTTGTACGAAGCCCAAGAGAAGGCTCTCTTCCCGAAGAAAGAATCCTTATATGAAGCCTAAGAGGAGGCTGTGAATACTTCTAAGAAGCCGTAGGGGTTGTACAACGCCCAAGAGTAGGCGGGGATGCTTTTAGGAAGTCTGTGGGTCCCCAAACCCCGATAAATTCAAGACATGCTATTCACAGAGAATAGATCAAGCCATGAAAGTCTGAGAATTTGGAAGAAACTGAAGAGATGCCATTCACGGAGAAAAGATCATCTCTGGGAAGTAGAGTTTCTTTGACGATTTCTAAGGATGACAGTCTGAGAAAGGGTTCACCGAGAATGCTACCTTTCACGTCTCCATATTGTTTAACCCCAAGAGGAGGGAAAACTGTGTCTGGAAATCCTATGGGGATCTAGTTTGCATATTTAAGAGTGATCAACAGGGCTTAGTGCTAGACGTAGTTGCCGGGGAAACTCTAAATATCTATACTAGTATTACACAGTTTGATATGAGTTTATGAAAGAAGACTTACAGTGAAACAGCCCCACAATACAATTATATGTATATGAAAGCGGATAAAGAAAGCATACAAACACTTACTCGGTTGTAGAGCTTTCATGTTGTTTGGTTAGTTGTTCAACAAAGAAATATTAAAAACAACAGTATATTCAAAATTTAAAGGAGAAAGTATTTTGAAAAGATATTGGGGCTTACAGCTCACGGAGAGGCCCAAGGTTTATCAGTGATCGCACTGTCGTTTTGTACAGAGGGACTTATACAAGTGAATGAGGCCCAAGAAAGGTTTTTTGTACAAGGGGATGGGTCTTACACTCTCTCAAGAGGCCCAAGTGTTTAAAGAAAAAGAATGGGGCTTACAACACGAGGGTAGGCCCAGATGATTGGTTTTTTTATTGGCGATCGCGCCGAGTTTTTCTTTTAACACAGGGGGACTTATACAATGCCTGAGGCCCAAAAAGTTTTGGTTAAAAGGGGATTGGGTCGTACACTCTAGTAGAGGCCGAAAAGATTTATTTTTGTACAACTGGTGGGGCTTACTGCTCAAGGAGAGGCCCAGGGTCATTTGTTTGAAAATGATGATCGCGCCGAGATTTTTGAAAATGCGGTGGGTCTTATACAATGCATTGAGGCCCAAAATGGTTTGGTTTTCAAATGGGGTTAGGTCTTACACTGTAATAGAGGCCCAAGAATAATTTTGAATGGGTCTTATAGCTCAAAGAGAGGCCAGGGTTTGTTTTTCAACGGACGATGATCGAGTCGAACTTTTTGAAATACATCGGGACTTATACAATAAGTGAGGCTCAAAGATAGGTTTGTATTTACAAAGGATTGGGTCTTACACTCTATTAGAGGCCCAAAAGTGTTTGAAATTGTTTGATGAGGGTGAAAATCAAAGAAACCCTAATTTGTTATTCTTTAAAAGTAAATATTTAAAGAAAATCAAATAAAATACCAAATAAGTTTGAATAAACCATTTGTGATTTTTGTTTAATGTTTTAGAAATGAGGGATTAATCACAAGGTGAATTAAAACTCACTTGGTTTTGATTTTCAAAGTAAATATTCACTTTTAAAATGTCTAAAAACATTAAAAAGGAATTTATTCACAAAAATACTAATTATATTAAATAAATAATATAAACTTAATTTTTTTGTGGAATAAAATACTTCAACATTTTTGTGATTTTTTGCAAAAAGAACCAATAAAAAATAATTAAAATTGAAGGAGTTATTAATTTTCCAATTAATTAATAAAACATGAAAATATTGGAAAAAATAGCAAAAATGTGAGAAGACACAAAATGGCATGGGTGGGGTTTGAACCCACGACCTCAAGGTTATAGGGCACGTGCCTTACCACTGGGGTGGTGATACATCCATTGCTTAAAGTGAAACCACAAATATACAAGGCATGCCTTGTTTTCTAGGCCTGACCAAGGCAAGGCAAGGCAAGTTTTGCCAAAAAACGGGAAGGTCCATAACTTTCTCATTTCTCAATGATTGGGGACAACATTTATATGCATCTGGCCTAGAATTTCACAAGGAATCCAATAGGGGTGGTATTTTTTCCAGATCATACTCCCTCCTCAAAACCCGATAGTGGTTTTGAAAAAGGCCTATAATTGCATTTTCTATGCTACACTTTGATACAGGCATGAATTACAAGATGAATTGGTTCAAACACAACATATATAACATGTATGAGGTGTGTATGATCAGTGGACTTCAAAGCAATGCATATTTTGGAAAGTTCAAGTCATGATGCTTACCTCTTTTTGAGCTTTTGGAGTTTTCTGTGCAATATGCCAAACTTCTTGTTCCAGAAATGGTTTGATGCTTTGGACACTCTCAAATGATCCCTTAGAAGCTTTGAGGATGGTTGGAATCAGCTGGAACCTGCAAAAACACAAACTGGCCCTTTCTTGCAAAAGGGGTTAAAATGACCAAAATAGCAACTCTCTCAAATGGTGTTCCAGATGGGGGGAACCATTTGGGACAGTTCAAGGATGTTATTTGGAGTGTGTTTGAGGTTTTATCTGGTATGGAAAGTGACTGAATCAAGACATGGCTTGAAAAAATGCACAAAAGGCCTATTTTGAGGTTTTGAGATGTGACTTTGTGATTTTGGTGTTACAGGTCACTTTTGATAGTTTGGATCACCTACATGTGATGTTTATGAGGTGTTAGGATCATGGGATGTGATGGAAATGCTCTCTAACTCAAAAACTCAGAGTTACCTTCCTAAAGAAGGCATTTTGGCCTAAAGAGAGGGATTTTGAGGAAAGCATCTGTTTGATGGCTTTGGTGTACTCAAACTAAGCACAAATGAGCTCTATTTATAGTAGAGCAAGTTTGTTTTGAGATCAATAGTGAACGGCAACTGCAGCAGAGGTTTGGCCAATGGTTGCACTTTGGAATCCAAGTCTCCTCTAGCCATTGACTAGAGGTTAGGGCACAGGGCTGTGGTTCCCTTGGTCTTGGATAAGTCTTGACTGAATTCAGTTGCAAATGTGTCAGTCCATGCCACCTTGGTGTATGTATTGAATGCTCCAATCCAAAATTGGAGTCTTGTCCCTCTTTTAGGAAATTCTAGGTTTGGCATGCTACTTCTTGTTCCAAAGACTTTGGAGGCTTGGCTCAGTGTTTGTCCCCTTTAGATTTGATCCTCAGAAGTGTCCAAAGTGATGACAAGGCTTGGAATTATCTGATTTTGCCAAATCGAGCAAAAAAGCAAAATTCTTCCTAGCCTTGGCAGTTTTCAGCAAGGCATATTGCCATTGTCATATCTCATGGCCCAAGTGGAATTTGGTGATGTTCTTGGCCATTTTGGAAAGCCCTCATATGATACAGCAACTATTTGATCATATTTGGTTTTGATACTTTTTGGATCCAAGTGAAAAATGCCCCTACATTTGGAAAAAAGTGAAGGCAGATTCTGACTTAGTGAAAATTTCACTAAGTGTTGGAAAAAGTGACATTTTCACTTTTTGTGATTTTGATCATTCCATAACTCAAAATCCATGAGGAATTTGGAGGGAGGTCAGTTTTAAGCTTTTGTAGAGGGTAATGAGATCTACAAATCAAGCTTTGGATGGGGAAAAATGGCTTTGTGGTTTAGGAGTTATGATCTTCCAAAGTTGGTACCCTTGCCACTTTGTTCATAACTTAGAAAATTTTCCAAGTTTTTATAGTTACCCCTTTTACAAGTTATCCCACTTTTCTTGATTTTTCTTGATGAATGATGATTCAAACCATACATTAACATCATTTTAGGGTTAAAAACCCATTTTTGTGAAAAATCTCAAAAAGTCAAAGTTGACTTTTGTGCACAGTTGACTTTTTGTCAGGTGAATTCCAAACTGTGCGATCCTCTATAAAATCAAGTCCTTGATCTAAATCAAACTTAATGGATTGATTTCATAGGTGTTATAGCGTGTATTGAATCATTTCCTAGGGTTTTGGAGCATGTCCTGGTCAAAAGTCAAAGCTACAAATGACTTTTTCCTCAAAACCCTAACTGTGGTACTGATGAAATTGAGACTTGCTGCTCAAGCTTCCTGGATCAATCCATTGTTAAAAATGGATCAATGTGGTATATTGGAGACCCTCAAATCCTCTCTTGAGGTCTTGGATCATGATTTGTCCTAAAAGTCAACTTAGGGGTGAATTAGGTCAAGAAACCCTAATTCCTGATTTTTGATGTATCCATCCCCTGAGGTCAAATTGACTTGATGCTTGGGCCCGTGAGGTTCCATGGAGTATTTTAGGATATGCTTTGAAGCATTGGCTCATGCCCAGAGGACAATTTCCATCTGGAGGCCCTGGTCGACCAAAACCTAATTTGGTGACACTGGCGATCTTGAGGCTTGATCCACCTGGAAGGGAGCAGCCTTGTGCTTAATCCTTAAAGTGGGAGTCCTCTTGATCCATTGTAGATGTTTGGGAGGTTAGAAAAGTTGAATATCATGTCATTTCTTGATTGATCCTTTGTCTAAGAACTCTGAGAGGGCTTGAAACCCTAAATTTAATTGTAGTGGATGCTCACCCATCTTTGGGGAGACTGATTAGGTATGATGGTTCCTCCATATTGTGATGATGATTTTCACAATGATGGGAAATCTTAGTGGTCAAAATTTGGGGTATGACATAAACTTATGAACATGTTTCCATATAGTGTGAGATTGTGAACTCAAGGTCACTTCCCTTCCCCTTTGACTTGAGTTAGGATTGATAGAACCTTGTAGAGCCAATAGAATCTATAAGATAGGGAACTCACTGGGATTTAATATCTCACCCCATGTTATTGATTATATTACAGGTACTACAATTCAGCGAAGGGTAAGGATAAAGTCACTTGATTTTCCTTACGAGCCTTGGATTTTGTGGATGGCGTGGCTTTCGTTGTGGAGTTTATTTTTAGATCATTACATTGATCTAGTTCTTAGTGCTTTTTGGAACATCTTGTATATATTATGCAAAAGATTTTAGCATTTTGTATTTTTGGCATGTAATGTATACAATGTGTTAACTAGGAACTTATGGTATTTCAGTACCAAAAACTTGGATTCATATATAATATATATGCTTTGTGTAGTGAGCAATTTTGGACGTGGTTCTTAAGCACTGTCGCTCTGGGGTACTACAGGTCGATTCATTTTTTATCCTATTAAGCTGACTAAGGAAGGGAAATAGATGTCACCAATTAACCCTGCTTGCATACTGAGTTTAAACAGATGACTGTTGGTTTACAGATGCGGTTTAGATTGTGGGCTTCTCTCTGCTTATTTTGTTAAGACTGAAATGACGGGACTATGCTATTGGTAAGATGTTAGGACTGATACTTTTTTATTGATGTGTGGAGGTACGGGATTTTGGGTTTTTGATTAGTGTGCTCGCTAAGATTTTTCAATCTTATGCCTACGTATTCCCGTTTAACGAAACAGGGAAATCAGAGCGATCGTAGTTCCTCCTATTCTATGGGAGGAAAAAGGTGTTTTGGTGTCTTGTTCAAAGCCCAAGACATGAAGCTAAAATGTGGTTTGTATCTTGTTCAAAGCCCAAGATGTGAAGTTAAAGGGTCTATTTGTATCTTGTTCGAAGCCCAAGATGTGAAGCTAAAGGGTTTTGACTTTGGAGAGAATTTGTCATCTCTATAGGGGGTCTGTTTGTCACAACTGTTGGGTGACTGATTATAAAGGAGAATTACTTTAACTGGGATATGTGAATCCAGCAATGCCATAATTTCCTTTATAAGGGATTTTAACCTGAAGGAGAAGACTTTAACTCAGTTTAGAGCAATGATATCTTTCCTTAGGAATTTCACATGGTAAAAGAGGGACAGTGGTGTGGATGTAAATAATCCAGAGGCTTGCCGCGTACAGCAATTAGATGGGGGAAAAGGAGTTGTTGATGTTTGTATATTGTAAGGAAGGCACGGATTTTGATGCTAAAAGGTTGATTGACTCAACCAGGGTTTTCCTTATACAAAGCCTAAGAGGAGGCTATTGGCCCAACAAGAGGGTGTTTTTATGTGTCTCGTACGAAGCCCGAGAGAGAGGCTAAAAGGGTTGACTCAACAAGAGAGTACTAACAAATGACTGACTCAACAAGAGAGTGCTTTTATATGTGTCTTGTATGAAGCCCAAGACGGAGGCTAAAGGTGTTTGTCTCAACAAGAGAGTCTTTGTACCTCGTACGAAGCCCGAGATGGAGGCTAAAAAGGTTAGCTCCGCTGGGGAGAATCATTGTACAAAGCCCAAGAGGAGGCTAGTGTGCTAGTGACTGTTTCAGTTGAGTGACAGGTCCAGTATGTTTGATAAAGAGAAAATCAGTTCTTATATGGGTAATGTCGTGCTCAGGGATTGATCGGAGGATCAAGGTTATTTCCTGTTCTTTAAGGAAATGGGAAATCCAAAGGGTATTGAGACTGTCCAAGTCTACTGGTGTTTTCAGAAATCGATTCTCGGATAGTGAATGATCTTTGTATAATGCCCAAGAGAAGGCTGGTATGTTAAGGGATGAAGGTCAACCCATTAACTGGTCTGACACTTGACTCGGAAAGACAGCTCTAGCAAATTAATGACTAGGCTCTGTTCCTATACCTGTAGAGGTCTCTGGGCCCTTGTACTAAGCCCAAGAGAAGGCATAAGAGCTTTTAAGAAGCCAAAGGGTCCTTGTACAACGCCCAAGAGGAGGCGGGGATGCTTTTAAGAAGCCTGTGGGTCCCCAAACCCCGAGAAGTTCAAGACATGCCATTCACCGAGAATAGATCAAGCCAGGAAAGTTCGAGAATTTGGAAGAAACTCAAGAGATGCCATTCACGGAGAAAAGATCATCTCTGGGGAGTAGAGTTTCTTTGACGATTTCTAAGGGTGGCAGTCTGAGAAAGGGTTCACCGAGAATGCTGCCTTTCACGTCTCCATATTGTTTAACCCCAAGAGGAGGGAAGACTGTGTCTGGTAATCCTATGGGGATCTAGTTTTGTTAGTATTTAAGAGTGACCAACAGGGCTTTACCTAGTGCTAGACGTAGTTGCCGGGGAAAACTCTAAATAACTATACTAGTATTACACAGTTGATATTTGACAAGTATAAAAAAGTTTGTGAAAGAAGACTTACAGTGAGCAGCCCCACAATACAGTTTATATATATATATATATACACATACATATATATATATATATATATATATATATATGAAAGCGGATAAAGAAAGCGGGTAAACACTTACTCGGTTGTAGAGCTTCCATGTTGTTTGGTTAGTTGTTCAACAAAGAAAGCTTTGATAACAATATTATATTCAAATCAAAGGAGAAAGTGCTTTGAAAAGATTGTTGGGGCTTACAGCTCAAGGAGAGGCCCAAGGTTTTATCAGTGATTGCACTGTTGTTTGAAATTGTACAGTGGGGCTTATACAAGTGACTGAGGCCCATAAAGGTTTTATGTACAAAGGGATGGGTCTTATACTCTCTCAATAGGCCCGAAGGTTTATTTTTGTACAAGTGGTGGGGCTTACATCTCAAGGAGAGGCCCAAAAGTTTTGTTTTAAAAGGTGACGATTGCGCCGAACTTTTTGATGGTATCGGGACTTATACAATAAGTGAGGCCCGAATTATTTAGGTTTTCAAAAAGGGTTGGGTCTTACACTCTACTAGAGGCCCAATAATTTTTAAAGAATGGGGCTTATAACACGAGGGTAGGCCCAAGGGTTTGATTTTTCAACTGGCGATCGCGCCAAGGTTTTCTTTTAACGCAGAGGGACTTATACAATATCTGAGGCCCAAAATTGTTTTGGTTAAAAGGGGATTGGGTCTTACACTCTATTAGAGGCCCAAAGTGTTTGTAAAAGTTTGATGAGGGTTGAATTAATCAAAAACCCTAATTTGTTCCCAAAAAGTATTTTAATTGAATAAAAATTCAATTAAAATGATCAAAATTGTTAAACATGTGGAAAACAAATTGTGATCTTGGATTAATGTTTCAAAAATCAGGTTTTGATCCACAAAATGATTGGAAATCACTACAATTGGAAAAATCAAGAAAGAGAAAATATTTTAAATGTCAAAAACAATTAAAATATTAATTCTTTCCAAAAATACCAAGTATATGAAATAAATAATATTTTTGGGATTTTTTGTGAAAATAAAATATTTTAACATCTTTTGTGAATTATTAAAAAAATAATCAACTCAAAATCATTAAAACTCAGAGAGAAATTAATTTTTAAATCAATTAAATAAAATCACAAAATTTAAATATTCAAATTTTCAAAAAAGGCGCCAAGAACAAGGGCAAGAACACGCGCCACCCTCTATTTCTGCAGATTTGCATTTTCTATCCAATCTCACTGAATACTTGATTATATCATGCAATCTATATATCAATCTACTCGTTTCAACCTCACGATCATGTCTATGGTCTTTAATTTCATTTATTTTAAACATGGAATAAGAAATCAAAGAGAAACCTCAAGAACCCTAAAATTTGCATGAAGGTTCAGAAATTCCATACACGATTCAAACAAAACAATTGATTGAGGGTAAACACTATATGCATGATTATGAACATATGGCCAAATTATTGTGCAGCAAAAAATGCATGGATCATAGAGTTAGAAGAGCTCATGCCTACCTCTTGCAGCTGGTGATCGTGTTTTGTGTTAGAGGTGTTACAGCTTGGTTCCAAGGTTATGGACAGCTTCCCTAGGTGCTATGGAGTGTGTCTGGGTGCTTGGAGTGAATTGAATTGAGCTGGAACTTGATTTGGCACCTCAACTGCAAATCTATCAAAGGCTTGAGCAGTTGGCTGGTGATTTTTTGATTTTGATGTTCCAGATGTTATGTGAGTGTTTGGATCACTTCTATATGATGTTTATGAGGTGTGTGTGTGTGTGTGTGTGTGTGTGTGTGTGTGTGTGTGTGTGATTGGTTTGGTTGGAATAGCTCTGAAACTCAAAACCTGATGGTGACTTGCTTTGGAAGGCAATTTTGGAGTGAAGAAGGAGATTTTGAGGAAAGCATTTGTTTGATGGCTTTGGTGTACTCAAACTGATCACAAATGAGCTCTATTTATAGTAGAGGGAGTTTGTTTTGCAAGGAATAGTGAATGGCAACTGCTGCATAGGTTTGGCCAATGTTGATCAATGAGAATCCAAGTCTCCTCTAGCCATTGACTAGAGGTTAGGGCACAGGCTGCTGGTTCCCTTGGTCTTGGATAAGTCTTGACTGAATTCAGTTGGAAATGGCCCAGTCCATGACACCTTGGTGTATGCATTGAATGCTCCAATCAAAAATTGGAGTCTTGTCCCTCTTTTAGGCATTTCTAGGTTTGGCATGCTATTTTTAGTTCCAAGGACTTGGGAGGCTTGGGATCGGTGTTGGTTCCTCCTTGGTCCCCCCTTGAGGTGTTCAGATGGATAAAGTTGCTTCCCCCTTTGTAAAATATGAGCAAATCGAGCAAAACTCCAAAATCTGCCTTGCCATGACAATTTGCAGCAAGGCATATTGGCATTGTCATATCTCATGGCTCAAGTGGAATTTGATGGAGTTCTTATCCATTTTGGAAAGCCCTCATATGATACAACAACTGTTTGATCATAATTGGTTTTGATACTTTTTGGATCCAAGTGAAAAATGCCCCTACATTTGGAAAAAAGTAAGGCAGATTCTGACTTAGTGAAAATTTCACTAAGTGTTGGAAAAAAGTGACATTTTCACTTTTTGTGAATTTGATCATTCCATAACTTAAAATCCATGAGGAATTGGAATGAGTTGTGTTTGAAGCTTTTGTAGAGGGCCATAAGAGCTACAAATCCAGCTTTGAATGGGGAAAAATGGCCTTGTGGTTTAGGAGTTATGATCCTCCAAAGTTGGTACCCTAGCCACTTTGTTCCACAACTTAGAAAATTTTCTAAGTTTTTATGGTTACCCCTTTTACAAGTTATCCCACTTTTCTTGATTTTTATTGATGCATGATGATTCCAATCACACATTAACATCATTTTAGGGTTAAGGAACCATAATTATGAAAAATCTCAAAAAGTCAAAGTTTGACTTTTGTGCACAGTTGACTTTTTGTCAGATGAATTCCAAATTGTGCGGTCCTCTATGAAATCAAGTCCTTGACCTAAATCAAACTTGATGGATTGATTTCATAGGTGTTATAGGGTATATTGAATCATGTCCTAGGGTTTGGGAGCATGTCTTGGTCAAAAGTCAAAGGCACAGTTGACTTTTTCCTCAAAACCCTAATTGTGGTTCTGATGAATTTGAAACTCGTTGCTCAAACTTCTTGTATCAATCCATTGTTGCAAATGGATCAATGTAGTTTATTAGAGACCCTCAAATCCTCCTTAGAGGCCTTGGCTCATGTTTTGTCCCAAAAGTCAACTTAGGGGTGAATTAGGTCAAGATACCCTAATTCCTTATTTTTAGTGAATGCATCTCCTGAGGCTAAATTGACATGATGATTGGGTCCATGAGGTTCCATGGAGCATATTAGGTTATGCTTTGAAGCATTGGCCCATGCCCAGAGGAAAATCTCCATCTGGAGGCCCTGGTCAACCAAAACCCTAATTTGGTGACACTGGCAATCTTGAGGCTTGATCCATCTAGAAGGGAGCAGCCTTGTGCTTAATCCTTGGAGTGGGAGTCCTCTTGATCCTTTGTGGATGTTTGAGAGGTTAGACAAGTTGAAGATCATGTCATTCCTTGATTGACCCTTTGTCTAAGAACTCTGAGAGGGCCTGAAACCCTAAATTTGATTGTAGTGAATGTTCACCCATCTTTGGGAAGACTATTGGTTCTTCCATATTGTGATGATGCTTTGCACAATGATGGGAAATCTTAGTGGTCAAAATTTGGGGTATAACAGATGCCCCTATTTAATCTTATTGGACCCGAAGGTGTGAATGGCGAAGGTATTCGGGCATTCGGGGTGCAAGAGGATTAAATATCGGAATACCCGAAATTTTGATGGTGGTTAAGAATGGTCGTATACGCATCCTTCTTCTTTTGCTAAGAAATGATGCTTAGAAAAGGTAAACTTCCCCTCGATCCTGGTTTCCTACCATGGAACTAGTCTTAGTTTCTGAAATAAACTTCCCCTCGATCCTGGTTTCCTACCAAGGAACTGGTCTAAGTTTCTGATATAAACTTCCCCTCGATCCTGGTTTCCTACCAAGGAACTGGTCTCAGTTTCAGAAATAAACCTCCTCTTGATCCTGGTTTCCTACCATGGAACTGGTCTTAGTTTCTAAAATAAACTTCCCCTCGATCCTGGTTTCCTACCAAGGAACTGGTCTCAGTTTCTTTTGTCAATAAACTTTCTTGACAAGGGACGCTATGCGTAGCGGTTTTCCTCAAACTTCTCGCCGAATTTTCCTGGAGAGATGCCATTTGATGGAAAAAGTTTTGAGGTCAGACTTGCTGGGGGACCCATCTGTCTGAATTGTAGAGGTGTACAAACTTCTCTGTTAGAGATGCCATTTGTCGACTCTATCGGGGGAAACGAGTCTCTTGAGAGACTGCGTTCGCTTGGAGATATTACATCATACTTTTCTCAGAGATCTTCTCGGAGAAATGCCATATGATGTGATCCAATTTTGAGGTGCTGATGACCTTTTCGTCAGCAGATTTTTTGGAGAAAAACTGTCGTATTGTCGAATCTCTGATTAAGAGGCTTTCTCTGGGGATTTTCCTTAATCCTAGAAAGCGAAGATATGATCTTCAATGGCGAAGAGTGACATTTGCCGAAAGTTTCTCTGGTTTTCTCAGAGGTTCAAGTTATCAAGGCGGTCAAGGGCCAACTCTAATCCAGAAATAAACTGAGGAGAGAGATTTTCAGACGCAACATTTCCTGACGAGGAAAGAACTGACAACTCGATTGTGAAGACTTCTATCACTAGGGGACAAGACCGAATACAGTGATAGTGATGCAATATGAATATGAATGTAAATCAATAATGCATGATGCATGTATGTATATGCTGACAAAACTGACACGACATACAGACTAGTAGATGAACACGACTGGATACTCTACCACAGTGGGAGATAAAAAGTATCGCTGGTTCAAGATAGCAATTCTGCCTTGCTTAGGAGAAGTAGTCCCTGTGGGGGAACAACTATTGATCGGGCTTAGGAGGTAAGAACTCGACCGAGGGTGTCAGATGCAACGTGGTCTCTGACACAGCTGATCCTTCATTCAGGTACACTAGTTTAGAAGGAGTACTTTGATTCTGCACTTTGAAGCTTAACCGCCTTTGGGAGAAGCTATCGACGTTCTTTCGATGTTCAACAGTCAAAAGAAATTGCCATCTTTATTTTAGGAGCAGAAAACGTTTGACGAGTAAATTCATTTTTTTGTTTTATTTTAAGAATCGCTGATCATGTTAAAATGTCGTTCTATAAAGCTAAAACAAATGAGAATTATAAACAAAAGCACAAGGGCTCAAATTTTATTTATAGGATGGAAATCAGCCAAATGCGGGATTCCATAGAGTATTTACAAAGTTAGAAAATGGTAATTTAAGGGAAAAGGGATACATTGAAACATAACGGCTGTTATCCTTCTACAAACTTTGAATTTCGAGCATCCTGAGCTTCTGTCGAAGATGACCTTGATCGAGATTTTCTGATGGATGGAATTACCGTGAGGAGTTGAACTGGTCAGACGTAGTTACTTGCCATGAATCCCTAATTTTTGCCTGGATCGTACTTTGAGATCTCCAATCCACCGGGATGATTTTTTTATTATGTCGCTAATTTTTGCCTGGACCGCCCTTTCGGGTTTTCAATCCACCGAGACGTTTTTTTTTATTTAGGCGAAGTATTTCTTGACTACGTCAACCTTCGTGGGGTAGGCAAACCCTTCTCCATCCATGGTTGCAAGTCTCAAGGCGCCGCCTGAGAAAGCTTTCTTGACCACATAGGGGCTTTCATAATTCGGAGTCCATTTACCCCGGGAATCAGTGAGAAATGATTGTATCTTCTTGAGCACAGGGTCTCCTTTCCTGAAGACGCGAGGTCGGACCTTTTTGTCGAAGGCCTTTTTCATTCTCTGTTGATACAACTGACCATGGCATAGTGCTGTGATTCGCTTCTCTTCGATCAGATTTAGTTCGTCGTGTCGACTTTGACACCATTCAGCTTCTATAAGCTTAGCTTCCATCAATTACCAGATTGATGGGATCTCTACTTCTATGGGGAGCACTGCCTCCATGCCATATACTAGAGAGAAAGGGGTTGCCCCTGTTGAAGTGCGGACAGATGTGCGATAACCATGAAGAGCAAAGGGTAGCATCTCATGCCAGTCTTTATAGGTTATAACCATATTTTGAACGATCTTCTTGATGTTATTATTAGCCGCTTCTACCGCTCCGTTCATCTTGGGTCGGTAGGGAGATGAGTTATGGTGTTTAATCTTGAACTCAGCACACAACTCCTTCATCATCTTATTGTTTAAGTTAGATCCATTATCAGTAATGATCTGGCTCGGAACACCATAACGGCAGATGATATTGTTTTTGATAAATCGGACCACCACTTGTCGGGTCACATTGGCGTATGACGCTTCTTCGACCCACTTGGTGAAGTAATCAATAGCTACCAAGATGAACCAATGTTCGTGCAAAGCCTTGGGTTCAATCATGTCGATTCCCCATATAGAAAAATTCCATGGGGAAGAAAGAACTTTGAGATGTGTTGGCGGTACATGGATCTTGTCTGAGTATATCTGACACTTGTGACACCTCCTCATGTACTTGTAGCAATCAGATTCCATGGTCAACCAGTAGTACCCTGCTCTCAGAATTTTTCTCGCCATTGTGTGTCCGTTGGCATGAGTGCCAAAGGATCCTTCGTGAATTTCTTTCATCAGCATGTCTGCTTCTGGTCTGTCTTCACATCGGAGCAAGACCATGTCAAAATTTCTCTTATAGAGTGTATCACCGCTCAGGAAGAAACTGCCAGCCAGGCTTCTGAGGGTTTTTCTGTCCTTCCTTAGTGCCCCAGGTGGGTATTCATGTTTCTGAAGGAAGCATTTGATATCGTGATACCAAGGTTTGTCGTCGATGACTGCTTCGATTGCGAAGATGTAGGCGGGCCGTTCAAGGCGCATTATGTCGATCTTAGGTATGTCTTTCCATTGACCTAGACTAATCATGGAAGAGAGAGTGGCTAATGCATTAACCATGTGATTCTCTTCACGAGGGATATGATGAAACTCAATTCTGTTGAAGAAGGGTAGCAACCTTCTTGCATAATCTTTGTAAGGAATCAATCCTGATTAGTATGTGTTCCAATATCCTTTGATCTGATTGACGACCAAAGTTGAGTCGCCATATACATCCAAGTTCTTGATCCCCAAATCAATTGCTTCCTCAAGACCCATGATACAAGCTTCGTATTCGGCCTAGTTGTTTGTGCACTTGAATGTAAGTCTGGCGGTGAAAGGAATGTGGGTACCCTGAGGTGTTATGATGATTGCCCCAATTCTGTTTCCTTAATGATTGACAGCTCCGTCAAAGATTAGTCCCCATTGGGAACCTGGTTCTGGCCCTTCACTGGGTAGCGGTTCATCGCAGTCTTTCATTTTTAGATACATGACATCTTCGTCTGGGAAGTCAAACCCGATTGATTCCTGATCATCAATCAGCTGATGAGCCAAATGATATGCTAAAATACTTCCCTTAACGGCTTTTTGAGCGTGGTATTCGATGTCGTATTCTGATAACAACATCTGCCAACTGGCAATCCTTCCCGTGAGAGCAGGCTTTTCAAAGACGTACTTGATTGGACCCATTTCTGAGATTAACCAAGTAGTGTAACGAATCATGTACTAGCGAAGACGTTGGCCTGCCTAAGCCAAAGCGCAGCAAGTTTTCTCAAGCATCGTGTACCGAGTCTCGCAGTCGATGAACTTCTTGCTCAAATAGTATATGGCAGACGCTTTCCTTTTTGTTTCGTCTTGTTGGCCAAGTACACAACCCATGGAGTCCTCTAGGACTGTGAGGTAGGTGATCAGTGGTCTTCCTTCCACTGGAGGTGATAGAATCGGCAGGTTCAACAGATATTCCTTGATACTGTCGAAGGCAGTTTGGCAGTCTTCTGTCCAAACGCAGTCCTGATTCTTTTTGAGTAATTTGAAGATTGGCGCACATGTTGCGGTCATGAGGAATATGAATCTGGAGATGTAGTTCAAACGTCCCAGGAATCCTCTGACTTGTTTTTCAGTTTTCGGAGAAGGCATTTCTTGAATGGCCTTGACCTTGTCAGGATCAACCTCAATTCCTTTCTGGCTGACGATGAACCCTAAAAGTTTCCCTGAACGGACACCGAAGGTGCACTTATTGGGATTCAAGTGGAGTTTGTACTTTCTCAACCGCTCGAATAGTTTTGACAGGTGGGTCACATGCTCCTCTTCTGTCTTCGATTTAGCAATCATGTCATCGACATATACCTCAATTTCCTTGTGTATCATGTCATGAAATAGAGTAGTCATGGCCCTTTGATAGCTTGCCCTGGCGTTCTTCAAACCGAACGGCATTACCTTGTAACGAAAGGTACCCCATGGGGTAATGAACGAAGTTTTCTCCATGTCTTTCGGTGCCATTTTTATCTGATTATAGCCCAAGAATCCATCCATGAAGGAGAAGACTTTGAACTTTGTTGTACTGTCTACCAGCATGTCAATGTGCGGTAAAGGAAAGTCATCCTTTGGACTAGCCTTGTTTAGATCTTTGTAGTCTACACACATTCTGACCTTTCCGTCCTTTTTTGGAACGGGTACTATGTTGGCTAACCATTGAGGATACTCCGATGTGGCGAGGAAACCTGTGTCAATCTGTTATTGTACCTCCTCTTTGATTTTGATGGCCATGTCTGGATGAGTCCGTATCAACCTCTATTTTACTGGCAGACATTCTGACCGTAATGGTAAATGATGTTCCAAGATGCTGGTATCCAACCCTGGCATGTCCTGGTAGGACCAAGCAAACACATCGGCAAATTCCCTGAGAAGCTTTGTCAAACTCTCTTTGGCAGTTGGACTGAGCAGTGCCCCAATCCTGATTTCTTTTCTCTCTTTTTCTGAACCCACGTTGATCGTTTCCAACGTCTCTTTGTGAGGTTCAATGGACCTTTCCTCTTGTTTGAGTAGTCGGGAGATCTTCTGGAATTTCGTCGTCAACTTCTTCTTCAGCCCCAAATATCGGGAACTCAAAGTTGGGAGAAGGCATCGGATCGTATGTTTCAACGGGGTTTAAAATAAGCAATCTGTATGACGTGATGATTTGTGTTTAGAAGAGATAGAGAAAATGCAAGTGTGTGCAATGTATTTTTTTTTTAAAACTGTTTGTTTATTTTATTGAGTTATTTTTTAGGATTACCATTTTCTGAAAAGCAAAAAGAGAAAACAGCAATTAATGCGGAAATTATAGAACGACGTTATTTTATTTATGAACAAGTCGATTCTTGAAACTACAACCCTATAAAACAAAACTCTGTCACTTTGGGCGAAGCGAAGAGGGATAATTTACAGAAAGCGAGCCCTATCAAAACATATGTTTCACCTGGGCAGAGTGAAAGGTTAAAGACGGCAATTACTTTGACTTATGAACAATCTTCGGAACATCGACAGCAACCCATTGGCGGCGAACTCCTCGGTGAATCACAAAGTGTAGTACCTTCCTTGATTTGTCTTCAGAAATAACGCTGATTTTTGGTGGAGCAGGATCATTGGAATCTGTCTCCCAGGCAGATTTGTCATAGGAGGATTCCTCTACTGTATTTTGCATAGTATTTGTGCTCTCAGGCAAATCTCCCCATCCAGTTGGCTGGATATCTTCGAGCCTGGTACGAGAGCTTTCAGGAGCGGTGTATTTGACCATGTAATCGTATTTTCCACTTGGTTGTCCTAAGGTGTCCCACACTTCTTTGGAACTGGAGGAGTCATCCCTTTCGATGATGTTGACCTCGGGAAAAGCATAGTTAATGAATTCTAGTCCGGCAAGCTTTTCCAATTCATCGCCGTACTGGATATTTTCTGGATACCCTGAGTGTTGATCCCATGACATGGTGGGGACGCATGTATTCTTTTCAGTGATGCTCAACTGATTTTCATTATTCGGCTGATTTTCTTGCCCCAAGTTTCCTGGGTACGGCTGCCAAATAGGTAGGCCATTCATTGGGCCATAATAGTCGAGGTCAAAGTTGTTTCTCATCAGAGTGTCTTCCTCTAATGAGTTTGGTGGAGCACGGCATCCTTCCGGATCACAATCTCCATATATCATTTCGACGTCTGACCTCGATATAAATCTCGGACTCTGTGCGGGATAGAAAAAGGACGTAGGCACCTCTTCCTGAGACATATAACCATCCTCGTTGAGATAGGATTTCCACTCTTCATCTGTATCGGAGGAATCTCCCTCATTGATGGTATGGACAGCTTGAGGCACTGGGTGAAGGAAACCTTCACTGTGAAAGAAGTCCTGAATGGGATGAAGACTTTCATCGTTAGAAGCAGTCTGGGTATAGGTTACAGAAAAACCAAGACCCTTCTTTGTTTTATTATCGGTAGGAATGACAAGTTGTCCCCATCCTTTGGTATTGTTACTTTCGATCACTTCGAGAGCGTCTCTGTACAAGGAAATCGAGGTTCCTTTCTCTGATTGATTCTTATTGCTCACCGAAAGTGCTTGGAGCTGAGTCCCAACAATCTCCTCGGGTTCTACACAAGTAGATAATGACAAGTTGCTCACGAGCAAGGCTTGTTCTCCACAAACCGTGATGAGTTGATCGTTCTTGATGAACTTCAATTTCTGGTGAAGCGTCGAAGTGACTGCCCCAGCTTGGTGTATCCAAGGCCTTCCTAATAAACAGTTGTACACTGCCCGGACGTCCATGACCTGGAAAGTGATTAGGAAAGTGTGAGGACCGATAGTTATGGGAAGGTCAACTTCGCCGATAACTGCTTTCCGAGACCCGTCAAAGGCTTTGACGATGACCTCCCTGCCCCTCATCGGGGACCCTTTGAATGATAGTCGCATTAAAGTGGACTTCGGCATAACGTTGATGGTCGATCCTGTGTCTACCAGTACGCCGGTTAAAGCATCGTCATGGCAGTCAACTGTGATATCGAGCTCCATGTTGTGGCTTTTTCCCCCCTTTGGCAAATCCTCATCATTGAATCCTAAGGTGTTGCAGGAAGTGATGTTAGAGATGATGCTATCGAACTGTCGTATTGACACATCCTGTTCCACAAAGGCCTGCTCTAAGACTTTCTGTAGAGCCTCTCTGTGGGCTTCGGAACTGAGTAAAAGTGATAGCACAGAGATCTTTGAAGGAGTTTGTAACAGATGATCAACAATGTTGTATTCACACCTTTGGATGAGCTTCAGCATCTCATCATTGTTGTTTGGAAGGTCGGTATCACTGGATTGACCGACTGGTGGATCAGGAGCTTCTGTTGGAAGTTCCTTTTCTTTGCTAGGTTCTCCAACTCCTCGGTTGAAGATTCGACCACTCCGTGTTACTCGACTGATGTCTGCAATATTCACGACGGAGGGTAATGGAATTTCCTTTCAATTCTCAATTATTGTTGCACCGTATTTGTTAAGGATCGGCTTAGCTGATTCATACGGTAATGGTCCCGGCAGATAGATAACTACAAGAGCCTTCTGATTTTTCTGACTGTCGTAAGTAACTTCAATCAGTTCCTTGCTAAGAACCTTTGATTCGTCCAGTAGAGGGATGATGGTACAAACATCCTTGTTCCTCTCAGGGTCAGAGATTACAACCACGTCTCTGATTTGATCTGCGAAGTAGTATGGCGTCCAGTCAACGGACCCCGAAGCTAGGTATGGGTGAATCTCCCTACGATTCAACTGACTCTGAAGGGCTGCTCGCACGAGGTAACATCCTTGGTTATTTTCCAAATAGACTCTACAGCGTTCATAGTTGTGCGGTGGCACCTGGCCACGCCCGCTTTGAATGCAGTGTAACCTCACTAGATCTGTTTCCGTAGATTGGACATACTGACTTCGATGTCGAGTAGGGTTCCCATCAACCACACTAATTTGTTGCGTGTCTTCATCCATATAGATTGGAAGCCACCAGTGGTTTAGCAAGTGTTGTAAAGTTCTCTGAACGAGAGCGCACCCTTGGTTACTCTCACAACATCCTTTACAGATCTGATAATTATACGAAGTGAGAAAACCCAGTTGGACCTGCCTGGCATGTAACTCCACCAAGTTGGTATTCATCAAACGAATATCGAAGATTTTAATCATGTTGATTTGATAGGGATTCCTATCATGGTAGTCCTGGATCCATCCAAGATCCATCTGACGTTGGAGAGCCTTTTGTACAAAAGAGCATCCCTATTTGTTTACCGAGCAAGTCAGACAGGAATTGTAATTGTGTCGCGGCAGATTATGATACTGGCTTTGCCTTGAGTGCATCGCCACCAAGTTGACATTCATTGTACGGATGTCATTGTTCTGAATGACGTTGGAATTCGTATAGGTCATGCTGAATCCACGAACTCGATGCTCTTGGATCCATCCGAGATCCAATTGTTCCTGTAGAGCTTATTGCACCATAGAACATCCTTGATTGTTTTTAGAGAAGATATCACACTGGTGATAATTATGAGGTGGCACATGGCCGTATCCGCTCTGTCTACAATGCATCTTGACCAAATTGGCCCTTAACAAGAGTGCATCATGAATTTGATAGATGTTGTTAGACTCCCCCTCTATCAAATTGACTGCAGCTTTCCCATGTTGAGGCAGCGGGTTTGTGAGAACATTAGGATTCGTATCCTTGAAAGATATGACCCTGCTCCTAACAAGTTTTTGCACATCGGATTTGAAACTGAGACAGTTTTCTATGTTATGCCCTGGTCCTCCTTGATGGTAAGGACAAGTCTGATCCGTTTTGAACCAAAAAGGCAAATTTTCCGGTACTGTAAGAGGAGACTTAATTTGGACGTGCCCCTTGACCAGTAGTAATGGAAGCAGTTCTGCGTACAACATGGGTATAGGGTCAAATCCTGGTGGTCGCGTTGTATGGTTGTTGTTATATGGATGATGAGTCTACTGAAGAGACTGTTGTGTCCTTTGCTGAAATTGATGTTGATTCGGTTGGCTCTGCGCAACCTGAGGTCGATACGTAGGAACAGGTGCAGGATTGATAGCAGGAGTTACAGCTGCTACTGGTTGATATCGTCGCCTTTGCTTTCCGAGAGAGATATTCCCAATATCCTGCTCTTTTTCCTTAGGGAGAGCACTACTGTATCATTTCGTACTACTTGATGATCCAGCGTCTTTTATTAAACGTCTTTCTCGGACTGCCTCTTCGAGGCGAACTCCCATGCCTACCATCTCGGAAAAGTCACTAGGCGCACTGGTGACCATTCTGTCATAGTAAAATTAGCTAAAGGTCTTTAAGAAGATCTTTGTCATCTCTTTTTCCTCAAGAGGTGGAGAAATCTGAGCGGCAATTTCACGCCATCTCTGAGCGTACTCCTTAAAGGTTTCCTTGTCCTTTTGTGACATCGATCTGAGTTGATCTCTGTCCAGTGCCATGTCCAAATTGTATTTATATTGTTGAACGAAAGCAGCGCCAAGATCTCTGAATGTGTCGATCGTAATGCGGTTTAAACCCATGTACCATTTTAATGCAGCACCGGTTAAACTATCCTGAAAGTAGTGAATTAGTAGCTCCTGGTTCTTTGTCTGAGCTGACATTTGCTGAGCGTACATCACCAAATAGCTTTGAGGGCAAGAGTTACCCTTGTATTTTTCAAAGTCGGGCACTTGGAATTTATGCGGGACTTTCACATTGGGGACCAAGCAGAGGTCCGCGGTGTCCTTTCCAAATAAATCCTGACTGCGAAGGGCTTGCATCTCCTTCTGCATTTCTAGGAACTGTTCCTGGAATTCATTCATTCTGTCGAACATGCTTTTGTTTCCACCAGAAGGTATCTGGGGAATCTGTCCTTCCGGGACAGTGTGTACCATAGGTGGTGGTATAGTTATTATGGCCGAGACTCTCGGTGCCTCCCGAAGTTTGTAACCTTCAGGAGTTGCTGTCATGCCCCTGGCATCTTCGCTTTCCCGAAGTTTGTAACCTTTAGGCCCAGCGGCTCCTGCTGCGGTTCCCTGATCCTCAGCGATCAACGGAACATATCCTTCCGGGATATAGTTAAGTGGCATGCCCTAGGGGCGATCTTTCGGCATCTTGTACCTAGGATCATACTTCTCCACTATGGGCGTTGATGTGATCTCCGAGATCACAGTCCTTTGTTGTTGCATCTGAGCTTCTACTAGAGCTTGCATGTCGTTATGAATCTTTCTCAGATCCTCTTTCAGAGTGTCGATTTCTTCTCTCAACTCTATGTTCTCTTCCTCGAGATCATCCATCTTTTTCTGATGATTGGTCCGATTATTGTACGAATGAGACAGTTTGACTCTAGAATCGAGACGCAAATGTGAGATTCGTAGGTAAGAAGAATGCGTTTATGAGAATGATGAATGCAATGATTATTAATTGTTTTTGTTTATTCAAAGTAAACTTCGACAATTGGATTGCAAATATCAAACAGTGGGGAAACCCCGTTTATTTGAATTCAAAAGATTGTGGAAATGGAAATATAGTAGATTACAAAGTGCTGAAAAAGGAAATCTAAACTAATGGATCTTGAGTCCTCTTTGAAGAGAGCTTAACTATTGGTTCGGGTACTTTCCTCTTCTTTAACCGGGGCTCTTGGGTCGTTGTCGGGTTGTCATTCCTTTGCCAAGTGAAAGGAGTGAGCAAATTCCTTTGGTCATCCTGATGTTCTACAGCATGTTGCTCTAAAATCTCAATCAGAGCATCTTTTTCTCTTAATAGTTGCTGTATTTTCTTGCACTCCATATTGAGAATACGATACTTGTTCCTCCAAGACCTCTTCTCCTGCTGAACTTTGCTGAGAGTAACCTGAAGTTTTTCTGTCTCAGACATGAAATA
Organism: Lathyrus tuberosus; assembly: GCA_022829125.1. NCBI lineage: Eukaryota > Viridiplantae > Streptophyta > Magnoliopsida > Fabales > Fabaceae > Lathyrus > Lathyrus tuberosus. The sequence continues at coordinate 16,490,990 of JALAZF010000055.1, forward strand.
AAGGGCAGAGTCCCTTAATGGAAGAACTTTCTGGCGAGGGTAAGGCATCCTCAGCTTGAGAGCTCTAATTTGTACCCAATGGAGATAAGGCTCCATCGAGACACAGTCTGGTTTTCCTAGAGACTCTCGTCCTTTTTTGTGAACATGTTTCCAAGCGTGCACTATTTCCGTCTTTAGTGCCCTGTCATTTTCTCCTTCCTTGAAGAAAAGACCTTCCAGATGAGCATTCCGTTGATGAAGAACAAGAATTGAATGATAGTTGATTCCTCCCTTAGTTCCTATAAGGGGTACATTTGGGAAACTCCACAACGGTCAATGATCTTGATCCCATCGTAGATTCGATTGTACCAATCGATGTCAGAGTTGGTAAGAGACATGATTCTCTGTGACCAACGTAAAGTATTCTTTTGATCCCAAAATGCAGCAGACTTGGGCAAATGGGAAGTGAAACATTTGTATAGCAGGGGTACACAGCACGTGATCATTCCTCCGCTGTATAAATTCCTTAAATGTACCGAATGATACGCATCTGCGAGTAAGGTCGGTACAGGGTTTTCAATCGGGAAAATCTTAATGGCGTTGATATCTACAAAGTTATCGATGTTGGGAAACAAAAATAACCCGTAGGTGAGCAAAACAAAGATGCTCTCAACAGCGGCCACGTTCCCTATACTAGCAAAGTACAGGGCTTTCTTTGTTAAGAAATGGGTTGGCAAGCCCTGGATGCCACCCTTAGTGGTTATGTGAGTCCTGACTTCTGACTCGTCCAAATAAATTTCTCTTGCAATGGTTTGATCCTTTGGAATTTCTTCCAATCCAGAAAAGGGAGTCTGATCAGTAATATGTAAATCAGTCAGGTGAGAATACTCCTTCAGCGTTGGTGCAAGCTGATAATCCGGGAATGTGAAACAGTGATAAACCGGATCATAGAATTGGATTAGCGTGGACAGGATTCCTTCGATTACATGGACCCTTAATAGAGACAGTAATCCCCCATACTTAGCTCTGAAAGCCTCGTGGTTGGTGATCATTCTCGCCAAACCTCTCAAATCCTCTAGTTTTAGAACCTTGAAGGTGTACTTATGAGTTTTCCTTCTACCGAAATCCACTAGTACAATCTCCTTTCTCTGACATTTGCAATTATTGTCTTAGTTTAATTTGAAAAAGAGAGACTAGAAGAGAAGTTTTTTTTTGTTTTAATGTTTTTTAGATGAATGTATGAATGCAACACACAAAAACATAGAAAAAACATGGGGTCAAAGGGTCGGTGTCATGAAGTCAAGGCTCTACCCCCCCCCCCCCCAAAGGTTTATACTGGTGATTTTTTGTACTTGTCCGCAAAATCATTGACCTCTCTGGGATAACAACAGCAAGCGGATCGCCAGCGAGATGATGTATCCTAGAGTGATCTCAAATGAGGGTAGTATCGCGTGACAACTATTTTCGATAGCTTCCGCACTACAAAATGGCTTAAGTCTACTAAAAAACTCAGCTTCTCAGATAACCCAGTCGACCACACTACTTTCAACAACCGAAGTCGTATAGGCAATGTATCTGCAAAGGGAGTCTTCACTGAGTTTGATGGTCGATCGGGGGATCTTAACTAGAATTCACTCCCAGTAAGATTACCCGCATTTCCATCACCTATCTTAGGTGTATACTCAATCTTTCCACATGCGGCATCTCACGCATTCCCATTAGCAGAAAAATAAACACAGATATCAATTAGGAAAAGCAATATATATTTTTGTCTTAATCATCCTAGACCTCTAGTCTTATGATCCTATACAGGCAATGACTCCCCAGCAGAGCTGTCATTTCTGTGACATTTTGAGCACTCAGGTTTCCACCAGAGAGATAAGAGGGACAAGATGCCCTGTGTGGCCCCACGGTGGGCTTCATTTTTCTGTAGCGAGCGATTTTGGACGTGGTTCTTAAGCACTGTCGCTCTGGGGTACTACAGGTCGATTCATTTTTTATCCTATTAAACTGACTAAGGAAGGGAAATAGATGTCTCCAATTAACCCTGCTTGCATACTGAGTTTAAACAGATGACTGTTGGTTTGCAGATGCGGTTTAGATTGTGGGCCTCTCTCTGCTTATTTTGTTAAGACTGAAATGACGGGACTATGCTATTGGTAAGATGTTAGGACTGATGCTTTTCGATTGATGTGTGAAGGTACGGGATTTTGGGTTTTTGATTAGTGTGCTCGCTAAGATTTTTCAATCTTATGCCTACGTATTCCTGTTTAACGAAACAGGGGAATCAGAGCGATCATAGTTCCTCCTATTCTATGGGAGGAAAAAGGTGTTTTGGTGTCTTGTTCAAAGCCCAAGACATGAAGCTAAAATATGGTTTGTATCTTGTTCAAACCCTAAGATGTGAAGATAAAGGGTCCATTTGTATCTTGTTCGAAGCCCAAGATGTGAAGCTAAAGGGTTTTGACTTTGGAGAGAATTTGTCATCTCTAAAGGGGGTATGTTTGTCACAACTGTTGGGTGACTGATTATAAAGGAGAATTACTTTAACTGGGATATGTGAATCCAGCAATGCCATAATTTCCTTTATAGGGGATTTTAACCTGAAGGAGAAGACTTTAACTCTGTTTAGAGCAATGTTATCTTTCCTTAGGAATTTCTCATGCTAAAAGAGGGACAGTGGCGTGGATGTAAATAATCTAGAGGCTTGCCGTTTACAACAATTAGATGGGGAAAAGGAGTTGTTGATGTTTGTATACTGTGAGCAAGGCACAGATTTTGATGCTAAAAGGTTGATTGACTCAACTAGGGTTTTCCTTATACAAAGCCTAAGAGGAGGCTATTGGCCCACCAAGAGGGTGTTTTTATGTGTCTCGTACGAAGCCGGGGAGAGAGGCTAAAAGGGTTTACTCAACAAGAGACTACTAACAAATGACTGACTCAACAAGAGAGTGCTTTTGTATGTGTCTTGTACAAATCCCAAGATGGGGGCTAAAGGTGTTTCACTCAACAAGAGAGTCTTTGTACCTCGTACGCAGCCCGAGATGGAGGCTAAAAAGGTTAGCTCCGCTGGGGAGAATCATTATACAAATCCTAAGAGGAGGCTAGTGTGTTGGTGACTGTTTCAGTTGAGTGACAGGTCCAGTATGTTGGATAAAGAGAAAATCAGTTCTTATATGGGTAATGTCGAGCTCAGGGATTGATCGGAGGATTAGGGTTATTTCCTGTTCTTTAAGGAAATGGAAAATCCAAAGGGTATTGAGATTGTCCAAGTCTACTGGTGTTTTGAGAAATTGATTCTCGGATAGTGAATGATCTTTGTATAATGCCCAAGAGAAGGCTGGTATGTTAAGGGATGAAGGTCAACCCATTAACTGGTCTGACACTTGACTCAGAAAGACAGCTCTAGTAAATTGATGACTAGGTTCTGTTCCTATACCTGTAGAGGTCTCTGGGTCCTTGTACTAAGCCCAAGAGAAGGCATGAGAGCTTTTAAGAAGTCGAAGGGTCCTTGTACAACGCCCAAGAGGAGGCGGGGATGCTTTTAAGAAGCCTGTGGGTCCCCAAACCCCGAGAAGTTCAAGACATGCCATTCACCAAGAATAGATCAAGCCAGGAAAGTCCGAGAATTTTGAAGAAACTCAAGAGATGCCATTCACGGAGAAAAGATCATCTCTGGGGAGTAGAGTTTCTTTGACGATTTCTAAGGGTGACAGTATGAGAAAGGGTTCACCGAGAATGCTGCCTTTCACGTCTCCATATTGTTTAACCCCAAGAGGAGAGAAGACTGTGTCTGGTAATCCTATGGGGATCTAGTTTTGTTTGTATTTAAGAGTGACCAACAGGGCATTACCTAGTGCTAGACGTAGTTGCCGGGGAAAACTCTAAATAACTATACTAGTATTACACAGTTGATATTTGACAAGTATATAAAAGTTTGTGAAAGAAGACTTACAGTGAGCAGCCCCACAATAAAGTTTATATATATATATATATATATATATATATATATGAAAGCGGATAAAGAAAGCGGGTAAACATTTACTCGGTTGTAGAGCTTCCATGCTGTTTGGTTAGTTGTTCAACAAAGATAGCTTTGATAACAATATTATATTCAAATCAAAGGAGAAAGTGCTTTGAAAAGATTGTTGGGGCTTACAGCTCAAGGAGAGGCCCAAGGTTTTATCAGTGATTGCACTGTTTTTTGAAATTGTACAGTGGGACTTATACAAGTGACTAAGGCCCAAAAAGGTTTTCTGTACAAAGGGATGGGTCTTATACTGTCTCAGGAGGCCCGAAGGTTTATTTTTGTATAAGTGGTGGGGCTTACAGCTCAAGGAGAGGCCCAAAAGTTTTGTTTTAAAAGGTGACGATTGCACCGAACTTTTTGATGGTATCGGGACTTATACAATAAGTGAGGCCCAAATTATTTTGATTTTCAAAAAGGGTTGGGTCTTAAACTCTACTAGAGGCCCAATGATTTTTAAGGAATGGGGCTTATAACACGAGGGTAGGCCCAAGGGTTTGATTTTTCAACTGGCGATCGCGCCGAGGTTTTCTTTTAACGCAGAGGGACTTATACAATATCTGAGGCCCAAAATTGTTTTGGTTAAAAGGGGATTGGGTCTTACACTATATTAGAGGCCCAAAGTGTTTGAAAAAGTTTGATGAGGGTTGAATTAAACAAAAACCCTAATTTGTTCCCAAAATGTATTTTAATTGAATAAAAATTCAATTAAAATGATCAAAATTGTTAAACATGTGGAAAACAAATTGTGATCTTGGATTAATGTTTCAAAAATCAGGTTTTGATCCACAAAATGATTGGAAATCACTACAATTTGAAAAATCAAGAAAGAGAAAATATTTTAAATGTCAAAAACAATTAAAATATTAATTCTTTACAAAAATATCAAGTATATGAAATAAATAATATTTTTGGGATTTTTTTGGAAAATAAAATTTTTTAACATTTTTGTGAATTATTAAAAAAAAGAATCAACTCAAAATCATTAAAACTCAGAGAGAAATTAATTTTTGAATCAATTAAATAAAATCACAAAATTCAAATATTCAAATTTTCAAAAAAGGAGCCAAGAACAAGGGCAAGAACACGTGCCACCCTCTGTTTCTGTAGATTTGCATTTTCTATCCAATCTCGCTAAATACTTGATTATATCATGCAATCTATATATCAATCTACTCGTTTCAACCTCATGATCATGTCTATGGTCTTTAATTTCATTTATTTTAAACCTGGAATAAGAAATCAAAGAGAAACCTCAAGAACCCTAAAATTTGCATGAAGGTTCAGAAATTCCATACACGATTCAAACAAAATAATTGATTGAGGGTAAACACTCGATGCATGATTATGAACATATGGCCAAACTATTGTGTAGCAAAAAATGCATGGATCATAGAGTTAGAAGAGCTCATGCTTACCTCTTGCAGCTGGTTATCGTGTTTTGTGTTAGAGGTGTTACAGCTTGGTTCCAAGGTTATGGACAGCTTCCCTAGGTGCTATGGAGTGTGTCTGGGTGCTTGGAGTGAATTGAATTGAGCTGGAACTTGATTTGGCACCTCAACTGCGAATCTGTCAAAGGCTCGGGCAGTTGGCTGGTGATTTTGTGATTTTGATGTTCCAGATGTTATGTGAGTGTTTGGATCACTTCTATATGATGTTTATGAGGGGTGTGTGTGATTGGTTTAGTTGGAATAGCTCTCAAACTCAAAACTCGATGGTGACTTTCTTTGGAAGGCAATTTTGGAGTGAAGAAGGAGATTTTGAGGAAAGCATCTGTTTTATGGGTTTGGTGTACTCAAACAGATCACAAATGAGCTCTATTTATAGTATAGCAAGTTTGTTTTGCAAGGAATGGTGAATGGCAACTGCTGCATAGGTTTGGCCAATGTTGATCAATGAGAATCCAAGTCTCCTCTAGCCATTGACTAGCGGTTATGGCACAGGCTGCTGGTTCCCTTGGTCTTGGATAAGTCTTGACTGAATTCAGTTGGAAATTGCTCAGTCCATGCCACCTTGGTGTATGCATTGAATGCTCCAATCCAAAATTGGAGTCTTGTCCCTCTTTTAGGCATTTCTAGGTTTGGCATGCTATTTTTAGTTCCAAGGACTTGGGAGGCTTGGGATCAGAGTTGGTTCCTCCTTAGTCCCCCCTTAAGGTGTTCAGATAGATAGAGTTGCATCCCCTTTGCAAAATTTGAGTAAATCGAGCAAAACTCCAAAATCTGCCTTGCCATGATAGTTTGCAGCAAGGCATATTGGCATTTTCATATCTCATGGCTCAAGTGGAATTTGATGGAGTTTTTGGCCATTTTGGAAAGCCCTCATATGATACAACTGTTTGATCATAATTGGTTTTGTTACTTTTTGGATCCAAGTGAAAAATACCCCTACATTTGGAAAAAAGTAAGGCAGATTCTGACTCAGTGAAAATTTCACTAAGTGTTGGGAAAAAGTGACATTTTCACTTTTTGTGATTTTGATCATTCCATAACTTAAAATCCATGAGGAATTGGAATGAGTTGTGTTTGAAGATTTTGTAGAGGGCCATAAGAGCTACAAATCCAGCTTTGAATGGGGAAAAATGGCCTTGTGGTTTAGGAGTTATGATCCTCCAAAGTTGGTATCCTATCCACTTTGTTCCATAACTTAGAAAAATTTCTAAGATTTATGGTTACCCCTTTTACATGTTATCCCACTTTTCTTGATTTTTCTTGATGCATGATGATTCCAATCACACATTAACATCATTTTAGGGTTAAGGAACCATAATTATGAAAAATCTCAAAAAGTCAAAGTTTGACTTTTGTGCACAGTTGACTTTTTGTCAGATGAATTCCAAATTGTGCGGTCCTCTATGAAATCAAGTCCTTGACCTAAATCAAACTTGATGGATTGATTTCATAGGTGTTATAGGGTGTATTGAATCATGTCCTAGGGTTTGGGAGCATGTCCTGGTCAAAATTCAAAGGCACAGTTGACTTTTTCCTCAAAACCCTAATTGTGGTTCTGATGAATTTGAAACTTGTTGCTCAAGCTTCTTTGATCAATCCATTGTTGCAAATGGATCAATGTATTTTATTAGAGACCCTTAAATCCTCCTTTGAGGCCTTGGCTCATGTTTTGTCCCAAAAGTCAACTTAGGGGTGAATTAGGTCAAGAAACCCTAATTCCTGATTTTTAGTGAATGCATCCCCTGAGGCTAAATTGACTTGATGATTGGGTCCATGAGGTTCCATGGAGCATATTAGGTTATGCTTTGAAGCATTGGCCTATGCCTAGAGGAAAATCTCCATCTGGAGGCCCTGGTCAACGAAAACCCTAATTTGGTGACACTAGCGATCTTGAGGCTTGATCCACCTAGAAGGGAGCAGCCTTGTGCTTAATCCTTGGAGTGGAAGTCCTCTTGATCCTTTGTGGATGTTTGAGAGGTTAGAGAAGTTGAAGATCATGTCATTCCTTGATTGACCCTTTGTCTAAGAACTCTAAGAGGGCCTGAAATCCTAAATTTGATTGTAGTGAATGCTCACCCATCTTTGGGGAGACTAATGGTTCTTCCATATTGTGATGATGATTTGCACAATGATGGGAAATCTTAGTGGTCAAAATTTGGGGTATGACACTTTGATGTATGTTTTTATAAATGGGTGTTATAGTTGGTATCAGAGCAGGTCGTATCCTCGACCTTGCCATGAAATACTATAAGTATTTCTTTCCGTTTCATATGTGTGGTGTCGCCATTAGTCTTAAGTGCGATATTTATGGTATTCTGCCTGATCAACTTAATCCTATCTGTATGACATTTAGGAACATGGCTGACAGACGCAGAAGAAATCGTGGTAGACCCAGAACCACTCCTGCAGGGACAAATCTGTCAGGCGGCGAGGAGTATGTTCCATGGCCCCAGTTTTTTACAACAGATGCAACAGCAACAGAACCAATTCATGCAGCAGATGGTACAGCAGATGAATGGAGGTCTTCATCCTCCAGTGGTTGTTCCAGGTGCTATAGGTGGAAGTTTTTGGGATTTCATCCGCATGAATCCTCCGGAATTTCATGGCGGGTTAGATCCTGTGAAAGCTCATGGATGGATAGCTGGCATGGAGAGAATTTTATTGATAGTCCATTGCAGTGAGGAGAACAAGGTGGTATTCGCTTCTTATTCGTTGAAGGGTCCTGCCATGAGGTGGTGGGAGAGTGCCTCAACCCTGATGACTATCCAAGAGGTACCTAAGGTCTGGGAGCAATTTAAGTTTAATTTTATGGATAACTATTTCCATAGTTCCTTGAGGACCCAGAAGGAATTTGAGTTTCAACAGTTGAGATAGGGTACTTTGACTGTGGCTGCTTATGCTGAGAGGTTTGAGGTTATGGCTGTTTATTCTAGGCAGGCCATGTATGCTCCGAACGAGAGGTGGAAAATTGACCAGTTTCTTTTTGGTTTCAAGGCTGATATTTCGCATAGCGTGTCCCAAAGAGAGTTCACTAGTTATGCTGAATTGCTAAGGCATTGTTATGTGGCAGAGAATAGTTTAAATAAATTTCACGCTGAGGGGGATATGAGTAGGTCGAATCAGATTGATCGTGGGAGATCAAATCAACTATTTAGGCCTAGACAACAAGCCTTCAAAGGGAAGCAAGTTCAGGGTTCTAGATCAAGTGCGCCTTATGTATGTCGTGCTTGTGGTAAGATGCATTCTGGTAGATGCAGTTTTGAAGGAATGAGGTGTTATCAGTGTCAGAAATTGGGTCATATGGCGAGGGATTGTCCTCAGAATAGGAATCAGACGCAAGGGAAGAGTGTCGGCCGAATTTATACTTTGGATGCGAAGAAAGCAAAGGGTGATAACTCTTTGATTACTGGTACGTGTTTTGTTAATGGGAATCCTTGTTTTGTATTATTCGATTGTGGAGCAACACACTCTTTTGTGTCGATGCAATGTGTGAAGCGACTTGGGTTGCAAGCTATTCTGTTGTCTCCACCCATGGTGGTTACTACTGCCATGGATGAGATAGTTGAAACACCTTTAATGTGTGAAAATTGTATTTTATCTGTGGATGGGAGAGTTTTTCAGATTGATCTTATTTGTTTGTCGCTTAAGAAAGTGGACGTTGTTTTGGGAATGGATTGGCTTTCTACTAATTTGGTATTTATTGGTTGTGAGGAAAAGTTAATCATCATTCCATCCGCTGAGGCTACTCCGAAAGACGTGTTGACTACTATTTTAGAAGGTATAGTTGGAATGATAAATTTCTTGTTTGAGAAGGAAAAATCTGTTCTTTTGGTTCTCACTAAGGAGGAGAGTAGCAACCTTCAAGTTCTGAGTATTCCTGTAGTCTGTGAGTTTTCCAAAGTTTTCCCCGAGAATACCACTTCTCTTCCTCCGGAGAGGGAAGTGGAATTCTCTATTGACCTGATACCGAGAACGGCTCCTACATTCGTTTCTCCGTATCGGATGGCACCACTTGAGTTAAGAGAATTGAAGGATCAATTGGAAGAGTTAATGGCTAAGCATTTTGTTTGACCCAGTGTTTCGTCCTGGGGAACTCCAGTGTTATTGGTAAAGAAGAAGGATGGTGCAATGCGGTTATGTATTGATTACCGACAGTTGAATAAAGTCACCATCAAGAACAAATACCCATTACCCAGGATAGATGACCTGTTATATCAATTGAAAGGAGCTTGTGTGTTCTCAAAAATTGATTTACGGTCGGGTTATCACCAGATCCATGTGAAGAGTTCAGATGTATCAAAGACCGCGTTTAGAACCCGTTATGGCCATTATGAATTCTTAGTGATGTCGTTCGGTGTGACGAATGCTTCGGCAGTTTATATGGATTATATGAATCGGATATTTCAAGCTTATTTGGACCAATTTGTAGTGATCTTCATTGATGACATTCTTATTTATTCTCGTACTTCTCAAGAGCATGAAGAGCATTTAAGAATCGTTTTATCGATCCTACAAGAGAGACAACTTTTTTCTAAGCTAAGCAAGTGCGAATCTTGGATGTCGGAGGTTAGTTTTCTTGGTCATGTCATATCTCAAGGAGGTGTGGCGGTAGATCCATCAAAAGTAGAAGCGGTGATTAATTGGGAGAGACCAAAGAATGTTTCCGAAGTTAGAAGTTTCTTGGGCCTGGCAGGTTATTACAGAAGGTTTATCAAAGGCTTTTCTCAATTGGCTTTACCAATGACGAAACTTACTCGAAAGGATTGTCCTTATGAGTGGGATTCAGCTTGTGAATGAAGTTTTATGAGTTTGAAGGAAAGATTGACGACAGCTCCTATCTTGATTATTCCTGATCCTAACAAGTCGTATGAGGTATTTTGTGATGCATCAAAGATGGGATTTGGAGGTGTTTTAATGCAAGATAGTCACGTGGTGGCTTATGCGTCTCGACAATTAAAAGTTCATGAACAGAATTATCCAACACATGATTTGGAATTTGCGGCAGTTGTGTTTACACTGAAAGTGTGGCGTCATTATTTGTATGGAGTACATTTTGAGATGTTCAGCGACCACAAGAGTTTGAAGTATATTTTTGACCAAAAAGAGTTGAACATGCGTCAAAGGAGGTGGATGGAGCATTTGAAGGATTATGACTTGGAACTAAAGTACCATCCGGGTAAAGCGAATAAAGTGGCGGATGCATTAAGCCGGAAAGTGTTGCATAATGCCGAGTTGATGATGTTAGAGCATGCTTTATTGGAAAGGTTTCGGGATCTTAATCTTCAATTTGTTTGGACTCCTAATGTTGTGATTATGGGAAATTTGAATGTTAATTCTACTCTTAGAGAGGAAATTCAACAAGGACAAGTGTTGGATGAGAAGTTACAAGAAGTGTTAGTTTAGTCGGGGTTCGTGCGAGCTACGGACGGAATCATTTTGTTTAACCAAAGGATTTGTGTTCCAGATGATGCGGTGTTGAAAAGAAGAATTTTGGAAGAAGCGCATAAGGGTGCTTTTACTATACATCCTGGTTCTTCGAAAATGTATCAAGACTTAAGAAGGGACTATTGGTGGTCCAATATGAAAAGAGATGATGCAGTGTATGTATCGGAGTGTGCGGTGTGCCAACAAGTGAAGATTGAACACCAAAGACAGGGTGGCTTGTTGCAACCGTTAAAAATTCTGGTATGGAAGTGGGACAGTATTTCTATGGACTTTGCGATTGGATTACCCCGTGCACAAGGTGGTTATGATTCTATTTGGGTGATTGTGGATCGGTTGACGAAGTCTGCACATTTCTTAGTCGTAAAGACTACTTACAAGGCAAGTAATCTTGCAAGGTTGTTTATTTCGAAAATTGTGAGATTACATGGTATTCCCTCTAATATTGTGTCCGATAGAGATCCAAAGTTTACTTCAAGATTTTGGAGAGCTTTTCAAGAAGCTATGGGAACAAAGTTGTGTTTGAGTACGTCGAATCATCCACAAACGGATGGTCAGACAGAACGGACAATACAAACGATGGAAGATATGTTAAGGGTTTGTGTACTTGAAAGTGGAGGAAATTGAATAGAACTTTTACCGTTGATTGAGTTTTCATACAACAATAGTTACCATGCGAGTATTGGTATGGCTCCTTACGAGGCTCTAGATGGAAGGAAATGTAGGACGCCATCTTGTTGGACGGAAGTTGGCGAAGACAGAAATTTGGGACCCGAGATTATCCAAGAGACTACGAAAAAGATTAGAATGATCTGTGATAAGGTTAGACAAGCACAAGATCGTCAGAAAAGTTATGCGGATAACCGTAGGAGACCTTTAGAGTTTGATGAAGGTGATCACGTGTTTTTGAAAGTTACCCCGAGATTGAGGTTGAAAGGATCGTTTAAGTCACGAAAGTTAAGTCCGAGATACGTAGGACCATATCAGATTTTAGAAAGAATTGGTGAAGTAGCTTATAGATTAGCCTTACCGCCTTCTCTGTCAGAGACGCACGATGTTTTTCACGTATCTCAGCTTCGGAAGTTTGTTCCAGATCCTCTTCAGCCAATTCTATCAGATACGATTGAGATAGAAGCAGATTTAACGTTTGAGCCTCAACCAAGTCGTATCACAGGAAGAGAAACTAAGGTGCTAAGGAATAAAGAGATTCCTCTTGTGAAAGTTCAGTGGGATAAGACGCATCCGGGTGATGCAACTTGGGAACTAGTGTAACACCCCACTTTCCCATTTTACAAAATAAGTAAATACTACGAAAATAATCAGAGTTTACGACAACAGTAGGATGTCACATCATTAAAACCAACCACAAAACTCCTTTTTCATTAATAAGCAGCTAAAATAATTGTTTTATTCAAAATACGACAATTTGCCAACAACACCAAAAATCCTCATAAATCGTGGTCCACCAAAGTTTTAAATAAGAATGATACGTAACAAAACAATAAAGAATAACAAATGACGAAAAAATCCCAAAATCCCGTGTTACGTATCAGAGAGACTCCTAAGACTCGATCAAGCAACACGTACTCCATGCACACTCAAGTACCTGGATTATCTGTACTTCCGAAGAAGCACAGACGCAACAAACAACAAAGGGGTGAGAACTACATTCAATAAATAACAGTGTATAATATATGCTAAAGGTAGTACTCACACAATCATATACCAGAAACACACCATCAAGACATACTTATCATTTTCATTCAGATTTCACCAAACACATACTAATGCAATACGCCTCAAAGACATCGACACAATGCATATGGTACCAATACACCATGGTTCATTCAATCGAACCCGGATAAATCACATACACCCCTACTTGGAAATGATTTATCTCCACCACACTCCACATTGGAGTTCGGATGAATCACATACACTCCTCCTGAGCAATGATTCATCACCACCGACACCATGAATGCATGACAGCAAATATGCATACAACACACATGTATGACAATAATCATACATCTTCACGATCCTCCTGATCACACGTTAGATACCTGCTCACCATCACACACATCACAACAAGAAATTCCTCACATGGTGTTCAATTAGTTAAACATCTAATTAATTCACTAAAATTACTAAATTAATTATTTTCATCACCAATTCTACAATTCTCAGGTTCTGGAATCTATCCCCAACCTCTCAAACCAAAAGAAATCACTTCGTACACGAAAACGGGAAATAAATCGTGAAACGGCAAAATTCTGCACTCTCGCAGGTCATACGCGTATTGCCTTGGGTCGTACGCGTATGCCCCGCTCGCTCGCCCATCCTGCTGCGTATCATACGCGTAGTGCCTCTTCTCCCACCCTGCCATACACGTATTGCCCTGCCTATTACGCGTATGGGCAGAGACGTTTCATTCCCATAAATTCTACTTTCAGATCCCAATATGCGTATTCCCTCTCCTACGCGTAATGCCAAGCTTCCATGCGCGTACTGTTACGCGTACGGGTAGAGGGTCGTGCCAAAGCCTCCTTTTGGCCCTCCCATACGCGTATTGACCACAGCCTTACGCGTAACGCCTTACTTGTTACGCGTATTGCCAGATCTGTTACGCAAACTGCATTTCTCCACACCAGTCTGAGTTCTACTACGGGATCCTCACTCTCCAATTCAGTCCTAAAATTGTTTCTACATCAGTTTTAGGTCCAATTCTTCATCTTACTCCTTTCAACTATCATTACTAATCAAAATTACAGGTCTTAGATCAAATTTCGTTCACTCAACCTGCACAAAAACCAGTTCTGCAACATACACATTCATACAGCAGCAACAACATCAGTGAATTTCACACATCATTGTAGCATGACATGAAATTCATAAAGTCAGCAACCAATTCATATCAAATCAACAACAATGCAATAATAACAGATTCAAAATTCACATATATGACATATATACGAAATTCCTATGAGGATAAAGACTCCTCACTACCCTCTCATGATATAAACACCTAAATTGAAATCCATTCTCCCCCCTTACCTTGAAATTACTCAGAAAATTCCTGGGAAAATTGTTTCTTCAAAGCCCTAGTTCTTCC